>CP106726.1:54019416-55353582 GCA_025506655.1 Gossypium rotundifolium | reverse complement strand
ATAACCTCACGCTTCAACTCGCCACCAAAGATTGTTCACATAAGTCTCGGTACATTTTGTTTCCATATGGATGCATAGCGTATGTGTAACACCCCATACCCGAGTCTGAGGCCTAGACCAGATACGAGACATTAATATACTAGAACTTACTTAATCATGAAATTACAGGCCATAAAATTTTGTTCCCGATTAAGAACCTTTCTTTCTCAAATAATTCATACCTCTCATAGGCCTACGAGGCCTTAAACTCATGTTCGAAAACTTTCAGAACTTAATCAAAAAACCTTTCTGAGAAGTAGGGGTCACACGCTTATGTGGTTTGGGGCACGCCTGTGTACCCCTAGACATGCCCATGTCCTCCAATCGTAGGGAGTTACTGACTATACTCACATGGCCTTGACACGCCTGTGTTATCCGTCCGTGTACTACACACGGCCCAAACGAACGGCCGTGGGTTTCACCCACGGTCTATTTTAACTTAAAATAAAAAGGTACAGGGTGCACACAGCCTAGACACACACCCGTGTGTCCATCCGTGTGGGCACTTAGAGGCTATTTACCAAGCCAAATGCCACCCTGAAATCAAGATCAAATTCATGCTCGATTCAATACATTTCATACCTCATCACATAACTACACATAACATCGATATTACTCTTGAATTAAAGACGTTTAATCATAAAAGAAATAAAGTCTTCATCCTATATACTAGGGAGAACTATTTCCCATGTAATTACAAACAACTTAGGCACTTATCTATGGCTATATACTAACAAAACATAACGTCTCTTAGGCCAACACAATTTGGCCACATCAATAATGACTTAATCAAACTTAAGTACTAGCCTTATGCATGCCATGACTCATAAGGACTTGAAACCTCATACCAAGTGTTTGATCGATAGTGTGAAAACATCTCTAGCGGTCTCCAACCCGAGCTAGCTAAATTAACCTATAAGAGATGAAAAAGGGAAAGGAGTAAGCAATAATGCTTAGTAAATTCATCTGCATATAACTGATAAGCACTGATATTCATTAAATATACACAATTACAAGGCATTTCAATAAGTTTTTCTCATTAACACATGGCTGCTTACTCAACCATTATTAAGGCTTACTCACTCCATCTCTTTCCGCATTCTAACCGCACCACAAGCCAAATGGCCATTTAATTAACATACATTCTTGCACTGATCACCACATAATCATATAAAAATAACACATCAAGAATTTTCAATAAGCCACTCATACTACTAATCTCTCGGTGGTTACGCACTTAGCCCACTATTGAATCTTTTATAGGGTGGTATCGCAAATAGCCCACCATTCATTTATACCTATGGTGATTTCACACTTAGGTCAACAATCATTCATAAGCGATGGTATCGCACACAGCCCATCGATTATTAATTAATCAGGTGGTATCGCACATAGCCCACCGATAGTAATATGGTTGATGGTATCGCACAAAGCCCATCAACTAATAATAATATATCAGGTGGTATCGCACACAGCCCACCGATATTATACATTCACAAATATCTATCCTTATACATTTCTCTAATTTAAATGTTCATCCGTAAACATCCTCACTCACTATCATTCTTGCTTAACTTTCTACGATTCTCATTCGCATTCACACAATGCATTAACAAATCTATCTCATGCAACTAAGGTGCATTAATTATACATATCCCACTAGGGTTCATCATATATTAAATTCATATCAATTCAATTCTAACACATACTTCTACTTCTCGTGGTACAATCACATACATTCAACATATCCGTTGAATCATTCAAATTATTAAATAACTATCTTGAGTCTCATACACATAGTTCTCATTGATATCATACCCCAATAGGGTTTTACATACATTAACATGTCGATGCCATGTCCCTGACATGGTCTTATATGAATTCTTACACCGAGGCCATATTCCAATAGGGTCTTACACGAAATTATAACTATAATCATATAATGCTATATCCATTTCCCATTACTCCCAAATTCAATTCTCTTGACATCTCATTGAAAGGTATTTCATATAATCATCGAGTAGGTATACATTCCATACAATATTGGAATACTAAATTAACTTATACATAATTGCCACATTCACACATGAACTTACCTCGATGTCGAGATGGCTGAAAGGGACTTTTTGCCCACATTTCTCTTTTCACCCGTTTTAGGTCCGAATCTCATTTTCTTTGATCTAGAATAATAAAATTTACTGATTTAATCACTTATAATTCATAATTCATAATTCACCATAAACTACACTTTAGGTAAAAATGACTATTTTGCCCCTACATTTTTACAAAATTACAATTTTGCCTCTAGGCTCGTAAATGAATTTTTGTCACATTTTCTTGTTAGAAAAATATAGCTGAACATTTAATCCTCTTGCAACTTCTCACAATTCCAACTATTTCATGCCTTAATGAACAAATTACAACTTTTGCATTTTAATCTCAATTAGGTGTTTTCATTACAACACCTTTCACAAAAGTTGTTTCTCATCTTCCTTACATTCATTTTTTCCATAAAAACTCAACAACCACCATAAAATCTCTCATGGCAAGTCCCTAAGCTCTCAACTATGTTGCAAATTAGTCCCCCATTAGCTAGCTTTGTAACATCCTGAAATTGGGCCTAGTAGGATTGAGCCCAATGGGCCTTAGGCGTAGTAGCGCTTAAAATTTTTGGAGAACAGGAGATCAGCTTAAATGCAAGTTGGACCTTTTAGATAAGTGATTTTGGAAGGTTAGAGGGCTTCTATGAAGTCCCGAGATCAAATATTGGCTTTGGGGAAATTTTGGTTTTAGGTGAAAAAAACCCTAGAAGTTGGCAGGTAGGTCTTAAGAATAAAATATGGAGAAAAGTGACACAAATGGAGTGTGTGGTATAGTGGCAAAGTGACGCCACTTAAGGACAAGGGAATGACGCCACAAAGAAGGAAGGAGGTCCATGGTTCGAACCGTAGCCGACCCATGTTGTAATTTTTGAAATAGTAGGGGTAAAATGGTAAATTGCCTATTTATGTGCTTAGGGACTAAATTGAGATGAAATGTACTTGAATGAGCTAAATTTTAATGTGTTTTAGATCAAGAACAAAGAAAAATGGATTTAGATCGGGGAAAGATGAAGGTTCTCGAATAGCCGATTTGCACGGTCTATCGACAACCGAGGTAAGTCCTTAAGCAAATTTATGTCGAGAAATTATTTACGAAAGTAGTACATTGTAAAATTTGGTATTTAAGGCATGAAAACATATATAGGCCGAATGTGGGGTATGAAATTGTAGTAAATTTGTTTATTGAATGTGATGTGGATAATTATGTTCGGTTTAACATGAAATTGTAAAATAAAGTATATGAGATGGATGTGATTTTAGCATTAAGTAATGTGTATAGGAATGTTGATTGGGTTGATAATCGGGCTTTGAGCCTAGCAGGCCTCGTGCTGGTGTTATTAATCGAGCTTTAAGCCTAGCAGGCCTCGTGCTGGTGTTATTTTTCGGGCTTTAATGCCTAGCAGGCTTCGTGCCGATGATTTATTTCGGGCTTTAATGCCTAGCAGGCCTCGTGCTGGTGTTATTTTTTGGGCTTTAATGCCTAGCAGGCTTCGTGATTTTTAATATGAGCTTATGCTTATGAATGAAATGGTCTAGTTATGATGGTATTTGAATAAGCCAAGGTTTATTACTATAGTGTTCGACCAAAAGTTATGTATCGAATCAAGTTTATGATATATGTGATGCTTCTTGAATAATCAAGTTGATAGAAATGTGTTTATATATTCGGTACTTAAGATATGTGATTAGAAAAGACATTGAGTTGATATGTTTACTTGCTTACTTGAGTTTATTATATTGATATGAGAAATTATACCTATTTAGGTTCGACCATGAGCTATACATATAGATAAATGTATATATTCAATTATGTACCCTCATTTTAAATGTACACGTAAAGTATTATTAGGTTGAAGTGAAAATATATATGTATTGATTAGCAATCTGGGTACCATTGATAAGTTTCATATTTCAAGTGTACGTTGAATATTATTTCACTAGGTGTGAACATTGATAATTGGCCATGGTAGTATATATGGGTTTTGTTAGTTCATAAATGTTAATAATGTTATTCTATTCAATTTAATTGAATACCTAGTTGAGTTGTAAAGCTGCTTAAGACTTACTAAGCCAATGAGCTTACTCTGTTTATGTTTGTGCTCTATTTTATAGATCGATAATTCAACTACGGGCTCAGGGGATCATCAAGATAGTCGACCACACTATCACTCTCTTTGGTATAGTTATGTTTTGTAAACTTTTGAATCAAAGGCATGTATAGGCTTTGTTTTGATAAATAATGAATGATGTCGAATTGTAAATATAAATATGGCCTTGCGAATAAGGCTGTTGCTTTTGGTTAAGTTTGGGTTTCATATTTTGATATGGTAGCTTGCATTAAAATACCATTAGATATGTACTGCGGTCATGCTTTAAATCATACACGGAAAATGATCATATATATATATATATATATATGGTGTAATATTGGGATATGCATTTAGATAATAAGGATAAATGTTGGATGCTAGATGATTTAAAGCATGTAATATGTTAGCAAGTTAATAGGTTGCTATATATATATATATATATATATATATATATGTAAATGGTTTAGTAATGCTTGTTGATGTTGTTATTAATTTATCATGTTGAATATATCAAGAAAGTTCATTTCATATTATGTTATGTGTGAAATATTAATGATCAAATTATTGTACACTTACTTGTAATATTCGCCATGGCATTGGTTTAGTTTGGAGTTTATATTTTTATTTGATATTCAAATGCATTTGGACATGAAGTTAGAATGGTTAAATTATTTTTGGTGAACATTTGGTGATAGGGCGCATGAGACTATGCAAATATAGTTATATGATTTGTATTAATAACATTATAGATATATTCCTGAGTTAAGAACATTTGAAAAGGATATGATTAAGTTTGTATGAGTTTGGTTTTGCGAAATTCGATCATGTCGTCTATAACGAATTAACTGATAATATAGATGGATGATAATGGTAATTAGCAAAGCTTTGTCATGTAGGTATATTTGTCCTAAATAATAATGCATTTGATTGGTATATATTGAATAAGGGTGGATGTACATATTCGGCTAATGTATTCAAAAATGACCATAGGAATAGTCTTTTTACTATTTGGTTGAAACTTGTTTTCTTTTATAAGATAGTAAAGTTATTATTTGTAACAAACTTGTTAGCATTATAATTTTTGAAATGAAAGTACATGTTTGATTCTGATAGCATGAATTAATTACTATTAATCAATGTAATAGTATTTGTATGAATGCGTTGACTGTGGTTTGACGAGTAATGCCTCGTAACCCTACTTCGGCGACGGATATGGGTTAGGGGTGTTACAGTTCTTTTAGGCCAACACAATTTGGCTACATCAATAATGACTTAATGAACCTTAAGTACTAGCCCTATACATCCCATGACTCATAAGGACTTGAAACCTCATACCAAGTGTTTGATCGATAGTGTGAAAACATCTCCAGCGATCTCCAACCCGAACTAGCTAAATTAACCTATAAGAGATGAAAAAGGGAAATGAGTAAGCAATAATGTTTAGTAAGTTCATCTACATATAACTGATAAGCACTGATATTCATTAAATATACACAATTACAAGGCATTTCAATAAGTTTTTCTCATTAACACATGGTTGCTTACTCAACCATTATTAAGGCTTACTCACTCCATCTCTTTCCGCCTTCTAACTGCTCCACAAGCCAAATGACCATTTAATTAACATACATTCTTGCACTGATCACCACATGATCATATAAAAACAACACATCAAGCATTTTCAATAAGCCACTCATACTACTAATCTCACGGTGGTTGCGAACTTAGCCCACCATTGAATCTCTTATAGGGTGGTACCGCAAATAGCCCACCATTCATTTATACCTATGGTGATTTCATATTTAGCTCAACAATCATTCATAAGCAATGGTATCGCACATAGCCCATCGATTACTAATTAATCAGGTGGTATCGCACACAGCCCACCGATAGTAATATGGTTGATGGTATCGCACATAGCCCATCAACTAATAATAATATATCAGGTGGTATCGTACACATCCCACCGATATTATACATTCACAAATATCTATCCTCATACATTTCTCTAATTCAAATGTTCATCCGTAAACATCCTCACTCACTATCATTCTTGCTTAACTTTCTAAGATTCTCATTCGCATTCACACAATGCATTAACAAATCTATCTCATGCAACTAAGGTGCATTAATTATACATATCCCACTAGGGTTCATCATATATTGAATTCATATCAATTTAGTTCTAACACATACTTGTGCTTCTCGTGGTACAATCACATACATTCAACATATCTGTTGAATCATTTAAATTATTAAATAACTATCTTGAGTCTCATACACATAGTTCTCATTGACATCATACCCTAATAGGGTCTTACATACATTAACATGTCGATGCCATGTCCCTGACATGGCCTTATATGAATTCTTACACTGAGGCCATATTCCAATAGGGCCTTACACGAAACTATAACTATCATCATATAATGCTATATCCATTTCACATTACTCGCAAATTCAATTCTCTTGACATCTCATTGAAAGATATTTCATACAATCATCGAGTAGGTATACATTCCATACAACATTGGAATACTAAATTAATTTATACATAATTGTCACGTTCAAACATGAACATACCTCGATGTCGAGATGGCCGAAAGGGACTTTTTGCCTACATTTCTCTTTTCACCCGTTCTAGGTCTGAATCTCATTTTCTTTGATCTAGAATAATAAAATTTACTAATTTAATCACTTATAATTCATAATCCACCATAAGCTACACTTTAGGCAAAAATGACTATTTTGCCCCTACATTTTTGCAAAATTATGATTTTGCCCCTAGGATCGTAAATCAATTTTCGTCACATTTTCTTGTTAAAAAAACTTAGCTGAACATTTAATCCTCTTACAACTGCTCACAATTCCAACTATTTCATGCCTTAATGAATAAATTACAACTTTTGCATTTTAGTCCCAATTGGGTGTTTTCATGACAACACCTTTCACAAAAGTTGTTTCTCATCTTACTAACATTCATTTTCTTCCAAAAAAAACTCAAAAACTAGCATAAAATCTCTCTTGGCAAGTCCCTAGACTCTCAATCATGTTGCAAATTAGTCCCCCCATTAGCTAGCTTAAGCTTTGGGGACTCTAAAAGTACAAAAATTATCAAGAAAGATCATCAAAATCACTTACTTGAATGGAGTAAAGCTTGCTGAAAATTTGAATCTTTCAAACCCCTCCCATGGCTGATATTTTTGGTGGAAACAGAGAAGAAATAAAAAGATGATAGCTCCTTGTTTATTTCATCTTATTTTATTTCTCTCTTTTTTTTCAACTAATATCACCCACTTCAATCATAATTAATGCTTTTGTCCCCCTTTTGCATATTATGGTCGGCCAACACACTTAACAAGGCCAAATTGCACATTTGGGGCCTCTAATATATAACCTATTGCTCTTTGGTGCTTCTAGCAAATAAAATAGAACTTTCACACTTTATGCGATTTAGTCCTTTTCCCCAATTTAGCTAGAAATTGCTAAAATTAAGACACCAAAATTTTCATGCACCCTTATAAACATGTTATAACACATAAAATAACATGAAAATAATTTTCTCTAACCTCAAATTAGTGATTTTGAGATCACTATTCTGACTAACCCCTAAATCG
Source organism: Gossypium rotundifolium (assembly GCA_025506655.1). NCBI lineage: Eukaryota > Viridiplantae > Streptophyta > Magnoliopsida > Malvales > Malvaceae > Gossypium > Gossypium rotundifolium. The sequence goes on along the minus strand of CP106726.1, from coordinate 55,345,734 downwards.
GGCTATTATAGTATGGGCTACTATATGCCTCCCGCAGAATCATCTGTCTTAACTCAGAGTCTTTCGGCATACAAAATTTTCCATGGAAGCATAACACCCCTTCACTGTTCAGCCCAAAATCTAGTATCTCTCCACTTTTCACTTGCTAAAAAAAAGAACCTAATGACTTTTCCAATAACTACTTCTCCTTAATCTGACTAACCCAAGTTGGTTTCACCTGAAGTTTTGCTACCAAGCTACCATCCTCATAAAGGCTGGTACGAGCAAACATTGCTCTTAAATTAGATACCACCTTTCGACTTAGTGCATCCGCCACCATATTGGCTTTACCGGGGTGATACTCAATCGAGTAGTCGTAGTCCTTCAGCAACTCTACCCATCTTCGTTGCCTTAAATTCAGCTCTTTTTGGGTGAGGAGATACATAAGACTCTTATGGTTGGTGTGGATAATCGACTTTTCTCCATTTAGGTAATGTATCTATATTTTTAGGGCAAACACCACCGCAGCTAGCTCCAAATCATGAGTGGGATAGTTCACCGTGGCCTTAGTTGACGAGATGCATATGCTACCACCTTCCCTTCTTGCATCAGAACATAACCTAATCCTATGTACGACACATCACAATAGACAACAAATTCTTTCCCATCCTCAGGCTGAATCAACACCGATGCTTCCATCAAAATCTTCTTCAGTTTCTCAAAACTCTCTTGCTACTTATCCGCCCACACAAACGGTACCCCCATACGTCAGCAATTTAGTTAGACGTGCGACAGTTAAGGAAAACCCCTCGACGAATCGCTTGTAGTACCCAGCCAAACCCAAAAAACTTTGGATCTCTAACACTAACTTCAGTGGCTTCCAATCCAATACAGCTTCAACCTATCGAGGATCAACCCTAATCCCCTCGGCAGACTTAACATGCCCAAAAAACGTCACCTCTTCCAACCAAAACTCGCACTTACTGGATTTGGCGTAAAGTTGCTTCTCTCTCAATATCTGCAGAACAACCCGATGGTGTGAATCATGCTCCTCCTCAGTTCTTGCATACACTAAGATATCATCTATGAATACCACCACGAACCGGTCTAGATAGGGTTGGAAGACCCGATTCATCATATCCATAAAAGTGGTGGGTGTATTCGTTAATCCAAACGGCATAACTAAATACTCGTAATACCCATAACGAGTTCAGAATGCAGTTTTATGAATATCCGCCTCCTTGACCCTTAGCTGATGGTACCCCTATCTTAAATCTATTTTCGAGAAGACCAAGCTCCTAGTAGCTGATCGAATAGGTCATCAATCCTTGGTAGCAGATACTTGTTCTTAACAGTTAGCTTGTTTAACTGACTATAGTCAATGCACATATGCATTGACCCATCTTTCTTCTTCATGAATAATACCGGTGCTCTCCAGGGAGATACACTTGGTCAGATAAACCCTCGGTCCAACAACTCTTGGATCTGAGCTTTAAGTTCTACCAACTCCTTTGGTGCCATCCTATAAGGGGTGATGGACACTAGAGCCATTCCCGGTAATAGTTCAATGCCAAACTCGACCTCACGATTCAGAGGCAACCCCGAAAGCTCTTCAGGAAAAATGTTCAAAACTTCACTTACTGTCCTGACCTTCTCGACAAACAAACTCCCATCATCAGTCGTGTTGACATAAGTTATGAACGCTTCACAACCTTTACGCACCAACTTCTCAGCCTTTAATGCTGAAATCATATGGGACAGATAATCCCTTCTTTCACCTATCACAATCACTTCCTCACTCTCCGGAGTCCTTAATATCATACGCTTAGCTGCGCAATCCGAATTCGCGTGGTGCTTAACTAGCCAGTCCATGCCTAGAATAAGGTCAAACTCACCGAACGGTAGTTCTATCAAATCTGCCAGGAATGCAGTCCCTTGCACTTCTAAAGGCACATTTCTAAATAGCTTGTTCACTACCACATATTGTCTTAAGGGACTAATTACCGACATATCTCTATCAACAATCTCAAATTGTATCCCAAGAGTCCTAGACACAGTACAAGTAATGTATGAATGTGTAGATCCAATATCAATTAAAGTTGTAAATGGCACATTAAGTAAGAGAATCGATTATGACGTCCGGTGCGTCGCCATCCTCCCATCGTCGAGCTGTATAAACTAGCCCCTACTGTCTTGCATCTTTATTTCCAGTACCTCTGCCTGGTGCTCCACGGCCTTGTCCAAACCCATTCCCCCTCTGGGCAGACCGCGACCTCTCAGTGACTACTGACCGCCTCTCCCTGGCTACACAAATCTCTGACCTACTATCTGCGCCCTAACAGGCTCCCGAGGATAGTCTTTTATCTGATGGTCTCTAGACCCACATCTGAAACACCCACCAATTCTTTTTCAACACTCTCCCGGATGTATCTTCCCACATTGTACACAAGATTGCAATCGACCCCCAGCAATTGGTGCCCTAACTCGAGCTGGCCCATCCAACTTAGGCCTCTTTTGGAAACCCCCAAAAGAACCTGACAACCCAAACCCTCTCTTATTCTTGCCCCTTTCCTTATCTCGATTCTGATGCTCAGAGCATTTTACCTCCTCAGTAATCTTGGCCTTATCCACCAACGCAGCAAAATCTCTCTCTCTCTGTGGGGCTATTAGTACCCGCAACTCATATCGTAGCCCATCTTCAAACCGCACACAGCCCTCATAATCGGTCGAGACTATTCCCCGAGCGTACCAGCTTAGATGCAAAAACTCTGCCTCATATTCTGCCACAGATTTATTCTTCTGAACTAGATTCAAGAATTCTTTTCTTCGGGCGTCCACATAGCTAGCCCCGACATATTTCCCCTAGAAAGCCACTTTAAAGAAATCCCAGGTTAAACGATCTGCTTGTGTGCCTTCCCTCACAGTGAGCCACCACTGATATGCCTCATCTCTTAGTAGAGACACTGCCCCTTTCAGTTTCTATTCAGCTGTACAATCCCAATCATCCATAATTTGTTCCACAGCCTCAAGCCAATATTCTGCCACATTTGGGGCTGCACCGGAGATGCCCCTAAAAACTTCGGCCCTGTTCGACCGGAGTCACTCAGAAATAGACCCGCGAGTTGTTGACCTAGTACTTACTTCAGCAACTCGTTCCAAGACTCGCAGCATTGCTTAGGACAGAGTGTCGTCCCCTCTAGCTTGGTCATGAGACCCTATTTCGGTCACTGGTGATGCATGTGCTTCCATTTCGAGCATATGCCCTGATGCTGAGGATCCAGCCCTAGCATCTCGGCCTCTACCACATCCGCGAGTACCTCGTCCACGTCCTCTTGTACTCATACCGCTGAATCGTATTAATCTGATTAAGAATTTTATGAATCAGTCTATAATTCCAATGTTTATTAACAAATGTTTTATGAAAAATAGGTATAAGAGTTATTTTCGCAGATCAAATTTTCTAATGTCTCAGTCTCTATAGTTTTAGCTCCTATAGCTAACAATTTTAGTGTACTACCACTAACTATAGAAGTTTTCTTCCTATAGTCATCTCATCATATATCAGGTGTAAAGTAAATGGACTTACGGATTTGGTGTCGGAGACTCTGTGTGCCATACTTCCAATAACGATATATATTTTTAAATCATATTTCAAACAAATTTTTTTAAAACATTTTTGAACCTATTCCACAGCCGAGTTTTGCAACCTGGCTCTGATATCATAAAATGTAACACCCCAAACCAGGCCTAGACATTACGACTGGATCTGGTATGTCACATAGAAGGGTTGTTTAAAAATGCGTATTCGTTTAAAAAGTTTGTATTCTTTTTAAAACTCCAAGCTCTATTATTTGTGAACAACCGATTTGTCTTTATGGTTTTCTTGTAAAAACGTTATTGTTATTATTTTCAAAAACTTATTTATAACAGAAATCAGATTCAGTGAATTGCAAAGATGTGATATTTTGAAAATAGTTATTGTCGTTTCATGAAAACCATATATTTATAAGTTTAACAGTTATTAATGAAAACTTAAAAGAAAATAAACCAACGGCCTTATTGCAAAATATTAACCCAAAATAAATAAACTTGAAATAAAGTAAAACTGAATTTATTAAGTTCACGAGAAATATTCCTGATGTATGGCCACCACAAAGTCCTCCGCCGCTCCAAATCCTCTAACGCTGGGGATCACCTACAAGGTTAAAGCAGAGGGGTGAGTTATGAGAACTCAGTGTGTAAGCCCCTAGTCGATCATTAACTGGGCCCGAGCCCATGCGTAAAGCAGATGGGTGAAGCCTATCTGAAGATAGATCGGGTCAAGCCCTATTGAGTAACAATCTGGGCCTTAGCCCTAAAAACATGATAATGCAAGTAGAGTATATAGCCCAACCGAATAATCCATCCGCTACACATCACCCGTACCAGCCCAGCACACCTGTGGGGATTTCTAAATCGACCAACCCATTCGCTACACACCAATAAGGTAGACAAGCTGCTAATCACAAAATTTGTGGCGAAGCCACCAAAATAACAAAATATACGTGGCATAGCCACTATACAGATTGTGGAAGAGCCACAAGAATATGTCGCAGAGCCACTAGAATATGTGGCAGAGCCACCAGATATACTTCCTCTGAATCATCAAACCCAACCCAATGCATGATGTCATGACATAAATATTTCGTGTATGCAGTATGTCACAATCATAATCAATCATATAAATATCACACACATATCATTTAAACTACCACTAGGGGTATAACGGTCATTTACCCTCCAGGGGTATTTCAATAATTTACCATTTAGCGGCCTTTTCGAAGTCCTACTATTGCCTTGAGCGACACAGAGCCCTTTTTGGGTCTCTATGCTCATGTGGCCCAAAACGTATGGTTTCGATTTTAGATTTGCAGATTTCGCATTCGGCCTACCATTTGCTAGTTTTCCAATAGTTTTGCCCAAGTGGGTCGGATAGCCCGTTGGGCCCATTTGGCCCATTTTAACTCGGTTAGACACGTTATAGCCTCAGTATCGTAAGAGTGTTTGTGACACCCTCAACGACTTAACATCACGATTCGTATCCTGATTTACCACTACGAGCACTCGCACGCTCGAGTGGTCACAGTTGTTGGCGTTTTGATTTTTCAGCTTTTCGACTTTTGGCCGTTTCACAGAACATCACAAGCTTTCATCGAAATGGGTATGAGTTTACACACCTGTTATGAACATTGATTGAATTCCTGAATTTCATACCTACGATCCAACATATTCCAATCATTTATTATACACTCTAATAAAACATATCTAAGTTGAATTCGAATAGCCACTAACACCACTTACCACAAAATGACCTCCTTCCACAAGTGGCGATATTCAACTTTGCTTCCTCTTGGCTAGAGCAACCAGATTCCTAAACCAATTGGTGCACAAAAGGGGTTAGCATCTTCCAATATTTGGCAAAAGAGAGAGAGAGAGATCCAACAGTGATTAACGTTACTTACCCATAAACTCGGCGAAGATGTATTCCTTGAATAATAGAAGTTGAGCACACACGGCCCTCAACAATGATAATTAACTAGGAAGGAAAAGAAAAAGTTAAAAGTGCACGAATAACCAAAATAAATAGATTCAACAGTTGATTCCCCCTAAAGAGTTTTGACCCTTACCAATCGGAACACAAATAATTTGAAGAGATGAGTGAATAGGTTCGGCCACAAGGGTAGCACCACGAACTAAAAATGAACGTCGAAGAGAGTGTGGAAACTCATGTTTTTTGGAAAAGAAAGAGATCGCCAAGTATGGTAAAAGGAAGGGAAAGAATATGCATTGCTACGGTTCAGAGGTATAGAAGATAATAGAGTAGAGAAATGAAAATCAAGGAGGGATGGTCTTATCAAATCGGCACCTAACAGAGAAGAGTGTATGAGGAAGAAAAGAGATGGAAATCAAGAAGTTGATTGAAGTCAGGATAGCAGAGAAAAAGACCCAAAATGTTTAAGGAGAAATGCCCGAAATGTAAAAATGCTAAAAGAAAGACTAGAGAAATTTCGGTGCCCTTTTCCTACTCAAAACTGAATGTGCCCTTTCCCAAAATGCCAAGTCCTTTTTAGCCGAATTTTCCTATCCTTTTCCCCATATTCAGCCAACTCTTCCCCCCAGTTGAAACCCATGATTCACTCCTTAATTTCCTCCTACACTCCCTGTCCTTCACCCATTTGAAATATTTGACCAAGTCCTCTCTCTCTCCTACAGGTTTGGTCTCCACTTAACTTCCTCCTTTCCTGAGCACAAAAATAAAACTCCCCAAATGCTGCTTGTGGGATTTGAAACCCTTCCCCACCTTGCCTCCATGTTGACGCCACACCACTACACCAGGTGGCCACTTGTCTTAGCAAAACACCAACATATTCCCTTAAGCCTCAATTCCAACAGTCCTCTCCCCTAAAGAGCCGAAAACCCAAACTTTTCTAGGGCTTGGGCTCGACCCCGAACCTCCCTAGGACCCCCAAACACACCAAAAGAACAAGCTTAACAAGCACAACACATGCAATAACGCAAAAATGCCAGACCCCTATTTTTAGGATGTTACATTTCATTCATTAATACAAGGAAAAAGATTGTAATCTCTTTATTAAACTCAGACTAAACTAAAAGTGAAATTTCGATCGAAATTATTTTCGTGTAGAAGAAAACTTCAACAATCAAACTAACTTTAATTTATCACAACGTTTCTCAGATAGAATCATTCCTATAAATATAATTCAGTATCAAATCTTCAAGAATACAAATTCTTCTTCCAAACAGTAATATCCGGAATTAGGGCTTGTGCATTAATACTAAATTGTATGAAGTTGCATGCCTATGTGTGTTCGGATTGTGCTGTACGGATTTTGTGAACTTCGGAGTGTAGATAAATGCTTTAGAAATTATTTAATTTTAAGTTTCAAAGAGGGAGCTAAGCCTAAGAGGCCTTAAGAAAATTAGTAGGGGAAATATGACACAAAAATGGGCTTGTTTAAGTGGCATGAAGGCGCCACTTAGGGCCTTAAAGTGTGACGCCACAAGCAAGGGGAAAGGGCTTGGGTTCGAGCCACAAAGGAAGCAAAAAGGGGAATTTTATTTTGTAGCAAGGAGAGACAGAGTTGGACGGCATAGGGAGACTAGATGGAGGAGTTTAAGATGTGGTCTAATCCTTTTAAAATTTTGGCTAAAGTAGTAGATAAATGATGATTTATTTTTATTTGATTAGATTGTTTCGAATAGATGAATAAGAGATAAAATAGGAGGAAAGTAAGGGAGCTGATAAGGGGGAAAAGTGTTGGCCGATTGAGGGACTCCTTTAAGGTGATTTTCGGCCAAGTATTGTAAAGGGGATAGCTGAATTTCATAAAGCATGTTGGCCTCTCTTTCATTTTCTTTTTCTCTCCAAAACCAACACCTTTCTCTTCTTTTTCCTTTTATTCTAGCTGAAACCTTCTCCTCCTATTCCACTATTGCCGTAACCCCTAAAGCTTCATACCCATCTTTTTGTGTTTCTTGTTGAAGCTGAATCTCTCTAGTGCTTAGCAAGGCCGAACACTTAAGGTTACCCTAGCCGATTGTTCAAAGCTGAAAGTTCACTTCGTGGCCACTCTTGAATCAATTTCTCTTGCAAGCTCTCTTGTCGATTTCGTGAAAGTAGTGATCAATTGCATTTTAGTCATCTTATTGGTAAAAATCTCTCTAGCCGAACTCTTGATTCTTTTCTTTCTCTAACTATCGAAAAATCAAGGTACTAATCCCATTAGTATTGTTTGGCCGAAACATTGAAGGGATGTCGGGATTCTATTATAGCCAATTTTAAGAAGGGATCTCTCGGGACTTTTAAGATCTGAGGTAAGCTATGGGTAACATTCGGCCATAGGCCATTTTTAATAGATCATGTGTAGCAGGCTGATTCTAACATGGGTCTATAGGGATTTCGACAGATACCACAACCAAGTATTAATTTCGGGATCTAAGATTCACAAGGTAAGTGCATGTAACATTTGACCATAGGCCATATTTTAGTATTAATGCATAACTGATTTTAACTATGGGTATTAGGAAGGAGGGCAATCAATTTTGGTAGATTTTCGGGATTTAGTGAAAGCGTTAATACCAGGTGTGTACCCCACACTAACTCTTAATAGATTTACGGCATCATTTTAATATATGTGTTTATAATTATGTGAAATGTGGCCAAAGGTACCATGCAATGGTACAAAGTACTCAGGTACGTAACCTTAACATTATGTCAATAAATGATATGAATATTTGAAATATGGCACATATGTGAATATTGATAAGAATGTGAAATAAGGCAGAAGGCATGATAATGCATGATTTGTATGACATGGGGCATATGGGAAATTATTTTAAGGGGAAGTGATCTGGTGGTTTTATACCACAATATCTGAATGTGGTGACTTATGTCACAAAATCTTAATGTAGTGACTTATGTCACAAAATATTATCTGGTGGCTATGCCACGAAATTATAAGGGCGATGTGCAAGTCGTCTGTAGTGACTGCCTTCGATGATGTGTAGCGGATGGAGGGTCGACTTAGTAGTCCCCACGGTGTGATGGTTGGTACGGGTGATGTGTAGCGGATGGCAATCTAGGTTTGGGTTCGGGAATGCATCATTACTTATATTTGCTATATGTACATGTTTGAACTGGTATGCCTAAATTTGTTGGGACTTAGTGTTGGCTGTTACACACTGAGTCTATTTGACTCACCCCGTTGTTGGGTATTTTTTAGGTGACACTCAATAATGGACCGGGTCGGCAGGAGCTTAGTGGTGGCCATGCTCAGCTCAGAGTTATTCCATTTTCATTATTTTTCCTTTATTTATTTAAGTATTTTAGATTTATTTTGGGGTTTTGTTTTTGATGTAATTATGGCCATTACTATTAACTGTTTTAAGTAAGCGTTTAAAATTGGTTTATTATGATAAAGTTATTATTAAATTGAGACTAATTCATTTTTCTTAAAAATGTAAACAAATGTCTAAATGTTTTGACACATAAACAACACCGTTTTCAATTTGAACCCAACACAAATCATAGCTTCTTCAAAACCACTCAACTTTTGCAAAGTAGCAGACAAGTTTTGAAAAGTTTTACTCAAGAAACATACCAGATTCGGTCAAGGCTCGAGGGCTGGGTTTGGGGTGTTTTAGTTTGGTATCAGAGCCCGGTTCAAAACTCGACCTTGAGGGCTTTTTGGGCCCAAAATATTTTCTTTTGGAAAATTGGATTTTTCTAAGAAATGAGTAGGCTTTCTGGCATGGCACCTAAGTCTCCGACCCGAAGTCCACCAAGTAAGTACCCCTAACTCTTCTATGATTAGTATGTGGGAAATTATAGGGATGTAGATTAGTAGATTAGGAATTAATAAACCCTAGGAATAGTCTACTTCAACACCAAGATACATAAAACTTAAAGTCAAACCAAACAAACTTGTGTCTGAGTCACCGAGTTAAAGGTGTGGCAACCGTTGTACGCATGTCTAGGATTGGATTCAGTGGGAGCTTGGTATTTAAGCAGTCCTAGTGACTCACCTCCTCACCGCTCGAATACTACCTGGTGCCTAGTGACGGTTCACCTTAGCCAAGAGGACTCAAACACAGGCTAAACCCAATAATTAAAACCCAAAAGGGACCGTCACCTTGTTTTGTGAAACTCAAAATTCAAACCATGATTTTAAAATTCCAAGTGGCCTTGATTTAAAGATGACCAAAATACCCATGATTTGTAAATTGACCAAAATATCCACAAATTAAAATTTTTCAAAAATACCCTTATTTCGAAAGTCACCAAGAACCATATCTTGCGAAAAATTATCGAAATGCCCCTGGTTTGAAAAATTACAAAAAATACCCTCAGTTTATAAAATTATCATTTTACCCTTGAAATTTTATTACCAAGTGTTTCAATTTTGTAAAAATACCAAAAATCTCTACTTTGTGAAATTTTCAAATACCCTAATTTGAGAAAATTACCAAAATACCCCTATAGGATAAAAATTATGAAAATACGCCTGGGTAGTGGAAAATAACAAAAATAACAACTACAACACTTTTCTGTAATGAACGCAAGTTCATGATTGACTGAATGAATTTGAGACTGTATGTGTATGAAATCGAAAGAACTACTCCTTAGAACTATTGAACATAAGACTGTTCGCGATAAATCAGTGAAACAAAAGCTAATCCATAAAATTCTTTAATCAGATAAATGCGATTCAGAAGTATGAATTATAAGGGACGTGGTCGTAACGTGCGAGGCCGTGGTAGAGGCCGAATGACCGTGTTAGAGCCCGTTAGGTCCGGACAAGGGTCCAAAAATGAAATGGCACCACCACCAGCCGCTGATGTGGAATATCAGGATCAGACGGGGGATGATGTAGTATCACAGGCGATGCTGCGAGTTTTGGAAAGGGTGGCTGGAGCAGGTGGAGGCATGGGAGCTCAAAAGTCGGTACCTGAGCGACTTCTAGCTAATGGAGCTGAATTCTTCGTGGAGTATCTGGCGTGGCACCCAATACGGCTGAGTATTGGTTAGAGGCGACGGAGTGGATTATGGATGACTTGGACCTGACCGCCGAGGAGAAACTGAAAGGGGTAGTGTCGCTACTCCGTGATGAGTCATACCAATGGTGGCTCACAGTTCGGGATGGTGCTGCCGCTGATGATCTTACTTGGGAATATTTTAAGGCGGCATATCAGAAGAAGTACATTGGAACTAGTTATATGGATGCACAGAGGAAGGCATTTTTGAGGCTGGTTCAGGGGAATAAGTCCGTAGCGAAATACGAGGTAGAATTTCTAAGGCTGAGCCGTTATGCTAAGGTATTGTGTCGACGGAACATGAGCGGTGTGTCCAATTTGAGGACGGACTGAAGGATGATCTGAGGTTATTGATAGCCCCACAGCAAGAGCAGGAATTTACTGTGTTGGTAGAGAAGGCTAAGGTAGCCGAAGGAATTAAAGGCTCTATGAGGCAGAACACGGATCGGAATAGGCAGAAGAGAGGCTTTAGATTTGCAGGGCCATCTGGGAATATGCAAATGAGGCCTAGAGTTGATGGGCCGCGAGGTCAGCAAGCTGCTACGGGAGGACAATACCGTACTTGTGATTAATGTGGGAAGATACACCTAGGAGAGTGTTGGAAGAAAACGGGAGGATGCTTTAAGTGCGGGTCTAAGGATCACATGATTAAGGACTGTCCGATAAAGATAGACGGGAGCTGACCAATAGGTCAGGGCTATAATCAGGCTGGAAGAGGTGGACAGCGCCACAGCGGGGCCGTGGTCCGGTTGCTAGAGGTAATGGTACTGGAAGAGGACGTGGAACACCGAGCAGAGGTGGTAATAATAAGAGGCAAGACAGCCGAGTCTGGTATATGCAGTTCATCGGAGGGAGGATGGAGACACACCGGACATCATAACCGACGTTCCTTATATTTGGCAAACCTTACATTGCTTTGATAGATGTTGGCTCTACCCACTCTTATGTTGCATGTAGAGTAGTTGAAACACTAGGCATAGCCTCTGAACTATCTAATAGGGAGATGATTGTAGTAAGCCCATTAGGTCAAACTGTAGTGGTGAATAAGATATTACGAAGTGTACCTCTAGAGCTTCAGGGAGTGGTATTTCCTGTCGACTTGATGGAACTACCCTTCGGAGAATTCGATCTCATACTTGGTATGGATTGGCTAGTGGAACATCGAGCCATATTGGATTGTGCAGCTAAGTGAATGGAATTAAGGACCCCGGAGGATGAGGTGATAATTATGATAGGGGAAAGAAGAAACTACTTGTCTAACATAGTTTCTGCTTTAAAGACTAATAAGATGGTTCGAAAAGGGTGCAAAGCATTTTTGGCCTTTGTTAGTGCGTTGGATACAAAAGAATGGGGAGTTAGTTGAGTTAGAACGGTAAGGGAATTTGTTGATGTCTTTCTGGAGGAATTACCTGGAATACCCCCGAATAGGGAAGTGGAGTTCAGAATTGACTTACTACCGCATGCGACTCTGTGTCAATTGCCCGCATGTAATGGCACCAAAGGAGTTGGTTGAGCTCAAGGCTCAAATCCAAGAGTTGCTAGACCGTGGGTTTATTCGACCCAATGTGTCTCCATGGGGAGCACCGATCTTGTTTGTGAAGAAGAAGGACAGAACTATGTGCATGTGTATAAATTATTGTCAGTTGAATAAGCTAACCATCAAGAACAAGTACCCTTTGCCAAGAATAGACGACTTGTTCGATCAGCTTAAAGGGGCCGCAGTATTTTCGAAGATAGATCTAAGGTCTGGATATCATCAGCTTAAGGTAAAGGACGCTGATATCCATAAGACAGCATTCCGAACAAGGTACGGGCATTATGAGTTCTTGGTAATGCCGTTCAGATTGACAAATACCCCAGCCGCGTTCATGGACATGATGAATCGGGTTTTCCAACCCTATTTGAACTGGTTCGTTGTTGTGTTCATAGACGATATTTTGGTGTATTCAAAGTTTGAGGAAGAACATGATGATCACCTCCGAGTCGTGTTGCAAGTATTAAGGGAGAAGAAGCTTTATGCCAAGTTCAGCAAGTGCGAATTTTGGCTAAAGGAAGTTACATTCTTAGGACATGTGGTATCTGTTGAAGGAATAAGGGTGGACCTTCGGAAGATTGAGGCAGTTTTGGATTGGAAACCACCTAAGTCCGTGGCGGAAGTTTGAAGTTTCTTGGGGTTGGCAGGCTACTACAGAAGGTTTGTAGAAGGATTCTCATCAATAGCCGCACCTTTGACAAAGTTGTTGAGAAAGGAGGTACCTTTCATATGGTCAGATAAGAAACAAGAGAGCTTTGAAGAGCTTAAGAGGGTTTTGACGAAAGCTCTAGTTTTGATTCAGCCTGAGGCAGGAAAGGACTTTGTGGTGTATTATGACGCGTCTCATACAGGTTTGGGATGCGTATTGATGCAAGACGGGAAGGTAGTTGCTTATGCATCTCGACAATTAAGGCCGCATGAGGTTAACTACCCGACCCATGATTTGGAGTTGGCGGTAGTGGTCTTTGCTCTTAAGGTATAGAGGCATTATCTTTATGGAGAGAAGTCAGTGATCTGCACAGACCACAAAAGCCTTAAGTATCTACTGACTCAGAAAGAGTTGAACCTGAGACAACGAAGGTGGGTGGAATTATTAAAGGACTACGATTGTTCCATAGAGTATCACCCGGGCAAGGCAAATGTTGTGGCAGATGCCCTAAGTCGGAAAGTAGTGTCAGATCTGAGGGCAATGTTCACACATTTGAGCCTCTATGATGATGGAAGTTTGCTGGAAGAATTGTAAGTTAAGCTGAGGTGGTTGAATGAGGTGAAAGAGAGTCAGTTGGCGGATGATGATTTAAGTGCTAAGTTTCAGCAAGTGCAAAGTGGGGAGTTGAAGGACTATGGTATTATTGGCGATAGAGTATTGTGTTTCAAGGGTAAGGTCTGTATGCCAAAGAACGAGGAGTTACGGCAGAGAATCCTTCAAGAATCGCATAGTAGCCCTTATGCTATCCATCCTGGAGGTAGTAAGTTGTACAAAGATCTAAAGGAACAGTTTTGGTGGCCTGGTCTTAAGCGGAAAGTTACCGAATTTGTAGGAAAGTGCTTAACGTGCCAGCAAGTTAAGGCTGAACACCAAGTTCCGTCAGGATTGCTTCAGCCGATTAAGATTTCGCAGTGGAAGTGGGAGAGAATTACCATGGACTTTGTTAGTGGGCTTCCCCTTACGCCTACTAAGAAGGACTCGGTATGGGTGATAGTAGATCGATTGACAAAGTCCGCGCATTTCATTCCAGTGCGGGTTGACTATTCCCTACAAAAATTGGCAAGGTTGTATGTTACTGAAATTGTAAGGCTGCACGGAGTGCCGATGTCGATTATCTCGGATAGGGATCCGAGGTTTACATCTCGATTTTGAAAAGCACTACATCAGGCTTTAGGCACCAGATTAGACTTCAGTATGGCATTTCATCCACAGTCGGACGGGCAGTCGGAGCGAGTGATTCAAGTGTTGGAGGATATGCTGAGGGGATGTAATAGACTTCAGAGGAAGTTGGGAAGAGTATTTTCCTTTAGCGGAATTCGCGTACAATAATAGCTATCAGGCCAGTATTAAAATGGCACCGTACGAGGCGTTGTATGGACGGAAGTGTCGCACTCCTACGTGTTGGACGAAATTAGGGGAATGTTAGGTTTTGGGTCCAGAGATTGTAGCAGAATCCGAAGAGAAAGTGGAGGTAATTCAGGCATGGTTGAAGGAGGCATCTGACAGGCAGAAGTCATACGTAGATCTCAAACGGAAGGAAATAGAATTTGATGTGGGAGATTAAGTGTTTCTTAAAGTGTCGCCTTGGAAGAAGGTGATGAGATTTGGTCGAAAAGAGAAGCTAAGTCCCAGGTTTATAGGACCTTATCGGTATTAAAGCGAGTTGGACCAGTGGCATACCAGTTAGAGTTGCCACCAGAGTTGAAGTAGATGCACGACGTGTTCCATGTTTCGATGCTACGTCGCTACCGATTGGATCCATCTCATGTAGTACCGGTCAAAAAAGTGGAGCTAAGGCCAGATTTGTCCTATGAGGAAGAGCTGATTTAGGTTTTGGAATGAGATGTAAAAGTGTTACGGAGGAAATCTGTTCCTCTAGTCAAAGTATTATGGCGTAACCATGGGTCGGAAGAAGCTTCTTGGGAGCTGGAAGAAGCAATACGATAGTAATACCCCCACCTATTCTAGCTAGGTAATTTTGAGGTTAAAATTATTTTAAGGGGGTAGAACTGTAATATTCGAGAATTAGGGCTAGTGCATTAATACTAAATTGTATGAAGTTGCATGCCTATGTGTGTTTTGATTGTGCTGTATGAATTTTGTGAACTTCGGAGTGTAGATAAATGCTTTAGAAATTATTTAATTTTAAGTTTCAAAGAGGGAGCTAAGCCTAAGAGGCCTTAAGAAAATTAGTAGGGGAAACATGACACAAAAATGGGCTTGTTTAAGTGGCATGAAGGCGCCACTTAGGGCCTTAGAGTGTGACGCCACAAGCAAGGGGAAAGGGCTTGGGTTCTAGCCACAAAGGAAGCAAAAAGGGGAATTTTATTTTGCAGCAAGGAGAGACAGAGGTGGACGGCATAGATAGACTAGATGGAGGAGTTTAAGATGTGGTCTAATCCTTTTAAAATTTTGGCTAAAGTAGTAGATAAATGATGATTTATTTTTATTTAATTAGATTGTTTCGAATAGATGAAGAAGAGATAAAATAGGAGGAAAGTAAGGGAGCTGATAAGGGGGAAAAGTGTTGGCCGGTTGAGGGACTCCCTTAAGGTGATTTTCGGCCAAGTATTGTAAAGGGGATAGCCAAATTTCACAAAGCATGTTGGCCTCTCTTTCGTTTTCTTTTTCTCTCCAAAACCAACACCTTTCTCTTCTTTTTCCTTTTATTCTAGCCGAAACCTTCTCCTCCCTATTCCACCATTGTCGTAACCCCTAAAGCTTCATACCCTTCTTTTTGTGTTTCTTGTTGAAGCCGAATCTCTCTAGTGCTTAGTAAGGCCGAACACTTAAGGTTACCCTAGCCGATTGTTCAAAGCTGAAAGTTCACTTTGTGGCCACTCTTGAATCAATTTCTCCTGCAAGCTCTCTTGCCGATTTCTTGAAGGTAATGATCAATTGCGTTTTAGTCATCTTATTGGTAAGAATCTCTCTAGCTGAACTCTTGATTCTTTTCTTTCTCTAACTGTCAAATAATCAAGGTACTAATCCCATTAGTATTGTTTGGCCGAAACATTGAAGGGATGTCGGGATTTCTATTATAGCTAATTTCAAAAAGGGATCTCTCGGGACTTTTAAGATCTGAGGTAAGCTATGGGTAACATTCGGCCATAGGCCATTTTTAATAGATCATGTGTAGCAGGCTGATTCTAACATGGGTCTATAGGGATTTCGACAGATACCACAACTAAGGATTAATTTCGGGATCTAAGATTCACAAGGTAAGTGCATGTAACATTAGGCCATAGGCCATATTTTAGTATTAATGCCTAACTGATTTTAACTATGGGTATTAGGAAGGAGGGCAATCGGTTTTGGTAGATTTTCGAGATTTAGTGAAAGCGTTAATACGGTGTGTACCCTACACTAACTCTTAATAGATTTGACATCATTTTAATATATCATTTATAATGATGTGAAATGCCAAAGGTACCATGCAATGGTACAAAGTACTCAGGTACGTAACCTTAACATTATGTCAATAAATGATATGAATATTTGAAATATGGCACATATGTGAATATTGAGAAGAATGTGAAATAAGGCAAAAGGCATGATAATGCATGATTTGTATGACATAGGGCATATGGGAAATTATTTTAAGGGGAAGTGATCTGGTGGTTTTATACCACAATATCTGAATGTGGTGACTTATGTCACGAAATCTGAATGTGGTGACTTATGTCACAAAATATTATCTAGTGGCTATGCCATGAAATTATAAAGGCGATGTGCAAGTCGTCTACAGCGACTGCCTTCGATGATGTGTAGCGGATGGAGGGTCGACTTAGTAGTCCCCACGGTGTAATAGTTGGTACGGGTGAAGTGTAGCGGATGGTAATCTAGGTTTGGGTTTGGGAATGCATCATTACTTATATTTGCTATCTGTACATGTTTGAACTGGTATGCCTAAATTTGTTGGGACTTAGTGTTGGCTGCTACACACTGAGTCTATTTGACTCACCCCGTTGTGGGATATTTTTCAGGTGACACTCAATAATGGACCGGGTCGGCAGGAGTTCAGTGGTGGCCATGCTCAGCTCAGAGTTATTCCATTTTCGTTGTTTTTTCCTTTATTTATTTAAGTATTTCGGATTTATTTTGGGGTTTTGTTTTTGATGTAATTATGGCCATTACTATTAACTGTTTTAAGTAAGCGTTTAAAATTGGTTTATTATGATAAAGTTATTATTAAATTGAGACTAATTCATTTTTCTTAAAAATGTAAACAAATGTCTAAATGTTTTGACACATAAACAACCCCGTTTTCAATTTGAACCCAACACAAATCATTGCTTCTTCAAAACCACTCAACTTTTGCAAAGTAACAGACAAGTTTTGAAAAGTTTTACTCAAGGAACATACTAGATCCGGTCAAGGCTCGAGGGCCGGGTTTGGGGTGTTTCACAAACTATCCCTCAATTCACACATGTACATTTAAAATTTGTTTCCAGATAGATGGATAGATTTAGTCACATATAACTATTCGAATCATTTAACTCAGTTCTGTTTCATCATTTTGACATCTCAAATCAATAGTATTTCTTTTACAATTTACAACAGCAGCAAGTAGTATCAACCAGTCCATACCCAAACTTATGTCAAACTCATCATATGGTAATAGCATCAAATCAGCAAGAAAACAGATATCTCGAAACATTAATGGACAGTTCTTGCATATTTGTCAACTAGAACACTTTTACTTAGGGTTTCGATATTTTTACAACAAACTCAGTAGACTCTATAAGCAAAGTCTTACTGATACTAAGTTCATGTATATATACGAATAAGTAGAGCCGGGGTCTATCAATGCAATCACAAAAGTGCCATAAAGAGTAAACGTACCCGTAATAATATCTGAAGATGAAGCTTCCTCACAAGCTCGAATAGCATACGCTCTAGTTGGCTCTCTAAATTCAGATTTGCAATAGTATCTCTTGTAGACTTCTAACTACTACTGACATTTCTTGTATTTTGGGAAGGTCTATCTCTCTCGGGGGCGTTATCCAATCTCGGATTCTGAGTAGTCTCTTGTTCAACAGATTTTGTGCAGTCTAGAATAAAATGATCTAACAATCCACATCTGAAGCAAGCTTGATTATTTAATCTACAATTCCTCGGATGTTTTTTACCACAACGCTTACACTTGAGTAGCTTGGATATGACATTTTCAACACTCTCCATCTTTGGGAAATCTTGAATAAAGTGATTTCGTGATCCACATTTATAACAAACTCTATTGTTATACTTGCCCTAACATTTTCCCACATGTCATCTTCCACACTGTCTACACTCAGGTTTGTTGCTTTTAGTACTTCCATCATTTGATTCAATTGGACCTTGAGTTCTCAGACCAACATTTGGTCTCACACGATCTCTACTCGTATGTCCAAATGAAGCATTTGATAAATTGCTTGCATCTCTATATTTCTTTGTCAAAGGTTGAGAAAAATTACTTATCGATCTTTTTCTTTCATTACAAGCTTCAGAATCGACTTTCTCGATATTATCATCATTAGTAGCCCTGAACTCTCCAGCCTCATACTTACGAATTTTGTCAACCGGAGGCTTGTTTTTCAGATTCAGATTCATAGTCGAAAGCAAAGCAGATGTCTGAGGGGGATTAATCGGGGGCGGAGGTTGCGAAACAGTTGGGTTATTTCTCACAAATTGAGTGAACCACTCACTCATCATCTAGAAGAAAGCTTGTTTAGCTTCACCCTCTTGACTTCTCATAGCCGTTCTCGGATCAGAATGCATTGTCCCTTGCACGCGAGCGGCACATTACTTATACGTCATCAGCCACAGCTCTTTTGGGATTCATTACTATATAAAAATTCACATTTTCACATCAGGATTCATTACACTATCACAATTCAAATATATGGCATGTATAGCTAGACTCTAACACAGTACATTAGTTCGAGAATCGACTAAACTGTAGCTCTGAAACTAACAAAATGTAACACCCTAACCCGTATTCATCGCCAGAATAGGGTTAAAGGCATTACCAGACAGATCAAAAACTTATACAGACATTATATTCCATCATTCATCAATTGCATTAAAAGTGTCCCTTAAATAGGTCATTAAGACCCTAATCAGGCTTTCAAGTAGGGCTAGGACTAGGCCGAACACTTACGAAATTTCTTGGACATTAAAACTTTTCTATATAACAGAGGTCACACGCCCGTGTGAGCAGGCCGTGTGCCTCCCACGACTACTAGACACACCCATATGTCTTGGCCATGCCAAATTAGGGTATATATAATGACTTTTCCACACGGCCACTAGGCAAGCTCGTGTACCATGGCCGTGTGCTCTTAGGCCATATACTGACTAAATCACACGGCTACCAAGCACGCCCGTGTGTCAAGGCCGTACATACTTAGCTAGATACTGCCAATTTCCCACGGCCATTAGGCACGCCCGTGTACCACGACTGTGTAGGCAAATTAGGCCATTTGCAAGGCCAACTTGACACCCTTACTCGGGTTATACCTACAAGCAATGTACCAATCCAACTCATACACATTTGGCAACCAAGAACATATCAATTTTCTACACTCAAATACCATTCCAATCATGCCAATTTGTACAACTAAACACATATACAATTAAGCATGGTTCATCTACCTTTAACTTTAATATATCCATTCCTTTGATCAATCAAACATGCTCATGTTGCGTTTATATGCTTACCAAATCTTTAACCATTTCATAAGCTATCTAGCCATGCCAAAACATACATCATTTTCATATTTGCTCAAGCATATTACCAATACTTATCTAGCCACATCTCATGGCTATTATACACATTTCAAACATAACCAAAATAACTAGCCTATACATGCCATATCTAGCTATATACATATTCCAAAAGTACCAAAACAAGTTGAGTAGTGTGATGATGATCCTCGATAGTCCCTGAGCATTCAGTAGCTTTGACGATCTATAAAACAAAGAAAACACACACAGAGAGTAAGCTTTCAAAAGCTTAGTAAGCCGTATATAAATAAACATAACATATAATACACTTATTCAATTTGATGGAATGTCATTTGTAATTCTCATAGCAAATTCATCTCATATTTATTAGCTCCTATACTTAGCCATATAATAATAAAATTCTTCGATTCAAATATCATATTCACACATAACTTATTCAAGCATATTTCACATATTAACTCATCATTCCATTTCACATATTAATCATAATAAGTTCATATAGATACTTACCTTTATGCACACTTAGTGTACATATCAAACATACCTGATACAGATATACAAATCATATAATCGTTCATTGCCAACGTCCCAGACATGGTCTTGCACGTAATCAGATATCGATGTCTCTGTCCCAGACAGGGTCTTACACGTAATCAGATATCGATGCCATTATCCCAGATAGGGTCTTACACATAATCAGATATCGATGCCACTGTCCCAGAAAAGGTCTTACACGTAATCAGCTATCGATGCCACTATCCCAGACAAGGTCTTACACGTAATCAGATATCGATGCCACTATCCCAGATAGGGTCTTACACGTAATCAGATACCAATGCCACTATCCCAGACAGGATCTCACACGTAACCAAATATCGATGCCATTGTCCCATACAGGGTCTTACACGTAATCAGATATTGATCACCTATGTCATAACATAGTTAATCTTATCTATTTCTATGTTCGAATAGAACTTCTCGGATGTTAACACTATGTCAACCTTATCTTAGAATTCATATGTATACAATATCTCATATGCATTCATCATTATCCATAGTCATATAAACATATATAATTTAATACAAATACATTTATTTATATATTGACTTACCTCAAATTAGGATATTCGTTCGGTCTCGATTATTCGATTACTTTTGTTTTCCCGCAATCTAAATCCATTTTCTTCGATTCTTGATCTATACATATTAAAATTTAACCCTTTTATTTACCAATACATTCAAATCAATCCAGAAACATATTTAAGGCAATTTGAAAATTAGCCCTCGTATTTACACATTTGGACAATTTAGTCCCTAATTCAAAAAATCACAAATTACACATAATTTCAAGTTACCCATGCCTAGCAAAAATTTCACATGCTTCATATTAGTCCATATATTACATTTATTTCACAAATTAGTCCTCAAAATATTATTTTCTCAATTTACTCCAAAATACTCAAATTCACCAAAAACTCAAAGACAAACTATGATAATCATATACATATCTTTCATATTTCACTATAAAACATCACAAATCACATGAGTTCATCAAAGTCTCATTTCAAAAACATCATCAATTCTCAAATTTAAGACATGGGTTTGAAATATACGAAACAACGATTGCAAAAATGTAGAAATTATCAAATATCGAAGCAAAACATACCTTGAATTGAATCAAAAGCTAGTCGAATGCCCTAGCTTAATTTTCTTTTTCTTTTCTTTGATGTTTCAGCAATATGGATGATAATGGCTTATTTTTTAAGCCTTTTTTTATTAAATATCATGTAATTAACAAATTACTAATATAACATTAATGAAACAATTTTATCATCTTATAATGCATGGATATAAATGTCCACTTATTCATAATGGCATAATAACCTTTTAAGGACCTCATATAATAAAGACATTAACAAATAGATTCCCCTACATAAAGCATGCTAATTTTGCATTGAATGCAATTTAATCATTTTCTCAAATTAAACACACAAATGATCAAATTAATTCACAGAAATTTCACACATACTTAATCACATATCATAGGTACGAAAAATAATATTAAAATATTTTATTGACTCAGATTTGTGGTCTTGAAACCACTGTTCCAATTAGGGTCAAATCAGACTGTTACATGCTCTCTGTCCTCGGCCCATGCCATTACCACCCCTGGCCTGTCCTCAGCCACTAGGTGGCTACTGAGCTACTCTCGGTGGCTACGCAGAACTAGTACATGTAGCTTACATCTGATCAGTTCTCAGTGGACAAACTTGGACACGGTGCTCAGTCATCCCGTATCTCAAACATGCCCCAGTCGTCCTCCAGCACTCGCCCAGATGGCGTCTACCACAGTGCCCACAAAGAGCCACCCCAGTAGGAGCAACAAAAGGCCCAACTCTCACTGGCCCATCAGATCTGGCCTTTTCCTTAGGTCTCACCACAGAATTCGAGGGATTCGATTCCCTTTTATTCTTTCCTTTCTCACGGTGTTGGTGCTCAGTGCGCTTAACCTCTTCGGCGATCTTCGCTTTATCCACTAGGGTAGAAAAATAATGCTCCCTCTGTGGAGCTATCAAAACCCGTAAGTTGTCCTTGAGTCCATCCTCAAACCAGACACAATGCTCATACTCAGTTGCCACTATGCCTTGGGCATACCGGCTCAACGTTAAGAACTCAGCCTCATACTCGGCCACTGAATGGTCTCTTTGGGTAAGATTAAGAAACTCACGCCTCCTAGCATCGATGTAGCTAGCTCCCACATACTTATTCTAGAAAGTCATCTCAAAATAATCCCAAGTCAGATGGTCAGGCTGAGTGCCCTCCTTAACAGTCAACCACCACTGGTAAGCCTCTTTGCAAAATAAAGAGATAGCCCCCTTAAACTTTGCTCAACAGCAGTAAAGTCCAAATCGTCCATGATTCTTTTTGTGGCCTCCATCTAGTACTCGGCCATGTTAGGGGCGACCCCACTGGCACCCCTGAATAATTCAGCCCTATTGGATCGGAGTCGTTCTGTAACCGACCTTGACCTCTCTAAAATTTGTAACATGGCTCGGGACAGTGCGTCATCCCCAACCTTATAATCATGAGACCCAGTCTTTGTAGCAAGTGGGATTAGTGTCTTGCTCGTATCTAGATTGGGCAAATTCTCAGATGCGGAGGACCCAGCTCGATCCCCTCTACGGCCTCTACCATGGCCTCTAGTACCCCGTCCGTGAAAACCTCGTACGCTCATCGTAATTTTGAAATTTATCTGTAGTAAAAGTTTTATGCGTTAGTTTCAGTTTCGATATTTATTAACAAATGTTTTATGCAGGTCAGTATCAAAAGTTCAGAGTTCGTTATCGCGAATCGCAAGTTTACTACGATTTTCAGTTTCTCTAAAGTTTTTAGTTTACATTACCTAAAGTGTTTTCAATACAATATACTACCTAAGGTTGTTTTAAGCATGCAAGTAGTATTTCAGACATATTTAAACAGAATTCAAAACACTTACAAGATCAGCGCCAGAGACTCGGTGTACCACATACTCAGTTCAAAAATATTTAAAAATCGCTTCAGAAAAACCAACTTTAAAAACCCAAATCCACAGCTGAGTTTTGTAACCTGGCTCTGATACCACTAAATGTAACACTCTAAATCCAGCCTAGACGTTATGGCCAAATCTGGCGATGTCACATGATAGTGTTTTGGAAAACATAACTACGTTAAAACCATTTGTAGATATCTTGTGCTTTCGTCAAAACATGTCGTGTATTTATTCATTATCAATTTTCAAAACTTTATACGTTGCGGAAGCTTTTAAAATGATTTGCAAAGTTGTACATATTTTAATAAAACATTTGTTTATTTTGAAAACTCGCGTCTTATCCTACTGTTGACAGTTTATAAAATAAAAATCCCAAATTTTAATCAAAAATTAGTAAAGGCCTTATTACTTGAAATTCACCCAAATATAACCAAATCATAATTAGAAATAAACCATAAAACAAAATATCCAAAACCGTGGTCACCGCTGAGTCCTCCACTGCATCGATCCGTCTCTACTCTGGGGATTACTTGAATAGATTAAACAGAAAAGGGTGAGTTTTCACAAACTCAGTGTGTAAACCGCATAGAAAATATACACACGGTAACATCAGATAATAGACATAATTTTCACAGTTCGGGTCTGAGCCCATTACAGGAACGGTGTGGACCTTAGCCCACTCAGATACAGAATCAGACATAATACAGGGCCTTAGACCATTTTAGACAGAATATGTAGAAAACATAGTCCTACCCACCAACCTCTACACACCAACTCCGTCCAACCCTACACACCATATGAGGATAAAATCAACCCATCCATCCCTACACACCATGTCATACCGAATGCGGCATATAATCAGAAATTTGCAGCTGAGCTGCCAGATAACAAGCTTAAGAGCCTTTCAGATACTTCCTC
Source organism: Gossypium rotundifolium (assembly GCA_025506655.1). Taxonomy (NCBI): domain Eukaryota; kingdom Viridiplantae; phylum Streptophyta; class Magnoliopsida; order Malvales; family Malvaceae; genus Gossypium; species Gossypium rotundifolium. The sequence goes on along the minus strand of CP106726.1, from coordinate 55,321,743 downwards.
CCATCATAATCAACCCACCCCGATGCAATGCAACATACAAGAATGACATGCTTTTATGCAATTAAAACTTATATATTCAGATCAGTATACATGCTTAGTATAGAAATCAGATAGACAGATCATTCATTTAGGGCCTAAGTATCGCTTATCGACCTTACGGCAGGTCCACAGCCGACTTGGGCGACTCGTGTAACCTTACAAAGTTTTCAGAAAAATGGGATCACATGCCCATGTGGCCTGCCCGTGTGGGCCTGCACGCCCGTGTGGCCCACCCGGCCCAACTTGGCCTTGAACCTGTGGATCACACGGTTTGGCCAAGAATCCCACATGCATGTGTGGCCCACACGGCCTAATTGGTTGAGCCCGTGTGTTGTATACGACCTTGCCTAGCCATCACACGGTCGTGTCACTCACGCACGGCCTGGCTCGTCGATCACACGGTCGTGTGGTGATTAATAATCTTGTACACGGCCTACCACACAGGTGACCATACGCTCGTGTGGCGTCGAAGTAATGTTTTTGGCTTTTGCTAAACCTTATTTTTTGCTTTTTCGGGTACACACCTGGTTCATTTTTGCTCTACACATAATCTCGAGATCACCAGCACCTAAAATCAGAATATTCCAACTCTTAGAACCCAAAATGAGTCTAAATCGATTAATCCGCAATCAACCTAAAGTCGACTTACCGCTAACCAATCGATCACTACTTCGAGTCAGATCAACGTAACATTGATTCCAGCCTTTCAAATAACTCCTACGCACAACAAAAACCCTTTAGAAAAACTTAAATATTCAAAGGAGAAACTAAAATTAATCTAACCCACAACTTACCGAATGGCGTCTCAAATCTGAATAACAGAAGTGATTGGAGAAAAAGAGCCAGAATAAGAGGGGAAAATAGTAGAATTTTTACAGCAAGAGAGGTGATGGGGAGGGGAAACGATAGCAAAAAGAAAGGGGAAAAAAGGAAGGGGGAAAAAAGGAAGGGTTAGCTGAAATTTTCCAACAGAGGAAGTAGTACTGAGTAGAAACTATTAACTCCCAAAATTTTCCCCTTAATTCTCTCCCTACTATCAAATTTTTAGTCCAACACAAACACTATGAACGTGACAGAAAAAAATAATGCTCGTGTCACAACTCGAACACAAGACCTTTTCCATCTCCTCACTCCTTTTAACCACTAGTCTAGCAGGCCCATTCTGACATGTTCTTTCAAACTTTTATTTATAAGCCTACTAACTACAATTTGGCCTTTATTCGTAAAAATACCAAAATTTACAAAAGCTAAGGCTTGAACTTGGAACCTCTCACATACACAGAACACTTAACCACTGAAGCAGATAGAAATTGTGTCAATTTACCAAAAGCTGAAAATAAAAAAAAATCGGGGCATTACAAATCTATTCAATTTTTTCGATTCCCAAGCCTAGCTGATCCTCTTTTATACTTATAGTAGTCCACATTTTTCATTTAATCACACTTTTACACACATTTTATAATCTTTTACAAATAGGTCCTTTTGACATTTTCATCAAAAATCACCTAGAAAAAGTTGTTTGTCACACATTAAACATGCATAATCTACCATTAGGCATCAAAATACACAAATATCCAACATGGGTCAAACCCTAGACCTTGATTATTCCTTAAATTAATGGTAGAAATAGGTAGATCGAGTGATAACGACTTCAAAAAGATAAAGAGCATTAAAATGTAAAGAGCATTAAAAACAGGGCTAAGATGTACTTACAATCAAGCTTGAAAGATGACAAAACCCTAGCTGTGGTGCTCTCCCAATTTTCAGCCAAGGTTGATGAAAGATGAGCAAATTTTGGCTTTAATTTCCTTTTAATTCTTTTATTTACCAAATGACCAAAATGCCCTTCACTTAAAACTTTGAAATTTTATCTCACCATGTCCATTTTTGTCCACTAACTTAAAAAATGGCCTAATTACCATATAAGGACCTTAAATTTAAAATTTCATAGAAATTAGACACCTCTAGCATGTAGAACTCAACTTTTGCACTTTTTACAAGTTAGTCCTTTTTACTAAATTGGGTGCCCAAACGTCAAAATTTTCGAACGAAATTTTCAGAAATCATTCCGTGAAATTGTAGACCATAAAAATATAATAAAAATGAACTTTACTTTTAACATCCTAATTTAATGGGTCTGTGCATTTTGTGTGTTGATGGTTAAGTATTAAATTGAGGGTTAGAGGTCCAGATTGGGCTCAGGAATGGGTTGAGACCTCGATTAAAATATTCTATTTAGTCACCATAGAGTTTAAAGGTTGGTATCTGTGTTTAAAATATCAAGTTGGGCTTGAGGTCCAAAGTAAGGTGGCACCATAAAGGAGCTAAGGGTGGAGTCACTAGTGGATGGAGAGGGCCCAAGTTTTGGGTGCTTGGAGCCCAAGTTGTTGGGCCAAATTTGAAACTTAAAAGGGAGCAAGGGGGTGGCACCAAGGCTATCAAATAAGGAGTTAAATGAATTAAATAATTTAAATAATTGAGAGATAATGAGCTGATAGAAGGAGGAAGAAATGGTACTAGCTAGGTCTCTCTGGAGGGGTGGATAAGATTAAGATAGAGAAGAAAGATAGGAGCTATCTTTAGAAGGTTAGTGTTAGCCAAAATTGTGAAGAGTTGGAAAGGAGAGGGGCATTCGATTTTGGCTTTAAGAGGTTGTGCCGAAATTCTAAAGGCCATCTTAAGCATTTGTTTTCTTTCTTTTCTCATCTTCACTCTTCAAAAGCCGGAATCACCATTTCCTTCTCCCTTTTCTTTTTCTTTGACACCTCCTTCTAGCCGAATCTTTTGATCTTCATTATTATTCACCTTCCATTCACTAAAAGCCAAAGCTACACCCTCATTCCCTTCTATAGTTGAAATCTCCAAAAGTTCAGCCTCTTTTCTCGAAGTCTCACCATAGCTGAATCAACATTCCAGGGGTGGTAAGTTCTCTGATGATTTCCTCTCTGCTATCTCTTTTCTTTCTCATCCCTATTTTAAACTAAATCACTTCCTTTATGTCTTGATGGAAGGTTCTTTTCTTCTCACTCTTCATTCCTAGAAGCCAAATCCTCTTTGTGGTATCTACTTGTGCCGTGTCTCGAAGGAAACTGAAGGTAAGGAGATAGGGTTTTTGTGTGGACTTATGTTCCCTGATTGGTCGAAGGGTCACTTTTCTTTAATCCATCCTTTATTAGCCGAATCTCATTGGTTGTGGTGTAGGGGTTCAACCAACGATTTGGCCAAGTTTACTAACTCCGAGATTCAACCGATTTAGTGAGTTTTTCCAGGTAGAATAGTGGTCCGATAGTCACGATTTGGGCTAGGGAGAGCGTCAACCTCGGTAGTGTAGCATTGAGCGTAATTAGGTGTGTAACATTCTCACACCATTTGGATTGCCTGCTAGTATATGCTTATAAATCTATTATATTCTGTTAAATGCCAAAATACTGGCATGGCTGTTAAAAACCCAAGGAGGGTAAAGGCGAATCACCAGGTTAGTGATCTCTATCATTCTAAAGTGAATGGTTCTGATGATTTCATATGATAAACATGTATGCCTATTTCTGTGATTGCACGGGGTTGAGTGATTGATGAAAGGGAAAGTGTTCTATTGTAGTGGGTTTTGCCATGATCTGTTGTAGTGGCTTTTGCCGTGATCTGACGATGAGCAGCTAACTGCAGCATGACTGCCATCGATGGTGTGTAGTGGTGTGGGTTGATTGTAGAAATCACCAATGGTGTAATTGGCAGGTAAGGGTGGTGTGTAGTGGATGGAAACCTAGGATTGGGTTGGGCTTTGCATAGTTCCTGATATATTATATTTTGTTATCTGTTCTGTGGCGCTAAGGCCCAGTCGGATGGTGCACAAGGTTGCACACTAAGTCTTCAGACTCACCTTATTATTTAACATTTTTTCCAGGTAGCACTTAGTGCATCGGACCGGTGGAGGGGAGCGCAAGGTGGCCATGCAAGAGTCCGAATTGTTACAGCAAAGATGCCATTTACTTAAATTTCCCTTCAAAATGTTACATTATTTTGGGTTTTTATTTTATTGTAATAAGGCGATGGGCCACTAGCTTTATATTTTTTTCGGTTTTACTTTGGGCTTTTATTATTATACATTTAGATTTTACGTTTTAATTAAACTAAGGCATGTACTAAATTTCAGTTTTTAATTCATAAAGGCATCATATAAAATTTATATCTTTTATAAATTATCAAATCATTAAGTTTTTAGGAATACATGTTTAAACTCGACAAATGTTTTCCAAAAATGTGACATGTCTTACTAAATCTTCTTAGTGACATGCCAGATCTGGTCGTGGTGTTTGGGCCGGGTTTGGGGTGTTATATTACTACATCAAATTTGTAGTCTCGAAACCACTGTTCCGAGTAGGCCCAAAATCGAGCTGTTACAGAATGAGGTCATGCATTTGTTACTGACGGGATTTAGCTCGAACGAGTAATCCTATTGACCTTATTTATGAAAGGATTTAGCCCAGATGGGTAATCTTGATATAAGTCCTCTCGAGCATATGTTATGAATTGGATTTAGCCCAGACGAGTAATCCAGATCAAGCTCTTTAGAGCATATGTCATAAAAAGGATTTAGCTTGGAATGGTAATCCTGTTGTTTTTATATATGTGGTTCGAGAGTGTACTCTCTAAAATAGTACCTTATGGGTACCATTGGACATGAATTGATGGATTCTGGTTTGTACACCTCAAGTGTACTACTTGTGTACCCATCCATATTTCAAATAAATTTAACGGGTAAAAGTTCTTGACATGTGAAGACATGAATAAGAAATGAGTTATTACTCATAATGGCCTAAAATACAAGAAAATGACAATATGTGACTATTGATATGTAGAAATAGGAAATGTTGATATTGTACATGGAATTTATTTAATGAGTATGTACATCCTTGATTATAGACTTGTACACCTTAAGTGTACTAATCGTGACCTTGATATTCTGAGTGATATGGGTAAAGTTTGATATAAAATAATCTAAACTTCAGACGAACTATTATGAAATTATACATGTTAAATGAATACATGTTGAAGAAAGCATATGTGCTGGAAACTTGATTGTTGTTGAGCCCATATATGTTTTGATGTTATTATGGAATATATGACTAACAAGGGAAATGAGGATATGTGTAGGGCTCAAAGGCAAATTGATTGAATATACCTTACATAGTTACCTCAAAAAAGAATGAATGGTGAGTTAAGTACCATGTTATATGAACTTACTATGCGTGTAATGCTTACTTAGTTTTATTTCCCTGTTTTAGAGTAAATAGAAAGCTCTTTAGATTGTAAGCTTGGTGGGGATCACTCACACTATCCATCGGCCCATGCCGGTACAATATGGTAAATTCAATTGTGGTTATAGTGGCATGTATATGTTATATTGGCATGTATATGTAAATGATTATTGTAATCTAGCCATTGGAATGGCCAATGATGATTATGTTTTGGTACATGTATATATGTATTCATGTTTATTTTACGGAGTTAACATAAGTGTTTAATATTGATTGATTGTGAATGTTAGATGAGTATGCTTACAAATGGAAGTTTGAAATCATGAATGCATGTATCAATATATCATGTTAGATGTTATAAATTGCTTGAATTCAATGCTTGGATTAATTGGTGTTTGGATGTAAGTTGGTGTAAGAATTTGGTAAAAAGTTTGGGTGAGAAATAAAGCTAGAAAATGGCTTTATCTTGTCCACACGGGCGGACACATGGGCATGTGTGTAGACCGTGTGTGACACACGGCCAAGCGCAGGCATGTGGTACAGCCTTATGTCCCCTGTATCTTAAAAATTTAGAAACAGAATGCTTCGAATTGAGTATACAAGCAGAGACATGGGCGTGGGTCTTAGCCTTGTATGTGCCACACAGGCCTAGAACACGGGCGTGTGTCTTGGCCGTGTGAAACCTGCACCTAATTTTATGAAAACTTAATTAACTACACGGCCTAGCACATAGGTGTGTGGCATGGCCGTGTGCACAAGTCAAAGAGTTACACAAGGTCGAACATGGCTTGTAGCATGGGCGTGTCCTAGAGTCACACGAGCACGTCCCTTGGACCACACGGGTGTGTGAGCCCTGTAACTTGGAAGAATTTTAGAATTTTGCAAAAAATTCTTAGAGTTCCCAATTAAGTCCTAACTCAATTCTAATGCTCATATTGGACTTCGAGGGTCCATTTAAGGGACGTTACGAATAATTTTGGAAGATGAATAGTAATTTATATAAATTATCTGTAAATGTTCTAAAAGTTCTAATAATACTCTGTAACTTTGTTTCGACGATGGTTACGGGTTAGGGGTGTTACAGTAAGAAGTACCATGATTGAAAACTTTTTATTGTATATTGATTTGTTGTAATTTGGTGTAGTAGATTGAACTAGTTTTCGCACTTTAGGAGCTTGAACATAAGCATTTTAGTTAGGTTTTAATTACTTTTTAGCAAGTTTAGTTAAGTGTAATAAAATGTGTTATTCGAGTATTTTATTGACCTTAGGGGCCGAATGAGGCCTAAGGGTGAGCTAATATACATTGTGGTGTGTAGAAGACCATTAGAAGGCATACTAACTCGATACTGGTGTCTAGGTTGTAAAACCGAGCATTTGAGGTCGCAACATAGGTAGCAGAGTAAGAAAAGTCCAAGACTATCTTCAATGCCGTGACATAGCCTGAAGATGTCACGACATACCCTTAAAATCACCCTAAGGCTGAGCATACTGCCCTCGATGTCACGACATAGGACTTGATGTTTCGTGACATTGCATCTGCATAGGAAATTAATACGAGCAAGGGGCATTTTGGTTTGCACAATCCAACTTTAAGCTCAGAAAAGTAATTGACCTAAGGTTAAGGACGATAACCATTCTAAGTTTATAAATACGCTCAGCTAACACATGTTATGGAAACCTTTTTAATTTGTATAATTTTCTCTTTAGATCTAGACTTTAGACTTTCTCTTTTCTTAGGTTTTATATTTTTGTTCTTGTTAGTTTCCGTTGGGAAGAAATCAAATGTTAGAATTGTTCTCAAACTCTTTGAGGATTCTGTGATTAAATTCAATATAATTAGGATGCTTCTAAACATTCCTCTTGAAATTGTTCTTTATGTTCATTCTTTCATTCAAGTTTATATTGTTTATTATATCAATGAGGAACCAATCTTCCTTTGGGGGATTAGTGAATGGATGTATGAATAATTAACATCTTTGTAGAGATTTCTTAACGGATCATGTAACACCCCTTGTAGCAGCCCGAATTAGGGCCTAAATGAAACAGTGGTTTTGAAACAATGAATTTGAGGTCAAAATATTTATTCCGACTGAGTTTTAGTGTTTATTGGGTGATTGAATGTTTGTGTGAAATTTTGGTTGAGAAATTTTATTGTTTGGATGTCCAATTTGATAAGTTGGACTAAATTGCAATGGTTGAAAAGTGTGTATTGTAATTCATAAAGGTACTTGATTGAGATGGGTTTTTAAATTGAGAGTCTTTAGTTGGTAATTATACTATTATATTATGGTTTGGACACAAAATGCCCATAGAGAGATAAAATATCTAATGGATTAATGAAGGAAAATTTGGTCATTTGGCTAATAAAAGAAATAAAAGGGAAAATAAGGCTAAAATGTTGTCCATCTTCATCCTCCATAGCCGAAAATTGCAAGGAGCCATAGCTAGGGTTTTGTTTCACTTTCAAGCTTGATTGTAAGTACCTCTTAGCCCCGTTTTTGATATTCTTCGTATTTTTAAAATCCTCGTAGCTCGATCTAGCTATTTCTACCACTATTTTGAGCTAGAGTTTGTGTTTAAAATTTTACCCATGGATGACATACATGTATTTTGATGTCTAGTGGTAGAATATGAAAGTTTGAAGTGTGATAAACAACTTTTGCTAGATGATTTTTGGTGAAATTGATAAAAAGGACTTGTTTGCAAAAGAAGAAATTATATGTGTATAAAAAGCAAAATAGTTAAAATTGTGGGTTGCTATAAGAGAGAATATGAATCTGCTAGGCTTGGGAGTATGAAAAATGAACACATTTCATTTTACGAGCCTAGGGACTAAAGTGTAAAAATTAAGAAAGTTAGGGGATAAATTGTAAATTTTGACATAGAAAGATTTTGGACTGATTTGAATAATGTGTATATTAAATAAGCTAAATGTGTCATTATAGATCAAGAAGAACGTGGAATCAACCTTGACCGAGAAAAAGGTAATATTTCGGACTTAATTACAAATTGACACATTTTGTATCGAGGTAAGTTTATATGTAAATGATACATCCTTTTTATTTATGTTTTTACATATTAATGTATTATGTGAAATGTGAGTGAATATTATTGATATTTATTAAAATGATTAAAAGTGAGGAAGTTCCCAGAAGAACCTTCGGAATAGTAAAAGGATACGGATGGACACTATATATGTGATTATTAGTGGGTTGTGTGTGATACCACCGTGTATTTGGTATTATTCTGAAGTGTTCATTGGGAAAATTTTACTAAGTGAAATTACGTGTGACAATGTGGTGACAAGTGCAGGGTTATAAGTGCATGTAATTGTGAGCAATGTCCATGATATGTTTTTGGAATGTGGTAAGGTTTGAAATGAGTAAGTGCAACTATAAGGATCTAAATTGCTCTTGATTAGTATGTAATGTTCTTGATTGATAAGCATGTGGTATGATGTTCATTATTTACATATAGACTTACTAAGCTTAAAGCTTACTCCCTTCTTTTTTTCCCTTGTTTTATAGAGTCGCCAAGCCAGGTCGGGATACGGAGATCGTTGGAGGATCATCCACACAATCCATACATTTTGGTATATTGAGATTTACATTGAATTATGGCATGTATAGGAATTTGGTTAGTTTGTAAGTGTCATAATTGTTTGGCCAAGAATGTGGTCTATGTCATTTGATATACCATTTTGTATAAGGCCATGTGATGTGGCTAATATTGATCGTGTTATAAGTCTATGATGAGGCCTTTCATGAATGAGTTTTCTTGTCTAAGTGGGAATGAATGATAGCATGAAATTGAAGTGTGGGAAGTGTGACATGTGAATGGTTGTGTAGGTGCATGTGTGATGGCTAAGTATAAGTGTGGTTATACATGATGAGTATGGTTATTAAATGGTGCATGAATGCTCTTAAGGTAGACAAATAGATGTCTAATATTAGCATATTAAGTTTGGTTGGAAATGGTATAAGTGTGAATGTTTTTCAGGGTGGCAAAATGTAACAATTTAGTTTATACCCTAATCGGAACAGTGGTTCTAAGACCACAAATCCAAGTTTGTATAATATTTTAATATTATTTTCTGTGTCTTTGATGTGTGATTAAGCATGTGTTATATTTTCGTAAGTTAATTTGCTCGTTTGTGTGTTTAATTTGATGAAAAGGATTGAATTGCATTGAAATGCAAATTTGCATGTTTAATGAAAATGTGCCTAATTGTTATGTCTTTGTAAGTGTGAGGACTTATGTGGCAATGAAGCAATTAAGCCAAAACTATTGTTAGTGGATGATAACATCCATACATTATGCTTTTATATGTTTATGTTATTAGTTAAGTTAATAAAATATATTATAAGATATTATAATAAAACAAATGCATGATAATAAAGCCATTTTTCCATCCTATATTGCTAAAATAATAAAAAAAAGAAAAATAAAAAGAAGCTAGGCTTTTGGCAAGCTTTTGATTCAAATTCAAGGTAAGTTTTGATCGGTTTTCGATAATTTCTACATTTTTGTAGTTGTTGCTTTGTCTACAACAAACACGTGTTTCATTTTTGAGAATTGGTGATTTTTGTGATATGCAACTTTGATGAACTCATATGATTTATGATGATTTATGGTGTTATATGATAGATATGTGTTTAATGAGAATATTTTGTTCTTGAATTTTTGATGAATTTAGCTAATTAGGGCTAAATTGAGAAAATAGCAATTTGAGGGACTAATTGCAAATTTGATGGAAATTATGAGCTTGTATGATATATATATGCATTCGGCTAAGCTTGAATGTATGATGATTTTGTGAATTTGATGTTTTGAGAAAAATGGACTAAATTGATAATTTGTGCAAATGTGAGGGTTAAATTGCAAATAGCCCTAAATGTGTGTCCTTGGATTGAATTGAATGAGTTAGTGAATAAAAGAGTTAATTTTGAATATGTATAGATCAAGAACCGAGGAAAACGAACTTAGGCTGCGGGAAAGCTAAAGTAATTGAGTAGCGGTTTCCATTTACGTTAAATCGAAACCAAGGTAAGTCGATAGATAAATAAATGTATTTGTATTAAATTACATATGTTTATATGACTATGGATAATGAGATGCCGTGTATATATAAATTCTAAGATAAGAATGACATAGTGTTAATATCCGAGAAATTCTGTTCGAACATAGAAATAGATAGGATTAACTATGTTATAACATAGGTGATTGATATTTGATTACGTGTAAGACCCTGTCTGGGACAGTGGCATCGATATCTGATTACGTGTAAGACCCTATTTGGGACAGTGGCATCGATATCTAATTACGTGTAAGACCTTATATGGGACAGTGGCATCGATATCTAATTACGTGTAAGACCCTATCTGGGAAAGTGGCATCGATATCTAATTACGTGTAAGACCCTGTTTGGGACAGTGGCATTGATATCTGATTACGTGTAAGACCCTATCTAGGATAGTGGCACTGATATCTAATTACGTGTAAGACCCTGTCTGGGATAGTGGTATCGATATTTGATTACATGTAAGACTACGTCTGGGACATTGGCATTGTAAGACTATTCTGAGTATTCTGTATATCCTTTTAGATTCCGAACAGTTCAATAGGCAATTCCGAGCTATGAACGATTACATGATTGTATGTCCGTATTAGATATGTTTGATAGGTACACAAGATGTGTATGAAAGGTAAGTATCTAGAAGAACTTCCTAAAATGAATATGTTCAAAAGAATGATGAGATGATATGTGAAATTTTGCTTAGACGAACTATGTGTATGTGTGGTATTGAGTTGAAGTATGTGATAAGTTATGGCTAAGTAAATGAGCTAAGTACTAAGTGAGATGTATATGCTATGAGTACCATTATGGTCTTTGTATAAATATGCTATGAGCATTTTAAGTTAAGTTTATTTGTATATGACTTACAAAGCTTTTGGAAAGCTTACTCTCTGTGTGTGTTTTCTCTGTTTTAATAGGTTGTCAAAGCTACTGAAGGCTTGGGGATCGTCGAGGATCGTCATCACACTACTCAACTTGTTTTGGTACATTTTGGAAATGCATATAGTTAGATATGGCATGTATTGGCTAAAAATTTGTATGTGTATATGAAGTGAACTTAGCCATGTGATTTGGCTAGATATGAGTTGAGAATATGCATTAATGTCATGATATGTGATGTATGTCTTGGTATGGTTAGATGACATTGAAAATGGTCAAGTTTTTGGGTAAGTATTTAGATGAATTATGTTTGTGTTATATATGTTTTAGTCTTGAAAGATGGTATGGTTGAAATTGGTGTTGAATGTATAGATTGTATAGTTATTTTGGTATGTTTTTGGTTGTCATATATGCATGGGATGTAGTGGTCATTTGTTTGTAGAAATGACCCTAGTTGGGTGGCATTTTGGCCTTCCAAATGACCTATAATGTCACACGGTTGTGACACATGGACATGTCTTGTGACCGTGGGGTAAAGTCAGCAGCTAGCTTAAGAGCACACAGCCAGGGTACACGGCGTGCCTAGTAGTCGTGTGAAGAAGTCAGTATATGGTCTAAGAATACACAACCTTAGCTCATGGGGGTGTTTGGTAACCGTGGAGCCAAGTCAGAATCGACCACAGCCAAGCTACACGGGCATGCTTGGTGGTTATGGAGTAAAGTCAGTTTCGACCACGGAGAGGACACACGGGGGTGTCTAGCTACCATGGGTGGCACATGACTTGCCCACACGGGCGTGTAACCCCTGAAACTTTGAAAAGTTTTAAATCTCTAAGAATTTTTGTATGTGTTTTGGTTTAGTCCCGACCTGGTCTATAAGCATGCTTAAGGTCTCGTTGACCATTATAAGGGACACTTTGTTTGTGTTTGGTGAGTGATTGTATGAAATGTTATGAAAGTTTCTGATCTATCAGGAAACGCTCTTAACCCTAATCTGGTGATGGATACGGGATAAGGGTGTTACATTTGGTTGGTATCAAAGCTACGGTTTAGTCGATTCTCAGACTAACGTAGCGTGTCAGAGTCTAGCTATACATGCCATATATCTGAATTGTGATAGTGTGGTGAATCCTGACTTATAAAATGTGATTTTTGTATTGCAATGAATCCCGAAAGAGCCATAGTTGACGATGTAGAAAGTAATGCGCCTGTTCCCACGCAAGGGACAGCACCCTCTGATCCGAGACTGGCTACTAGCAGTCATGAGGGTGAAGCTAAACAAGCTTTCTTCCAGATGATGAGTGAGTGGTTCACTCAATTTGTAAGAAATAACCCGACTATTTTGCAACCCCCGCCCTCGATTATTTCCCCTCAGACTACAGTTGTGCCACCAGTTATGTATCCAGATTTGTTGAATAAGCCTTCGGTTGACAAGATTCGTAAGTATGAAGCCGGAGAGTTCAGGGCTACTAATGATGATAATATCGAGAAAGTTGATTTTGAAGCTCGTAATGAAAGAAAAAGATCGATGAGTAATTTTTCTCAACCTTTGACGAAGAATATAGAGATGCAAGCAATAGATCAAATGCTTCATTTAGATATACGAGTAGAGATCGTGTGAGACCAAATGTTGGTCTGAGAACTCAAGCTTCAATGATGGAAGTACTAAAAGCAACAAACTTGAGTGTAGAAAGTGTAGAAGACGACATGTGGGGAAATGCTGGGGCAAGTATAACAATAGAGTTTGCTATAAATGTGGATCACGAAATCACTTCATTCAACATTGCCCAAATATGGCGAGTGTTGAAAATGTCAGATCTGAGCGACTCAAGTGCAAGCGTTGTGGTAAAAGACATTCGGGGAATTGTAGCTTGAATAATCAAGCTTGCTTCAGATGTGGATCGTTAGATCATTTTATTCGAGACTGCCCAGAGTCTGTTGAACAAGAGACTACTCAGAATCTGAGATCCGATAACGTCCCAGAGAGAGATAGACCATTCCGAAACACAAGAAATGTCAGTAGTAGTCAGAGGTCTACGAGGAATACTGTTGCAAAATCTGTATTTAGAGAGCCAACTAGAGTGTATGCTACTCGAGCTTGTGAGGAGCTTCATCTTTAGATATTATTACGATACGTTTACTCTTTATGATACTTCTGTGATTGCATTGATAAACCCTGGCTTTACTCATCCGTATATATACACGAACTTGGTAATCAATAAAACTTTGCCTGTAGAGTCTACTGAGTTTGCTATAAAAGTATCGAACCCATTAGGTAAAAGTGTCCTAGTTGACAAAGTATGCAAGAACTGTTCGTTAATGTTTTGAGATATATGTTTCCTTGTTGATCTAATGCTTTTATCATCTGATGAGTTCGATATTATTCTAGGTATGGACTGGTTTTCATTACAAGATGTTGTTGTAAACTGTAAAAGAAAGACTATTGATTTGAGATGTCTGAATGATGAAATTGTACGAGTTGAGTCTAATAATTTGAATGGATTTCCTGCTATGATATCTGTATTGAAAGCTCAAAGATATGTGAAAAATGGATGTTACATTTGGTAAGAATTATCTGAGGCACTACCTTGAACTAGTTGTGATTGTGTTTGCACTTAAGATCTTGCGCCATTATCTGTAAGGTGAGAAATGTCATGTGTTTTTGGATCATAAAAGTCTGAAATATCTGATGACTCAGAAAGATTTGAATCTGCGTCAAATAAGATGGTTAGAGCTATTAAAAGATTATGAGATTGTGATAGATTATCATCCGGGTAAAGCAAACGTTGTTGCTGATGCGTTGAGTAGAAAATCATTATTGCATTATGTGCTTTAAATGCTCAGTTAGATTTGTTTGATGATAGTTCTGTGATAGCTGAATTAAAAGTGAAACCATTGTTCTTACAGAAAATATGTGATGCTCAGAAGTCTGATAATGAGTTACTAGAGAAACAAGCTCAGTGTGGTTCAAATTTTGAATCTAAATTTCGAATTGTTGATGATTGTTTGAGATTCCGAGATCGTATTTGTCTTTCAAGAAATCCGGAGTTGATTCAATTGATTTTGAGTGAAGCACATAATAGTTGTCTATTTGTCCATCCAGGGAGTACTAAAATGTATCATGATCTGAAGCAGCATTAATGGTGGTCTGGTATGAAAAGAGATATTTCTGACTTTATTTCAAAATGTATAATCTGTCAACAAGTGAAAGCTAAACATCAAGTTCCATCTGGTTTACTATAACCGGTTCTAATTCTTGAACTGAAATGGGATAGAGTGACGATGGACTTTGTTTCTAGTTTGCCTCAGACTATGAGAAAGAGAGATGTGTTTCAAGTCATAGTTGATCGATTGACGAAATCTGCCCATTTTATTCTGATAAGATCTGACTACTCACTTGATAGATTAGCTGAGCTATATATATATTTCTGAGATTGTGAGATTGCACGGGGTGCCACTATCCATTGTGTCAAATAGAGATCTGAGATTTATATCGAGGTTCTGGAAGAAAATTGCAAGAAGCATTAGGCACCAAGCTGCACTTCAGTACAGCTTTTCATCTGCAAATGGATGGTCAATCCGAGCGGATCATCCAGATTCTTGAAGATATGTTAAGATGCTACATACTTGAGTTTAACAGTACGTGCGAACAGTATCTACCTTTGATTGAATTTGCGTACAATAACAGTTTCCAGCCAAGCATTAAAATGGCACCATATGAAGCTTTGTACGGATGTAAATGTCATACACATTTGTATTGGACCGAGTTCAGTGAAAATAAGCTACACGGGGTCAATTTGATAAAAGATTTAGAATAGAAAGTGAAACTGATACGAGATTGTTTGAAAGAAGCATATGATCGTCAGAAGTCTTATGCGGACTTGAAATGAAAAGATATAGAATTTGAGATCGGCGACAAAGTATTTCTGAAAATGTCTCTGATAAACCATAATAGTAACATATTTTAATCTCACATTTAGCATAGTTTTTGGATGATTTATCCCTTTAATTATGGAAATAGGTGCTCCTAATCCTTTTTTTCATGTTTTATACTCAGGAGAGCACCAGAGGATAAAAATAACGAGAAACGGGCTGAAAACGAAGAAAATGGGCCAAAGTACACAATCCACACGGCCTGGGCCCAAGACCACACAGCTGTGCCCCATGAGAAGAATCGACTACAGCCTGGACCCCGAAAATCACGGCTGTGCCTCATCAACAGGTTTGAACACTGCCTGGCCATGATTTACACAGGCGTGCACCATGGGCGTGTCTCTGCCGCAGGAAAATAGAATTATATTCAGATTAGGGTACTTAGCGGCAAAGAAAGCCATTCCAAAAGTCAATATAAAGACCCTAGAGGCCAACCTTTAGCGGGGCGTTCAGCTAGGCCAAAGAGCCGAGCCAGAGCAGTTAAATTCAGGGATTTACTCGAAGAAAGCCAGTTGATTAATCTCAAGAAGCCAAAATCATACTCAAGACGGAGGATCTCTCCTTCAATTCCTTCAGGGGATTTTAGGGATTTCTTATGTTTTGTTTTATATTTTCTTTTGAGATGTTTTCTTTTATAATTATGAACTAAACCCTCAAATACTTGAGGGGGATGAAATCTAAGACGAATCTTGTTATTGTTATCTGAGTTGTATGATAAATACATGATTTGTTCTTAACTATGTGTTCTTAATTCTTGTTTTGGTATTTTGGGATATTGATTCAAGTGTGATGTGCTTAGGCAGAGGAGGAAGAGACCCTGACTATGAGTAAATCTAGCATAGCTAAGCGGAGTTGCTCGCGCGCCTAGAGATAGGGTGACGAAAATCTGTCGGATTAGGGTCAAACCTAATATGGGAGTCCATAGATTGAGTTAATGGAATTCTAGGGGTTTTAATTAAAAAGAAATTTTAATTAATCAACCTAGGGTTAGACGTTAGTAGCCTTGAAGAGAGGTATTAATAAATTAGGGAATCCAATGGATCAAGTCAAGTGAATAAATCGTCTAGTTCAGAGTTAGATAACAAGTGAAGTCTAGGTGAATTCTTCCTCAGGTATTGTCCAAATAAATCGATTTTCCCTCAAGTCCTTCCCAAAATTTCTTCTTTGTCTTATCATCTTTAGTTTAGTTGATTAGTTAATTTTAGATTAGATAAAGATTTCCTTACATAGTAGGCTAAATAATAGAAAGAGAGTTAATATTAGTACTTTTTTGTTCCTTTGGGTTTGACAATCCAGTTTTGCTACCAACTATACTACTGTTCGATAGTGTGCTTGCCTCCATCGTTGTCTTAGTTAGTTTCTAGGTTCGATCATTCTTTTTATAAATTTTTAAGACTCGACAGATACGATCAAGTTTTTGGTGCCGTTGCTAGGGAACTAAAATATTAAGAACGCTCAATTTTTATTACTTTAGCCTTATTATATTTTATTATTTATGCAATTAGATTTTATTTTTACTTTTCTAAATTTCCTTTTTTTTTCTCTTTCCTAGCAGGTTCTTCTAGTTTATGACTAGAAGAAACCCGATAGGACCACTACTTTACGATAGTGATATTGAAGGAACTGTACGCAGAAATCATAGAGAAGTAAGGCGAGGCTTAGATTACATACAAGAAGAGCAAGAGGACGAAACCAATAACAATGAAAGGATGGTTGAGAATAATCTGCCACATCAAGATATGGCCGATCATCATGCTCCTCGAACTATGTATGATTATGCTAAACCTAATAGGAGCTGAATCGAATATTGTTAGGCCTGCTATAACCTTTAATAATTTTGAACTAAAACCTAACACTATACAAATGATTCAACAGTTTGTTAAATTTGATGATTTGCAGGACGAAGACCCAAATACTCATTTAGCTAATTTTCTAGAATTCTGTGATACCTTCAAAATAAATGGCATTTCTGATGATGCCATTAGTCTTCGGTTATTTCCCTTTTCTTTGAGAAATAAAGCCAAACAGTGGTTACATTCTCTTTCACGAGAATCAATCACTACATGGGACCAAATGACCAAAAAATTTTTACTAAAATATTTTCCACAAGACAAAACATCCAAATTAAGGAATGATATCTCTTCTTTTGTGTAGATGGATTTAGAAACATTATACAATGTATGGGAGAGATACAAAGATTTGTTGAAAAGGTGCCTACACCATGGTTTACCCTTGTGGTTGCAAGTCCAAACTTTTTACAATGGTGTGAACCCCTCAACCCGGCAGTTAATTGACTCGGCCACCGGTGGAACCCTGAATAACAAAACTCCTGAAGTAGCTTACGAGTTTATAAAGGAGATGTCACTGAACAACTATCAGTGGCAAGTTACAAGGACAAAGCCAACTAAAACAGCCGGAGTTTTCAATCTCAACACAGTCACCATGCTATCAAATCAGGTAGAGATGATGAATAAAAAGATTGATAGTTTGTGTGGTTCTTTGCAGGTACACCCAGTAATGTAATGTGACTCGAATCTGGGGCGTGGCGAATCCTGAGTACCCACCCTACAATTCGGGCATGGAAAGCAAACAATTAAACTATACGGGTAACAATTTTAGACCTCAAAATAACCTCCACAGTAATACTTATAATCCAGGTTGGAGGAACCACCCCAATTTCTCATGGGGTGGCCAAGGAAATTAGAGACAACAACCACCCCCTCCAAACTTCCAACAACATCCCTACCCACAGGAAAAAAAGCCAAACCTTGAAGAGATGCTGACAAAATTCATAGCGGTGTCTGAAACTCGCTTTCAAAACACCGAGACAACACTTAAAAATCAATAAGCATCGATTAAAGGAATCGAGAACTAGTTAGGGCAACGCGCAAAGCTGATCTCCGAATGACCACTAGGTAGCTTGCCAAGTAACACTAAGACTAATCCAAAAGAGTAAATTCAAGCCATAACAGCTCATGACAGTGAAGGGTTAGTAGAATCTGAATCTGAGCCAAGGCGAGAACTTATGGTAAGTGAAAGTAAGATTGAGGTAAGCCAAGAAAAGCCAAAATTGGTAATTAAAGAATACAAACCTCGTATACCTTACCCCAATGTGATGAAGGAAGACGATATAGAAGAACAATTTGGTAAGTTTCTTAAACTCTTAAAGAAATTACATATTAACTTACCGTTTCTCGAAGCTCTTTCGCAGATGCCAAATTCAAGGAAATTTTTAAAAGAGCTCTTAACAAACAAGCGAAAGTTAGACGAGGAGTTGCATGTGGCACTAAACGTAGTATCCTCAGCAATGTTACAGAATAGATTACCATGGAAATTAAAAGATCCAGGGAGTTTTACAATTCTATATTTAATTGGTAGTTTATCTATTGATAATGCTTTAGCTGATTTAGGGGCAATCATCAATGTTATGCCATCTAAAATGTTTAAACAGCTAGGTCTAGGGAAACCCAAGCAAACTAGGATGAGTATTCAACTAGCTGATAAGATTATTCGTATCCCTAAGGGTATAATTGAAGATGTACTAGTTAAAGTTGACAAATTCATATTCCCCGTAGGCTTCGTTGTTTTAGATATGGATGAAAACAATAGTATCCCTTTAATTTTAAAAAGACCTTTTCTATCAACTGCCAGATCTAAAATTGATGTAAGTACAGGTGAACTCATACTTTGTGTAGGTGACTAATCAATCAATCTTCAAGCTCTCAACTCAGCGAGAACATCGAGTGAGAAAGGTGAGGACATAAATTCCCTTGATAAGCGTTTGATTAAACTTTCTTCTCAGGAAACACCACGAAATTATGCTACAGAGCCAGATCCTATAGTTCGTACCAACAAGGAAATATTTCATGAGAAGTGAAGGCTTTTGATCGATGAAATAGACGAGTAGAAGACACACTTCAAAGAAAAACTAGAAATACACAAAGCAAAAACAAGACAACTCCACGTCAAACTTAACGATGAGACAACCCAGCTTAAGATAGGAGTTCAGGTATTCAAAATCTTCCCAGATGGAACAGTCGAGGTAACTAATCCTAAATTCAGCACTTTTAAGGTAAATGCTACTCGACTCAAACTATATATCAATAACCGAATTGATCGCATGAGAAAATATTTCCACCTCCTCAAACCACCATGGTTGTGAGAATGAGAGGTATGTCTAGCTTAAGACTTTAAACGAGCATTTTTCAGGAGGCAACCCGAGCACTAACCCTACTAATCAGTTTAGTTTATTTCTTTTCATGTTTAGGCGCAAATTTTTCATACCCACACGACCTTACACACAGCCGTGGCCATGGCCGTGTGGGTACCACAAGTAGGAACATAGGCGTGAGCTGCATCTCTATTTAAACCCCCTTCTCCCTTTTTCTTTTCCAATTGTCTTTCTTCTTTCATTTTCCATTATTTACTTTTATTTTTACTTCCATTTTTATTTTTATTTTCTTTATTATTTTCTTCTTATTCTTCATGCCATTTAGATTTAGCTTAGGATATAATAAAATCAAGCCTGCTACTTTAAGGATTCAATTTCAAACGCTTCAAGACGCTTCCCCACGTTCACCTCCACCCAATCCTATCCTGTTTCTTATTCATTAACTCCATCCAAAATTCAGGAAGTTTCACTTCTCTCCCTATCTTTTAATTTTATCACTATATTGTCAGTTTATCTATCTTTGTACATTGAGGGCAATGTACATCTTAAGTGTGCGGGGTGAAAGTTTATTAAAAAAAAGTGCCTAACTTTTTGCATTATTCCCAAATCCCTGAATGATATTCTATCTTAAAGTAATTTTCTCATATCACTAATTAGAATGAAATTCTTGTTGATTCATGATTTTTATTAATATGTTTTAGATTAAGTCATTGGTAATTATGCAATGATGATTTAAACTTTAAGATACTAGAGAATCAAGCATGATGAGTCTATTTTCAAAAAAATTAAAATTCTGTTAGGTTGTCTACTTGAATCTAAATTGTTACCTTGAAGTTTAAAATTTACGAGGTTGACATCAAAATATCCATAATTTTTGTGAGATTTTGAGCCTTTTAGAGCATACATTCTTTTTGTGCTCACTTTATTGATTATGAGTGTGTCAACATTGCTTTGTTATTCTAGAATTAGCTTTGATTATAAATATTGAGACCACACTATTGATATGATATACAGAGATGATTAAGGTACCTAGGATTTAACCCACTTACTCCACTAAAAGCCTACCCTCATAATTGACCCCTAGTGAACCCCTTTTGATCCTAACAACCCTTTTATTGACTCAACCCATTAATATTAACCCGAAACCCATCTCATATTTGTTGTCACCATTCCTTTTGACTACCCTTCTATCGAGATTTGTTTTGTTCAATTGCCTAATTAGATTATTTCAGTTGTTAAAGTCTTATTTTATATTGATTTATTCTTAAAAAAATTAAAATCAGAATCAATCAAAAATCAAAGTATATCCATTATTAGTTATATGATTAAAGCGAGCCTATACGTTTAATTTCAACATCGTGAAAAAGAAGCTCATATTATTTGTATTACAAGTTTTCAATTGATGTAAATATTTAGGTTATTAGTTCATTTTTTTTAGTTAGGTAATTCGTCAAATCAATCTCGATTCTAACCTTTTTTTAGTCGGCCTTTATCCACACTGTTAACCTAAGCCCCGTTACAACCCTTTTTAAAGACCTTTTGATTTGTGTATCATCTCATTTTACAGTGGTGGAGATTTGATTTTCAAGCAAGCCTATGGTAATAACTTTTCATGTTCGACGTTTGAGAGCTTAACTTTTAACCTTAAACACCTTGAGTGATTTGAGTGCATCTTTAATGAGGATGTCAACTTTTGTCGATTTTGAATTAAAGGTGATTATTTAGATAAGGGGAAACACCTATCTTTTTCGCGCTACAAAATCATGACTTTGATTGTTTGAATCTTTAGGACTCTTTAAATTGAATTATCCATGTATGAATTATCTATGAATTATGATGAGACATTATTGATGAATATTATGAATTGAGGAAGTTTGCTTTAATTGTGAATTAAGAATTTTGCTTGAGGACAAGAAAAAGATTAAGTGTGGGGGTATTTGATAAATCGTGATAGTAACATATTTTAATCCCACATTTAGCATATTTTTTGGATGATTTATCCCTTTAATTATGGAAATAGGTGCTCCCAATCCTTTTTTTTCATGTTTTATACTCAGGAGAGCACCGGAGGATGAAAAGAATAAGAAATAAGCCGAAAATGGAGAAATAAGCCAAAGTACGAAATCCACATGGCCTAGGCCCAAGACCAGATGGCAGTGCCCCATGAGAAGAGTCGACCACGGCCTGGACCCCGAAAAACATGGCTGTGCCTCATCAATAGGTTTGAACACGGCCTGGCCACGATTTACACGGGCGTGCGCCATGGGCGTGTCTCTGCCGCAGGAAAATAGAATTCTATTCAGATTAGGGTACTTAGAGGCAAAGAAAGTCATTCCAAAAGCCTATATAAAGACCCTAGAGGCCAACCTTTAGCAGGGCGTTCAACTATGCCAAAGAGCCGAGCCAGAGCAGTTAAATTCAGGGATTTACTCGAAAAAAGTCAGTTGATTCATCTCAAGAAGCCGGAATTATACTCAAGACGGAGGATCTCTCCTTCAATTCCTTTAGAGGGTTTTAGGGATTTCTTATGTTTTGTTTTATATTTTCATCTGAGATTTTTTCTTTTACAATTATGAACTAAACCCTCAGATACTTGAGGGGGATGAAATCTAATACAGATCTTGTTATTGTTATCTGAGCTGTATGATAAATACTTGATTTGTTCTTAACTATGTGTTCTTAATTCTTGTTTTGGTATTTCCAGGATATTGATTCAAGTGTGATGTGCTTAGGTAGAGGAAGAAGAGACCCTGTCTAAGAGTAGATCTAGCATAGTTAAGCGGAGTTGCTCGCGCGCCTAGAGATAGGGTGATGAAAATCTGTCGGAGTAGGGCCAAACCTAATATGCGAGTCCATAAATCGAGTTAATGGAATTCTAGGGGTTTTAATTAGAAAGAGATTTCAATTAATCAACCTAGGATTAGACGTTAGTAGCCTTGAAGAGAGGTATTAATATAAATTAGGCAATCCTACGGACCAAGTCAAGTGAATAAATCGTCTGGTTTAGAGTTAGATAACAAGTGAAGTCTAGGTGGATTCTTCATTAGGTATTGTCCAAATCAATTAGTTTTCCCTCAAGTCCTTCCCCAAATTTCTTCTTTGTCTTAGCATCTTTAGTTTAGTTGATTAGTTAATTTTAGATTAGATAAAGATTTCCTTACTTAGTAGGCTAAATAATAGAAAGAGAGTTAATATTAGTACTTTTGCTTCCTTTGGGTTCGATAATCCTATCTTGCCGCTAACTATACTACTGTTCAATAGGTGCCCTTGCCTCCATCGTTATCTTAGTTAGTTTCCAGGTTCGATCATTTTTTCTATAAATTTTTAAGACTCGACAGACACGATTAGTCTCCGTGGAAAAAAGTACTTCATTTTGGACGTAAAGGCAAGTTGAGTCCGAGGTTTATTGGGCCGTATGAGATCATTGAACGTGTTGGGCCTGTTGCATATAGATTGCTTTTACCATCTGAGTTATAAAGGATACATAATGTATTTCATGTCTCGATGCTCCATAGATATCGATCCGATCCATCACATGTGACTGCCCTATCTGAAATTGAAATTTGATTTGATATGACATATGAGGAAGAACCTATCTGTATCTAAGCTCGTGAAGTGAAGGAGTTGAGAAACAAGAAAATTCCATTAGTGAAAGTATTGTGAAATTGACACGGTATAGAAGAGGCTACGTGGGAGCCTGAAGATTCAATGAGATAGTAACATCCGAATCTGTTTAACGATAAGATTTTTGGGGACGAAAATCCCTAAAGGGGGAGAATTGTAACAGTCTGGTTTATACCCTAGTCAGAACAGTGGTTTCGAGACCACAAATTTGAGTCTGTATAATAGTTTAATATTATTTTTTGTGTCTTTGATATGTGATTAAGAATGTGCTAAATTTTCGTAAGTTAATTTGCTCATTTATGTGTTTAATTTGATGAAAAGGATTTAATTGCATTGAAATACAAATTTGCATGTTTAATGAAAAGGTGCCTAATTGTTATGTCTTTGTAAGTGTGAGGACTTATGTGGCAATTAAGCCAAAACTATTGTTTGTGGACGGTAACATGCATACATTATGCTTTTATATATTTATGTTATTAGTGAAGTTAATAAAATATATTATAAGATATTATAATAAAACAAATGCATGATAATAAAGCCATTTTTCTATCCTATATTGCCGAAATAACAAAGAAAAGAAAAAGAAAAAGAAGCTAAATTTTCGACAAGCTTTTGATTCAAATTCAAGGTAAGTTTTGATTGGTTTTCGATAATTTCTACGTTTTTGTAATTGTTGCTTTATCTACTACAAAACCCATGTTTCAATTTTGAGAATTGGTTATTTTTTTGATATGAGACTTTGATGAACTCATATGATTTATGATGATTTATGGTGTTATATGATGGATATGTGTTTAATGAACATATTTTCTTCTTGAATTTTTGATGAATTTAGCTAATTAGGGCTAAATTGAGAAAATAGCAATTTAAGGGACTAAATTGCAAATTTGATTGAAATTATAGGCTTTTATGATATATATATATATATATATATATATATACATATGCATTTAGCTAAGCCTGAATGTGTGCTGATTTTATGAATTTGATGTTTTGAGAAAAATGGACTAAATTGATAATTTGTGCAAATGTGAGGTTTAAATTGCAAATATCCCTAAATGTGTGTCCTTGGGTTGAATTGAATGAGTTAGTGAATAAAAGAGTTAATTTTGAATATATATAGATCAAGAACCGAGGAATACGAACTTAGATCGCAGGAAAGCTAAAGTAACCGAGTAGTCGTTTCCATTTTCGTTAAATCAAAACCGTGGTAAGTCAATATATAAATAAATGTATTTGTATTAAATTACATATGTTTATATGACTATGGATAATGAGATGTCGTGTATATATAAATTCTAAGATAAGAATGACATAGTGTTAATATCCGAGAAATTCTGTTCGAACATAGAAATAGATAGGATTAACTATGTTATGACATGGGTGATCGATATCTGATTACGTGTAAGACCCTGTCTGGGAAAGTGACATCGATATCTGATTACGTCTAAGACCCTGTCTGGGACAGTGGCATCGATATTTGATTACGTGTAAGACCCTGTCTGGGACAATGGCATCGATATCTGATTACGTGTAAGACCCTGTCTGGGATAGTGGCATCGATACCTGATTACGTCTAAGACCCTGTCTGGGATAGTGGTATCGATATCTGATTACATGTATGACCATGTCTAAGACATTAGCATTGTACAACTATTCTGAGTATTCTGCATATCCTGTTAGATTCTGAATAGTTCAATGGGCAATTCCAAGCTATGAACGATTACGTGATTGTATGTCCGTATTAGATATGTTAGATAGGTACACAAGATGTGTATGAAAGGTAAGTATCTATAAGAACTTACTAAAATGAATATGTGCAAAAGAATGATGAGATGATATGTAAAATTTTGCATAGATGAGCTATGTGTATGTGTGGTATTGAGTTGAAGTATGTGATAAGTTATGGCTAAGTAAATGAGCTAAGTACTAAGTGAGGTGTATGTGCTATGAGTACCATTATGGTCTTTGTATAAATATGCTATGAGCATTTTAAGTTAAGTTTTTTTGTATATGACTTACTAAGCTTTTGGAAAGCTTACTTTGTGTGTGTGTTTTCTCTGTTTTAATAGGTCGTCAAAGCTACTAAAGGCCCGGGGATCGTTGAGGATCGTCATCACACTACTCAACTTGTTTTGGTACATTTTGGAAATGTATATAGTTAGATATGGCATGTATTGGCTAGAAATATGAATATGTATATGAAGTGAACTTAGCCATGTGATTTGGCTAGATATGAGTTGAGAATATGCATTAATGTCTATGATATGTGATGTATGTCTTGGTATGGTTAGATGACATTGAAAATGGTCAAGTTTTTGGGTAAGTATTTGGAAGAATTATGTTTGTGTTATATATATGTTTTAGTCTTGAAAGATGGTATGGTTGAAATTGGTGTTGAATGTCTAGACTAGATGGTTATTTTGTTATGTTTTTGGTTGTCATATATGCATGGGATGTGTTGGCTGTTTGCTTGTAGTGTAACACCCCAAACCCGCTCAAAACGCTACGACCGAATTTGGTGTGTCACAGGGATGAAAACATTTTGAAACCAGCGTATCGTTTTGATCTTTGAATGAATCGTTTAAAATTTTGGAAACCGATTTTATAACGAGTGGATTTTTTTCTTTCTTTTTTTTTGAAAACATTGACAGCCCTAATTCAGAAACAGATTAAGTTGCAATATCGTTAATGATTGAGAGGTACCCGATGGTAAAATTTTGAAAATCCCAAAAGTTCATTTAAGTTTTTGAAAACGTCCATTTCATAGTTTGTTAAGCATGCCTCAATGATCAAAGCGTATTTTGAGAAAATACAAAGTAATTAAACCCAAGTTAAAATTTAGGTGGCCTTATCACATAACCAAGATCCAACTTAAAATAAAAATAAATCTAAAAATACTATTAAATTAAAAACCGAAATATCATGCATGGCCACCTTGAGTGCACCTCGGCTTCCTATCCGCGATCTAGGGATCACCTGTAAAATGTTAACTGAAGGGGTGAGTCACCTAGACTCGGAGTGTAAAACCCCATCCAAAAGATATTAAGCTCTTACACAGATTCATATGCAAATATGTATGCTATGCAACCCATCCAACCTAAGTATCCATCCGAGTCTCCCATTTCTACCCCTTGTGGCACCTAGCCACTGGTGGTACCTAGCCACTGGTGGTTCCAAACCACTGGTGACCGAAGTCACAGATAATCGTGTGTGGGGCCAACCCACTTTGTGGTACCTAACCACTGGTGACAATCCCTTCCATTAGTATGTGGGGCCAACCCACTGTGGTACCAACCCATTGGGACGAGTCACAACAATATATATATGCGGTACCTAACCACTGGTGGTTCCAAACCACTGAGACTTAGTCACAAAATAATGATATGTCGGGCCAACCAACTGTGTGGTACCTAACCACTGGTGACAGTCTGATAAATTATACCTTCCCCCTCCTCTCGTCATACCCATGTTCCATGCACATGCTTTTCAATATATCATGATCATGCTTAACATTTAATGGAATATAACATGGTACATGTCAGATTTAAGATCATCACATCACAATAACCACCAAAATGGACCTACCCGGAGTCCTTGATTTTACCACAATAGTAGTATAGTGATTTCCATTATCACTTCGACTTTTAACAGTACACAAAGAATAACATATTATACATTTGGAGTGTGTAAGAGTTACACACCTGATTACATGCAATACAATTCCCTCTATGCCGACACACTCGTTAATAGGCACTACTGCTATCTGTCTACTCTTTTGCTCAGATGCTGGTCCACACCCAGGTGGCCAATCGTGAACCGTAGATATAGCCCTCTTCTTAAACTTAGGGGCTGGTTTCACAGATCCAACCCTTCCTAACGCTTGGTTGGCATCTGATGTCCATAACAATCCTTGGTCACTAACCGAATTAACGTACAGAGTAAGGACAAATGGAAATATTAACTCGAATGGAAAGGTTTCTTACCTAGGCTGACAGAATCCGAAGTGTTGGGCTTGATCCATAAGTCAAGCGAATCTCGAATATCTCCACTGAAAAGTGACACCCCCTTCTCCACCTACATTCGGCCAAGCCCTCACATTAGGCCAATTAACCCTTCGACTTTGGAATGAAAACCTCAAATAGATACTTACGAAATTGAGAAATCGCCCATTACCTTCCTGTCAGATTCGATCACCCCCCACTAGATTCGAAAAAGGCTAAACCAAGAGAAAATCTAATAAGAAAATCAAAAATAGAAATACTGATCTTCAATAGTATGCTTAGAGATCTTGTCTTTTCTTACCATAACAATCGAAATAGAGAAAGGAATAAAGATGTGAGAATGTTAGAAAGATTCGGCCTCAAGAACAAAAAAGAAAGAAAGAAAAGAACAAAAGAAAGGAGAAAGCAATGAGATCTTACCTGCTTATGGGTTGAGATTTTGGCTTTGAGAACCAGAGAAAGGAAATAGATTTCTACACCTAAGGAGATTAAGAGGAAATACAAGAAGAGGAAGAAAATATGGGCAGGGGATATTCAGCTTATGCAAGAAATCAAAGATGAGAAGGGAGTTAGGGAATTTTAGCCTCAAGAAGCAACTGAGAGAAGAGAGAACACTAGTCAAGAAAGTAAGGTTCGGCTAACAGAAGATGAAAGAGATAAAGAGAAGGGATGGAAGATGGAGTTTCGGTTTTTGATGTTACTGGCAAGAAAATAAACAAAGATGATGAGTGGAGGGTAATATAGTTTCGGCCAAACACCAAAAGTAGAGAGAAAAAGAGAAGGCTTAGGGGACAATTCGATTTTGACAAAAAGAAGCAAAAGAATGCACTCAGCCTTCCTTAGCTAGCCGAAAATGCTCACTTAGAACAATTCTCCCCCTAAGTCCAAATGTGAAATTCGGCACTCTTAAGCTACCCAAAAACTGATTCCTCCCCTCCCCCTTAGTGTTTAACATATTCAGCCAACTCTAAGCTCAAGTTCCATCCCCCTTATTCCTCCACAATTTCCTCCTGACCACACATTCAAATCTGTTTGAATGTTTCCAACTCCACCGATTTCTCTCCTCTATTTATTTGAATCTGTCGACTCCTTCAACAGTCATTCACCAAAGTCCCACCTGAGTGCAACTCTCCCTTGTCTTGGCGTCAAAATAAACACACAAAAAAGGAGGTTCCCGCAGCTTAAACCAAGGCTTTCCTCACTTCCCTGAGGCGTCACTTGCTAAGCCTTAAGTGATGTCCCTTGCCAGTTAACCAAGGCCCTTCTTGCATCAAAACTTACCCTCAACCATACTTAACACCTAGCTCCAATCAGCTCCCCCTTCTAGAAGCCCAAAACGCAAATTCCCCTAAAGCTCTGGCCTACCCCTGGCTCTTGCCTAGACTCTAAAATAGCCCGAACTAGCATAATATCCCTACTATCTAATGCAAGCAGATAAAATACAAAGACCCAGATTTAAGGATGTTACATGTTGAAATGACCCTAGTTGGGTGGCATTTTGGCCTTGCAAATGGCCTATAACGTCACACGATTGTGACATATGGGCGAGTCTTGTGTCGTGGGGTAAAGTCAGTAGCTAGCTTAAGAGCACACGACCAGGGTACAGGCGTGCCTAGTAGCCATGTGAAGAAGTCAGTACATGGTCTAAGAATACAAGGCCTTAGCTCACGACGGTGTTTGGTAATCGTGGAGCAAATTCAGAATCGACCACGGCCAGGATACACTAGCGTGCTTGGTGGCCATGGAGTAAAGTCGGTTTCGACCACAAGAGAGGACACACTGGGGTGTCTAGCTGCCGTGGGAGGCACACGCCCTGCCCATACGGGCATGTAACCCTTGAAACTTTAAAATGTTTTAAATTTTTGAGAAATTCTGTATATGTTTCGGTTTAGTCCTGACCTGGTCTATAAGCATGTTTAAGGTCTCGTTGATCAATATAAGGGACACTTTGTTTGTGTTTGGTGAGTGATTGTATGAAATGTTATGAAAGTTTTTGATCTATCAGGTAACGCCCGTAACCCTAATCTAGTGACGGATACGGGATAAGGGTGTTACACAAAAGGCTTGGTAAATAGCCTTATAATTGTCCACACCGGTAGACACACGGCCGTGTGTCTAGGCCGTGTGTGACACACGGTCTACCTTATGGGCGTGTAGCCTGGCCGTGTCTCCCCTGCACCCAATTTGTGAAAAATTAAGTTCATCACACGGGACAACACACAGGGGTGTGCCTTGGCTTTGTGACCTAAAATGTGTGCTGACGTCATAAATAAAATACTCAAGTTTTTGCACACCGACAGAGACACGGGCGTGTGTCTCAGCCATGTGAAGGACACGGCCTAGGAAACTGGCGTGTGCTTGGCCGTGTGAAAATCCCTGTAGGTTCAAAAAAATAAACCCACACGGGCTGGGGACATGGGCGTGTGCAACCACACGGCCTGTCCACACGGGCGTGTCCCTGTGCCACACAGGCATGTGCCTAGTTTTTATGTAAATTTTCTAAATTTTTCTAAAGTTCTCGGTTTGGTCTCGGACCGTTCCCAAAGTATGTTTTGGGCCTCGTAGGCCCATTTTAAGGATTTTATGATTGAATATGAAATTTTTTTAAGTTGAAAGAAATTTTATGGCCCGATTTTGCATGAATGTTTGTGTTATCGTCTGGTAATGCCTCGTACCCTGTTCAGGCATCGAACACGAGTAAAGAGTGTTAAATTTTAGTGGTATCAAAGATATTGTTTAGTCGGTTCTCAGCCTACTGTAGCATGTCTGAGAGTCTAGCTATACATGCCATAAATATATTATGATAGTGTGGTGACTCCTGACAATTTTAAACTGTGTTTTATATAGTAAATGGATCCCGACCGAGCTACTGCTGATGATGCTGTAAGTAATGCGTCGGCTACCGTGCAAGGGACCGTGCCAGTAGAAAATAGACCTGAGACCTTGAGTCAGGGAGATGAGGCTCAGGAAGTCTTTCTCCATATGATGTGTAATTGGTATACTAAATTTGTTCGAGCAAATCCTAATGCTCAACCTCCTCCAACCCCTCCTATACCTCAGCCGGTCCCCGTAGCTCCTCAAGGTATTGATTTGGTAAGGTTGACTAAACACTCGGTTGATAAGATTCAAAAATAAGGGGTCGAAGAATTCAGAGCCAACATAGATAATTATCTCGAGAAAGTAGAGTTCTGGCTTGAGAATTCTATGCAGGTATTTGACGAACTTTCTTGCACGCCCGAAGAATGCTTAAAATGTGCTATATCATTACTGAAGGACTCGGTATATCGCTGGTGGAAGATGCTAATATCTATGGTTCCAAAAGAGAGAGTGACATGGGATTTCTTCCTAGAGGAGTTCCGAAAGAAATATATAAGTCAGCTGTTCATTGATCAGAAATGGAAAGAGTTCCTCGAATTGAAGCAAGGTAAATGTCTGTGGTAGAGTATGAACGTGAATTTATCAGACTCAGTAAGCATGCTCAAGAGTGTGTGTCTACCGAAGCTATTATGTGCAAGAGATTCGAAGATGGGCTAAACGAGGATATTAGATTGTTAGTTGGGATTTTAGAGTTGAAAGAATTTGTGGTATTGGTCGATAGAGCTTGCAAGGATGAAGAGCTGAATAAAGAAAGGAGAAAAGCTATGATTAAGGCCCGAGATGCAAGAAAGAGGCCGATGAGTAAGTCGTTCCAATCCTAATTAAAGAGGTCCAATGAAACGAATCCCTGGATGATAGTTTCGGCTGGGTATTCACACTGAGACCGTGGTAAAACATATTCGGGCTCTAGAGTTCAAGCTACTTCGATGGCAAGTGTGGGTAATGTGAGGTCTAATAAACCCGAGTGTCAGAATTGTGGTAGACAACATATCAGATAGTGGGGAAACAACAAAGCCTGCTTCAAGTGTGGTTCTCGAGAATATTTTATCAGAGACTGTCCTGAAAAAGTTAAAGAAGAGAAACTTCAAAGTGTGAGACTGAGTAACACTGCTAGTAGAGGTAGACCACTGCGAAATGCCAGAAATGGAGCTAGTAGTAAAAGTATAATGAAGGATTCAACTGCAAGGATCAATATATCATCGATAAAGACTACCAAAAATTTATCCAAATACGGCTGAAAGATACGATCCATCGAATCCATGAAAATACATCGGCATTTGTTAAATCAAAAGGCATGACCAAAAATTCATAGTGGCCATACCTTGTCTGAAATGTAGTTTTCGGCACATCCGAGTCCTTGACTCTCAACTGATAATATCCCGACCTCAAGTCTATCTTGGAAAACACTGTGGCTCCCTTCAATTGATCAAATAAATCATCGATTCTTGGCAACGGGTACTTGTTCCTCATAGTTGGCTTATTGAGTTGCTGATAATCTATACATAACCTCATAGAACTATCCTTTTTCTTCACAAATAATACGGAAGCACCCTACAGAGAATAACTCGGTCCTGCGAAGCCCTTATCCATTAATTCTTGTAACTGTGCCTTCAGTTCTTTTAGCTCGGTTGGAGCCATTCTATAGGGGCAATCAAAATGGGGGTAGTACCAGGAGCTAACTCAATCCCAAATTCGATCTCTCTAATCGGAGGCAACCCTGGAAGCTCTTTTGGAAAGACATCTGGATATTCGCATTGTAACATCCCGAAATTGGGCCTAGAAGAATTGGGCCCAATAGTCCTTGGGGGTAGTAGTGTTTAAAATTTTTTAGAACAAGAGAATGGTACTAAGGCAAGTTGGATCTAGTATGTGAGTGATTTTGGAAGGTTAGGAGGCTTTTATGAAGTCTCGGGTTAAAGTTAGGCCATAGGAAAAATTTTGGTTTTAGGGGAAAAAAACCCTAGGAGTTGGTAGGTAGGCTTTAAGAATAAAATGTGGGGAAAAATGACAAGTGGAGTGTGTGGTGTAGTGGCAATGTGACGCCACTTAAAGAGCAAGGGGGTGAAACCATAGAGGAAGGAAGAAGGTCCAAGGTTCAAGTCTTGGTGCTTGCATTTTAGTTTTCTTTTTTAAATGGATTTTTGAATTTGGCCATAGGACTTATATTTAGTTGCGCATGATTTTAAAAACAAGGAGCTAGTTGGTAAAGTGGCTAGTAGCGTGGATTATGTTACAAGGGAGCCTAAGTTCAAATCTCATGAGAAGCAAGGGAGTATTTATTTTACGGATTGGACAAGAAGAGTTTGAGTTGGATTTAAACTCTACTGACGGAGGGATCCCACATCGAAAAGATACAAAAAAGGAAGGTGAAAAACTAGCTATATAAAGAGCATTCTAGGAGGAGGGAAAAGATACCTTGGTGGGCGTTGGGCATAGGAGCTTTGGGGCGCAGATTTAGCGACTTGTAATTCCTATCGGTGTGCAACTCTCTCTACTATAGTTGTAGGCGGCAAATCTTTGAAATCTAGGTCACTGCAGCGATGGTAGCCACACGAGCGTGCGAGCGCACATGTGGAAGCTTCGACGCGATAGTTGAGGCCACCATGAGTATTCTTATAGGTGTGGCTTGTTGGGCCACGATGGCCCGAAAGGGTCCAAGTGGGCCCAATAGGGCCGAGGGTCCATATGAGTAAATTGTATGATTGAGTAGTAGATAGTGAACTAGACTATGTGAATCTCATATATGTGGCTAGGTTTGGGCTCGTGTGGCCCACTTAGGCCGACAATGGGCCTTAGGCCCATTCACATCATCATCTCTGTTTAGAATACTTGAGTCGTTCGAGGTGACAGTGGACCTTTTGTTGGGTCGTTAATACCCTGGTTTGTAAAATTACCGAATTACCCCTAGTTTATGAAATTATCGAACTACCCTAATTTGCAAAATTACCAAAGTACCCCCAATTTGTGAAATTACCGAAATATGTGAAA
Source organism: Gossypium rotundifolium (assembly GCA_025506655.1). Classification (NCBI taxonomy): domain Eukaryota; kingdom Viridiplantae; phylum Streptophyta; class Magnoliopsida; order Malvales; family Malvaceae; genus Gossypium; species Gossypium rotundifolium. The sequence goes on along the minus strand of CP106726.1, from coordinate 55,288,894 downwards.
TTACCAAAATACCCCCAATTTACGAAATTACCAAAATACCCCCAGTTTGTGAAATTACTAAAATACCCTTGGTAGGTAAATTACGAAAATACCTTTGGTAGGTAGATTAAGAAAATACCCTTAGTAGGTAAATTATGAAAATACCCTTGGTTGGTAAATTACGAAAATACCCTCGATGGGTAAAATGATCGATATGCCCCTGGAGGTAAAAATGACGAAAACACCCCTATATGTTGTATGATTATTCTTGTATGTGATTTATGATTGTTATCGTATGATTATTATTGTATGTTGCATTCATGTGTTATTATGTTGCATGGGGATGGGATTATTCGAAAGGGAAGTGCAGATAGGATCGCATGGTCGCTGATGATGTGGATCCACCAAGGCTTTAGCTACTGAAGCGACTATCTTTGCCGATAAGTTAGTGCATAATCGGTTCTACATAAGGAGTGTAAGGATGGGTGGGTCGATTAAATCCCACAGAGTGCGAGGTTAGACAGAGGCGGAGTGCAAGGTTGGAATGGGCATTAATGCATTGCATATGTGGTTTTATTTGAGATGGGCTCGGTAGAGATAAATATGATTTGTGAAATTTATGGGTTAAGGCCCAACTGAGGCTTTTATGGGCTAAGGCCCAAATGCCACCGTTACTGAAATGGGCTTCGGCCCAAACTATTGTGATTCATGTTCTTATTGATGAGGGTTATGCACACTGAGTTTTCGTAAACTCATACCCTCTTTTAATATTTTTCTCGGGTAATCCTCGATGGCGGTTCGACGTCTTTGGAGGACTCGGAGGTGGCCACACTATGAGTAGTTTTGGACTCTAGTATTTTACTTATTTTTAACTTGGGATAATATTTTGTAATAAGGCCTCTCTTAAATTCTGGTTTTAGTTTTGAATTTTTAGTTTATTATGTTTTAAATCTGCTAAACTTTGTATCATGGTTTTCCAAAACAATATCTGCTTTCAAAATACTACGCTTTCGCGAATAGGTCGTAAACATCACGTTTTCATAAGTTAGACATTTTAATTAAGTTTCCGCAACAAACAAAGTTTTTTTTAGGTAATAAATTTTTAATAAATGTCGATTAATAATAAACAAACGCAAACTGGGACTTTAGTTTTTAATATCAAGAAAGGTTTTCAAATGGAACCATGGTTTCTCGAAAAGCACCCCAATGTGACACGCCAGATTCGAGCCTAACTTCTAGGCCGGGTTTGGGGTGTTACATGCATACTATGGGCATTGATTCAATTCTTAACTTAGTCTCTCTAGCATTCATCACAAAGGCAAAATAAGCTTTGTACCCCTTTCTTAGATATTTCTGAGTCAACAAAGATGATATCACTACTGGCAATCTGTCTTGCTCATCTGATTCAACACGAATAAGATCCCCACTTTCACACTTTAACTCAATAAACTTCCTTCCACAATTCACTATCACATCATGAGTAGTTAACCAATCCATCCCAAGGATGACATCGAATTCATCAAACGGCAATAACATGAGGTTAGCCGGAAAATAATAACCCTTAATCATCAAAGGGCAACATTTGCATACTCTATCGACCAATATACATTTGTCTAGGGGATTTGACACTCTTATCACAAACTCAGTAGACTCTATAGGCATGTTCATGCTAGAGACTAATTTCATGCAAATATACGAGTGGGTAGATCCCGGATCAATTAAATATATAACACGAGTATTATAGAGAGAAAATGTACCTGTGATCACGTCAAGGGAGGACACCTCTTTGTGAGCGTGAATGGCATATGTTCTCGCCAGTGCTCTACCCTCAGCTCTTGCAGTCTGATCTTTAGAAGTGTTCTTATTACTTATTTCATTTCCCGAGTTTTTCTGTGGTCTTCCTCTAGCAGTACTTCTCGGTCTTACATTTTGTGGTTTCTCTTTCTCACTCGCCTTGGGTATAACACCCCAAACCCGGTCTAGTAGTTAGGCCCGAATCTGGCGTGTCACATGGAAGTGTTTTTCAATACCATATTTCTTGTTGTTAAAACTTGTTTGAGAGTTAAAGCCTCTTTGTTAAAACTCAAAACATTTAAGTAATTGCTATTCACTTGAAAACGTAATTACTTTTAAAACCTTATATGTTGTGGAAGCATATTTAAAATAAAAAATTTATGAAAAGATTAAATCGTGAACCCATTTCAAAATGTGATGTTTAAAATTGAGTTGCGAAGCATTTTGAAAATGTTATGCAAAACGTAGTGTTTTGAAGATGCAGTTATCATTTTGGAAATCGTAATCCACTTTTAGCAGTTAGAAAACATCATAAATAAATATCACAAATAATAAGTTAAAGATAGAGAGGCCTTATTACAACCCAAATCAAAATATTTAAAAGTAAATAATCAAAATGGCAAGCATAAGCAGTGGGTGGTCTTCTCCGAGTCCTCATGACTCGATCCGTCAAAGCCGGGATTTCTGCCTGATTAAAAATGGGGTGAGTTTATGAAAACTCAGTGTGAAATCCCCTAACTAGAGTAACGGTTAGTATACAGAAATAGAACCCAAATCAGTCTGGGCAAAAGCCCTTTAACAGTAACAATACACTCTAGTTCAGAGCATACGTGGGCCAAAACCCACTACCATATCATTTGGGTCACAGCAACAACAGAACAAGTAGGCCTAAGCCCAATACAGTGACAGATCTCATAAATAAGTATGCAACAGTATGAGGATGCATCCCACCCCGATCCAACCAACACACCACCCATACCAACCAACACACCTTGTGGGGATAAAATCGACCCACCCAGCCAACACACCCGATTTTGGCACTAAGTCAACAGAACGGCTCAGCGCAGTGAACAGAATGACTAAAAGCCATAAATATCGCAGCAACACTGCCAGTTAACAGAACGGCTAAAAGCTATAAACAGAATGGTTATAAAACATAATCAGGATGACATAGAGCCATAATCAAGATGGCACAAAGCTATCGGTAACTGTAATAAGTTTGGCACATAGCCATTAGCGTCGGTAATATAATCGGCACACAGCCTTGGGTAAATATGATCGACACAGAGTCATCAACATATATGTTACGCACATAGCCACGGGTAAGTACGATTGGCACAAAGCCATAATCAAGATGGCACAGAGCCATATTTAGGTTGGCACAGAGCCATAATCAATTTACGCAGCTGTAAGCCATCAGTTGGTCCACAGTCATCATGCGACCCGTGCGACCTCAACAGATCAATACTAGATCCACAGTCGTCATGCGACCGATGCATCAGTATTAGATCATCTTTGGATCCACAATCGTCATGCGACACATCATTTATGTCGATCAATCATTGGATCCATAATCGTCATGTGACCCGTGCGACCCTATCAAAACTTCCTCTGTATCAATGTCCCAACCCCATGCAATATGTCGTGTATGTCGTGCTCAATCATTACACGTGTATGCAAAATGGCCACACTCAGTAACAATCATTTAAACATGTAATAAAAGCATATCAGTCATACAATCACAGTGAAATTAGTCAACTCATAGTCTAAGTTAGTCATTTACCCACATGGCCAAAATAGTCATCTTACCCTATAAGGGTATTTCGGTGATCCTACCCTACAGAGGTAATTAAGTAATTCTACTCTATAGGGGTATTTTAGTAATTTTGCAAACTGAGGGTATTTCAGTAATTTTATAAACTGAAGGTATTTCAATAATTTTTTAAACTGGGGGTATTTTGATATTTCACAAATCGAGGTATTTCAGTAATTTCACAAACTAAGGGTATTTCAGTAATTTTGCAATCTGGGGGTATTTTAGTAATTTCACAAACTGGGGGTATTTTAGTAATTTTGCAAACTGGGGGTATTTTGATAATTTTACAAATTGAGGGTATTTTGGTAATTTCATAAACTGGGGGTATTTCGATAGTTTCGCAATCTGGGAATATTTTAGTAATGTTGTAAACCAAGGGTATTTAGTAATTTTGTAAACTAGGGTATTTCAGTAATTTTGTAAACCAAGGTATTCTAAACAGAGATAACGATGCGAATGAGCCTAGGGCCCATTCTCAACCCAAATGGGCTCACACGATCGTGTGGCCCATTTAGTCCAAATCTAGTCACAGGTATGAGATTCACATAGTCGGTCGATATTTACTACACAATCATATAACTTATCCGATTGGGCCCACGGGCCCGTTGGCCCCACATGACCCCTTTCGGCCTATCGTGACCCAAACAGCTAAACCTACAAGAACACTCATAATGGTCTCAACTATCGCATCGAAGCTCCCACACATGCGCTCGCACGCTCGTGTGGCTACCATCGCCGTGTTACCGGCATTTCGGCATTTGCCGCTCTACAGCTAAAGTAGTGTGAAAAACACACTTGATAGGAATATGGAGTTAATCAACACACTTGATAGGAATATGGAGTTAATCTGTGCTCCGAACACTCCTATTCCCAAATTCCAACCAATGTATGCTTACTCTCCATATAGATCGCTCTATTTAAAGCCAACTTCCTACCTACTCTCATGCTAGCTTCCCTATGTGGGATCCTTCTATTAATCCTCTAAAACCGTCCCAAATTAGAAAAATAGTCACCTTTCACATGCAAGGGGTTTAGAACTGAGGCTCCCCTGTAACTTAATCCACGTCGCTAGCCACCTTAACAACTAGCTCCTTGTGTACCAAAACAAGCTCAACTAAATATAAGCCTATGGGCCAAAGTCTAAGTTCATTTAAAAGGAAATCCAAAATGAATTGCAAGCGCCAAGACTTGAACCCATGCTCCCTTGGAACATTAATGACGCCATGCCACTAGACCACTCATTTCCTTATGTCACATTTTATCCACAAATATTCTTAAAGCCTACTCACTTACAACCAGGGTTTTAATCACTTAAACCAAAATTTTTCCTAAAGCCTAGGTTTGAACCTAAGACCTCATGGAAGCCCCCTAACCTTCCAAAATCACTCACCTAATAGGTCCAACTTGCATTAGTGCCATTTTCTTGTTCTCAAAAGATTTTACACACTCTCATGCCCAAGGCCCAATAGGCCCAATTCTACTAGGCCCAAAAATTTAGGGCGTTACAATTCTACCCTCCTTAAAGAAATTTCGTCCTCAAAATTTCCAACTCTCAGAACAGTCGCACTACCCAAACTACACTAGCGCACTACCGCTGTGCACTCTAATTCCAAAACATTACCTCTTATGCACACCCAAAATACCTATCCACTAGAGCAGATAGATATCATAAAAATACAATTTCCATATCCACAACATCACACAGAATAAATACAAAATCTAAATTTAAGCATCACAGTACAGTCTAATATCTAAAAAAAAAATCGTATTCTAACTCACTGTATTTAAATTTCTAAACAGACAAAAGTATTCAAAAAACTTACAGATTCGGCACCGGAGACTCGGTGTACCATACTTTCGGAAAACGGTAAATACAATTTTGAAACTTTAAATCTTTTCAAGCCTTTTTGAAACAATACTTTTAGAAATTCAATTTTGAAAACCCAATCTATAGCCGAGTTTTACAACCCGAGCTCTGATACCACTAAATGTAACACCCCAAACTCGGCCTAGTAGTTAGGCACGAATCTGGCATGTCACATGGAAGTGTTTTTCAATACCATATTTCTTGTTGTTAAAACTTGTTTGAGAGTTAAAGCCTCTTTGTTAAAACTCAAAACACTTAAGCAATTACTATTCACTTGAAAACATATTTACTTTTAAAACCTTATCTGTTGCGGAAGCATATTTAAAGTAAAAAATTTTCGAAAAAGATTAAATCTCGAACCCATTTCAAAAATGTGATGTTTAAAAATTGAGTTCTAGAAGCATTTTGAAAACATTGCGAAAATGTTGCGTTTTGAAGACAGTTATCGTTTTGGAAATCGTATTCCACTTTTAGCAGTTAGAAAATATCATAAATAAATATCACAAATAATAAGTTAAAGATAGAGAGACCTTATTACAAAACTCAAATCAAAATATTTAAAAGTAAATAATCAAAACGGCAAGCATAAGCAGTGTGTGGTCTTCTCCGAGTCCCTTGCAGCTCCGATCTGTCAAAGCTGAGGATTTTCTGCACAGTTAAAAATAGGGTGATTTTACAAAAACCCAGTGAGCAATCCCCTTACTAGAGTAATAGTTAGTATACAGAAACAGAACCCGAAATAGTCTGGGCCAAAGCCCTTTGGGTCACAGCCCATACAGAATCAATTGGGCCTAGCCCAAACTAATAACAGAACAAGTAAGCCTAAGCCCAGTACAGTGACATATCTCATAGACAAGTATGCAACAGTATGAGGATGCATCCGACCTAGATCCAGCCAACACACCACTCGTACCAACCAGCACACCCTGTGGGGATAAAATCGACCCACCTAGCCAACACACCAAGTTTAGCACCGGTTGTGGCACTAAGTCAACAGAACGGCTCAGTACCGTGAACAGAACAGCTTAGCACCGTGAACAAAATGACTAAAAGCCACAAATAGAACAGTTATAAACCATAATCAGGATGGCACAGAGCCATAATCAAGATGGCACAAAGCTATCTGTAACTGTAATAAGTTTGGCACATAGCCATCAGCGTCGGTAATATAATCGGCATACAACCTTGGATAAATATGATCGATACAGAGTCATCGATATATATGTTAGGCACATAGTCACGGGTAACTACGATTGGCACAAAGCCAAAATCAAGATGGCACAGAGCCATATTTAGGTTGGAATAGAGCCATAATCGGTTCTGCGACAGAAGTCGTCATTAGATCCACGATCGTCATGCGATCGATGCGACCCTAACAGATCATCTGGGATCCACAGTCATCATGCGACCCGTGCGACCCTATCAGAACTTCCTCCGTATCAATGTCCCAACCCCATGCAATATGTCGTGTATGTCATGCTCAATCATTACACGTGTATGCAAAATGGCCACGCTTAGTAAAAATCATTTAAACATGTAATAAAAGTGTATCAATCATACAATCACAGTTAAATTAGTCAACTCATAGTCTAAGTCAGTCATTTACCCATAAGGGCAAAATAGTCATCTTACCCTATAAGGGTATTTCAGTGATCCTACCCTACAGGGGTAATTCAGTAATTCTACTCTATAGGGGTATTTTTGTGATTTTGTAAACTGAAGGTATTTTAGTAATTTTGCAAATCGAGGGTATTTCAATAACTTTGCAAACTGGGGGTATTTCGATACTTTCACAAACTGGGTATTTTGGTAATTTCACAAACCAAGAATATTTTGGTAATTTTACAATCTGGGGGTATTTTAGTAATTTCACAAACTAAGGGTATTTTGGTAATTTTTTAATCTGGGGGTATTTCGATAATTTCACAAATTGAGGGTATTTCAATAATTTCATAAATTGGGGGTATTTCGGTAATTTTGTAATCTAGGGATATTTTAGTAATTTTATAAACCAAGGGTATTTCAGTAATTTTGTAAACCAGGGGTATTTCAATAATTTTGTAAACCAAGGTATTCTAAACAATGATAACAATGCGAATGGGCCTAAGGCCCATTCTCAGCCCAAATGGCCCTACATGCTCGTGTGGCCCATTTAGCCCAAATCTCGCCACAGATATGAGATTCACATAGTCTAGTTCGACATTTACTACACAATCATACAACTTATCCAATTTCGCCCACGGGCCCATTGGCCCCACATGGCCCCTTTCGGCCCATCGTGACCCAAACAGCCTAAACCCTCAAGAACACTCATGATGGCCTCAACTATCGCGTCGAAGCTCCCACACGTGCACTCGTACGCTCGTGTGGCTACCATCGTCGTGTGACTAGAATTTCGGCATTTGCCGCTCTATAGCTAGAGTAGTGTGAAATACACACCTGATAGGAATCTAGAGTTAAGTCATTAGAACCCGAGCACTCCTATGCCCAAACGCCAACCAAGGTATGCTTACTCTCCATATAGATCGCTCTATTTAAAGCCAGCTTCTTGCCTACTCTCATGCTAGCTTCCCGATGTGGGATCCTTCCATCAATCCTCCAAAATCGTCCCAAATTAGCAAAATAGTCACCTTTCACATGCAAAGGGTTTCAAACTCATGCTCCCCTATAACTTAATCCATGCCGCTAGCCACCTTACCAACTAGCTCCTTGTGTAACAAAACAAGCTCAACTAAATATAAGCCTATGGGCCAAAGTCTAAGTTCATTTAAAAGGAAATCCAAAATGAATTGCAAGTGCCAAGACTTGAACCCATGCTCCCTTGGAACCTTAATGACGCCTTGCCACTAGACCACTCACTTCCTTGTGTCACATTTTATCCACAAATATTCTTAAAGCCTACTCACTTACAACCATGGTTTTAATCACCTAAACCAAAATTTTTCCTAAAGCCCAGGTTTGAACCCAAGACCTCATGGAAGCCCCCTAGCCTTCCAAAATCACTCACCTAATAGGTCCAACTTACATTAGTGCCATTCTCTTGTTCTCAAAAAATTTTACACACTCTCATGCCCAAGGCTCAATACGCCTAATTCTACTAGGCCCAAGAGTTCGGGGCGTTACTTTGGGACAATCTTTGATAAAATGGTCTAAGGACCCACACTTAAAGTAACTTTCTCATTTGCTCGACACTCATCGAAATCACATCTACCACACTGTGGGCATTCTGGTTTACTTGGTCGAGCGTTGCCAATATTAACAATCGAAGTGGTCTAAGCTTTAGACCCCGAGTACTGTCTACCATTGCTTTTACTTTAAAATCCAGCTGAGGTGGCTGATCAAGTAGTGAAATCTCTAGACTTCTTGGATAAGGGTTGGAATGACTTGCCTAACTGCCTCTTCTTCGAGTCGCGATACTTAATTTCAGCCTTCCTTTTCTCTTTGACCATTCTTCGGCCTTACAGGCTCTATTCACCAGAACCACAAATTCTTTTAGTTTTAGGACACCGATAAACAAACGGACATCCTCATTTAGCCTGTTCTCAAACCTTTTACACATAGTAGCCTCGGTGGACATACACTCACGAGCATATTTACTAAGCCTTATGAACTAACGTTTGTATCCAGTCACCGTCATTCGGCCTTGCTTCAGCTCCAAGAACTTCTTTCTTTTCTAGTCAATTAACCTTTGACTAATGTATTCCTTCCGAAATTCTTCATGGAAGAATTCCCAGTTAACTGTCTCCCTTGGTACCACCGACACAAGGGTATTCCACCACTGATAGGCTGAATCTCTCAAGAGAGATACCATGCACTTCACGCACTCTTCAGGTGTGCATGACAACTCGTCGAATACTCTGATGGTATTCTCAAGCCAGAATTTTGCCCTCTCCAGATCATCATCCTTACTAGCCTAAAATTTCTCAGCTCCTTGTTTCCGAATCTTATCGACCGGAGGCCTTTCTCTTCTTGCGACCTCTACCACTTAGGGAGCTACAAGAGTAGGTTGAGGAATAGGTGGGGGTGGAGGGGGTTGAGCATTAGGATTTGCTCGAATATACTCAGTATACCAGTTGCTAATCATATAGAGAAAGGATTCTCGAGCCTCTTCTCCCTGACCCAAAGTCTCGGGCCTACTTTCTACTAGCGTGGTCCCTGGCGTAGGAGCCGGCATATTACTCACAGCATCATTGATTGCAGTTTGATCGGGATCCATTTACTATATAAAACACAATTCAAATTATCAGGAGTCGTCACACTATTATTATGTAAATACTCGTACATATGGCTTGTATAGCTAGACTTATACTTACGCTACGTTAGTCCGAGATTCGACTAAACTGTAGCTTTGATACCACTAAATGTAACACCCCTTACCTGTATTCTACACCTGAACTGGGTACAAGGCATTATCGTACTTAACTTGCTCAATCTTGCAACATCAATTCATAAAATTTCATATCAAATTAAAAACTTTTCATTCAAGACCTTAATGTCCTTATTATAGGTTTACGAGACCCTAAACTTGTGCCTGGAATGATTCGAGACTAAATCAAAAACATTTGAACACTTAGACAAATTGACATAAAACAGGGCCACACGCCCGCGTGAAGGTAGGAACACGCCCGTGTGGCATATCACATTCTTATGTTCCACACCCTTGTAGAATTATTTTCCACTTCAAACCTATAGGGGTTTTAACACGACTTGACACACACTCGTTTCCATAGCCCGTGTCCCTAACACGACCATGACACGCCCGTGTCTTTACCCGTGTTTGAAAACCTTGACATTCTGTTCATGACGTCATCATCTCAATGTGGTCACACGGCCAAGGGAAACCCTTATGTCCTTAGACCGTGTGTCAAATTAAATTCCTAATTTTAGGTGCAAACTTCACACGGCCTTGGCACATGCCCATGTCTTAGGCCGTGTCTCCCACACGATCGAGACACACGGTCGTGTCTCTGCTCGTGTGTTTACTACTAAGCATACTGACATGTCAAACTAGCATGCAAGAGGACAACAACTAATCAACACGCCCATGGGGCTAACCGTGTGTCACACACGGCCTAGACACATGCCCGTGTGTCTACTCATGTGGACATCTGAAAGGCTATCTACCAAGCTAAATGCCACCCTACAAAGCATCCATACTTATACCAATTCAACTCAACATATATTATGACCATAAGGCACTTCTAAAAACTCATAATCAAGACATCCATACAAGCATACACTTCATGAAATTCATCATCATTAAATATATGAACTTGTCAAGTATAGGCCAATTTCCAACAACCACTTACAAAATGAATTGAATAACATTCATAGCCAACACTTTGGCTAACAAATATGACATAACAAAAATACCAAGTCCTATACATGCCATACTCAAAATGAATCTAACTTTGCTATACCAAGAGTAGTCGATAGTGTGATTCCGAACTTCGACGTCGTATGATCCCCGAGTTAACTTGGCAATGCTACGAGGAAAAGGGAAATGAGAGGGGTAAGCATAAACCATAGTAAGTTTGCATGAAATAAATAACAACATAAAGGCTTATAATGCCATCCATCCATTGCATTGAATAAGAGCACAAAGTCTCAAGCATATTGCTATAACTTACTCATGCTTACTCTTACCAATTACATATCATGCCACATATCGTAAACCATTCTCGTGAATTACTCACATATACCTGTATCACTTCATCACATAGTTTTACCACTAATCTCATCTCTATTATAAGCTTAACTATTTATCCCATTAAATCACTTGGGATACTCAAGGATACATGATCATCATCATTCACATAATTACGACGCCAATGCCACATGCTAGATGTGGTCTTACGTGGGGTCACCTCTAGATGCTAATGCCATATCCCAAGTATGGTTTTATACGGGATCTTATATCGATTGTCGATGCCATATTCCAGATATGGTCTTATACGATTCTCATATTCGATGCCGCTACCATATCTTAGATATGGTCTTATACAGGATCTCAATTCGGTGCCGATGCCACGTCCCAGACATGGTCTTATATGGGGCCTTACCCATCTCAGGTCTTGTTGATATTATTCTCTCATTTATTAAAGTCCAATCGGGATTTCAACATCACAATTCTCATCATTTTCTCATTCAACATCATTTTTCAAATTCATAGAAATATTATACATCTTTACAAATATCAACATTTTAAATTATACTAGTATGGTGTTGAACTTATTACACACAAACTTCCCTCGATTTCAAAATAGGCCAAATTGCCGATCTTCTTAATATATAATAGAAAATTACCTTGATACCTTACCTTTCCCTCAGTCAAGGTTAACTCTTCGTTCTTCTTAATATATAATAGAAAATTAGCTCATTTAATCACTGTATAAATCAAGACATTTAAATAATCATACTTTGACAAAATTACCATTTTGCCCTTAGACTTTCACAAAATGACTATTTTACCCCTAGGCTCGTAAATTGATTCCAATTGAATTTCCTCATTTTACAAGCCTAGATGAACATTTATTACTCCTATGGAAACTCTCAATACTCAATATTTCACACATTTATCACATTTTTACAACCTTCTCAAAAAGGTCCTTTTAGGTGTTTTAATGGTAACACCTTTCACAAGAGTTGTTTATCTAACAACTAGGACTCATTTTCTTCCATAAAAATGTAGCAAACAACATAAATGCTCACATGGTAAAACTCTAAACTTTCTACCATTTTGCAAAATAGTCCCCTCTATAGCTAGCTTAAGCTTTATGGGTTCCAAAAGTACAATTATTATCAAGAAATGATCATCAAATCACTTACTTGTAAAGAGAGAAACTTGCTAAAATTTTTGAGCTCTTAATCCCTATTTTTTCTGCTATTTTTCAGTGGAAGAAAGGAGAAGAAAATATGATATATTTTCTCTTTTTATTTTATATTATTTCTAGACAATTTATCACCTAATCCACCAACTTGACCAATTTTGACATCTTTTGTCTCCTATGGCCGGTCAACCATTACTAGAGGGGTTAATTGCACTTAAATGACCTCCAATTAATATTCTATAGCTATTAGACACCTTTAGATTGTAAATAGAACTTTCGCACTTTATGCGATTTAGTCCTTTTTCGCAATTAAGCATGCAATTGCTAAAATTAAAGCACCAAAATTTTCATGCACCTATATAATCATGATATAACTCATAAAATAACATGAAAATAATTTTATCTAACCTCAGATTAGTCATTCTGAAACCACTATTCTGACTAGCCCCTGAATTAGGCTGTTACACTGATTTATTCTCGAGATGAGTCCGAGCATGCCGAACACTTGAGAATGGTGTTGCAGATTTTGAGAGAGAAGAAATTGTTTGCTAAATTCAGTAAAAGTGAGTTTTAGCTTTGTGAAGTTAGATTTTTGGGACATATAGTTTCGGGTGATGGTATTCGGGTTGATCCGAGCAAAATTTCGACAATAGTTGATTGGAAATCGCCAAAGAATGTATCCAAGGTTAGAAGCTTTTTGGGCTTAGCTGGGTATTATAGACATTTTTGAGGATTTTTATGATTGCCTCTCCTATGACTAAGCTGTTGTAAAAGAATGTTAAGTTTGAATGGCCCGATAAATGTCAGCAAAGTTTCAAGAAGTTGAAAGCACGATTGACTGAAGCACCAGTTTTGGTACAACCTGAGTCAGGAAAAGAGTTTGTGATTTGTAGTAATGCATCATTGAATGGTCTTGCTTGTGTGTTGATGCAAGAGGGAAAAGTAGTAGCTTATGCCTCAAGACAGCTAAAATCGCATGAGAAGAACTGTTTGACGCACGATTTGGAATTGGCTACCATCGTCTTTGCTTTGAAGATTTGGCATTATTATTTGTATGGTGAGAAATGTTGAATCTTTACTGATCACAAAATTTTGAAGTATCTGATGAATCAAAAGGACTTAAATTTACGACAATGGAGGTGGCTCGAATTATTGAAAGATTATGAGCTAGTGATTAATTATCATCCAGGGAAAGCGAATGTAGTCATAGATGCCTTGAGTAGAAAATCCTTGTATTCTTTGAGAGCTATGAGTTCAAGTTTGGCTTTGTCTGACGACGGTTCAAATTTTATCGAGCTGAGGGCTAGACCATTATTTCATCAACAAATTTGTGAAGCTCAAAGGAAAGACAGGGAATTGCAAGTTAAAAGAGTTCAGTGTGAATCGGGTAGTGATTCAAATTTTTGAATCAGACCAGATGATTGCTTGATGTTTCGTGATAGGGTATGTGTATTGAAAGATGATGAGTTGATTCAGAAAATTTTACATGAGGCACACAATGGTTGTTTGTCAGTTCATCCGGTAGTACAAAAATGTATAATGATTTGAAAAAGTTTTATTGGTGGCTGGGTATGAAGAGAGACATCTCTGAGTTTGTGACAAAGTGTTTGATCTACCAATAAGTGAAAGCTCAGCATCAAGTACCTTCGATTTTACTTCAGCCAGTGATGGTTCTCGAGTGGAAATGGGACCGAATCACGATGGATTTTGTAATAGGGTTACCTCTGACTCTAAAAAAGAAAGATATCGTTTGGGTTGTGGTTGATAGATTGATGAATTTGGCTTATTTTATACCGGTACGTACTGACTACTCACTTGATAAGTTGGTTGAGTTGTATATTGATGAAATTGTGAGTTGCACGGAGTACCTATGTCTATTATTTCGGATAGAGATTCGAGATTTACTTCGAGATTTTGGAAAAAGTTGCAAGAAGCCTTGGGTACGAAATTGAATTTTATTACCGCATTCCATCTGTAAACTGACGGTCAATCTGAAAGAGTAATTCAAGTTCTTGAAGACATGCTCCGATGTTGTGTTTTAGAATTCGAAGGTAGTTGGGAGAAATATCTACCTTTTGTTGAATTTTCCTACATCAACAGTTGATGGCACTGTACGAAGCATTATATGGTCGTAAGTGTCAAACTCCTTTATATTGGACCGAGCTCAATGAGAAATAGACTCATGGGGTTGATTTAGTGAGAGAAATCGAGAAGAAAGTGAAAGTAATCCGTGATTGTCTGAAAGCTGCTTCAGATCGACAAAAGTCATAGGGGATTTGAAAAGAAAATAAATTGAGTTTCAGGTGGGTGATAAAGTGTTTCTGAAAGTATCTTTGTGGAAGAAGATTTTGAGATTTGGTCAAAAGGGCAAGTTGAGTCTGCGTTTCATTGGGTCTATGAGATTATTGAGAGGATTGGACCAGTAGCTTACCGGTTAGCTTTACCGGTGGAGTTTTATAGAATACACAATGTGTTCTATGTGTCGATGTTGCGATGATATCGTTCCAATCCTTCACATGAAATTCCTCTAACAGAAATTGAGATACGACTGGATATGACATATGTTTAGGAACCAATTAAGATTTTGGCTCGTTAGGTTAAGCAGTTGAGGAATAAAAGTATAACCTTAGTGAAAGTAATGTGGCAAAAGCATGGTATAGAAGAGACTACGTGGGAACCAGAAGAAGCCATGAGAAGATAGTACCCAAACCTCTTTACCAGTAAGATTTTTGGGGACGAAAATCCCTTAATGGGGAGAGTTGTAGCAGCCCGAATTAGGGCTTAAACGAAATAGTAGTTTTGAAACCATGAATTTGAGGTCAAAATATTTATTCTGATTGAGTTTCAGTGTTAATTGAGTGATTGAATGTTTGTGTGAAATTTTGGCTGAGAAATTTTATTGTACGGATGTCCAATTTGATAAGTTGGACTAAATTGCAATGGGTGAAAACTGTGTATTATAATCCATAAAGGTACTTGATTGAGATGGGTTTTTAAATTGAGAGTCCTTAGTTAGTAATTAGACCATTATATTATAGTTTGAATTAATGAAGGATTAATGAAGGATTAATTAAACCAAAATATCTAAAGGATTAATGAAGGGCAATTTGGTCATTTGGCTAATAAAAGAAATAAAAGGGAAAATAAGGCTAAAATGTTGTCCATCTTCATCCTCCATAGCTGAAAATTGCAAGGAGCCATAGCTAGGGTTTTGTTTCACTTTCAAGCTTGATTGTAAGTACCTCCTAGCCTTGTTTTTTATATTCTTCATAATTTTAAAATCCTCGTAGCTCGATCTAGCTACTTCTACCACTATTTTGAGCTAGAGTTTGTGTTTAAAATTTTACCCATGGATGACATACATGTATTTTGATGTCTAGTGGTAAAATATGAAAGTTTGAAGTGTGATAAACAACTTTTGCTAGATGATTTTTGGTGAAATTAATAAAAAGGACTTGTTTGCAAAAGAAGAAATAATATGTGTATAAAATGTAAAATAGTTAAAATTGTGGGCTACTATAAGAGAGAATATGAATTGGCTAGGTTTGGGTGTATGAAAAATGAACACATTTCATTTTACGAGCCTAGGGACTAAAGTGTAAAAATTAAAAAAGTTAGGGGCTAAATTGTAAATCTTGCCATAGGAAGATTTTGGACTTATTTGAATAATGTGTATATTAAATAAGCTAATTGTGTCATTGTAGATCAAGTAGAATGTGGAATCAACCTTGACCGAAGAAAAGGCAAGGTTTCGGACTAAATTGCAGATTGACACATTTTGTATCGAGGTAAGTTTATATATAAATGATACATCCTTTTTATTTATGTTTTTACATATTAATTTATTATGTGAAATGTGAGTGAATATTATTGATATTTATTAAAATGATGAAAAGTGAGGAAATTCTCGGATGAACCTTCAGAATAGAAAAAGGATACTAATGTACATTGTATATGTGATTATTGGTGGACTGTGTGAGATACCACCGTGTATATGTGATTATTGGTGGGATATGTACGATACCACCGTGTATTCGATATTATTTCTAAGTGTTCATCGGGAAAATTTGACTAAGTGAAATTACGTGTGACAATGTGGTGACAAGTGCAGGGTTATAAGTGCATGTAATTGTGAGCAATGTCTATGATATGTATTTGGAATGTGGTAAGGTTTGAAATGAGTAAGTGCAACTATAAGGATCTAAATTGTTCTTGATTAGTATATAATGTTCTTGATTGATAAGCATGTGGTATGATGTTTCAACATAGTCATTTTCTATACGTGCATTATTTTACCTAAGTTCACAAGCATACTAATTCTCAATTCATCAACCATTTGATATCCACATCACCTATAATCAACAAGCATCACATATCCATCATTTAACACAAACCAAAGTCATATACACATATGAATTCACAACTAAATCAACCAAATTAAGCCAACTCTCATGGCTATATAAAAAACCAAAAATTAACATTTACAAGCCATTACAATTGGTTAAGTTTATTATCAAACCATAACCCAAAATAACCAAAGTTCCTATACATGCCATATACTTAAGATATTTAAGTTCAAAAGTACCAAAGTGATAGTAGGATAGTGTGATAAAGTCTCCAACAATCCCGAATTTGAGCTAGCTTTGATTTAAATATAAAACACAGAAAATAAAGAAAGTAAGCTATAAAGCTTAGTAAGCTCGTATGAAAATAATAAGCAAAACTCACCATTTGAACCACCATTCAAAATATGTATATAACATACTACAAAATATTTAACCACAATGTTAATGTGTAATCAATCACCTATTCAACCATGAACTCAATTCTTTCATATGTTCGATATAAATATGATTTACGTACATACCTGTACTGATACTTATCTATTTCTCACCATTTAGCATCTTCGATATACCCATTGAACCATTTGGAATAATACAGGATACTTGGGAATCTCACACCCTAAGTGCCAATATATATATAGCCGAAGCTATCTCAATAAATCTTGCACCAAAGTTCCAATACATAGCCGAAGCTGTCTCAATAATGCTCACTCTCGAGCTATCAATGGGTCTACTCACACAAGCTGACGGTCAGGATGAAGTTACACGGTGTTCCTCACACAAGCTGACGAAAATCTGTAACACATGCTGGATAACTCAGCCACCGGTAGGACGTACGGACTAGCACCCAAACAATAATAACCCTTAATGGCATGTTATTCATATCCTAATTTATTCCTAAGGTTCAATCAGGATTTCTCGTTGCCAAATAGTCGTTGAATGTGCCCACAAGATCATATTCACAATTTATGCAATATCAAAGCATTTAAAATACAATGATAACAATGCTTATTACATACAAACTTACCTCAATTCACAAAAACGACGAAGTAGATCGACTAATCCAAAACTTTTTTCCCCCGATCTAAATTTGAACTTTGTTTTTCTTGATCTATATAATATTAAATTTAACTCATTTAATCATCAATCTATTCAATTTAGCCCAAAAATCATATTATGGAAACTTTATACTTTTGCCCCTTATATTTTAATTTCTTTACAATTTAATCCTTATATCATAAAAATACAAATTCATGCAATTAGGTCCCTACCCATGCAAGCCAAATTTTATATAGACCCAAAGCAGCCCACATTTTTCATTTATTTCACAATTTAACCATGATTTTTTCACATCTTACAAATAATTCCCTAATTGACAATTTTACCAAAAATTACTTTACAAATATTATTTATCTAACAACAAGCATACATTTTCTACCATAAACATCAAAATACATCAACATTAATCAATGACAAACTCTAAACCTTTAACAGTTTTACAAATTAGTCCCTGGGCTAGCTAGATTAAGCTGAAACAATCTCAAAAACATAGAAATCATTAAAAACGTGATAAAAATCATACCTTAATGAGCTATACAATTTTGGCCTAATGAAAAACCTGACTATGGTGTTTCTTCTCTTCTAATTTCTATTGAGAAGGATGATAAAAGATGATAAAATGGTTTTGTTTTAATTTAATTAACCATTAATAATCAATTTAGATATTTAACCTTTAAAATACTTAATATTTACATCAAAACCCAATCCACTATTATCCACCAACTCTCAAAGGGGTTAATTACTACATAAGGACCTGTAATTTAATTACTACATAAGGACCTGTAATTTAAGATTCTATAGCCATTTGATACCTTTAACTATTAGAACTTCACTTTTACATTTTACGTGATTAAGTCCTTTTTATCAAATTAACCATTCAAAGGATAAAATTTCTTAACGAAATTTTCACACAATCATTCTATCATGCTATAAATATCAAAACAATAATAAAATAATTATTTCAACTTCAAATTTTTGGTTCCGAATGTAACACCCCTAACCCATATCTGTCATCGGACGAAAGTTAAGATGCATTACCTATCATATCAGACATTTTACATACATTCCACTAACATTTATCATTCACAAACATTCCATAGAAATATATACACATAGAGTCCCTTTAAAAGGTCTTCAAGACCTTAAACATGCATTGGAAAGGGGTCGAGACTAAATAGAGCACATATAATTTTTTTCAAAAACTAAAACATTTTTCAAAGTTACAGAGATCACACACCCATGTGGGTAGGCCATGTGCCTCACACGGCATTAGACACACCCGTGTGTCTAGGCCGTGGCAAAATAGGGCATACATACTGACTTGTCCACACGGCCACAAGACACACCCGTGTGCTAGACCGTGTGAAATTTAGGGAGGCTATTGACTAGTTCACATGGCCAGTCACACGCCCTTGTGTGCAACCCATGTGGCTTCCTGACTTATTTCAAAATGCAACGATAAGAGACACGGTCGAGACGCACACCAGTGTGCTCAATCGTATGGGCAAACATAGGCGATTTTCAAGGCCAATTTGCCACCCAAAATTTGGGTCAAACCGACAAGCATCAAACAAATCTAGATTCATATCCCAAAGGCATCCAAAACATACACAATTTGACTCTTAACAACATCATTCATTTCTATATACGAACCCTACTAAAACATACCAATTCAAAGCATAAATTTCACATCAAAACATATGATTACTACTTCATTTAAAACCATTTCAATTCATAGCATTTCTCATCATATCAATTTCCCAAATCAACCATGAACTTACCAATTTAGACCATTTCATTTGGCCATTCATGAGCACATCAAAACATCCCAACTTATGCATCATAAAGCATGGACAAAACTCATCCATAAACATATTCATTAACAAGGCATATCACATGTCTATATTTACACATCTCAAAACATAATCAAAGTTCTATAGCCTATACATGCCATACTTCATTATATACATTTTCAAAAGATACCAAAATAAAGTTCGATAGTGTGGTGATGATCCTCGACGATCCCCGAGCTTCCCGTAGTTTTGATAATCTATAAAACAATGAACAAACACACACACAAAGTAAGCTTTCATAGCTTAGTAAGTCATAAGAAAATAATGATCAAATAAAAATTCACATTAGATCAACTACCCAAATCAAACAAACCTTAACCAAATGTACATTTATTATGCTTGCAATGTAACGCCCTAAAATCTTGAAACTTTAAATTTCTGTGAATTGCAGTTGGTATGTATAAGTAGCACTTAGAATATTAATTTAAAGGTATTACCAGGGTTATTTGAAGTCTTAGGGATAGGGAAGACCATAGGGAAAATTTTAATTTTAGCCTTAGTGGGACCCTAGTCTCAAGTATTAGGCCTCTTAAACTGATTAAGGGGAAAAGAGGACACAATTAGGCCTTTGGTCCAGTGGCAAGGTGGCGTCACCTGGGGGCTACAAGGTAGCATTACTATCAGGTGAGGAGGTCCAAGGTTCGAAGCTTAAGAGTGGTGAATTAAGGGGTTTTATTTTTGCACATGGAAGGAAGGTTGAAACACCCCAAACCCAGCCCACAAGCCCTGACCGGATCTGGTATGCTTCTAGAGAAAAACTATTCAAAACTGATTTGGACTTTGCCAAAATCTTGTGTGTTTTTGAAGAACCATTGATTTGGGTTGGGTTCAAAATTAAAAACGGTGTTGATTAGGTGTCAAAACATTTAATATTTATATTTAAGAAAAATTGACTTCAACTTTAAATTAATAAAAATCGTATCATACTAAAATAATTAAAAATGCATGCATAAACAGTTTCATTCTAGTGGCCTTATTACATCAAAACAATTCCCGAAATAAATCCAAAACTTGAAAATTTAAAACTAATAAAAATGTAACAATATCTGAATTGAGCATGGCCACCTCGAGCTCCCCGCCGGACCGGTCCATTACTGAGTGTCCCCTGGAAAAATAATCCCACAACGGGGTGAGTCAAACAGACTTAGTGTGTAACAACCATCACAAGTCTCAAACAATTTAGGCATGTCAAATCATACATAATAAACATATATAATTAATGATGCAAACCAGAACCCAAACCTAGATAACCATTCGCTACACATCACCGTACCAACCATCACACCGTGGGGACTACTAAGTCGACCCTCCATCCGCTACACATCATCGAAGGCAGTCGCTGCAGACGACATGCTCATCGCCCTTATAATTTCGTGGTATAGCCACCAGATAATCATTTTGTGACATAAGTCACCACATTCAGATTTCGTGACATAAGTCACCACATTCAGATATTGTGGTATAATACCACCAGATCACTTCCCCTTTACATATCACCCATATGCCCCATGTCATACAATTATGCATTAACCATGTCATATTCCTTATTCTCATTCCTATAGTTTCACATATATGCCATAACAGATCATATCATACTCATAGTAGGGGTGGGTAAATGTACATGGGTACTTTGTACCATTGCATGGTTAGCCATATGTCACATTATTATAAACACATTTACTTAGCGAATTCACAGATTTACTTAAACCATTGATGCCTTAAATCTATTAGGAGCTAGTGTGGGGTACACACCTGATTTACTTAGCGAATTCACAGAAATCCTGAAAACCCGATCTATTGCTTTAGATCCTTAATTCCTACATTCGGCTAACCTTAAGTACTTTAGCAAAAAGCCATTCGACTAATAAATCAAATCCCGAAGGATTATCGCAATTAAAATCTTACCTCGTTGCCGATTTACTACTAATCAAATCCCAAAATTTCGTAGTCTTTCTCCCTTGGAATCGGCTAACACTAGATCACTTGATTTGGTTAGTTTTTGGCTTTTGAATAAATAGTAAATAGATTTAATTCACTAAATTTGGCCTTGGCCGAATATACATAGTCACTCACCTTGCGATTTTAGATCCCGAAAGTAGTCTCTTGGCTAAAAAGATGTCGAAATCCTACAGGGTACATGTTAGATCCAATTCTAACATTCAAATAAATGGCCTTCGGCCTAATCTTATACCTTGCTTACCTTAGATCTGAAATCCCGAATGGTTTCCTTAGAAGTCGGCTACTATGGAAATCCCGAAAGAATCTCTTATAGTTTCGGCCAAAGACATTAAGGGCATTAGAATCTTGATTTCAACTTTTAAGAAAAAGAAATAAAAGAATTGATAATTGATCCTTACCCTTATGACAGAATTCGACTGCTCCTTGTTGAACCCACATAGATTCGGCTATGAAGACTTAGGTAAAGATCAATAGGTTTTCGGCTTTTGAGGCTATGAAGAAATCTGCTAGGGTACCTTAAGATTCGGCTTGAGTGAAGTTGCAAAAGAAGAAGGAGAAGATGGATGATGGAGATTGGGCTAGAACACAAGGTATTTCGGCTTTGAAAGAAAAGAAAAATAAAAGAGAACAGAGGAGATTCACTAGAGAATTCGGCAGAGAACTAAAGAGAAAAGAAAACAATGAGAATGGCCTCACTTCTCCCCCTTTTTACCGAAATTACTACACCTAGAGTCCCTTATTCGGCCAATTCCTCCTCTCACTATCAAATCCCCTATTTCTCTCTACCTTAGCCGAATCTTCAAGTTTTTAACTTGATCTACACTTCATCTTGAAGTGTCCCTATGCCGTCCACCTCCTCTCCTCCAGAGTCCATATGCCGCCCACTGCTGCTCATCCTTGTAGCAAAATAAAAGCTCCCTTTTTGCTTCCCTTGTGATTTGAACCTAGGCCCTTTCCCCTTGCTTGTGGCGTCACATTCTAAGGCCCTAAGTGGCGCCTCCAAGCCACTTAAACAAGCTTATTTCTGTGTCATATTTCCCCTACTAATTTCCTTAAGGCCTCTTAGGCTTAGCTTCCTCTTTTAAACTTAAAAATCGAATAATTTCTAAGGCATTTTCTACACTTTACAGTTTCTAAAATTCATGCAACACAATTCAGAACACATATAGGCATGCTACCTCATACAATTTAGTATTAATGCATAAGTCATAAATCTGGATATTACAAAGGTAGTGGCGCTAGAGTGGACTCTAGAAGGGAGTGTTCAAGGGAGAAATTTAAGGTAAAGATAAGAGAGAAAAGATAGGGGATTGAGGTATGGATGTGTTTGTGCCGATTGGGACTTTGGGGGAAGGTAGTTTCATCTTTGGCTATAAAAGGGGGGTGCCAAATTCCTTTGAGAGGTTCTTTGAGTTTTCGTATTTTCTTTCTTCTTTTCTCCCCCTCAATCGATTTCTTCCATTGTCAAATTACCATCACCCTTTTTGTCGAAATCCCTATTTGTGCCGATTCTTTGTTGTTTTTCCTTCATCATAAAATCTGTTGATAAATGTTAAAAATCGGATCTCGTTCAGTAGCTATCTAGGTCGCAGGATCAAAGGGGGGATTCGGTAAGTACTCAGTCAACCTTCTTAGTGTGTTTTGTTAAAAGTCGAAGGGCTATCTAACTTCTTCTTGTCGTTAACCTTGTATTAACAAGGGTAGGGTTCAAAGATCGCAAGCATGGTAAGGATCGTTAGCAAGTGGTAATTGTACTCATCTCAGTTGTAGTTTAAGTAGGTGGTCGAATATAAGTATGATCTATAAGGGTGACTTGTGTAGGAGATGAGTCACTCGATTTTTGATAATATATGTGTGGGTGCAGATCTAGGTGATACTCGTGAATAGTAACTAAGGAAGGGCTACTAGAACTGGTGGCAAACGGTAAGGTTATTGTAAGGTTTTGGCTTTTGGTAAATATTTTGGTTAATTAAGAGTGTGATTGATGGGAGATTGGTATTGGTTGTACGTTCAAGGCTGAGGATACTGTAGCGTGTCGCAATAACCAGGTGTGTACATGCACTATACATACATGACAAGTCGGCACTAAATGGGCCAGTCAAGTTTGTGGGCCCAAGTCGACTAGAGTTGATATGTGAATGATGGATTGATATGGATGTTGTATGATTTGGTCATGATTGGGCATAATGGGCTATATGAACATGAAATGGGCTTAATGGGCTATATGTATGGACATGAAATAGGCTTAATGGGTCTTATGGGATTTTAGAAATGCATGCTAGGGTTTTAATGGACTCTAGGCCTAGTTCTGATGAATTATTAAATAGCATAAAACTTGTTTTAATAATCAAACATGTCTGTGGACAAGTCGCTAAGTTAGAGTGTGGCAATGGACATACGCATGTCTAGGATTGGATCTAGGGAGAGCTTGGTACTTAAGCGGTCCTAGTGGCCTACCTCCTCTTCTCTGGGATCCTACCTGGTGCATAGTGTCTGTTCACTTTAGCCGCGAGGACTTGTCAATGGGCCAAAGTTCATAACTAAAACCCGAGAGGAAGGAATTACGAGAATACCCCTGTAGGGTAAAATTACAAAAATACCCCTGTAGGGTAGAATTACAAGAATACCCTTATAGGGTAGAATTACGAAAATACCCCTAGGTAGTGAAATGACTAAAATACACCTAAGTGGCTAATGTGTGAAAATGTGTATGTTGCATTCATGAGATATATGCTGCACTTGGGTGGGTTTGATGATACAGAGGAAAATATGTAAGGATCACATAGTCGCTTGACGATCGTGGATCCACCGATGGCTTTAAGCCCATTATATGTTTAGCAGCCTTGCTGCAATGTTGAGTAGTGCCGCTGTTGGTGCTACCTTTGGAGTGTAGGGATGGGTGGGTTGATATTTATATCCCCACAGGAGTGTAGGGTTGGAAGGGAAATGGAGTGCAGGGTTGGATTTGGGATGGGTGCATTACATTCATGCGATAATAAAGTGATATGAGGTCATTGTGGGCTAAGGCCCAAGACCACCAAATTTGATAGGGCTTAGGCCCAATGTGATAATTGCATGTTGGATTGGTTTACCAAGGGTCATACACACTGAGTTTCAAAACTCACTCCCTTTTATTTAATGTTTCAGGTGACCCTCAGTAAGTAGCTCGACGTGGAAGGGGTCTCGAAGGTGGCCATACTGCAAGCTATTTAGATGTTTTATTTTGTTCAAATGAATTTATTTTAAATACTTTATTTCCATTGGGTTGTAATAAGGCCTTGTATCTCTAATTTGACTTTAGGTTTTGGGTTTTATTATTATTGTTTCAACTGTTTACCTATTAAACTTAAATAAATTTCTAAAGTTTAACATGGTTTTTGAAATAACTATAACCTAAGAATGGTTTTCTTAAAACATGGGATTTCATCCTAACTTAACAAGATTCAAAGATTTTGGGCTTTTAAACCTTAAACTTAAGTTTTCAATCAAATAAAGTCGTTTTCGAATTTTCCCTTTTATGTGACATCATCGGATTCGGCCATAGCGTCTGGGCTGGGTCTGGGGGTGTTACATTTAGTGGTTTCAGAACTCGGTTGCAAAGCTTGGGCTGTGAAATGGGCCTTTGATTTTGGGTTTTTAAATAATTAAATTAAAAAGTTTTTAAAGGATTCTTGAAGTGTGGTTCACCGAGCCCTCGATGTCGAGCCAAGTAAGTTTTTCTGTTATTACATATGTTTGAATTATTGAACTGTATTTAGATATTAGGCTACTTTGAACAATAGGTTCTTAGAGATTAAAGCCCGTAGGAAACTTAAGCCTGTAGTGGATTTACGACTACGAAACAACTTTTAAATTGATACTTGTATAAGACATGTGTTTTAAACAGTGGAACTATGAACTAATTTCATAAAAATTCTAATCCAAAAATACGCACACAATGATGAGTGCTAGAATAGGTGCAAGAGGCCGCGATAGAGGCCATCAGCATCGGGCCATATGCCCAACATTAGAATGGAGGAGGCTCCGGCCTCACTAGTAGGTGAAACGAGACCACATGAACGAGCTGCCACGACAGAAGATACAGTATTATAGGTTATGTTAAGAATTTTAGAAAGGGTCACTTAGCCCAATAATGGTACGGGAAGTCGTGGGTCGATCGCAAAATGACTCGAGCTAATATGGCAGAGATTTTCAAATGAGTAGTTGGGGAAGCCCTGAATGTGGCAGAGTACTAGTTGGAAGCTACGGAAAGGATAATGGATGACCTGGATTGCACGGTGGAAAAAAATTTGAAAGGGGCAATATCCTTACTTAGGGAGGAAATTTATCAACAGTGGTTGACCGTAAAGGAGGGAAATCAACCGGGGTAGATCACTTGGGAGTTCTTCAAATCAACATTCCATGGGAAGTACATTGAGCGAGCTATGTGGATGCTCGAAAGAAGGAGTTTTTGAGTCTAAATTAGGGAGATAAGTTAGTAGCAGAGTATGAGGCCGAGTTTCTGTGCCTTAGTCGATATGCCAAAGGAATCCTCGCAACAGATTGTGAAAGATGCGTATGATTTGAGGATGGGTTAAGATACAACCTTAGGGTATATATAGCTCCACAGAGGGAGTGGGACTTTACGGTCTTGGTGGAGAAAGCAAAGATAGCGGAGGAAGTAAAGCGCATGGAGCATCTCAACCGAGAGAAGGATAAGGGCAAGAACAAACAGAATGTGGAAGCTATATAGGGGTCAGACAGAGGCCTACGAGGAGGGCTAGAGTGAATGTGCCGGTTAGAGCTGAGGCCTCTGTTGCTGCTACTAATAACAGGATACCACCTTGTGCTGTGTGTGGAAAAGGGCATACGGGTGAATGCTAGAGGAGAATAGGAGCTTATTTGAGCTAAGGATCTATGAAACATAAGATTAGAGATTGCCCGAGAAGGCCAGATTAGGGGTGAGCTGAGGGCAGAGGTAATTTTCAGCCGCAGAGGGGTGGTCAACAACCACCAATGGGCCATGGTAAAGCTAGAGGCGGCAATAGCGTAGGACGAGGACGTGGAGCACCAGGCAGAGGTGTAGGTCAAGCAGAGGCGAGATAGCCAGTGTTAGTCCATGCTACTCATCGTAGAGAGGAAGGAGATGCACTAGATGTGATAACGGGTACGTTTCTTATTCGTGAGCTACCTTATATTGTGCTAATTGATGTAGGGTCGACATATTCGTACATTGGTTGCAATAGGACTGAAACTGTAGGGGTTGAGTTTGAAACCATTGAGAATGAAATGATTGTGTTAAGTCCTTTAGGGCAGTCGGTGAAAGTTAGTAAGTTTTTTAGGAATGTGTCATTGGTAGTTCAAGGAGCTACCTTCTTAGCAGACTTGATGGAATTACCATTTGGGGAATTTGACCTCATCTTAGGCATGGATTGGTTGACAGGCACCAAGCAACTTTAAATTGTGCTACGAAGCTAGTGGTGTTAAGAACTGTGGTAGGTGATGAAGTAGTAGTGATCGGGGAACGACATGATTACTTGTCGAACGTGATTTTCGCTCCAAGGGCAGAAAAGTTGGTGAGGAAGGGCTGTGAAGCTTACTTAGCCTATTTAGTGATATGGAAACCAAGAGTTTTACTGTTAAGGATTTGAGAATAGTGAAAGAATTCCCTGATGTTTTTCTAGAGGAATTGTCTGGGTTACCTCCCAATAGAGAGGTGGAATTTGGAATAGAATTGTTACTTGGTATAGCTCTAGTGTCCATCGCACATTATAGGATGGCACTGAAGGAGATGGTAGAGTTGAAGGCCCAGATTCAAGAGTTATTGGACCGTGGATTTATTAGACCAAGAGTGTCTCCATAGGAAGCACCAATATTATTCACGAAGAAGAAGGATGGGATGTGCATCGATTATCAGCAGTTAAACAAGTTAACCATTAAGAATAAGTACCCTCTGCCTAGGATAGATGCCTTTTCGATCAACTTAGGGAAGCCTCAATTTTCTCGAAGATTGACTTGTGTTCAGGGTACCATCAACTAAGGGTTAAGGAAGTAGATATGTATAAGATAGCTTTCAGAACTCGTTATGGACATTACGAGTTTTTGGTGATGTCTTTTGGGCTAACGATGCACCTGCAGCTTTTATGGATCTTATGAACCGAGTTTTCAACCATATCTAGACCAGTTCGTAGTATTTTTCATAGATGACATCTTAGTATACTCGAGAATGGAGGATGATGATGATGCACACTTAAGGATTGTGTTGCAGATTCTAAGGGAGAAGCAACTTTATGCAAAGTTTAGCAAGTGCGAATTCTGGATAAGGGAAGTCACTTTCTTAGGGCATGTGGTCTCAGCTGAGGGGATTAGAGTTGATCCTCGGAAGGTGGAAGCAGTGTTGGATTGGAAACAACCTAAGACAGTGTCAAAAATTCAGAGTTTTCTAGGCCTGGCAGGGACTATAGGCGGTTTGTTGAAGGGTTCTCCCTAATTGCTGCACCCTTGACCAAGCTACTATGGAAAGGGGTGTCATTTGTGTGGATAGATAAATAGAAAGAAAGCTTTGAGAAGCTTAAGAAGTTTTTAACGGAGGCCCCTGTTTTGATTCAGCCAGAGCTCGAGAAGGAGTTTATGGTTTATAGTGATGAATCACGCGTGGGCTTGGGCTGTGTTCTGATGCAGGAAGGGAAGGTGGTTGCATATACATCACGCCAGCTTAAGGCTCACGAGGGGAATTACCCAACCCATGATTTGGAGTTAGCAGTAGTGGTTTTTGTACTTAAGATGTGGATGCATTATTTGTATGGAAAGAAGTGCACCATCTATAAGGATCACAAGAGTTTGAAGTACCTCTTAACTCAGAAGGAGTTGAACTTGAGGCAGCATAGATGGATTGAGCTGTTAAAGGATTATGATTACATGATAAAACATCACCTGGGCAAAGCAAATGTGGTGGCTAATGCGCTAAGCCGTAGGGCCATGTTGGACTTAAGGGCGATGTTTGCTCAATTGAGTTTGTTAGCCGAGTTACAAGTGAAGCCACTTTGGGTTGAGTAGATTAAAGTTAAACAGTCATTGGATGAAACTCTGGATTCTCGATTCAAGCAAATTGAGAATGGGGAAACGACAGATTTTGGGTTAAATAGTGATGGGTTGTTGTGTTTTCGTGGTAGAATTTGTGTGCCAAGAGACAAAGAGCTAAGGAAGTCTATACTTCGGGAAGTGCATAGTAGTTCCTATGCTATATACCCCAAAGGTAACAAGATATATCAAGACTTACAAGAGCTTTATTGGTGGCCGGGATTGAAAAGTGAGGTTACAGAGTTTGTGGGCAGATGTTTGGTATGTCAGCAAGTGAAAGCGAAAAATCAGCTACCGTCACGGTTACTTCAGCCGGTTAAGATTCCACTATGGAAGTGGGAGAGGGTTACTATGGATTTCGTTAGTTGGCTACCCTTGACGCCTGCTAAGAAGGACTCGGTGTGGGTTATTTTGGATCGGTTAACTAAGTCTGCCCATTTTATACCGGTCCGCACCGACTACTCATTACAAAATTTGGCAAGGTTGTATGTGGCGGAGATTGTGATATTGCATGGGGTTCCAATCTCTATTATATCTGATAGAGACCCTCGTTTTACGTCTCGCTTTTGGAAGAAGCTGGATGAAGCATTGGGTACGAGGTTGGATTTTAGTACAGCATTTCACTCTCAAGTTGATGGTCAATCGGAGAGGGTAATTCAAGTTTTGGAGGATATGCTGAAGGGGTGTGTAATTGAGCTTTGAGGTAGATGGAAGGATTACTTGTCATTAGCTGAATTTGTATATAACAATAGTTATCAGGCAAGTATTGGAATGGAACCATATGAAGCACTATATGGGCGAAGATGTCGTACTCCGACTTGTTGGACTGAGTTGGGTGAGCAGCGAGTATTGGGTCCAAAGTTGGTAGCAGACACTAAAGATAAGGTAAATCTGATTCGGGATCAGTTGAAGGAGGCAACGGATAGGCAGAAGTAGTATGCTAACCTCAAAAGGAGAGAGATTGAGTATGCGGTGGGGGACTTGGTTTTTCTCAAGGTTTCCCCTTAGAAGAAGGTGTTAAGGTTTGGTCGGAAGGGCAAGTTAAGCCCTAGATTCATCAGGCCATACCGGGTGTTGAAGCAAATTGGGCTAGTTACCAATTAGCTGGAATTGCCTTCTGAACTGAGCCAAATACACGATGTGTTCCATGTGTCAATGCTAAGGCATTATCGCTCAGACCCTTTTCACATCTTGTCATTGAGGAGATCAAGGTTAGACCAGACCAAACTTTTGAAGAGAAGCCAGTCCAAGTAATTGATCAAGATGTTAAGGTGCTAAGAAAGAAGTCTGTCCTTTTGGTCAAAGTGCTTTGGTGTAACCATAATGCCGAGGAGGCTACTTGGGAATATGAGGAGGCAAAGCGACGAAAATACCCTCACTTGTTTCAATCGGGTAAATTTTGAGGCTGAAATTTTTTTAGAGGGGTAGAATTGTAACACTCCAAAATCTCAAAACTCTGAATTTCTGTGCACTGAAATTGGTATGTATAAGTAGCACTTAGAATATTAATTTTAAGGTATTACCAGGGTTATTTGAAGTCTTAGAGATAGGGAAGACCATAGGGAAAATTTTAATTTTTGCCTTAGTGGGACCCTAGTCTCAACTATTAGGCCTCTTAAACTGATTAAGGGGAAAATATGACACAATTGGGCCTTTGGTCTAGTGGTAAGGTAGTGTCACTTGGGGGCTACAAGGTGGCGTTACTACCAGGTGAGGAGGTCAAATGTTCGAGGCTTAAAAGTGGTGAATTAAGGGGTTTTATTTTTTCAAATGGAAGGAAGGTAGTGGCGCTAGAGTGGACTCTAGAAGGCAGTGTTCAGTAGAGAAATTTAAGGTAAAGATAAGAGAGAAAAGATAGGGGATTGAGGCATGGATGTGTTGGTGCCGAATGGGACTTTAAGGGAAGGTAGTTTCGTCTTTGGCTATAAAAGGAGGGTGCTGAATTCCTTTGAGAGGTTCTTTGAGTTTTCGTATTTTCTTTCTTTTTTTCTCCCCCCTAAATCGGTTTCTTCCATTGTCGAATTACCATCACCCCTTTTTGTTGAAATCCCTATTTGTGCCGATTCTTTGTTGTTTTTCCTTCATCACAAATCTATTGATCAAGTGTTAAAAGCTGAATCTTGTTCAGTAGCTATCTAGGCCGAAGGATCAGAGGGGGGATTCGATAAGTACTCATTCAACCTCCTTAGTGTGTTTTGTTAAAAGCTGAAGGGCTATCTAACTTCTCCTTGTCGTTAACCTTGCATTAACAAGGGTAGGGTTCAAAGATCGGAAGCGTTGTAAGGATCGTTAGCAAGTGAAAAGTGTACTTGTCTTAGTTGTGGTTTAAGTAGGTGGCCGAAAGCAAGTGTGATCTATAGGGGTGACTTGTGTGGGATATGAGTCACTCGATTTTTGATAATATATGTGTGGGTGCAGATCTAGGTGATACTCATGAATAGTAGCTAAGAAAAGGCTACTAGAACTAGTGGCATACGGTAAGGTTATGGTAAGACTTCAGCTTTTGGTAAATATTTTGGTTAAGGGTGTGATTGATGGGAGATTGGTATTGGTTTTAGGTTCAAGGCTAAGGATAGTGTAGCGTATCGCAATAACCAGGTGTGTACATACACTACACACACATGACAAGTCGGCACTAAATGGGCCAATCAAGTTCGTGGGCCCAAGTCGACTAGAGTTGATATGTAAATGATGGATTGATATGGATGTTGTATGATTTGGTCATGATTGGGCTTAATGGGCTATATGAACATGAAATGGGCTTAATGGGCTATATGTATGGACATGAAATGGGCTTAATGGGCCTTATGGGATTTTAGAAATGCATGCTAGGGTTTTAATGGACTCTAGGCCTAGTTCTGATGATTTCTTAAATAGCATAAAACTTGTTTTAATAATCAAACATGTCTGTGGACAAGTCGCTAAGTTAGAGTGTGGCAATGGACATATGCATGTCTAAGATTGGATCTAGGGAGAGCTTGCTACTTAAGCGGTCCTAGTGGCCTACCTCCTCTTCTCTAGGATCCTACCTGGTGCATAGTGTCTGTTCACTTTAGCCGCGAGGACTTGTTGATGGGCTAAGTTCATAACTAAAACCCGAGATGAAGGAATTACGAGAATACCCCTGTAGGGTAAAATTATGAAAATACCCTTGTAGGGTAGAATTACGAGAATACCCCTATAGGGTAGAATTACAAAAATACCCCTGGTAGTGAAATGACTAAAATACACCTAAGTGCTTAATGTGTGAAAATGTGTATGTTGCATTCATGAGATATATGCTGCACTTGGGTGGGTTTGATGATACGGAGGAAGATATGTGAGGATCACATAGTTGCTTGACGACTATGGATCCACCAGTGGCTTGAAGCCCATTATATGTTTAGCAGCCTTGTTGCAACGTTGAGTAGTACTGCTGTTGGTGCTACCTTTAGAGTGTAGGGATGGGTGGGTTGATATTTATATCCCCACAGGAGTGCAAGGTTGGAAGGGAAATAGAGTGCAGGGTTGGATTTTGGATGAGTGCATTACATTCATGCGATAATAAAAGTGATATGAGATCATTGTGGGCTAAGGCCCAAGACCACCAAATTTGATAGGGCTTAGGCTCAATGTGATAACTGCATGTTGAATTGGTTTACCAAGGGTTGTACACACTGAGTTTCGAAACTCACTCCCTTTTATTTATTGTTTCAAGTAACCCTCAGTAAACAGCTCGACGTGCAAGGGGACTCGGAAGTGGCCACACTGCAAGCTATTTAGATGTTTTATTTTGTTCAAATGAATTTATTTTAAATACTTTATTTCCATTGGGTTGTAATAAGGCATTGTATCTCCGATTTGACTTTAGGTTTTGGGTTTTATTATTATTGTTTCAACTGTTTACCTATTAAACTTAAATAAATTTCTAAAGTTTAACATGGTTTTCAAAATAACTATAACTAAGAATGGTTTTCTTAAAACATGGGCTTTCATCCTAACGTAACAAGATTTAAGGATTTTGGGATTTTAAACCTTAAACTTAAGTTTTCAATTTAACAAAGTCATTTTGGAATTTTCCCTTTGTTGTGACATCACCAGATTCGGCCATAGCATCTGGGCCGGGTCTGGGGGTGTTACATGCAAACTCAAATATTATTATCACATATACAATAGCATTATAACATCAATGGCCAAATGCACATATACTCATAAGCACATATAAATTTCTCTTTTACCATGTCTAATATAATCATCTCAAACATATACTTACCTTACTTTCATATTCATATAACTTAGCATGTACTGGAAGCTTTAAGTTCATTTTCACATTCGATCTTAACTCAATAATGTCCATTGAACCATTTGGAATCAATAAGGATACTTGGATAGTCGAAAATCTCGTATAATGCCAACGGCCCAGACGTGGTCTTACATGTAGTCACATATCGATGCCACTATCCCAGACAGGGTCTTACCCGAGTCAAATACGATGCCAATGTCCCAGACATGGTCCTACACGTAAACACAAGTCAATCCCAATGTCCCAGATGTGGTCTTACACGAAAATACATATCAAAATCCTATGTCATGACATATGTATCCTAACTATTGCTAAGGTTCGTACGGGACTTTCGGACGTCGTAACTCAATCGATTCAAGCTTGTAGACAATTCTTCCACACTTTTACCAATTCGGCATTCAAATTTATATACAAGTAATAATTCAATTTGGTACAAATAAAATATATACAATCGAATTTAACGGCATTTATTTACTTATGAACTTACCTCGGCAAAGACAGACGGACGACTGAGACGACTATTCAACAACTTTAGATTTTCCTCGATCCAATTCTGATTTCCTCTTTTCTTGATCTAAATAAGTATAAATTAAACTTATTTAATTACATATTCAATCAAATTCATCCAAAAAACACATAAATGGGCAAATTACACTTTTGCCCCTAATATTTCACATTTTTCACAAATTAGTCCTTATTTCACAAAATATAAAATAAACATAATTTCATTACACAATAGCTTGGCTGACTATTCACTAAGCTCATACAAGTCCACACATTTCATTTATTTCACATTTTAGTCCCTCAATTTATTATTTTCACAATTTAGCCCAAATTACTCAAATTCATCAAAAATCCAAAGACAAAACATATTAATCTACCACATATCTTTTATTTTCCATCATCAAACAAAAAAAAAAAACAACAAACTATCATCAATGGAATTTCATGAATACATCATCAAATTCAAAAATTCAAGCATGGGCTAGTTAAAACACAAAGCAACGGTCTCAAAAATGTAAAAATGATAAAAAAAACCGAGCAAAATCAAACTTACAAGTAAGCCTTGAAGTAGTCGAATGTTTCAAAGCCCTAACTCTTTATTTTCTTCTTAAACTTTTGGCATTAACAAAGTTGAATGCCTTAATTTGTGTTTTACTTTATTAAATTATAACTTAATTCATCATTTACCAATTTGCCCTTAATGAATTAAACATTAAAACATATAATGGTTGTCCATAATAGTCCACTATCAATTAAAATGGTCTAATTACCATTTAAGGCCATCATATTCAAAAGCCAACATATAGAATGTCACTTTTACCTTTTATGCAATTTAATCCTTTTTTACAAATTAAGCACACAAACGATTAAATTAACTCACGAAAATTTCACACATGTCAATTCACATACTAAAAACATAAAAAATAATATTTAAATATTTTTTTACTTGGATTTGTGGTCCCAAAACTACTATTTTGACTAGGGTCTAAATCAGACTGTTAGACCGAAACCATTGTTTCGATTTGACTAAAAATGGGCTATCACAACTCTCCCCCCTTAGGAATTTTCATCCCCGAAAATCTTACCAGAAAAGAGGTTAGGGTATTATTTTCTCATAGCTTCCTCAGGCTCCCATGTAGCTTCTTCGACCCTGTGACATTGCCACAAAACTTTCACCAAAGCTATGCTCTTATTTCTAAATTCTTTAACCTTTTGAGCTAAAATTCTGATCGGTTCTTCGTTATATGTCATATCAGGTTGAATTTCTATCTCAGTTAGAGAAATGATATGCGATGGATCTAATCGATACCTTCGTAACATTGACACATGAAATACATTGTGGATCTTTTCTAACTCTTACGGTAAAGCTAGCTGATATGCCACTGGTCCTATTCTTTCGATGATCTCATACAGCCCGATGAATCGCGGAGTCAATTTGCCTTTATGACCAAAACGAAGGATCTTTTTCCACGGAGATACTTTCAAGAATACTCTATCACCAATTTGAAATTCAATGTCTTTACGTTTCAAATCCGCATACGATTTTTGTCGATCTAAAGCTGCTTTCAAACTGTCATGAATTACTTTCACTTTATCTTTAGTCTCTCTGATCAAATCAACCCCGTGAATCTTTTTCTCACTAAGTTTAGTCCAGTACAATGGAGTTTAGCATTTGCGACCATACAAAGCTTCATACGGTGCCATTTTAATGCTCGATTGAAAATTGTTGGTATAAGTGAATTCAACCAATGGAAATTATTTCTCCTAGTTGCATTCTAATTCTAAAACACAACAATGAAGCATATCTTCAAGAATTTGAATCACTCTCTCAGACTGGCCATCATTTTGCGAATGAAACGCGGTACTAAAATTCAACCTCGTACCCAGAGCTTCTTGCAATTTCTTCCAAAATCGCGATGTGAATCTCGAATCTCTATCCAAAATAATAGAAATTGGTACCCCGTGCAAGCTAACAATCTTTGAAATGTACAATTTAGCCAATTTATCAAGCAATAGTCAGTACGTACTGGAATGAAATGTGCAGATTTCATTAGTCGATCAATGACAACCCAAATAGCATCTTTCTTCTTTGGAGATAGGGGTAATCCTGATACGAAATCCATCATAATTCTATCCCATTTCTATTCTGGTATCATCACAAGCTGTAGCAATCTGAAGGTACCTGATCTTTAGCTTTAACTTACTGACAAACCAAACATCTCGATACAAACTATGAAATGTCTCGT
Organism: Gossypium rotundifolium; assembly: GCA_025506655.1. Classification (NCBI taxonomy): domain Eukaryota; kingdom Viridiplantae; phylum Streptophyta; class Magnoliopsida; order Malvales; family Malvaceae; genus Gossypium; species Gossypium rotundifolium. The sequence continues at coordinate 55,253,303 of CP106726.1, read as the reverse complement.
TTCATACCCGACCACCAATACAATTGTTTCAAATCATTATACATTTTTGTACTCCTCGGATGAACGGATAAACAACCACTATGTGCTTCATGCAGAATTTTCTGAATGAGCTCGAAATTCTTTGGTACACAAATTCTATCTCAAAACATTAAATAATCGTCGAATCTGATCTGATAATCTGAATAATTAGTTGACTCACATTGTACTCTTTTGGCTTGCAATTCGTTATCACATTTCTGAACTTCACAAATTTGTTGAATAAATACCGATTTAGCTTTTAGTTCTGCTAAAATCAAACCATCATTAGACAAATTTAACCATGGACTCATCACTCGCAAAGCATATAGAGATTTTCTACTCAGAGCATTCGCGACTACGTTCCCTTTCTCGGGATGATAATCAATCACTAACTCATAGTCTTTCAACAGCTTGAGCCATCTCCATTGTCGCAAATTCAAATCTTTTTGAATCATGATATATTTCAAGCTCTTGTGATTGGTAAAGATATGGCACTTTTCACCGTAAAAATAATGTTGCCAAATTTTCAATGTGAAAACAATCGCGGCCAACTTTAAATCGTACGTAGAATAATTCTTTTCATGTGGCTTTAACTGTCTAGAGGCATAAGCTATCACTTTACCCTCTTGCATCAAAACACAACCCAAACCGTTCAATGATGTGTTGCTAAAAATCACAAACTCTTTACCTGACTCAGGTTGAAGCAACACTGGTGCCTCAGTTAACAATGCTTTCAACTATTCAAAACTATGTTGACATTTCTCAGACCATTCAAACTTCACATCTTTCTGTAGCAATTGAGTCGTCAGTGTAGCAATCATTGAAATCCTTTTACAAAACGTCGATCATATCCAGCTAACCCTAGAAAACTTCTGACTTCAAACAAATTTCTTGGTGGTTTCCAGTCCACAACTGCTGAAACTTGCTAGGATCAACTCGTATGCCTTCAACTGAAACAATATGTCCCAAAAATTTGAATTTTCGAAGCCAAAACTCACATTTTCTAAATTTAGCAAACAATTGCTTATTTATCAAGGTTTGTAGTAAAATTCTAAATTGCTCGGCGTGCTCAGACTCATCCCGTGAATAGATCAGAATGTCATCAATAAATACAACCACAAATTTGTCTAAATATGGTTTAAAAATTTGATTCATCAAATCCATAAAAATTGCAGGAGCATTAGTTAATCCGAAAGGCATAACAAGAAGTTCATAATGCCCATACCTTATTTTGAACACAGTTTTTGGCACATCCGAATCTTTCACTTATAACTGATAATAACCAAATCTCAGATCAACCTTCGAGAACACTGTTGCTCATTTCAACTGATCGAACAAATCATCGATTCGTGACAAAGGATACTTATTCTTTATCGTAACCTTGTTGAGCTGACGATAATCAATACATACTCTCATTGATCCATCTTTCTTCCTTACGAACAACACCAGTTCATCCCAGGGCAAAAAACTAGGTTGTACAAAACCTCTATCTGTTAACTCTTGCAACTAGGCAGTTATATGCATTTAAGTTTATCCTCAGGTATGGAAATAATTTTGTGCATTCACAGGTAAATAGACTAACAGTTTGAATGAAGAATTCATGTTCTAGAAAACATCATACAGAAATATATCTATTAGATTTTTTTAATTGAAAGACGTTATTATGAGTTAAAGTTGTTATGATTGATAAATTTATCGCTATTGTGAAGTTTGAATGGTCTGATTCTTGTTAACAAAGTTTTAAACAGTTGAAAGCATTGTTAACCGAAACACTAGTTTTGGTTCAGCCTGAATCGGGTAAAGAATTCGTGATTTTTAGTGATGAGTCATTAAATGGATTGGGATGTGTTTTAGTACAAGAATTTAAAGTGTTAGTTTATGCTTCCAAATGGTTAAAGCCATAATAAAAGAATTATCTGACACGCGACTTAGAGTTGGCTGCCATTATGTTTGCGTTGAAAATTGGACGACATCTTTTGTTTGACGAAAAATGTCACATACTTACTGATCAAGAGAGTTTAAAGTAGCTGATGTCACAGAAAGATTTGAATTTGAGACAGAGTTGATGGCTCGAGCTATTGAAAGATTGTGAGTTAGTTATTGATTAACCTTTGGGGAAAAGAAAATATAGTTGCCAATGCTTGAGTGGAAAATTTTTGTTTACTTTGTGAACAAAGGTTACACGATTGACATTGAAATGATGGCACAATCTTAGTTGAGTTAAAAGCTAAACCGATGTTTTCATTGCAAATCTGAGAAGCTCAGAAATGTGATATTGAATTGCAAGTGAAATGAGTATAATGTGAATAGACTTCTTATTCTAAATTTCAGGTCGGACCTGATGACTATTAATATTATTCTGAGATAGAATTTGTGTACTAAAGAATCCAGAGCTTATACAGAAAATTTTGCACGAGGCTCACAGTGGTAGTTTGTCTATTCATTAGGGGAGTAATAAGATGTACAGTGATTTGAGGTAGAAGCACTAATGGTCAGGTATGAAAAGTGATATTTCTGATTTTGTGTTCAAATGTTTGATTTCTCAACAAGTTAAAGCTGAATATCAAGTGCAAGAAGGACTATTATAGCCAATGATGATACTAGAGTAGAAAATGAGATAGAGTTATGATAGAATTCGTATCGGGGTTACCCTAATCTCTAAAAAGAATTATCCTATCTGGGTTGTTATTGATTGGTTGACGAAATCTGCATATTTATTCCAGGACGTATAGATTTCTCATGTGGCATATTTATTGAGTTATGTGTTTTTTAGATTGTCTGGTTATACAGAGTGCCGGTCTCCATTATTTCGAATAGAGATTCGAGGTCTATATCACGATTATAGAGAAAGCTACAAGAAGCTCTGAGTACGCGATTGTATTTTTGCACAACAATTCATCCTCAGATCAATGATAAGTATGAGAGAGTGATTAGATTCTTGATGATATGCTTCGTTACTATGTTTTAGAATTCAAAGGTAACTGGGAAAAATGTTTACTGTTGGTCAAATTCACGTATAATAATAATTTTCAGTAGAGTATAAGATGGTACTATATGAAATTTTATGTGGTTGGAAATGACGAACTATGTTAAATTGGACAGAGCTTAGTGAGAAAAAGATACACAAGATTGAATTGATTCGTGATTTTGGAGAAAAAATTGAAAGTAATTCGTGAAAATTGAAAGCAGCTTCAGATAGACATAAATGGTATGTAGATTTGAAACGTAAAAATAATGAATTTTAGATCAGCAATAGAGTTTTTCTGAAAGTATTGCCCTCGAAGAGGGTTCTTCGTTGTGGTCACAAAGAGAAGTTGACTTTGTAATGTATTGGGCTGTATTAGTTAAAGGAGAGAGAAGGCCAGTGACATACCGACTTGAATTACCATCAAAGTTAGAACAAATTTATAATGTGTTTCAGTTATCTATGTTGAGATCAGACCATTCGTATATAATTTCTCCCACAGATGTTGAGATTTAGTCGACATGTCAGATAACGAAGAACCGATCTGAATTAGGATACGTGAGATTAAAGAGTTAAGAAACAAAAGCATAACATTAGTAAAGTTCTATAACATCGTCATGAGATAGTGGAAACTATGAGAAAATAATACCATAACCTATTCACTAATAAGATTTTTGGGGACGAAAATCCCTAAAGGGGAAAATTGTAACAGCCCGTTTTTAATTAAATTGGAATAGTGGTTTCGGGACCAAAAATTTGAAGTCAAAATAATTATTTTATTATTATTTTAATGTCTACAGTATGAAAGTATGTTTGTGTGAAAATTCTGTTAAGAAATTATACCGTTTGATTAGTCAATTTGATAAAAACGACTAAATCGCGTAAAGTGCAAAAGTGATGTTCTATAAGTTAAAAGGGTTTAATAGTTATGAAATTAAATGTTTGAAGGGTTTATGTTGTAATTATACCACTAATAGCATGAGTGGACAATTATGGACAACCATTATGTGATATTAATGGTTTTATACTAAGGTTAATTAGGTAAATATGTTAATAAACATAAAATAAATAAAACCAAAATAAAAGTTATCATATTTTATTATTCTTTCAACCAAAACTAGAGAAAAGAAAATGTTCATGGAAGCCATTAAGGTTCGACAACTTCAAGCTTAAATTGGTGAGTGTTTTTTACCCGATTTTTAATGATTTCTATGTTTTTGAGATCGTTGCAACTAGGTCTAGCTGGCCCAGGGGCTATTTTGCAAAACTATTAAAGATTTAGAAAGTTTCCATTGATGAATAAGCATGTATTTTGATGTTTGACGATAGATTTTGAATGCTTGTTGATAGATATACAAGTTTTGTTAAGTGATTTTTGAGAAAAATGCAAAATAAGGATTAAATTGAGAAATGTTTAAATTTTGTGGTTAAAATGTGAAATAAATGAAAAATATGGGCTGCTAGGGACTAATTGGTAAATCAGCTAGCATAGGTTAATATTGAATTGCATTAATTTGTGTTTTCATGAAATAAGGACTAAATTGTAAAAGTTGTGAAACTTTAGGAATAAAAGTGTAAATTTTCTTAAATGTGAATTTTGGACTAAATTGAACTGAGAAATGATTAAATAAGATAATTTTGATTATATTTAGATCAAGAAAAATGAATTTCGGATCTAGGTCAAGGGAAAAACAAAGTTTCAGATTAATCGGTCAATTTCATCATTTTTGAACCCGAGGTAAGTTCGTATGCAATGAGCTTTATTATAATTGTGTTTAAATGCTTTGATATTGCATAAATTGTGATTTATGATCTTACAGGCACTTTCGACGAAGATTCTGTATTGGAAGTCCCAGTTGAACCTTGGGAAAAGTTTAGGATACTAGTTACATATCATTAGGGGATACATTGAGTTGGCTTCAGGCCATGATATTAGCACTTCAGGTGCGAGTTATATTGATTTGGCTTCGGGCTATGAATATCGGCTGATTTGGCTTTGGGCCATGAATATCAGTTGATTTGGCTTCGGGCCATAATATCAGTACTTCGGATATAAGTTACCTTGATTTGGCTTCGGGCCATGGTGACTCTTGAGTTTCTACTTCTATTCCAAATGGTTCAACGAGTAAATGAAAAATGTGATTGAGTATGAGAATGATATGAGATGGTACAAGTACATACGTGACATGTATATGTTTTGGTGTGAAGAAACTTGTGAAGAATGTGATTAATATCATAATTGTGTATATCAAAGGTTTGTCAGCTAATATGTGATAAATATTGATATATTCAAATTGTTGATTTATAATCTTGAGATAGAATTAAGTTTATTGTATATGAGCTTACTAAGCTTTATAGCTTACTTTGTTTATTTTTCTATGTTTTGTAGTGATTTCAAAGCTAGCTCAGATTCGAGGATTGTCGAAGATTTCGTCACACTATCCTATTATCGATTTGGTACTTTTAAGCTTATGTTTTGAGCATATGGCATGTATAGGGACTTGGTCTTTTGTATATGTATTTTTCCCATTTGTGTTGGCTTGTGAATATTAGGTTTGGTTTATATATACATAGCTGTAACATCCTGAAAAGGGCCTATGCATTTCCAGTTTAATTGTATGAAATGACAAGTTTCAAGTACTATGAATAAATTTTTGATACTTTTGGAAACCTAGAAATGCATGAAAATGGAAATGAAAATGGAGATGGAAATGAAAATGGAAATGGAAATGGAAATGGAAATGGACATTTTTGGAAACCTAAGTAAATTAGGAAAGTGAACATTTTGGAAACCAAACCAAAATAGGAAACTAAACATTTTGGAAACCAAACCAAAATAGGAAACTAAACATTTTGGAAACCAAGCCAAAATAGGAAACTAAACATTTTGGAAACTTGGAAAATAAACATTTGGAAACTTGGAAAATCTGATAGCGTGAAAATTTTAGGAAACTTAAAATTGACCGAATGTCAATTTAAGAGCCCAAAGGGAACTTAGGGCCAAGTGACCTAAAAATATAAAGTACATGAAATTTGACCCAATAACGGACTTGGAAATGTGGCCTGAAGATGCCACCTAAGGCCTTAGGAAATGGCCCAAATACAAGAGGTTTTTGGGCCTGAGTTTGAGTCATCCAGGAAGTAAATAATGAAGGCTTTATTTTGCTTCCAAGGCTAAGAGGTGGGACGGCACAAGCTTCTTGAATTAGAGAAGTTTTACTTCGGTTAAAACTTGTTTAATTAAGTGTTAAGTAAAGGAATTTCTTTTAATAAAATAAATAAGGAGATAAAGGATGGATAAAATACTCCTAATTTAATTAAAGTGATAATTAAATGATAATATTATCACTTGTGGGGGGAGTGGTGGCCAAGTCAAGGACTCTTGGCATAGCAATTTCAGTTAAAAGAGGAGAATTAAGGCTATTCTCTCATCTTTCCTAAGTGTGTGCCGAAATTTTCATAACTCTCTTCCCCCTTTTGCGAATTTTCTTTGAACAAAAACCATCCTCTTTTCTTCTCTTTTCTCCTCTGTTTCTACTATCAAAGTCGAATCCTCATCGATTCTAAGTAAAGGAGCGATCAATTACAACATCAAAAGGGTAAGATCTGTGGTCAATCAACTTCTATTCTTTCCTTTTTACTAAAAATTCAGGTACTAATCCCTAACTTTGTTCATGGCCGAACCTACCATGACCTCTTAGGTTTCTACCATCATCAAATAGAAGGGGTCAAGGATCCAAGGTAAGTGAGACACATTCGGCCAAAGGCCAATTACTACTTATTAAAGTTAGATCAGATCTAACTTATAAATATTAGGATTTTCGACAGATATTCAAGACAAAGGAAACTTTCGGGATTTGAAGTCCATAAGGTAAGCCCCTAAAAGTATTCGGCCAAGGCTTATGTGAGTATCTAGATCAGTTCTCTAATTATTAAAAAGCCAAAAACTAACCCATATTGAGATTCAAGGTTGGCCAAATATCAGGTAAAGGAAAAACGAAGTTTTCGGGATTTGTGTAAACACCAAATCGGCAAAGGTGAGTCTCTCTACAAATCCTACTAGGGTTTGGTTTTGTTTTAAGCCAAAAGGGTTTATTAATGTGTTTCATTTGGTGGGTCGAATATAGGAATTAATAGATCTAAAGTTAGATCGGGATTTTCGGGATCTCAAGGAACCTTAATAAGCAAATCAGGTGTGTACCCTTACTAACCTTCAATATTTCATATGGCTATTATTTAATATATGAATATGTATGAAAATGTGAATGTGGCTAAGTACCACAAATGTGGCAAAAAGTACCCAGGTACGTTTCCTACTTCGGATAGGATTGTGAAATATGTTATTTTATAACATGCGAATATATGTATATAAACATGAAATTAAGTAAGTTATGCATAATATATATTTTTGGGCATTCGGGATTTATGTGAAAGGGGAAGAGTAGGTGTTGACTTTGGTCTCACCAACGAAACATAGGTGTTGACTTCGGTCTCACCAACGAAGGTGTTGACTTTGGTCTCACCAACGAAACATAGGTGTTGACTTCGGTCTCACCAATGAAGGTGTTGACTTTGGTCTCACCTGAAAAATATGTTGACTTGGTCTCACATTGAAATTTTGACTTGGTCGGTCACATTATTTGAATATAGTGTCTAATGACACAATTTATGGTAACCGGTCATATGTGTTTGGATGGAGGGTTGACTTAGTAGTATATACGGTGTGAATGGCGTGCTTGATGGTGTGTAGCGGATGAACAAATAGGCTTGGGTTTGGGTTGCATCATCATTTATTCTTATATGAATGTGCATTTGATATGAACATGTATGCCAGATTTGTTGAATGTTAGTACTGTGTGCACATTGAGTCTGTTGACTCACCCCGCTGTGGGAACTATTTTCAGGTGATGAACAATGACGGACCGAGATGGTAGACCTTGAGGTGGCCATGCAACATTTGAAGATTTTTATTTAATTTGGACTTTATTTTATTAGTACCTTTAATTTTATTTGGATTTTACTTGATGTAATAAGGCCATAAGGCCCAGTGGATTTCTCTTTATTTTTGCTTTACTATTAAGTATTGTGCTAAGAGCTATTTTGAATGTATTTAATTAAATGGGTTCACAAGACTAAATAAATGGGTTTCCAATCTAAGCCCAACTCAAAATAATAGTTTTCTAAAAATTTACAAATTTTCTCTAAGTAACAAAAAAAAATAATTTATTGAAACCGGTTTACTTTAGGAACATACCAGATCCGGTCCATTCTCGTGGGCCGGGTGTGGGGTGTTTTAATAGCCATGTGATTTGGCTTATAATGGTGAATTTGATGATGTATATAAGTGTGCAAATGACCTTTGTTTGAGTTTAGTAATTGCCTTATAAAATGCTAGTTATGATGGTATTTGATGCTTGTTGAAAATGGATATGATGAATATCAAATGGTTGATGAATTGGTAATTAGTATGCTTATGGGTTTAGGTAATTTGATGCATGTTTGAAAATGACCATATTAATGAATGAAAAGGGTTAAATTTGATATGTAATTGAATTGCATATTAGGGTATAGTGAGTCTTGTATTTTTTGGTATTGAAATGCAATAAATGATGCTTGGTTGAAGTTGATTGAATGCTTATTTATGCTTTGTATTGGTACCAAATGGTTCGATGTAGGTGTGTACAAATTTGGGTGGCAAATTGGCTTGGTAAATAGCCTATTTTGTCCACACAAGTAGTGACACGGGCTTGTGTCTCAGCCGTGTGTGACACACGATTATGTTACACGGCCGTGTGCCCCTTGGTGTTGAAATTGAAATTAAGTCAGTATGCTCCACACGGCCTCACACACGGGCATGGGCTTTGCCGTGTGGCATAAGTCAGTATACCCTACAAGATTGGCACGGCCTAACACACGGCCTGGCACACGGGCATGTATGGCCATTTATAGGGCATACAGGCTATCCACACAAGCGTGTGTGTTGGCCGTGTGACCCAAGTCAGAGAGTTACATAGGGTCAGACACGAGCTGGGACACGGCCATGTGATCCCATTTCGAATTTCCACATGGCCTTGGACATGGGCATGTCTCTTGGCCGTGTGAGAGACATGGCCGGGACACAAGAGCATGTGACCCTTGCAGTTTGGAAAATTTTCTAAATATTCTAAAACTTTTCAAAGTTATCGGTTTAGTCCAATGCATATTTTGGGCTTCGTTGGCTCGTATTGGGGACGATATGATTGATGTTGAATGATGATTGCATGAAATGTGAAAATGTTTGAGAAATGTATGTGTAATTGTATGATAAGTCTGGTAATACTCTGTAACCCTATTCCGGCGTTGAATACGGGTGAGGGGTGTTACATTTATTAGTATCAAAGCTACGATTTAGTCAATTCTTGAACTAACGTAGCGTATGTGAGTCTAGATATACATTCCATATATATAACCTATGATAGTGTGATCGCTCCCGACTTTGATGAGATTTGTCTTACTTAGATAGAGATGTTTTCCAACTGAGCTAATTTTGGTGATACTGAAAATGATACTCAAGCATCGGAGTAAAAATGTGTCCATGATGAGTTGAAATTCATAAAGGTATGAATAAAAGTTCCTAATATTGTGTTGATGATAAATGTCGTATTATATGTGTGTATATATGAGAGTCAAATTTTGAGGCTTTACAATCTTCACCCCCTCACCAGTATAGTGTTATACAATGAAGTTCACAAGATTTACATTGGATAAGCTCACAAGTGTGAAACTAAAGAGTCCAGTGGTTGAATAATTATTAATGCAATTAGAGATGAGAATGGGTTAGCAAGTAAAGAAAGTTCTAGAAGAGATATCAGCTTGTTATGAAGATCATTCGGACTACATGATGATGCTGTTAACAAAGAAGTTAATCTCGACTAATCGACTCATTCAGGTATAATGTCTAAAGAATGTATTAACTAGAAATTCTTCTGAATTGATTTTCGTTAGTGAATGGAATAATGTGGGATTAGTGATGACTTTAGTAGTCAGTGGAATCATGTTTGAATTGTAAAGATATCCGAGTGCACTGGTTATAGTTGAGTAGATTATGACGAACTCTTCTAGGTATTCTATGTGTTCATTCATTCTCAGAAATATATGTAGCTATTCATTTTTGGACGAGATTCTTGTCTTATGAGAACGCTAATTACCCATATTTTTAGATGAAAGCATCGTGGATTTAGTTGGTTTATGATCGACATTACTTTATCTTTCTTTGGTATTATATTCCATTACATTTGGTAGAAAATTTGACGGTAAAATCCATATGATACTAGTATTCTGTTTCTACTGGTTGTTGCTCTGCTTTATATATATGGAAATTATATTGCTTTTGTCACAATTGATTCCAGTTCGTATGACTGGTGTTTTTCTTATGGATTTGTAACACCCCTTACCCATGTCTGACGCCAGGACAGGATACGAGGCATTACGGTACTTAACTTTACTTAAACATGTATTATCGGGCTATAAAATTTCTTTCCACCTTAAAACTTTTCTTTCTTACTAATAACATACTTTTCATAGGCCTTCGAGGCCTTATGCGTACATCTGGAAGGCTTCGGGATTCATCCAGGAACTTTGGCACTCCTTGAAAATTTTTACCTAAACAGGGGCCACACGCCCGTATTATCCAAGGGACACGCCTGTGTGCCCCTAAGACATGCCCGTGTTTGACACCCGTGGTCGACACTGACTTATTTCACACAGTTGAGCACACACCCGTGTCTATAACCCGTATCCTTCACATGGCCCTGACACGCCCGTGTCCTCTACCTGTGGAGCTCTCTGTTTATGACATCATCATACTTTTATTAGCACATGGCCATGGCACACGCTCGTGTGCTGGCCCGTGACAAATCTTATTTTCGTAAATTAATGCAAGGGACACACGGCCTATCAACACACCCGTGCGGCTGACCGTGTGTCACACACGGCCTAGACACACTCCCGTGTGTCTACCGTGTGGACAATTATAGGGTTATTTTCCAAGCTAATTGCCACCCTGAAACATAAACACACTTATATTATCTTAAACAACTCAATTATTTCATCCATTGCATAAACTTATCATCATGAAAGGGCATATAACTTAACAAATATTGACCAATTTCTAATGGCCATATACAAAAGAATGTATAATCTTAATAACCAAGCCTTTAGCTCACAATATGTCATGACCAAAATGATCAAACTCCTATACATGCCATACGCAAAATTTATTTAACTTTACTATACCCAATTAGTGGATGATAGTGTGATCCGAGCTCCGACGTCTGTGATCCCCGAGCTAACTTGGCAAACCTACATGGAAAAAAGAAAGGAGAGAGGTAAGCATATAGCTTAGTAAGTTTGCATGAGGATTTTAATAAAGCAATATAATAACTTATAATTAGAATCATCCCTCATAAGTCTAAAGCAACGTAAATCTTAAGTGCTTGAACTTACTTACTCTTTCTCATCACTTACCACATTATAATTTCATACTTGTAATTAAATTAGGGTACCTGTACCACTTAATCACATAGATTAGCACTTTTGCTAATATAACATGAACATCAAATCATTATCTTCCTTAACTTAGGTAGAATTCTTTAATATTCTTGAATAACTTAACTTGTTTTATTTTTCTTACTTAGCTTTCTTGTTACTTCTTTCATACTTGTCTCTTTTGCCCGTTGAATTACTCGGAATGTTGGAGGATACTCAATCTCGTCAAACATGTATCTTAATGTCAATGCCATATCCTAGATATAGTCTTACATGGAATCGCCTTATGATACCGATGTCATATCCCAGATATGGTCTTACACGGGATTCCTTAGCTTGATGTCGATGCCATGTCGGACATGGTCTTATACGAGATCTTCCTTATATGTTTTCTTTGAAACTTACCATTGCCATGTCTTGACATGGTCTTACATGGTATCCTTGCCTTATGAACTCACCAATGCCATACCTTGGCATGGACTTACATGGGATCTTTACCTTATAATAATTTATCAATGCCATGTCTTGACATGGACTTACATGATATCCTTGCCTTATTCGATGCTGAAGCCATGTCCCAGACATGGTCATACACAGGATCTACGTTCGGTGCCAATTCCATGTCCCAGACATGGTCTTACACAGGACCTACATTTCTTAATGCCAATGCCATGTCCTAGACATGGTCTTACACGGGCTTTCCTTGTCTTATGTTATGACATAAGTATCCTTGTTATTCCGAATCTTCAACCGAGACTTTCACTTACTTATTCTCATTGATTTTCTTATTAGGCATTGTCAATCAACTTTATGATAATAATGTACATTGTAAAACATAGTAAGTAATTTAATTTTAAAAGTAATATGTAGCTTTAAATTCATACAAACTTACCTCGATACTCAAAATGTGTAGAATTGTGCAATTTAGTCCTCAACCTTGTTTTTGCCTCAGTTTTGGTCTGGGCTTCGTGTTTCTTGATCTATAATAACAATTTAACTTGTTTAATACTTACATTGACAAAATTGACTCATAAATCATACTTTGGAAAAATTACATTTTTGCCCTTAAACTTTCTCAAAATTATACTTTTGCCCCTAGGCTCGTAAAATAATTTTTATTCAAATTTATTGCATTTCAAGCCTAGCCAAATCATATTCTCAACTATAACAACATTCAATTTCCACTATTTTACTCATGTATGACCATTTTCATAACTTTTGCAATTTTGTCCTTACATGGATATTTCATGAAAATCACTTAGGAAAAGTTGTTTATCCCACATCAAACTTTCATAATCTGCTATAAAACATCAAAATACATGCATTTCATACATGGGTAATTTTTTTAACATAACCCCTAGCTCAAAATATAGCTAGAAATAGCTAAACCGAGCTACGAGGATCTCAAAAATATGAAGAACATTAAAAACGGGGCTCGGATACACTTACTATCAAGCTTGGAAGATGAAGAAATGCTAGCTATGTCTTCTTTGTGATTTTTTGCCAAGGGGGAGGAAGATGGACACAAATTTTGACTTCTTTTCCCTTTTAATTCTTTAATTTACCAATTGACAAACCCTTAATGATTATTTCTTAAGATTTTTACTTCCTATGTCCATTTTTGTCCATCACAACATATAATGGTCTAATTTCTAAATAAGGACTTCTAATAATCTTTATAATTCTATTTCATACTTAAACCTTCTAGAATCTCATATTTTTTAATCCTTGCAATTTAGTCCTAATGGACAATTTGTTCACTAATTAATAAAATTCATTCATGAAATTTTCACACAACCATGCAAATACCTGTAACATCCCAAAAATAGGGGTTATTCGTGATTGAATTATTTTGCTTGTGTTTAAATTTATGTGATATTATTTGTGGTGTTATAAGACTTAATTAGGGGTCTTGAGTAAGCTCGGTTTAGTAGGATAATTTTTAGTTTGGCTTAATTGATGAAGGGGATCATGTGAGCTTAGCACTTAAGTTAAATTAAGTAGCAATAAGTAACATAAGTTAAGTGCATGGCAAGATGGTAAGGGCGCATGGAGATTAGCTTGAGGGGAGAGGTTCGAATCCCTTAAATAGCATTGGGACAACTTTTATTTTTGCTTTGGTATGGTAAGTGTCGGCCAAGGATAATTAAGGTAAAGGTTGACCTTGTTATTTTTGGTTAGTAGACTATAGGTTTAAGGCAAGTATTAACTTATGGAAGGGAATCAAGTAATTAAAGAAAATATGGAGACATGGGGCTAGTATCAAGGAAAACGTTTTGGAAAGAAATCCTATGCCTTTATGCCATGAACTTGGACGGCATTGTGGCTAAGGAGGGGAGTTTTGGCCGAATATGCTAGTGTTGGTAAGGCTTAGGAAAATTTTGGTCATTTCTTTCATTTGGTGCAAAAAGTTGCAAAACAAATTTTCTCTCAAAACTTTTCTCTTTGGCGAATTCTACTTTGTGGTAAGCCTAAACTCTTTTTGACCATTTGGTCATTTTATGCTCAATTTCTATTTTCTCCATCTCAATCTCTCAAAACCGAAACTTGCATTTAACCTTTTTGTTCTCCCATTTATTTTGCTTAGACATCAAAACCTCCTATACACTTCTCCTTGCGAAACTATATTTCTTTTCCCATTATTTTCTTTTTGACATATAGCGAATATACCTCTTTCTTTGTGCCAAAATATTCTTCTTCTAACTTGATCAACTTTGGCGAATATTGAAGGTAAGATAGTTTTCCTTGGGACTTCTTTAGCAATCGGTTTTGGTAAGGTGGTAAGGGTTTATTTCAAAGGTTTATTTTTAAGTTTTCGTTTAAGCCGAAGGCTAATAACCTTGATGATGATGGTTGATTGTAGGAAGGTGAGGCCGATTCTTTTAGGAGTGTGGCTAGTGTTCGAAGGCTTTTGGGTAAGATTTTAGGTTCACAAGGAACCCTTCTCAAATATTTTGGTTTGGCCGAATAGGCCATGGTTCTAATATTCATTCTTGGCCGAATATAGGGACAAGAATTCTTGTGTGGCCGATTTGTTTATTCGGGATTTAGAACTCTTGTTGGTGCCAGGTGTGTACATACACACCTTATAACTTTTTAATATGCTATGTGTTATTTTATGTCTAATCAATTTGTGTAGACATGGATGTAATACCTTTATGATATTAGCAAGGACTCGGGTAAGTCTTTATTGCTATGAAAATTATTAATTAATGCTTTTGGGAAGCATGACACATTTGGTATGTGAAATATTCGATTTGTGGCCTATGATAATCGATTGGATGTTGTTAAATAAATCAATCAACATGATTTTTGTATATGCATATGAATGATTGGTATGGGTTGATGAGAGGAGGCGGTGATAATTGTGTCGGCGGACACCGGTGTTTTGGTAACACAATGTGACTACGGTCACGGAGGTTTAGTACCTCCGGAGGTTTGGTACCTCATAGCGACTTGTCCACGTGGTTTATACCACCGTGGGTTGGCCCCACTTTGAGATATGGGATTGTCGCGGTGATTTGGTATCACACGATGGGTTGGCCCCATCACTTGATTTGTGACTTCGGTCACCAGTGTTTTGGTAACACAATCGTGTCTTGGACACCAGTGATTTGGTATCACATTTGTGACTATATGTCACCGGTGGTTTGGCACCACCGGTGGTTTGGTACCACTGGGGTAGAAAGGTGTTTGGTTGGCTAGGTTGGGTGCATATTTTAATGCATGTTAAATTGTTATAAATTGTGTATGTTGTTGAATTAAACCGGGAAAAAGGGTTACACATTGGGTCTTGATGACTCACCTTTTTCCTTTAACATTTTCAGGTGATTCGTAGCTGCGGATAAGGAGTCGGATGAACTCGAGGTGGCCATGCAATAAAAATAAGGACTAGGTGGATTTTGGACTGTTTAATTTTATTATGGGTTTGATTTATTTTGTAATAAGGCCTCTTAGAATTATATTTGGTTATTTATCTGTTTTGGATAATCTGTTTAACAACTTAATGACTTAAGAAAAATGGTTACACATGTTTTATGACAATTTATACGTAAAATGTTTTATTGTGCCATCGGGTACACTTGAAATTGTAAACAAAACGATTTAACAAATATTCTTAAATAAAATTAAGCATGGTTTTAAACAAAGACATTTAAATTGAATGGCATTTCAACAAATTTCAAAATCGGTCTTAAAATGGTTTCCAAAATGTTTTCTCTGTGGCATACCAAATTCGGTCATAATGTTGGGCCGGGTTTGGGGTGTTACAAAATTGGTATCAGAGCCCAGTTCAAAGCTCGGCTGTGGGGGGGCCCAAGGCCCAAAGATGTTTTAGTAGGCCTATTTGAAATATTTTGGTTTTGAATAAAGCATGGCACCGAGTCTCCGGCACCTATCCGCCCAGGTAAGTACTCCTAACTTCTGTATGATATATTTTCTATAGAAGGGTAGGAAGCATGGGACGAGATAGTGATAAGTATTTTAAACTTTAGGACTAGTTTACCTCAAACAATGACATAAGACTTTAATGGCCTAATTAAAACCAACCCGTGACTAAGTCATGAGAGTTAGGGTGTGGTATCCTTAATACGCATGTCTAGGATTGGATCCAGGAAGAGCTTGGTATTTAAGCGGTCCTCGTGACTCACCTCCTCTTGGCGGGATTCCTACAGTGCGTAGCTTCGGTTCACCCTAACCAAGAGGACTCGGTCATAGGCAAAACCCTAAATAAAACCCGAAAGGGACTAGCCATGTTTTAGGAAAAATTTCGGTTTTAAATCACTAAATTATCTCTTTTAGATAGTGGGACAAATTCATTTTAAAAAAAAATTCAAATATTTCCGGTTTATCAAAATTCCCAAAATGCCCCTAGTGGCAAAATTACGAAAATGCCCTTGTTTTTAGAATCATCAAATTACCCCAATTTTAATAAAATCTTCTTACTTTGCAAAGGTAGCCGAAAAACTTGTAATTCAAAATATATACACTGACTTTTGGAATTTACAAAATTTCCAAAATACCCCTGATTGATAAATTACCAAAATACCCCTGGTTTCAAAATTTTGCCATACCTTTAAATTGAAGAATTTTTCGAAAATACTCCTCAATTTTGTTGAAATTACAAAATGATTTGATTTATTAAAGTTTTTCAAAATTTCCTTGGTTTATTACAAAAATACCCTATAGGAAAATGACGAAAATACCCCTGGGTTAGAAACGGACAGAAATGCCCGAAGAGTGCATAAGTATGAAAGGTATTAGGGAATGGATGTACTTTTCTGTGTGAACTAGATAGAAGACTTAAAAGCATTTGTTTGATCGAAAGAATATCTATTAAATTCTTTTCATAAAAATTTCCTTCGGATAATCAAGTGAAACATGTTCTAATTCATAAAATTTCCTAATCAGTTAAAGAACGATAGTTAGAATGAGTTTTAGAGGGCGTGGCCGTCGTGGGCCTTGAAGGGTAGGATGACGATGTCGAACACAGTCGGTCAGTCAAGGATCCGAGAACGACATACCACTACCACCACCCCAACTTTTCGGTGAAGAACGAGGATCGGATGGGTGATGACGCGGTGTCACAAGCGATCTTGCGGAGTTCGGAAAGGGTAGGCTGGAATGGGTGGAGGTGGAGGAGCTCGAAAATCGGTACTGAAAGACTTGAGCTAATGGCGCTGAATTTTTTCGAGGTGTATCGGGGTAGCACCAAATCTGGCAGAGTATTGGCTAGAGTCGAGAAAGAATCATGGATGAGATAGATTTGACAAATGAGGAGAAACTGAAAGGGGCAGTGTCACTTCTCAAGGATGAATCATATCGTTGGTGGATCACAGTTCGAGAATGGTGCGGTAGCAGAAGATCTCACTTGGGACTTCTTTAAGGCGGCATATCAAAAGAAATATATTGGGTCTAGTTACATCGATGCACAGCGTAAGGCATTCTGAGTTTGGTCCAAGGAGTAAATCGTACGTAGTATGAAATTTGAGTTCTTAAGATTGAGCCAATATGCTGAAGGGATTGTGGCTTCGGAGCACGATCGATGTGTTCGATTCGAAGACGGGTTGAAGGACGAGCTGAGATTGTTGATTGCTCCACATCAGGAGCGAGAGTTTGCTACTCTAGTTGAAAAGGCTAAGATAGTAGAAAGAATAAAGGAATGGAAGGCGTAACTATGACCGAATAAGCATAAGAGAGGATATGGATCATCCGGTCATTGGCAATGTTCGGAAGAAGGCTAGGCAATTTGAACCGAATCGATGCAGGAGGTGCATTCGCTAATCAAAGACCAGCTCGGTGTAATCGATGTGAGAAATTTCATTGGGGCGAATGTTGGACCGGAGGAAAAGGTATTTTAGTGTGGTTATTTGGACCACCGTGTGAGGATTGTCCACGTAAGCAAGCCGAGAATCGGTCTGAAGGTCAAGGTCGAACTCGATTCGAAAGGAGGACCAGACCGAGAGGTCGTGGTAATGGTAGAGGAGAAATGGTACTAATCGTGGTCGCGGAACTCGAAAGAAGCACGTGCAATCTGAGGCAAAGCACTGGTCTAGTCTATGCGGCGAGGACGTCGAGAGGAGGGTGGCGACCGGATATCATAACCGATGCGTTCCTAATTTTTGGTCTTCCTTATGTTGCATTAATTGATGTGGGTTCTACGCATTCATACGTAGCAAGTAGTGTGGTAGAGACTTTGAACCTAGACTCAGAGGCTGCTAGGGAGATGGTATAATTAGCCCTTTAGGCCATTACGTAATTGTGAACAAGCTTTTAGGGATGTACCCTAGAACTCCAAGGGTCGTGTTCGTGGGCGATCTGATGGAAGCGCCGTTTGGGGAGTTCGATTTGATCCTTGGAATGGGTAGTTGGTTAAGTACCGAGCAAGGTTGGATTCTTGTTGCTAAACGCATGGTTTTGAAGAGCGGTTGAAGGTGAAGAAGTGGTCATGATAGGTAATAGGAGAGATTATCTATCCAATGTGGTATCTATGTTGAAAAGTGTAAAGATGGTCGGGAAGAGGTGTGAGGCGTTCGTTGTTCAGTGTATGCTTTGGAAGCTAAAGAGTTTTCGTAGGAAATGTTGAACTGTAAGGAGTATCTTGACGTATTTCTGAAGAACTTTCGGGTTTGCCTCGGATCGGAAGTTGAATTCGGTATAGACTTGCTACCCAGGCAGCTTTTGTGTCCATAGCACGCATCAATGGCACCAAAGGAATTGGTGGGCGAAGGCTCAAATTCGGGAGCTCTTGGATCAAGGATTTATCAGGCCAAGTATATCTCCGTGGGAGCACCTGTCTTGTTTGTCAAAAGAAGGACGGTTCAATGCGGATGTGTATCGACTACCGCCAATTGAACAAGTTGACGATTAAGAACAGGTATCCGTTACCTCGGATTGATGACTTGTTTGACCAACTGAAGGGTGCGTCGGTATTTTCGAAGATTGACCTTAGGTCGGGTTATCATCAATTAAAGGTGAAGGAGGTTGATGTGCACAAGACGGCATTAGAACTCGGTATGGGCATTACGAGTTCCTAGTGATGCCATTCGGGTTGACCAATGCAGCGGCATTCATGGATTTAATGAATAGGGTGTTTCAATGATGCTTAGACCAATTTGTCGTAGTGTTCATAGGCGACATATTGGTTTACTCAAAACGGAGGAGGAGCATGACAAGCATTTGCGAATAGTTCTACAAATCTTGAGGAGAGCAGGTTATATGCCAAATTGATGAAGTGTGAATTTTGGCTAAGGGAGGTGGCTTTCTTAGGTCACGTGGTGTCGCGGAAGGATTAGAGTAGATCCCATAAGATTGAAGCGGTGTTGGAGTGGAAACCGCCTAGGGCGGTGGCGAGAAATTGAAGTTTTACGGGTCTAGCAGGGTACTATCGAAGGTTTGTGGAAGGATTCTCGTTAATTCTTGCACCATTAACTAAGCTATTAAGGAAGGAGTACCTTTTGTTTGGTCGGAAGAAGCAAGAAAGTTTTGATAAGCTAAGGAGGATTACGAAGCTCGGTTTTGGTACAACTTTGAGGCGGGGAAGTTGTTTCTGATCTCTTGTGATCGTCCCATCTGGGGTTGGGATGTGTATTGATGCAGAAGGAAAGGTGGTAGCCTATCGTCCGGCGGCTAAGACCGCATGAGGTTAACTACCCAACTCACGACTTGGAGTTAGCGGCGATAGTCTTCGCCTTGAAAATATGGAGGCATTACTTGTATGGGGAGAAGTCGATAGTCTACACGGATCACAAGAGTTTAAGGTATCTCTTGACTCAGAAGGACTTAAACTTGAGGCAAAGACGGTGGATTGAACTATTAAAGGACTACGACTGTTCAATTGAGTACCATCCGGGCAAAGCTAATGTGGTGGCTGACGCGTTAAGTCGGAAGGTCGTGGCGGACTTAAGAGCGATGTTTGCTAATTTGAGTCTATACGACGATGGAAGTCTTTTGGCGGAGCTGCAAGTTAGGCCAACTTGGATCAAGGAGATTAAGGATAAGCAGATTATCGATGAAGAATTAAATGCAAAGAGGGTGCAAGTGCAAGATGGTGGGTTGGAAGGATATAATTTGACTGATGATGGTGTGCTATGTTTTCAAGGACGGCCCATGCCGAAGGATGTGGGCGAGAGCAGAGAATTCTCCAAGATGCTCATAGCAGCCCATCGCTATGCATCACGGAGGTAGTAAAATGTCGGAGATTTGCGAGAGATTACGGTGGCCGGGGTTGAGCGTGAAGTGGTCGAGTTAGTGGGTAAGTGTCGGCGTGTCGACAAGTCAAAATGAACATCGATTACCATCGAGGTTACTTCGGTAGGTGAAGATTCCTCGGTGGAAGTGGGAGAGGATCACCATGGACTTTGTCGTGGATTACCTCTTCGCCTAGTAAGAAAGATTGATTTGGGTGATTGTAGATCGTCTAACTAAGTCGGCGCATTTCATACCGATGAGGTAGATTATTCGCGAAGTTAGCAAAGTTATATGTAGCGAGATAGTAAGATTGCATGGTGTGCCGATGTCGATTATCTCGGATAGGGACCGAGGTTTACGTCAAGGTTTTGGAGAGCTTTGCATCAAGCCTTGGGAGCGAGATTGGACTTGACCTGACTTTTCATCCGCAAACCGACGGACAATCGGAGAGAGTGATTGAGATCTTAGAAGATATCTTTGAGAGGTTGTGTTACGGATTTGATGGTAGGCTGGGAAGAATATTACGTTGGCGGAATTCGCTTATAACAATAGTTATCAGCGAGCATTGAGATAGCTCCATATGAAGCCTTGTATGGACGGAAATGCGAACTCCTACTTGTTGGGCGGAATGGGTGAACGACAAGTTTTGGGTCGGAGTTGGTGGTGGCGAGGACAAAGTTAA
Source organism: Gossypium rotundifolium (assembly GCA_025506655.1). Classification (NCBI taxonomy): domain Eukaryota; kingdom Viridiplantae; phylum Streptophyta; class Magnoliopsida; order Malvales; family Malvaceae; genus Gossypium; species Gossypium rotundifolium. Next base: position 55,232,424 of record CP106726.1, on the reverse strand, counting down.
GGTAATTGGGCTCGTCTCAAAGAAGCGTCGGATAGGCGAAGTCCTATGCCGATCTCAAGCGCAAGAAATGGAATATCTTGTGGGAGATAAAGTTTTTACGAAGGTGTCACCTTGGAAGAAGGTGTTACGATTTGGGAAAAAGGGAAAGCTAAGCCCTAGGTTCATCGGGCCATATCTGATGTTAAGCGAGTGGGACCGGTAGCTTATCATTTCAGTGCCGTGAAATTGAATCGATTCATAACGTCTTTCATGTGTCGATGCTTAGGCGATATCGGTCGGATCCATCACACATTGTACTGTGGCGAGAGATTGAGGTAAATTCGGACTTATCTTTTGAGGAGGGCCGATTCGGATCTTAGATCGAGATGTTAAAGTTCTGCGTGAAATCGGTACCTTTGGTGAAAGTTTTATGGCGAAACCATGGTGCGAGAAGAAGCTACGTGGGAACAGAGAATGTGATCGACGACAATACCCCACCTTTTACGATCGGGTAATTTCGAGGTCGAAATTATTTTAAGGGGTAGAAGCGTAACATCCCAAAAATAGGGTTATTCGTGATTGAATTATTTTGCTTGTGTTTAAATTTATGTGATATTATTTGTGGTGTTATAAGACTTAATTAGGGGTCTTGAGTAAGCTCGGTTTAGTAGGATAATTTTAGTTTGGCTTAATTGATGAAGGGATCATGTGAGCTTAGCACTTAAGTTAAATTAAGTAGCAATAAGTAACATAAGTTAAGTGCATGGCAAGATGGTAAGGGCGCATGGAGATTAGCTTGAGGGAGAGGTTGAATCCCTTAAATAGCATTGGGACAACTTTTATTTTTGCTTTGGTATGGTAAGTGTCGGCCAAGGATAATTAAGGTAAAGGTTGACCTTGTTATTTTTGGTTAGTAGACTATAGGTTTAAGGCAAGTATTAACTTATGGAAGGAATCAAGTAATTAAAGAAAATATGGAGACATGGGGCTAGTATCAAGGAAAAGCGTTTTGGAAAGAAATCCTATGCCTTTATGCCATGAACTTGGGCGGCATTGTGGCTAAGGAGGGAGTTTTGGCGAATATGCTAGTGTTGGTAAGGCTTAGGAAAATTTTGGTCATTTCTTTCATTTGGTGCAAAAAGTTGCAAAACAAATTTTCTCTCAAAAACTTTTCTCTTTGGCGAATTCTACTTTGTGGTAAGCCTAAACTCTTTTGACCATTTGGTCATTTTATACTCAATTTCTATTTTCTCCATCTCAATCTCTCAAAACCGAAACTTGCATTTAACCTTTTGTTCTCCCATTTATTTTGCTTAGACATCAAAAACCTCCTATACACTTCTCCTTGCGAAACTATATTTCTTTTCCCATTATTTTCTTTTTGACATATAGTAGAATATACCTCTTTCTTTGTGCCAAAATATTCTTCTTCTAACTTGATCAACTTTGGTAGAATATTGAAGGTAAGATAGTTTTCCTTGGGACTTCTTTAGCAATCGGTTTTGGTAAGGTGGTAAGGGTTTATTTCAAAGGTTTATTTTTTAAGTTTTCGTTTAAGCGAAGGCTAATAATGATGATGATGGTTGATTGTAGGAAGGTGAGGCCGATTCTTTTAGGAGTGTGGCTAGTGTTGAAGGCTTTTGGGTAAGATTTTAGGTTCACAAGGAACCCTTCTCAAATATTTTGGTTTGGCGAATAGGCCATGGTTCTAATATTCATTCTTGGCGAATATAGGGACAAGAATTCTTGTGTGGCCGATTTGTTTATTTGGGATTTAGAACTCTTGTTGGTGCGGTGTGTACATACACACCTTATAACTTTAATATGCTATGTGTTATTTTATGTCTAATCAATTTGTGTAGACATGGATGTAATACCTTTATGATATTAGCAAGGACTCGGGTAAGTCTTTATTGCTATGAAAATTATTAATTAATGCTTTTGGGAAGCATGACACATTTGGTATGTGAAATATTCGATTTGTGGCCTATGATAATCGATTGGATGTTGTTAAATAAATCAATCAACATGATTTTGTATATGCATATGAATGATTGGTATGGGTTGATGAGAGGAGGCGTTGATAATTGTGTCGACGGACACGGTGTTTTGGTAACACAATGTGACTACGGTCACGGAGGTTTGGTACCTCAGGAGGTTTGGTACCTCATAGCGACTTGTCCTCGTGGTTTATACCACCGTGGGTTGGCCCCACTTTGAGATATGGGATTATGCGCGGTGATTTGGTATCACACGATGGGTTGGCCCCATCACTTGATTTGTGACTTCGGTCACCGGTGTTTTAGTAACACAATCGTGTCTTGGACACCGGTGATTTGGTATCACATTTGTGACTATATGTCACCGGTGGTTTAGCACCACCAGTGGTTTGGTACCACGAGGGTAGAAAGGTGTTTGGTTGGCTAGGTTGGGTGCATATTTTAATGCATGTTAAATTGTTATAAATTGTGTATGTTGTTGAATTAAACGGGAAAAGGGTTACACATTGGGTCTTGATGACTCACCTTTTTCCTTTAACATTTTCAGTGATTCGTAGTGGATAAGGAGTCGGATGAACTCGAGGTGGCCATGCAATAAAAATAAGGACTAGGTGGATTTTGAACTGTTTAATTTTATTATGGGTTTGATTTATTTTGTAATAAGGCCTCTTAGAATTATATTTGGTTATTTATCATTTTGGATAATCTGTTTAACAACAATGACTTAAGAAAAATGGTTACACATGTTTTATGACAATTTATCGTAAAATGTTTTATTGTGCCATCGGGTACACTTGAAATTGTAAACAAAACGATTTAACAAATATTCTTAAATAAAATTAAGCATGGTTTTAAACAAAGACATTTAAATTGAATGGCATTTCAACAAATTTCAAAATCGGTCTTAAAATGGTTTCCAAAATGTTTTCTCGTGGCATACCAAATTCGGTCATAATGTTGGGTAGGGTTTGGGGTGTTACAATACCTCATAAGCCTTATAAAATCATTTAAACACATATTTCTTTTTTGGATTTGTGGTCTCACACCACTATTCCAACTAGGCCCTAAGTCGACTGTTATAGGATTTTCTCTAGGATATCATCGAGATCTTTATCATCCAATATGGGTTGTATTCTCAAAAACTCAGTATAACTTCACATCTTGGATTTCATTATCTCGATTTTCTTATCATTCTTACTGTTTAATGTATCAAATATGGCTCATCTGAAAAGGATATTCAGTGATCGAAAAAATTATATTTATTATGTTATAATTTCTAGTCTGATCATGGGAGCATGGTGATGCTGATCTCAGGTTTTCTAGTTTTCGTGAAAGGGGTTGACATCGGCAAAAGTATAGATGGTGGAAGCTCAAGCTCAAATTTGTATAATAGTTTTCTTTTCTCAGGTAAGCTTGATTAAGGTCAATGAGTTAAATCGAGATATTATGATTCGTTGAGCTGATGCAGTTTGTAAAGATCTTTGACAAGTATGTTGAGGGATGTTTGAGTTGTTCTAACAACATGAAGAAGAGATTACTTTGAAATGTTATTATCTGATAGATAAGATCGATTCAGTTGCTTTAAATTTGAGCGGGTTAATTAGTTGAAGAATAATTTGAGTTATATGCATTTAAGTTTATCCTCAGGTATGAAAATAATTTTGTGCATTCACAGGTAAATAGACTGACAGTTTGAATGAAGAATTCATGTTCAAGAAAACATCATACAAAAATATACTATTAGATTTGTTTTAATTGAAAGACGTTATTATGAGTTAAAGTTGTTCTGATTGATAAAGTTATCGCGCTTCTGAAGTTTGAATGGTCTGATACTTGTTAACAAAGTTTTAAACAGTTGAAAGCATTGTTAACCAAAACATTAGTTCTGGTTCAGCCTAATCGGGTAAAGAATTCATGATTTTCAGTGATGCATCATTAAACGAATTGGAATGTGTTTTAGTACAAGAATGTAAAGTGGTAGTTTATGCTTCCAGGTGGTTAAAGGCATATTAAAAGAATTATCTGACACGCGACTTAGAGTTGGCTGTTATTGGGTTTGCATTGAAAATTGGACGACATCATTTGTTCGACGAAAAATGTCACATACTTACTGATCAAGAGAGTTTAAAGTAGTTGATGTCACAAAAAGATTTGAATCTGAAACTGCGTTGATGGCTCAAGCTATTCAAAGATTGTGAGTTAGTTATTGATTAACCTTTGGGGAAAAGAAAATATAGTTGCTGATGCTTGAGTGGAAAATTTTTATTACTTTGTGAATGATGGTTACACGATTGACCTTGAAATGATGGCACAATCTTAGCTGAGTTAAAAGCTAAACTGGTGTTTTCATTGCAAATCTGAGAAGCTTAGAAATGTGATATTGAATTGTAGGCGAAACGAGTATAGTGTGAATAGACTTCCGATTCTAAATTTTAGGTTCGACCTGATGACTATTAATATTATTCTGAGATAGAATTTGTGTATTGAAGAATCTAGAGCTTATACAAAAAATTTTACACGAGGCTCACAATGGTAGTTTGTCTATTCATCAAGGGTGTAATAAGATTTGAGGTAGAAGCACTGATGGTCGGGTATGAAAAGTGATATTTCTAATTTTGTGTTTGATGCTTGATTTGTCAACAAGTTAAAGCTGAATATCAAGTGCACTCAGGACTATTATAGCCAATGATGATACTGGAGTGGAAAAGGAGATAGAGTTATATAGACTCCGTATTGAGGTTACCCTAATCTCTGAAAAGAAAGATGCTATCTGGGTTGTTATTGATCGGTTGACGAAATCTGCATATTTATTCCAGTACATGTATATGAAGACTGATATGGCTTATTCATCGATCTTTTTCTCGATTCTCTAGCCTCGTAATCTGCTTCTCTTTTCTTTGCCCAATTCTTTAGCTTTGCAAGCTCGGTTAACTAAAACAACAAATCCTTTCAATTCTAGAATCCTGACCAACAGTCTGATGTCTTCGTTCAATCCATCTTTGAACCCTTTAAACATAATTGCTTCGGTTGAAACACATTCTCGAGCATACTTACTAAGTCTCATACTCGCTCATACTCTGTCACAGACATATGACCCTATTTCAGTTCAAGAAACTCTTTGTGCTTCTGATCAATAAATCGTTGACTGATGTATTTCTTTTTAAATTCTACTTGAAAGAATTCCCAAGTAACTCTTTCTCTCGATACCATAGATACTAAAGTATTCCACCATTGATACGCTATGTCCCTCAGAAGTGATATAACACATTTTAAACATTCAGCCGGTGTGCAAGAAAGTTCATCAAATACTCTGATAGTGTTTTCAAGCCAAACTCGGCTCTCTCACGATCGTCATCAACATTAGCTCTAAACTCTTCGGCTTCGTGTTTTCGAATCTTATCAACTAGCGGCTTATTCAGTCATAGAAGTTCCACACCTTGAGGAGCTATGGAAATCAGTTGGGAATTAGATGGGGGTGGAGGTTGTTGAGTAGCCGGATTTGTCCAAAAAAATTTCGTGAACCACTCGTTCATCATTTGGAAGAAGGCTTCTTTAGCCTCTCCTCCTTGGCTACTCCATATTGGTCTCGACTCTGATTGCGCTACTCTGTGAATGGAGGCAGGCGCATTACTTTCAACATCATCAACTACATCTCAATTAGGATCCATTTACTATATAAAAACATGATTTAAATTGTCAGGAGATATCACACTATCACAGGTTGTATATGGCATGTATAGCTAGACCCTCACATACACTACGTTAGTCCTAGAATCGACTAAATTGTAGCTTTAATACCAATAAATGTAACACCCCTCACCCGTACTCAATGCTGGAATAGGGCTATGGAGTATTACCGAACTTATAAAACAATTAAACATTCAATTCATATAAAATTTCCAAATCCATACAAACAGTATTCACAAACAACCATATTGTCCCTATTATGAGCCTACGAGGCCCAAAACATGCATTCGGGAAGGTTCGAGACTAAACTGATAACTCAGAAATTTTTTACAAAACTTTGAAAATTTTTCAAAATACAAGGGACACGCCCGTTTGGCTTGGCCGTGTGTGTCACACGGCCAAAGACACACCCGTGTCACAGGCAGTGTGGACATTCGAAATGAAAGCACATGGCCGTGTCCCAACCCGTGTAACTCTCTGACTTGGGTCACATGTCCAACACACATGCCCATGTTGCTAGCCCGTGTGCCCTAAAAATGACCATACATGCCCATGTACTAGGCCGTGTGCTAGGCGTGCCAATCCTATAAGGTATACTGACTTATGCCACACGGCCAAGTCACACGCCTGTGTGCTAGGCTATGTGGAGTATACTAACTTGAATTATAATTCAACACTTGGGGATGCGCGATCGTGTAATATGACTGTGTGTCACACACGGCTGAGACACACGCCCTTGTCTCTGGCCGTGTGAACAAAAATAGGCTATTTTCCAAGCTATTTTTCCACCCAAATTGCATGTATCTACACTAACCCATTTGGCACCAAACCATAGCATATATATATAAGCATTCATCTAACTCAACCAAGCATAAATTATATCATTTCAATACCAACAATACAAGGCATATAATTGCACGACATACCATCCAATTTTATACGAATTTCACTTTCTCAAATCATCAACAGTCATTTTCTATACGTGTATTATTTTACCTAAGTTCGCAAGTATACTAATTCTCAGTTCATCAACCATTTGACATCCACATCACCTATAATCAACAAGCATCACATATCCATCATTTAACACAAACCAAAGTCATATACACATATGAATGCACAACTAAATCAACCAAATTGAGCCAACTCTCATGGCTATATACAAAACCAAAACTTTAACATTTACAAGCCATTACAATTAGCTAAATTCATTATCAAACCATAACCCAAAATAACCAAAGTTTCTATACATGTCGTATACTGAAGATACTTAAGTTCAAAAGTACCAAAATGATAGTAGGATAGTGTGATGAAGTCTCTGACAATCTCGAATCCGAGCTAGCTTTGATTTCACTATAAAACACAAAAAATAAACAAAGTCAGCTATAAAGCTTAGTAAGCTCGTATGAAAAGAATAAGCAAAACTAACCATTTGAACCACCATTTAAAATATGTATATAACATACTACAAAATATTTAACCAGAATGTTAACATGTAATCAATCACCTACTCAACCATGAACTTAATTCTTTCATATGTTCGATATAAATACAGTTTTCGTACATACCTGTATTGATACTTATCTATTTCTCACCATTTCACATCTTTGATATACCCTTTGAACCATATGGAATAATACCGGATACTTGGGAATCTCGCACCCTAAGTATCAATATATATATAGCCGAAGCTATCTCAATAAATCTTGAACCAAAGTGCCAATACATAGCTGATGCTATCTCAATAATGCTCACTCTCGAGCTATCAACGAGTCTGCTCACATAAGCTGACGGTCATGACGAAGCTACACGGTGCTGCTCACACAAGCTGATGAGAATTTGCAACAAATGCTGGATAACTCAGCCACCGGTAGAACGTACGGACCAGTACCCAAACAATAATAGCCCCTAATGACATGTCATTTGTATCCTAATCTATTCCTAAGGTTCAAACGAGATTTCTCGTTTCCAAATCATCGTTGAATATGTCCGGAAGATCGTATTTACAATTTATGCAATATCAAAGCATTTAAAATACAATTATAAGAATGCTTATTACATACGAACTTACCTCGATTCACAAAAATGACAATGTAGATCGACTAATCTAGAACTTTTTTCCCCCGATCTAAATCTGAACTTCATTTTTCTTAATCTATATAATATCAAATTTAACTCATTTAATCATCAATCTATTCAATTTAGCCCAAAAATCACATTATGGCAACTTTACACTTTTGCCCCTAATATTTCAATTTCTTTACAATTTAGTCATTACCTCATAAAAATACAAATTCATCCAATTAGGTCCCTACCAATGCTAGCTGAATTTCATATAGACCCAAAGCGGCCCACATTTTTCATTTATTTCACAATTTAACCATGATTTTTTCACATTTTACAAAAAATCCCAAATTGACAATTTTACGAAAAATCACTTTACAAATGTTGTTTATCTAACAACAAGCATACATTTTATACCATTAAACATCAAAATACATCAACATTCATCAATGAAAAACTCTAAACCTTTAATAGTTTTACAAATTACTCCCTGGGCTAGCTAGATTAAGCTGCAACAATTTCAAAAACATAGAAATCATTAAAAACAGGACAAAAATTGTACCTTAATGAGCTATACAACTTTGGCCAAATGAAAAACCTAACTATGATGTTTCTTCTCTTCTAATTTCGGTTGAGAAGGATGATAAAAGATGATAAAATGGTTTTGTTTTAATTTAATTAACCATTAATAATCAATTTACATATTTAACCTTTAAAATACTTAATATTTACACCAAAAACCAAGCCACTATCATCCACCAACTCTCAAAGGGGTTAATTACTACATAAGGAGCTCTACTTTAAGATTCTATTGCCATTTGATACCTTTAACTATCAGAACATCACTTTTACATTTTACGCGATTAAGTCCTTTTATCAAATTAACCATTCAAATGATAAAATTTCTTAACAAAATTTTCACACAATCATTCTATCATGCTATAAATCTCAAACTAATAATAAAATAATTATTTCAACTTCGGGTTTGTGGTCCTGAAACCACTGTTCTGATTTGACTAAAAATAGGCTGTTACAGATCAGCTATTTAGGAAAGGAATAACCTAAACCCTAGGCCTAAGAACTCTAGGAAGTCATCAAGGTTAGAATTAATCCAAAATTGGTATGACCTATCTGTGAACACCTTAAACTTGAACCTGTCTAGACTGTGAGGTCGGAAGATTAGTAGTTATTGCCGAATTAGTATTTCAGTGTATGTATAGGAAGATCTTGCAAGGATACTGACTAGTTGATTGAACAAGCAAACCTGAGACGATAGTTGCTTAAGCTTACCTAAGCAAGCTAATCATCCGTTCCCAGATTTGATACATATTTCCTTATTTGATTTCTTGCCTTTCATTTTTTTTTAATTTCCTTTTATGTTTTTAGCATAGTTTATTAAAACTCTTTTCTTTTAATTCTCCGTACTATAAACTGATTAGAGTATTAATTAGATCTATTTATGTTTAAGTTAGAATTAATCTAGTGCTTGCCTCTTTTGGGTACGATCCTTAGAGTACTTACCTACTTCGTTGCAACTACATTGCAACCTGAACCATATACTTGCGAATACCATTTGTTCACATCTTTTGTGCAAGATTTCTACTATGGACGTTGGTATGTTGGAGGCAGTCACGTTGTTGGCACTATTGTCGGGGAGGCAACGTCACTATATTAGTTTTAAATTTTGCATCCTAATAGAATAATTAAGAAATATTCGTGTTATAGCTATGATCTTTAGTTATTTTGTTATTTTCTAAACATTACTGACAAGTTTCTGCTATTTAAAGAACTTGAGAGTACACTCTTGTCCAAGAAAGTCATAGAAGCGATATAGATATCAGTCTAGCATAAATAATGAATAACTTTGATTATATGTGGTCGGATGAGGAAATAGATTATGATGATGATATCTATGAGGATGGTGTCTATTAGGAATGGGAGATCTAGGAGAACCAGCGATTATTAATGCTTGAACTAAGCCAACAACGAGGAGAAATTCCAGCTTCTCTACCAGATGACAATGCTGGCAGTGATACAAATTAGATAAAACATCAAAACAAGATAGGCCGAGAACCAAATAAGAAAGGAAGCTTAATTGTAAATGCTTGTAAGGAAAGGGAACTTCTGAACAGTTGGTTAACCCTAGGGATGGAAGAATATCAAAGTAGGCTAGGAGAAACAACATCACGGGTAGTTACAGAGCCAGTTGAGGAAATGGTGAAAGGGCAACGAAATTAATTAGGAGTTGAAATCACCTTCCTAAATAACGTGCAAGATCAGGATATTATAGATCTTCCCCGATAATCAAAGATAATGCTACTTACTGCTAATCTAGCGGAGGAATGCTCAAAACCTTGGAAACTGGTGGAAGAGAGTAAGAACAGACATGCAATTCTGGGGGATATATTCAACTTGAATGTTTTCTGCAAGTTACTAATCCTTAATTAGGCAACCCAAAAGTTTAATGATTTACATATCTTCCAGATGCTGACAAAAATTGAAAAAGTATATATTGACAGGATTCATGACCATAGGGTCGGCATCAACCAGCAAATAGCACTGGTACGTATAGAGACAAGGCCAAAGAAGTCGAAAAGCATTCAACTACTAAAGGATCATTTCAAACCAAAGTAACTCGAAACATAGAAGAACTTGATAACCTTGGGAACTAGAATCTACGTCATGTGGTATGTGATGACCTACCAACCGAGACATATGAGGTGATCCTAATTTCGATAAAAACCTACTTTAAAGTCTGTATGTACGAAAAGAATGAACAATATTTCCCGAATTTTTTGCAAAACAAAGAGTAAAAAAATATTGGGGTTGTTAAATTATCGTGTGACCTTAAGCATGACTAATTGTTTCAACTTGCGAAGGGAAACTTCGGTGGTTAATGCAGGAGGAAAAAGTAAATTCAAAGAATGAGATAAATGAAGAAGAGCAAAATGGCATGATGGAAGCAGAACCAATAACGAAAAACACAAAATAAGGGAAGCCTCCACATGCATATTCATTGAGCTGACGGATGACTCCAGCAACAAGCCCTGACATTTGTTTTTATTCTATTTTATTTTATTTAACTACTAACTTACTAAACAATATTATAGATCTTGCTAACCAATTAGTTAAGATTTTATGTGATGATCAAATACAGATCTAACATACACATGAGATGCACTGGAGATAGGAAATTTGGGAAACCAGAGTCGATGTTGCAACAACGTGTCTAGTAGCAGGGAATTATAAAATTTATATCGATGTTGCGACAACACTTTGCAGTGTCGCGACATGGAGGACAACTTCTCAAAATTTCAAAATTGCAGGGTGTGTCGTACCATCAAACCCCGATGTCACAACATAATCAAACTGATAGGGATGTCTGAAACAGAACTCTTGTGTTGACCCAACCAGTTCGCACAACTCGAATGCATAACCTTTATTTTACCTAATTTAGACTTAAAAACCCTTATTTTTTAAATTTAAAACACTTTAACTCTAACTTTTAATTTCTTCTAAACATTAAACTCTCTACAAACTATTAATTTCCCAAACCCTTTTTCATCCCAAACCCTAACTACACAAATCTCTATTGCTATCTTTAAGGTTAAATTAAGGGCAAAATCATCAAGCATTCGGAGAAGAAGAAGGGAGGTTAATGTTTAGAGTATCTATTTCCCATTTTTATTGTTTCATTGATTACTTATCATTGTTTCTTGTTGCTTAAAAGTAGAATAATATAAAATGCCTCCTAGGATGAGTAAGAAAAATTCGGTACTAAAAACTCTGGTAGTTTCAGACCCTGCAAAATTTGAGAACCCAAATGCTAAAAAATATTTTCTTGAGTTACAAGGTAGGCCTTTTATCCAAGAGTGAGGGTTCAAACCTTCAGTTTTTTTGTAGTGAAATTTAAACTTTAGTTAGGTACCATCGTTGGAAGCGATTCTGTGTCATTCCCATGGAAACTGCAGTGATCTCCGTAGTGCAAGAATTTTACGCTTCCTTTAGAGACTAAGAAATATGAAAAATGTAACACCCCAAATCCGACCTAAATGTTACGATCGAATCTAGTGTGCTACATGTTTGAAACCACAAAGTTGTTTGGAAAACTTATCATTGAAAACCACATTTATAAATTCAAAATTTCATTTCTCCTCACTTATGCCCAAGAGGGATTTACTCTTTTTAATACTCTTTCAAAATGCACGTTTTGTCTTGTTTGATAAAGATTGGGTCGATTACAAAGAATGTGGTCTTATCATTTACGAAAATGAGTTATTTGAAAAAAAATGTTGTTTATTGTTTTGAAAACTTCATGACGCTTATATTTGTAGCATTTAAAGAAAATCAAATACAAGTTAAAAATAGAACCAATGGCCTTATTACAACAATTATAAAACCCAATAATTAAAATAAAGAAATCCTAAATTTAAAAAATAAAGTAAAAACTGGATTTACAAAGTTTTGTGAGAAATGACTCCGATGAATGGCGACCACCGAGTCCTCCGCAGCTCCAAATCCTCTAACGCTGGGGATTACCTGCAAGGTTAAGGGGAAAAGGGGTGAGTTACAAGAACTCAATGTAATCCCATTTTAGTCACAGTCAAAGTCTCGATCTGGGCCTAAGCCCCATATAAGACTGGGCCTACTGGTCCTAAAGTCATAATAATGCAAGCTGAGAATGCACCACCCCAATCCAAATTTCTACACTCCACCGCACCACACCTACACTCCATGTGGGGACCAAGTCAACCCACCCAACCCTACACTCCAAGAATGCGGTGAGTGCCAAGATAAACTCAACAAAGTCGCCAAGATAAAGATATGTGGCTGAGCCACTAAAATCAATATAACGTGGCATAGCCACCAGTGCAATAATTTACCCTCTCGAATTTGCTACAAAACGCTTCTACACTCAAGGCCCAGTAGACCCACTTCTCCTAGGCCCAATTTCGAGGTGTTACAAATTTACCCCCTTAAAAAATTTCGTCCTCAAAATTTTTAGCTATCTAACAGTGGTTTAACATAAGCTACACTACCACGCTGTCGTTGTGCACTCTCATTCCAATAACACTAATACACTTTTAACCTAATCTAGAAACCTCTTCACACAACCAAATATCTAACCACTAAAGCAAACAGATAGTTATCACACATACATAAAATTTCCTTCGTTCAAACACCACATCCAACCAAAACATACCCGACTTAATGGTGATGGAACAATCCCGAGCCTTATGCTCCTTAGACTCGCATCGTAAGCATGCTCTTGACCACCTCCAGCATTCACCCGGATGACGCCTTCTGCAATATTCGCAAGCCAAAAAGTTTGGACGTGCCTTAAGATGCTTCACAGAATGAGACTACGACACTAGAGAACCGCGATCTCTTTTCTTCTTACGGTCCACGAATCCAACTCGAAGTGTTTCACCAATTTCTTTAACCTCCTCCAATACTTCCATAACTAGTCGAGTCGGTAGATCACTCGGCTCGGTCATGAGACCCGCCTCGATCCATTTGGCGATGTCGGCGTTTCCCTTACGGGCATATGCCCTGATGCTAAGGATCCAGCCCTAGAGCTTCGGCCTTTACCCTACCCTGTGTACCTCTTACACGTCCTCTTATACTCATATTGCTGAATTGAGTTAATCTGTTTAAGAGTTTTATGAATCAGTTTATAGTTCCCATGTTTATTAATAAGTGTTTTATGGAAATCAGTTCTAAGAGTTGTTTTTCGCAGATCGAGTTTACTACCATCTTAGTCTATACAGTCTCAGTTTCTATAGCTAAAGTTTTAGTGTTCTACCACTATCTCTAGTAGTTTCTTACTACAATCATTTCATCATAAAATCTAGTATAAAGTAAGGAAACTTACGGATTTGGTGCCAGAGACTTAGTGTACCATACTTACAGTAACACTATACATTTTATAAACCATATTTTAAACTATTTTGAAAAAGTTTTCAAACCCATTCCACAGCCGAGTTTTACAATCGGGCTTGATACCATAAAATGTAACACCCCAAACTTGGCCTAAACGTTACGACCGAATCTAGTGTGCTACATGTTTGAAACCACAAAGTTGTTTGGAAAACTTATCATTGAAAATAACATTTATAAATTCAAAATTTCATTTCTCCTCACTTATGCCCAAGAGGGATTAACTCTTTTTAATACTCTTTCAGAATGCGTGTTTTGTCTTGTTTGACAAAGACTGGGTTGATTACAAAGAATGTGGTCTTATAATTTACGAAAACTAGTTATTTGAAAAAAAAATGTTGTTTATTGTTTTAAAAACTTTATGTCGCTTAGATTTGCAGTATTTAAAGAAAATCTAAATAAAAGTTAAAAATAGAACCAATAGCCTTATTACAACAATTATGAAACCCAATAATTAAAGTAAAGAAATCCTAATTTTTAAAAATAAACTAAAAACTAGATTTACTAAGTTTCGTGAGAAATGACTCCGATGAATGGCCACCACCGAGTCCTCCGTAGCTCCAAATCTTCTAACACTAGGGATTACCTGCAAGGTTAAGGGGGAAAGGGGTGAGTTACAATAACTTAGTGTGGAATCCTATTTTCAGTCACAGTCTAAATCTCAGTCTAGGCCTAAGCCCTATACAGTACCAGTTGGGCCTACAGTCCCAAAGTCATAATAATGCAAATGGAGAATGCAGCCCACCCCAATCTAGCCCTACACTCCACCCGTACTAGCCCTATACTCCATGTGGGGACCAAGTCAACCCACCCAGCCCTAAACTCTAAGAATGTAGCCGAGCTGCCAGTATAAACGCAGCAAAGCTGCCAGTAACAGTATATGTGTTTTGAGTTTAATTTTTGATAATTTCTACGTTTTCGCAATCGTTGCTTCGTGCTCTAGCTAGTCCATGTTGTAATTTTGTGAATTGGTGATGTTTTTGTGATGAGACATTGATGAACACTTGAGCTTTGTGATGTTAGTTGGTCAAATATGAAAGCTTAGTGTTGGGTTAACATAGTTTGTATTTGAGTTTCTAGTGAAATTGAGTATTTTGGGCTAAATTATGAAAAGTGTAAATTAAGGGACTAAAATGTAAAATAAATGTGGGCTTGTATAAGCATAGTAAGAATTCGGCTAGGCTTGAATACAAGCAAATTATATGCATTTGGTGATTTGATGAATTAAGGACCAAAGTGTCAAAATGTGAATGTGAGGGCCATTTTGCAAAATGCCCTAAATATGTGTGTTTGGACTAAAATTAATGATTTTATGATTGAATGGATTGAATTTGAATGTGTATAGACCAAGAGAGGAGAGGTTCGGATCGAGATCGAGGCAAAGATAAAGTGCTCAATTAATTGACCGTATCGATAGTTTGACGTCCGAGGTAAGTTTGGATATAATACATGTATTTGAAATATGCTTTAGCATCATGAAATGAATATGTAGATGTGTATGAAAGTGAGTTGCTATGTGCAAGATTTTAGTTGATGGCACTAAGTGTGCGAAATTGAAATCAAAATAGAGGTGAATAGCACTATGTGTGCGATGATATGAAAGCTTCATCTTATTGAATTGGCACTGTGTGTGCGACACCGAGACAAGTTGGTTAAAAGAATAGGCACTAAGTGTGCGATAATAATTATGCTTCGATTATGTATGTGGCACTGAGTGTGTGGTTAAATTAAATGAATATCAAAGGATGATCGACATGTGATATCAAGCATTGAATAGCTTGAAAGTTGAATAACGAAGTGTTAGCTAAGGTATGTATTGAACTCTTGTGGTTGATGAGTTATAAACAAGCTGTGATCGAATGAATGAGTATTATAACTATAGATGATATGATATGAATATGAGATAGGTGGTCTAAATGATTGTTTATTTTGCATATTAGTTAGATTGATGAGTTATTGGTATTGTATATCGAACTTACTAAGCTTTGGACTGTGTGATTTGTTTCTATGCCTTACAGTGTCAGTAAAGCTAGCTCGGGTTTAGGATCGTCAGCTTCTCAATCACATTATCGGCATTCTATTTTTGGTACTTTTGAAAGGATGTATATAGTTGAAATATGGCATGTATAGGCTAGTTAATTGAATCATGTTTGAGATTTGTAATTAGCTATGAGATGTGGCTAGATATGTGATAGTTTTGGCATAAATGACTTTAGTATATATATAATGCATCTTTTGGTATGGATTGTGAGTTGAGAAATTAATTTATGGATGGAAATTCTGTGATGATATGATACTAGTAGGAGTAAGTGAAATTGGGAATGAATTATGCTTGTGATAGGATAAGTATTGGTATTGAATTTGGTATGAATGGAAATCGGTATTGAATGCATGTTTTGAATGGTTACTTTGGTATGCTTTTGGTAGTCTTATGTGCATGAGAAGTTTGGTAAAAATTTCTTGTAGGTATGACCCTTTTTGGGTGGCATTTTGGTCTTGCAAATGACCTATAATGTCACACGGCCATGGCACACGGGCGTGCCTAATAACCGTGGGGTAAAGTCAGTAGCTAGCTTAAGAAGTACACGGTCATGGCACGAGCGTGCCTAAAGGTTATGTGAGAAATGGCAGTATATGACTTAGTCAGACATGGCATAGCACACGGGTGTGCTTGGTAGCCATGTTGATTTTGGTAGTATATGACCACGGGGAGGACACACGGGTGTGTCAAGTAGCCGTGGGTGAGGCACGGCCTACCCCTATTGATGTGTGTCCCCTGTATTTTTGGTTAAGTTGTATGTTTTTGAAAACTTCTATATGTGTTTTGATTTAGTCCCGATCCTTCTCTAGCATGTATTTGAGGTCTTATATATTTCAATAAGGGACTATATGTTATGTTTTGATGAGATATACCGATGATTAACTTTGTGTTGTACATTTAGATGTTAAATGTTTTGATTGTTTAGTAATACCTCTTAACCCTATTTTGACGATGGTCTTGGGTTAGGGGTGTTACATTTTATTGGTATTAGAGCTACGGTTTAGTCGATTCTCGGACTAACGTAACGTGTGTGAGTCTAGCTATACATGTTATATTATGAAATTGCGATAGTGTGATGAATTCTGATAGTTGAAATGTATTTTAATTTAGTAATGGATCCCGATCGCGCAGTTGCTGATGATGTAGAGAGTAATGAGCCTACTCCCACTCAAGGGACAATGCCGACCGCATCTAGGCCTAATGAAAGTAATGAAGGAGGAGAGGCTAAGCAAGCCTTTTTCTGTATGATGAGTGAATGGTTTTTAGAATTTGCTAGAACGAATCTGACTGCTCCACAACCTCCACCCCCATAAGTACCTGTTGTGCCGCAAGTTGTAGATCTGGACAGAATGAATAAACACCTATAGACAAGATTCGAAAGTATAGGGCTAAAGAGTTTAGGGCCACGGCGGAAGATGATGCTAAGCCAGCTGAGTTTTGGCTCGAGAATACCCTTCGAGTATTTGATGAGATGTCATTGACTCCGGACGAATGTATTAAATGCGCTATTTCTTTGTTGAGGGATTCGGCTTATAATTGGTGGAAGACGTTGACATCTGTAGTTTCGCGAGAGAGAATCACCTGGAATTTCTTTCAAGCTGAGTTCAGAAAGAAGTATATCAGTCAACACTTCATTGATCAGAAACGTAAAGAGTTTTTAGAACTGAAGCAGGGCCATTTGTCTTTTACTGAGTACGAGCGAGAATTCGTAAGATTGAGTCAATACGCAAGAGAATATGTTTCGACTAAAGCTACTATGTGTAAACGTTTCATAGAGGGATTGAATGAAGACATTAAGTTGTTGGTTGGGATACTAGATATAAATGAATTCGTTGTACTAGTGGAAAGAGCATGCAAAACTGAGGAACTCAGTAAAGAAAAGAAGAAAGCCGATTCTGAAGTTGGAGATGAAAGAAAGAGATTAATGAATAAATTTTCTCAACCTTCTACAA
Organism: Gossypium rotundifolium; assembly: GCA_025506655.1. NCBI lineage: Eukaryota > Viridiplantae > Streptophyta > Magnoliopsida > Malvales > Malvaceae > Gossypium > Gossypium rotundifolium. Next base: position 55,214,761 of record CP106726.1, on the reverse strand, counting down.
AGAGATATAGAGATGCAAGCAATCATTCAAATGCTTCGTTTGGACATCCAAATAGAGATCGTTCGAGGCAAAGTACTGGTTTACGAATTCAAGCTCCGAATGAATCAAGTGTTGGCAGTGTTAAGAGTAACAAGCCCGAGTGTAGACAATGTGGGAGATGACATATGGGAGAGTGCTGGGGCAAATACAACAATAGAGTTTGTTATAAATGTGGATCCCGAGATAATTTTATTCGAGATTGCCCAAAGATGATCAAAGAAGAAAATGTTCAGAATGAAAGACCGAGTAATGTGACAGCTAGGGGTAGACCACCCAGAAACACCAGAAATATGAGTGAAAGCCAGGGAGGGACAATTGATACAGCTGTGAGGTCAGAAGCAAGAGCACCTGTCCGAGCCTATGCTATACGTGCATGAAAGGAAGCATCATCTCCAGACGTCATCATCGGTATTTTCACTTTATTTGATACTGATGTCCTTGCATTGATAGATCCAAGATCAACTCATTCCTATGTGTGTGTGAATCTAGTATCGAGTAAAACTCTACCTGTTGAGTCTACTGAATTTGTTGTTAGAGTGTCAAACCCCTTAGGCAAGTGTGTTTTGGTGGATAAGGTGTGCAAGAATTGCCCATTGATGTTTCGTGATTTATGTTTTCGGTTAATTTGATGTTGTTACCATTCGATGAGTTTGACATAATTCTGGGTATGGATTGGCTTACTTTGCATAATGCCATTGTGAATTGTAAGAGAAAGAGTATTGAATTGAAGAGTCAGAATGGTAAGATAGTTCGAATTGAATCCAGTGATATAAAAGAATTACCAGTTGTTGTATCTGTGATAAAAGCTATGAACTATGTGAAAAAGGGTTGCGAAGCTTATTTGGCGTACGTGATTGATACAAAAGTGTCAGAAAAAATAGTTGAATCTGTGCCTGTGGTATGTGAGTTTCCAGATGTGTTTTCAGAAGAGTTACCGAGATTACCTCTGATTAGGGAAGTTGAATTTGGTATTGAGTTAGTGCCGGGAACTGCTCCTATTCGATAGCTCCATACAGAATGGCACCAACAGAATTGAAAGAGCTTTAGTTGCAAGAATTGACCGACAGCGGATTTGCACGACCGAGTTTCTCACCCTGGGGAGCTCCTGTATTATTTGTGAAAAAGAAAGATGGAACTATGAGAATGTGTATTGATTATCGACAATTGAACAAAGTGACGATAAAGAAAAATATCTGTTACCTCGGATCGATGATTTGTTTGATCAGTTGAGAAGAGCTACAATGTTTTCTAAGATGGATTTGAGATCGGGCTACTATCAGTTGAGAGTTAAAGAATCCGATGTGCCAAAAATTGCCTTCAAAACGAGGTACGGACATTATGAATTCTTAGTGATGCCTTTTGGACTAACCAATGCTCCTGTAGTGTTTATGGATCTGATGAATCGGATATTCAGATCGTATTTGGATCATTTTGTTCTAGTGTTCATTGACAACATTTTGGTCTATTCGAGTGATGAGATGCAGCATGCCGAGCATTTGAGGATCGTGCTACAAGCTCTGCGTGAGAAATAGTTGTATGCAAAGTTCAGTAAGTGTGAATTTTAGTTGCATGAAGTCAATTTTCTAGGGCATATTGTATCAATTGTTGGGATACGAGTTGATCCGCATAAAATCTCTGCTATTTTGGAATGGAAGCTTCCGAGAAATGTGTCTGAAGTCTGTAGTTTTTTGGGACTAGCGGAATATTATAGACGATTTGTGAAAGGCTTCTCGATGATTGCAACTCCATTGACAAAATTGTTACAGAAGGATGTTAGATTCGAGTGGTCAGAAAAGTGTCAACAGAGTTTTGAACAGTTGAAAGTGTTGTTAACGGAAGCACCAGTGTTGATTCAACCCGAATCAGGCAAAAATTCATAGTTTACAGTGATGCATCGTTGAATGGTTTGGGCTATGTGCTGATGCAAGAAGGGAAAGTCATTGCCTACGCTTCGAGACAGTTAAAACCGCATGAAAAGAACTACCCAACACATGATCTTGAATTGGCTGCTATTGTATTTGCATTGAAGATTTGGCGTCACTATCTGTTTGGAGAGAAATGTCACATCTATACTAATCATAAGAGTTTAAAGTATCTGATGACTCAGAGAGATTTGAACTTGCGTCAAAGAATATGGTTAGAATTGTTGAAAGATTAAGAACTTGTGATAGATTACCACCCGGGTAAAGCTAATGTTGTAGCGGATGCCTTGAGTCGTAGATCATTATATGCTTTGCGAGCTTTGAGTAATCAAATAGATCTGTGTGATGATGATGTGTTTGTAGCTAAATTGAAAGTAAAATTGTTGTTTTTATAGCGGATATGTGAGGCTTAGAAGATTGATAATGAGTTGTTAGCAAAAAGAGTCCAATGTAATTCGAATGCTGAATCAGAATTTCGAGTTGATAGTAATGATTGTTTGAGATTCAGAGATCAAATTGTGTTCTGAGAAATTCAGAGTTAATTCAAACGATTTTGAATGAAGCTCACAATAGTCATTTGACTGTACATCCGGAGAGTACGAAAATGTATAATGATTTGAAACAGTTCTATTGGTGGCATGGTATGAATAGAGACATTTCTGACTATGTGTTGAAGTGTTTAGTTTATCGGTAAATTAAGGCTGAACATCAAGTTCCGTCCGGTTTATTATAACCAATTTTGATTCCTGAGTGGAAATTGGAGAGAATTATGATGGACTTTGTGTCGAGTTTGCCCTTATCTCCGAGCAAAAAGATGCGATCTGGGTGATAGTTGATAGATTGACAAAATCAGCCCATTTCATTTCAGTAAGAACAGATCATTCACTCGATAGATTGGCTAAATTATATATTGTCGAGATTGTGAGATTGCACGGAGTGCCACTATCTATAGTGTCTGACAGAGATCCAAGGTTTACCTCTCGATTTTGGAAGAAATTACAAGATGCTTTAGGCACGAAATTGCATTTCAGTATTGCATTTCATCCGTAAATGGATGGTCAATCCAAGCGAATCATTCAGATCTTCGAAGACATGTTGAGATGTTGTATACTCGAATTTGAAAGCACGTGGGAAAAGCATTTATCGTTGATTGAATTTGCGTATAACAATAGTTTTCAATCAAGTATCAAAAAGGCACCATATGAGGCTCTTTACGGTCGAAAGTGTTAAACTCCATTGTATTGGATCGAGCTAAGTGAGAATAAGATTCAGGGGGTTGATCTTATAAAAGAGACCGAACAGAAAGTGAAAGTAATTCGTGATAGTTTGAAAGCGGCCTCAGATCGTCAAAAATCCTATGCAGATTTGAAACAAAAAGACATTGAATTTGAGATTGGTGATAGAGTGTTTTTGAAAGTATCTCCATGGAAGAAATACTTCGATTAGGCTGGAAGGGCAAGATGAGTCCGAGGTTAATCGGACCGTATGAGATTATTGGACGAGTTGGGCCGGTTGCTTATAGATTGAGATTGCCATTTAAATTAGAGAATATTCACAATGTATTTCATGTGTCAATGCTTCGACGGTACGATCAGATCCGTCTCATGTGATTGCTCCCATTGAGGTTGAAATTCAGTCAAACTTGTCATATAGTGAAGAACAGATCCAAATGTTGGCACGAGAGATTAAAGAGTTGGGATACAAAAGTATTTCCTTAGTGAAAGTATTGTGGCATAAACACAGAATTGAAGAGGCTACGTGGGAGCCTGAGAACGTGATGAGAGAACAACATCCACAACTATTCACTAGTAAGATTTTCGAGGACGAAAATCCCTAAGGGGAGAGTTGTAACAGCCCGATTTAGACTCTAGTCAAAAAAGTGATTTTGAGACCACAAATTCGAGGTTAAAATGTTAATTTAATATATTTTATGTGTGAATAGTATGTGACATAGTCTGTGTGAAAATCTTGTGTGATAATTTGATCGTTTTAGTGTCGAATTAAGAGAAAGGACTTAATCGCGTAAAGAGTAAAAGCTGTGTGCTGATTTATAAGTACTTAAATGTTGATGGATATTTAAGGAGGAGGCCTTATATTATTAATGAACCATTTTAAGATAGTGGAGTGTTAAATGACAAATTGGCCTTAATATATATTTGTCTTATATGACTAATGAAAGGGCAAAATGGTAAAAGGGATTATTAAGTAATGATGAAACATGTTCATCTTTGTTCTTCCAACCGAAAATAGAGAGGAAAGAAAGGGTTAAGAGCTTTTTAAGTTTCGGCTAGGACTTTAGCTTAATCAAGGTATGTTTTGAGTTAGGTTTTTGATAATTTTACGTTTTCGTAATCGTTGCTTCGTGCTCTAGCTAGTCCATGTTGTAATTTTGTGAATTGTTGATGTTTTTATGATGAGCCATTGATGAACACTTGAGCTTTGTGATGTTAGTTGGTCAAATATGAAAGCTTGGTGTTGGGTTAACATAGTTTGTATTTGAGTTTTTAGTGAAATTGAGTATTTTGGGCTAAATTGTAAAAAGTATAAATTGAGGGACTAAAATGTGAAATAAATGAAATATGTGGGCTTGTATGAGCATAGTAAGAATTTAGCTAGGCTTGAATACAAGCAAATTATGTATATTTGGTGATATGATGATTAAGGACTAAAGTGTCGAAATGTGAATGTGAGGGCTATTTTGCAAATTGCCCTAAATATGTGTGTTTGGACTAAAATGAATGATTTGATGATTGAATGGATTGAATTTGAATGCGTATAGACCAAGAGAAGAAAGGTTCAGATCGAGATCGAGGCAAAGATAAAGTGCTCGATTAATCGACCGTATAGATAGTTCGACGTCCGAGGTAAGTTCGGATATAATACATGTATTTGAGATATGCTTTAGCATCATGAAATGAATATGTAGATGTGTATGAAAGTGAGTTGCTATGTGCAAGATTTTAGTTGATGGCACTAAGTGTGTGAAAATGAAATCGAAATAAAGATGAATAGCACTGTATGTGCGATGATATGAAAGCTTCGGCTTATTGAATTGGCACTGTGTGTGCAACACTGAGACAAGTTGGTTAAAAGAATAGGCACTAAGTATACGATAATAATTATGCTTCGATTATGTATGTGGCACTCAGTGTGTGGTTAAATTAAATGAATATCAAAGGATGATCGACATGTGATATCGAGCATTGAATAGCTTGGAAGTTGATTAACTAAGTGTTAGCTAAGGTTTGTATTGAACTCTTGTGGCTGATGAGTTATAAGCAAGCTGTGATCGAATTTATAACTATAGATGAGATGATATGAATATGAGATAGGTGGTCTAAGTGATTGTTTATTTTGCACATTAGTTAGATTGATGAGTTATTGGTATTGTATATCGAACTTACTAAGCTTTGGAATGCTTACTGTGTGATTTGTTTCTCTGCCTTACAGTGTCAGTAAAGCTAGCTCGGGTCTGGGATCATCAGCTTCTCAATCACACTATCGGCATTCTATTTTTGGTACTTTTGAAAGGATGTATATAGTTGAAATATGGCTTGTATAGGCTAGTTAATTGAATCATGTTTGAGATTTGTAATTAGCCATGAAATGTGGCTAGATATGTGATAGTTTTGGCATAAATGACTTTAGTATATATATGATGCATCTTTTGGTATGGATTGTGAGTTGATAAATTGATTTATGGATGGAAATTCTGTGATGATATGATACTAGTAGGAGTAAGTGAAATTGGGAATGAATTATGCTTGTGATAGGATAAGTATTGGTATTGAATTTGGTATGAATGGAAATCGGTATTGAATGCATGTTTCGAATGGTTACTTTGGTATGCTTTTGGTAGTCTTATGTGCATGAGAAGTTTGGTAAAAATTGCTTGTAGGTATGACCCTTTTTAGGTGGCATTTTGGTCTTGCAAATGACCTATAATGTCACACGGCCATGGCACACGGGCGTGCCTAGTAACCGTGGGGTAAAGTCAGTAGCTAGCTTAAGAAGTACACGGCCATGGCACGAGCGTGCCTAAAGGTCGTGTGAGAAATGGCAGTATATGACTTAGTAGGACATGGCCTAGCACACGGGCGTGCTTGGTAGCCGTATTGATTTTGGAAGTATATGACCACAGGGAGGACACACAGGTGTGTCAAGTAACCATGGGTGAGGCACAGCCTACCCCCACGGACGTGTGTCCCCTGTATTTTTGGTTAAGTTGTATGTTTTCGAGAACTTCTGTATGTATTTTGATTTAGTCCCGATCCATCTCTAGCATGTATTTGAGGTCTTATATATTTCAATAAGGGACTATATGTTATGTTTTGATGAGATATACTGATGATTGACTTTGTGTTGTACATTTAGATGTTAAATGTTCTGATTGTTCGGTAATACCTCTTGACCCTATTACGGCGATGGTCTCGGATTAAGGGTGTTACAAAATGTCTATAATTAGTCTGTAAAGTTCGGTAATGCTCCGTAACCTTGCTCCAGTGATGGATAAAGGTTAAGGGTGTTACAGGGGGAGTGGGCATGCCAACTTCGGGTCTTTGTAGGTTGTAGCCACTGCCGCCCACCATAATCAAAATTGTTATTAACTTTCATCCCCTAATAATTTATTTATTAATCTTTTATATATGAATTAGTTTCGTTGATTGCTTCAATAGTCTTTTGATTATTTTCACTACGTATTTTGAAATTAAAATATATATTAAATGTAAAATGTGATTTTTAATAAAATTTATTTTAAAGATAAAATGTAAAATTGATACTAACAAAAAATTTTAACACTAATATTTTATGGCATCATCAATAATTCAATTTTAACAAAATTGATAAAGATTCAAAGATGATTACGATATAACAATTCAATAATATAAATAGTAGACATAAATTAAATTATTGTTATTTATTGTTAATAGAAAATTCAATGTGATTAAACAATTCAATTTTAAGAAATTTTTGTAGATTCCTGAAGGGATGAGGAGCGAACAAATACGTAACAAATATTTTTTAGTTTCCAAACCATAACCTCTTAGGGATTTGATTTTGGGTTAACCGTTTTAAGTTTCCAAACCAGCTTCCTCAATCCTCAAAGCCATGTGAAGCTTAACTTGGTAGGTGTAGGAGCTGGGCGAAGCGGTAGCGAAGCTTAGGTGGACGATAGTAATGAAAATGGGTGAGGGATGGTTGGACGGGAGAGGAATTTCATTGGGTGGGATAGATAGGGGGAGCTGATGAAGAAGAAGATTAGGGGAACGTTTAGGGATTTTATGGGAAGGATTTTGATTTGGGGGTAAAGGGTGGCTGGGGTAGTAAAAGGTTTTGGGGAAAAGTAAAAGGGTTGGGAGTAAAAATATAAAATAAATAGACTAATTAATAATATAAATTTAAATTTTAAAATATTATAGTTTGATATTCGATTTATTCAAATTATTTACATTATTCAAATTTGAAAACTCAACTCAACTCGAATTTGAAAAAAAAAAATTGAATTGATTCGATTAACTCGATTTGAATAATTCAAAATTCAAACTCTTTTTAATTTTTTCGAATTAAATTAAATTTTGCTTACGCCTAATTTAAAGTAATATATTGACCCAAAATGAAAACAAGCACTTCTAGCGGCACATAATGTAAACTAACAAATTACTTATTGTATATATGGAAACTAACAATTTTAAGTAATGTGACAACTATATTTAAAAAAAACTTCAAAAATTTTATTGCTTAGAAATTTAAAGTTGTATTTATTTAAAATATTAATTTGTTTCATATTGTTTTAGAAAATAATAAAATTTATTATCATTCATGAACATTTCTAGCAAAACTTTATTTAATTCAATTTTCATACATTACTTTTAAAATTTACATTTATCATCCTTAACCTCTTATTAGTAGTTCACTTTTATCCAAGACCTTTACTAATATCTAATTTTCATCAATTACCTTTTGTGTTTGAAAAAAATTAACCCATTTACTTTATTTCAATATAATTAATTTTTATGAGAAAATAAAAAATGATATTAATAATATGAAAGGGTTGAGAAGTTGAATATAAAAACTAATTTTAAAGGCATTAAGCTACATATATAAGATATCAAAAAATAAGAGATTCGGGAGGAAAAAAAACAAATGAGCTTTTTAAAAAGTAATTTGAAGAAATTTTAATTAATTTAAAAATATAGATATACATGAATCTCATAAATATTTAAATTTTATTTCAGGTGGCTAAACTGATATTTTTGTTTTTTGTTTTTTTATAGAAAATGGATGAATATAAAAATCGTTTAGAAGAATATGGATGAAAATAAAACAATAATAAATATTGTGATAAATATAAGTTTTATGCAAGTGGTGGATGAAAAAGAAACATTAGTGAAATACTGTGCATCAAAAGTAAATTTTTGTACTTGGCCATGTTGAATAAGGATTAATTTTCAGAGTTTTGACACTTCTTTTATTGGATGAACATAACTAATGGTTGTGTAGGTTGCAGCCGTCATTCATAGCAACCGTTCGACCACGTGGCGAGGGGCTATTGGTGTGGCGGGTAAACTTCTGGATCACTTGATATGAGAGAACTGAAACGCCAAACGAAACAGTTTCACATGCACAATGGATAACGTTGGCGGGTCCCACAAAGGGCAACGTGTTAGTCCCACGTCAGCATAAAGTTCACGCTTTCGCCGCACACGTCAGCCAAATAAGGCACAGGGGATAGAAAATTGAATGAAAAGAGCAAGCAAAGGAAAAACAGAGAAGGAAATGTGAAGATAAATGAGAACTTAATAAAAAAGTTCACCGCTTTCTTTTTCTATTTTATTCAGAACGTTCTTGGATTTATTTTTAAAACTTTCCTGCTTGGTTTGTTTTTCTCGGGAAACAAACACAAAGGTACGTGTATATCGTTCATATTGGATTTGTTGAATTCTGGATCTTTGTTTCTTAGATCTCTTTTGTGTAATCGATCAGCTGAATAGATGTATAGTGTTATATCTGAGGTTTATTTATATTTTGATTGTTTCTTTTTCAATTTTTGTTAGAAGTTATTTGGCTATGGAGATTTCTTAAGACGGACGAAAAAAAAAAAAAAAAAAAAGAGTTGCATGAAAGAATAATTCTGCTGAATTTGTCATATTACTGATTTTTATTTATTTATTTATTTTTCCTTTTGCAGTTAGAACTGATAGAAATTAAGGGTTCTTTCGTTCCTTTTCGTTAAGAAAATCGAATTTTCTGTATACTGTGTAAGCTTGTAAGGTGCCTTTGATCTCTAAATCAGATTCCATATTCACACCGTTGAAAATGAATATATTTGATTTTATTTCAAGATTTTTATTTACTTAAGAGTCTTTGGAGGATCATATTCGCACACCTATGTTTGGATACAAATACAAGTACTTAAAACACGCACACAAAATTGAACTCCAACCAACATATATATTCTAGATTTCTCAGTATTTATTATCAACTTTTGTAGATCCTGAAAAGTGAAGTTGGAGATTTCTTCGTTAAAAGAATATACTATTTTTCTTCATTATCAAGCTCATGAATTTGAATTGACGATTTGAATATATCCACATACCAGAATACATTTTTTGAATTTTGGAGCTTTGAAATGGAGAAAAGCTGTGAGTTCTGCACAACTTCAAGACCAGTTGTTTATTGCAAGTCTGATGCAGCGCACCTGTGCCTTTCTTGCGACGCAAAGGTCCATTCGGCCAATGCACTTTCAAACCGGCATCTTCGTACCCTCCTCTGTGACTTGTGCCGGCACTGCCCATCACATGTTTGTTGTTTCAATCACAGGATGTTCTTGTGTCGTGGTTGTGACCAAAGCGTCCATGATGTTTCTTCTCACCACCTCCACCAGAGACGAGCAGTTAGTAGCTATTTGGGGTGCCCTTCGGCTAAGGATTTTGCAGCATTGTGGGGTTTTGAATTGAATGAATTGGATAACAATGCTACTCAAGACCAGGCTTTGTCCAATTCATGTATTTCTATGAATCCCAAAGCAGTTGAACCTGGGAACTTAAGGCAGTCTTCTTTGGGAACCGGAGCCTCTTCGAGTAAATCCGGCATGACTTCTCTCGCTGCTGCAGGACACAACTCTGGATCAAACTGTCAACGAACCAAGGTTAATTCATGGTAGCATTTACTAGCAAGTAGAGCTTGGTGATTTGTTTACATTTCTCTTGAACTGTTATATTTATAATCAGCTATGGCTATGCATGCACCGTTGACATTTTTATTGACAATTTGTGACCATGATCCCAGTAATATGCAGCAAACTTAAGTAACCTATGGTAAGCCGTTCTAAACTTTGTTGCTTTGAGACTTCATTTTTCTTGAAGTATTCATGTCCAAAAGATGTTCGAATGAGTATTTGGAGATGACCCTCTCTATGTATGTCCAAATACATGGAAAAACGTAAGAAAAAAAGAAAATCTGAACATACCCTTGTATTGTACCTGAAATTAGATAGCCTGAAGTTCACCAGTTGTGCTGCCTAAAATGAAAATTTATGCTAAATGCATTATATTGTACCTAAAACCATGCTTAAATAATACAACCCTGTTATCTAAAAAAAGAATCACTAGAAAGATGTGTTTTAAAATAATGAAGTTTCTTAAGGGTTCTCACCTGCCTACTTAGGCCCTAGTTAACATCGATATGTCAGTAAATCAGAAAATCAGGTTATTGATCAGTGAACTGAAAGAGTAAGTTACTCGGACTTGGGTGTGACTGTCAGATTCGGGTATTCGTCAGGTTCAATTTTCTCTAAGTTTTTTCATGTATTTGGAGGGTCCTTGGAGGATATGTCTCTATACCCATATCCTAATATGCATTAGATACTAGTATTGGACACATGTATTTTAATTAAAATGAAGACAGAGCAAATTACGTGAATGGAGCTGCCTGTCATTTGATAGCACCAGGAGTGACTCCTTTTGCTAACCTACTGAAACTAATTAGTGATATTATACTCTGCTGCTGCTTAGTAATTGGTGCAATGATGATAGCTCTTCATTTTAAGAGATATATACACACACATTAGTATCTGAAGTCCTATGAATACTTGATACACCATATAACAGAACTGTTCAGCCCAAGAGCAATGCATTGCATTGCATTTTTTTAACTATTACTCTCTTCATTTTCAAATCTCCTTTTCTTTTCTTCCACATAGTGATCTTTCCATCTGTAAAATGTTTAATCTACTAGGTTTTTAGAATTTTGGATGTGCAATAGATTCTTCATTTCTACCTAAGACATGTTCCAGGGTACCATATTCTTCCAATTCTTCATTTTTCGTGATGTACCCGCATCCAATGAATTTTGGATATGAGCTTCCAAGGAATCTCCAATATATGGAAAACCTTAGAAAAAACTGAACACATCCCTATCAAACACATAACCATATTTGACATACACCTATGTCCGAGTAACATAGCCTGGGTAAACGAATGTAATGGATATTACAACCAATAGTAATCTGTAGTTTTGAAATGTAATCGGATGACTTAAAACCACGATGAATTAGGTCATTTCAAACTTGGAACTCCTTTTGACACTAAGAGTTTGCTCTTCAGGGTATATATAATATAGATTAATAACACACTTCATAGTTCCTGAGGGCTAAGGAGAGATTATTAACCTCTTTATTGTGTTATTGTTATTGTTATTGCAGGCTATTAGCAGAGTTCAGCAAATGAAAAATACTTCACCGATTCTACAACAGATTATTGACTTGAAAAATTTTCAGCTCACTGAGGGAGATTGCCATTTGCCTCTCAATTGTAGCCTAGAACAAGCAGACACATCATCTTCAATATACAACTCTTCAAAAAACGATGATAGTAATCTAGTCCAAGATACTGATACAAATATCCACCAAAGTGACAATCCGCTCGAGGAGCTGAATACGGATATGGAGAACCTATTGTCGTCTTCAACTTCCGGGATGCCTTTTTACGGAGAATTTATTTGGCAGTGTAAAAGTCCGATCCACAATAGTCAGGTTTGTTCCACTGATCACACAAGTCATTGAAATAGATGGTTAATTATTAACTGTAGATCACTACTCATGTTCAATTCATAATTGATTGAACGTAGGGTTCTTTGAGGATAGAAAGCTTCTTTTATGGCTGGAAATTGCATAGGCCATACATAATTGATAGAACTTCATATTTTTCCTGATGTATCAATATATGATATTTGTGTTTGTGATAGGATATGACGCTATCTGGACTCTTTGTTTTCTTCATTCAAACACATACCTTATCTAGAACTTGAGTCTGTGTAACATGCCAGATAATTCTCATAGCCAGGTGTTTAACTTATATTGTAGGAAATTAGGAATGGCTACTTAACTATTTGAGAATGATCGGTCTATGAAGTTAACAGTGTTTCATAATTGAATTCCACAGTTATGGTCCCAAAATATGCAAGATCTTGGAGTTTGTGAAGACACATTTTGCCAAGATGATTTTAACATACCTGATATTGATTTATCTTTCCGCAACTTTGAAGACCTTTTTGGTGTTGATCAACACCCGACCAGGGGACCGCTTGCTAGGAAAGGTGTTCCAAGCTCATCTATGGTGAAGGAGGCCTTCAACAACTCCAATAATGTTAATGCCATATCAATGGAGGTTAGGGTCGTGGCTTTTTTTTTAATCTTCCGACTTTATAATACAAATATTCTGGTAGGAGACTTGTGTTTGACCTATATTCGGATATTGGTGCACTTGAACCTTAAAGAACCCTTTAAAACCAAATCAGTACTGGATGTGTCAAGTTGTGCCTTGACATTATTTTGACCTAATCTTTTTTTTTTTTTGGTTCAACACGTTTTTAGTCATTTCAGAATCGTGTTCAACACTTAGAAAATCCTTTGACAGAGGGGTGTTTATGCTTTATAAGTTCCAAATGAACATAATCGGAAAAAATATCAATAAACAATTTATGTGTTATGTTAGTGATAATGTTATAGTTTTTCAAAATAATTTGAAATTTTTGTCTAGCTAGATAGACATGGTTAAATTAGTACTTAAACATATTCTTCCCTTTTCTTAAAGTATTCATAGTTGACATTCATGTTTGACACATATTTGGATGTATGTATGTATGAAGAAACAGTCCTATAAACTTTTAAATACATAGAAAAATTCAGAGAATACATAAAATAGCTATGTCAAACCCCAAGTTGTGGCCTATTGACCTAGTTTTCAACTTTCCCAGTAGTAGTTTGGGTTTGAATCTTCGTTGTACTAAAAAAAAGTTATGTTAGAACTTATCTAAGTTCATGTAGGATAGCTTTAAACCTTTTTATTTGTGAGTTCCATTATCTTTAAATGATTTGAGGAAAAGGGAGGTTGGAGGCTTAAGTGACGATTCACATGGTGGTGTGTGAAGAGCCATGAGAAGTTGGGATCTGTTTGGTTTAATTCAAGTAGGACTGTAAAAGGAGAGGTTGAAGGGGAGTAGTCAGCCCAAGATCCTTTACCCGTAGTTAAAGAGAGGTATTTATAGGTGAGAGTGGCCCTCTCTTAACCTTGGGTCTTGAGACATGCATGGTGTAGACTCAATCATGGTTAGCCACTTGGGAGACACAATACTACTCTAGGTTGGCAACGATGGGATAGGGATAGCCTAGGTGAGGTCCCATGTGCAAGACATGTAAGAAAGGGCCTAACACTTGTCCTTGGCGAGGTAGACTAAAAAAGCTCCCTATGCGAAGCATATCATATGTACGTTCATAGAGCGTGACCCCAGTGACATGTTACCCTTGGCTAGGTCTAGATGTTCGTGGTTTTTGTGCAGTGAGCTTGTAGCGGCAAAGTCTATATGGGCAATGTGCCTAGAACAATTTGTCCCTTCTCTCTCCTTAAATCGAAAAGGAGGTTATAAAGTAATATTCCTTGAGTTGATTCAATTTCTATGATGAGTAAAAGTGATCATGTATATGATGCATGCTTGGTAGAAAGGGAGTGCGTATCGTGTAGATGAAGACGTTGTTGTTAGACTTTTGGCCTGCAATGCAATAGGAAACCAAAGAAGCGTATAAAGAAGTGAACCGAACCTAGTGCAAAGACTAGTTTTGTTCATTTTGATTGATTTTATTCCCATGTAGCTAAGCTTAATCTTTTTGCAATGTAATAGCTAAACTAGTAGGTTATAATGTTTGATTGAATTGATGTAATGGCTGGTGTATTAGCTATTATTTTATGTGTAATTTAAGCTTGTATTGGTCAAAGTCTAGTGGGAGTGGTTGATTCACTAGGTCATTGTCTTTTTGACTATTCAATCTTTGTACTTTATGTATATATTCACATATCAATGAAATGGTTGATAAGTTTTAACCATTAACTTGTGTTTTCAATTTTTTTGTTCTAGTTTTGTCTTCTCCTTCACTTCTTCTTTTGTATCCACATAAAATCGCAAATGCATTACATGCATGGTGCATGTTAAGATGCTGTTATAGTTCTAACAAATGGTAATCAGAGCCGATTATCTTTGAGGGCCTCCATTGTTGGTTATTGTTTTGTGGAAGAAACTTAAGAAAGAATAAACTGAAGCTGCTGAACTTGTTATAACAGGATGAGCTACACAACACCTCCACCACCTATGTTTACTGGAGAAAACTACCAATATGGTCAGTAAAAATAAAAACACATCTTCAGGCACAAGACTTGTGGAGTGTATTTGAGAGTGATGCTGAGCCACCCCCATTGAGAGCTAATCCCACCATTGCTCAAATGAGACAGCATAGTGAGGAACGAGCCAAGAAGCACAAGGCCATGGCTTGCCTGCAAAATGGAGTATCAGATGTGATATTCACTCAAATCATGGCTTGTGATTCACCTAAGCAGGCACGGGAAAAGTTGAAGGAGGAGTTCATGGGGTCTGAAAAGACAAGGCAACAACAGCTGATCAACTTGAGGAGAAACTTTGAGAACTTGAAGATGAAAGAAGCTGAGACCATCAAGCAGTATTCAGACAGAATAATGGCCACTGTCAACAACATAAGGCTGCTTGGTGAAGACTTTAGTGAAAGTAGAGTTGTTGAGAAGGTGATCCCACTCTTTCCGAGAGATTTGAGTCAAAAATCTCCTCATTGGAGGACTCAAGAGATCTCACAACTATTTCACTGTCTGAACTGGTGAATTCTTTCTATGCACTCGAGCAGAGAAGGGCCAATAGACAAGAAGACCATCCTGAGGGAGCCTTTCAAGCAAAAGACCGAGAGGGCTCAAGTTAAAAGGGAAAGAATCCTTGGCTCGATAAGAAAGAGAAAGTAAGGAGAGAATTAGGCAAAACACATTTGGAAAGATACTGCTGGTACAGACTAGACATTCAATGCAAGAGCTGTAAGCAGTTTGGACATATAGAGAAGGTCTGCAAAAACAAAGGCAAGGAACCTACACAGCAGCAAGTCAAGGCTCAAGCTGCTGAGGACCTGCAAGCTCAGGAGGAGCATGTCTTCACAGCAACATGCTTTGCAACAACCAGCAAGGCTAAGGTGGAGTGGCTAGTGGACAGTGGTTGCACACATCATATGGCTGCTAATGAAGGGCTGTTTAAAGATCTTGACAGAAGCTTTGCCTCAAAAATCAGAACTGGCAATGGAGATCTGATTGAATCCAAGGGCAGAGGCAATGTAGTGATCAACACTACCTCAGGTAACAAAGTAATTTCTGATGTACTCTTTGTACCCAAATAGATCAGAATCTGTTAAGTGTTGGACAGCTAGTAGAAAAGGCTCATTCACTTGTTTTTGAGAATGGTTCTTGCATTGTTAGAGACCCTCATGGTCATAAGCTAATCACAGTAGCAATGACAGATAGGAGCTTTATGCTTGATGTGAATATGCTTGAAAAGAAGGCCTACACAAATTTAGTTGATAATACTAGCCTATGGCATAAAAGGCTAGGCCATGCCAGTTATAAATCTTTAGATTTGCTGCATAGATTGAATTTGGTTGATGATTTGTGCAAGGTTGAGGCCAAACAGTCTGTTTGTGAAGTCTGTCAGTTTGGTAAGCAAGCCAGATTGCCCTTTCCAGTCAATAAGGCATTTAGAGCTCGAGAGAAGCTTTAGCTAGTTCATTCAGATATCTGTGGACTTATGAGAACTCCTTCCTTGAATGACAGCAGGTATTTTGTGCTGTTTATTGATGATTTGACTAGATTTTGCTATGTCTGCTTCTTCAAGCAAAAATCTTGAATTTTTGAGGCCTTCACCAAATTCAAAGCTTTAGCTGAAAACCAAACTAGATGCAAGATCAAGGCTTTAAGAACTGACAATGGCTCGAAGTATTTGTCTGATAAATTTCAGAAGCTTTGTGAGCAAAATGGGATTCATCATCAACTGACTACTGTGGATACTTCTCAACAAAATGGAGTATGTGAGAGGAAGAACAGGACAATAATGGACATGGCTAGATGTTTGCTATTTCAAAGCAAGTTGCCAAGCAAATTTTGGGCAGAGGCAGTTAATACTTCAGTGTATCTGCTCAATAAATTGCCAACACATGCAGTCAAGGATATGACACACTTTGAAGCATGGCATGGACTCAAACCCATTGTTTCACACCTGAAAGTGTTTGGCTGTGTTTGTTATGCTCACATTCCAGCAGAAAAGAGAACCAAGTTAGAAGAAAGGGCTGTTCCAGGGATATTTATTGGTTACAGCAGCACTAACAAAGGTTATAGGGTGTTTGATCCAGCAACAAAGAAGGTTTTAGTGAGTAGAGATGTCAGGTTTAATGAAGAGAGGGTTTGGAATTGGAATGACTCGAGCACCAACTTGATTGAAGAAGATCAACAGGATAAAAGTCTAAAAATTGTTGAAACTAATCCTAGCAATGAAGATTTTGATGATACTCCCATAAGAGGTGCAAGGACTGTTGCTGACATCTACCAACGATGTGATGTTGCAATAGTTGAACCTTCAGACTTTGTGAAAGCTTATAAAGACATACATTGGAGAAAGGCCATGGAAGCTGAATTGGAGATGATTCATAAAAATGACACATGGGAATTAGTGGACAGACCAACTCATAAGAAGGTCATTGGTTTGAAATCGGTGTTTAGGGCTAAGTACAATGCTGATGGCTCTTTAAATAAGCACAAAGCAAGGCTCGTGGTTAAGGGTTGTAGCCAGCAATATAGGGTAGACTTCATGGAAACATTTGCTCCTGTGGCCAGATTGGATACCATTAAATTGTTGTTTACTATAGCTGCTCAGAAACAATGGAAACTCCATCAACTAGATGTCAAGTCTGCATTTCTTAATGGCTTTCTTAAGGAAGAAAATTTTATTGAGCAACCAGATGGATTCAAGCTTAAAGGTGATGAAGACAAAGTTTATAGGCTGAAGAAGGCTTTGTATGGCCTAAAACAGGCACCAAGAGCCTGGTATGACAAGATAGACACTTACCTGTCTAGACTTGGGTTTGAAAAGAGTGCTAGTGAAGCAACACTTTATGTGAAAAGGTCAAAAGGAGAAATTTTGTTGATTGTGTCTCTTTATGTTGATGACTTGCTTGTAACTGGAAGCAAAGGTGAGCTGATTTCTGAGTTCAAGGTGCAAATGCAACAGGTTTTCGAAATGACAGATTTGGGGGTCATGACATACTTCCTTAGGATGGAAGTAAACCAATCTGATTAGGGCATCTTTATCAGCCAACATGCCTTTGCATCAAATATCCTTAATAAATTTTGCATGCAAAATTGTAAGACAGTCAGCACACCAGTTGCACAAGGAGAAAAGCTTACCAGTAATGGTGATCATGCAAAGCTTGATGAAAGGGAATATCGAAGCTTGGTGGGTTGTTTGCTATATTTGACAGCAACTCAACCAAACATCACTTATGGTGTTAGTCTCCTATCGAGATTTATGCACTGTTGTAATGTTGTTCATTTCAAAGTTACAAAAAGGATACTCAGATATGTCAAAGGCACCTTGGGGCATAGAGTCAAGTTTAAAAGTGAAAAGGAGCTTAAACTAACAGGCTACTCTGATAGCGATTGGGCAGGCTCGGTTGATGACATGAGGAGTACCTCTGGTTACTTCTTCACACTTGACTCAGGTGTATTCTGTTGGAGCTCCAAGAAGCAACAGACTGTTGCTCAGTCTACAGCAGAGGCAGAATACATTGCAGCATCTGCAGCTGTTAATCAAGCTATCTGGCTTAGAAAGCTTCTATGTGACTTGAATGAAGAACAAACTAAGCCAACTGAAATTTTTTTTGACAATCAATCCGTAGTTGCCATAGCCAAGAATCCAGTTTTTCATGGCAAGACAAAGCACTTCAAGATCAAATTTCATTTTGTCCGGGAGGCTGAGCAGTCCAATGAAGTTAATCTTGTTCATTGTAGCTCACAAGACCAATTGGCTAACATTCTAACTAAGCCACTTGGTACATCACAGTTTGAATTTTTGAGAAATCATATTGGTGTTTGTTGCATACAGTCCAAGGAGGAGTGTTAGACTTTTGGCCTGCAATGCAATAGAAACCAACAAGCGAATAAAGAAGTGGAGTGAACCTAGTGCAAAGAACTAGTTTTGTTCATTTTGATTGATTTTACTCCCATGTAGCTAAGCTTAATCTTTTTGCAATATAATAGCTAAACTAGTAGGTTATAATGTTTGATTGAATTGATGTAATGGCTGGTGTATTAGCTATTATTTTATGTCTAATTTAAGCTTGTATTGGTCAAAGTCTAGTGGGAGTGATTGATTCACTAGGTCATAGTCTTTTTGACTATTCAATCTTTGTACTTTATGTATATATTCACATATCAATGAAATGGTTGATAAGTTTTAACCATTAACTTGTGTTTTCAAGTTTTTTTGTTCTAGTTTTGTCTTCTCCTTCACTTCTTCTTTTGTATCCACATAAAATCACAAATGCATTACATGCATATTGCATGTTAAGATGCTGTTATAGTTCCAACAGTTGTGTCCCAATTTATTTGAATTTGAAAAGGGCGCCAGTTGATATATCACCAATAAATGGGGAGGACATGCATTTTCTCGAGATTGGAGGGGGAGTTGGTGTTTCATAATTGTGCACGACGTGGCACGAGGGTATTTGTCCTTAGAAATTGTTTTTTTTTTTTTTTAACTTCCTTTATACACTTCTATAAATTTCTTGATTCTGGCCTTTTGAATGACTTTTGCTCTTCTATCGATTGAAATAAGGTAAAAGTTTTAAGGAGGCTGTGAAGAAATCGGTGCAAGTTCTTTTTGTTCGAATTTCTTTGACGTAGTTGTCTTTTGGTAAGTTTCAGGTTCCTTTTTTTTTTTGTTTTTGTGTTTTTAAGATTTTAGGATTTAGAGTTATGGCCAGGAATAATAGTTGAAGAGGTAAGGGAATGGGAAATAAGGGATCTGATGGTCGGAGGCAGCAATACTCTAACAGGGCTGGTTCTAGTAGTTTTACAACGACAAAAGCTCCTGACAATTACAGGGAACTTTCAATCCCTACTAAAGGGAATGAGTGATCCTGTTCAACAAAACATGAAGAGATGGTACGAATGTTGGAAGTTGGGGTCATCAGGTTGTCGAATTATGCCTATGGATTTTCTATTCGTGACAGATTGAACCCCATAAGTGATGTGGTCGGAGGGTTTTTTCGAAACCACCGTGGGATCTTTTCCATATTTATCCAGGATTGCGCTCTCATTTCTTCATTTCCATGGTGTCTTTTAATAAGATACAATCTTCCATTTTATGCCCTAAGTTGTTGTGGAATTGACATTGATCCCTAAAGCGACCTTTAAAACTACTAGACTTCATCATAAGTGGTGTAGCTGTCAAACTTACAATGAGAAGAAACATTTCTTGGCGAATTGAAACTCCTTAGTGAATTTGGAGAGCGCGAGTGTTGTTGGCCCATCAAGTTTGTCCTCAATCTAGGATGAGTTCTATCATAATTCTATCATGAGTTCGCCCTTGAATAGGGTGATTCCTTTGTCTATATGATGAAGTAGAAAACTCAAAGTTGAAACCACTTTTTCAGTCTTCGCAAACTTCTGTGCTCTCTCATATAGAGTGACGAGGTCTTGATTCTTGTTATTCGTGGAGCAATACTTTAGTGTTGATGAGCCAACCCTGTTGTAAAGGGCATCAACCACCCATTTGTCAATCAAATCCTTGGTGTTGAGGGTCACGGAGTGAAAATGTTTAATGTAGTCCCATAAGTGCTCGCTTGGTTTGAGGATTAGCCTAGGCATTCAAAGAAGAAACAACTTCATCCAGTTGACGAGGGGAATGGGTGTTGATCTGCCCTAAGTTGCTTTATGGTTTCAATATTTTACTGAAGTTGCTCTTGATAAAATCAATAATATTGATGCTCATGCCTTAGTGTTCTTAGAGCTTCTGATCTCTCATAGCCAATATCTATTCTTGTGGTTCCATAAACTGCTGTGAGGAAGAGTTGGGATTAGATTGAGGGTTCTAAGCTTTTTCATTAGAAGTATGGAGTGGACAAACATTCGGTGGAGGGGGAAATCGAGAAAGTAGTACTACCAGGTTGGTGATACCAATTTCCATAAATTTCCACATATGGGTTGTAGCGTGCTGGGAATTTCTAGTTTGACCAGCATCTTGAGTTGGGGGATGTGTAGACAATGTTGGGTTTACTAGGTTCCTAGGGATGTTTTCATTGGGGAAAGTCATGTTGCTCCGTGCTAACCACATATGGGTTGTAGCATGCTGGGAATTACTAGTTTGACCAGCATCTTGAGTTGGGGGATGTATAGACAATGTTGGGTTTACTAGGTTCCTAGGGATGTTTTCATTGGGGAAAGTCATGTTGCTCCATGCTAACCACACCAAATCGTTGAGGACAAATGGAGGTTGGGGGCTTAAGAAGTGGTTCACACGGTGGTGTGTAGAGAGCCATAAGGTTGGGATATGTTTAGTTCAAGTAAGATTGTAGAATGATAGGTTGAAAGAGAGTAGTCAACCTAAGATCCTCTATCGTGGTTAAAGAGAGGTAATTAAAGATAAGGGTTATTCTCTCTTAATTTGGGGCCTTGAAACGTGTACAACGCAAGTCTCATCATGGTCGGCCATTTCGGAAACAAATTAGTTTTCTAGGTGATGATGGGACAAGGGCAGGGACAAGCTAGGCGAGATCCTAGGAGTGAGATATGCAACGAAGGGCCCAATACCTATCGTTGGCAAGGTAGACTAAAGAGTTTCAGCGCATATATACATTTATGGAGCTTGATCCTGATGAAGTGCTACCATTGGTGAGCTCTACGTGTTCGCAATTGTTATGCGATAAGATTGTGGTGACAAAGCCTATATGGGTGAGGTACTAATATCAAAATACTCAATGTCCAACATGATCCTGAGTTTGGGATTGAGTTATTGGATGAGAAACCCAAAAATCATGTTTTAGGGTTTTGCTCTTATTTCATTTCTTATTTGCCTATGGTTGCGAAGGTCTAGGGAATTGCTTACCTTGCAAGTCAAAAGCGCCTAGCTTAATTTACTAGAACTTTTAAATTATTTATTCATAAATAATTTATCTATTAAATAGGTTTAAATGTGTCATAAGTCCCTGTATTTTTAAAATTAAGAATTTAGTCTTATTTTTTTAATTTTAAAATTTATATTTAACTGTTAACACTATTAAATTTTTCTGTTAAATTCAAATTAATTACAAAGTCATTTTTTAATTACATGACTATCAAGTGAGTGTTGTTTATTTCAAAAATGTCACAATAATAAATTTATCAGTATTAACAATTGGACCTAAATTTTAAAATCTAAAAAGTAGAACTAAATTCTTAATTTTTAGAAAGTACAGGGACTTGTGGCACATTTTAACCTATTAAATCCTAACAAGTTTTGAGTGTAATAGTAAGACACATTATACCTTAACAGAGAAAACTCAAGTTCGAGTTTTAAAGACGACACTGTTAGGATGTGTAGTCACAAACCCCGAAAAGACTAATCTTCATAGATTGTAAAACCCATGTCAAACTATATCCAATCCAACAATCATACCCAAGTTTGAGTAACATAGGAAGTTAATATGTATCTATTCATCTAACCACCTTTCGTTACTTCCAGGGAATCATTACTTCAGCTTGCACAAGTCCACCATCTTATTCAGCAATGTCATCTGTTTCAAGGTTCAGTGCTGAAACCAGTGCTTCCGATTGTCTTGATAATGGTGTTTCAGCTATCATACATGGGGAAGCGTCATGCATTTCACCTGACAAAGATAGTTTTTATTCAGAGGCCAGAGAAAATGCCATGGTGAGATACAAAGAGAAGAAGAAAGCCCGACTGTGAGTATCAATTTTCTCCTTTCTTGTGGATTTAGGTGTGATACAATTATGTGTTTGGCATGACTCGAGTAAGTATTTTCATATATTTAGAACGGTTAAACTTATATTTGAATATATACTCTTAGGATCATGCCTGACTCTTCATTTTTGGACAATCAGACATAATCTCCCAAAATACCTTCTAAATACATTAACAATCTTTTTAACAAAATTAAAAATATCCGTATTAAACACACATTCATATCTGATACTTGTGTCATGAGTTTTTGGCATTGTGCAACAACATAGCTTAAAGCACTTATGTTTAATACTTGAATTATTCATCTAATTAGACAATAGTGTATCAAAATGAATGTTTGATACTTGAATTATTCATCTAACATAGCCTAAAGCTTTGTATTGAGCATATATTCATATCTCATATCCATCTTTTATTATTGGTTTTTTTTTATAGTGTCATGTGTTGTTCAGGCATGAAAGACAAATTAATAGTGCATCACGGAAAGCAAGAACCGACGTAGAGAAGAGAGTAAAAGGGAGAATTGTGAAGAGGGAGGACTATGATTCTGATAATCCAAATGTGACAAAGAGCTGTTAATCCTCTGTATTCTTATATATATATACACTACATATTTTATCAGTTCAAGATTCAGTATGTTCCCACTTGTTACTCAATCTTCCATTTTATACTCAACCAATTCTTTCTCTCCCATCTATTTATGTTATTGGATTCTGGTCTAAGCATGTGTATGTTCTTTTAGAGATGGTATTACATGGTAGTTGGTATCTACTTTTTATATCTTAAATTGATAATAAGTGGTTATTAAAATTTTGATGTGTGTCTATTATTTCAATGTATTACGACTTGTTTTGATTAATACTGATTTATATTGATACATTCAGTGTGTATTAGTCTATACTTTTAATATTTTAAACTAATTTTTATTTTTATTTTTATCTTAACTATTTTATTTTTTATAATTATATTTAAAATTAAATATAATCGTTTAAGTTATTAAATTTAATTAACCAGAAGGTACTAACTACCTTGGATATGTGAAGACATCTAACCCACTTTTCGTAGATTCAAATATTATAATTGCTATTCACGGTGCACTGAAAATTATATACAAACATTAACTCTCATACATCCTATTATAGGTATTAAATTGATAAATTTAGCTCATTTACTATACAAAACAATCAAATAAGATTACATTGTAATAGAATTAATATTATTGTTTAAAAATTATATGATTTTTTTTATAGTTCAATTTCAAATAAAATTTCATTTGAAGAATCATAAAAGTGTTCAAAATATAAACTCTATTAAATCGTAATTAAATAATAAATTTTAATTTTATTGAAATTTAGCATTATTTAATTTTTAATAGTAAAAATTAAATTAATCTATTTAATAATAAAATATTAATTTGTCTCAGCCCTCATAATAGGACTTACCAAATATTTTTACTGTATTTATAATGTTAATACTATAAGTGTGACTCAACCCAAATAGATATGGCAATGAATGCATTTCAATTAATATTTTAATTATTTAATTGTTAGGTTTAGCAACATTGTAAAATAATCATATTTGTCTACCAATAAAATATAATCTGATTTCAATATTTCTCAAAAATACTGTCTCATTGATATGTATTTAACTATAAAAATATAAATAATTAATTAAATATTTTTAAATCTCGTTATAACTTGTTTGTCGAGTGTTTATCTTTTCCAAGATTAGTTTAAGTTCAAATCACAATTGTATCAAAAGAAATTCTTAACTTACTCAAACTTTATTATATAATTACTTTTGGATATAATATCTACTTCTACTCATAACCCCTTCCTCTTAAATTAATTAACTTACATTTTAAATATTGATTAACTCTTAATTTAGTGGGTATCGGCATTGTTTCCTATACGTAGGAAGTGGGCATGAACAACTAAATCACATTTATCCTCATGTATATGAGTTAGGTTGGGGTTATGGATAAATTCTAAATATTATATAAAAAAAAACCATATGCCTTAAATCTTATATCAATAAAATATAAAATACTTGGTAAAGTTGAGGATTTGAAGATTAAGATTTCTAAGGTTTAAATTCTATTATATATTTATTTAAATTAATTTTATAGATTTTATATAAAATATAAAAGATAAAATGTTATCGTAATAATATATATTACTTTGTGAAAAGAGGAGTTTTAGTCATTTTCTAGTTAAGTTCATGTCTGATTGGTTTGTGACATGAATTCAGTCAAATACATAACAGTAAGTATTAGAAATCTTATTATACAAGTATACATGGGAAACCATAAATTTAAAACACTTTTAAAGATCCGTTTACTGATGTTGTAGATCCGTTTGTGGCTGAAGCAAGGGCCTGCGAACGGGCGATGCTATTGGCGAAAACCATGGGTTTCCGATGCCTGGCTGTTGAAGGTGATGCCCTAACAGTTATTAAAAGCATTCAGAGGAGGGGTTTAGATAGATCAGTGATCCGATCAATAACACACCATATTTTTATCATGGACCGGATTTGAATGATCTCTTACCGATTTGTACCAAGAGCGGTTAATGAAGTTGCTCATATGTCGCCCCGGAAGGAAGAAGAAGCGGATACTTTGGGATATGGAGTCAAGGGTTCCGGCTTGATTGTCTAACTTGGCGGAGAAGGAGAGGAGTTTGACGAGATAGAATGATTTGGGATTTGTTTTGCTCGCTCGCAGAGGAAGGTTCATTGAATCCTCTGTTGGCTGTCGGTGTCAGGTAGAGCAAGAGTCGTATTAATTAGAAGCGACTGATATCTTTCGGTGGGGTGGGGCTCAAGGTGTTCCTTTGTTTTATTTTCTGATTGTTGTTATCTGTTTTTTGCTTAGGTTACTTGTTTTGTCTTTGGTTTGGACCTTTTATTTTTCGTTCTTTTGGGCTTGAGCCTAACCTTCAATTTTATCAGAACTTTTATTCAAAAAAAAAAAACACTTTTAAAGATAACATACAATAAATAATAAAATGTATAGTTTGATATTAATTAATTATATCATAATGACACATGAAATTTGTATGGTATTAAAATTAAAAAGTAGATTAAATTATGAGTAAAACAAAATTTAAATACATGAATACATCATATAAACAATACTAAATGCACTATAATTATTTATCATGATTTTGTCATCAATTACAAGTTAATGTCGAGTTAACTTGTAACACCAACTCATTGAACAACATTATTAATATATATAATTAATGGAGATAATAAATAGTGTATATTAACATAAAATTGTATAAAATAAATTAAAACTAAACCTTGATTGAGTTGTAAATTTAAAATTTTATCAATTTAATTGGCATGAATTCAAATTTTATTATATGTATATTTTAATTGAATTATCTTAAAATTAAGATTAAATTACCTTTAAATAATATAACTTTTAAATTATTAAAAATATTTTCATAATTTTCTGGCCGAATTGAATACTCATTTGAGAGTTTAGTATTTAAGGTCGCATTACCAACTTAATATATAGTATAGATATATTTTACAAAATACTGTGCACCGTCAAAATCCCCTGATCGAAATCAAACGGCCTGTTTAGTCACCCGAGGTTTTCGTCCTCAAACAGAGAACAAGAAAATCATAAATTTTTTCATGAAAAGAAAATCTAATTAGATTAATTAAATGGCTTAAATACCCTTATTAAGTGGTACGGCAAGGTTAAAATCGAGTGGAGGAAAACATAGGGGCGAACCAAGTAAAAAGATAAGTGAAAAGGTGGACATAATGGTAAAATTTTGTTACGTGTTTGTTTTAACAGTTTCTCCCTTCCTTCCTTTCCCTCCAATTCTTTCATCTCCCATTTTCTCTCTTCCGAAACAAAACAAAAAGAAATCTCTCTCGCTGTCGCTGCTCTAAAGAGAGAATCTTAGAAAATAAATTCGGAGGTTTTTTTCAGAGATTCAGGTTAGCATCAAATTAATTTACTCGATTTCTATTTGTTTCAATCGTTGTTTTCTGGTGTTTTGGTTTTTTATTTACTGCATTTTTTTTTTCTGTTTTCTGTGAAAGTTTTTCAAGCTTGTGTACTTTCATTTGCAAATGCAAAGCGACGGTTCAACTCTTTATGGCGATGTCCTAGCCAAACAACCAAAAGATAAGGAGAATGAAGGAGATTACTCTCCTTCAGCTGTCGCTGCCACCTCTCTCTTTGATCTCTACCATCCCCGTCACGTCATGCAACAACATCAAGATATGATCAACCGCCATAATCTCTGCCTCACGAGCCTCCACGAAGCTTCTAAAGAAGTGGAGGCACTCCGCCAAGAGAATACTGCTTTGCGATCTGTAAACCGCGACCTCAACAAGCAACTCAGCACACTGATCCAAGCCTCTATGCAGAACCACTTCGCAACGTCTGATTATAAAGCGACGCCGTACGAATTGCTGAATGAGTTTCAAGGGCTTTGTCTCGGTGGTGACGGTGGGGGCGTAGGAGAGGAAGAGGTTTCTGATGAGAATCCGACGAGCATGATGGACATGGAAGGTGCTGGGGATGTGGAGAGGGTTATGTTGCCTAAGAGCATATCTGTTAGGTCTAATGGATATCTGAAGATGATGAGTAGTCAAAACAGTCAAAACGCTGGTGAGAGTCGTCGTCGTAAATATCGGGGACCAACTCGGTCTGGAAATGCCTCTCAACTCAGTGGAGCGGTGAGTTTATTATTGTTACTCTTTTGTTGATATAAATTCCTAAATGCTATATTTTTATTTCTTGAGCTAGATTAATGTTGTAGCAGTTATAAAAATATATATATATATATATATAGTCTACCATTGCATCAAATATAAACTTAATTAAAATGTGACAATTTACGTCCTTCGTGTCATTTTCTACTACTATAATCGTGTTTATGGTGTTTTATATTTAACAAGCTAATGAGCACTGTTTATATATTTTTTCTTGTTTTGTTTTAATTAATTTGTATCATGTATTGACGTCCTAGTCTTATTTATTTTTAGTTATTAAATGAACTGGCTGCTATTTTAGCGATGATTTCTTAGTTTTTTTTTGCTTTTTAGGTAGAACTCGGGGGATAAGTTAGTACTTCAAAGAATTTGAAAAATCCAAATAACATGATGAATTAAAGGTGCAGCCTTCACATTTTTGTGCCGAGTGATCAGAGAAAATTAATTGAACTCTTTCATTTCCAATCCCTGAACCCATTGACCCTTTTAAGTTTGAATCTTAAGAATTTGGCCCAACATTGTTACCCTTGACAAAAGTAGATATTTGCTATGATTGGCTTCTATTCTATATTCTTGTTTACTTTGTTAAATTTGATTCCCTCTTCTTCTTTGGAAGGTCTAAACTATGTTCAGTGTATGTAGAGCTTTTAAAAGGATCATTTCTCCAAATCCATGTTCAAAATTATCAAATACCAATGTTAAATGCGAGTATTTCAAAAAAAAAAAAAAAAAAAGAGTAGGAACAATGTATTAGCTAACTAATCATTTTTGGTGAATGTGTGGCAGAAGGTGTACGTGCAAGGAGGAAAAACGGAGGAAGAGCCACTTGAACTCGAAGTGTACAACCAAGGCATGTTCAAGACTGAACTCTGCAACAAATGGCAAGAGACTGCTGCCTGTCCATATGGTGACCACTGCCAGTTTGCTCACGGCATTGAAGAGCTCCGCCCTGTAATCCGCCACCCTAGGTACAAGACTGAGGTTTGCAGAGTGATCCTTGCTGGTGATGTCTGTCCCTATGGTCATCGATGCCATTTTCGCCATGCACTAACTGAACAAGAGAAGTTCATGGGCTTTCTCAAGCCCCCGACCAGGTAAAAACTTTGATCCATGACTCGGTTGCCATAGAGATGTGGATATACTTCATATTAATTCCGAACCCCAAAATTTGGGAAAAATAATATTGCTTAATATAGGAAGTCTATAGACATGGTGGACTCCAAAGTTTATACGATTGGAATAATTAGATTTTTTGTTTATATTTTAGACTCAAACTCTGATAACCATATTCACGTAGTCGTTGGTATGTAAATTTCGAAACTTCGGATATAATCCATCTTGATTCCTTTCTATTTTTAATTTTGTAGGATGAATAATTCTAGTATCTATCCATATGTAAAAGTTTAATCGAATTTCAATCTAATTATAAATTTACCACAAAATCTAATATTTTAATGAAAATTAAATATTTTTAAAGACATTTTATATATTTTATATAAAATTTGAACACATAATATAACCTTCAATATCTGTATTTTAACACTTGAACCAATTTTTGCATTTTATTTAACATCGAAATGGTAATAAGAAAGTCCTCCAGGTTGCAATCGTGCTATATGAATGATAATAGTATTCATTCAAAACATATAATATACTGTTGCATCAAGAAAGATAAAAAAAAAAAAAAAAAGATAAAAAGAGAACACATTTGAATACATACCATGCTATATGAATGATAATAGTTCAAAGAACTAAAGTAATATTGTACACACATGTTTCCATCTTCAGCAGCTTTGATATTATCAGGATTTATTCGATTTCACTTTTACAGCTTCATTAATAAATGCCCAACTGTTTCTTCTGATCCAAAGAAACGTGTTTGGATAAGGGAAAAAGGAAACTCCTTAATCGATTAAATATTTTTACCAAATTCATTATTCTCAAAATTCAATTTCTTTTAACTGGAATCATACTCATTTTTTTTTTCCATAAAAAATCTGCCTGCATATGACAATTATCTCATTAAAAATATTTTGACGAACAAAATTAATATAATAAATCTATAACTATAAAGTTATTTTTTTTAATTTACAATTTACGATGGTGAAGCAAGGAGACAGAAGGAACTGAACTTCGAGATTTAGGCTCAAAGTCTCACCTCTGATTTATCAATAGATTTACTGATAATTGGATTATAAAAAGTTATCCCAACTCAAATAATATAGATCTATCTTATCCATTTTATTTTCACCACTTTACTATTTTTAACTTTTTCAAAAACAGGGTAAAAAAGATATAAAATTTACCACAGCAAAAAACAAATCTATGAAGATCCATGGTAAAGAACAAATCTATATAAAAACAAAACAGAAGAGTAAGAAAAATAGGTAAGGTTTACCGATTTCACTTACAAACTGTAGGAAATGATTAAACAATAAAGATTGAAGAAAGGTAAGAAAATGGAGAGGAAGTGCTGGAAATCAATGGAATGGGAGGAATTGGAAAGATTTTTCATTATTAAAATACAGAGAAAAATTAAAATCTTTCCAATTCCTCCATTCCAAAAATTTCCATAAACGGTCTCTCCTTTTCCTCCTTCAAAACAGTCAGATCTAGCAAAAAAGGGGTAGGGAGACAACGTGAGGAGAAAGAGAAAATAAAGGAAATCGTAGGCATGGGTGGAATCGACAAGAAAACTAAAAAAGACAAGTTATATTTTCTTGCCGAATCAACCACAGCCGAAGACTTCCTCTAATTTCCTCTCTTTCCTCCACCTCTCACTTTTTTCTTTTCTCTCTCTCAGAGTCCCTGCTGTGGCGGCTTTCCTTACCTTGGTTTGAGTACATCCATCTTTAATAGGTGTTTATAAACTGTGAGTATAGTTTATTTATTATTATTTTCACAGGTGCTGACGAATGCCCTATTGTGACTACTTACCCCATACGTTATGTCATTTATTCCGCTTTACTGGGATTTCCTAATTTTTTTTTACTGGGATTTTCTACCCAATATTTATAAAAATAGGCAGATGGAGCAGTGATTCCAGCAATGGCGACATTACTCTTCCCTGTTAGTCATCATTATTTTAATGATCGCTATTTAAAATGTATATATATTTTTTGATGCCGCTAGAGCAATCGGCGACATCGATATGTATTTTCATTCAAAATACCGTCCAATTTTATATTGTTAGAGTGAAAAAATTTCTCTCTTTCAAAATTAAATATTCTTTTATTAGTCGTTTCTATTTAATCTATACCTATCCCCATTTATTAGTCGTTTCTCTCTCTCTTTCGATCTCTTTTATCTTTTGTTTTCTTTTTCTCCCTTCCTTCTTTCTTCTCCTTTTATAACATACCCTCTTTTCAATTTTTTCCTCTCATCTTGTTTTAGTTTTGGGTAACCAAAGGCCAAAAACACACACATGTTACACTAGGAAGAGAGTTTCCGTGAGAGAGAAAAACCCTAAGTTTTGTTTGCAGTTTTTGCTTTTTTGTGATTTTTGAAATCCCCTGCTTCATCAGAGACTGATTTTGAGGTACGAATCTTTACTTGAACTGTCTTTGTCTTTGTCTTTTGCCTTTTCATTTCTATTTTTAATTTCAGAATTGTTTTTTTACTTCTATTTCAGTTGGTTTATTCTAGGGTTTTTGCTTTCCAAGTTTAGAAATCACTGTTTTGTTCCGTGTTTCAAATCTATAGATCTCAGTATGGTTGTGCTTTTTGTTTGTTTGTGGTCTACTTTCATGAGAAAGAGAAACCCTAAAACCCGAGTTTTCAGCCTTTTTTTAATTTTAAAAAAATATATATGTTAAATTAATTTTGGTGTCGCGGCGATACCGTTAAAAAATATTTTTTATTTTCAGTCTAATTGTATAAAATATTGGTGTATTTTATAGGATTACATTATACCGGTATCGTCGATTATTCAAGTGACATTTTTTTTTAAAGTAATCATTTCACTAGTCATTGCTGGCAGTTGAGGGTGGTGTCGCTGATTGCTCAAGCAACACTGGTGGTCTATTGTTCCTTTTGTACAGTTTTGTAATGATCAGTTTATATCTCATATCAGTAAATATTTATTTATTTTTATATTATTTGGTAAAAAAATCCCATTTATTCAAGTCACACATTTGTTTTTATCTTTTTAATACAAATTATTGAGACTTCTACTGCCAGCTAATAAAAAACCTCGCTTTCAGGATTTTTTACTTTGATAATATAAAAAAAAAAATAAAAATAGTTAAATATCAAAATAGTATTCCCATAGCATTATTTACCAAAATGGGTGAAATGAACAGTCTCAAGGAGTGGTTCTTGAAGGGGTGGCGGCACCACCCATTTTTTTTCCTACCAACAGCTGACCATCATTAGGCAATAATTAGATTAAAAAAACATATTTTAATGATGGAGGGTAGGCATATGGCGGCACCAGTATATAGGTTTAAAAAAATTCGAGCACCATATAAGCCATATACGGGCTAAAAAAATAATTTTAAGGGGACTGCTTTTGTTAGGTGGCACCTAAGGGAGGAGGGCTTTTGTCAGGCGACACCACTGCTGGCAGTTTACCGCCTACAACGGACGTGACCGGTCAATCACGAGGTGTTTATGCTTCTCACCCCCGAAACAACTACCCATTTTCCCATTTTTATTTTCCCTTAAAGCATATATAGGCTTTTTTACTAAAATAATACAAAAAATTAAAAACGAAAATAGGAATATAATAATAGTAATAATAATAATATCAGATAATGGTAATAATAATAATGAAAACAAAATAATAGAAATGACAATAATTAAATAATAATAAAAAATAAAAGAAATAAAATGAATAATGGTATCAATAATAAAATAAGAGTAGTAATGCTAATAATAGTATGCTATAGTAATAATAAAATACAATGATAGTAAATTATTAATAGTAATAAAAAATATTAGATGATGGTAATAATAATAAAATTGTAAAATACTTAAAATGAGCTAAATTGTATTAAAACGGAAGTTTTGGACAAATTATAAAAATAAATGATAGAAGGATTAAATTGAAGTGCTTGCTGAAATAGAGAGGACCGAATGGGCAAATTTCCGATTGGTGATGCTCATGCTAGAGGCACCACCAGTCTGCTTGGCAGAGGCATCACCATCTGTCATTTTTCCGCCATTTCCTTTTTCTTCGTTTCGGTTTTTTTTATTTCACTTTTTTTTTTTTAGGAAGTAGGAAGGGTGGTGCCACCTCTGCCAGAGGCGCGACCACCCTCGTTTATACCATTTTCGTAAATTTTAAAAAGTGAACTCTATTTTCGTTTTTTAATTTTTTTGTATTATTTTAATAAAAAAGCGGCATATATATAAGCGCCCCATCAAATGATCCCCTTGTGTTGAAAAAAAAAAAAAAAGAGTTCGGCAGTTTGGTTTTGTAGATTTTGTGTTGGGAAGAAAGGAATCAGTAGGTATGTTGTGTTTTTTTTTAATATTATTTATTTGTTTGTTATTTACTTAACTAGTATAAAGAAAATTATTATATACTGAAATGTATGACCAAAAATATGTTATATTTTCTAATTTTTATTTGTAATTATTATGTAATTATTTGTTTTTACTTAGTTAATATTAAAAATTCTTTTTTAGTTTTTAGGGCTTTTTATGTAATTATAATTTGTTTGATATTTTTAACATTAAATTTTACATTTTAATATTTTTTGTGTTGAAAATTTATCATTTAATATCATTTTAATGATTTAGAGATTGCATGTTGAATTTTTGGTATGTTTAATAAAATAATAATTTTATTTTTTAATTATAATATTTTTTGAAAAAATAGTTTAGAATATTTTTGGTATGTGTAGACATAAAAAAGTTTAAGTGATATTATTGTTTTTGCATGCTTTTGTATATGTTATTATGATATTATTTTTTAATTATTGTGATTTGCATGTTTTTGTATTATATTTATGTGTTTTGTTAATGAGTGAAAACATTTAAACTTTAATTTTTATGTTAAAAATGTATTTTCGTTATTTGTATATTTTTATTTGTTTAGGTGATGATTAAATTTGTTTTTTTCTTTTTGAAAGCGTAAATATCTAAATGGGATCTTTGATTAGATAAAATAATTGCACAACAAATATGATTAATGTGCTGGTAATAAAATTATTATTTGTTATTCATAGATCATCTTATAAAGTAACACGTCATTTTTTATTTAATTGGGATATATTAACTAATGCGATAACTTAATATGGTCAGGGTTAGTACTGCGTATTGAGGGCTCGAGTCAATGGTCTGGGCTATCGGCTGGATGAACATCTTATGCTATACTTGGAGGCATTCAGATTCGGAATAGTGGCATTGATTCGCATGTTCGATTTGAGGTGCGACTTGATATTCGCTTTGGTTGAACGGTGGTGTCCGAAGACCCACACATTTCATTTGTCATGTGGGGAGTGCACCATCACTCTGGAAGATGTTGCACTGCAACTCGAGCTCCCAATCGACAATAGTGTAGTCACAAGTCTAAGTACAGTGTCTTAACCGGTAGCGCTTTGTTATCACTTACTAGGATACTCGTTTGGTGATGGTGGAGATAAATTTACGAGTTTGAAATTTTTATGGTTGAAGGGAAATTTTGAAACTTTATTGAGTACTGCCACTGAATGAGAGATGATGTGCACCGCTCGAGCATATGTAATGCATCTGATAGGGGTGTACTCATGCTTGATGCAAATAACAACAGGGTCCACTTGATGTACTTGCCTCTGTTATTTAATTTGATAGTCACCTGTTCGTACAGTTGGGGCTCAGCAGTATTAGCAACATGGTATCGTGAGCTTTGTCAAGCGACAAAAAGCAGTACCATGGTCATAGGTGGGTGCCTGATATTGCTGCAGTCTTAGGCACTATAAAGGATGCCATTTTTGGCATCAGTTAGTCACTAAACATATCTTCCCACTTGTAAATAGGTGATCAAATTTAAGCATTACATCAAGAATTTTTCATTTTTATGAAAATTTGTTCTAACAAGTTTAATTTTTTAGTAAATGGAGTACTTCTTTGGGTATGGCGAGGTCATATATGCTTCTGATTTACCGACAGACAATTGAGACACACGTCAGGGAGGGGCTAATTTTTTTCTAATATTCATGATATGTAAATTACTTTATTTATGTTATCTGACTCGTGTTACTATAACCATGTTTTTAATTGTGCAATTTGTCTGAATGTCACATTCCGCCCCGGACATTGTGACTGTTATTCCTCCATTTTCTCATATCCACTCCCGCTTGTAGTTCATTAACGCACCCCTGCTGAATTTCTTAATAGTCAAGTGGTACAATGGTGATCGAGTTCTGCGGCAGTTCAAGTGCAAATAAGATATTCTGAATGTTCCACAGAGATTTGACGATGTCCATAGAATTAAAAAAAGGGGGAAACAAACAAAGAATTGAGTATTAAAGCATCAACAATATCTTATATTGTGGGATGACCGGATGGAGCGAAGACCTTGAATGGATTTTGATTTTGATTTGAGGCCCTCGATAGAGTTCCAACAGTGATACATCTAAAATGGAAAACCATATTTATTTGGTAGGCAATCGATGCTAGTCCTTCCACACATGCAACGACAAGGGCACCAACACCACCGCCTGACACATCTGCCTCTTGCACCTCAACTCGAGCCCGAGCTCGAACTCGAGTGGTCTAATACACAATTTAAAGGTAGTTCTTATCATCCGGATGTGGGGATAGATAATTTTTTTTGAGCTCGTCGGGCTATACATATCAGTTAGATATTTTTGGTTCTAGTTTTGATCATTCGGATCCAAGATCATCAATGATGTTTGATATCTTTAGCCTATTACCACGCGAGTACTCTACCCTTCCTGGGCAAACCTTTGGGACATACAATTTTTCGAGTATGTTTAGCACACCCTAAGGTTCACCGATGGATGTTATGAATGATGTCTTGGGTAAGGATAACAATGACTATCGCTAGCACCCTCAACGCCAAGGCCAGACACCACAACAGTTTACCCTACGGACGACACCATCGAACCATCAATTTTAGCACGTGTAACATTATCCTTATTGCATGTAGTTTGTAATTTTAATTTAAATTTTCAAGTTTATATTAATTACATTATAGTAAATTATTGTCTTAAATATTTTTAATTTTTAATGATTACAAAATGAAAACATATAATTAATAAATATTATTCATTCAACAAAGATTACATTTCAAAACACAACTTTTGACTTTTTTGAAAATAATATAATGCCAACGTTTTGTTTTAAGATGTAATATATTTATGCTATTCCTAAAATATAAATATGAAAATTTCATCATAACAAAAAAAAAATTAATAAAAGTTTAAACATGGAATACATTAATTCATATTCCACTCGATCGAGACGATTGTCCAATATGGTAGGTTTGATACGGGCATTTAGTCTTATTATGACCAGTTATTTTGTATAGACCATAAAGTTTGGGGTCAATTTTCTCCCTTATGTCCATTTCACCATGGATCTTGGTGACCTAGGGGCAGCCTTTCATCTTTCTAAGTAACCCATTGTCTGGGACAAACTCTAAAGTCGGTGAAGGCACTTCCTATGTAGACAAATGGAAAACTTGTTTCCCCAAATACACAATGTGCATTCCA
Organism: Gossypium rotundifolium; assembly: GCA_025506655.1. Classification (NCBI taxonomy): domain Eukaryota; kingdom Viridiplantae; phylum Streptophyta; class Magnoliopsida; order Malvales; family Malvaceae; genus Gossypium; species Gossypium rotundifolium. Next base: position 55,179,048 of record CP106726.1, on the reverse strand, counting down.
GAGTGTACACTTTATCGATATATTGTTCAACATTAATCGAGGCATGAGCATAAACTGCAACAACATGCATACAAGGGTAACAAAGTGTTTAGAACTTCTAGCAATCACACCGTTTGCTCTAGATTTCAACTCCGTAAGTCTTAGGTGGGATACCGGGTAGACGACCGATGGATTCCATAACTCAAAAAGTTTCTAATTGTTGAGAATATATTTATACATTCATCAACCTCGCTATCTAATGATTCACATCCATTGCCTTCTTGACCTCCTCGACAAACACGTGTCTCGCCTATATCTAACTTACTTGTTTCAGGCCCATTCTTGGTATTAAGGTTGCCAGCCTGTAGAACATAGTTGAGAAAACATATGAAATTGGAAGATGTCATATTCGCTTCAAGACGGAGTTAACTGCCTTTGCTAGGTTGATGGCCATATGACCATATCGAGACCCGTCATTGATAGTACTAGAAAAAACATATGTTTTCTCCCTACTTATTGGTTAATTTATACCCATTTAGTTATCTTTAGCACATATTTTAGCATTTTCAGTTCAGTAAATTACATTTTATAACTCAGTGGATATCAACCTATTTATCCTTAATTTTGTCATATTTGGTACTGATGTCGCTGTATAAGTAATTCTAGATTGCACCCAGAATTATCGCCGCACCTAATAGCTGTCCGAATAGAAACAAAAATGCTTGAGCTGTCCAGTCTGGTACAACTAACTTGTACGTAAAGAGGCAGCATGATTATGATGAAATGACACCTAGGTTATTTGGGGAAAAATATATAAATATTCACAAAAGAAAAAAGAAAAAGAGGGGAAAGCTTTTTGGATCATCTTCTTCAACTTACCTTGGGAAGCTTTTGGCTATAGCGGCTTAAGCTCCAACGGGTCAACCGACATGAAAAGGATGCAGACCAACTCTTGCCGAGAAGCCCTAAGTGCGACACAAGAGGGAATAAATAGATTCAAGTCGAGTTGTCTAGGGATAGTATTCTCTACTTGTTTCTTTTATTTTTCTTTTCTAACACTGGTGGTTACTTTCGATTTCATATTAGTATGGAAGTACACATGATTTTTGAGTTTTATTTTATTTTATTCAATCTTGCTTCTACGATTTAATCTTTGTGTTTGAATGTTTTTAGCATGGAAGTGTTATTGCGGTCACTGACACTAGAAGGTGCAGTGACAATTCAAGCTAACAAGCATGAAATGGAAGTTCCTTGAGGACTAGAGGAATTTAATCCACTTGTTCTTAATAGTGTCCCATTGCCATCATCGAAAGGTGGGGTTAATGTGTTTGTTTAAGTCTTAGATTAAATATAGAAGTTAAGCTTGGTAAATATTCATTGCAGTTTAATGCATCGACAATCACCTATCCTTTTTACCTTGTGAGCACTTAGCATTTTGTTGAATATTCACGTTGGCGACCCAGTTTCTCACTATCATATTTTATCTTATTATTTTCAAGTTATTACTTCAACAACTACTCTCACAAGTTATCTCATTTTATCTAATTATTTCACTAACGTTAATAGAAAAAAGACAACCATCCTCGTGGGATCGATATTCGGTAGACTCGTATCTGTCTACTATACTTGCATCGACAGTGAACACTTGCACATTATTGCTGTGACGTTAAATAGCCGACCAATCATCGAAACTTTGAGCCTATTGTCACAGCTCCATTGTACCCAACCACTCTTTGAAAGGAGTATTCATTTCACTGTGCATATCACCCTCAAGCATGGTTAGCCTTTGCCTGAAACAGTGTTGTTCTAGATGGTATATTGCGTATGTATTTCGAAAAGACACGTTACCTTTTAAAATTAATTATTGGAAGTGTTAAGAACACTTAAAAAATGTTGAAATCAAAATTTACTCATGCTCACTACTTGTTTTCGCTAGTATACATTCTTGTAGTCTCGGTGGAAGTTAGAAGCGTTATCCAAATGCAGTAAATGAATCTCCACGGAACATTGAAGTGTCTAATCTTGGATATTAGTCCCTTCGATCTATCGGATATGATACAAATACTGTTGTCTCTAGCAACATACATCCGAAAGTTTGTCAGGAAGAATTCTCATGATTCCATATTCTTTGACTCCACAATGGAAAAAACTATCGGAAGTAAGTTTCGGTTCCTGCCTTAAGCAACCGTAATAAGTATGATCTGTATATATTTTTCGTATGGCCATGTTTCATCAACCTGCACAAGGAACTTGTAGTGGGGAAAGGCCCGCACACATGGATCGAATGTCCATAACATATAGTGGAAAATTCTTCTTCCCAGTTGTAGTTGGTCATTCAGGCTGTAATAAGGTCGTTTCTGCAACTCAATGACAATCCCTGGCACATAATCTTGCATAACAATTATCCACTCATGTAGCTCATTGTATGATGTATCCCAATCTCCATACAACTATTCCATGGCCATCTGTTTAGCTATCCATGCTTTCCTGTATGACACTCGGTACTAGAATTGTTCTTGCAATTCAGCAATCAGTACCAAAATAGAATGATCAACATGTCCTTCACCATTGGTATGATGCAGTTGCAGATAGTTTTGGCATCAAGTTTACGGTGATCTTGCATTATACATGTAGAAGTGCATGTGTGAGGCCAAACAAATTTATGGATCTTCCACATTTGCGACCTCTGGATAAATGTGTCTCACTCGCCAATTGCACCCTTCTGTTGACCTCCAACACTCTCCAATATACAATGTCAATTTAAACATGACGACTTTGTAGTCAATTGACATATTCATGCTATACCGTTTAATGGAAAATATGTAGTTTTCCTTGGTCGCAAAATTTTTACCTCCGAATAACTCCTCACGATAGGGATATATGACCATCAGTAAGCAGGTAATATATTGGGATACTTCGTAAACTAGGATGCATGCGTCACATATAGAACTACGATTAACATGTAAGCCCTAGGATCATTGTGTATGATAATGCCTCGACTCGGGTTCTCGACTGAAGACACGTAAACATTTTTATTGTCATTCACGCCTTTTTCTTCAATATCATCTAGAATCTCGTCTAGATCAAGATCACTATAATCTTCAACCTCGTGATAAAAAAATCCATTATTATCATATTCATCTTCACCATCTGCATTGGTTTTAATCACCACCGAATATATTTGTAAACGGGGACACGGGTTAAGGTTCTCAGACGCATGTAGAGCATTAAGATCGATGTCAAACCTACGTACAGTCGATTGCCTATCAACTAATGCTCTCGGAATCTTCTCACACGGATCTTGAACTCTATGTTCTTCACTTAAAGAAGTAAAATCTTAAGCTGGCTCCACATCAACTAATTCAGCAAACAATTGAATCGGTTCAGTGTGGCCACTCTGATTCAAACAATAAAATGCGACCATTGTTTCCACGTCTTCATCGTCTACAAGTTCCATCTTGGTGAACTTGATGGGATTTTTCAAAACTAGGAATTTGTAGAATAGTTTCAAGATCCTCCTCCCATAATGTCTAACAATTTTTTCACTGATCCTTCCTTTCATATCATTAATCGACACATTTCTATTAAATCTCATTGCTATTTGTTGGTGACATTCAAATATACAATTTATAATGACTTAGTTTCAGGTGGTGTCAAAAATTATGGTTTTGAAATGTCATTTTTGCAAAAAGTGTTCATAGATATTAATATTTAATATTTATGAGACTAGTATAGAAATATATTAAAGTTGGTCTAGTAATTTTGTTTAATTGATAGAAAATTAAGGTACAAGTGTAATGATACTAAAGTCAACGAAGTTGAAAATTTCGATTCTGAGATCACGTTTCCATAAACCAAGTCAGTAAATATTATTAAATAATATTTACGATTTAATTATAATTTTATATTAAATTTTGATGGGATAAATTTGCTAATTGGACAATTAGTAAAAGTACAAGTGTATCGATTCTAAAGTCAGTGGTTTTGGAAATTGAGGTATCGGGACCTCATTTTCATAAATCATCATTTTCATAAATCAAACTCGTAAATATTTTTAATAAAAATATTTGCGAAGTTAATTTTTAGGCAAATTGAATTTTGGTTAGGTAATTTTGTATACTTAGTACTCAATTTAAGTATAGAGACTAAATTGCATATTAGGTAAAAGTACAATTATAAAAAGGATAGAAAATTATAAAGGGGCTAAAGTGGTAATTTAACTGCTAAATTTCATTTTTTTGGCAGTGGATTAGCATATATATATATATATATATATATATATATATATATGATTAGTTATTAAAAGAAAAAAAAAGGGGAAAAGTAAAGAGTTAATAATAATAAATGATATAGTGCAAATTGGGTGGAGGTGGGTAGGGAAAAGGAAACATTTTTGTTTCTCACCATCCACCCTTCGAAGCGGCAGTGAAAGGGGGAGAACGTGCAACCTAGGGCTCAAAAAGTTTGAGCTCAAATTGGTTAATACAATTTAGTTTTTTTCTTATAATTTTTATGTTTTCGAAATCTCGGTACTATAAGCTAGCTGACCCCTATTATAATTTTTGTTATTATTAAAATTTGAGGATGTTACTTTAGTTGAATGCTTGAAGGTTTGGTGTTAAATGATTAACTTTTAAGCTTTGATTTAGAAAAGAGACTAATTCGTAAAGTTTAATTATTAGATTTGAATATAAGGATCAAAGTGTAAATATTTCAAAATGGGTATGAATTTTTGTAATTATTGATAGTTGAGGGCTGTAATAAGATGCATTTGAAATCTTTTTGAAAAATTGGTGCTCAAATTTGAAAGATATAACCATTTCAGTTTTAAGGACTAAATTAAATAAAATGCAAATTTTAGGAAAAATGTAAAAAATGTTAATAGAAAGAAATATGCATTATATTACTGTTATAAGACATTTGGGACTGATAGTTGAAATAAATTATTATATAGATCGAGATTTGAGCTAATTGGGGAATAGTTGAGGAAATATAAAATTTTGGCAATCAATCCTTGGCGTTTAGTGTGCCACTATTTTTGTTAGGTAAGTTCATATGGGACTTACTTTGTTAATTAATGATGCATTTTTATTATATTATGTTGCTTACTATTTGAACTGTTATTTATATAATGTTTTTGACATCAAAAGAATAAATCGAAAAATATGAATTAAATGATTTCGATGTGTACTGTGAGCAAATTCTTGATTTGATGTTTATTAAATTCTGTATGATATGATATTTTACATTATTTATTGTTGCAGTCCAATGCTAAAAAAAGAATTGATTTACCTTGAAGTAGTTATATGGAATTGATTTATATATGTAAAGCGGATTGAGATTAAGCAGTAATATGTGTGAATCTTTGTAACATTTGATATGCTTTAAATGCTAGCAAAAGTATGTTTCAAATGCTGTCAAAGTAAGTTTTAAATGTTGTCCAAAATATGTTTTAAATGTCATTTAAAGCATGTTTTAAGTGTTGTCCAAGCTAGACATTTCTATTATGTTTATGTTAAATTAAATGTTGGGATTAAATAAGTGTTTATGTAAATTTTAATGCTGATATTATAGGAGAATAAGTGTAGTTTTCCAAAGCTGGACATTTCTATTATGTTTATGTTAAATTAAATGTTAGGATTAAATAATTGTTTATGTCGATTTTAATGCTGATATTATAGGTGAATAAGTGTTTTTCTAAAGCTGGTTATATCTAATATGCTTTATGTCGATTTAATGCTTTACTTGAATTTTTTGTTACATTATCGTTCCAATGGGAGGGATAAACTAGTGTAATTCAAGGTTGTTCAAATATTTTTTTTTTAACACTATTCGATTCTTAAAATATTAATGTTATTCGAGTGTCCATTGATACTATAGTCAGAATATTATAAAGTGGGTGAATGTTATAAACTATGTTGCTTGTATGTTCGGTTATAATGTTCAAAGGTTGGTGTCTCTATAATCCGGCTATTTCAATTATTATTCTTATATATATATATATATATATATATACACACGTTACTTTGCTTGGAAAGTGTAAAAAGAGTCATTGGAACAAATTGGTGAAGTTTTAAACTGAAATTGAAACATTGGTTTTGAATGAATGAACACTCATTTGTTGATTTTACCAATCAGCACAGGGCACATTTATTTGTCAGTTATACCGACCAGTGCTATGCACACTCATTTGTCGGTTTCACCAGCTAGCTTAGGGCACAATTCATTATTACAGGTTTATTCGTCAGGCACTGGGTGCCAAATTTGGTATGTTTGTCAGAATCGAGTAGAGGTACGAGTTCGAGTACGTTATTGGTGAAGATAAAAAAAGGAAATGGAAATAAGAATTAATATGTGAATAATGAATGGAATTAAAATGGAATATGAATTTTTGACTACTTCAAAAAATGTTTAAGTATTCAGATTATAGGGATACTACTAAAATTTTACTCAATGGTTGATTTAATTTATGTTGTGTGCACAAGTTAGGTACTCATTGTAACAGCCCGATTTAGGGGCTAGTCGGAACAATGATTTCAGGATCACTAATCCGAGGTTCGAGAAAATTATTTTCATGTTATTTTATAAGTTAGAGCATGACTATATAAGTGCATGAAAATTTTGGTGCTATATTTTTAGCGATTTCAAGCTTAATGTGAAAAAAAGAATAAATCGCGTAAAGTGCAAAAGTTCTATTTTATAAGATAAAGGTGCCTAATAGCCATAGAATATTAATTTGGGGTCTTTAAAGTGCAATTAGACCCCTAAGAATGGAGTGGCTGACCATAGGAGACAAAAATTGACAAAATTGGTCAAAGTTGGTAAAAGTTGGTGACTAAATTGACTTCTATTAATAAAATAAAGAAAGAAAAGATATCATCTTTTCTCTCCATCTTTCTCCACCGAAAATAGTAAGAAAAATAGGGGTTTTGAAAGCTCAAAATTTCAGCAAACTGATCTCCATTCAAGTAAGTGATTTTAATGGTTTTTCTTGAAGATAGTTGTACTTTTAGAACCCCTAGAGCTTAAGCTTTCTAATGAGGGGACTATCTTGCAATATGGTGAAAAGATTAGAGTATTTCCATGAGATCTTTCATTGTTATTTGCTGCATTTTTGTGGAAGAAAATGAGTCTTAGTTGTTAGATGAACAACTTTTGTGAAAGGTGTTGCCATGAAAACACCCAAATGAATTTTTTTGTAAAGGTTGTAAAATTGGTAGTAAATTTGTGAAATGTTGGGTTTTGATGATAGCCATAAGAGAAATGAATGTTCACCTAGGCTCATTAAATGTAGAAATTTGATTAGAATTGATTTTCGAGCCTAGGGCTAAAATGGTCATTTTGCCAAAGTGTAAGGGCAAAATAGTAATTTTGCCAAAACATGATTATTAAAATGCTTTTATTAACGTGATGACTGAAACGAGCTAATTTTCTATTATAGAGCAAGAAGAACCAAGGATCAACCTAGATCGGGGCAAGAATAAAGTCTCGGACTAGATTGAAGATCTAGCTCATTTTGAAATCGAGGTAAGTTTGTATGTGATAAATTCAACATTTATGCTCGTATTGTTTGAGAATGTTTGACATTACATTGATGTACAATATTCTAAGGAATTGAAATGTTGAAGTCCTAGTTGGACTATTATGAATGTGAGTATAATATTATCGAGACTTGAGATAGATAAGGTCCCGTATAAGACAATGTTGGGGACATGGCCTCAGCACCAAATTAAAATTTCGTATAAGACCATATTCGGGATATGGCTTCAGTATTGAATATGAGAATCGTATAAGACCATATTTGGGATATGGCCTCGATGCTTGATGTGAGAAATTCTGTATAAGACCATATCTGGGATATGGCATCGGCACTCAGAGGTGACCTCATGTAAGACCACATTTGGGATATGGCATTGGCTGCACGCTTATAATAATGATTGTAATAGTCCATTTGTGCTCGAGCCCATACAAAACCAAATATAAAAACTCAATTAATAAAAGTCCAATATCTAGATTACAAAACAGGCCTAATTACACCTAGACCAAAATCACTAACACCCAAATAACCTGACAATTAAACCTTTTAACCCTAACCCAATTAACAAGCCCGACAGGCCCATTTCATTTCAACGTTTTCAGCTTCTAGAAAACCCTAGCAAGGGCCTTGCGCCGTCGCCTCCATACCAGCCCTCCTCGTCGGACATCACGCCGCCATTAGGGCGTGAATCGTGCCCCCATCTTCTCCATTCACCTACAAAAAGGAAAGAAAACGCAACAAAGGTAGCAAATATAGCAATATAGAATCTATGTATTTATAATGATTTCGATTTATTTTGGGGCTATAAAAACCCTAATGTAATCTATAAAAGGACACGATCTTCGAATACAGAAATTAGAACACAAAATCTTCAAAAGTCAGAGGTGATTTTAACAGTCTTATTTTGCTTAGTTTTTTCTATTTCATTTTCGATACATGCAAAGACTTACAAATCGTTTTTTCCTCTAAAACTACTAGAAATAAGTAAAAAAAGAGTTACCTCTCGATTTATGTTGAAAAACAGAAGTCTCTGGCCTCCGACCGCTGTATATGGCGACGTTTACGGTGGCGTGTGTACTGATAGTCCGTAGGTCCGATAATTAGAACCCAGACAGAGGAAGGGAGGAATTGAGAGGATTTTCGAATTAAAAAAAAAACAGATTCAAATGAATTTTTTTGTATAAAAATGATTTATATAGCAACATAGAAACGACGCTGCTTTTGCTTAAGTCAATAAGCATTAAAACGATGTCGTTTAAGGGCCAAGATCCGCGTGTTGACCCGATACCCGGGGAGGAGTCGCGTGTTTTTTGTTAGAGGGTCTAATTGCTTTATAGGCCCTTCCGTATTATTGCAATTTTGTAATTATGTCCAATTTGCATCTTTCTTTATTTTTAATTTGGCCCTGAATTATGGCCTTTGTTTCAATTTGGTCCTTAAGGCCATTTTAAGGCAGATGCTAGAACGGCGCCGTTTTAGGGATAAGGCATAATTGCCCAATAGACCCCTGCAGTATGGCGCGCACTCCAAACTAGTCCTTTTTATATTTTTTTCAGGTTTTATTTTTACCTTAATTTAATCCCTGTTTCCTTTATGTTTAATCCTCTTTATATTTTTATTATTTTAGTGTTGTATAATTATTTCATTTTCTTATATTTTATTAAATTCTATATTATTTACATATTACATGTTATTTTAAGATTTGTATATTGTATATATTAAATTGTTTTATCATTAATCTAAAATTTTCTATATATTATTTATTTTAAATATGTACATTTTATGCCCATATATATATATTAGGTAATTATATTATATTTGTTATCCTATATATATATCTCTATATTCAAAGTTTTTTTATTATTTATTTGTTTAAAATATATTATTATTATCAAGCTTAGATTTTGGCCATATCATTTTTATATTTCTTTTTGTTTTCTCAAAATTGTTATAACATTCATTTATTATATACCATTTACCCCTTTTTTATATATATTTAATCTTGTATGTAAAGTTTCATATTTATTATTTAAGTTTTTATAAATTTTTGAATTGTTATTATCTACTCCATATCTTTTATTTGATTATTTATTTTAAAAAATTAAAATCGCTATCTTTATTTACCTTAGTATTGTTATTATTAATCGCTTGTATTCTTCGTTATGTTATGTTGTTCTTTTACTTAATTGTTTATATTAGTGCTAATTGTTAATATGCTTTGTATTTTTAATAAATTGTTCTTTGGTATTTATGTTTTGTAAATGTTACATGTTATTCAAGTCATTGTTTCTAAAAAAATATATCTCATTTTTTAATTGCCACGTTTTATCCAAAAAATTTTAAATGAGGAAAATATTTGGCATTTGGAAGTCTCGAAGGAAATTGTGCCCTAACTCACCGGGTTTCAATTTTCTTCGTTGAATTTACATAGCCAAGTATCCTTTTTGAAATAAAAAATGAATAAAAAAACCTATTCTTGGGAAGTTAAGAGGTTGTGTCCTAACTCATTGGATGCAACGTTTTGTTCATCTCGGGAAAGGATTTCCAAGACGAAAAGGATATTTGATGTTAGGAAATTTGAAAGATCGTACTCTAATTTACTGAGTTTCGATGTTTCTTTTAAAATTCAAAGAATCAAATGTCTTTTAAAAGGTTTTAATTTGTAAAAAGGATTTTGTGTTTTTTTTGAAATCTTTTCGAAGTATTCGACATTAGGACATTAATCAATCAATTAGGTACCAATTTTTGGGCGTTATGAGGGTGCTAATCCTTCCTCGTACGTAACCGACTCCCGAACCCGTTTTCTCAAATTTCACTGGCCAAGATTGATATTTTAATAAAAACAAAATGTTTTATAAGATAATCCGATCACACCTAAGTAAGGATGATTGGTGGCGACTCCATTCTTCGTTTTTAAGTCGACTCCTGTTTTTCAAAATATAAAAATGGTTTTGACAGCTTGGCGACTCCGCTGGGGACATAATAAGAGAGTCAAACAGTAAAATTGATTATTTCCTGTCCTTTTGTCTAAATTTGAAAATCCAATTTGAAAACTCATAATCCTTTTTATTGCATGTTATTCTAATCTTGTAAAGTATTTCTGCATTGCATTGCATGACCGTTGTGGTCACACCCTTTTAAGTGGGAGTGAGAAGCTACTCCTTCGTGAGGTTTTCACCTCCGTGCAGGATAGTGAATCACTTTCGGGATACATCCGTACCTATGTCTTCGTGAGATTTTCATCTCTGTGCAGCCATAGGGAAATGTATTCCCCTGAACTGAACTTGGTCCATATGAGCCTATAATAGGTAAGGATCGAGGAATCTGTTGGTTCAGGTACCTCAACTTTAGAGCTAAATCACACATAGAAAGCGTAAGGACTCACCCTAAGTAGAACTATGCCAAACCTTAGTGGTCACCTAGATAGGTGTTTGTTTATTTTATTTGCTTTATGTTTTATTTCATGGTACTAACTTATTGTACTTTATTTTGGTGCATGTCATTTCATATTTTAAAAGGTATCAATTCAAGGTTAGTTACTAAGTTAGAAAGCTGGTTATGGAGAACGAATTTCATGATAAAGTGGAAGACAATGTAGTTGTCCGCATGTGGTCTGTAACACCCCAAACCCGGCCTAAACACCACGACCAGATCTGGTATGTCACATAAGAAGGTGTTTATGAACTTCGATCCATCTGAAATTTTAGAATCTATTTTGAAAACTTCAAGTTCAGTAGTTCATCCAAAAACTCAATGTTCATTTTATTAAAGTTATAGTTAACCCTAAATCCTGCTGTTAGGTGACGTTTGCAACACTTGTTGTTACCTTGAGTTAATTTGAGATGTTGACAATATTGTTTATAAATCGTTGATTAGATTTTGGAAAAACTTTCATGTACTTTTTTTTTATTTTACTAAGAAAACACTATACCAATTAATTCATAAAGTAAAGCGTTTAAAGTTCAAACCAAAGATAAACCCAAATTATTAGTGGCCTTATTACATAGCAGAAATCCCAAACTAAAGAAAATTTTAAGAAAAGTATAGTTTAATTTACTAAAAACTGTGCATGGCCACCTTGAAGTCCTCTCCGGCCCATATCCACTGAACTAAGGGTTACCTGCAAAAGTTTAAGTAGAAAGGGTGAGTCAAGAAGACTCAGTGTGCAATTATCTCACCTAATCCATAACTGGGCCTAAGCCCCTATAATTCATTCGGCCGAAGCCCACATACCATGGCATAATAGATAGTCAATTATAAAAAACCCAACCCATCCTAATGATACATCCTCTATACTCCACTCCATATGTCTAACCTCAGCACACCTGTGGGATTTCTACAATCAACCCTCTATCCGCTACACTCTTTGGCAGCCATGCTGACAGTCATGCTGCTCAAAACCGATATGATGTGGCCTAGCCATCGAATCAATGTGACCAAGTCACTGATATACATATATGGCACCGAGCAATCAGAATAGTGTGATAAAGTCACCTATATACACTGCCCCTTTGCATCATTATCATTCCCCAACCCCATACAAATGCAATCATAGTGAATTGAATGTAACATATAACAACATTCATAGAATATTTAAAGCACATATATATTCATGCTAATGAAAATATTTATAGGACATAATCAGAGAATAACTAACCTGGTATTCCGATTTTACCCTCCAAGGGTAACTCAATAGCTATTACCAAGTTTTCAGCTTTCAAACAACACATATACTTTTTATAACAAATAAAAGGTGTGGGAATTACACACCTATAAACGTGAAGGACTAGACCCTCGATATCGTTGATATTTTCACTGGAAGAAACAATCGCAATCTACCTATCCCAAGCAGATGTCGGTTCCCTACCACAACCTAGTAGAAAATCTCGCACCACCGATACTGCACGTTTCTTAAACTTAAGAGCAGAGACCACTGGTCTGCTCCCCTCAGGCTCCTTAGATGCCCCTCCCTTGCATCGGCTAGCACTCATATCCACGATAAAAATCTTGATCAGGAAACTAGGCTAAGGCAATGAAAATAAAAAGAGAATAGGTACCCAAATCGAAGAAGTTTCTTACCTTGATCAACAGAAACCGAATGCTAGAAGGCTCGGCCTACGGAACCGAATGAGTCCCTAAATAGTCACTGAGTTAAAACCAATTCTCAAAATAAAACAAAGGAAGTGGCCTTTCAGCCAAACAAATCGATAAAGACCCCTTACCACACATTTGGCCAAAGTCCCAAAAGCAACGAGTTAGAATCTTCGATTTGTCCAAACCAATAAGAGAAGGGAAAAGGCGAATAGAAAACAAAAATAAAAAAGAAAGAAGGCTCCTTACCGAAAATAGGAGTATGTCGATTGAAGAGACTAAATTGGCTACTGGCACAAAATAATGGAAATGATGCCTTCACTTGGTACAAAAAGAGATTCAGCTTCCACGAAATAGGAGTAAAGAAGAGAGAAGAGAAAGTAAAAGCAAAGAATAAGATTCAGCTATGGCACTTACAGGTTCGGCTATGAAAAAGAAAATAGTAAATGGTGGAAAAGAAATGAAGGAACCAAATTCGGTTAAAGGGAAAAGATGAGAGGAGAAGGAAGGATCGAAATGGACTTGATCAGCTCAAAAAGAAAACAATGCGAAAAGAAGAAGAAATCACTAAGAATTTCGGCAATGCTCACAAGTGAAAGAGAACAATATTGGAAGAAAAGAAAGAAAGCACAAATATGCACTCTGATATTCGGCTATTACCAAGAAACAAGAAGAGTAGAAAATGGAGTAAGGGTGTTGTGATTTTAATAGAAAAGAGATGAATCAATGCTTGAAAGAAAAAGTGCAAAAGAAATGAAAAAGCTTCTAAAGTGATTTTCGGTTAACTCTACTCTCAAAATGGCATCTTAACAAACGGCACTCCCCTTCCTAAGAGACCAAAAATGCACACTAAGTTGCCTAAGAACCAAAAGAGATTTGGCCCCCACCTAACCAAGCTAAAACCGCACATGCACCTTACACACCTTCCTATAATTGGCCATAACTCTCCTCTCTCCACATCCCACAATTCACCCCCTTTACTCTCCATCTTTCCTTTGAAATCCCCCAACAACCTTGACCCATTCAAACCTCCTACAACTTCTCTTGTCCACTCTTTCAAAATATTTGATCCATTCAACTCCCACTCATTAAAGTCTAAGATGAAATCCACCACCTCTCCATCCTATCGCCAAAAAGAAACTCCAAAATATGGCATATGCGACTCGAACCTCCACCCTCACTGCCACCCTTGTGGCATCATCCCCCTAGCTCCCTAGGCGTCACTTACCACTCTTCTGCTTCCCTTTTTGTGTCATCAACCACACACAAATGTACATAAGGCCTACCTCTACAAGCTCATCCCCTCTTAAGCCTTAAAATTGAAATTTAACTAAGGCCCTGTCTTAACCCCGAGCCTTCCCAAGACCCCCAAACACATCCAAAAAGCAAGTTGAACAAGTCAAACATACAAATATCATAAGAATGCAGAACCCAAATTCCTAGGATGTTACAGTTCTACCCCTTTAAAGAAATTTTGGCCTCAAAATTTTCCTGATCAAAAGAAGTGAGGGTATTACTATCGCATCACATCTTCTGGCTCCTACGTGGCTTCCTCCGCACCGTGATTCCGCCATAAGACTTTAACCAATAGAACTGATTTCCTCCTCAGTACCTTACCATCTCGATCTAAGATTTGTACTGGTTTCTCTTCAAAAGATAGGTCTGGTCTCACTTCAATCTCCTCTACTGGCACTATGTGAGACGAATCAGAATGGTAACATCTCAACATCGAGACATGGAACACATCATGTATCTGTCTTAATTTCAGAGGTAACTCAAGCTAATACGCCACTGGTCCCACACGTTTTAATATCCGATAAGGCCCGATGAACCTTAGACTTAGCTTACCATTTCGTCCGAATCTTAGAACTTTTTTCCAAAGCGAGACCTTTAGAAATACTTGGTTCCCCACCGAAAATTCTATTTCCTTACGCTTCAGATCTGCATATGACTTCTGCCTGTCAGAAGCTTCCTTCAACCGGGTCCGAATCAATTTAACCTTTTCCTCTGTTTCTGAAACTAATTTTGGACCCAACAACTGTCGCTCACCCAACTCTGTCCAACAGATAGGGGTTCGACACCTACGACCATATAACGCTTTGTAAGGTGCCATCTGAATGCTGGATTGGTAACTATTGTTGTATATGAATTCTGCCAATGGTAGAAAATCCTCCTAACTACCCCTAAAGTTAATAACACAGCCTCTCAACATGTCTTCCAAGATCTGAATTACCCTCTCAGCTTGACCATCAGTCTGTGGATGAAATGCCGTGCTGAAATCCAGTCTTGTACCCAGTGCCTGATGCAGCGCCCTCTAAAATCGTGAAATAAACCTAGGGTCTCTGTCTGATATGATAGACATTGGTTCCCCATGCAACCTCACAATCTCTGCCACATACAGCTTAGCCAGCTTCTACAATGTATAGTCGATACGAACATGTATGAAATGGGCGGACTTCGTCAACCGATCAAAAATCACCTATACCGAATCCTTCTTAGTAGGCGTAAGAGGTAGCCCAATAACAAAGTCCATTGTTATCCTTTCCTATTTCTACAGTGGAATCTTTACCGATTGTAGTAACCCTGAAGGCAACTGATGTTCTGCTTTTACCTGCTGACACATTAAGCACTTACTCACAAACTCGGTAACTTCTCGCTTCAACCCAGGCCACCAAAACTGCTCGTGCAAATCCCGATACATCTTACTCCCACCAGGATGCATAGCGTATGGGCTACTATGCGCCTCCCAAAGAATCATCTGTCTCAACTCAACATCCTTCGGCATGCAGACCCTTCCACGAAAACACAATACTCTATCACTGTTCAAACTATAATCCTCTACTCTACCATTCTGTACTTGCTGAAGTCGAGCACTTACCACATCATCCAATAACTGCTTCTCTTTAATCTGGCTTACTCACGTCAGCTTCACTTGAAGTTCAGCTAACAAACTTCCATCATCATACAAGCTTAGATGATCAAATATTGCCCTCAAATCCGATATTACCTTTCGACTTAATGCATCTGCCACCACGTTAGCTTTACCCGGGTGATACTCAATCGAACAGTCATAATCTTTTAACAGTTCAACCCACCTCCGCTACCTTAAGTTCAACTTCTTCTGGGTAAGGAGATATTTCAGGCTCTTGTGGTCGGTGTAGATAATGAACTTCTCCCCATATAGGTAGTGTCTCCGAATCTTCAGAGCGAATACTACCGCAGCTAACTCTAGATCATGCGTGGGATAGTTCATCTCATGCGGTCTTAACTGCCGAGATGCATACGCAACTACCTTCCCTTCTTGCATCAACACACACCCTAGCCTTGTGTGCGAAGCGTCACAATAAACAACGAACTCCTTCCCCGCCTCAGGCTGAATTAACACCGGAGCCTCTGTCAAGATTCTCTTCAGCTTCTCAAAGCTTTCCTGCTGCTTATCGGCCTAAATAAATGGTACCCCTTTTCGTAACAACTTGGTTAAGGGTGCCGTAATCAAGGAAAATCCCTCAACAAATCTTCTGTAGTACCCGGCTAACCTAAGAAAACTTTGAATTTCTACTACAGACTTTGGCGGCTTCCAATCCAGAATAGCTTCGATCTTTCGAGGATCCACCCTAATCCCCTCCGCAGAAACCACATGTCCCAAAAAGGTCACCTCCTTCAGCTAAAACTCACACTTGCTGAATTTGGCATACAGTTGCTTCCCTCTTAATACTTGCAGAACAACCCGAAGATGCGAATCATGCTCCTCTTCTGTTCTTGAGTTGACCAAGATATCATCTATGAATACCACAACAAATCGATCTAGATAGGGTTGAAATACCCGGTTTATCATGTCTATAAATGCAGCTGGTTCATTCGTCAACCCAAACGACATCACTAAAAACTCATAGTGACCATAACTAGTTTAAAAAGTAGTCTTCTGAATATCGACCTCCTTGACTTTAAGCTGATGATAACCTGACCTCAAGTCTATCTTTGAGAAGACTGAAGCCCCTTTAAGCTGATTGAAAAAATCGTCAATCCTTAGCAGTGGGTACTTGTTCTTAATCGTCAACTTATTCAATTGGCGATAGTCAATGCATATATGCATCGACCCATCCTTCTTCTTCACGAACAACACCGGCGCTCCCTATGGAGATACACTTGGTCGAATAAATCCACAATCTAACAGCTCTTGGATCTGAGCTTTAAGTTCTACCAGCTCTTTCGGCGCCATCCTGTAAGGGGCAATGGGCATCGGAGCTATCCTGAAAGTAATTCAATTCCAAATTCCACTCCACGATCTGGAGGCAACCCCGGAAGCTCTTCAGGAAAGACGTCCATGAATTCTTTCACTGTTCTAACCTCATCTACAGTCACCTCCTTTGCATCCAAAGCACTGATGAAAGCTAGAAACGCCCTACACCCTTTTCGTACCATCTTAACAGCCCTTAATGCAGAAACCATGTTAGACAAATAATTCATTCTTTCTCCTATCACAACCACCTCTTTACCCTCTGGAGTTCTCAACACCATTCGCTTAGTTGCGCAATCCAAATTAGCACGATGCTTAACCAGCCAATCCATTCCTAAGATAAGGTTAAACTCACTGAATGGTAATTCCATCAAGTTTGCCGAAAATACTTCTCCTTAAATTTCTAAAGGCACATCCTAAACAGCTTGTTTACTACCACAGATTGTCCTAAAGGGCTAACCACAATCATCTCTTTAGCAGTAATTTTAGATTCTATATTTAAAGTCTCAGATACGATACAAGCAACATATGAATGGGTCGATCCAATATCAATCAGAGTAGTGAACAATTTATCAATTATAAAGAACGTACTGGTTATGACGTCTAATGCGTTGCCATCCTCTCGCCGTCGAGCAGCATAGACTAAACTCGACTATCTTGCATCTGTATTACTGACACGCCTGCCCAGTGCTCCACGACCGTGACCAAAACCATTACCCCCTCTGATCGAACCACGACCTCTCGATAGCTGTTGTTCACCTCTTCTCGGTTGCACATATCCCTGACTTACCTATCGTGCTCTAACTAACTCTTGCGGATAATTCCTTATTAGGTGGTCCCTAGATCCACACTTGAAACATCCTCTATCTTTTCCCCAACACTCCCCCGAATGTGTTCTCCCATACTGAGCACACAGTCGAGACTGACCAACAGCAACCGGCATCGTAACTCAACCCGGCCCATCAAACTTAGACCTCTTCTGAAAACCCCCAACTGATCCTGACGGCCCAAAACTCCTCTTATTTTTACCCCTATCCTTATCCCTATTTTGCCTCTCAGTTCGCTTTACCTCTTCGGCTATTTTAGCTTTTTCAACCAGGATGGCAAAATCCCTCTCCCGCTGCGGAGCTATCAACACTTTCAACTAGTCTCGCAGCCCATCTTTGAACCATACGCAATACTTATAATCGGTCTCAACTATCCCTTGGGCGTAACAACTCAAGCGCAAAAATTCTACTTCATACCCAGCCACAGATTTACCCCATTGTACCAGATTCAGGAATGCTTTCCTCTAAGCATCCACATAGCTTGCCCCAACGTATTTCCCTTAAAATGCGGTCTTGAAGAAATCCCAGTTAAGACGATCCACTGGAGTACCCTTTCTTACTGCGAGCCATCACTGATATGCCTCATCTCTGAGAAGTAACACCACTCCTTTTAGTTTCTCCTCTGCCGTGCAGTCTAGATCATCCATAATCCGCTCAACTTCCTCTAGCCAATACTCAGCTACATTTGGAGCCACGCCCGAAATACCCCTAAACATTTCAAATTTCATTTGCTCAAGTCGCCAGAATAGAATTTGAGATCTTGACCCGTCTTGCCCCAAAGAACTCGCTCCAAAGACACGCAACATCGCTTGAGACAACACATTATCTCTACCAGTTCGGTCTTAGGATCTCGCTTCTGCCACCGGTGATGCTAGCACTTCACCTTCAGGCTCATATCCTGCTTCTGAGAACTCAGCCTCAGCACCCCAGCCTCTACCACGGCCGCGTGTACTATGTCCACGTCCCCTAGCACCCATGTCTATCGAATCGTCTTAATCTGGGTACAAATTTTACGAATTAGCATCTTTTTCACTATTTATCATCGGGCAGTCTTATGATAGTAGAGTTAAAAGTAGTTTTTCGCAGAACACACATATACCTAAAGGTTTCAATCTCTAAAGTTGAGTTTCTTAATTCTAGCATTCATAGCACAATATAGTTACTCCATGCAAATCACCCAATTCAGTTAGAAAGTTTACCGTACGGACTTGGTGCTGGAGACTCGGGTGCCATACTTTCCGAGAACATGTATATATATTTCTCAACCATTTTCAAACCAATTTTAGAAAATGTTTTGAACCCAAAACCCATAGCCGAGTTTTGCAACCTGGCTCTGATACCATAAAATTTAACACCCCAAACCCAGCCTAAACACCATGATCGGATCTGGTATGTCACATAAGAAGGTGTTTATGAACTTCGCATCCGTCTGAAATTTTAGAATCTATTTTGAAAACTTTAAGTTCGGCAGTTCATCCAAAAACTCAGTTTTCATTTTATGAAAGTTATAGTTAACCCTAAATCCTACTGTTAGGTGACGTTTCAAACACTTGTTGTTACCTTGAGTTAATTTGAGATGTTGACAATATTGTTTATAAATCATTGATTAGATTTTGGAAAAACTTTCATGTACTTTTTTATTTTACTAAGAAAACGCTATACCAATTAATTCATAAATTAAAGCGTTTAAAGTTCAAACCAAAGATAAACCCAAATTATTAGTGGCCTTATTACATAGCAGAAATCCCAAACTAAAGAAAATTTAAAGAAAAGTATAGTTTAATTTACAAAAAACTGTGCGTGGCCACCTCGAAGTCCTCTCTGGCCCATATCCACTGAACTAAGGGTTACCTGCAAAAGTTTAAGCAGAAAGGGTGAGTCAAGAAGACTCAGTGTGCAATTATCTCACCTAATCCATAACTGGGCCTAAGCCCCCATAATTCATTCGGTGAAGCCCAAATACCATGGCATAATAGATAGTCAATTATAAAAAGCCCAACCCATGCTAATGATCCATCCTCTACACTCGCTCCATATGTCCAACCTCAGCACACCTGTGGGGATTTCTACAATCAACCCTCCATCCGCTACACTCCTCTTTCTGACTATCTTGTCGATCATGTTGCTCAAAGCCGATATGATGTGGCCTAGCCACCGAATCAATGTGACCAAGTCACCAATATACATATATGGCATTGAGCCATCGGAATAGTGTGACAAAGTCACCGATATACATGCCCCTTTGCATCATTATTATTCCCCAATCCCATGCACATGCAATCATAGTGAATTGAATGTAACATATAATAGCATTCATAGAATATTTAAAGCACATATATATTCATGCTAACGAAAATATTTATAGGACCTAATCAGAGAAAAACTAACCTGGTATTCTGATTTTACCCTCCAAGGGTAACTCAATAGCCATTACTGAGTTTTCGGCTTTCAAACAACACATATACTTTTTATAACAAAAAAAAGGTGTGGGAATTACACACCTGTAAACGCGAAGGACTAGACTCTCGATATCGTTGATATTTTCACTAGAAGAAACAATCGCAATCTGCCTATCCCAAGCAGATGCCGGTTCCTACCACAACCTGGTGAAAAATCTCACACCGTCGATACTGCACGTTTCTTAAACTTAGGAGCAGAGACCACTGGTCTACTCCCGTTAGGCTCCTTAGATGCCCCTCCCTTGAATCGACTAGCACTCATATCCACGATAAAAATCTTGATCAGGAAACTAGGTTAAGGCAATAAAAATAAAAAGAGAATAGGTACCCAAATAGAAGAAGTTTCTTACCTTGATCAACAGAAACCGAATGCTAGAAGGCTCAGCCTACGGAACTGAATGAGTCCCTAAATAATCACTAAGTTAAAACTAATTCTCAAAATAGAACAAAAGAAGTAGCCTTTCGGCCAAACAAATCGATAAAGACCCCTTACCACCCATTCGGCCAAAGTCCTAAAAGCAACGAGTTAGAATCTTCGATTTATCCAAACCAATGAGATAAGGGAAAAGGATGAATAGAAAACAAAAAGAAAAAAGAAAAAAGGCTCCTTATGAAAAATAGGAGTATGTCGATTGAAGAGACTAAATTTGGCTACTGGCACAAAACAATGGAAAGGATGCCTTCACTTGGTACAAAAAGAGATTCAGCTTCCACGAAATAGGAGTAAAGAAGAGAGAAGAGAAAGTAAAAGCAAAGAATAAGATTCGGCTATGGCATTTACAGGTTTGACTATGAAAAAGTAAATAGTAAATGGTGGAAAAGAAATGAAGGAACCAAATTTGGTTAAAGGGAAAAGATGAGAGGAGAAGGAAGGATCGAAATGGACTTGATCAGCTCAAAGAGAAAATAATGCGAAAAGAAGAATAAATCACTAAGAATTTTGACAATGCTCACAAGTGAAAGAGAACAATATTGGAAGAAAAGAAAGAAAGCACAAATATGCACTCTGATATTCGGCTATTACCAAGAAACAAGAAGGAGAAAAAAATGGAGTAAGGGTGTTGCGATTTTGGTAGAAAAGAGATGAATCAATACTTGAAAGAAAAAGTGCAAAAGAAATGAAAAAGCTTCTAAAGTGATTTTCAGTTAACTCTACTCTCAAAATGGCATCTTAACAAACAACACTCCCCTTCCTAAGAGACCGAAAATGCACACTAAGTTGCCTAAAAACCAAAAGAGATTCGACCCCCACCTAAGAAAGCTAAAATCACACATGCACCTTACACACCTTCCCACAATCGGCCACAACTCTCCCTCTCTCCACATCCCACGATTCACTCCCCCTTTACTCTTCATCTTTCCTTTGAAATCCCCCAACAGCCTTGACCCATTCAAACCTCCTACAACTTCTCTTGTCCACTCTTTCAAAATATTTGACCGATTCAACCCCTACTCATCAAAGTCCAAGCCAAAATCTACCTCCTCTCTATCCTGTCACCAAAAAGAAACTCCAAAATGTGGCATACGCGACTCAAACCTCCACCTTACTGCCACCCTTGTGGCGTCATCCCCTAGCTCCCTAGGCATCACTTACCACTCTTCTGCTTCCCTTTTTGTGTCATCAACCATACACAAATGTATATAAGGCCTACCTTTACAAGCTCATCCCCTCTTAAGCCTTAAAACTAAATTTTAACTAAGGCCATGGCTTAACCCCGAGCCTTCTCAAGACCCCCAAACACATCCAAAAAGTAAGCCGAACAAGCCAAACATATAGATATCATAAGAATGCAGAACCCCAATTCTTAGGATGTTGCATGGTTAGAGCAAACACAATTAGAGAAAGGGGATAGCCTAGCCGAAGGGTACACATTAGAATTATGTGACTACACTTGCATTAGTGTGATGCAAAATAATCTCCAAGAATTAAGAGAAATATGGGATTGGTATAGTGACGAGACCAAGCAGTTATTTTACTGCAGCTATGGGGACTTGCCATACTTGTTTGACATTAAGGTAGATGAAAATTTGTTTTGGGCCATCACCCAATATTGGAACCCTGCGTGTAGTTGCTTTACTTTTGGAAGGGTTGATTTGGTACCCACGGTGGAAGAGTATACAGTTTTATTGCATTGTCCCAAGATTCAAGTTGATAAAGCTTACTCAAGGGCTGCTAGTGTTTCGACCTTTTGCAGGAAATTAATGAGTATTACAGGGATGAGTGAACAGTGGGTTACAACGAAAATCAAGCAAAAAGGTGAGTGTAAGTGCATCCCATGAAAAGTTTTGAAGGATTTGATTCTAGTACATCCTGATATAAAAAAGAGAGTCGATGTTTTTTCTTTGAGTATATACGAATTAGCGATCTTCCTTAGGGCATTGGGATATGTGGATGAATTAGTCTCAGATATTTTTAATCGACTTGACAAACAGGTCACACCTGTTACTGCAATCTTGGCAGAGACATTTTGATCATTGAATGCATGTAAGAGAGCTGGGAAAGGTAGATTTATAGAATGTGCACAGTTGTTGTTGGCTTGGTTCCACAGTCATTTCTGAAATATGGACAAGGTTTCTTATCAGGTCTTTTTAGAAAATTACTCCCCATTAAAAGAGATAGTGGCTACCCCAAGGAGAGATGACATACCAGAAGAAAATTGGATAGCGCTTCTATGAAATCTCCAAGAAGAAGATGTTGAGTGGAAAGCTCCTTGGATGGTTCCCAATGAAGTTCTGCATCAGTGTGGCAGTTTTGATTGGGTCCTTCTACTTGGAATTTGGAGAGCCATTGGATATGCACCCTTGCTCATATTGAGGCAATGCAGATAAAGGCAGTTCATACCGGCTACACATAGGTTGGCTCAATGTGAGTTTTCGTATAAGGGAGATAGCTACAAAAAAAGGGTTAAAGAGATTTCTAATGCTTGGATCAAACCCGTCATATGAAGACAGTGGACGTATGTCCGGTGAAAACCCCAGAGTACAGTGGATGGTGAAGTAGAAGAGTTAATGACAATATCCCTGTCCCAAGTTTAGAAGGCGCTTGATCAATGGAAGAGTACTTACGAGTGGTCCCATCAGAGTTAGAAATCATAGAGCAATATTTCGAAAGGAGAAGTTCAGAGCTTGGAAATAAGATAGAAAAGTTGGAAGAAGAAAAAACATACATGAGATTAGATGTGGATGTTCAAAAATTAGAGGCTAAAAAATTAAGAAAAGGAAAGAAAAAGGTCGAGGAAGATCTGAATAGTTTAAAGATAGAATATAAGAAGCTACGTTAATTGATGAAAAATGATGAATTGGGAAAAAATTTAGAACAGTGGCAACAGGAGATTCAAGAGGAAGAGGCTAAAGTTGACCATTGGGAGAGAAAGTTCTAAGAAATTCAGGTGCGAAACGAGGCCCTAGAAAGGAGTTTGGCAAAAAGCTGAAGGAGAAATGTGGATTAAAGGCTAGAGTGGCTGAACTTGGACGGTCTCTTCATCACCATCAAAGCCATGATTCTGCAATCGAGCTAAAATTAAGTCTGAACAAGATTAAGGAAATGAAGGGCAAGATAAAAAAAATTAGAATCGACATTACAAAATTATGAACTCTGGATCGAGCTTCTTGAAGCAAGAGAAGGGCATTGGAAGAAAGAGCTTTACCATTTTCAAGATCAAGGTAGAAATAGGGATTACCTCATGGGTGAAGCCATAGCTTAGATTTAAGAGGTAGCTAATCATTTACAAACCCTGGCAGTACAGGCTGATACATTGAGCATGAAATATGAGCTGTAGTCAGATCATGGTCAAGAGTTAGCCTTTTTGTTTAGGAAAGGTAAGACTTTGGGCATTAGGGCGAAAGTATATTTGTAGTTCGTTTCATGTAAAGGATTTTGTTTTCTAATAAAGTTTTCTAAATTAAATTGAATCAGACTCGATGCCTTTTTGCATTCATACATTTGCATTACATCACATCATATGCATTTAAATCCATAGAAATACCCTAATTAGTTGAAGTTATTACAGAGAGAGAAGGAAAAGTTAATTTGGAAACTAAACACCGTTATGGTACACGTGCTAAGACAAAAAAACATGGACCAAAGACTTAAACAGTTCCAAAGAGACATGCAAGACGAGCTGCAAGAGCAGTTGACAAAGATCCAACAAGATATGAGGGAGCAAATGATGGAAGCCCAAAGAAATATGGTGGCTCAAATGACTCAACTACTGAATGGGGCAATGGAAAAAGGAAAAGGTCCCATGACTAATACTGGAGAAGATAGTGAGGATTATCCTCCGGGTTTTACCCCATCGCATGCACAAACACAACCTGAAGCATATCCTCGAAGGCCATCTATTACAATTAGGCCTCAACAAGGTCAAGCTGATACTGGGGTGCCCATGAATTTTCAAGTTGGTTCAAGATCTAACCGAGGAGATAACCCTGCTAATCCTGTTATCCCTGATTTAGATATAGCGGAGAGAGAAGGGACGAGAATTGAATTACTAAGGCAGATAGAGGACCGTTGTAGATGGTTAGAAGAAAAGTTCAAGGCCTTGGAAAATGCTGATAATCACCATGGAATTGATGCTAAAGACTTGAGCTTGGTTCCAGATGTGCTTCCTCACAAGTTCAAAATTCCAGAATTTGAGAAGTACAATGGGACTAGCTATCCTGAAGCCCATATTACCATGTTCTGTAGATGGATGACTGGGTATGTTAATAATGATCAACTATTGATCCATTATTTCCAAGATAGCTTGGTGGGGGCAGCGTCTAGGTGGTACAACCAATTGAGCCGTGCTAGGATTAATTCTTGGAGAGACCTAGCACAAGCATTTATGAAACAATACAATCATGTGACAGACATGATGCCTGATAGAATCACCTTACAAAACATGGAGAAGAAATCAAATGAAAGCTTCAGGAAGTATGCACAAATATGGAGGGAAGTTGCCATGCAAGTTTAGCCACCACTCCTAGAAAAGGAAGCTACAATACTTTTTGTTAATACTTTAAAGGCCCCATTCATTACTCACACCACAAAGAGCTTTGCGGATATAGTAATGGCGGGAGAAATGATTGAAAATGCCATAAGGGGTGGCAGGATAGAAGTAGAGGAAAACACCAAAAGGTTAGCTCCAAAGAAAAAAGAGAATGAGGTGAATAATACGAGCACATATAACAAAGGGTACTCGAAGGCAATTACTGTTAGCCAACCAAAAGTAATCACCGCTGGGCAACAAGGTTCAATAAGGCAAGAATCAGGTACAAAGCAAAACTCTAAAAAGCTCCAATTTACGCCAATCTCAATGACGTATAGGGAGTTGTATCAAAGTTTATTTGACGCACACGTGGTGTCCCCATTTTATCTAAAACTGTTATAGCCCCCATGTCCCAAATAGTATGATTCAAACGCTCAATGTGACTATCATGAGAGAATACTGGGGCATTAAATAGAAAACTACACTACTTTCAAAAAGGTAGTTGAGAGACTTATTAAGATGGGGATCGTAAAGTTTGATGATACACCAAGTGTAGAAAATCTATTACCTAACCATGGAGTTGAGAGGGTAAATGCAATTGGTAAAAGTATCATGAGAAGGATCAAGGAGGATATTGTGGAGGTAAAAACCCCGTTGAGAATTTTCTAGAGAGAAGTGGTAGGAAGAGGATTGATAGTATTAGATTCTATGGAAGGATGACTATTTTGAGTTCTACAAAGTAGAAGGGCACGAGATCCAAGAATATGTTGAGTTTAGGGTTTTGGTGCAAAGCCTTATGGACAATAAAGAATTGAAATTTTATGAAGAAGGCTCAGGGTAAGGAAACATATGCGCGATAGAAGGAGAGTTGACAAAGCAAAAAGTCAATTATCAGAGGATCATCATCTCCCGACCAAGAAACACGGAGGGTAGAACACAAATGGTGCCAAAGGTCATAATCCAGAAACCTGTTTCTTTTCCTTATAAGGATAACAAAATGGTACCTTGGAATTATGACTGTAATGTGACAATACCAGGAGGGGGAATCCTAGCTAGCAATTCCCAGGAGGACCAAAATAAAGGATCTTACACAAGTAGTGGAAGGCGTTACGACTAGATAAACGTTAGAACAAAACCAGTGAAATCAAAGACCTTGGCAGTTGAACGAGAGAAAGGACCTGAGGCACTTATCAATGAATCAGTAAAGGAGGAAGAGGCTAAGGAATTTTTGAAATTCTTGAAGCATAGTGAATACAGTATGGTAGAGCAACTGCGCAAAAAATTGATTTGCATATCAGTGCTAGCATTGCTTTTAAGCTCAGAAGTACATCGCGAGGCATTGATGAAAGTGTTGAATTAAACTTATGTTACTAAAGATATACTTGTAAAAAAACTTGACCATCTAGTTAGTAATAAAAGTGCCGACAACTTTATTTATTTCAGTGATAATGAAATTCCACCTAGAGGTATGGGATCGACCAAGGCTCTACACATCACTACTTGTTGCAGGGGATACACTCTGCCAAGTATGTTAATAGATAATGGATCAGCCTTGAATGTCTTACGATTGTGTACATTGAATAGATTGCCTATAGACAGTTCTCACATGAAAACATGCCAGAATATAGTGAGAGCATTCGATGGCACTGAGAGAAGAGTGATGGGAAAGATTGACATACCATTGTTGATTGGGCCAAACACATATAAAGTGAATTTTTTGGTGATGGATATCAAGCCCTCCTATAATTGCTTGTTGGGAAGGCCCTGGATTCATTTGGTAGGGGCAGTGCCCTCATCAGTGCACCAAATATTGAAACTAGTAACAGAAGGCCAGCTGGTTACTATAAATGCAGATGAGGACATCATAGCAACTGTTACCAATGATGCACCCTATTTAGAGGTGAATGAGGAGGACGTTGAATGCTCCTTTCGATCTTTAGAGTTTGTAAATGCGACATTTATTATAGAAGGGAATAAGGTTCCGATACCTAAGGTATCCAAGACTACGAGGATGGGCTTACAAATGATGGTGGTAAAAGGAGTCTTACTGGGAAAAGGATTGGGTAGACATCTCCAAGGTGGGATTCAAGTTCTAATGCTGAAAGAGAAAAATGATCATTTTGTCTTGGGTTTCAGGCTAAATGCTAGACAAAGGAAGAAAGAGATGTAAAAGAAGCAGGAGAGAAGGAGAGCACGGTTGAGTGGGGAAGAAGTCAAGTGGGAATTAATGACATTCTCGCACATATCCCAGACTTTTGTATCAGAGGGATAATTCACTCCGAGACAAGATTATTGAGAAACGAAAACCTCCATATCAATGCCATACACGAGAAAGGAACTGAACGAAGAAACTTGTTGGGTATTCATCCTTATGAACCTGGAAGTGTTTTGAATAACTAGACTGCAGAGGAACTTCCTGTAGTTTTTAGAGATTACACAGAGTAATGCTCAGAACACACTTGTTGTTTTAAAACCTAGAAGCAATAAGATTTCATTTGTGAAATAGGCTCATGTTTAGACATGTTTGTTTCAATAAAATGCATCTTTGATGATCAATTCGAGCAAATATTCTTTTATTTTTATATTCGTTTGATCTTCTAATTTCCTTCCAAAATTTCTGTTATTCTCATTCATATCATGTAAATAATTATTCTTGAATTCATTTGTTCTTTGTACATTCCTTTGTGCCTACCACAGGTCCTTAGATATCAATGACATGAGCAACGATATTACAGATTTAGAGTTTCTTTTGAGCAAGACATGCGTTTAAAGGAATCTCAGGATTTTAAAGGTGATAGAGATTGTGACTTGCCTCCAAATTTGTTAAGGATGGTAAAACAAGAGGAGAAACAAATTTTACCTCATAAAGAGGTGGTAGAGAATGTAATCTTAGAGGAAGGGAAGGTAGTGAAAATTGGAATGCACATAGCCGAAGAGACAAAGCAAGACCTCGTTGAGTTACTGTGGGAATTCAAAGACGTCTTTGCATGGTCATACCAAGATATGCATGGGTTAAGCACTAATATTGTAGTGCATCGCCTTCCTATAGAAGAAGAATGCAAGCTAGTTCAGCAAAAGCTACGAAGGATGAGGCCTGATGTGGTGTTAAAAATAAAAGAGGAAGTCAAGAAACAGTGTGATGCTATTTTTTTACAAGTGGTCAAATACTCAGAGTGGGTTGCCAATATTGTTCCTGTCCCTAAGAAGGATGGAAATGTTCGAATATGTGAAGACTACAGGGACTTAAATAAGCCAGCCCAAATTACAATTTCCCCTTGCCTCATATTGACATGTTGGTGGATAATACGGCGGGATACTCACTGTTTTCTTTCATGGATGGTTTTTCGGGATACAATCAGATAAAAGATGCATCCTTAGGATATGGAGAAAACTACTTTGATAACATTGTGGGTACCTTTTGTTATAAGGTGATGCCATTCGGGCTAAAGAATGCAGAAGCAACATATCAAAGGGCCATGGTAACCTTATTCCATGACATGATGCACAAAGAGATTGAAGTATATGTTGATGACATGATCGCCAAATCTCGAACAGAAAAAGAACACATTAAAGTTTTGAAGAAGTTGTTCTTGAGGTTGACAAAATTTCAATTAAAGCTCAACCCGACAAAGTGTACTTTTGGAGCTCGATCAGGGAAATTACTGGGCTTCGTAGTCAGTGAAAGAGGAATCAAGGTTGACTTAGATAAGGTCAAAGCTATACAAGAATTTCCTCCACCACGCACTCAAAAAGAAGTTCGAGGTTTTCTTGGAAGGTTAAATTACATTGCTCGATTTATTTCACAATTAACTGAGAAATGTGATCCCATATTTCATCTTCTTAAGAAACACAACCAAGGCGTATGGGACGATGAGTGCTAGAAAGCTTTTGACAAAGTCAAACAATATCTGTCAAATGCCCCAGTACTATCTCTGCCTAATCCAGATAGACCATTAATACTGTATTTGACAGTGTTCAATAACTCCATGAGATGTGTGCTTGGTCAACATGATGAGTTAGGAAGAATAGAAAAGGCGATATATTATCTCAGTAAAAATTTCACTGAGTGTGAAATGAGATATTCATCAATTGAGAAATTGTGTTGTGCCTTGATTTGGAAAACTCGGAGGTTGAGGCAATATATGCTATATCATACAACCTGGCTAATTTCAAAACTTGATCCATTACAGTATATGATGGAGTCAACTGCTCTGAATGGAAGGATGGAAAGGTGGCAGTGTAACAATCTGGTTTACACCCTAGTCGAAACAGTGGTTTCGGGACCACAAACTCGAGTCTGTATAATATTTTAATATTATTTTTCATATCTTTGATATGTGATTAAGCATGTGCTAAATTTTCGTAAGTTAATATGTCCATCCATGTGTTTAATTTGACAAAAGGATGACATTGCATTGAATGTGAAAGTTGCTTGCTATTTGTTAAAATACCAATGTGTTGTAGCTCTTAAAAGAAAAGGCCTTATGAAGCAAATAGACCACTATGTAGTTAGTAGATGAATGAAAGTCAAATATGCCCTTATTACATGTTTGTTATAATTATTAATTGGATGGACATTTTAGTAAATGGATTGATAATATGTTATTAATAAAATAAATGAAAGAGCTAGTGGATGTGTTCATCCATTCTAGCCGAAAATATCAAGAAAAAGAGAAAGAAATATGAAGTTTGGGCATTCGGCTATTGTAAGCTCAAATTAAGGTATGTTTTGAGTCGATTTTTGATAATTTCTACGTTTTTGTAATCGTTGCTTTGAGAGCTATCAAACCCATGTCTCAATTTGATGAATTGATAATGTTTGTGTGAGATGTCATTGATGATATTTTAAGCTTTTGATGATTTTTGGTGTTAAATGAAAGATATGAATTAGATGAACATACTTTGTTCTTGAATTTTTGATGAATTTAGCTAAATAGGTCTAAATTGAGTAAATGGTAATTTGAAGGACAAAATAACATATTTGATGGAAAATATGGACTTGTATGAGATGTATATGCATTCGGCTAAGCATGTGTATGCGTGAATTTTGTGAATTTGATGTTTTGAGAAAAATGGACTAAATTGATAAAGTGTGCAAATATGAGGGTTAATTTGCAAATTACCCTAAATGTGTGTCCATTGATTGAATTGTATGAATAAGTGAATAAAAGGGTTAATTCTGAATATGTTTAGATCAAGAATCGAGGAAAACGGACTTAGATCGCGGGAAAATGAAAGTAACCGAGTAGCCATTTTCATTTCGATAAATCGAATCCGAGGTAAGCCACTATGCAAATAAACGTACTTGCATGAAATTGTAATTGTTTATATGACTAATGTTGATAATGGATGCTTATGAGAGGATTATGCATATAAATTCCGTGATAAGTTTAATATAGTAAGTATATAATACAAGTTGTTAGTTTATATCTATGTGATGGGGATTGAATGATAGTTATTGAATTAGAAATGATACATGTATGATGTTGAGAAATGAGGCACTAAGTGTGCGTAATTGAAATTATGATGGAGTTAAATAGCACTGTGTGTGCGAAGTAATGGAAGCTTCAGCTTTTATGATTGGCACTGTGTGTGCGATATCGAATTAAGTTTAGTTTTGTATTAATGCACTAAGTGTGCGATGTCATTTAAGTTTCGACAACGAATCATGGCACTAAGTGTGTGATTATAAGAAAGGAATAGCACTGTGTGTGCGATGGTATGAAAGCTTCGGCTTATTGAATTGGCACTGTGTGTGCGACATCGAGACAAGTCGATTAAAAGAATAGGCACTAAGTGTGCGATTATAAGAAAGGAATAGCACTGTGTGTGCGATGATATGAAAGCTTCGACTTATTAAATTGGCACTGTGTGTGCAACATCGAGACAAGTCGATTAAAAGAATAGGCACTAAGTTTGCGATTGTAAGAAAGGAATAGCACTTGTGTAATGCGATGATATGAAAGCTTGACTTATTGAATTGGCCTTGTGTATGCGACATCGAGACAAGTCGATTAAAAGAATAGGCACTAAGTGTGCGATTATAAGAAATGAATAGCACTGTGTGAGCGATGATGATATGAAAACTTTGGCTTATTGAATTGGCACTGTGTGTGCGATATCGAGACAAGTCTATTAAAAGAATAGGCACTAAGTGTGCGATGATTAATATGCTTCAATTATGTATATAGCACTGAGTGTGCGATTAAGTTGAATGAATATTAAAGGACGATCAACATGTAATATCGAGCATTGAATAGCTTGGAAGTTGAATAATTATGTGTTAGATAAGGTATGTATTGAACCTTTGTGGTTGATGAGTTATAAACAAGCTATGAATGAATAAATCTGAGCTATGAACAATTATGAGAATGTATATTCGTTTCAGATACGTTTGGCATGTACATTAAGTGTGTATAAAAGGTAAGTACCTATATAACTTTGATTTGAAGAAAGATATGATTGAATATTAGAACGAGAATGAGATGCAAGAATGTTTAAGAAAGAGTTGTATATATATATGATTCTTGTATGAATGAATGTGGTAATTGTGTCCAAGTATATGAACCAAAGCAATATATGATAGTTTGCTTAGTAAATGTTATGTGTCAATGTAATTTATACGTATATGACTTTATGCTAAGTTTATTTGTATTATGACTTACTAAGCTTTGTAAAGGTTACTCTGTGCGTGTGTTTTTCTCTGTTTAATAGGTCGTCAAAGCTACTGAAGGCTCGGGACCATCAAGGATCGTCATCACACTACTAAACTCATTTTGGTACCCTTTTGAAAATGTATATAGCTAATTATGGCATGTATAGGCTAGATATGTTTATATGTTTAAAAAGTGAACTTAGCCATGTGTTTTGGCAAGTTTTGGGTTGTTTTAAGGTTTGCATGAATGATTCATATGATTTATGTTTTGGTATGGCTTGATGCATATGAAGTGATCATTTTGGTATGTATTTGGTTGCCATATATGCATGACATGTGATGAGAATGGTTGCTTGTAGGTATGACCCATTTGGGTGGCACTTTGGTCTTGCAAATGGCTTATAATGTCACACGGTTGGGGCACACGGGCATGCCTCAGACCTGGGTAAATTGGCAGAATGTGACTTAAACTGCACAAGGCCTCGACACGGGGGTGTCATCTAACTGTGGTTCACAAGTCAATAGCTAACTTTAATAGTACACGGCCATGGCACGGGCGTGCGTACAGGTCGTGCGAGAAATGGCAGTATATGACCTTATAGGACACGGCCATAGCACACGGGCGTGCTTGTTAGCCGTGTTGATTTTGGCATTATGTAACCACGGGGAGGTCAAACGGGTGTGTCATGTAGCCGTGGGAGAGGCACGGCCTACCCCCACAGGCGTGTATCCCCTGTATCTAGAAAAGTGTTTATTTTTCCATGAAATTTTGTATGTGTTTCGATTTAGTCCTAACTCGGTTCATAAGCATGTTTAAGGTCTCGTTGACCTAATTAAGGGACATTATGAATGATATTGATGAATGATTGTGTGAAATTCTGTAAATGTTTTTGATCTGTCCGGTAACACTTCTAACCCTAATCCGGCGACGGCCTCAGGATAGGGGTGTTACAGGCAGGTTTTGCTTTCTGAATTTGATATAGTCTATGTAAACCAAAAGGCTATAAAAGGGAGTGCAATAGCAGAATTTTTGGCTAGCAGGGCTTTAGAAGATTATGAACCTTTGAGCTTTGATTTCCCCAATGAAGAGCTAATGTATGTGGCAACTAATGAAGAGTATCCGTGGAAGCTAAACTTTGATGGAGTATCAAATGATGTAGGAAATGGAATTGGGGAAGTCTTGGTATCCCCAGTGGAGTTGTCAAGCTGTCAAAACCATTTTTATATTTTGAAAAATGGGAGTCGACTTAAAAATGAAGAATGGAGTCGCCACCAATCATCCTTGCTTAGGTGTGATCAAATCACCTTATAAAACATTTTGTTTTTATTAAAATATCAATTTTGGCCAGCAAAATTTGAGAAAATGGGTTCGGGAGTCGATTACATACGAAAAAGGATTAGCACCCTCGTAACGCCCAAAAATTGGTACCTAATTGATTGATTAATGTCCTAATGTTGAATACATCGAAAAGATTTTAAAAAAACACGAAATCCTTTTTACAAATTAAAACCTTTTAAAGGACATTTGATTCTTTGAATTTTAAAAGAAATATCGAAACTCAGTAAGTTAGAGTACGATCTTTCAAATTTCCAAACATCAAATATCTTTTTTGTCTTGGACATCCTTTCCTGAGATGAACAAAATGTTGCATCCAATGAGTTAGGACACAACCTCTTTACTTCTCGAGAATAGGATAAATAGTTAAGCTTGGAAATAGAAACTAGATTAGTACTAAAGTCATGTGATTGAGTGAATACAGGTACCCGTGAGAAATTCACGAGGATGTTATGATAGGTGGCATGGTATGTTATAGATAAGAACGAGTACGAGTAAGTTATGGCAAAGTATTTATGACCTTGTGTGGTTATCAAATGCCATGGATTGATGTCATTACAAATTTATTATTACTATTTATTTTCATGCAAACTTACTAAGCTTTGTGCTTACCCCTCTCATTTCCCTTTTCGTTGTACTATTGCCTAGATAACTCAGGGATCGTGGGACGCAGGAGTTCGAAAATCACACTATCAACATCACTTTGGTATAACAATTTAGACTTATTTTGAGTATGGCATGAATAGGACTCGGGTATTTTGTTAAGTCGTAATTGTTAGCCAAAGTGTTGGCTATGTATATTTTCAAGTCATTTTGTAAATGGTCATCGGAAATGGACCAACACTTGACAACTTTATATATATTCATTGATAATGAAATTATGAAGTTTATGTTTGTGTGAATGCTTTGAATTGAGTTCTTGGATGCGCTTTTGGGTCATGAATGATGTTTATATGAGTTGGGGTTAGTATATCTACTATGCAGGGTGGCATTTGGCTTGGAATATGCCTTTTTATGTCCACACGGATAGACACACGAGCGTGTGTCTAGACCGTGTGAGACACACGGTCAGCTCCATGGGCATGTCGATTGACCGTGCATCCCCTGCATGCTAGGTTTACCAAGTTAGGATGCTTAGTAGTAAACACACGGGCAGAGACACGGCCATGTGTCTTAGCCGTGTGGGAGGCACGGCCACGGCCATGGGCGTGTGCCTAGGACGTGTGAAGTCTGCACCTTGAATTTGGAATTTAAATTGCCACATGGTTGAAGCACACGGGCGTATGACAGACTGTGTGGAATAAGTCAGTGTCAACCACGGGTACAGACACGAGTGTGTTGCTGACCGTGTGAGGTAAGTCAGTGTCGACCACGGGTGAAAAGCACAGGCGTGTGAAATATCACACGGGCTTGTGGCCCCTGTTTAGACAAAAATTTTCTAAGTGCATAATAGTTTCCAATTAATTCCCGAAACCTTCAGGGAGTGTGTTTAAGGCCTCGTAGGCCTAGGATGAGTATGTTATGGGTGTGAATGGGAAGTTTTTAAGACGAAACGAAATTTTATAGCCCAAATCGTTATGTTTAAGAAAGTTGAGTTAGGTAATGCCTCGTATCCAGTTCCTGCTTCGAACATGGGTAAGGGGTGTTAAATTTAGTTGTATCAGAGCTACGGTTTAGTCGATTCTAGGACTAACGTAGCGTAAGTATGAGTCTAGTTATACATGCCATACGTAAGAGTATTTGTGTAACAATAGTGTGATGACTCCTGATGATTGGAATTGTGTTTTTATATAGTTATGGATCTTGATCAAACTGCAGCTGATGATGCTGCGAGTAATGCGTCGGCTCCCACGTAAGGGACAACACCAGTTGAGAGTAGACTCGAGACTATGGGTCAGGGAGAAGAGGCTCGAGAAGCCTTTCTTTAAATGATGAGTAACTGGTATACCGAGTACATACGAGCAAATCCTAATGCTCAACCCCCTCCACCCCTACCTATTACTCAGCCCGCTCCTGTAGCTCCTTAAGTGGTTGAAGTAGTGAGAAGAGAAATACTTTCGGTCGATAAGATCCGAAAACAAAGACTCGAAGAATTTCGAGCTAGTAAGGATGATGACCGGAAAGGGCAGAATTCTTGTTAGAGAATACCATCGGGTATTCGATGAATTGTCATACACGCCTGAAGAGTGCCTAAAGTGTGCAGTATCTCTCTTAAGAGATTCGACTTATCAGCGGTGGAACACCCTTATGTCGTTGGTACAAAGGGAGAGAGTTAGCTGGAAATTCTTCCAAGAGGAATTCCAGAAGAAGTATATCAGCCAGAGATTCATCGACCATAAGAGGAAAGAGTTCTTGGAACTAAAGAAAGGCCAAATGACAGTGACTAATTATAAACGGGAGTTCGTAAGGCTTAGCAAGTATACCCGGGAGTGAGTGTCTACTGAGACTATCATGTACAAGAGATTCGAGGATGGGATAAATGGGGATATCCGTTTATACGTCGGCGTTCTCAAACTAAAAGAGTTTGTAGTGTTGTTAGATAGAGCATGTAAGGCTAAAGAGTTGGCTAAATAGAAAAGAAGAGCTGAGATTGAGTCTCGTGACTCGATGAAAAGACAGCTGAATAAGTCACTCCTTTGATGATTAGGGGTCATTGCTTTTCGGTTGATCTTATGTTATTGTCGTTTGATGAGTTCGATGTCATCCTTGGGATGGATTGGTTAACTACTCATGATGTGGTAGTAAATTGTGGGAGGAAGTTTATTGAGTTAAAATGTGACAAATCACGGTACATTTGATCTTATACGTGTTGAATTGGAGGAGCAATATGCATGATTGCTCAGCATGAGTGATATCGTCATTGTTAACTCCTCCGAGCAAATATATAAGAAAGGGTCACAAAGCTTACCTTGCCTTTGTGATGAATACTAAATTGTGGGAGGAGTTTATTGAGAAAATCGGTGATCTTATCGTGTTGAATCATAGTATGAGAATATTGATTTTTTCCCAAGAATTGGTATGTGGTTACCTCCTTTGTGATGATAGAGAGATTGAATTTGGGATTGAGCTAGCTCCAAGTACTGCCCCCATCTCTATTTCTCTTTATAGAATAGCCCCAACTGAGTTAAAAGAGTTGAAAGCACAGTTGCAAGAACTAACGGATAAGGGTTTTACAAGACTGAGTTACTCTCTATGGGGTGCTCCCGTATTATTCATACAGAAGAAAGATGGTTCCATGAGATTATGCATAGACTATCAGCAACTTAACAAGGTAACTATGAAGAACAAGTACCCGTTGCCGAGAATTGATGATCTACTTGATCATTTGAAGGGAGCCACGGTATTTTCCAAGATAGATTTGAGGTTCGGGTACTATCAGTTGAGAGTGAAGGACTCAGACATATCGAAAACCACATTTAGGACTACGTATGGCCATTATGAATTTTTGGTCATGCATTTTGGTCTAATGAATGCCCCTTCCATTTTCATGGACCTAATGAATCACATTTTTCTCCCATACTTGGATAAATTTGTCGTGGTTTTCATCGATGATATATTGATCTACTCTCGGGACGAAAACGAGCATGCCGAGCTGTTGAGAACGATTTTACAAATTCTGAGGGATAAAGAATTGTATGCCAAGTTTAGTAAAAGTGAATTTTGGCTGAAGGAAGTCAGATTTTTGGGGCACATTATCTCAGGAGATGGAATTAGAGTCGACCTGAGTAAGATTTCAGCAATTGTTGAGTGGAAACCACCGAGGAATGTAACTGAGGTTAGGAGTTTTCTGGGCCTAGCCAGTTACTGCAGACATTTTGACAAGGGATTTTCCATGATAGCTACCCCGATGACGAGATTATTGCAAAAAGATGTGAAGTTTGAATGGACAGATAAGTGTCAACAGAGTTTTGAGAAACTAAGGGTGTTGTTGACTGAGGCTCCTATTTTGGTACAACCTGAACCGGGAAGAGAATTCATGTTTTATAGTGATGCACCCCTGAATGGGTTGGGTTGTGTACTTGTGCAAGAGGGAAAGGTGATAGCATATGCTTCTTGACAGTTAAAGACGCATGAGAAGAATTACCCGACCCATAACTTAGATTTAGCTGCCATTGTGTTTGCATTAAAGATTTGGAGACACCATTTATATGGTGAGAGGTGTTAGATTTTTACTGACCATAAAAGCCTAAAATATTTGATGACTCAAAAGGAATTAAATTTGAGGCAATGAAGGTGGTTGGAGTTGATCAAGGATTATGATTTAGTGATTAACTACCATCCGGGAAAGGCGAGTGTAGTCGCCGATGCTTTGAGCAGAAAATCATTGTTTACGCTAAGAGCTATGAATACTCGGATGGCTTTGTTAGATGATGGTTCTATTCTAGCCGAGCTGAGGGCTAGACCATTGTTTCTGCAAAAGATTTATTTTCCATCCGCAAACCGATGGGCAGACAGAAAAAGTAATACAGATATTCGAAGATATGATTCGATGTTGTGTTTTAGAATTCCAAGGTAATCGGGAGAAATATTTACCATTGGTGGAATTCGCCTATAGCAACAGTTTTCAGTCAAGTTTGAAAATGGCACCTTATGAGGCATTGTAAATGGTACCTTGTGAGGCATTGTATGGGTGTAAGTATCGAACGCCCTTGTATTGGACAGAACTTAAAGAGAATCAGATACACTGGGTCGATTTGGTCAGGGAAACTGAAGAGAAAGTAAAGGTGATATGTGAATGTCTGAAAGTGGCCTTAGATAGACAAAAATCCTATTTGAATTTAAAAAGGAAAGAGATTGAGTTCCAAGTCAGTGATAAAGTGTTTTTGAAAGTATCACTATGGAGAAAAGTCCTTAGATTTGGTCGGAAGGGCAAATTGAGTCCGTGTTTTATCAGACCTTATAAAGTTACTGAGAGGATAGGACCGGTAGCTTATCGTTTGGCCTTGCCACCTAAGCTGGAAAAGATTCATGATGTTTTCCATGTATCCATGTTACGACGATACCGTTTGGACCCTTCCCATGTGATTGTGCCATCAAAGGTAGAGATTCAACTGGACATGACTTATGGTGAAGAGCCGAATAAAATTTTGCCACGAGAGGTCAAGAAAATGAGAAACAAAAGTATAGCTCTCGTGAAAGTGCTCTGGCAAAGACATGGAATCGAAGAGGCCACATGGAAGCCCGAGGAGTCCACGAGAAACCAATATCCCAACCTTTTTACTGGTAAGATTTTCGGGGACAAAAATCCTTAAGGGGAGAATTGTACCAGCTTGATTTAGGGGCTAGACGGAATAGTGATTTCGGGATCACTAATCCGAGGTTTGAGAAAATTATTTTCATGTTATTTTATGAGTTAGAGCATGATTATATAAGTGCATGAAAATTTTAGTGCTTTAATTTTAGCGATTTCAAGCTTAATCGCGAAAAAAGGAATAAATCGCGTGACGTGCGAAAGTTCTATTTTATAAGCAATAGGTGCCTAATAGCCATAGAATATTAATTTGGGGTCTTTAAAGTGCAATTAGACCCCTAAGAATGGAGTGGCCGGCCATAGGAGCCAAAAATTGACAAAATTGGTCAAAGTTGGTAAAAGTTGGTGACTAAATTGACTTATATTAAGAAAATAAAGAAAGAAAAGATATCATCTTTTCTCTCCATCTTTATCCATCGAAAATAGAAGGCAAAATAGGGGTTTTGAAAGCTCAAAATTTCAGCAAACTCATCTCCATTCAAGTAAGTGATTTCAATGGTTTTTCTTGGAGATAGTTGTACTTTTAGAACCCCTAGAGCTTAAGCTTTCTAATGAAGGGACTATCTTGCAATATGGTGAAAAGATTAGAGTTTTTCCATGAGAGCTTTCATTTTTATTTTCTGCATTTTTATGGAATAAAATGAGTCTTAGTTGTTAGATGAACAACTTTTGTGAAAGGTGTTGGCATGAAAATACCCAAATGAACCTTTTTGTAAAGGTCATAAAATTGGTAGTAAATTTGTGAAATGTTGGGTTTTTATGATAGCCATAAGAGAAATAAATGTTCATCTAGGCTCATTAAATGTATAAATTTGATTAGAATTGATTTCTGAGCCTAGGGGTAAAATGGTCATTTTGCCAAAATGTAAGGGCAAAATAGTAATTTTGCCAAAGCATGATTATTAAAATGCTTTTATTAATGTGATGACTGAAACGAGATAATTTGCTATTATAGAGCAAGAAGAACCAAGAATCAACCTAGATCATGGCAAGAATAAAGTCTCGGACTAGATTGAAGATCTAGCTCATTTTGAAATCGAGGTAAGTTTGTATGTGATAAATTCAAAATTTATGCTCGTATTATTTGAGAATGTTTGACATTACATTGATGTAAAATATTCCAAGGAATTGAAATGTTGAAGTCCTAGTTGGACTATTATGAATGTGAGTATAATATTATCGAGACTTGAGATAGATAAGGTCCCGTATCAAACAATGTATGGGACATGGCCTTGGCACCAAATTGAAATTCTGTATAAGACCATATTTGGGATATGGCTTCGATATTGAATATGAGAATCGTATAACATAATATTTAGGATATGACCTTGATGCTTGATGTGAGAAATTCCGTATAAGACTATATCTAGGATATGGAATCGGCACTCAGAGGTGCCCTCATGTAAGACCACATCTAGGATATGGCATTGGCTGCACGCTTATAATAATGACAACGGGTATGCGTCTTTGGGTATCCCTAGTGATTAATGGGATAAATAGTTAAGCTTGGAAATAGAAACGAGATTAGTACTAAAGTCATGTGATTCAGTGAATATAGGTACCCGTAAGAAATTCACGAGAATGTTACGATAGGTGGCATGTTATGTTATAGATAAGAACGGGTACGAGTAAGTTATGGCAAAGTATTTATGACCTTGTGTGGTTATCAAATGCCATGGATTGATGTCATTACAAATTTATTGTTACTATTTATTTTCATGCAAACTTACTAAGCTTTGTGCTTACCCCTCTCATTTCCCTTTTTGTTGTAGTATTGCCTAGAAAACTCGGGGATCGTGGGACGCAGGAGTTCAGAAATCACACTATCAACATCACTTTGGTATAACAATTTAGACTTATTTTGAGTATGGCATGTATAGGACTCGGGTATTTTGTTAAGTCGTAATTGTTAGTTAAAGTGTTGGCTATGTATGTTTTCAAGTCATTTTGTAAATGGTCATCGGAAATAGGCCAACACTTGACAACTTTATATATATTCATTGATAATGAAATTATGAAGTTTATGTTTGTGTGAATGCTTTGAATTGAGTTCTTGGATGTGCTTTTGGGTCATGAATGATGTTTATATGAGTTAGAGTTAGTATGTCTACTATGCAGGGTGGCATTTGGCTTGGAATATGCCTTTTTTATGTCCACACGGATAGACACACGGGCGTGTGTCTTGGCTGTGTAAGACACACGGTCAGCTCCATAGGCGTGTTGATCGATCACGCGTCCCCTGCATGCTAGGTTTACCAAGTCAGGATGCTCAGTAGTAAACACACGGGCAGAGACACGGCCGTGAGTCTTAGCCGTGTGGGAGGCACGGCCATGGTCATGGGCGTGTGCCCAGGCCCTGTGAAGTCTGCACCTTGAATTTGGAATTTAAATCGCCACACGGTTGAAGCACATGGGCGTGTGATAGACCGTGTGGAATAAGTCAAGTGTCGACCACGGGTACAGCACACGGGTGTGTGGCTGACCGTGTGAGGTAAGTCAGTGTCGACCATGGGTGAAAAGCACTAGCGTGTGAAATATCACACGGTCATGTCCCATTCACACGGACGTGTGGCCTCTGTTTAGACAAAATTTTTCTAAGTGCATAAAAGTTTCCAATTAATTCTTGAAACCCTCCGTGAGTATGTTTAAGGCCTCATAGGCCTAGGATGAGTATGTTATGGGTGTGAATGGGAAG
This sequence comes from Gossypium rotundifolium, assembly GCA_025506655.1. NCBI lineage: Eukaryota > Viridiplantae > Streptophyta > Magnoliopsida > Malvales > Malvaceae > Gossypium > Gossypium rotundifolium. The sequence continues at coordinate 55,138,011 of CP106726.1, read as the reverse complement.
TTTTTAAAACGAATCAAAATTTTATAGCCCAAATCATTATGTTTAAGCAAGTTGAGCTAGGTAATGCCTTGTATCTAGTTCTGGATTCGAACATGGGTAAGGGGTGTTGCACTCATTGATCAGATTGTCGACTTAACATCCAATGGCAATCTTGGACTCAAACATTGGTGGTTTGTTCTTTTATTCTTGGCATGTACCTAGGATATCTTAGGTCTTAAATAGTCATTTTTGCAAACTTTGAAATGTGTTTTGAGGTGCTAATTATGGCATATTGGTTAGATTCTTAGGATGTTTGATTCCGATGATGATTTGGGTTTGAATTAAATGCTTTTGAATAGGTTAAAGTGGTTGTAAATGGCTACTTATGATAAATGTGTTACTAAGATGAATTACCTATTTTTGTATAAGGTATTTTTAGGTACACACGGTCTGACACACGGATCTGTGCCCCACACGAGCTGATGGCACGTTCGTGTGGTCTGGAATATTTTTATGATTTTATTGTACACGGGGTTAGTGAGTTACACAGTTTGCTCACACAACCATGTAACTCATCCACACGGCCTTGTGACTCTCACACATGGCCATGTGGCCAGGACACGGTCTGGGGACACAGTAGTGTGTCCCCTATTTTCGGATGTTTCCCAACTTTTTATTTTGTTTCAAATCAATCACTGATCTTTTCTAAATTGTTTTTAATCTTCTGTATATTCAATATTTATTCGAATTAGATTAAAAATGATTATACACATGCCTCTATGTAATTATTTAGTATTTAATTATTTCTTTTAAATTGTAAATTATTTGTATTTGAATGGTGATTGCTTGTAGCACCCTATTATTCGAGTTCGATGACTAGACCGGGTTAAGGGTGTTACAATTAGTGATATTAGAGCTATAGGTTTAGCTAATTCTTGGACTAAATTGAGCTTGGAAATTCAGTGTAGAGGTACATGCCAAGGTTGAGTTTAGTTTATGTCCGGATTTGGATGTAAATTGTAAATTATTTTGTCTTGTATTTGAAAATGTTTGACGAGTTGAAATATGTTATTGAAATAGAAAATTTTCGTGCACTTAGAAAGAGGATTTCGACCCTTAATTCAAAATATCTACCTAAGTAAACTAAGAAGTCTCGAAGATCATAGAGAGCGACTCCATTGAAAGTCGGGTAAAAAAATCGTTATTGGTGTAGATCTCTAAAACTTTTAACTCGAGTTTGCTCAAAAAATAATAAGATTATTCCTGCTACTATTCAGGGCTCTATCCCTACAGTTAGAGATCAAGAAATAATTATTGGCCAACTAGTAGCATGGGGATTCAATATGTATTGTTATGATTTAGGATCAATTTACTTGTTTACAAAATTATATTGTTTGCATAATTGAGGATCAAAATAAGTTCATAAATATCATATAAAATGGATTGTGTGTAACACCCTTCACCCTTATTTACCGTTAGAATAGGGTTAAAGAGCATTACCGAACTTACAACACTTTTAAACATACATTTCATATACAATATATCAATTTAAATACAATTCAATCATAACCAATCATAGTGTCCCTTAAACGAGCCTATGATGTCTTAAACATACATTGAAAGTGGTTCGGGACTAAACTAATAACTCAAGAATCTTTCACGAAACTTCAAACAATTTTCAAAAAATAGGGGACACACGCCCGTGTGGCTAGGTCGTGTGTCTCACACGACCACCAGGCACGCCCGTGTCACAGGCCGTGTGGATATTCGAAATGAAAACATATGGCCGTGTCCCAGCCCGTGTCCTACCCCGTGTCCAAACAAGTGAGGTTACTGACTTGGGTCACACGACCAACCACACGCCCGTGTGCTTAGCCCGTGTGCCCTTCGAAGTGGCCACACACACCCATGTGCTAGGCCGTGTGCTAGGCCGTGCCAAACCTGTAAGGTATACTGACTTATGCAACACGGTCAAGTCACATGCCCGTGTGCTAGGCCGGGTAACAATTAGGGGGTATACTGACTTGTGCCACACGGCCGATCACACACCCGTGTGTGAGACCGTGTGGAGTATACTAACTTCATTTCAATTTCAACACCAAGGGATGCACGGCCTTGCAACATGTCCGTGTGTCACACACGACTGAGACACACGCCCACACGACTGAGACACACGCCCGTGTCACTGCTCGTGTGGACAAAAATAGGCTATTTACCAAGCCATTTTGCCACCCCATTTGATACACATCTTCACCTAGCCAAATGATACCAAAACCATAGCATAAAATGCAATCCAAAACAACCAATTCAAGCTTAAATCTTACCATTTCAATATTAACCAATTCAAGGCACCTAAGTACCATAATATACTATCTAATTTCATACCAATTATTGTCTTCTCAAATCATCAATTTACCATTAATAGTACCTATTATCACCAACAATCACACAACCATAAACCAACTCAATTTACAAGACTTAAATATACATATATGTACATTATTCAACATACCAAAATAATCCATCACACATGGCTATATATATATGCCAAACATAAACATTTACAATGCCAATTCATATGGAAAATGTCATTACCAAAACATAACCAAAAATGACTCAAAGTCCCTATATATGCCATATGACAAAACCATAAGTTCAAAAGTACCAAAGTGACGGTTGGTGTAACGCCTTGAATTTGGGCCTAGAATAAATGGGTTTCATGTGTCGAGAGAATATATTTTGGCGTTTGGAAAAAAATTATGATTGCATGTTTATTTTAATTTTTAGGTGATTTAGGAAGGGTTGGTGGTGTTGGAAAAGTCCTGGGCTCGATCTAAGGCTTTAGCAAAAAAAATTGTTTTTACCCTTAAGTGAGGTTGGTGTTAGTAAAAGGCTTTTAAAATATTTTTGGGTTAAAAGATAGCATAAAGAAGTAGGTGATATGGTGGCTTGGAATGTTTTGAATAAGCTGGTGGTCAAAGGTTCAAGTCTTGGACTTGGCAAAAAATTTTGTTGTGCATAAGTTAGTATGAAGGCTAGAGTTTAGGCTTTATGATTAGTTGGGGCTGATTTCCAACACAAAGTAATGCCTGGCCCAGTGGCAAAGGCGATAGGAGCAGGTGGGGGAGCAGGGTTCTAGTCGCGGGGTGCGTTAAATGTTGGGTTTTTTTTAGTAAACCTGGAGCGTGGTAGAAAGGGTTATAATTATTTAGGGAGGAAATACGACTCAAATAAAATAAGCAGCGCAGTGGCAAGGGACGTGTGTCATAATGAAGAGGTCGGAGGTTCAAAGCTGGGTGTTGGCTAATATTTTTAGATTTCTTTGGATGATTCGGTCGCTGGAAAATATGCTTTAAAAGAAGTTGAGAATGTAACATATCACAAGAAGGGTTGTGGTGCAGTGGCGAGAAGTGTATGGTGGTGCTTGGAGGTCTTAGTTTTGAGTTGCCTTGTGCACAATAATATGCTATTTTACTGCGGGCGTGGGAAAGATATTTGAAGTGGACCAAAACGCCAAAAGATGGCTGCTGTTTGGGGAAGCAATTTGAATGTAATTCAAATTGAATTTTTGGCTAAATAAAGGAATTTTTGGGATGAGGATGAAGATAAATTTTGGACAAAATAAAGAAATTTAATTGGTGATAAGTTTGAGTCGATTGGTGAGTGTAGGTTTATTTTATTTATTTATTTATTTTTTTCTTTAGTATATATATGAGTGCCAAATTAAATTCCTAGGTTAATGTCGAATTTTTACTTTCCTTCTGGCTGAATTTCTTCACTTGTGAGAGGCTCGGACATTGTTTTTTTTCTAAGTGTGCTAAAGCCAAATCCTCCATATCCTTCCTTCTCAAATTCCCTTTTGGTTCACCACTCGGTTCTAGCCAAATCACTTTTATTTCTTATTCCCCCTAATGTTGCTGAATTGCCTCTGACACCTTACTAGTCTCAAAAGTCGGACTTAAGCCGCAGGATCAAAAGAGGATTTCAGTAAGAGATTAGTTGAATTTTTAGTGTGTTTTATTAAAAGCCGAAGAGCTATTTAACCCGTCTTTGTCGTTACCATGCACTAACAAGGGTGAGGCTCAACAATCACAAGCGCGGTAGGTAAGGATTGTTATCAAGGCAGTAAGTATTATCGATTCAGTTAGAGTTTTAATAAGTGACTGAATCTATTGTGGATCATAGGGGTGACTTATGATCAATATGGGTCACTTGGTTTTGACGATATAGGTGTTTGGGTACAGATTTAAAGGATAATCGCCAATAGTAGCAAAGGAAGGGCTACTAGAACGTAAGGCACACAGTAAGGGTACGGTGAGGTTTCGATTTTTGATAAGTATGTGTTAAAGCCTTGGTTAATCGCTAGTAATGTCGATTGTAGGTTCATGACTAAGGGTTTGCACCGCGCATGGTTACCAGGTATGTACAAACACTACACACACAAATCGGCAATGCTGAAAAGCTGAAAAGCTAAAAGTGGCTAAATGGGCCCGTGAGCCCTGAGGCTAAGTTTGATGAAATGGTTTGGTTTGTTATACGAATTGAGTTAGTCATGCATGATACACAATTTGGATTTGTTTTGGGCCTAATAGGCCATTTGATAAGATTCAGCCTAATGGGCCATAAGGTTGGAATTTGGGATTGATGGGCTTTATGGGGACTTAGACCAATATGCTAGGGTTCATGGACTTAGGCCTAGTTTGAACAACTCTTAAATTTCATAAGACTTAATCTAATGAAACATGTCCGTGAACAATTCGTTGGGTTAGGGTGTGGCAATGGGCATACGCATGTCTAGGATTGGATCTAGGGAGAGCTTGGTACTTAAGTGGTCCTAGTGGCCCATCTCCTCTTCGCTGGAATCCTACCTGGTGTGTAGTGTCTGTTCACTTTAGCCGTGAGGACTTGTTGATGGGCCAAAGTTCATAACTAAAACCCAAAAGGAACCGAATACCCTATCGTCATAAAATTACTAATATACCGCTAGTTTTGTAAATTACCAAAATACCCATGTTTTGTAAATTTACCCAAAATACCCCTATTTTGAGAAAGTACCAAAATACCCCCATTTTGTAGAATTGCCTAGATAACCCAATTTTTCCAAATTACCAAAATACCCCTATAGGGTAGAATTACGAAAATACTCTTGGGTAGTGAAATGAAAAAATACCCCTACATGACAAATATAAGCTTATGGATGTGACTTGTGTGTTGATGCATTCATATGATATTCTGCTTAGGATGTATATGGGTGGGGATTATGGTACGGATGAAGATTTGAGGATCGCATGGCCGTATGGTATGGATCCACCGAAGGCTTTAAGCCTAATATATGATTAGTAGCTTTGCTGCAACGTTCAGTAGTACCGCAAACGGGCTACCCTTGGTGTGTAGCGGAGGGGTGGGTCGAGCTAGAATTCCCCACAGGATTCATAAGGTTGGAAGGGAAATGGTGTGTGTAGCGGATGGACTTTTGGGGTTGGTTTTTGCATTATCTTATTTGTATATGATGCGATATGATATGATATGAGGTCATGGTGGGCTAAGGCCCAAGACCACCGATATTGATAGGGCTTAGGTCCAATGTGAATATTTTTATGTGATTTGTTTGCCAAGGGTTGTACACACTGAGTTTCGAAACTCACACCCCTTTAATTTAATGTTTCAAGTAATCTTGAATAGACAGCTCGACGTGGGAGAGGACTCAGAGATGGCCACACTACAAGCTGTTCAAATTTTTAATTTATTTGAATGATTTTGTTTTAAATACTTTTTTTTTTGGATTGCAATAAGGCCATGTAATCTCTTAATTAACTTTGAACTTTGGGTTTATTATTATTATCATTTCAACTTCTCGCTTAAAGAATTTCATAAAATTATTAAAGTATTAATGTGGTTTTGAAATAAACTTAATCAGATACAATGCTTGGGCTTTTGGGCCTTAAATGGTTAATTTGTAAATGGTTTTAAAGTGCGCCTTTAATGTGACATGCCAGATTCGGGCCTAACTTCTAGGCTGGGTTTGGGGTGTTACAGTTGGATAGTGTGACGATGTCTCTAACGATCCCTGAATCCGACCTAGCTTTGAATTCACTATATAACACGAGAAAAATAAACACAGTAAGCTATATAGCTTAGTAAGCTCGTATGAATTAAAATCTACAACTCAATATTACACAATCCATCAGTTTGAACTAGTTAACATATAATTCATGATAGCAAACAAACCTTCCTCATACTTACTCATATACTTATATACAAATTCATAACTTCTTCTATATAAAGCTCATACTTTCATGTACATACCTCTACAAATTCATAACGTGTTCATACCTATTTGGAATACTGTCGAATACTTTATATCTCACACACTGAGTGCCAATACATTGTCAAAGCTATCTCGATCTCGCACACTAAGTGCCATATATAACCGAAGCTATTTTGAATCACACACTAAGTGCCATATATAGCCGAAGCTATTTCAAATCACAGACTAAGTGCAATATATAGCCGAAGCTATTTTAAATCGCACACTAAGTGCCATATATAGCCGAAGCTATTTTGAATCTCACACTAAGTGCCATATATATATATATCAGAATCTTCTTCATACATGACTATAGTCTCATATAAACAATTTATGCAATGTCAAAGCATTTAAAGCATAACTGTAACAATGTTTATTACATACGAACTTACCTCGGATGTGAAAACGGCGAATCTAGTCGATTAGTCGATAACTTTAGCTTTTCCCCGATCCAAGTCTGTATTTTGCTTTTCTTGATCTAAATATATTAAAAAACTAACGTATTTAATCATCTATTCATTCAATTTAGTCCAAAACACTCTTTAAGGCACATTTACACTTTTGCCCCTAAACTTTCACATTTTCACAATTTAGTCCTTACTTCATAAAATCACAAATTCATGCAATTTAGTCACCACCCATGCTAGCCAAATTTCTCTAGTACTCATAGTAGCCCATATTTCTCATTTATTTCACATTTCAACCACAAAATTTCAATATTTCTCAATTAAATCCCTATTTTGCATTTTTACTCAAAATCACTTAACAAAACTTGTTTAACTATCAACAACTATTCAAAATCTATCATCAAAGATCAAAATTGTAACATCCCAGTTTAGACCCTAGCCGAAATAGTGGTTTCGAGATCGAAAATTTGAGGTCAAAAAAACATTTTAATATTATTTTATGTGTTTACAGTATGTGATTGAATATGTGTGAAAATTATGTGTGAAAATTTTATCGTTTGTGTGCCTAATTGTGACAAAGGACTTAATCACATAAAATGCAAAAGCTGTGTGCTGATTGTTAAAGTGCTTATTTGGCATGGCTTATTAAATGAGGAGTACTTATGTTGTTATTAAGCCATTAATAGATTGGATGAACATAAATAGGCATAAAATTGTTGATTCAATGGTTTAATAACCAAGGGTAAAATGGCAAACTATGTATTAAGTTAATATTAAAAAAAAAACAAAGCATAAAATTAGTGACATTTTCATGTTCATCTAGCCGAAATTGCTAAGGAAAAAGAAAGAAAAAGAGTTTAAGGTTTTCGACACTTGCATAGCTCAATCAAGATCAAAAAAGAGAAATTCAGACTTAGATCGAGGCAAGAATAAAGTGCTCGATTGATCGACTTGTTTCATAATTTTGACGTCCGAGGTAAGTTCGTATATAATCCGAATTGTTTAAATCATATTTATGAGTTATGAAATGAATGAATATGTGGTTGATGAATTAGTAATGTTATATGTGAATTTGAGAGATGTGGCACTAAGTGTGCGTGAATAGAATGGATATAGTGGTAAATGGCACTGTGTGTGCGAAATAAAGAAAGCATCTACTATATTGATTGGCTCTATGTGTGCGATACCGAGTTAAATTCGATTTAATGTAAAGGCACTAAGTTTGCGATGATATTAAAGATTTGGCTAAGAAATTGGCACTAAGTGTGCGACTAAATCGAATGATTGATGAAGATTGAACGAAATGTGGTATTGAGCTTTGAGTAGCAAAAATGATCGTTAACTAAGTGTTGGCACAAGTATGTATGGAACCTATGTGGTTGATGATATCGTATATGGATAAATGGATGTTTATGAGAGTAAAGTCTATATGTATTATTGTGAATTGTACCATGAGATAGTTTATATTGTATATTGAAATTGAATTGTTAAGTTAAATGTATTATGTGACGAACTTACTAAGCTTTTTAGCTTACTGTGTGAAGTGTTTATCTATTTTACAGTGTCATTAAAGGTAACTCAGATCTGGGGATCGTCAGTGACTCAATCACACTATCGGCTATCTATTTTTGTACTTTTGGAAGTTCTATATATTTGGTATATGGCATGTATAGGCTAGTGAATATGGTATATTTTGGAAGTGTTTAGATCTTTCAATGTGATATGGCTTGATAGTTTAATGGTTTTGGTACATGTTTTTGGATAAGTGAAAAGAATGGTTATTATGTGTAGGTGTGTTTTATGTGAATGATCATTTTGGCTGAAATATTTAAGATGGAAATGGTATGATTCATGCTTAGATTTGGATAAAGATTGAATGATGAATGGATTATATGTTTTGGATGTGAATTTTGATACTTTGAGTTGGTAAGTTTGAGTTGGAATTTGAATGTGAAATGAGTAGTGATGTTAAGAGGTTAAAAAGGTGCATAATTGTAGGTTTTGAATGCATTTGAGGCATGATTTTGAATTGGTTTGATTCTTGTAGGAGTGACCAAAGTGTGGATGGAAAATTGGCCTTGCAAATGGCCTATATTTCCCACACGGTTGAGCACACAGGCGTGTGGCTCGACCGTGTCCCTTAAGTTTTCAAATTAAAATAAATCAGACTCGCACATGGGCTGGACACACGGGTGTGTGACCGTGTAAAATAAGCCAGTGTCGACCATGGGTGAAGCACAGGAGCGTGTCTTCGACCGTGTGGACAAGTCAGTATGTATGCCTTATTTTGCCACGGCCTACCCACACAGGTGTGTGACCTTTGTAATTTTGAAAAATGTTAAGTTTTAGAAAAATTTTGTATGTGCTCAGTTTACTCCCGCCCCTTTTCCAATGCATGTTTATGGTCTCGTAGACCTTTTAAAGGGACACTATGTATACGATTTGCTATGATATGATGATGTTATATCTTATGTTTGTGAAATGATCGTAAAAGTTCTAAAATGTCTGGTAATACTTTTTAGCCCTATTCTGACGAAGGTTACGGATTAGGGGTGTTACATTTTTGGTATCAGAGCTATAGTTTAGTCGATTCTAGGACTAACTTAGCGTGTGAGAGTCTAGCTATACATGCCATACATATGCCTGTGATAGTGTGATGAATCCTGATAGTTGAAAATGTGTTCTTATATAGCAAATAGATCCCGATCGAGCAGTAACTGACGATGTCAAAAGTAATGCGCCTGCTCCCGCTAAAAGGACAGTGCTGCCTGAATCTAGGCTGGTAGCTAGTAGTCACGAGGGAGAGGCAAAGCAAGCTTCTTCCAAATGATGAGTGAGTGGTTTACGGAGTTCGTTCGAATGAATTCGGCTGCTCAACAACCTCCACCCCGCAAGTACCTATAGTGTCAAAAGCTTTAGACCCGTTCGATTGAATAAACCTCCTGTAGATAAAATTCGAAAGTATGGAGCTGAAAAGTTCAAAGCCACAGTTGATGATGATGCAGAATGAGCTGAATTTTGGCTCGAGAATACAATTCGAGTGTTTGATGAAATGTCATTGACTCCTGATGAATGCTTAAAATGTGTTGTTTCATTGTTAAGAGATACGACATATCATTGGTGGAAAACTTTGACATCAATGATTCCGAGAGAAAAAATCACATGGGATTTCTTTCAAGTTGAATTCCAGAAGAAATATATCAGTCAACGATTCATAGATCAGAAACGTAAAGAATTTTAGAGCTGAAACAAGGCCGTATGTCTGTTACGGAATGTGAACAGGAGTTTGTGAGATTGAGCCAGTATGCGCGAGAATGTGTTTCAACAGAAACTACTATGTGCAAATGATTCATTGAAGGTTTGAATGAAGACATTAAATTGTTGGTTGGAATACTTGATTTGAATGAATTTGTAGTGTTAGTTGAAAGAGCCTGCAAAGCCGAGAAGCTTAGTAAAGAAAAGAAGAAAGCGGATTCTGAAAATGAAAGAAAATGATCAATGAGTAAGTCGTATCAACCTTTATTAAAGAGATTCAGAGATGTAGCTAATCGCTCAAATATTTCATTTGGACATTCGAGTAAAGATCGAGTGAAATAAAATACTAGTTTTAAAACTCACACTCCAATTGAATCGAGTGTTGGAAGTGTCAGAAGCAATAAGCCTGAGTGTAGATAGTGTGGAAGACGTCATATTGGAGAATTCTGGGACAAGTACAATAATAGAGCTTGTTATAAATGTGGATCCCGAGATCACTTTTTCAGGATTGTCTAGAGTTAGCTGAGAAAGATAATGTTCAGAGTGCAAGACCGAGCAATACTATGGCTAGGGGTAGACCACCCAGAAACACTAGAAATGTAGGTGGTAGTTAAAGAGGGACAACAGATACAGCTGTGAGATCGGTGGCGAGAGTACCTGTCCGAGCCTATGCTATTCGCGCTCGAGAAGAAGCGCCATCTCCAGATGTCATAACTGGTACTTTTACTCTTTTTGATACTGATGTGATTGCATTGATAGATCCAGGGTCTACTCATTCATATGTGTGTGTGAATCTTGTATCTAGTAGGACTCTACTTGTTGAGTCTACTGAGTTTGTATTTAGAGTATCGAACCCCTTAGGCAAGTGTGTTTTGGTTGATAAAGTGTGCATGAACTGTCTGTTGATGTTTCGAGATATTTATTTTTTGACTAATTTGATGCTGCTACCATTCGATGAATTTGATATAATTATGCGTATGGATTGGATAACCTTGCATCATGCTATTGTAAATTATAAATAGAAGAGTATTGATTTGAGAAGTCAGAATGGTGAGATAATTCGAATTGAATCCAGTGATTTGAATGGGCTATCGGCTGTTATATCTTCGATGAAAGCTTTGAATTATGTGAAAAAGGGTTGCGAAGTCTATCTTGCATATGTGATAGATACAAAAGTGACGAAAAAGAAAGTTGAATCTGTGCCTGTGGTTTGTGAATTCCCTGATGTGTTTCCTGAAGAACTACTGGGATTACCTCTGATACGAGAAGTCGAGTTTGGTATTAATTTAGTTCCGGGGATGACTCCTATCTCAATAGCTCCGTATAGAATGGCACCAAAAAATTGAAAGAGTTAAAGTCTCAGTTGCAAGAGTTGATGATAGAGGATTTGCTCGACCATGTTTTTCACCCTGGGGTGCTCCTGTGTTGTTTGTGAAAAAGAAAGATGGAACTATGAGAATGTGCATTGACTGTAGACAACTCAACAAGGTGACTATAAAGAATAAATATCCTTTACCACGTATTGATGATTTGTTTGATCAGTTGAGAGGAGCTACAGTGTTTTCTAAGATAGATTTGAGATCGAGCTATTATCAGTTACGAGTTAAAGAAGCAGATGTGCCAAAAATTACTTTCAGAACGAGGTATGGACATTATGAATTCTTAGTTATGCCTTTCAGACTAAAGAATGCTCCTGCAGTATTTAAGGATTTGATGAACCGGATATTCAGACCATCGTTGGATCGATTTGTCGTTGTGTTTGTTAATGATATTTTGATTTATTTCTGTGATGAAATGCAACATGCTGAGCATTTGAGGATTGTGGTATAGACTCTGCGTGAGAAGCAATTGTATACAAATTTTAGTAAATGTGAGTTCTGGTTGCGTGAGGTTGGTTTTCTAGGACATATAGTGTCAACTGCGGGAATACGAGTTGATCCAAGCAAGATTTCAACAATTTTGGATTGGAAATCTCTGAGAAATCTGTCTGAAGTTCGTAGTTTTTTGGGACTAGTGGGATATTATAGACGATTTGTGAAAGGCTTCTCGATGATTGCGACTCCGTTGATGAATTTGCTACAGAAAGATGTTAAATTTGAGTGGTCAAAAAAATGTCAACAGAGTTTTGAACAGTTGAAAGTATTGTTGATAAAAGCACCAATGTTAGTTCAGCCTGAATCAGGTAAAGAATTCATAGTATACAGTGATGCATCATTGAATGGTTTAGGCTGTGTGTTGATCAAGAAGGCAAAGCTGTAGCTTATGCTTCGAGACAGTTAAAACTATATGAAAAGATCTATCTGACGCACGATCTTGAATTAGCAGCTATTGTATTCGTATTGAAGATTTGGCGCCACTACTTATTTGGTGAACAATTTCACATATATACTGATGACAAGAGCTTGAAATATTTGATGACTAAGAAATAATTAAATTTGAGACACTGGAGATGGTTGGAATTACTAAAAGACTATGAATTAGTAATTGATTGTCATCCGGGAAAAGCTAATGTTGTTGCTGACGCTTTGAGCTGAAAGTCTTTATTTGCTTTACGAGAAATGAGTCCTCAGATAGATCTGTGTAATGATGGTTCAATTTTGGCTGAGTTGTAACACCCTTAAACTGTAACCTTCGCTGGGCTAGGTTTAAGAGGCATTACCTATCATTTCAGAACATTTCATATCATTTCACAACCAAACATGACAATTCACATTCATATAGTCCTTTAAATAGGTCTACGAGACCTTGAACACATGTTAGAAAGGGGTCGGGACTAAATCGAACACTTACAAAAATTTTCAAAAATTTAAAGATTTTTCTAAATTGCAAAGGTCACACACGCCCGTGCGTCCAAGCCGTGGCAAAACAAGGCATACATACTGACTTGTCCACACGGCCTGATATAAGCCCGTGTGCGTCATCCGTGGTCGACACTGAGTTGCACCACACGGCCAGTCACACGCCCGTATGTCCAGCCCGTGGTTGAGTCTGACTTGCATCAATTCATCAACCTGAATGACACGGTCGAGCCACAAGCCCGTTTGCTCAATCGTGTGGGCAATTATAGGCCATTTTCAAGGCCAAATTACCATCCACACTTTGGAATCACCTATAAGCATCAAACTAATACCTATTCATGCCTCAAATGCAACCAAAACATACCAATACAAGCACCAATTCATAATCATTTATACCATCTATAATCATACTCAATTTTATTTCAAATAAGTTCATCCAAAATACCCAATTTCACATCCTAAATCATATAGGTCAAGCATCATAAAAACCTTACCACAATTCACATTTTAAACACCATTTCTCATCAACCATTTAAGCATGAAACATGTTATATTCATCACTCACCACTTCATACCACATTTATCATTTTCATAGTTCACATATAATAACCAAAATCATTTAACTTCCAAGCCATATCACATAGCAAGGTCCAACATCTCAAAATACACCATATCTACTAGCTTATACATGCCATATACCAAATATGTACATCTTTCAAAAGTACCAAAATAGATAGTCGATAGTGTGATTGAGTCACAGACGATCCCCGGATCCAAGCTAACCTTAAAGACTCTGTTAAATAGAGAAACACTTCACACAATAAGCTTTTGAAGCTTAGTAAGTTCGTAATATAATACATTAAACACCATAATTCAAATCAATATACAAAATAGACCTTCACATAAATTAGTTTTCATGAACACAATCTCATCATATTCAAATGCTCACAAAACTATCCATTTATCCATTTACAAATTCATCAACCACATAGGTTCGTACATACCTGTGCCAACACTTAGTATATGAACTCTTTTGCTATGCAATGTTCAATGCTACATTTCATTCAATCTTCAGTACTCATTCGATTCAATCACACACTTAGTGCCCAATTATTAGCCGAAGCTTAAATATCATCGCACACTTAGTGCCTTTATATCAAACCGAACTTGATTCGGTATCGCACACACAGTGCCAAATCGGTATAGTCAATACTTTCTCTATTTCACACATACAGTGCCATTCATTATCGTATACGTTTCTATTTCTCACACTTAGTGCAACATTTCTCAATTCCACACATATAGAATTTCAAATTCAATAATCACAAATTCATTCATTCATTTCATAACACATAGATAAGAATTAACCATTCGTATTATACCCGAACTTACCTCAGACGTCGAAGTAACAAAATGTGTCGATTAATCGAGCACTTTATCTTTGCCTCGATCTCGATCCAAATCTCTCTTTTCTTAATCTTAATTGAGCTATGAGTGAGCCAAAACCTAAAATGCTTCAATAGTTATTCCTTTCTTCAATATTTGGTGGTAGAAAGATGAACACTCCACTAATTCTTGTTTTTGTTTTATGTATTATTACCTTAATTGACATTTTACCATTATACCCCTTTTAATATAACATAGAGAACATGTATTTTAATGTCTTAACCATCCATGCATGCTTCAAATAGTGTAATTTCAATTTAAAGACTCCATAATTAATAAGCCATGACAATCTAGCACTTAAACAACTAGCACACAGCTTTTGCATTTTAGGCAAATAAGTCCTTTTTGCAAATTAAGCACACAATCGATAAAATTTTCACACAGAACTTTCACACATGATCAATCACATATTATAAAAACTAAAAATAATATTAAATATTTTTCCAACCTCAAATTTGTGGTCTCAAAACCACTATTCCAACTAAGGTCTTAACCGGGCTGTTACATGAGTTGAAAGTGAGGCCAATGTTTATACATCAGATTTATGATGCCCAGAAAAGTGATGCTGAAATAATGGCAAAGCGAGATCAGTATGGTTTGAATTCTGATTCTAAATTTTGAGTTGATAATGATGGTTGCTTGAGATTTCGAGATCGAATTTGTATTCCAAGAAATTCAGAGTTGATTCAGTTGATTTAGAACGAACCTCATAATAGTCGTATATCTGTTCATCTGGGAAGTACAAAAATGTACAATGATTTGAAATAGTTTTATTGGTAGTAGGGTATGAAACGAGATATCTCAGAGTTTGTTTCGAGATGTTTAGTTTGTTAGAAAGTTAAAGTTGAACATCAGGTTCCATCTAGTTTGTTACAATCGATAATGATTCTTGAGTGGAAATAAGAGAGAATCACAACAGACTTTGTGTCGGGATTGCCTTTATCTTTGAGAAAGAAAGATGCAATTTGGGTGATGGTTCACAGATTAACAAAATCAGCTCATTTTATTCCGATGAGAATTGATTATTCGCTTGATAAATTAGCTAAATTGTATATTTCTGAGATTGTGAAATTGCACGGGGTGCCACTATCTATTGTATCTGACAAAGACCCGATATTTACTTCGCGGTTTTAAAAGAAACTACAAGAGGCTCTAGGTATGAAGTTGTATTTCAGTACAGCAGTTCATCGGCAAACGGATGGTCAATCCGAGTGGATCATTCAGATTCTCGAGGATATGTTGAGATGTTGTATTCTTAAGTTTGAAAGTACATGGGAAAAGCATTTGCCATTGATTGAGTTTGCGTACAATAATATTTTCAGTCGAGTATTAAAATGGCACCGTATGAAGCCTTCTATGGTAGAAAATGTCAAACACCTCTGTATTGGTCAGAAGTCAGCGAGAATAAGATTCATGGGGTCGATTTGATTAAAGAGACTAAGCAGAAAGTGAAAGTGATTCGTAATAGTCTGAAAGCTGCATTAAATCGTTAGAAGTCCTATGCAGATTTGAAACAAAAAGATATTGAATTTGAGATCGGTGATAAAGTGTTTTTGTAAGTATCTCCGTGGAAGAAAATACTTCAATTCGGCAGAAAAGGCAATTTGAGTCTGAAGTTCATCGGGCCATATGAGATTGTTGAACGTATTGTACCGGTTGCTTATAGATTGTCATTGCCACTTGGATTAGAAAAGATTAATAATGTGTTTCACATTTCGATGCTTCGACGATATAGATCTAATCCATCGCATGTGATTGCTCCTGCTGAAGTTGAGATTCAGACTGATTTTTCGTATAATGAAGAACCGATTCAAATTCTGGCACGTGAAATCAAAGAATTGAGAAACAAGAGAATTTCTTTAGTGAGAGTGTTATGGCACAAACACGGAGTTGAAGACGCTACATGGGAGCCTGAAGATGTTATGAGAGAGCAATATCCGAATCTCTTCGCTAGTAATATTTTTGGGGACGAAAATCCCTAAGGGGGGAAAGTTGTAACAACTCAGTTTAGACCCCAATCAAAATAGTGGATTTGAGACCACAAATCTGAGGTTGGAAAAATATTTTAATATTATTTTCTGTGTTTACAGTATGTGATTGAGTGTGTGTGAAAATTTTATCGTTTGTGTGCCTAATTGTGAAAAAAGACTTAATCGAATAAAATGCAAAAGCTGTATGCTGATTGTTAAAGTGCTTATTTGGCATGGCTTATTAAATGAGGAGTCTTTGTGTTGTTATTAAGCCATTAATAGATTGGATGGACATAAATAGGCATAAAATTGTTGATTAAATGGTTTAATAACCAAGGGTAAAATGGTAAACTATGTATTGAGTTAATATTAAATAAAATAAAGTATAAAATTAATGGCATTTTCATGTTCATCTTGCCGAAATTGCTAAGGAAAAATAAAGAAAAAGAGTTTAAGGGTTTCGGCACTTGCATAGCTCAATCAAGATAAAAAAAAAAGAATTTCAAACTTAGATTGAGGCAAGAATAAAGTGCTCGATTGATCGACTTGTTTTGTAATTTCGACGTCTGAGGTAAGTTCGTATATAATACGAATTATTTAAATCATATTTATGAGTTATGAAATGAATGAATATGTGGTTGATGAATTAGTAATGTTATCTGTGAGTTTGAGAGATGTGGGACTAAGTGTGCGTGAATAGAATTGATATAGTGGTGAATGGCACTCTGTGTGCAAAATAAAGAAAGCATCGACTATATTGATTGGCACTGTGTATGTGATACCGAGTTAAACTCGGTTTAATGTAAAGGCACTAAGTGTGCGATGATATTAAAGCTTCAGCTAAGAAATTGGCACTAAGTGTGCAAGTAAATCAAATGATTGATGAAGATTGAATGAAATGTGGGATTGAGCTTTGAGTAGCAAAAGTGATCGTTAACTAAGTGTTGGCACAAGTATGTACGAAACCTATGTGGTTGATGATATCGTATATGGATAAATGGATGTTTATGAGAGTAATGTCTATGAATGAGACTATGTATTATTGTGAATTGTACCATGAGATAGTTTATATTGTATATTGAAATTGAATTGTTAAGTTAAATGTATTATATGACGAACTTACTAAGCTTTTTAGCTTACTGTGTGAAGTGTTTATCTGTTTTACAGTGTCATTAAAGCTATCTCGGATCCGAGGATTGTCAGCGACTCAATCACACTATCGGCTATCTATTTTGGTACTTTTGGAAGTTCTATATATTTGGTATATGGCTTGTATAGGCTAGTGAATATGGTATGTTTTGGAAGTGTATAGATCTTGCCAAGTGATATGGCTTAATAGTTTAATGGTTTTGGTACATGTTTTTGGATAAGTGAAAAGAATGGTTATTATGTGTAGGTGTGTTTTATGTGAATGATCATTTTGGCTTAAATATTTAAAATGGAAATGGTATGATTCATGCTTAGATTTGGATAAAGATTGAATGATGAATGGATTATATGTTTTGGATGTGAATTTTGATACTTTGAATTGGTAAGTTTGAGTTGGAATTTGAATGTGAAATGAGTAGTGATGTTAAGAGGTTAAAAAGGTACATAATTGGTATGTTTTGAATGCATTTGAGACATGATTTTGAATTGGTTTAATGCTTGTAGGTGTGACCAAAGTGTGGATGGCAAATTGGCCTTGAAAATGGCCTATATTTGCCCACACGGTTGAGCACACGGGTGTGTGGCTCGACCATGTCCTTTAAGTTTTCAAATTAAAATAAGTCAGACTCGCACACGGGCTAGACACACGGGCGTGTGACTGGTCATGTGAAATAAGTCACTGTCGACCACGGGTGAAGCACACGGACTTGTCCTCGACCGTGTGGACAAGTCAATATGTATGCCCTATTTTGCCACGGCCTACCCATACGGGCGTGTGACCTCTGTAACTTCAAAAAATGTTGAATTTCAAAAAAATTGTATGTGCTCGGTTTAGTCCTGACCCTTTTCCAATGCATGTTTAAGGTCTCGTAGACCTTTTAAAAGGACATTATGTATATGATTTGCTTTGATATGATGATGTTATATCTTATGTTTGTGAAATAATCGTAAAAGTTGTCTGGTAATGCTTCTTAACCCTATTTCAGCGACGGTTACGGGTTAGGGGTGTTACAAATATACTCATGTATTCATCAATGACATCATTCAAAATCTTTAACAGTTTTGCAATTTATTCCCTCGGCTAGCTAGACCTAAATGCAACAATCTCAAAAACATAGAAATCATTAAAAATGGGACAAAAATCACTTACCAATTGAGCTATGAAATGACCAAATGTTTTAAAGCCCTAGTTTCTTTTCTTTTCTCAATATTTCGGCGGAAAAACTCAAGGTTGAAGATGATACAACCTTTGTTTTATTTTTTTTTTATGTTAATTGTGCTAATTACTGTTATAACCTTAATGAAAAACCATTAATAACATCCATTTAATGTCCAATATTGTCCACTTACAATTTTAATGGTCTAATTACAACATAAGGACCTCTAATTTAAGATTCCATAGCTATTAGATACTTTTAGCTAATGGAACTCCACTTTTACACTTTACGTGATTTAGTCCTTTTTATCGAATTGACCAACCAAACAATAAAATTTCTTATCGAAACTTTCACACAATCATTCAATCATGCTGTAAACATTAAAATAATAATAAAATAAATATTTTGACCTCAGATTTGTGGTCCCAAAACCACTATTTCAATTTGACTAAAAATGGGCTGTTACAACTCTCTCCCCCTTTAGGGATTTTCGCCCCCGAAAATCTTACCAATGAATAGGTTAGGGTACTCTTTTCTCATAGCTTCCTCTAGTTCCCACATAGCCTCTTCAACACCGTGACGTTTCCATAAGACTTTTACTAAAGCTATGTTTTTATTTCTCAATTGTTTAACCTTTCGAGTTAGAATTTTGATCGGTTCTTTGCTATACGTCTTATTAGGTTGAATCTCAATCTCTGACGGAGAAATCACATGTGATGTGTCAGATCTATATCAACGCAATATCGACAAATGAAAAACGTTGTGGATTTTCTCTAACTCAATAGGTAAAGCTAACCGGCATGCTACTGGACCTATTCTTTCAATAATCTCATGTGGCCCGATAAATCACGGACTCAATTTACCTTTAAGACCGAAACGAAGTATTTTCTTCCACGGATATACTTTCAAAAACACCTTGTCGCCAATTTGAAATTCAATGTCTTTTCGTTCTAAATCCGCGTACGATTTTTGACGATCTGAAGCTGCTTTTAAACAATCATGAATTACATCCACTTTCTCTTCGGTTTCTCTAACCAAATCAACCTCGTAAATCTGTTTCTCGCTAAGCTCGGTCCAGTACAATGGAGTTTGGCATTTACGACCATGTAATGTTTCGTAAGCTGCCATCTTTATACTCGATTGAAAGCTGTTATTATACGCAAATTCAACCAATGGCAAATATTTATCCCAGTTGCCTTCGAACTTTAAAATACAACATCGGAGCATATCTTCAAGAATCTGAATTACTCTCAGACTGACCATCGATTTGCGGGTGAAAAGCTATACTAAAATTCAACTTTGTACCTAGAGCTTCTTTCAATTTCTTTCAAAACCACAACGTAAACCTCTGATCTCTATTCTAAATAATCGAAATTGGCACCCCGTGCAATCTAACGATCTCAGCAATATACAATTCAGCTAATCTATCGAGTGAAAAGTCAATACGTACCGAGATGAAATGTGTTGATTTCGTTAATCGATCAACAAAAACCCAAATAACATCTTTCTTTTTCATAGATAAAGGTAATCCCGATACGAAATCCATCGTAACTCTGTCCCATTTCCACTCTGGTATCATAGTTGGTTGAAGCAAACCCGAAGGTACTTGATGTTCAGCTCTAACTTGCTGGCACACTAAACATCTTGCTACAAATTCAGAAATGTCTCATTTCATACCCGACCACCAATACGACTTCTTCAAATCATTGTACATTTTGGTACTTTCGGGATGAATAGATAGGTATCCACTGTGTGCTTCATGCAAAATTTTCTGAATAAGCTTAGAATTTCTCGGTACACAGATTCTGTTTCTGAATAAGCATGTTGTGACATATGGTAATTGATTAGTCGGAATAAAATTTAAACCTAAAGAGAGTGGTTTGGTCTGCTTGTAATGAAATAAGAAATGGATAATTTAATAATCATTCGAAACATAATAGAAATAATTGATATGCCTCATGGCCCGAATGCTATATGAAAACCATCATTGCCGGGTAATCCAAGATGGTAAGTCATCATTACTGGGTAAACAGGGTGACGAGTCCGTGTACCTGTACCGAGACCGAGTGTGGTTAGTAAAGTAAACAAACAAACAAACAAATAAATAAATTCATAAGACGAACAATTGGTGATGAAATGAAACTAACAAAATGTGAAATATGACATCCTATGATATGGGTTAAAAATGAGTTTCGGGGGCTACTTGAATGCGAGTAAGCTTACAGACTCAAAAATTGTTTAAATGTTAATGCAGAGTTAAATATATGTATATATGGAATATATATATACTAAATGATAAATTACTGCTTGTGATTTGAATGGTAGGTTTAGTCTCTTGCATGATAAAATAGAAAATAGTGCAATTTAATTGATAGGTGGTACTCGGTATGAAATTAAGTTGAAGTATGACATATATATATATATATGGCATTAGAACGATGAATTGAGATTGTTAGAACGTAAATTGAATTTATACGGAAATTGGAAACTGGTTAAGTTATTAAAGTACATGTTATGCCTTCAGTTTATCTGATGATGCAGTATGTGTGCTAGTATAGTTGCTTTAGTATATTCGATGATGCACTGTAAGTACTAGTATGCACTATATGTGCTAGTTTCCTTTACTTCGATTTAGCCGATTATGCACTTATGTGCCAGTATAATTGGTTTGATTTTGTTCGATGATGTATTACAATACTAGATTGGGATACAAGTTGGTTGATCTATGTACCTGACTTAAGTTTGGGCAAGATTAATAAAGTTATAACATATGAACAAGTTAAATGAAATATGAATTGGGTTGATATTGTGATTGATGATTCGAATGTAAATTGTAATATATGAATATCGATAGCATGCGACAAACTATGCGGTTTCGTTAAATGAGTCTAAGGATCAATAATAACAGATAGCAAATGAATTAATTGATTCGGAAATGAAAATCTTAGTACCCCACCTCTTTCCAGGTAAATTTTGAGGACGAAATTTCTTAAGGGGGCGAATTGTGACGACCTGGCTTCAAGTGATGTGAAAAATTACGGTTCTGAAATATCATTTTTGCAAAACGTGCTTGTAAATATTAATATTTAATATTTATGAGACTAGTATAGAAACATATTAAAGTCGGTCTAGTAATTTTGTTTGATTGATAAAAAAAATAAGGTACAAGTGTAATGATACTAAAGGTAGTGGAGTTGAAAATTTCGATTCCGAGATCCTGTTTCCATAAACCAAGTTAATAAATGTTACTAAATAATATTTACAAGTTAATTATAATTTTATATTAAATTTTGATCGGATAAATTTGCTACAATTAGTAAAAGTACAAGTGTATTAGTTCTAAAGTTAGTGGTTTTAGAAATTGAGGTATCGAGACCTCATTTTCGTAAACTGCAAAAATATTTATGAATTTATTTTTTAGACAAATTGAATTTTGGTTAGGTAATTTTGTATACTTAGTGCTCAATTTAAGTAATGGGACTAAATTGCATATGAGGTAAAAAGTGCGATTATAAAAGAGATATAGTTTGAAAATTATAAAGTGACTAAAGTGGCAATTTAACCACTAAATTTCATTTTGTTTGGTAGTGGATTAGCATATGTATATATATTAATAGTATATATATGCTTAGTTATTAAAAAAAAAGGAAAAGTAAAGAATTAATAATAATAAAAAGAAATGATATAGTGCAAATTGGGTGGACGGGAAAAAGAAACATTTTTGTTTCTCACCATCCACCATTTGAAGTAGCAGTGAAAAGGGAAGAACCGGGAACTTAGGGCTCAAAAAGTTTGAGTTGAAATTGGTTAGTGCAATTTAGTTCTTATCTTATAATTTTTATGTTTTTGAAATCCCGATACTATAAATTAGTTGACCTCTATTGTAATTTTTGTTATTGTTAAAATTTGAGGATGTTACTTTAGTTGAATGCTTGAAGTTTTGGTGTTAAATGATTAACTTAAACGTTTATGTTAAATTAAATGTTAAATTTGAGGAAATTTCTATTATGTTAATGTTAAATTAAATGCTAGGATTAAATAAGTGTTTATATAAACATTTCTATTATGTTTATGTCAAATTAAATGTTAGGATTAAATAAGTGTTTATGTAAATTTTAATCTTTGATATTATAGGCGAATAAGTGTTTTTTTCCAAAGCTAGACATTTCTATTATGTTTTTGTTAAATTAAATGTTAGGATTAAATAAGTGTTTATGTCGATTTTAATGCTGATATTATAGGCGAATAAGTGTTTTTCTAAAGCTGATTATATCTGATATGCTTCTTGTCGATTTACTGCTTTACTTGAATTTTCCGTTAAACTATCGTTCCAATGGGAGGGATAAACGAGTGTAATTCAAGGTTGTTCAAATATTGTTTTTTTAGCACAAGCGATTCTTAAAACATTAATGTAACACCTCAAATTTGGGCTTAGAAGAAATGGGCCTTGAGCGTAGGAACACAAAAAAAGTTTATGTGTGCAAGAAATAACACAAATATCTGTCTGCTTCAGTGGTTAAGTGATTTTGCAGTGTGTGGGAATGTCTAAGAAGTCCTGGGTTCAAATCTAGGCTTTAGCAAAAATTTCAATTTGTCCTTTAAGTGAACCTTGGCATTGGCTGGAAGGTCTTATAATTATTTATGGTTAAAATATGACAAAGGAAGCATGTGGCAAGAAGGCGTTAGGAGTATGCATGTGGTCTGAGGTTCAAGTCAGGGCATGTGCAAAAATTTTTGTTGTTCCTTGAATAAACCTGGATATTGGCGTGAAGGCTTTTTAAAATATTGAGGATAAGCTATGACATAAAGAGCCTATTGGCTTGATGGTAAGTGGCGTGATAAAGCTTCAAAGGAGGATAGTGTTCAAGTCACGCCTGGAACGAAGAAATATTTATTTTGCTAACATGGGATGGCCAATGTTGGAAATAGGTTTGAACTGGTCTTGGAGTTGTTATGGAGGATATCACGGAGTGAATCAAAGAGGGATTTGAATGAAGTTTAAATTGGATGGTTGAGTGATTTGTGGAGAGATTTGTGGATAGATGTTGGGAGAGATTAAGGGAGGAAAAAAAGGAGTTTCAAGGGGAGTAGAATTTGCTGAATGGGTAATTGGAGGCTCATGAATTCGGCTAGGATTGCCTCCTCTTTTTATTTTTTTACCTATTTGGTTTCGATTTTGTCTGCTTGAAGGCCGATTATGGTAAAGTGCGTTCAGGTTTTTGCATTTTGGGACCCTTTTTGTTTATTCTTTGGTGATCGATTTCTTTTTCCTTTGTACCGAAGTTTGTGAGAGATTTCAAGTGTCGATTTGTTTTGGCAATTCTCTTCCTCTCCTTGCATCTAGAGTTTCTTTTGGGTCGATTCTCTCTTCTTTTCTCCCCTACTCTTGAGTTTTGGTGACTTCGTTTTTCTCTCTCACTCAAACACTTTACTTTGGCCTATTATTTCCTTTCCTCCTCTTTTTCATTTCTTTTGGTTTTGGCCTTGGTACATGACCAATTATTTCCTTCTTCAGTCTTTATTTCTTCATTTTGGTTTTTGAATTGACATCTATTCTTGGCAACCGGTGAGTATTCTCGACTCTTTCTTGTATTTGTTTTATCAATCTTTTTCAAGCCATCTCTCTTTACACTGTTGAAAGCCAAATACTTCTTTCTCCTCTTGATTCTCTTGTTGTCGATTGTGTTCTTTAGGTTCTAGAATTCCGCAAGGAGTGAATGAGTACTCAAGAAATACTGAAGCATTTCAAAACATTCCTATCATCATTTGTCTGAAGGTAACCCTGTTGCTATTATTGTGCTCAATCTAGAGTGTGTTGGTTTTATATTTTGTTGTGGCCGAATATTACTTTCCTTTACCTAGGGGTTTTGTGTGTATGATCAACCTTTGGGTTTAGGCAATCGTGTCTAATAGGAGTTCACTTGTAACGCAGATATTCGGCAAGCAACGGGTGGTTAATCCTAACCAGCGATCTAAGTGGGCTAAGCCACATCTGTTTATCAAGGCAAGTATTAAATCATTTTGGATAGTGGTATTGAAAGGGATTATCTAAATCCTATTGATTAAGAGATTGATGGTGTATTGTGGTTGATTAAGTTTGGAGTTCTCGTGGATCTTAGCACATTTTCGCAAACAGGTGTGTAATCACACCCATCTCTTCTATGAATCGGTAAAAGCCGAAAAGCCAAAACTTCGGCATTTGAGGCCTCACGAGCGTGCGATCACTCGTGTGGTAAGCCGAGCCCATAAATCATGGGCGATAGATTGTAGAGGCCACTACGAGCGCTCTCATGATCTTGGGCCTCGTTTGGCTGAAATGGGTCATGTGGGCCTAATGGGCTCGTGGGCCCTATATAGATAAAATCCACGTTAAGTGGCAAATACTGGACTGGGCTATGTAGTTCGCACAGCCGTGATTGAATTTGGGCTAAATGGGCCACACGAGCATGTGGGCCCACTTGGGCCGAATATTGGGTCTTAGGCCTATTTACACCATTATGATCGAAATACCCCATAGGGTAAAATGATCGAAATACCTCATAGGGTAAAATAACCAAAATACCCCCATAGAGTAAAATGACCAAAATACCCCTATAGGGTAAAATGATCGAGATACCCTCATAAGGTAAAATGACCAAAATACCCTCATAAGGTAAAATGACCGATATACCCCCCATAGGTTAAAATGATCGATATACCTCCATAGGGTAAAATGATCAAAATATAGGGTAAAATGATCGAAATACCCCCATAGGGTAAAATGACCGAAATACCCCCATAAGGTAGAATGACCGAAATACCCCCGTAAGGTAGAATGATCAAAATACCCCCGTAGGGTAAAATGACCAAAATACCCCCGTAGGGAAAATAACTGAAATACCCCCATAGGGTAAAATGACTGTTATACCCCTAGGAGATAAAATGATTGTTATGGCCTTATGTTATGTATGACTGATTTGTTCTATGATATGTATGACTATGATTGAGCATGACATTTTGTATAACGTATGATATTATGTCACGACATATTGCATGGGGATGGGTTGTTATATTTGGAGGAAGTATACTGTATTGATAAGGTCGCACGGGTCGCCTAAGACAACTGTGGACCTACTGATGACTATATGCCATTTATTTTACTGGCAGCTTTGCTGCAATACTGTTTAGTGCCGCAACCGATGCTAATCTTGGTATCTCTGGCTAGGTGGGTCGATTTTATCCCTACATGGTGTGTTTGGGGGACAGAGTGGTGTGTAGAGGCTGGATTGGGTAGGATTTCTGACCGCATATTTGCACTGATTAATGATATTGTACTGTTACTACATCGATTAATGATATTACATGTTGTTCACTGCATGACTGATATTTGTTACTATTATGGGCCAAGGCCCCACTGATACTATTACTGAAGTTGGGCAAAGGCCCTACTGATTACTGGCATTGTGATGGGCTCAAGCCCAATCATTTGTCTTTATTCTGAAAGGGCTTAGGCCTGCATCGATTCTGCTTTATATATCTGATTATTTCTTTAATAAGGGGATTACACACTGAGTTTTTTGTAAACTCACCCCGTTTTTAACCTTTTAGGTAATCCCCAACGTTAGACGGTTCGGAGCTGCGAGGGACTCGGAGAGGGCCACACAACTGCACATGTTTTATTCTGTTTTGCTCATTTACTTAAGCACTTTGATTTTGATTCGGGTTGTAATAAGGCCTCTATAATTTTTGAATTTTAAATTTAGGATTTTATTGATTACAATTTATATCTGCTAGGAATAGAACACGGTTTTCCAAAATAATAACTATTTTCAGACGCTTTGTTTCCGCAACTCAATTTTTAAATATCACGTTTTCATAAATCATTTGTTTATATTAAGCTTCCGCAACAAATAAGGTTTTAAAGGTAATAAAATTTTAAAAGGGAATAACTTTTTAATAAACCACGATTGAAAATGAACAAACGTAAACTGAGGTTTTGTACAAGTTTTAAATGGCAAGAAGTTTTAAATTTCAAGAAGGGTTTTCAATGAAAACATGGTTTACGAAAAACACTTCAATGTGGCACGCCAGATTTAGCCATAACGTCTAGGCCGAGTTTGGGGTGTTACAATTAATGTTACTCGAGTGTCCATTGATACTGTAGACAGAATATTATAAAGTAAGTGGATGTTATAAACTATGTTACTTGTACGTTCGATCACAATGTTCAAAGGTTGGTGTCTCTATAATCCAACTATTTCAACTATTTTTCTTATATATATGCATTACTTTGTTTGGAAAGTATATAAAGAGAGTCTTTGGAACAAACTGGTGAAGTGTTAAAATGAAATTGAAACATTGGTTTTGAATGAATGAACACTCATTTGTCAGTTTTACCGACCAGCGTAGGGCGTGTTTATTTGTTGGTTATATTGACTAGTGCTGGACACACTCATTTGTCTATTTTACTGACCAGCGTCAGGGCACATTTATTTTTCAGTTATACCAACTAGTGCTGGGTACACTTATTTGTCAGTTTTACCAACTAGCTCAGGGCACAATTCATTATTACAGATTTATCCGTTAGACACTAAGTGCCAAATTTGGTATGTTAGTCAGAATCATGTAGAGGTATGAATTCAATTACGTTATTAAGGAAGATAAAGAGAGGAAATGAGAAGAAGAATTAATATGTGAATAATGAATGACATTAAAATGGAATATGATTTAATTTCTATTGTGTGCACAAGTTAGGTACTCATTGATCAGATTCTCAACTCAGCATCCAGTGGCAATCCCGGACTAAAACTTTGGTGTTTGTTCTTTTAATCTTGGCATGTACCTAGGATGTCTTAGGTCTTAAATGGCCATTTTGTAAACTTTGAAATGTGTTTTGAGGTTTCAATTGTGGCATATTAGTTAGATTCTTAGGATGTTTGATTCCAATGATGAATTAAATTTGAATTTGAATTAAATGCTTTTGAATAGGTTAAAGTGGTTGTAAATGGTTGCTAATGATAAAAGTGTTTCTAAGATGAATTACATATTTTATAAGGCATTTTTAGGTACACACGGTCTGGCACATGGCCGTGTGCCCCACATGGACTAGTGGCACGGCCATGTGGTCTATAACATTTTTGTGGTTTTATTGTACACGGGGTTAGTAAGTTACACAATTTGCTCACACGGTTGTGTAACTCATCCACACAACCGTGTGACTCTCACCCACGGTCCTATGGCTAGGCACACGGGCTGAACATTTTCACACAGTCTAGGGACATGGTCGTCTGTCCTCCTTTTTTGAATGTTTCCCAACTTTTTTATTTTGTTTCAATTCAATCCTTGATCTTTTCTAAATTGTTTTTAAGCTTATGTATATTCAATATTTATTTGAATTAGATTAAAAACGATCATATGCATGCCCGTATATAATTATTTAGTATTTAATTATTTCTTTTTAATTGTAAATTGTTTATATTTTAATGCTGATTGTTGGAGCCCAATTTTGACTGGGCTTGTAACAAACCAAAACCAAAATAAAATATAAAAGTCCAAGTCAGTTATTACAGTCCATTTACAATAAACGGGCTTGAAGCCCGAACCCAAAAGCCAACACCCAAAAAAGACTAAACCCAACTCCCAAATCCTACCCAAATCCAACCCTAGACCCAAACAACGCATGGCCCGAAAGGCCCAAAACAAATCAGAAACTAGGGGTTTCTGAAACCCAAGTTTTTCACCCGCGCCACAAGCCTCGACACCAGGGCTGTAATTGCACCGCAACCCTCGAAAACCACGCTCCATCGTCACCAGATTTCTCGACGGCCACCTGCGAAACAAGAAAAAAAAATAGCAAAGGGAAGAAAATAAACAGGATAGATATTTCCTTTTTATTTTTTATTTTTTCAAGGCTATATAAAGCCCCAAAAACTTGTAAATCAGAGACGGATAGAGAATACAAAAAGAATACATTCAAAAAAACTACAGAGAAATAAAATATATTTTACAGAGGTGATTTTCCTTTTAATATCTCTCTTTTTTATTTTCTTCTCATTTCATGCATTTTTTTTAATATACATATATTAAAAAAAAAGGAAGAAAGAGATTTACCATTTGATCGGAGTTAAAAAAGGTTGCATTTGGGCTTTTAAGTATCGTCGGAGGAGGCGCGTGTAGTGGGCGGATACCAGAGCTCGGGCCAGAGCCAAACCTCAGGCCAAGATAAAGGGAGAGCTCCTCAAAGCTCTCTTTCGTTTTTTTTAAAGAGTGTTTAAAAATGAATTTTTGTTTTGTTTATGTTTACTTATATAGGGCCTATTATACGATGTCGTTTTGGAGGGTTACATTTAAGGCCAAAACGACGTCGTTTCAAAAGGGATCCGCGTGTTGACCCGACCCAGCCATCAGGATCCGCGTGTTTTATTAAAAGGGGAATTTACCATTTAAGTCCCTTTATGATTTTATTTGTTTTAATTTCGTTCAATTTAACATTTTCTTTATTTTTAAATCTACCCAAAAGTCTATTTTTGCTCCAATTTAGTCCCTTGGTCTGTTTTAAAGGTAAAATCGAACGATGTCGTTTTTAAAAAGAGGCATAATTGCCATGTTAGTCCATGGGGTTTCAGGCGTGTTTTGATTCAATCCTATTAATTTGTTTTAATTGCTATATAACCCTTGTTTTCTTTTTTTTAATTTTAATTTTATTATTTTATATCATTTTAAATTATTTTATTATATTAAATAGTTTATATTGTTGTCTTTATTATAATTTATTAAAATTTATATATATATATGTAATATCCTTATATATGTATTATGCTTAATATTTTTTACATATTATTTTATTTATTATATTATATATTTTAAATTTCTATATTATATAGTGTTATATTATATTATGTATATTACTTCTATTTTTTATATATAAAGTATAATATGATATTATATAAGATTGTTAATATTTATGTTGTATTTATTAAGTATGTAATTTTATGATTAAATATATATATATATGTTTTTTATATACATAGAAATATTTTATACTATTTACTAATTATTTTTATATGTAATTATTTATATATATATTAAATTATTAAATTATATATAAGTACCTTTTATTAATTTTATATATATTTATTATAAGTTTAAAACTTTTTATTTATATACATATTATATCATTTTAAAAATCATTACTTTCATTTTTATGTTTAAATATATTATTCCTTTTTTTCATTTAATTTTGTTATTTCGTGAAAGTTTTAATTTGTTTTATATATTCATTTATTTATGTCCCTTTTAATTGTTATTCTTGCTTCATATAATTCTTTGTATATTCTTTATTGATATATTCTTTTATTTATTAGTATAATTTGTAATTATATAGAATTTCCATGTATGTTGTAATACTTAAACCATTTTATACCTTTTGAATTAAAGCATTTTATTCAAAGCTTTTTAAAAAAAAGGTGATATGTGATATTTGGGAACTTCAAGAAAAAATCGTGCCCTAACTTACTGGGTTTCAATTTTTTTCGTAGAACTTAAAATATTAGATACCCCTTCTCTTTTAAAATCGAAATTTACAAATTTCAAAATTAAAAACTTATTCTCGGGAATTCGAAACGTTGAATCCTAACTTACTGGTTATGACGTTTTGAGTCTTGAGGTAGGAATTTTCTAAAATAAAGACGCGCCTAGTTTCAAAATTATGAGATGTTATATCCTAACTTACTGGGTATGGTATTTTATTTCTTCGAAATAGGTAAATCTTGGTTTTCTTTCTAATAAAAGGATCATATTCTAAAATTTTTCAAATTTTCAACATTTGGACATGATTTTATCGATTAGGTATCAATTTTTGGGCGTTATGAGGGTGCTAACCCTTC
This sequence comes from Gossypium rotundifolium, assembly GCA_025506655.1. Classification (NCBI taxonomy): domain Eukaryota; kingdom Viridiplantae; phylum Streptophyta; class Magnoliopsida; order Malvales; family Malvaceae; genus Gossypium; species Gossypium rotundifolium. Next base: position 55,107,679 of record CP106726.1, on the reverse strand, counting down.
CTCATACGTAACTGACTCCCGAACCCATTTTTTTTGGTTTTTCGTAGACCAAAATTAGTATTTTGAAGTAAAATGATTTTCAAGGTGATCCAATCACACCTAAGTAAAAAGGGATTAGTGGCGACTCCCATTTTCGTTTTTAAAAGTCAATTCCTCATTTTTCAAAACTTTAAAAATGGTTTCGACAGCTTGGCGACTCCACTGGGGACCAATAAGAGAGTCAAGCTGTAAAATTGATAATTTCATGTCCTTTTGTCTGAATTTAAAATTTTAAAAAAACATGATCCTTTTATTGCATGTGGTTCTAAATAAGTCTCTGCATTGTATTGTATGACCATTGTGGTCACACCCTTAAGTGGGAGTGAGAAGCTACTCCTTCGTGAGGTTTTCACCTCCGTGCAGGATAGTGAATCGCTTTCGGGATATATCCGTACCTATGTCTTCGTGAGATTTTCACCTCCGTGCAGCCATAGGGAAATGCATTCCCCTGAACCGAACTCGGTCCGTATGAGCCTATAATGGGTGAGGATCAAGGAATCTGCTAGTTTGGGTACCTCAACTTTAGAGCTAAACCACATGTAGAAAACCTAAGTTCTTACCCTTAGATAGAACTATGTCAAACCCTAGTGGTCACCCTAATAGGTGTTTTATGTTATTTATTTCTCCTGTGCTAACGTGTTCTCTTTTGTTTTGATTGCATTGCATTCACATCATAGAAAAAGGTGTTGATTTCAAATTCGATTGCTAAATAAAAAAGTTGGTCATAAGAAAATGGATTTTTTGATAAAGTGGATTATAATATGGTCATCCGAATATAGTCCAAGTGAACACAACGAGAGAAGACTGATAGTCCGTGAAGGAATACAAGACCTTATCACCCAAGGATTCAAGTTGACAAAGACTATTCGAGAATTACCACGTCTCGGATTTCTTGAAGAGGCTAACAAGTGAACAGGAGTCACGATCCAGATCAAGCAAAAGGAGCTAGATGAGGCATCTATTAGAAGTTTGCAAGATTTGACTTTTACGAAGAAGGGGATTGATGTTTTCACTTGGATTATGAGGACAAAGTTGCATATGTAATCTGTTTTGTGTAAAGAAATTTATTTTCTAGTAAAGTTTTCTAAAGTAACTGAATTCAGAGTCAGCGCCTCTCTTTCTTTGCATTCATGCATTTGCATTACATCACATCATATGCATTTAAGTTTATAGAAAGAGTCTAATTAGTTGAAATTAAGAGAGAGAGAGAGAGAGAAAGAAAGAAGAAGGGAGATCTAGAAGCTGAACACCCTTACGTACACGCGCCAAATCAAGGAAAATGGATCAAATATTGGAACAATTCCAAAAAGACATTCAAGACCAGATGTAAGAGCAAATGGCAAAATTCCAACAAGAGATGAGGGACCAGATGTTGGAGGCTTAAAGGAATATGATGGCCCAAATGGCCCAAATGCTAAGTGGAGTAATGGACAAAGGGAAAGGTATCATAGTAAACACTGATGACAATGAGGATTTTCCTCGGGACTTCACCCCACCGCATGTACAACCTGAGGAGTATCCCCAAAGGCCACAACAGGGGCAAGCTGATACTAGACCACCTATAAACTTTCAGGTCGGCTCAGGATTTAACCCAGGAGATAACCCTACCAATCCCGTTATCCCTAATTTGGACATAGCGGAGAGAGAGAATAAGAATTGAATCTTCAAGGAAGTTGGAGGATCGCTGTAGATGGTTAGAAGAAAAGTTCCAGGCTTTGGAAAATACCGACCATCACACTGGTATTGATGCAAAGGATTTGAGTTTAGTCTCAGATCTGGTGTTTCCTCATAAATTCAATATGCTGGAATTTGAGAAGTACAATGGGTCTAGTTACCCTAAAGCCCACATCACTATGTTCTGTAGACGCATGACGGGCTATGTGAACAATGATCAACTTTTGATTCATTGTTTCCAAGATAGTTTGGTAGGGGCAGCGTCTAGGTGGTACAATCAACTCAGCCGCGCTAACATTAGCTCTTGGAGAGACTTGGCCCAAGCCTTTATGAGGCAGTACAATCATGTCACAGACATGACACCTGACCGAATCATGTTGCAAAACATGGAAAAGAAATCAAACGAGAGTTTTAGGTAATACGCACAAAGATAGAGAGAGGTCGCCATGCAAGTTTAGCCACCACTCCTAGAAAAGGAGACTACAATGCTCTTCATCAATACCTTGAAGGCTCTATTCATCACTCATATGATAGGAAGTACTACTAAGAGCATTGCAGATATAGTGATGGCAGGAGAGATGATTGAAAATGCCATAAGGGGTGGCAAGATTGAGACAGGGAAACCACTAGAAGGTCTACTCCCAGGAAAAAGGATGATGAAGTGAATAATACGAGTACATACAACAAAGGGTACTCAAAATCAATCACTGCTAATCAGCCAAAGGTAATCACTTCTGGGCAACAAGGGTCGATAAGACAAGAATTAGGCACCAGGAAAAACTCTAAAAGGCTCCAATTTACGCCAATCCCAATGACGTATAAGGAGCTATATCAAAGTTTGTTTGACGCACACGTGATGTCTCCATTTTATTTGAAGTCGTCACAGCCCCCATATCCTAAATGGTATGACCCGAATGCTCAATGCGACTACCATGCGGGAATAACGGGTCATTCCATAGAAAATTGCACTGCCTTCAAAAAGGTAGTTGAGAGGCTCATCAAAATGGGTATTGTCAAGATCAACGATTCATAAAAACCTGATCGCTTTGACGAGGGCTATAAATGTGATAATTGAATGAGGAGACAAGGAAGTTACGACTCCTTAAAAGAATCAAAAATGAAGAGGGAATCAAAGAACGAAGTTTTCAAGCCCTTGTGTACTTGGGAGTGTTTGGAATAATGGGACTGTGGAAGATATCCCGGTATTTTTAGAGCTAATCTATAGTAATGTGCAAAACATGCTTGTTGCCTTAAGCCTAGAGGCAATAAGAACCCTTTTGTGAAATAGGCTTGTGTCCTAAATTCTTATTTCAATAAAATGTATCTTTTTAAACAAATATCTTTTTATTCTTTCCATGTATAGACTCTTTTATTCAAATATTCTTTTATTCATGACCATATCATGCAAATAATCATCCTTAGAATCATTTACTCTTTGGATTTTTCTTCCTTTGAGCCTACAATAGGTCTCCAGATATCAATGATGTGAGCAACATTGTTACTGACTCCCTTTTTGAATAAGATATGGGTTTAGGGGATCTAGGACTTTGAAGATGACAGAGATTGCAACATATCTTCTGATTTGTTAAGAGTCGTTTAGCAAGATGAAAAACAAACCTTACTTAACAAAGGGCCAGCAGAAATTATGAGCCTAATGCAAGACACCATTGAGTTATTTTCAAAAACTCAAAGATGTTTTGCAAGATCATATTAGGACATGCCTAGGATACTAAGATGCAGGCTAAACATGAGGAACAGGCACTGCCAAGCTACATAGAAATGGGTGGTATCAGCTATGCCAAATTTAAAGTGACAAGATTTATATGCCTACTCCAGTTTTTCACAAATTTTCCATATGTGGGGCATGGATGTGATGGGGCCAATCTCGTCAAAAAACTTTTTTTCCAATATCGACTCATCGGCATAGTCATCGTTTACTTCACTAAGAGAGTGGAAGTAGCTTCATATGTCAATATTACAAAGTCGATAGCCATCAAATCACCAAAAAAAAGAAATCAAAATACTAGCAGAATGCCATAAAAGATCGCGTTTAAATAACTGTACAAAGTCAAAGTTTACAGTTTGCAGTTTGTCCAAAGATCAGGTAGTTTATCACAGTGCAACAAAAGTTGCCCAAAAAAAATGAAAGGTGGCTAAGACTTGTAGAGATTGGCATAAGAAGCTATCACTACTCTTTATGATTATCGAACGTTGGCCAGGACCTTTGCCGGGGCAACTTCTTACACATTGGTTTATAGATTGGAAGTGTTTTCATCAATTAAACTTAATTGAAGAAAAAGGTTAAAAGCTATTTGTCACGGCTAGATGATGCAAGCTTACGTTAAAGAAGTCCATCTTAAGGAATTCCATGAAGAAACCTGAGGTTGAAAAAGATTTTTCTTCTACAAAATGATTTTAGAGGAAAGCATATGCCAAACTGGGAAAGACTTATATAGGACCTATTCTAGAGGAGCATTGATATTGACTGAGATGGATGCCAAAGACTTGCCCAGTTCGGAGAATTCAGGTTCGATCAAGAAGGATTTTACCTAAAAAGGGAAGGGCCAAGGTGAAAACTTGCAAAGGGCGCCTTGAGCTCAAATTCATCAAAAAAAAAAGAAGAAGAAGAAGAAAAAGGAAAGGCAATGGGCACTTTGAGACCAAAGGGGATATGAGTTAAAAACTCGAAAAGGGCAGCTCAAATTTTGACCAACAAGTGGGGCATACAGTAGTCTTGTTACAATTAAATTAGCAATGAGGAAGTATGCTACGTCTTGGGGCATCGACAAAGTACTCTGAATCCTCTAAACACATATCGAGTTTAAAATGGTCCTCAAGAAGTTTGAACAAAGAAGCTCAGGCTGCGATATCTGGGACACCTAACTTCTATCTTACCCATTTTTGAATTCGTTATCTTTGATTGCTTTATTCTTTTTGAGGTACTCCCAAATCAATTTTCTTTTATTGTTTGGGATATCTTTGATTATATTATTTTTCTAAGCTATGCTCTTGACTAATTTATTTCTCATCCATTTTTGTGACCTTTGTCAAGCATTTTATATTGAAATAACGATTTATGGACTAATAACACTTTCATAAAAGGAGTTTCGCATATTACTCTAGAAGCTTCTAAATATTATGAGGAATCTGAAACATGACTATTGTTCAAAACTCACCATGCCTAAAGGCTGGAAACATTGAAAAATGATTATTTCTTCAGATTCTTATTGGATAAGACAATTTCGTTAGTGATACCTCATCGAGAAATGACGAACAAGGTCAAGCCAAGTGTAAAAGGGGATCATTGTCGAGAGACCATGCATTCATGTAAATTTCAGACTTATACACCTAAGGAATGGTGGAAAACAATACAAGTTCTATACCTCTGAGTGGTAACAAATTGGATGAAAGAAACCAAATGTTATTCTCCTAAAGTTGCAGTGGGAGGTACAAATTTCATGTTCCAAGGTTCGAGTGGAGTGGACTCAGAATTACCACAAGGCAAAATAATTGAGCAAAAAAATGATACTTCAAGGGGAACGAAGATGAAACTTTGACGGATAAATGAATGATAACACCTTAAGCGGGAATCATACTCATTTTATTTTTACATTCATAGCATGTCTAAATAGGAGCATTTGATGCATTTTGATCAAAGCATCCTAAATATTGGACATAAACATATACCCATTCTACAGGTTATGTAGTAAGATAGAAGACATCAGTATGGCATCCCTGAGTTTGCAGGGAGCAGATTAAAGAAAGCAGATCTGGCAATTCCTGAGTTTGCAGGAAGTAGATCAAAGACGTCAGTCTGGCAATCCCTGAGCTTGCAGGGAGCAGATTGAAGATAGAAGATTTGGCAATCCCTGAGTTTGTAGGGAGAAGATCGAAGACATCAGTCTAGAAATCCCTGAGTTTGTAGGGAGCAGATTAAAGATCTGGCAATTCCTGAGTTTACAGGAAGCAGATCGAAGACATCAGTCTGTTGATCCCTGAGTTTGCAGGGATTAGATTGAAAATAGAAGATCTGGCAATTCTTGAGTTTGTAGGAAGCAGATCGAAGACATCAGTCTGGCGATCCTTGAGTTTGCAGGGATCAGATTGAAAATAGTAGATCTGGCAATTCCTGAGTTTGCAGGAAGCAGATCGAAGATATCAGTCTGGCGATCCCTGAGTTTGCAGGGACCAGATTGAAAATGGTAGATCTGGCAATTCTTGAGTTTGCAGGAAGCAGATTGAAGACATCAGTCTGGCAATCCCTGAGTTTGCAGGGAGCAGATTGAAGATAGTAGATCTGGCAATTCCTGAGTTTGCAAGAAGCAGATCGAAGACATCAGTCTGGTGATCCCTGAGTTTGCAGGGATCAGATTAAAAATAGTAGATCTGGTAATTCCTGAGTTTGTAAGAAGCAGATTGAAGACATCAGTCTAGCAATCCCTGAGTTTACAGGGAGCAGATTGAAGATAACAGGTCTGGCAATTCCTGAGTTTGTAGGAAGCAGATCGAAGACATCAGTCTAGCAATCCCTGAGTTTGCAGGGAGCAGATTGGAGATAGCAGGTCTGGCAATTCTTGAGTTTGCAGGAAGCAGATCTAAGACATCAGTTTGGCAATCCCTAAGCTTGCAAGGAGTAGATTGGAGATAGCAGATTTGGCAATTCCTGAGTTTGTAGGAAGAAAATCTAAGACATCAGTCTAGCAATCCCTAAGCTTGCAGGGAGCAGATTGAAGATAGCAAATTTGGCAATTCCTAAAATTGCAGGAAGCAGATCGAAGACATCAATCTGGCAATCCCTAAGTTTGTAGGGAGCAGATTAAAATAGCAGATTTGGCATTCTTGAAGTTGCAAGAAACAGATCGAAAATATCAAATCCCTGAGTTTGCAGTGGAGTAGATCAAAAGATAGTGGATACTGCCTTCATGAAGTTACAGTGAAACATTCTGAAGCTATCAAACTTATTGAAACCAAGATTGCAGTGGAGATTGGAGTCATTTGAAGAAGACAAGGATCAAGAAGTTGAGGCTTGGCCAAGACAGTCAAAATTGGTCCTTTTATAGTCTTTGCTCTATTCTCATTACACGATAATATGCAAAGAGGGGCAGCTGTAGAAGCCCAATTTTGACCGGGCTTGTAACAAACCAAAACCAAAATAAAATATAAAAGTCCAAGTCAGTTATTATAGTCCATTTACAATAAATGGGCTTGAAGCCCAAACCAAAAGCCAACATCCAAAACAGACTAAACCCAACACCCAAATCCTACCCAAATCCAACCTTAGACCCAAACAACGCATGGCCCGACAGGCCCAAAACAAATCAGAAACTAGGGGTTTCTGAAACCTTAGTTTTTCACCCGCGCCACAAGCCTCGACACTAGGGCTGTAATTGTGTCGCAACCCTCGTAAACCACGCTCCATCGTCGCCAGATTTCTCGATGACCACCTACAAAACAAGAAAAAAAAACAAACAGCAAAGGGAAGAAAATAAACAGGATGGATATTTCCTTTTTATTTTTTATTTTTTATTTTTTATTTTTTCAAGGCTATATAAAGCCCCAAAAACTTGTAAATCAAAGACGGACAGAGAATACAAAAAGAATACATTCAAAAAACTACAGAGAAATAAAATATATTTTACAGAGGTGATTTTTCTTTTAATATTTGTCTCTTTTTTATTTTCTTCTCATTTCATGTGTTTTTTTACTATACATACATTAAAAAAAGGGAGAAAGAGATTTATCGTTTGATCGGAGTTAAAAAAGGTTGCGTTTGGGCTTTTAACCACTGCCGGAAGAGGCGCGTGTGGAGGTAAAACACCCCAAACCCGGCCCACGAGCCTTGACCGGATCTGGTATGTTCCCCGGTGTAAACCGTTTCAAATTCTTTTGTTACTTAGGAAAAACTTTTGTGTTTTGAAAGAAAGATTGTTTTGGGTTGGGCTTGAGTTGAAAACAAGTTTATTTCATTATTAAAATCCTTTACTTTAGGTGACAAAATGTTTGGGCTTTGTTTTAAAAATAGAATTTACTTAATCTTTTAATAAATAGAAGTTTGTAAGCTTAATAAATAAAAACAGAATAAAATAGTTCTTCTAAGGCCTTATTACATCAAATAATTTTCAAAATTTAAATTCAAAATACTTAGAGTAAAATAGTCCAAATAAAAGAAAACTGAACTTTACATGGCCTCCACTAAGCATCTGTCGGCCCGGTCCATCACTGGTCGTCACCTAAAAAGTAATCCCACAACGGGGTGAGTCAACAGACTCAATGTGTAACCAACACTAAAATTTAATATTTCAGGCATACAAGTATCATACATGTTCATAAAGCATTTAAACAATATGATGCAACCCGAACCCAAACCTATATGCCATCCGCTACACACCACCGTACCATCCTGCACACCGTGGGGACTACTAAGTCAACCCTCCTTCCGCTACACTCCATATCGCGGTCTTAGGTCACCGCATTCGTGGTCTTAGGTCACCACGTTCAGATTTCTGTGGTCTTAGGTCACCACATTGATTCTTGTGGTCTTAGGTCACCACATTCAGATATCACGGTCTTAGGTCACCGTGTTTGTGGTCTTAGGTCACCACATTCACTTTCCCTTTTCAGATAACCCATATGCCCTCATATTTCATACACAATATGCAAAATCATGCCTTAATTCACATTCTTATCACTTTTCACATGTTAAAAATAACATATATTCATATTCCTAGTAGGAGTAGGAAACGTACCTTAGTACTTTGTACCATAGTATGGTACCTTAGCCATATTCACACTCTTATAAACATACACATTTAATTTAAAACATAGCCATGAACATATTATGGTACCTTAGCCATATTCACATTCTTATAAACATACACATTTAATTTAAAACATAGCCATGAACATATTAAAACTTAGGGTAGGGTACACACTTGATTCGCTTAACGATTTCACTTGAAATCCCGAATTCTGATCTTAGATCTTTAACTCCCTACATTCGGCCCATATTAAATATTTAATGAAAAACTCATTCGGCCATAAAACCAAATCCTAGTAGGATTTGTGTACTAAAACTTACCTTAATATCGATTTCTTATTACTCAAATCCCGAAAACTTTATTATTCTTCTCCTTGTATTCGGCCAAACACTGGATCTCTACATAGGTTAGTTTCGGCTTTTTAACAATTATGAAATAGATCTAGATATCTAAAATAGGCCTTGGCCGAACATACCTATGTGCTTACCTTGTGGATTTTAAATCTCGAAATTCACCGAATAACTAGGGAACACGTGGCCCATGGTGTACCTTCGAGAAAAAAACTTCTCCTTCTTGTAGTTGACTTAAACAAATCCCGAAAAGATCTCTTCAAAGTTCCGGCAACAGGATACTAATGGGGTTAGTCCTAGATTTCGGCAAATCTTAAAAGAAAAAGGATGAAATCGAATGAGATCTTATCCTTACTTGAAGAAATCTATTGCACCTTCACTTCAACCTTTAGAGATTCGGTTATGGCTAGATGATGATCTCACAACTTTTGGCTTTTGAAGGGATTAGAAAGAAAAGAGAAGGAAGAATAAAGATGGAGGATTCGGCTAGAACACAAGGTATTTCAGCTTGGTAAAAATAAAAGAAGAAGAAGATTTGGTGAAGAGAATTCGACAGAGGCTTTCAAAGAATAGAAAATAATGCAGAATGGCCTCTCTTTTCCTTTTATAGCCGAAATTACTAACTTAGAATCCCTTACTTGGCCATCACTCTTCTATTTTGATAGCTTTATCTCTTTAATTATCACCTAAAATAAAAGATAATTCAGCAACTATCCTTACTTAGCTGAAATTATTAAACTCAAAGTCCCTTACTTGGCCATCACTTCTCCCTTATTTTCCTAATTAAAGAATAATTCCTCATTTATCTCTTGAAAATAATCTAAAATAAATCCATTATTTATCCCCTAATTAGCCGAATTTAAAAGAGAATGAAACTCCTCTTTGCAAGCCTTGTGTCGTCCACCTCATGTGCTTCTAGAAGCAAAATAAAACTTCTTTTATTTGCTTCCCATGTGACTCGAACTCGTGCCCAACACCCTTGCATGTGGCGCCATTTCCAGAGGCCCTAAGTGGCATCTCAGTGCCACTTTTCCAAGCCTGTTTGTGTGTCAAATTTCACATACTTTTTCTCTTAAGGCCACCTTGCCTTAATTTCCTCTTTTAAACTTTAAAACTCAACATTTCTAAGTCATTTCTAAGTTTCCAAAAAATTTCGTTTGGCTCTTTAAACTTGACATTTCCTTACATTTCCAAGTTTCCAGAAATGTTCACTTTCCTCTTTTCAATCATTTCTAAATCATTTCTTACATTTCCCTACATTTCCTTACATTTCCATATATTTCCTTACATTTCCATACATTTCCATACATTTCCTTACATTTCCATACATTTCCATACATTTCCATACATTTCCTTACATTTACATACATTTCCTTACATTTCCATACATTTCCATACATTTCCTTACATTTCCAAGGTTCTAAAAATGCACACCACATATCACAGTAAACATGCTATTTCATAAAATTAAGCAAAAATGCACACAATGGGATTCGAACCTCTTCCCTCAAAGTACTTCACTTGATGCCATTACCCTTGCACCTTAGGTGGCGTCCCTTGCCACTTTTTCCACATCACTTCTTGTTTTTAACTTAAAACCAATAATTGTCCAAAGCTTCTCTTCCATCCTAGGATTTTAAAACCCTTAATTCACTTCCAAACACCGCCAAAACCTACTACTCATGAATTATGCACAAACGCATAACCCCTAATCTAGGATGTTACGTTCTATCCTTCTTAAAAATAATTTCGTCCTCGAAATTACTTACTAACAATCGTACAATCCTTCTCACCGCACTTATGCTTACGCTGCAAGACTCGATCTTAATAGAACCATCATACTTTCCGGGCACAATCTCTAAGTTCACGTCCCTCGAACTCATTTCTAACATCGCGATTTAATCGATTAAGAAGTTTTATGTATTAAAATTTTTGTTTCACCGATTAACCGCGAAGAAGTTTTATGGAAAGAATTTTTTTAGAAGTGGTTCTTTCAGATTCATACATGCACAGTCTTTACATTCATACATCCATCAATCAATTATGAACTTTCGTTCATTAAGAGAAATGTTGTAGTTTTCATTGTTGTTGTTTTTTCACTACCTAGGGGTATTTTCGTAATTTGCCCTACAGAGGTATTTTCGTAATTTGTTGAAATAAGGTCCCTTGGTGATTTGGTCAATAATGGTATTTTGGTAATTTTTGAGATCCCGGGAGTATTTGAAATTTTGAAATTACGGGTATTCGGTAATAACTGTGGTAAATTTGTAAATCTCAATAAATCAAGGGTATTTCAAAATTTGCAAAACTTGAGGGTTCTTTTTGAGAATTTGTTTTCCAAATCGGTGATGTTGCAAAATTTTGAAAATCGAGGTCATTTTGGTAATTTTGTCAATCGAGGTAATTAGTAAATTTTCAAATTGGGGTATTTTGGACTTTGGCAAAATAGGGTTTTTAAATACTTTTACAAAGTGAGGAAATTTTATTGAAATCAAGGGTAATATGGAAATTTTAGAACCAAAGGCATTTTAGTAATTTCTACCCCTAAGGGTATTTTGGTACTCTTGTAAATCGAAAATTCTTAGAAAGTTTTTTTAAAAAATAATTTTCATAATTCAAAAGGGTAGTTTGTTGACTTTTAAAGCTAGGGTTTCCATAAAAATGTGGCTAGTCCCTTTCGGGTTTTAATTATTGGGTTTAGCCCGTAGCTAAGTCCTCTTGGTTAGGGTGAACCGAGGCTACGCACCAGGTAGGATTCGAGTGGAGAGGAGGTGAGTCATGCGGACTACTTAAATACCAAGCTCCCACCGAAACCAATCCTAGACATGCGTACCATGGTTGCCACACCCTAACTCGGTGACTCAATCACAGGTTTGTTTAGTTAGGCATTTAAGTCTTATGTTTTTGTTGGGGTATTCTAGTCCTAGGGTTCAAGTGCTTATCATGCTAATCTACGTTCCATTCCACTTCTACCCTTCTATAAGTCATAATATGAATCACACAATGGATAGAAGTACTTACCTGGTGGACTACGGGTTGGAGACTTAGTGGGCCATGCCAAAAAACCTGAAAATTTTTCAGAAAATTCCTTTTGGGCTTACTTTGGAAAACGTTTTGGGCCTTAAACCCAAGGCCGAGAGTTTAAAACTGGGCTCTGATACCAAACTAAAACACCCCAACTTGGCCCACGAGCCTTGACCGGATCTGGTATGTTCCCCGGTGTAAACCGTTTCAAATTCTTTTGTTACTTAGGAAAAACTTGTGTGTTTTGAAAGAAAGATTATTTTGGGTTGGGCTTGAGTTGAAAACAAGTTTATTTCATTATTAAAATCCTTTACTTTAGGTGACAAAACGTTTGGGCTTTGTTTTAAAAATAGAATTTACTTAATCTTTTAATAAATAGAAGTTTGTAAGCTTAATAAATAAAAACAGAATAAAATAGTTCTTCTAAGGCTTTATTACATCAAATAATTTCCAAAATTTAAATTCAAAATACTTAGAGTAAAATAGTCCAAATAAAAGAAAACTGAACTTCACATGGCCTCCACTAAGCATCTGCCGGCCCGGTCCATCACTGGTCGTCACCTAAAAAGTAATCCCACAACGGGGTGAGTCAACAGACTCAATGTGTAACCAACACTAAAATTTAATATTTCAGGCATACAAGTATCATACATGTTCATAAAGCATTTAAACAATATGATGTAACCCGAACCCAAACCTATATGCCATCCGCTACACACCACCTGTACCATCCTGCACAACGTGGGGACTACTAAGTCAACCCTCCTTCCGCTACACTCCATATCGCGGTCTTAGGTCACCGCATTCGTGGTCTTAGGTCACCACGTTCAGATTTCTGTGGTCTTAGGTCACCACATTCAGATTACTGTGGTCTTAGGTCACCACATTCAGATATCACGGTCTTAGGTCACCATGTTTGTGGTCTTAGGTCACCACATTCACTTCCCCTTTTCATATAACCCATATGCCCTCATATTTCATACACAATATGCAAAATCATGCCTTAATTCACATTCTTATCACTTTTCACATGTTAAAAATAACATATATTCATATTCCTAGTAGGAGTAGGAAATGTACCTTAGTACTTTGTACCATAGTATGGTACCTTAGCCATATTCACATTCTTATAAACATACACATTTAATTTAAAACATAGCCATGAACATATTATGGTACCTTATCCATATTCACATTCTTATAAACATACACATTTAATTTAAAACATAGCCATGAACATATTAAAACTTAGGGTAGGGTACACACCTGATTCGCTTAACGATTTCACTTGAAATCCCGAATTTCGATCTTAGATCTTTAACTCCTACATTCGACCCATATTAAATATTTAATGAAAAACTCATTCGCCATAAAACCAAATCCTAGTAGGATTTGTGTACTAAAACTTACCTTAATATCGATTTGCTTATTACTCAAATCCAGAAAACTTTGTTATTCTTCTCCTTGTATTCGCCAAACATCGGATCTCTACATAGGTTAGTTTCGCTTTTTAACAATTATGAAATAGATCTAGATATCCAAAATAGGCCTTGGCGAACATACCTATGTGCTTACCTTGTGGATTTTAAATCCCGAAATTCACCGAATAACTAGGGAACACGCGGACCATGGTGTACCTTCGGGAAAATAACTTCTCCTTCTTGTAGTTGACTTAAACAAATCCTGAAAAGATCTCTTCAAAGTTCCAGCAACAGGATATTAATGGGGTTAGTCCTAGATTTCGGCAAATCTTAAAAGAAAAAGGATGAAATCGAATGAGATCTTATCCTTACTTGAAGAAATCAATTGCACCTTCACTTCAACCTTCAGAGATTCGGTTATGGCTAGATGATGATCTCACAACTTTCGGCTTTTGGAGGGATTAGAAAGAAAAGAGAAGGAAGAATAAAGATGGAGGATTGGCTAGAACACAAGGTATTTCGACTTGGCAAAAATAAAAGAAGAAGAAGATTTGGTGAAGAGAATTCGAGAGGCTTTCAAAGAATGAAAATAATGCGAATGGCCTCTCTTTTCCTTTTATAGTCGAAATTACTAACTTAAAATCCCTTATTTGGCCATCACTCTTCTATTTTGATAGCTTTATCTCTTTAATTATCACCTAAAATAAAAGATAATTCAGCAACTATCCTTACTTAGCGAAATTATTAAACTCAAAGTCCCTTACTTGGCCATCACTTCTCCTTATTTTCCTAATTAAAGATAATTCCTCATTTATCTCTTGAAAATAATCTAAAATAAATCCATTATTTATCCCCTAATTAGCCAAATTTAAAAGAGAATGAAACTCCTCTTTTGCAAGCCTTGTGCCATCCACCTCAGGCTTCTAGAAGCAAAAATAAAACTTCTTTTATTTGCTTCCCATGTGACTCGAACTCGGGCCCAACACCCTTGCATGTGGCGCCATTTCAGAGGCCACTGAGTGGCATCTCCAGTGCCACTTTTTCAAGCCTGTTGTGTGTCAAATTTCACATACTTTTTCTCTTAAGGCCACCTTGCCTTAATTTCCTCTTTTAAACTTTAAAACTCAACATTTCTAAGTCATTTCTAAGTTTCCAAAAATTTTCGTTTGGCTCTTTAAACTTGACATTTCGTTACATTTCTAAGTTTCCAGAAATGTTCACTTTCCTCTTTTCAATCATTTCTAAATCATTTCTTACATTTCCCTACATTTCCTTACATTTCCATATATTTCCTTACATTTCCATACATTTCCATACATTTCCTTACATTTCCATACATTTCCATACATTTCCATACATTTCCTTACATTTCCATACATTTCCTTACATTTCCATACATTTCCATACATTTCCTTACATTTCCAAGGTTCTAAAAATGCACACCACATATCACAGTAAACATGCTATTTCATAAAATTAAGCAAAATGCACACAATGGGATTGAACCTCTTCCTCAAAGTACTTCACTTGATGCCATAACCCTTGAACCTTAGGTGGCGCCCCTTGCCACTTTTTCCACATCACTTCTTGTTTTTAACTTAAAAACCAATAATTGTCCAAAGCTTTCTCTTCCATCCTAGGATTTTAAAAACCCTTAATTCACTTCCAAACACTGCCAAAACCTACTAATGAATTATGCACAAACGCATAACCCCTAATCTAGGATGTTACAGGAGGTGTGTGTAGTGGACAGATTCCGGAGCTCAGGCCAGAGCCAAACCTCAGGCCAAGAGAAAGGGAGAGCTCCTCAAAGCTCTCTTTTGTTTTTTTTAAAGAGTGTTTAAAAATGATTTTTTTTTTTTTGTTTATGTTTACTTATATAGGGCCTATTATATGACGCCGTTTTGGAGGGTTCCATTTAAGGTCAAAACGACGTCGTTTCAAAAGGGATCCGCGCGTTGACCCGACCCAGCCATCAGGATCGCGTGTTTTATTAAAAAGGGAAATTTACCATTTAAGTCCCTTTATGATTTTATTTGTTTTAATTCGTTCAATTTAACATTTTCTTTATTTTTAAATTTACCCGAAAAGTCTATTTTTGCTCCAATTTAGTCCCTTGGTCTGTTTTAAAGGTAAAATCAGAACGATGCCGTTTTTAAAAAGAGGCATAATTGCCATGTTAGTCCATGGGGTTTCAGGCTTTTTTGATTCAATCCTTTTAATTTGTTTTAATTGGTATTTAACCCTTGTTTTCTTTGTTTTAATTTTATTTTTATCCTTTTAGTTTTATTAGTTTATATCATTTTAAATTATTTTATTATATTAAATAGTTTATATTGTTGTCTTTATTATAATTTATTAAAATTTATATATATTTATATGTAATATCCTTATATATGTATTATGCTTAATATTTTTTACTTATTATTTTATTTATTATATTATATATTTTAAATTTCTATATTATATAGTATTATATTATATTATGTATATTACTTCTATTTTTAAAATATAAAGTATAATATGATATTATATAAGATTGTTAATATTTATGTTGTATTTATTATGTATGTAATTTTATGATTAAATATATATATATATGTTTTTTTATATACATAGAAATATTTTATACTATTTACTAATTATTTTTATATGTAATTATTTATATATATATATTAAATCATTAAATTATATATAAGTACCTTTTATTAATTTTATATATATTTATTATAAGTTTAAAAACTCTTTATTTATATACATATTATATCATTTTAAAATCATCACTTTCGCTTTTTTATGTTTAAATATATTATTCCCATTTTTCATTTAATTTTGTTATTTCGTGAAAGTTTTAATTTGTTTTATATATTCATTTATTTATGTCCCTTTTAATTGTTATTCTTGCTTCACATAATTCTTTGTATATTCTTTATTGATATATTCTTTTATTTATTACTATAATTTGTAATTATATAGAATTGTCATGTATGTTGTAATATTTAAACCATTTTTATACCTTTTGAATTAAAGCGTTTTATTCAAAGCTTTTAAAAAAAAAAAGTAATATGTGATATTTGGAAACTTCAAGAAAAAATCGTGCCCTAACTTACTGGGTTTGATTTTTCTCGTAGAACTTAAAATATTAGACACCCCTTCTCTTTTAAAACCGAAATTTACAAATTTCAAAATTAAAAACTTATTATCGGGAATTCGAAACATTGAATCCTAACTTACTGGTTATGACGTTTTGAGTCTTGAGGTAGGAATTTTCTAAAATAAAGACGCGCCTAGTTTCAAAATTATGAGATGTTATATCCTACTTATTGGGTATGGTATTTTATTTCTTCGAAATAGGTAAATTTTGGTTTTCTTTCTAATAAAAGGATCATATTCTAAAATTTTTCAAATTTTCAACATTCGAACATGATTTTATCAATTAGGTATCAATTTTTGGGCATTATGAGGGTGCTAACCCTTCCTCATACGTAGTCGACTCCCGAATCTATTTTTTTTGTTTTTCGTAGACCAAAATCAGTATTTTGAAGTAAAATGATTTTCAAGGTGATCCAATCACACCTAAGTAAAAAGGGATTGGTGGCGACTCCCATTTTCATTTTTAAAAGTCGATTCCCTGTTTTTCAAAACTTTAAAAATGGTTTTGACAGTGATTGCTTGTAGCACCCTATTATCCAGGTCCGACGATTAGACCGGTTTAGGTTACATAGTCAACTGTTGTTGTTAAAATTACTCCATCGAAATAAATGCATACGAAGAATTGATTATCCATTTTCAACACTAAATCTGTAAAAATATTTAAACATAATTAAATTTCTCAATAATTATTTGAAAAACCAAACAAGATTCTATTGTAAAAAAAATTATAATAACAAAAATTAATCACTGTACAAACCTTACAAATCTTTCTAACTTTTCTTCTTTGTTTTCTCCTCTTCTTAAAAAAGTTTTTCCTTTCCTTTCTTCATATTCCGTTAGTTGCTACAACCTTTCAACAAAACAAAAAAATACTATAGCAATTCAAGAAAACAAAACACAAAAATTACTACAACATTCCACACAAATTGCTATAACCATTCAACTCAAATATATAAGGGTTTGGTTCGCCTGACGACCTCCGTCCTCCAACTAGTGCCACCAGATAGTGGTCCTCCAAGTGGGTGCTATCGGACATGTGCCCTCCAAGCCTGGTGCCGCCAGTGTAGCACCCTCTACCCCTTTTACCTGTATTTTACCCCATTTTTTGTAACATCCTAGATTAGGGGTAATGCGTTTGGAGCATAACTCAAGTGTTAATAGGCTTTAAGTGTGGTTGGTGATGTTTTAAAGGTTTTTAAAACTCTAGGATTAAAAGGGGGATGCATTAGAAATTTTTGAAATTTTAAGTTAAAAGGGGAAATTAAGGCAAGGTGGCCTTAAGAGAAAAAGTATGTGAAATTTGACACACAAACAGGCTTGGAAAAGTGGCCTGAAGATGCCACTTAGGGCATCTGGAAATGGCGCCACATGCAAGGGTGTTGGGCCTGAGTTCGAGTCACATGGGAAGCAAATAAAAGAAGTTTTATTTTTGCTTCCGTATACTGAGGTGGACGACAACAAGGCTCTTAAAAGGGAGTTTTATTCTCTTTAAAATTGCTAAATAGGATAAATGATGATTTATCTTAAGTATTTTAAAGAGATAAATAAGGATTTATTTATCATTATTCCCAAGAGATAAAGGTTGGATTAAACTCTTTTTTATGATAATTAAAGGATAAAGCTATCAAATAGAAGAGTGGTGGCCAAGTAAGGATTCCTTAGATGATAATTTCATCTATAAAAGGAAGGAAGGAGGGCTACTCATTAATTTTCTTCCTTCTCTTCTCTCTGCCAAAATTCTTAGGGTTCTCTTCTCTTCTCTTCTCTTTTCTTTTGTTCAGTCAATTCCCTAGCCTCTCTCTCTTTTATTCAAAACCAAAACACAATCCAACCTAGTCAATTCTTCATAACACCAAAAGTCAAACTCGCCAAAGCCGAATCTTTGTTGTGACAGAAGGGTGTTGCCGATTTCATCCAAAAAGGTAAGATCAACTATTATTTGATTTTCAATCTCTCTTTAGCCGAAATATAGGAATCTAACTCCTTTAGAATTCCATGGCCAAAATTTGGAAGGTTTTCTTCGGGATCTAGTAGTTGTCGACTACAAGGAGCGGTTTCGGGATTTAGATCCGTAAGGTAAGGCAGTAGTGATTTTCGGCCATAGGCCATTTTGGTATATAATGTTAGCCGATTCTGACTTAGGTGGTGTAGGAAGGAGTTCTACAATTGCAAAGGTGCAAATCGTTAGACGTGGGTTTCGAGATTTAGTCAATTCTGCTAATTAGGTGCGTAGTTATGGCACTGTCTCTTAAATGTTTAAGTGTGTTATTATATGTATGTGTATAACATGAATGATAGCTGAAATAAAGGCTAAGATGGTGGATACCATAATGGGTAATCGATTTATCAGGTCAGTATTTTATGACGTTGATTTACATTTGATATATATAAGAAATGTGATGGCATGTGATGTATAATTGTTCAAGTGATATATTGCCATGATATATATGTATGCATGGGACTTGAGATGTGACTATCGAAGGAAAGGGTGTACTTTATGTACGTGGTCTAATGTTAGCCTTATGCTACATTGGCGCTTGATGTTGGCTATGTGCCTCATCAAGGGAGGTGTTGGCTAGGTGCCACATCTCGGCGGTTGATAGCTGTGTGTATCACCGTGGATTGATTGATATGTGGGATCACTTATGTGATCGGTGGCCTAGCCACGGCCTTGAGCAGCAGGTCTGCCAAGGTAAGATATATGGGATCACTTGGTTGATCGGTGGATTAGCCACGACCTTGGGCAGCGGGTTTGCCGAGGTACGTGTAATGGATGGACACTAGGTTGGGTTGGGCTTCATAATTGCATATTTATGTGTATGGACTGTGTGGATATGGGCCAAGCCCATATGTGGAGATATGTGAAATGACTATGCACTGAGTCGGTTTGACTCACCCAATATTTTAAACCTTTCAAGTGATGCGTAAAGCTTGGACCGGGTTGGAGTGGATACAAAGGTGGCCATGCGAATGATTTTCATGCGTAAAGATATTTTAATTAATTAACCATTTATATCTTGAGACTTTGATTATTCAATTATTGTAATCAGGCCCTAAAAGTATTTAAAGTCCATTTAAGTGTTTCTCATTAAGTTTATTATTGTGTTTTATTATGGAGTGACAATTGAGGAATTATTTACAAACGATTTTATTTAAATCTATATATACTAAAATTTTAATCCGGATATTTTTATAATCATCACACCTTACTTAAGAATTTTAATGAACACTTTTTTTTAAACTTAACAAAATTTTCGTGTTTTATCTTTAAGTTCAAATTTGTTTCAAACGTTTTCGAGTGGCATTTCAAATTCGATTCGTAGTGAATCTACGAGTTTGGGGTGTTACAAATTGGTATCGAGCCGGTTCAAAACTCGGCTTGAGGGTTGTGTGGCCCAAAATGTTTTCAAAATGGGCTTTTCAAAAATGGGCTTTTAGAAAATTTTCAAGTTATTCTAGCATGGCACCTTAGTCTCCGACCCGCAGTCCACCAGGTAAGTACCCCGAACTATCTGTGTGATTATGTGAATTATAGAAGGGTAGAAAAGGAATGGAACGTAGAATAGCTTGATAGGAACTTGAACCCTAAGATTAGTCTACTCAAACACAAATACATAAGACTTAATGCACTAAACAAACCTATGGCTAAGTCAATCGAGTTAGGGTGTGGTAACCATGGTACGCATGTCCAGGATTGGATTCGGAAGAGCTTGGTATTTAAGCAGTCCTAGTGACTCACCTCCTCTTCGCAGGAATCCTACCTAGTGCGTAGCTTCGGTTCACCCTAACCCAGAAGACTTAGTGGGTGTGGCAACCTCAGTGCGCATGTCTAGGAATGGTTTCAGTGGGAGCTTGGTATTTAAATAGTCCGTGTGACTCACCTCCTCTCCACTCGAATCCTGCCTAGTACGTAGCTTTGGTTCACCCTGACCAAGAAGACTCGGTCATAGGCTAAACTCAATAACTAAAACCCGAAAAGGAACTAGCCATGTTTTTTTTATAAGAACCCTAATTTTAAACTCTTAAAATCATTTTTCTTTAATTCATGGAAACTATCTTTTCTACACAATTTTTCGAAAAACTTCTGATTTATAAAACTACTAAAATACCCCTAGTGGTAAAATTACAAAAATGCCCTTGGTTTATAAAAATGTCTAAAATACCCACAGTTTTAATCAACATTATTTTATAACAAGTTCAAAAAAAAAAACCTAATTTGCAAATTAGCAAAAATACCTTGATTTTGGAAGAACTACAAAATTGTCCCTAACTTACAAAATTACCAAAATGACCTTGATTTCCAAAATTTTTGCAACTTCATTGTTTTGGAAAATAAATTTCTCAAAAAGAAACCTCAAAGTTTTGCAAATTTTGAGCAAATTTACCCTAGTTTATTACCAAATTACCCCCGAAATTAAAAATTACCAAAATACCCCTGGAATTTCCAAATTTACCAAAAAACCCCGGGACTATAAAATTTTTGAAATACTTTTTGACAAAATTATCAAGGAACCTTATTTGACAAATTACAAAAATATCTCTATAGGACAAATTACACAAATACCCCTGGGTAGTGGAAAAACAACAACAATGAAAACTACTACATATCTTTGAATGAACGAAGGTTCATAATTGGTTGATGGATGTATGAATAAATGAAAAGACTGTGTGCATGTGTGAATACGAAAGAACCACTCCTAAATTCCTTTTCATAAAATTTCTTCGCGGGTAATCAAGTGAAACAAAAGTACTAATTCATAAAACTTTCTCAAATCAGATTAAAGCGCACAGTTAGACATGAGTTCTAGAGGGCGAGATCGTCGTGGACGCGGTAAAGGTAGAATGGCCATGTCAGAACCCGTTAGGTCGGGTCAAGGATCTGAGAATGGGGTACCACCGCCACTACCACCAGCTTTTGGTGTTGAGCAGCAAGATCAGATGGGGGATGATGCTGTATCGCAGGAGGTGCTGCGAGTTCTTGAGATGGTGGCTGGAGTAGGTGGAAACATGAGAGCTAGGAAGTCTGTACCTGAGTGACTTCTAGCTAATGGAGCTGAAATGTTTCGTGGAGTATCTGGTGTGGCACCCAGTACTGCTGAATATTGGTTGGAGGCAACCGAGTGAATTATGGATGAGTTGGACCTGACGGCTGCAGAGAAGGTTAAAGGAATGGTGGCGCTGCTACGCGATGAAGCGTATCAATGGTGGCTCACAGTTTGGGATAGGACCACAGCTGAGGATCTCACTTGGGAATATGTTAAGACGGCGTATCAGAAAAAGTACATTGGTACTCACTATATTGATGCGCAAAGGAAGGCGTTTCTGGGGTGGTTCAAGGGAACAAGTCCGTAGCGGAGTACGAAGCTGAATTCCTAAGGTTAAGCCAATATGCTCGAGGAATAGTAGCTACAGAGCATGAGCGGTGTGTCTGGTTCGAGGACGGATTGAGAGACGACCTGAGGCTGTTGATAGCTCCACATCAGGAGCGGGAGTTCGCTGTGCTAGTAGAGAAGGCTAAAGTAGCTGAAGCGATTAAGGACTCTGTGAGGCAGAACAGAGATAAGGAGAGGAATCGGGATAAGAGAAGTTTTGGATCGTCAGAATCATCTGAGAACTTTCAGAAAAGACCGAGGGTCGAGAATTCTGTTCGTGTTGCTAAGCCAGCTACTGGAAATTCGAACAGTCCATGTGCTCAATGCGAGAGGTATCATGTTGGCGAGTGCTGGAATCGGAATCGGGAGTGTTTTAGATGTAAGTCTAAGACTCATTTGATTAAAGACTGTCCTCAGGATCCGAATAGGGCTCGGACAGAAGCTCAAGGAGGATTGCAGCCGGCCAGGAATGGTCAGCAAGCGATAAGGGGTCGTGGTTCGAACCATGGAGGAAATGGTTCAGGCCGAGGTTGTGGAGCACCAAGCAGAGAGGCTGAAGGTGCAGATGCAAGGCAGCCAAGGTTGGTTTATGCAGTCGGCTGTCGCGAGGGGGAAGATATGCCCGAGGTGACAATGGGTAAGTTTCTTATTTTTGGATTATCCTTCATTGATTTGTTCGTTATAAGGTCAGTTCGTTCCTATGATTGCTAATGAAGTGTATGGAACCTTAATTGCGAACTTTGAGAATGTGCCTAGGTAGTATAATAGTTCTTTAAGATCAGAGTGCGCAGCAGTGGAGTAAGTTGGGTAAGTTAAGATGTACGGATGCTCGTTAGTAAGTAATTTCGAGGACGAAATTATTTTAAGGAGGGTAGAACTGTAACATCCTAGATTAGGGGTTGTGCATTTGGAGCATAACTCAAGTGTTAATAGGCTTTAAGTGTGGTTGGTGATGTTTTAAAGGTTTTTAAAACTCTAGGATTAAAAGGGGGATGCATTAGAAATTTTTGAAATTTTAAGTTAAAAGGGGAAATTAAGGCAAGGTGGCCTTAAGAGAAAAAGTATGTGAAATTTGACACACAAACAGGCTTGGAAAAGTGGCCTGAAGATGCCACTTAGGGCATCTGGAAATGGCGCCACATGCAAGGGTGTTGGGCCTGAGTTCGAGTCACATGGGAAGCAAATAAAAGAAGTTTTATTTTTGCTTCCAGAAGCACAGAGGTGGACTACAACAAGGCTCTTAAAAAGGGAGTTTTATTCTCTTTAAAATTTGGCTAAATAGGGATAAATGATGATTTATCTTAAGTATTTTTAAAGAGATAAATAAGGGATTTATTTATCATTATTCCCATGAGATAAAGGTTGGATTAAACTCTTTTATTTTATGATAATTAAAGGATAAAGCTATCAAATAGAAGAGTGGTGGCCAAGTAAGGGATTCCTTAGATGATAATTTCGTCTATAAAAGGAAGGAAGGAGGGCTACTCATTAATTTTCTTCCTTCTCTTCTCTCTCGCCAAAAATCTTAGGTTCTCTTCTCTTCTCTTCTCTTCTCTTTTGTCTAGTCAATTCCTAGCCTCCTCTCTCTTTTATTCAAAACCAAAAACACAATCCAACCTAGCCGAATTCTTCATAGCACCAAAAGCCGAAACTCTGCCAAAGCCGAATCTTTGTTGTGATAGAAGGGTGTTGCCGATTTCATCCAAAAAGGTAAGATCAACTATTATTTGATTTTCAATCTCTCTTTAGCCGAAATATAGGAATCTAACTCCTTTAGAATTCCATGGCCGAAATTTGGAAGGTTTTCTTTGGGATCTAGTAGTTGTCGACTACAAGGAGCGGTTTCGGGATTTAGATCCGTAAGGTAAGGCAGTAGTGATTTTCGGCCATAGGCCATTTTGGTATATAATATTAGCTGATTCTGACTTAGGTGGTGTAGGAAGGAGTTCTACAATCGCAAGGGTGCAAATCGTTAGACGTGGGTTTCGAGATTTAGTCAATTGTGCTAATCAGGTGCGTAGTTATGCACTGTCTCTTGAATGTTTAAGTGTGTTATTATATGTATGTGTATAACATGAATGATAGCTGAAATAAAGGCTAAGATGGTGGATACCATAATGGGTAATCGATTTATCAGGTCAGTATTTTATGACGTTGATTTACATTTGATATATGTAAGAAATGTGATGGCATGTGATGTATAATTGTTCAAGTGATATATTGCCATGATATATATGTATGCATGGGACTTGGGATGTGACTATCGAAGGAAAGGGTGTACTTTATGTACGTGGTCTAATGTTAGCCTTGTGTTACATTGGTGCTTGATGTTGGCTATGTGCCTCATCAAGGAGGTGTTGGCTAGGTGCCACATCTCGGCGGTTGATAGTGTGTGCATCACCGTGGATCGATTGATATGTGGGATCACTTATGTGATCGGTGGCTAGCTACTACCTTGAGCAAAGCAGTCCGCCAAGGTAAGATATATGGGATCACTTGGTTGATCGGTGGATTAGCCACGGCATTAGGCAGCGGGTTTGCCGAGGTAGGTGTAATGGATGGACACTAGGTTGGGTTGGGCTTCATAATTGCATATTTATGTGTATGGACTGTGTGGATATGGGCCAAGCCCATATGTGGAGATATGTGAAATGACCATGCACTGAGTCGGTTTGACTCACCCAATATTTTAAACCTTTCAAGTGATGCGTAAAGCTTGGACCGGGTTGGAGTGGATACAAAGGTGGCCATGCAGAAGCAGATTTTCATGCAGAAAGATATTTTTAATTAATTAACCATTTATATCTTCAGTACTTTGATTATTCAATTATTGTAATAAGGCCCCTAAAAGTATTTAAAGTCTCTTTAAGTGTTTCTCATTAAGTTTATTATTGTGTTTTATTATGGAGTGACAATTGAGGAATTATTTGCAAACGATTTTTATTTAAATCTATATATACTAAAATTTTAATCCGGATATTTTTATAATCACCACACCTTACTTAAGAATTTTAATGAACACTGTTTTTTAAACTTAACAAAATTTTCGTGTTTTATCCTTAAGTTCAAATTTATTTCAAACGTTTTCTGCAATGGCATTTCAAATTCGGTCGTAGTGAATCGGCCGGGTTTGGGATGTTACATTTTTTGCCTTATATTTTGCCCGCTATAGTTGCCTCATATCGATGTCGCCGTATAATTTCCCTCCACCATTAAAATTTTATTATTTTTAAACATATTATAAGCTAATGATGGAGGCATGATTGCGCAGGAAAAAAAAATGGGTAGTGCTGCCACCTCTTCAAGCACCACCCCTCAACACTATTCATTTCACCCCATTTTGTTAAATAATGTCATGGAGATACCATTTTGATATTTAATTAATTTTGGTATTATTATGGTAAAAAGCCCGATTTCACCTATTAATCATGTTATAAGTTAATAATTGAGATATTTTCATAATTTTTCTATATTTCATAATAATTAATATATCTTATAATCTTTGATATCTCTCTTATTTTTAGTATTTTCATATTTTATTATACCTTCATAAAATTTTTTATATATTTTAGAAGTTTTAGTATACACATGTTTTTTATACTCTTAATTTTGAGCATTTCCTCAAAATTTTTGATATGGTTCAAAAATAAGAATTTAGTAAGGAATAAACTTTTAGCTTAAAAAATATTACTTTTAAATATTAAGAAATTCCAATGGTATTTTTAATGGAAAGAATTAAATTACTATATTTTTAACAAAATTTGTAAGAAAAATATGTTTGATGCTAATTTTTAAAAGAATATATGAATACTTAACAAATTAAAAATTTTACTAAGACAATCTAAAATTGATAACCCATCATAATTTTCGATATTATCTCTTTTTTTTGGTACTTACTCATATTTTTGGTATTTCACTCATAATTTTTTATATTTCCTCGTATTTTTAATATTCCATCATAATTTTTATATTCCTCGTATTTTTTGGTACTTCTTCAATTTTTTATTTTCCTTATTATTTTTGGTATTGTTTTAAAAGAGAATTTGGTATGATATATAATTTTGAGTAAATAAAGAATATAATTTTAATATTAAGAATTTCTAATACTTTTTATTTTTCCTCAAAAGTTATGGTATTTCCTCGTATTTCTTGGTACTTCCTTATAACTTTTGGAATTGTTTCGAAAAAAATATTTATACTAGATATAATTTTAAAGTAAATAAAATATTATTTTTAAATATTAAGAAATTTCAATGAGATTTTGTAATCCAAAATTTTGTAACTGTTAAAAAATTTTTAATGCTAAATTATAATTTTAAATATATACAAAAAATTAAATAAATGAAAAAGTTATTGAGACGAACTAAAAATTGGTATCCATTTCAATTTTGGTATCCCTCGTGTTTTTGATATTATTTTATAACTTTTGGTACCTCATATTTTTTATATTCCTCATAATTTTCAACACTTATTTTTGGTACCTTAGGTTTTATGGTATTCTCTCACTCTTTTTTTTTTTTTTTTTTTTGTATTCTCTTATAATTTTTAGTACATCCTCATATTTTTGGTAATTTTTAGATTTTTTATATTCCCTCATAATTTTTGTACTTCCTCAGAGTTTTTGGTATTTCCTCATATTTTTGTATTCTCTCATAATTTTTTATACATCCTCATATTTTCAGATTTTTTATATTCTCTCATAATTTTGGAACTTCCTCATAGTTTTGGTATTCCTTTTTTTTTTTTTTGGTATTCTCTCATAATTTTTATACATTCTCGTAATTTTAATATTTCGTCATAATTTTAATATTCCCGTATTTTTAGTACTTTTTATAATTCTTGGTATTCTCTCATAATTCTGTTTCATAAAAAGGATTATGTCTGAGATATAATTTTGAATAAATAAAAATATTATTTTTAAATGTTAAGAAATTGCAATAAGATTTGGTGAAAAATTATAGCTATTAAATTAAAAAAATAATGCTAAAATTCGGTATTGGAAAATTATACTTCATGATAATTTTAAAATATGAAAAATTAAATAAATGGAAAAATTACTTAGAAGAACCAAAATTGGTATCCCTCACCATTTTGTTATCCTCTCATGTTGTTTGTTATTCTTTCATAATTTTTGGTACTTCCAAATATTTTTTTGTATTCCCTAGTAAGTTTTTGTATGTCTTCTTATATATATTTGTATTTCCTCAGGTTTTTTTTGGTATTTCCTTGTACTTTTTTGCTATGCACCCATGATTTTTGGTATTTCCTCATTTTTTGTGCTCCCTCCTAATTTTTTGTACTCTCTCATGGTTTTTTTGGTATTTTCTTATATTTTTTTTTGGTATTCCTTCAAAATTTTGGTATTTATTCATATTTTTGGTATACCGTCATATTTTTTGGTACTATCTCAATTTTTTTTATGATTTCGAAATGATGATTTAGTACGAGATATAATTTTGAAGTTAAAAATATTATTTTTAAATATTAAAATTTTAATAAGATTATGTAGAGAAAAAAATAGTAACTTTTAAATTATTATTTTGTAAGGAAAATATATATTTAATGATAGTTTTTAAAAATATGAAAATTTAAATAAATGAAACAAATTTAGTAGACTTTTGTAATTTTGGTATTTTCTCATAATTTTGGTACACCTTTTGTATAGTCTCAAAAATTTTGTGTGGTTTTGAAATAAAGATTTGAAACGAGAAATATAATTTTGGAGTAGAAATATATTATTTGGGGAATTGATAACTTTTAAAAAAATCATGCTAATATTTGGTAAAAATAAATTAGATATAATGATAATTTTGAAATTTTTGAAAAATTAAATAAATGAAAACAAGTTTAATAAGACCAAAAATAATTATGAGAGATTATCAAAATTTTGAGGACCACCAAATATTGGCTCTTCTTATAAATTTTGCTTGATTTATTTAATTTTTCAATTTTTTTAAAATTAGTAGTATATATATAACAGATTTTATAAGTGTGCAAAATGAATCTTTTATACCAAAAAAATTCCTTATGCCAAAACTTAAATTTAAAAGTATACCAAAAATTCTGTGAGTATTGTCAAAAATTATGAGAGAATACAAAATTTGAGAGTTTACTTAATAATTATGGAGTACCAAAATTACGAGAAAATACTAAAAACATGAGAGAATTTCAAAAATAATTAGGAAATACAAAAATGTTGGTTTTTTTTTTAGAAATTTTTGTATTGATTTAAATTTTTATTTTTAAATTTAAAATTTATCAATATATATAACAAATCTTATTAGCATGCAAAAATATTTCTTTTATATTAAAACTTGATTTCTCAAATCAATATTTTATTTTGAAAGTATAGTTGAAATTCTGATAGTATACCAAAATTTATGAAAGAATACTATAAACTATGAGGGATTGCCAATAATTATGAATGTGTATCCAAAATTATGAGAAAATATAAAAATTATAAGAGAAATATAAAAAATATAAAACAAACTTTTACCTGTTTACAATTACAACGGAGCTTATGGGAAGCACACCGTAGAATTTCCCATGTATTGAGATTTTCAAGAAGAAAATGTTGAATGTGTTATCCTCGATAACTTATATGTTCTTAATATATTTTCCATATCATCAAATGTTGGTGCAATAATAAAATATATTATACTTTTAAAAGAGATATAAATTTAAATTTTAAAGACAATATTATTAAAATTACAATTACACTTTTAATTAGAAATATAAATTTAAATTTTAGAAATAATATTGTTAAAAGAAATATTCATTTAATTGCACTTTTAATTAGAGATGTAAGTTTAAATTTTAGAGACAATATTGTTAGAAAGGATAATCACAAATCTTGAACATGGACATGAATAATACCAAATATATATCCTAATTATATAACTTTTTTCATTTTTAACTCCAAATTATATTAAAATGGTTAAATTTTGCTATTAGTCCTTATAGTTTGCAAAAGTTGTAGATTTAGTCACTATATTTTAATTTGATTAATTTTAGTCTATTTACTTTTCAATTTGGTCAATTTTAGAATTTGTACTTTTGGAGTTTTGAAATTTTAGCCTTGACCCAAATAGTAGCTGTTAAATTCGTTTGGTTATATTCAATTACTAGTCCTGTCCATACAGCTGCAAATTTAGTCTATATTTTTAATTAGATCATTTTAAGTTACGAATTTTGAAATTTCAATCTTGATGCAGATAACAGTCGTTAATCCATTAATTGAATATTTAGTGGGTAATATGTGAAAATAATAAGTTGATATGGCCTTACACATATTATAATATGTTTGGCGCATTAGATTTTGGAAATAACAAAACTTAACTCAATGAATTTAACAGTTATCATTTGGTATGGACCAAAATTTTAAAATTTGAAAAGTATAGGAACTAAATGACTGAATTAAAGTATAAGGACTAAATCCATAACTTTTGCAAAGTACATGGATTAATAGCATAATTTAACCTATTAAAATTATGGAAGAGATAAATCATAACTTTTTGTACGATTAGTATTTTAATAATCCAACCGTTAAATTTATTGATATAATTGTCCTTGTCATACATAAATTTTAAATCAATTTGATATCTTTATATTATTGACATAAAATACTAATATATTAATATTTACTTGAATGATTGAAAGCTTTTTGACATAGAGAAAATAGTTAAAAGTTTTCAGTTTATGTTAAATTTGACATACATGATATATATGAATGAAATATGATGATTAGATTGTTAAAATATTAATCATACAAAAACATACAAAAGGGAACTTAATTTTGAATTTATATAATTTTTTGAAGTATCTCTCCTATGAGTACTATTCTCATTATGTGTATGAACTTTTAATAAGTTCACTACTGAATTTGAACCCAATTGATAAGTGACATTAACTCGGTCAAACTTTTGATAGTAATATAAATGAATAACAACTAAATACAAAGTATCTTCAAAGGGGTAGCAACGACGAAGGGTCCAACCCTAAAGAGCCATCGAGAGGCGATCCATCAGTAGGTCAAGGCTGGCAATAAAGGTCTTAGAGAATATCAACATCAGAAGCCATGACTAGATTTAGGGGTGAGTGTTCAATTGAATTGAGTAAAACAAAAATTGAGTTAATCGAGTTGACGAGTCCTATCTTATCATCTCACTCGATTTGAAATTGTTTTGAATCGAGTCAGGTGAAATGAAATTCAAGTCGAGTCAAATTGAGTGAAATTGTTTTAGTTAAATTAAAAAATTAAACATGTCAAATTAAAATTTTGTTACAAGATAACTAATTCCATGTTAAAGTACATAAATTTAAAATCATATATATTTGAATTTTTTCAAAGAAAAATAAGAAAAAAATAAGAAAATTTTTAAAATTCTTTAAAATTTTATACTTTTTAAAATATATATAAACTTTGGAATTTTTATAAACATTTTGAATATTTTGTAATTTTGGTGAGAGAGAAATTAAATTTCTCAATTATAAAATTGACAAAGACAAAGGGATATTTACACAAATCAGAATTCAATTATTCAATTGTAAAATTAAATTCGACTAAAACTCAAAACTCAAATTACTTATTCAAGTTAACTCGAAAAACTTGATTCGATTAACTCAAAATTTAAATTTTTTTATTATTTAGAATCGAATCGAATTTTATTCATCCCTATCTAAATTAATCTTTTTATTGATACTCTAACTCTAAATGATTATGAAAACACCAGCTAAATCAACCACCTCGATAGCCGTAATGAATTCCTTTGGTCCAAGACCTTCAAATAAGAGACAACAACAGCAGCAAGAAGCCTCTAACACCACAAGCCCTTAACCTTTTTCTTTAAAGAGATCTCTTATGGAAGACAAAAATCTCAACAGAAACAAACAAGGGAGACCTTCACATAATAAATAAATAAATGTTTAAGGGTGTAAAAAATCCTCAATCTTTTTTAAAAAAAAGTAATTAAGTCTTTGTTTGTTTTTTTTTTTTTTTTTTTTTTTGCACTTATTTGAGAAGCAAAATGCATCAAAAAAACCCTTAAACTTTTTCAAAAAAAATAATTAAGCCGCTATTTTTTTACACTTAATTGAGTACTTGAACTTTCAAAATACATCAAAAAACCTCAAACTTAAAAAAGAAGAAACAATTAAGCCCTGCTTTTATTAAAAATTAAAAAATTACAAAAATTAAAATCAATAAAACTATAAATATTATTAAATTTTAATAAAAAATATTCAAATATTAAAAGTTTATTAAAATTAGAAAAATAGTAAAATCGTAAAAATAAAAAAATTGTAAAATTTTATAAAATCGTAAAAAATATAGAAATATAAAAAATATAAGTCGTAAGAAAGTTATACAAAATGTAAAGAAATATAAATTTGTATTATTTTTTTATAAAAATTATTGTACCAAAAGAAGCATTTTATAGTTTTTCTATAAATTTTATTAAATTTTAATTTTTATCATTTTCATTGACTTTAATTGAAAAAATCAGGGTCGTTAATTTTTTATGATTTTTATAAAATTTTACAATTTTATAAAAAATTTCTAATTTTAAGTTTTTAATATTTTTATTAAAATTTAATAAATTTTCTAAAACTTATTATTTATTATTATTTATAATATTTTTTCCTAATTTTAATAAGAGCAGGACTTAATTGCTTTTTGAAAAACTTTGAGTATCTTTTAATGCATTTTAAAAGTTTAAGTGCTCAAATAAATGTTAAAAAAATTAATTAATTTTTTAGAAGTTTAAAAGATTTTATACCCTTTTAAGTCATAAATAAATACAATCATATGACCTAGCATTCAACAAAGGAAATTTAAAGATCATAGTCAAAAACGAAATGTAAAGATTTAGAAAACTTAACTCGATGAGAGATTTTACATATAATTTTTAAAAATATATTGTACCATATTCTTATGATAATATTTTTAATTATTTTTCATATCAAATTTCCCTGTCTAATATTATCAAATTTATTATCAATATAAATGTCTCTTGAGAAGATTTTTGTGCAATGTTGACAAGTTAAGCATAACGCAAGTCGTTTCAACTAAAAGCATCTATCACTATCTTGAAACTCGCTCTCTTGTACAATGTTCGGCCGAGCATCCATGCTCATCTTCCCCATATTTATCAATTTTTACCGTCTGTTTTCGTAACTAGCCTCTTTATTCCCAACTAGAATTTGGATTTTAAGTTTGCTTTGGTTTCCCTTTTGGATATTGCCTGCTCCTTCTCCCAATTTCTAGGGCTTGTAATTGTTGGTAATACACAGAAATTGAAAAAAAAAAAAAAACAATATTTTTAAACGGTTATGATTTGACAAAAGCATAATTTAGCTTCTAAACTGTTATAATTTGACAAAATCAGAATTTGGCTGTTGAAACTTTTTAGGAAATTGACTATAAATTTACCATTTTACCCTTTCAGAAAACAACATAAATAGAAGGTCATTCTCCTCATTTTTCATAGAACACAACAAGAGAAAAACAACTTCTGTCATCCTTTTGTTCTCCA
This sequence comes from Gossypium rotundifolium, assembly GCA_025506655.1. Lineage (NCBI taxonomy): Eukaryota > Viridiplantae > Streptophyta > Magnoliopsida > Malvales > Malvaceae > Gossypium > Gossypium rotundifolium. The sequence continues at coordinate 55,075,356 of CP106726.1, read as the reverse complement.
AATTCTGGTGTTCTGCAAAATTACACGAGAGGGAAAATTTATCTGTGACCCCTCCAATCTTTTCTAGGAATTGAACATAGTTTGGTTTTGTCGATTTTTTTCCGGCTTATTTTTCGATCAGAATTCTAACCAATTGCTTTTATTTTTTCGGTGTTCGCCTTCTTTATTCGTGTGTATGAATATTGAAGTTGTAACAGCCCAATTTCAGTGAAGTCGGAATAATGGTTTCGTAACCACAAATCTGAGCTGGAAAGATAAAATATTTTAATATTATGAAATGATTAGTAATGTGATAGAAAGAATACATGAGAATTTTGATAAGAAAATTTTATTAATTAGGTGCTTAATTGTAGAAAGGGCTAAATTGCATAAAATGTCAAATTTGAATTCTAGTAGCTGTAAGGATTAAATAGCTATGGAATTCAAAACTTGAGGTCCTTAAATGATAATTAGACCATTGATGAAAAATATGTAGATATTTTTGGTAAATCATCCATGGAAAAATTAAAAAAGGTTAAGGACTAAATTGGAAATGAAAAATTTATAAATATGATAATTAAATTAAAATGAAATATCGTCATTTTATATCATCTTCTTCAACCTAAAATCCATGGAAACCCTAGGAGAGTGAAAACAAGCTTTCCAAGCATAAATTGGTAAGTTCCTATGTCCCATTTTTAGTAATTTTTATATTTTTAAGATCGGAAAGCTTAATTTCTCTATTTAGGGGGTTAATTTGATTAGATATCAAAGTATAGAAAATTTTCCATGGATGAACATGCTGAAATTTAAAAGTTTATGGTAGAAAATGAAAAGTTGTTGATAGATAAACAACTTTTACAAACGGAAATTTGATGGAAACTTGATTTAGGGACTAAATTGAAAAATGGTAAAACCCATGGAAAATTCTAAAATTTTTAGAATACATGTGCTGTAAAAGTTATATTAGAATTTTGATTAGGCTTGGAATAATGATTAAAATGCATGAATTCCAATTTCCGAACCTAAGGACGAAGTTGGAATTAATCAAAAAGTATAGGGGTAAAATGGTACTTTTGCCTAGATTGTAAATTGAGTTCAATAGAATATGAAATGAATTGAATTGATGATTAAATTCATTTATATAGATCTGGAAGTACCAAACAAAGAGCTAGATCGAGGAAAGGAAAAGATTTCGGATTAGTAGATTTTAGTTACGAACAAAAATCAAGGTAAGTTCGTATAACTTAAATGAGCATAAAAATGTGTTGTTTTAAATGCTATATTACATTATATATGTTGTATGAAATTTGTATGTATGGAAATTGTAATGGATGGAATGGTATATGATGGAAATTTATTGATAAAGGGTAAAATTCAGTATGAACATTGAATTCCGATGGATAAATGTGATTTCCCTGATAAAACGGCATGTGTTGCAGAATGGATTTAGCCCGGATGGGTAATCCGAAATGATTCTCTCGAGTATATGCTTCAATTAGGAATTAGCCTGGACTGGTAATTCTAATTAACTGGATTTAGCCTAGACTGGTAATCTAGAATGAACTCTATAGGGAATTCTTTGTCATATAAAGGATTTAGCCTGGACTGGTAATCCGGCAAAGCCCTTAGATTATATGTAATAGCTAGAATTTAGCTTGGACTGATAATTCTGCTGTGTGATATGTGGCTCGATAGTGTACCTATAAGGTACTACTAGACATGAATTGAAGGATAATGGAATTGTACATCTCGAGTGTACTACTTGAAATATCCATCGGAAATTCAATGATTCAACAGATAAAATACGCATATAGCATGATGAGCTCATCTATGCATATTGGTATATTATGACTAACAGGTTGGTTGAGTATGTATGAATAGGTAAATACCAAATAGTTGGAAAAGCATACTTTGCATGATTAATATATTAAATGTAATGAGCAAGATTAATTTATGTTATACGAGCTTACTAAGCATAATATGCTTACTAGGTTTTATTTTTCCTGTTTTATAATGCTCAAAGCTCGGGAAAGTTGGAGATTGGTTGGAACAAATGATCACACTATCAATCTATCATTTTGGTATAAATGAAAATCTTATTTTGTTAATGGCATGTATAGGCTAAATAAATCAAATGATGGTATGTAAATAACGAATTAAATTTAGCCATTGAATGGCTAATATACTTATCTTTTGATATATGTCATGGTTGAGTCAATATATTAACTAAAATGATAAGTATGAACATCTAATTTTGCAAATTATGTAAGTTACATAAAGGTAAGTCATTAAACACAAATATATGATGAAATGTATTAATTTGGATGATAGAAATTGACTTGAATTATATTTGTGATTGGTTGGATTATACTTGTAAGTATTGATGTAGGAAAATGGTAAATTAGGGTGAGAAATGAGGCTAGGAAATGGCCTTATTTTGCCCACACGAGTAGCCACATGGGCGTGTGTCTAGGCCGTGTGTAACACACGACCTGGTATATGGGCATGGGGTCTGGCCGTGTGTCCCCCGCATTTTAATTTTGAGAAACAGAATGCTCAGAATTGAGCACACAGGAGTGTGTCTCAACCGTGTGGGTGACACGGCCTTGAATACGGGCGTGTGCCATGGCCGTGTGAAACCTGCACCTAATTCAAATTAAATTAATTAACCACACAGCCTAGCACACAGGCGTGTGGCATGGCCGTGTGGCAAGCCAAGGAGCAACCTAAATTGGACACGGCCTGAGGCACGAGCATGTCTAAGGGTCACACGGGCGTGTCCCTTGGACCACACAGTCGTGTGAGCCTTGCATCTTGGAAAATTTTTGAAATGTCACAAAAAATTCTTAGAGTTTCTGATTAAGTCCCGACTCGATTCTAATGTTCATATTGGGCCTCAAGGGTCTATTTAAGGGATGTCCTGAACAATCCGGTTAATGAATAGAGATACATGATTTATATGAAACTATTCTGAAAAATATCGATAACGCTCTATAACCCTGTTTCGACGATGGATACGGGTTAGGGGTGTTACAGAAGTACTGTATTAACCTTGGGGGCGACGTCCACTACACAATTACACTGATCAGAGCAAATTTGCTTCTAAGGCAGTGGTTCTTCCAGGCATAGTGATTGATTTATTTATTTATACTTAGTTTGGTTTCTTGTCAGCGCTAATGATTTTGTTTTACAGTAGTATATTTTCAACAATTTAGAAACAAATATACTATTTTTTAAACATGAGAATCATTTTCATTTTCCGCAACTAGAACCATTGAAGGCCCCTATAGGCAACAATTAGAGTACACTTGAGGACCGTGGGAGCAAGTGAAGTGTCCTATTGAGGCAATCGATTTGAGGGCACGTAAATAGTGCAAGTAACAACCCAATTTAGGGGCTAGTGCCAAACAATAGTTTCAAAACCACTAATTTGAGGTCAGAGAAAACTATTTTAATGTTGTTTTATGAGTTATAGCATGATTATATAGGTGCATGAAAATTTTGGTGCTCTAATTTTAGCGATTGCATGCTTAATTGCAAAAAAAGACTAAATCGCATAAAGTGCAAAAGTTCTATTTTACAAGCTAAGGGTGTCTAAAATCCACAGAATATTAATTAGAGGCCCTTAATTTTCAATTAGACCTTTAGATATAGGGTGGCCAGCCATAGGGGACAAAGAGTTGAAAAATAAGTCAAAGTTGGTAGGAATTTGGTGACTAAATTGGTGTTTTATAATAAAATAAAGAAAAGAAAAATATCATCTTTTCTTCACCACCTTCACCAACGAAAATTAGCAGCAAAATAGGGGTTTGAGAGCTCAAAAATTTCAGCAAGCTTTTCTCCTTACAAGTAAGTGTTTTGATGATCATTCCTTGATAATTTTTGTACTTTTAGGACCCTTGTAGCTTAAGCTAGCTAGTGAGGGGACTATTTTGCAAAATGGTTGAGAGTTTAAGGTTTTTTCATGTGAGCATTTATGTTGTTTGGTGCATTTTTATGGAAGAAAATGAGTCTTATTTGGTAGATAAACAACTTTTGTGAAAGGTGTTTCCATGAAAACACCTAAGAAGACCTTTTTGTAAAGGTTGTAAAATAGGTGTTAAATGTGTGAAATAATGAGTATTGAGAGTTGTCATAAGAGAAATAAATGTTGACCTAGGCTCGTTAAAGGAAGAAATTTTATTATAATTGATTTACAAGCCTAGGGTAAAATAATTATTTTGTGAAAGTTTAAGGGCAAAATGATAATTTTGCCAAAGTATGGTTATTGAAATGTATTGATTAATGTAGTGATTTAAATGAGTGAATTTGTTATTATAGATCAAGAAACATGAAGCCCAAACAGAAATTGAGGCAAGAACAAGGTGGTGGACTAATTTGAAAGATTCCACATATATTTTGGTACCGAGGTAAGTTTGTGTGTAATAAATTCAACATCATATTATTAAGTTTTTAAATGTTTGATATTAGTGATGTTGTATATTGTTTCTATGAAATTGAGTAATGATGTTGAATGAGAAAATGATGAAACTTTATGATGTTGAAGTCCCGGTTGGACTTTAAGAAGTGAGAGGATATCATCATCGAGACATGAGATTGGTAAGGTCCCGTATAAGACCATGTTTGAGGCATGGCCTCGGCATCGAATTGAGATCCCGTGTAAGACCATATCTGGGATATGGCATCGGCATCGAATATGAAAATTGTATAATACCATATCTGGGATATGACATCGACATCGATATGAGATCCTATATAAGACCATATCCGGGATATGGCAGTGGCATGACCCCATGTATGACCATATCTGGGATGTGGCAATGACGTCTTGTTTATGTGTATGATGATGATTGTGTATCCTCGGGTAATTCAAGTGAGTCATCGAGATAAATACTTAAGTTCGTAATAGAGATGAAATTAGTGCTAAAGCTATGTGATAAAGTGATATAGGTACATGTGAATAATTCACGAGAAATGTTTACGATATGTGACATGACATGTAATTGGTAAGAGTAAGCATGAGTAAGTTATAGCAATGTGCTTAAGACTTTGTGTTCTTATTCAATGCAATGGATGGATGACATTATGAGCTTTTATGTTGCTATTTATTTCATGCAAACTTACTAATCTTTATACTTACCCCTCTTATTTCCCTTTTCCTTGTAGTATCGCCAAACTAACTCGGGGATCGTACGATGTCGGAGTTCGAAATCATACTATCAACTTCTCTTTGGTATAGCAAAGTTATATTTATTTTGAGTATGGCATGTATAGGACTTGGTCATTTTGTTATGTTGTATTTGTTAGCCAAAGTGTTGGCTATTAATGTTGTTCAATTCATTTTGTAAATGGTCATTGGAAATTGGCCAATACTTGACAAGTTCATATATTCAATGATGATGAAATTCATGAAGTGCATGTTTGTGTGGATGTTTTGATTTTGAGTTTTTGGAAGTACCTTGTGGTCATGATGTATGTTGAATTGATTTGGTATAAGTGTGGTTGCTTTGTAAGGTGGCAAACACGGGCATGTGTCTAGTCAGTACGTGACATATGGTCAGCCCTATGGGCGTGTTGAGAAGTCGTGTGTCCCCATGCATGCTAGGTTGACAAGTTAGAATACCCGGTAGTAAACACACGGGCTAAGACACGGCCGTGTGTCTCAACCGTGTGGGAGACACAGCCTAAGACATGGGCATGTGCCTAGGCCGTGTGAAGTCTGCACCTGAAATTAGGAATTTAATTCGACACACGGTCTAAGGACACAGGCGTGTGCCTTGGCCGTGTGACCTTATTGAGATGATGATGTCATAAACAGAATGTCAAGATTTTCACACACGGGTGAAGACACGGGCGTGTCATGGCCGTATGAGGGACATGGGCTATGGACACGAATGTGTGTCAGGCCATGTGAAAACCCCTGTAGGTTTGAAGTGAAAAATAAATCTACACGGGTGTGGAACACGGGCATGTGATATGTCACACGGGCGTGTCCCATCCTCACACGGGCGTGTGGCCTTGTTTTGAGTCAAATTTTTCTAAGTGTTCAAAAGTTTTCGTTTGGTCCCGAATCATTTCGAGTGCAAGTTTAGCGTCTCGTAGGCCTATAATAAGGACATTATGGTCACGAATGAAAAGTTTTAATTTGAAATGAAGTTTTTATGGATCGATATATTATGATTGAGCAAGTTAAGTACGATAATACCTTGTTACCCGTTTAGAGTCGAATACGGGTAAGAGGAGTTACATTTAATGGTATTAGAGCTACGGTTTAGCCAATTCTCAGACTAACGTAGCCTAAGTATGAGTCTCGCTATACATGCCATAAATATGAGTATTTACATAATGATAGTGTGACGACTCCTGACAATTTGAACTATGTTTTTATATAGTAAATGGATCCCGATCGAGTTGCAGCTGATGATGCTGCAAGTAATGTGTCGGCTCCCGCGTAAAAGACGCGCTAGTAGAAAGTAGACCCGAGACTTTGGGTCAGAGAAAAGAGGCTCAAGAAGCCTTTCTCCATATGATGAGCAACTAGTACACTGAGTATATATGAGCAAATCCTAATGCTCAACCCCCTCCACCCCCACCTATTCCTCAGCCCACTCTTGTAGCTCCCCAAGTAGTAGAGGTAGTAAGAAGAGAAAGACCTCCGGTCAATAAGATCCAGAAACAAGGAGCTGAGAAATTTCGAGCTAGTAAAGATGATGATCCAGAGAGGGTGGAATTTTGGCTTGAGAATACTACCAGGGTATTCGATGAGTTGTCATGCACGCCTGAAGAGTGCATGAAGTGTGTGGTATATCTCTTGAGAGATTCGGCCTATCAGTGGTGGAACACCCTTGTGTTGGTGGTACCAAGGAAGATAGTTAATTGGGAATTCTTCTAAGAGGAGTTCCGGAAGAAGTATATTAGTCAAAGATTCATCGACCAGAAAAGAAAGAAATTCTTAGAGCTAAAACAAGGTTGAATGACGGTGACTGAATATGAGCATGAGTTTGTAGGGCTCAGCAAATATGCTCAAGAGTGAGTATCAATAGATGCCATTATGTGCAAAAGGTTCGAGGACGGGTTAAATGAGGATATCTATTTATTTGTTGGTGTCCTAGAACTAAAAGAATTTTGGTGCTAGTAGATAGAGCCTGTAAGGCCGAGGAACTGGTCAAAGAAAAAAGGAAGGCTGAAATCGAGTCTCGTGACTCGAAGAAGAGACAGTTAGGCATGTCAGTCCAATCCTCATCCAAGAATTCAAGAGATTTCACTATTCGATTAGCCACCTCAGTTGGATTTTCAAGTAAAAGTAAAGGTAGACAGTACCGGGGTCTAAAGCTCAGACTACTTCGGTTGCTAGTGTTGGCAACGCTCGACCAAGTAATCGGAATGCCCGCAGTGTGGCAGACGTCATCCCGGGGAGTGTCGAGAAAATGAGAAAACTTGTTTCAAGTGTGGATCCCTAGACCATTTTATCAGAGATTGCCCCGAGGTGGTCGAGAAAGAGAAACCTCAGAGTGCAATATCGGGAGGTACTGCTAGAGGAAGGCCACAGAGAAACTCGGGAAATGAAATGAGTAGTAAGAATACACTTAGGGAGTAGACTGCAAGATCTGAGGGTAGAGCACCGGCGAGAACATATGCCATCCGTGCTCGCGAAGAGGCGTCCTCCCCCGACGTAATTACGGGTACATTTTCTCTCTATGATACTCATGTTATAGCTTTAATTGATCCGGGATCTACCCATTCGTATATTTGCATGAAATTATTCTCTAGCATGAACATGCCTATAGAATCTACCGAATTTGTAATAAGAGTGTCCAATTCCCTATGCAAATGTGTGTTAGTCGATAGAGTATGCAAAGATTGTCCTTTGATGATTAGAAGTCATTACTTTCCGGCTAATCTCATGTTATTGCCATTTGATGAATTCGACATCATCCTTGAGATGGATTGGTTAACTACTCATGATGTGATAGTGAATTGTGGAAGGAAGTTTATTGAGTTGAAATGTGAAAGTAGGGATCTTATTTGTGTTGAATCAGATGAGCAAGACGGATTGCCAGTAGTGATATCTTCCTTGTTGACTCAGAAATATCTAAGAAAGGGGTACGAAGCTTACCTTGCCTTTGTGATTAATGCTAGAGAGACTGATCTAAGAATTGAATCAGTGCCCATAGTATGTAAGTATCCAGATGTTTTCCTAGAGGAATTGCCAGGGCTACCTGCGGTTAGAGAGATTGAATTTGGGATTGAGTTAGCTCCTAGTACTGCCCCCATTTCTATTGTTGCATACAGAATGGCTCCAACCAAGCTAAAAGAACTGAAGGCACAGTTACAAGAGTTAACGGATAAATGCTTCACAAGATTGAGTTATTCTCTGTAGGGTGCTCCCGTATTATTTGTGAAGAAGAAAAATGGTTCTATGAAGTTATGTATAGATTATCGGCAGCTCAATAAGGTAATTATGAAGAACAAGTACCCGTTGCCAAGAATCGATGATTTGTTTGATCAATTGAAGGGAGCCACGATGTTTTCCAAGATAGACTTGAGGTCTGGATATTATCAGTTGAGAGTCAAGGACTCGAATGTGCCAAAAAATCGCATTTCGGACAAGGTATGGCCACTATGAATTTTTGGTCGTGCCTTTCAGTTTAACCAATGTGCCTGCAGTTTTCATGTATTTGATGAATCGTATCTTTCGGCCATATTTGGATAAATTTGTTGTAGTCCTTATCGATGATATATTGATCTAATCTCGGGATGAGAATGAGCAGGCTGAGCATTTAAGAACGGTTCTACAAATTTTGAGAGATAAACAATTATATGCCAAGTTTAGTAAAAGTGAATTTTGGCTTAAGGAAGTTGGATTTTTGGGGCACATTGTCTTGGGAGATGGAATTAAAGTCGACCCGAGTAAGATCTCAGCAATTGTGGATTGGAAGCCACTAAGGAATGTAACCGAGGTTAGGATTTTTCTGAGCCTAGTTGGGTACTATAGACGTTTTGTCAAGGGATTTTCCATGATAGCTACTCCGATTAGGAGGTTGCTACAAAAAGATGTAAAGTTTGAATGACAGAAAAGTGCCAACAGAGTTTTGAGAAACTAAAGGCGTTGTTGACTGAGGCTCCTGTTTTAGTGCAACCTGAGCCGGGAAAGAATTTTTGGTTTACATTGATGCATCCCTGATTTGATTAGGTTGTGTACTCATGCAAGTTGGAAAGGTGATAGCATATGCCTTTAGAAAATTAAAGCCGCACTAGAAGAATTACCCGACCTATGATTTGGAGTTAGCCGTAATTGTATTTGCACTAAAGATTTGGATACATCATTTATATGGTGAGAAATGTCAGGTGTTCACTGATCATAAGAGCCTAAAGTACTTGATGACTTCGTGACGGGTTTGCCGTTGACACCGAAAAAGAAAGATGCCGTATGGGTAGTGGTTGATAGACTTACAAAGTCAACCCATTTCATACCAGTACGGGTTAATTATTCACTTGATAAGTTGGTCGAATTGTATATTTATAAGATTGTGAGACTTCACGGGGTACCGTTGTCGATTATTTTGGATAGATATCCGAGGTTTATGTCACGATTTTGGGAAAAGTTGCAAGAGGCTTTAGGTACAAAATTGAGCTTTAGTACAGCTTTTCATCCACAAACCGATGGGCAGTCAGAGAGAGTAATACAGATACTTGAGGATATGCTTCGATGTTGTGTTTTGGAATTCCAAGGTAATTGGGAGAAATACTTACCGTTGGTGGAATTCACCTACAATAATAGCTTTCAGTTGAGTTTGAAGATGGCACCTTATGAGGCATTGTATGGGCATAAGTGTCGAATGCCCCTGTATTAGACCGAACTCAGAGAGAATCAGATTCACGGGGTTGATTTAGTCAGAGAAATCGAAGAGAAGGTAAAAGTGATACGTGAATCTCTAAAATCTGCCTTAGATAGACAATAGTCCTATTCGGATTTGAAATGGAAAGAGATTGAGTTTCAAGTAGGTGATAAAGTGTTTCTGAAAGTATCACCATGGAGAAAAGTCTTCAGATTTGGCCGGAAAGGCAAATTGAGTCCACGCTTTATCGGACTATATGAGATTACCGAGAGGGTCGGGCCGGTATCTTATTGTTTGGCTTTGCCACCTGAGTTGGAAAAGATTCATGATGTCTTCCACGTGTCTATGTTATGTCGATACCATTCATACCCTTCTCATGTGATTGTACCATCAGAGGTAGAAATTCAACCGGACATGACTTATGGCGAAGATCCGGTTAAGATTTTGGCACAAGAAGTCAAACAGTTGAGAAATAAAAGCATAGCCCTTGTGAAAGTACTGTGGAAAAGACATGGGGTATAAGAGGCTACATGGGAGCCCAAGGAGACTATGAGAAACCAATATCCCAACCTTTTCATCGGTAAGATTTTTGGGGACGAAAATCCTTAAGGGGGAGAATTGTAACAGCCCGATTTAGGGGCTAGTCAGAACAATGGTTTCGGAACCACAAATCCAAGGTCATAGAAAATTATTTTAATGTTATTTTATGAGTTATAGCTTGATTATATAGGTGTATAAAAATTTTGGTGCTTTAAGTTTAGCGATTGCATGCTTAACTGCGAAAAAATACTAAATCATATAAAGTGTGAAAGTTCTATTTTACAAGCTAAGGGTGTCTAAAAGCCATATAATATTAACTGGAGGCCCTTAATGTGCAATTAGACCCTTAGATATAGGGTGGCCAGCCATAGGGGACAAAGAGTTGAAAAATAAGTCAAAGTTGGTAGGAATTTGGTGACTAAATTGATGTTTTATAATAAAATAAAGAAATGAAAAATATCATCTTTTCTTCACCACCTTCACCACGAAAATTAGCAGCAAAATAGGGTTTTGAGAGCTCAAAAATTTCAGCAAGCTATTCTCCTTACAAGTAAGTGTTTTGATGATCATTCCTTGATAGTTTTTGTACTTTTAGGACCCTTGTAGCTTGAGCTAGCTAGTGAGAGGACTATTTTGCAAAATGGTTGAAGTTTAGGGTTTTTCCTTGTGAGCATTTATGTTATTTGGTGCATTTTTATGGAAGAAAATGAGTATTAGTTGGTAGATAAACAACTTTTGTGAAAGGTGTTTCCATGAAAACACCTAAGATGACCTTTTTGCAAAGGTTGTAAAATATGTGTTAAATGTGTGAAATAATGAGTATTGAGAGTTTCCATAAAAGAAATAAATGTTGACTTAGGCTCGTTAAAGGAATAAATTTGATTACAATTGATTTACGAGCCTAGGGGTAAAATAGTTATTTTGTGAAAGTCTAAAGGCAAAATGGTAATTTTGCCAAAGTATGGTTATTGAAATGTATTGATTAATGTAGTGATTAAAATGAGTGAATTTGTTATTATAAATCAAGAAACACGAAGCCCAGACCGAAACCGAGGCAAGAACAATGTGGTGGACTAATTTGAAAGATTCCACATATATTTTTGGTACCGAGGTAAGTTTGTGTGTAATAAATTCAACATCATATTATTAAGTTTTTAAATGTTTGATATTAGTGATGTTGTATATTATTTCTATGAAATTGAGTAATGATGTTGAATGAGAAAATGATGAAACTTTCTAATGTTGAAGTCCCGGTTGGACTTTAAGAAGTGAGAGGATATCATCATCGAGACATGAGATTGGTAAGGTCCCGTATAAGACCATGTCTAAGGAATGGCCTCGACACCGAATTGAGATCCCATGTAAGGCCATATCTGGGATATGGTATCAGCATCAAATATGAAAATCGTATAAGACCATATCTGGGATATGACATCAACATCAATATGAGATCTCATATAAGACCATATTCGGGATATGGCATCGGCATCGAGATGTGGCCCCATGTATGACCATATCTGGGATGTGGCAACAGCGTCATGTTTATGTGTATGATGATGATTGTGTATCCTCGGGTAATTCAAGTGAGTCATCGAGATAAATAGTTAAGTTTGTAATAAAGATGAAATTAGTGCTAAAACTATGTGATAAAGTGATATAAGTACATGTGACTAATTCACGAGAAATGTTTACGACATGTGACATGACATGTAATTGGTAAGAGTAAGTACGTGTAAGTTATAGCAATGTGTTTGAGACTTTGTGTTCTTATTCAATGCAATGGATGGATGGCATTATGAGCTTTTATGTTGCTATTTATTTCATGCAAACTTACTAAGCTTTATGCTTACCCCTCTTATTTCTCTTTTCCTTGTAGTATTACCAAACTAACTCGGGGATCGTATGATGTCGGAGTTCAAAATCACTATCAACTTCTATTTGGTATAGCAAAGTTAGATTTATTTTGAGTATGGCATGCATAGGACTTGGACATTTTGTTATGTCGTATTTGTTATCCAAAGTGTTAGCTATTAATGTTGTTCAATTCATTTTGTAAATGGTCATTGGAAATTGGCCAATACTTGACAAGTTCATATGTTCAATGATGATGAAATTCATGAAGTGCATGCTTGTGTGGATGTTTTGATTTTGAGTTCTTGGAAGCACCTTATGGTCATGATGCATGTTAAATTGATTTGATATAAGTGTGGTTACTTTGTAGGGTGGCAAATGGCTTGGTAGATAGCCTTACAATTGTCCACACAAGTAGACACACGGGCATGTATCTAGGCCGTGCGTGACACACGGTCATCCCTATGAGCGTGTTGAGAGGCCGTGTGTGATGTGAGCATACCCGGGGCAACCAAGGATTCACTTTCTGATCCTCTCGAACTCCCTAAAGGCCTGAATTTTGACTAACCCGTGCACCTTGGTGCAAGCTAATTACAGCTCAAGTCAGCTCACATGAGCTCAATTCAACTCATTGAGCTTGTTTTTTAGCTCTTTTATGATATGACCTTAGCCCAGGATGTCTCTACTGATTCCATTAAGCTGCCACAAGGGCCTATAACTAGGTCACGAGCTAATAAATTTAAAGATGTATTGGCAAGCTATGTGGATTTAGTTTGGAATGAACAAGAACCAAATCTATTCGTCATGCATGGATTAACACAATAGGCGTCACTTGCAATTTATTGCAAGTTGAATTTAAATTTTAATAAACTCATCTTAAGTTTAATAAATGAGTTGTTGGTTTTTAACTCATCTTAGTTTATTTAATTGAGTTTTTTATTGAACTTCATTTAATTAGTTGCTTATTAATTAATCTAGTTACTAGGATTATTTATTGAAGCATATGTTTAAGTTTATTTAATTCTGCTTCATTTAATTAAACTAGTTGCTGAATTAATTGATGCATTTGTTTCTAGTTCATTAATTGAAGTTAAGTGCTTAATGTTTTGAGTTTAATTAGTGTTTAAATATGTTTAATAAGTTCATTTTAATGTGTTTATTGCAGGTGTCTCTTCAGCTTACAACCGTTACATTTCAAGGCCGTTACAACTTAATTGAAGTGACTTTTCAAGTGTTTTTAGGTTACAAAAGAAGGAGCTGTTACAAAGGGGTCTTATAAATCATTTAAGGAGTTTTAAAGAGCATTATAACACCCTTTAAAATTCGGCAGCAACCCTTTCATCTACCAGTTGTTTTTGCTATTTTAAAATATTAAATCAAGCATTCAAAACACCATTAAGGAGCTGGTGTCTATTCGGCTAGCTAGGGGACAATTTAAGAGTCATTTTACAAGCATTCAAGGATATTCATTCAATTGAATTAAAGTGAATTCAAGGGTGGAAGTTAATTGTTACAAGAATGTCAAGAGACTTGAATTTTATTTTAGCTTTAATTAGCATATTACGATGGATAATTTTGACTATTCAGCTAGCTTTTTCTAACCTTATAAATATTTGTAATCAACCATTTTGAAGGGACTTTTTGCCAAATTTGTTAATGAAATTTTGTTCAAGTGAGGTTCTCCCTCTCATATTTTGTGTGAGTCTCAAATTGACTTATCTAGCGAGCTAGTGGCGTCAACCGAACTCCTTTTGAACTTATCACCAACCTTGGCATGGTGTTCATCTTACTATCTCCATCCGACCACCTCAACCACATAATAACCGGGGCAAAACTTGCTTATAGTGTTGAATCGTTCTTTAGTTAAGTTCGCTTTTCATCTCCATCCTTCTATTTTCGTTTCCCACTTTAAGCGATATAAGTCCCGGGGCGATACTCAGTATAGTATCAAATTGATCTTGCTGCTTAAGTTCATTTTTCCACATCCACCACTGATTCGACTTATCTATCCTTTATTTCTTTTGTTGTTAAACCAAACCTACAACTTTCTAAACCTACCAAATCACCTTAAACCAACTTGAAAGCTTCCGCAACCCTCTAAACTAAATTACCCATTTTCGACAACTCAAATTACTCCTCGTCGATGATCAGGCAAACTACGTGTGAAGACATGATTAACTGGGGCCGGATCACATTATTTGATATCAGAGCTTGCAAAATAATGAGTGCCAACGTTCATCGCAATCCTGGAAGTAGGTTCGTGAAGTGAAAAAAATTCAAAATTTAAAAAAAATAAAAAATATCAAGTTGTATTTTATTTTCTTGTAATTCCAGCATATTGTACTTGAAGAATTAAAAAAAAAGAAATACGAAAAAAATACGAGTTAAAAAAAAAGTGTAAAAGTTTTGCTTTGGTTTTTTTTCATCAGTTCTGTTTCCCGATCATCGCATTCTTCTTCCATTCCCAAATTCACCCACCCCAAGGCCACACATACCATTTTTTTTGTTTTCAGCCAACCCTACACCCGAACGATATCCCTTGTAACCATTTTGAAGCCGACCCTCAAGCCGCGAATAAGTTTATCAAAATACGAACTTACGAGAGTGAGAAGATTGGTAAAAGGCAAGAGATTGTGAGTTCATTCGAGAGAAGAAAAAGCCACAACGAGCGTAAACACGAGTGGAGTGAAGACCTTTTATTTTCTTTCTAAGTGACTTGCGAGAATTTTTTTTTGGTGAGGTATTTAACTTTCTGTTATTATTCTTTTAACATTTTTTTTCTTTTCAGCATTAAAATCATGTCTCGAGAAGAATTTTCAGCTGATGAATTCCAATACTTGGTGAAAGAGATGGGCCAAATGTTTGAAGAGAAGCTAAGTCCATTACAAAGACGTTTGGACCGAGTGGAGGAAAAGGCCCGACAGAAGCAAACTCCACCAAGTTGAGAAACGGAGTTAAGATCATCACAACAACACTATTCGAGAAGAAACTCTTATCACGACTCCTATTCATCAAGGCATTTGGGACGAAGAGAAGAAAGCTTCGAGTTTGAGACCTTTTGAGGTGACGAACAAGAAAGTACGAGTCATTCTTCACATGCTTCAAAAAAGTCCCTCACGAAGGATCGTTCCCAAAAAATTGATCGAGAAACCTACGAGAATACTTTCTCTTTCTTTGAGCCAAGCAATTATCTTTTTGATTCTTTCGTAACATCCTCACGTTGTAATAAAATCGAAAAAGAGATTGAAAAAGAAGAAAAATAAATCGAAAAAGAGATTGAAAAATAAGAAAAAAATCAAAAAAGAGATTGAAAAAGAATAAAAAGAAACAGCAAGTGAAAAAGAAAAAGAAAGTGAGAAAAAGAAAAATGAAATCGAGATTGAGCAAAAATGTGAAAAAAGAGGAAATTGAAAAGGAAAAAAAATGAGTTAGAAAAAGAAACGAAAGAACAAGATGAGCGAGAACAAGTGAGTGTTATTTCAACTAACCCATATGAAATTTGTTCTTGTTCTGTTCCTTCTTTTTAGGTTTTCGAGAGGTTGAATAACGAGTATCAACTTCAATACCTTCTTGACAAAAGACGCTTTCGCATGAAAGCTCCGTGCCAAGATATGTTTAATTTTCCTTCCTTGATTAAAATTGTTGTTTTAAATAATGGCAAGGAAAATTTTGTTGACAAGTTTAATGTGAAGTAGTGTTTAATCGGCAAATGCAATACTAGATTCTCTGTGACAATGGATTTTCATATAAGCATCTCAATTTTTTGATTGTGGTGATTATGTGAACCAATTACTACCTTGTTTGAAATCCTCGAGTTTTTGTAAATCTCTTTCAAAGAATGAAAAGAGTTTTGATTGTATGTTGCCATGTATACAAAATTCATTTTGATTAAGCATGTTTGACTTACTAAAATCGTTGGTACAATTTGGCATAAGTAATCAAACTCATGTTTTTAAACCGGGAATTTGTTTCGGATCGTTTTGTGGGAAAATCAAGCATCATCGATTGTATGCGAACAATTTCTATTTGTCTAAAACTTGGTTTTTAAATAAGGTAAAGAAATTTGACAAATTTGTTTTCAATTTAAATTCATGCCTTAAACAATTTCTGTGGTTGTACATGAAGTTCACGTTTCATTTGGAAAAGGTTAACTCAACCACGAAGCTTTGGCCACACTATATTACCGAGGAGAGAAGATTTGTGTTGATCGAGCAAGGTAAAATCGATCTTTGTTTTCCTGCTTATAAAGGTAAGACGCCTGAAATTTCTGAAACATTGTTTGTTCTCCTCGGATTGTGTTAAAAATCTTGTTGATACTTTGAATTTTGCAAAATACTTAGATCGTGATGTGGGTAACTGTTTTGTTTCATTTGAACACGATCTATCTATTTTGATTAGTGATAAAAAGATTCGTGTTTTTGATAATTTTCATGATGCATTTGTGGATGAATCTTTTCAATTAGCTGTTTGGGATGATTACGTCTATCTTTTGACTCATTACTCGCTTTTTCATCATGACTTGTGGAAACAATTTGAGCTGTTTGAATGCCTTAAAACATGTCCATTTTTTGTTTCGAACATTTGACGAGGCATTGTCGAGTAAATTAGTTTGTTTTCATAGTTGTAAACATGGTAATTTGAATATGTCCATTCGTATGCGTTATACTTATCCTGTTTTGATTATGCTTGGACTGCATGTTTGTTTGCATTGCTTTTTGTTAACGCATGGCTATAAATTTAAGATTATTCATTTGCCATTCACCCCTTTCGACCAAGGCAAGCTGCGCGAACGTTTTCGAGAGAACCAACGACTTGACTTGAGGACAAGTCGCTTTGAAGAGGGGGGATGATGTGAGCATACTCGGGGCAACTAAGGATTCACTTTTTGATCCTCTCGAACTCCCTAAAGGCCCAAATTTTGACCAACCCGTGCACCTTGGTGCAAGCTAATTATAGCTTGGTTCAGCTCACTCGAGCTGAAGTAAGCTCACATGAGCTCAATTCAGCTCATTGAGCTCTTTTTTAGCTCTTTTATGATACGACCTTAGCCATGGATGTCTCTACTGAATCCATTAAGCTGCCACAAGGGCCTATAACTAGGTCACGAGCTAATAAATTTAAAAATGCATTGGAAAGCTATGTGGATCGAGTTTGGAATGAACAAGAAGCCGAATCTATTCGTCATGCATGGATTAACCCAATAGGCGTCACTTGCAATTTATTGCAAGTTGAATTTAAATTTTAATAAACTCATCTTAAGTTTAATAAATGAGTTGTTGGTTTTTAACTCATCTTAGTTTATTTAATTGAGTTTTTTACTGAACTTCATTTAATTAGTTGCTTATTAATTAATTAATCTAGTTACTAGGATTATTTATTGAAGCATATGTTGAAGTTTATTTAATTCTGCTTCATTTAATTAAACTAGTTGCTGAATTAATTGATGCATTTGTTTCTAGTTCATTAATTGAAGTTAAGTGCTTAATGTTTTGAGTTTAATTAGTGTTTAAATATGTTTAATAAGTTCATTTTAATTTGTTTATTGCAGGTGTCTCTTCAGCTCACAACCGTTACATTTCAAGGCCGTTACAACTTAATTGAAGTGACTTTTCAAGTGTTTTTTGGTTACAAAAGAAGGAGCTATTACAAAAGGGGTTTTATACATCATTTAAGGAGTTTTAAAGTGCATTATAACACCGTTTAAAATTCGGTAGCAACCCTTTCATCTACCAGCTATTTTTGCTCTTTCAAAAGATTAAATCAAGCATTTAAAACACCATTAAGGAGCTGGTGTCTATTTGGCTAGCCAGGGGACAATTCAAAAGTCATTTTACAAGCCTTCAAGGATATTCATTCAGCTGAATTAAATTGAATTCAAGGGTGGAAGTTAATTGTTACAAGAATGTCAAGAGACTTGAGTTTTATTTCAGCTTTAATTAGCATATTAAGATGAATACTTGTGACTAATCAGCTAGCTTTTTCTAACCTTATAAATATATGTAATCAACCATTTTGAAGGGACTTTTTGCCAAATTTGTTAATGAACTTTTGTTCAAGTGAGGTTCTCCCTCTCATATTTCATGTGAATCTCGAATTGACTTATCTAGCGAGCTAGTGGAGTCAACTGAACTCCTTTTGAACTTATCACCAGCCATGGTGTGGCATTCATCCTACTATCTCCATCGACCACCTTAACCACATAAGAACTGGGGCGACAATAGTGTTGAATCATTCTTTAGTTAAGTTCGCTTTTCATCTCCATCCTCTTATTTCTGTTTCCCATTTTAAGCCATATAAGTCCCGAGGCGATAATCGGTATAGTATCGAATCGATCTTACCGCTTAAGTTCATTTTTCCACATCCACTACTGATTCGACTTATCTATCCTTTATTTCTTTTGTTGTTAAATTGAACCTACAACTTTCTAAACCTACCAATCACCTTAAACCAACTTGAAAGCTTTCGCAACCTCTAAACTAAGTTACCCCTTTTCGACAACTCAAATTACTCCTCGTCGACGATCGAGAAAACTACTGGAGACAACTCGATTAACCCGAGCTAGATCAAATCAGTGTGTCCTCATGCATCCTAGGTTGACAAGTCAGAATACCCAATAGTAAACATATGGGCTGAGACACGGCCGAGTGTCCCAACCGTGTGGGAGACACGGCCTAAGATACGGGCATGTGCCCAGGCCGTGTGAAGTCTGCACATGAAATTAAGAATTTAGTTTGACACACGATCTAAGGACACCGGCGTGTGCCTTGGCCGTGTGACCTTATTGATATGATGACATCATAAATAGAATGTCAAGGTTTTCACACACGGGGGAAGACACGGGCGTGTCATGGCCGTGTGAGGGACACGGGCTATGGACACGGGTGTGTGTTAGGCCGTGTGAAAACCCCTGTAGGTTCAAAGTGAAAAGGAACACAAGCATGTGATATGTCATACGGGTGTGTCCATCCTCACACGGGTGTGTGGCCCTATTTTGAGTCAAATTTTTCTAAGTATTTAAAGTTTTCAGTTTGGTCCCGAATCATTCTGAGTGAAAGTTTAGGGTCCCGTAGGCCTATAATAAGACATTGTGGTACGAATGAAAAGTTTTAATTTGAAATGAAGTTTTTATGTATCGATATTATATGATTGAGCAAGTTAAGTACAGCAATGCCTCGTTACCCGGTTCAGGAGTCGAATACGGGTAAGAGGTGTTACAGTGTAAGAGCGTGCCTAAGTAGTGTTGGAGCAGTTGCAAGCTCCTTTTGTGTTGACCAGTCGACCATTGCGATCAAGATGAGCTTAGAAGGTCTAGCGAGATTAAGTGGGTTCAAGGACCCTTGAGTTTGAGTTAGTCAGAGGTGCCTTAATTTTGAGTGGGTCTAAGGACCCTTGAGTTTGAGTTGGTCGGAGGACCCTTAAGTTTGAGTTGGTTGAAGGACCATGAATGGATCGTTGGATCCTTATGTTTGGGATAAGGCTTATGATGCCCTTATCCATGATAAACTACTAATACATGAAATTTTGGAGCTATTCTAAGTGTCACCAAGTCTTTAACCAAAGTAGACTAGAAGATTATCGAGTCTAAGAGCTTGAACAAGAGAACTAGTAGGGGATATTTTGTTCAGACAACCAATGAGATTATGTGAAGAATGGAGCAACGTGTTAAAGTTTGTGTGAATAAGCATTAAAGTCTAAAATTGAGATTGAGATCGACCTATTTCGGTGGTGTTGCATGTGTTGCGGTTGGCCAAGATGGCCACACCAAATGGGGTAACCATGGAGGAGCCGAGAGGGCCTAAGTTGGAGATGTCCAATATGTCTGAATTTCTCATGTTGAGAACTTTTGTGTTGGTGTCGCAAGGGACGGTTGGCACAAACCATGACCAGAGGGACACATCCAACAAGATGCTGCAAGAGTGCGATTGATGACACATCCAAAGGGATGCTTTTTTTAGTACCAAAGATATGGTAATATTCAGTCAACAAAGAGTCATACCATTAAGGGTTCCTCAAGGTTGTAACCTGATAATTATGTGTTGTGGCATTGAGTTCGGGTGTTCGAAGGAGGAATGGCCATAGACAAGCCAATGATTGATATGAGACCAACTTCGAGTCTATGTCCGATGCGCGTTGAATGGATCATAACCTTAAACCTTGAAGGCCCAAGATGGATTTGAGACTAATATGTCAACTTGATGTAACAAGGTTACTAAAAGTGTGGCTTCATACCGATGAGGGCATCAAAATAGTAAGTGGAGGAGTGTTATGGTCTGCAATTTACTATGTTAGTTATCAAGGTTGAGCTTTCCCAAATGGTCTTGAGTGAATTTAAAGTATAATAACTTGGAAGTTGGAATTTGTCGAATACCTTGCAGTCCTAGAGGGATGTTGTGATGCAAAATTGGTAATTGATAAAGTTAGCTTTACAAGTGGGCATGTCTTTAGTTTGGGTGGAGCAGTTATTTCTTGAAAGTCTGCTAAACAAACGTGTATTGCTCGCTCCATGATGGAATCAGAGTTTATAACTCTTGACTAAGCTAGGCAAGAGGCCGAGTGGCTTAGGAATCTACTTGCAGAGATTTCTTTATGTAAGAATGGAGTACTTACTTTAGAGTGCATGAGTCTTGAAAGGAGCCTAACTGATCCACTAACCAAAGGGTTAAGTAGGAAAATTATTCTTGATTCATCGAGGTGGATAGGTCTTAAAGACCAATGGTTGAAGAATTCATGGTGGATACCCAACTTAGTTCTTTAAGTTCAATGTGGTCAAACTAAACCATGGAAAAACTCATAGTGTACATTCTACCTATCTTTATGGTGAACGATGTACATGCATAAGGTTGGCTTCTCACTCTCAATGAATTCATATCCTAGGATTTCAGTGGTCTTATTAAGATGGACTTAATGAATTCACCAACATGTGAGGTTGAGTTTTATTACTCTTAATGAGTTCATATCCCAAAGTTTGTGTGGTCCTATTGAGACAGACTTGATGAACTCACTGAATTTAAATCTGAGAGGATGAACTTAATAAATGCTCTTAATGATTTCATAGTCTTGATTCGGGTGGTCTATATTGAGATAGACTTGATAAAATCACCTACGTAAGTGTGAAGGACTAGCCACTTTCAATGAAAGACATTAGGTAGTCTTTCTAGAGCACTTACCAGCATCGCAATGTGTACTGGCTAAAACTTGTTGATCTATCGCGAAACATCAATTGGATCTGAGATTAGTCATTTGTTATGAGTTAACCCATATCTTAACAAGTTCAAGATTTGTTCACTTGTTTCATTTCACTACATACTAGTTCAAATCCACAAGATATTAATTCTTAAACAACTAATTTCATTATTGCTCTTCTTTCATTTTGCCTTTTTCTTTTCATGTTTATAAAAATTACTTTGCATTAGTGGGGAAATGTTGGTACTGCAAAGAGATTGAAAAATTTAAACGATTACAATTTGGAAAAATCAGAATCTAGCTTCCAAACGATTATGATTTGATAGAATCAGAATTTGGTTGTTGAGAATTTTTAGGAAACTGACTTTACAAAATTACTATTTTACCCCTTCAGTAAACAATATAAATGGGAGGCCATTCTCCTCATTTTTCATAAAACACAACAAGAGAAAAACAACTTCTCTCATCCTTCTAATCTCTAAATTTTGGTGTTCTACAAAATTACACGAGAGGGAAATTCTATCAAGGAGATTGGGTTTTAAGCGGGATTGTTTGTGACCCCTCCAATATTTCTTGGGAATTAAACCTAGTATGGTTTCACTGATTTTCTTTCAGTTTATTTTTCGATTAGATTTCTAACCAATTGCTTTTGTTTTTGGGTTTTGATTTATTTCGAGAAGAGCAATACCAATTGTGTTCCACCTTCTTTATTAGGATGTACAAATATTGAAGTACTGCGTTAACCTTAGGGGGGCGACATCTACTACATGATTACATCGATCAAGACAAATTTTCTTCTAAGACAGTGGTTCTTCCATGATACAGTGATAACTTTATTTATTTACACTCAGCTTGGTTTCCTGTTAGAGCTAACGGTTTTATTTTGCAGTAGTGTATTTCCAACAGTAATTAGGTGCTCTTATTTTTTTGGGGGATTCACTGGTCCTATCAGTTTGTTCTAGTTTAGTTTACAATGTTTTATCATGATGGTCTTTTAATGAGTTCAGGAGTTGTTTCCTCCATAGATTGGAACATTGATCTTCGCTTATCCGGGAGGATGAAAGGTATGGGAATTGGGCAAGGACTTCTGCTTCTAGTACCTTCTATTCGTATTATTCAAGCTATCAATAGATTACTAATAGGTCATCTTCCTCTAAGTTTGTTTAGTTCTCTTTTTGTCCAAGGTTTCAAATTGGTTGGTAGGGTAACCTTGAGTTTTATATAACTACTTTTTCTATTTGTTTTTTTGTCACAAACTTTTGATTAGTCTTAGAGTCATGGTTGGGTATTTCATTTGTCTATGTCACTTCTCTATCTTGTGAAGGAAGGTTAACTTCTCTATTATGGGTTTCAAACTTGTAAATCCTTAACTATTGCTTTTCCTTGCTTTGTAATTACTTTTTTTCATACACTGGTTAGAAAAATCAAGTTGTACACTTAGGTGGCCCATTGAAGAAAAATGA
The DNA here is from genome assembly GCA_025506655.1 of Gossypium rotundifolium. Classification (NCBI taxonomy): domain Eukaryota; kingdom Viridiplantae; phylum Streptophyta; class Magnoliopsida; order Malvales; family Malvaceae; genus Gossypium; species Gossypium rotundifolium. Next base: position 55,052,498 of record CP106726.1, on the reverse strand, counting down.
TGTAATGGATGGAGGGATGGAAGTGTGTCTTGGATTAACTAACTAAGGTATAAAATTCAATATTTTTATTGTCATTTCCATTGCCAAAGTCATAAATGGTGACAGAGGGGAGTTGGTATAATTGGATCCCTCACCAATATACTATGAGGGCCCACAATGATAGTACGTCGAAGAGGCAAGTGAGGGGAATTGCTGCGTAGGTGGCTCAAGTCTAGCTGGAGAGGTTGGAATGCTTGAGCACAACCTTGCTAATGTGATCATCAATGGTTAGATGTTATGTGTCATTCCCTTATTTATGTCTACTCTCTCCAGATAGAACCACCCTGACCTATTTGCTTGAACCATTGCATATATGCCTTATGGAATTGGAAATTACCATCTTGGATAATTTCTCCATAAATGCACCATTGAGCTCATTGGTCTGAGAGCTCAATCCACGGTGCATGCACCGTCGATCAATGTTTTTTTAGTCCCTTTAGATCTATCCTACAAAGTCAATTGATGTTTTGTAGGTCTCTCAAAATATGTTGTATAAACCTAAATTGTCATTCCACTCATTAAGCTGCTGCCATTCCGCAATGTGGAAACAAATTATAGGCACCCATACCCTAAATAATAGATATTTCTAGAAAACTGTCTCAGGCATGATGACAAACATCGCATTGTCTAAGTTTGATATCCACAAAAACTATAGATATATACAAATACAACTATAATTAGTAACATGAATAGTGAACTTCTTTAGATGTGAATACAACATCAATATACATCTTCACCAGTTCATTAATCAATTTCTCTTCACATCTAAGTAAAGTCCCTTTTATAACACCTACGATCCAAGCAACTTTGAGATTTGTGACAAATATTCAATGCAATAGGGGATTATAAATATTGGTAATTTGAATACATCTTAAGATTAATAGATACATCCACGTGTATTTATAAAAAAAATTAATTAAATGCTGATGTGTCATCCACATGTATGCAATGTTGATAAAGTTAAAAAAAAGTTAACTTTTCTATTTATTTTAGGGTGATTTGACAAAAAAAAAACGTAAGTTTAATGGCTAAAAAAAGCGAAAAATTAAATGATTGACTAAAATGATTTTGTATAAAATTGAAGGGTAGAAAAAGCATTATGCCTTTTTATTATTACATTTACACTAAAATTTAAACATCAAATTAAAGGTAAAGCAGATTGAGACTTTATCACGTGTCCTTAAGTTATATTTAATAAATAAATAAATATGATAGGTGACAAAATCTCAACCTTCACATAGAATAAAAACTTTCAACCGCTTGTATACAAAATAATTATCCTTAAATTAAATTTCGAACCTAATTAATAGTAATTTACCATAATATTGTAAAAATAAAAATATCAATATTTAAAATTTTGGATATTAAAAATAATATAAATTTATATTAGTAATGAGATACATTTGGATGTTTATATATAAACATTGTATGACCCAATTTTCACCCTACCAAGCCTAATTTTAAAACCCATTAAAATATAAAACAAACAGGCCCAAAACCCAAATTCATCAGACCCAAACTATAGCCCAAATTTTTAGCCCAAAACCTAAAAAAACAGAAATTAAAAACCCTAGACATCTTGTTTCTCGCCAGCGCCATCAGCAGCATTCCAAAGTTGCACGTCTCGCGTCCCCGAGTCCAGCGCCGATCCACTACTCCAGTAGTCCACCTACAAAACAGGAAAGAAACAGAAGAGGATGGTGGCAGAAAACCCGGATATGATTTTATTTTATTGTTGTAAATAATAGGCTATAAAAAGCCAAATCGTAATCGAATGAGACTTTTTTTACACGATTCACATAAGAAAGAAGACAATAGAGCATACTTCTGCAAAGAAACAGAGATCAATATCGAGGAGAAAGGTTTTTATTATTTGTTTTTCTTCTTTTTTTTCTTTCTTCATTTTGTAACGACCATCTTGTTATTTTGCTTTAGTTATTATTTTTTTCCTTTTAAACTACAAGATATATAATATACAAAGATCAGATTTTTGTTGTGAAAAAACATACCTTGTTTTAAAATACCAGCCACCGCGTGTGGGAAGACCGAAGGTCAGCTGGGGAAAACCTGCAGAGAGAACAGAGAAAGTTCTATGTTTGTTTCGTTTTTGAAGGGAAATGAAAGAACTTTGTTTCTTTCTAAAGGCAATTGCTGCAAAGGAAAGGGTTTTAACCCTTATAAAAAATGGTGCCATTAAAGGGAGGGGAAAGGCCCCACGTGACCACTTACTTATGTAGGTGGATTTGTGCATTCTCACCTTTAATGGGCAAATCGCGCCTTCGGTCCCCCCGTTTGCGCCATTGTTTTAATCACATCTCATTCCTTTTTTTACTTTTAAATTCGGTCCCAAATTTGGGCCCTCATTACAATTTAGTCCGTGTTCAGGTGCAGTGTTTGGGAACCTAGAGTAATTGCGTTTCAGGCCCCTCTATGTTGCGCACGCCTTATGATTTATGTAACAGACCGAAACTGGCCCTAATCAGAACGATGGTTTCGGGACCACGAATCCAAACCCAGAAATATTTAAATATTATATTTAGTGCTTATTATATATGAATTTATGTGTGGAAAGTTTCAGAGAAAAATTTTATCGCTTAAGTATTGAATTTGATAAAAAGGATTTAATCGCAAAAAGCGTAAAAGTTGCATGCTAAGGTGTAATGTACTAGATTGCTTGTGGCTTTTTAAGTGGGTGTCCCAAAAGGGCAATTAGCCCATTGACCATATTAATGGACGGCAATGGGCCAAGTTAGCTACCTATATATGTTAGTTTAATTATATAAAATTTTATTATAAGGTTATGTTATATATTATAATAATGTTAATGCATTTATATAAAATAAACATAAAAATAAAGCCATCATTTCTTTCATTCTCTCCTAGCCGAATGTTAGGATAGAAAACACCATTGTTAAAGCTTCAAGTTTTGCAAGTTAGAAAGCTTGATTAAGGTATGGTCGGTTTTCAGTTTTTGATAATTTTTACGTTTTTGAGATCGTTGCTTCGTATATTACCCGACCCATATCTAAATTTTTGAAAATACTATGTATATAGGATTCAGCCATTAGCATGCTTGGATAGTTTTGATGTTTGATGATTTTAGATTTAATATATGTTAAAGATTTATAAGTTTTGTGTTGAAGTTTTTGGAGATTTTGAGTAAATAGGCTAAATTGAAAAGAATAAATTTGTGAAGGGTTAAAATGACAAAAAATGAAATGCATGGACACATATGGCTATGGGGAAGATTCGCCTAGCTATGGTGTTAGGAAATTTTGCATATTTTGTGTTTTGTGTAAATAGGACCAATTTGTAAAATGGGAAACATTAGGGCAAAATGGTAAATTACCCATTTGTGTGTTTTGGGACTAAATTGAGATGAAATGCAATTAAATGAGTTAAATTTTAATGTGTTTTAGATCAAGAGAAAAGAAAACTAATTAGACCAGGGAAAGACGAAGGTTCTCGAATAGCCGATTCAGCAGGACTATCGACAACCGAGGTAAGTCCTTGTGAAATTTGTTAAAGAATTATTCATGAACTTATTAAATGATAATGTTTGATAAATTTTAGTACATAATCATGTCATAGCCGAATGTATATATGTATATTAGATTGATTTCATAAATTGATAATGTGATATGAATAAGTGTATCAATGCGAATTGTGGGATTGTACGATGAAGTAATGATTTATTTGTTTAATGTGAATAAGTTTAGTTGAATTGGATATGTAATATAGATATGAAGTGTGTGTGGAATGATTAATCACATTGATGTGTTCGGCTTTAAGCCTAGCAGTGCCTAGTGCCTTGATTTATTTTGCTTTAAGCCTAGCAGCCTAGTCTTGGTGATTGCCTATTTGAGCCTCTTGGTGATTTATTTCGTGCTCGAGCCTAGGTGCCTTGTGCTGGTGTTACTTATCGGCTCGACACCTAGCAGTGCTTGATGCCGGTGATGTGTTTTACAAAAAGAAAAGAAAGCAAAATTTTGTTCAAGGCAAGTCAAAGCTAATTTATTGAGTTAATAGTTCGTGTAAGCATTCAAGGTATGAATTAACCGCTACCTATTTAAATTAAGGTAAGCAAGTAACTCAGTTATTTATTTCAAGTTGTATGTGTTACAAATGGAGTTTACATATATATAATTATCAAATTTTTCTCGGTTTTGCTAATGAAGGATATGAATATTGTGGTTTGGTCTTTTATTATGTGGATACAAGACCGGTATATTCTACCACATGGATGGTTGTGTATGTGATGCTATATTATAATAATTGAACTTTAAGTATATGAATGTTTCTACATATGGTTACATGAGGACATTTTGGTTGTGGAAGGTTGGATTATGAGTAAATACTTTGTTTATAAGCATTCGGTCAAAGAGAAATTATTCTATAAATTTTATACGTTTTATAGGTATGAAATTGACAGCTTGAAAGTAAATGTGAGTTCAAACGAATGAGTTGAATTATTTTAATTTAAATGTTTAATGTTTGAATGTTATATTATCATGAATTTAGGACTTACTAAGCTAGTAAGCTTATTTGTGCGAAATGTTTCCTCTGTTTTATAGATTAGGTGCAAGCTACAATTTCGTCGGGATCGTTCAGAAAGTCGTCCACACTATCAAACTATTTTGGTACTCTTTCATTTTGGTTTTCGAATGAAGGCATGTATAGGAAAGACTTTGTCTTTGTTTAGATGAAAACTTTTGGTTCATGTATATAATAGCCATGCGAATATGGCTAAATTTCTAGTTAAGTATGTTTTTTGTGCTTTTGATACAAATGTCGGTTTATGTTGGTAATGTTAGGTTATAAAAGATATTGGGTATGTGTACTTCTTTTTAAGTGCAAATGAGGTGATTCGATGATGAAATGATCAAATTATGGTTTGTTTGTATTTGGTCTTTTTGCATGATTCTTAAACAGGTTAATTCGGCATAGTAAACAAGTATAATTTAGGTACATTGCTCATGAATATGTCTAGTTAGTTATATATGTATGCTTGAAATGTGATATATGTATGTGCATATTCGGATGTAATAGAATTTTGCTAAAGAATAGGAAATTGATAAAAATTTTGATAGAAGATGATTATAGGCCTAATAGGTATTTGGATAACTAGATAATATGATTTGTTGGAAATGATAAAAGTGCATGAGTTGATATGATTTTATTAAATTATAATAAATGCTCAGATATGAATCTAACTATAAAAAAAATGTATTAGTCGAATAGATCATGAGATGAATGACTAGAGTTATATGCTAGACCATTTAATAAGTTGCTATTGCGAATGTACTTATATATATATTTTTATATTGGTTATCAAGTCATTAAGTGAATTATATGTATAATAATTTATTCTATACTTAGGGTGCATTCGATTATGACCAAATTGAAAGATATTTATATTACTATGCTTAATTGATTTAATATGTGTTTGCCAAATTTGGAAAATTTGTCTGGAAATGCCTCGTAACCCCAATCCGACGACGGATACGGGTTAGGGGTGTTACAATTTAGCCCTTTTGCCTTCATTTGTTTTTAAATTTGGCCCAAATTTTTGTTTTGATCCAAGTTGATCCCTTTCCAATTATTTTACTATTTCACCCTTTAAAGTAATCATTTTTGAATATTTTATTATCCCTATTTTATATATTATTAATAATTATATTTATTATTCTCATTCTTATTAATACTATTTTTATTTTATTATTAATACATCGTTATTTTTATGTACTATACTTGGTATTATCGTATCTATTGTTATACTATTATATTACTAATATTTTTATTTATTACTTTTATTGTTTTATATTTTATTATATACTATTATATCATTATTTTTATTATCACTACTATATTATATATTACTATTATATTTCTATTATATTTACTATTATATATATTTTATTTTTTATTTTTTATTATTATCAAATGTTTTATTTTCTTTTACTTCTACTGTTTTTTTAGTACTATTATTTTATTGTTTTCTTATTATGTTTATTTTGGATTATTATTATTATTCTTTTATCTAGTACTATTATTGCTATACTATACTTATTATTATTATTTATCATTATATTACTTTATTACTAATATCTTTCTTTATTATTTTTATTTTCTTTTACATACTATTATATCTATTATCACATATATCATGGTTTGCTTTAATTGTTTATTTATATATTATTTTTTATATCTACTATTTTATTACTATCAAGATACCTTTATTTCTTTTACTATTATTCTTTATTAAGGTTAATATTATCACCATGACTTTTATATTCATTATTAATTATTTATTATTAGTGTTATATTACATTAATGTATTATTATTATTTATTTTCTCCTTTTGGGTGCATTATTGTTATTTCCTATTAATCGTGTTAATATTTCCACGTATTTATTTTTGGTTTCTTTTAAAAACTTAAAAAAAAGGTTTCACAAAGGTAATTTTGTGTGTTTGGAAGTTCGGGAAATCGTGCTCAATCGTGCTGGGCTTCGATTTTTTCGTTCATCTAGATCACTAAATATCCTTTAAAGATTTCAATCGTATTTTTTGAAAATAAGGCAATGTTTCGTGTTTGGAAGTTCAAGAAATTCGTGCCCAATCGTGCTGGGTTTTGATTTTCTGTTCATCTAAACAACTAGATATCCTTCATAGATTTTTTTATCGTGTTTCTTAAATAAAGACAATATTTCATGATTGGAAATCCAAGGAATCTGTAACACCCCAAACCCGGCCCATTCGCTACGACCGAATTTGAAATGCCACTGCGGAAAACGTTTGAAAACTTTTGACTTAGAGTTAAAAACATAAAAATTTATTGTCCTTTGTAAAACATTGTTTGTTTAAAATTCTAAGTAAAACTTTATTATTACAAATTGTCCGAATTGAAAACTGTAATGCATATTTTTAAGGTATAAATTGCCGAGAATAAAAACATTTTCAAATAATACTTTAATCGTCAATCCACTTTAAACATAATAGTAAACCTCAAATCCCTTAAAAGGCCCTTATTACAATAAACCTTACTTAAAAATACTGAAATATAAAATACGTAAACAATTAAAAACATCTTCTGCATGGGCCACCTTTGTATCCGCTCCGACCCGGTCCAAGCATTACGAATCACCTGCGATGTTGGTAAGAAAATTTGGGTGAGTCAAACAGACTCAGTGCATAGTTATCTCACATGTCTCCACATATGGGCTTGGCCCATACCCACATAGTCCACATACATAAATATGCAAGATGAAGCCCAGCACAACCTAGTATCCATCCGTTACACACCTACCTTGGCAGACCTGCTGTCCGAGGCCGTGGCTAATCCACTGATCAACCAAGTGATCCACATATCTTACCTTGGCGGACACTGTCAGACAAGGCCGTGGTGAGCCACCGATCACATAAGTGATCCCACATATCAATCGACCCACGGTGATGCACACACTATCAACCGCCGAGATGTGGCACCTAGCCAACACCTCCCTTGATGAGGCACATAGCCAACATCAAGCGCCAATGTAGCACAAGGCTAACATTAGACCACGTACATAAAGTACACCATTTCCTTCAATAGTCACATCCCAAGTCCCATGAATACATATATATCATGGAAACATATCACTTGAACAATTATACATCACATGCCATCACATTTCATACATATACCAAATGTAAATCAACGTCATAAAATACTGACCTGGTTGAACGATTACCCATCATGGGTATCCACCATTTTAGCCCTTACTTCGGCTACCATTCACATCATATCACATATACATAAATATAACACATACACACAACAAGAGAATAGTGCGATAACTACGCACCTGTTTTGGTACACTTGACTCAATCCCGAAAGTTCCTCTTAATCATTGTCGATCTGCCCCTAAACATCCATAGTCCAAATCGATCAACACAATAAACCTAATGGCCTATGGCCGAATATCACAAACCTCCTTACCTTACTAATCTAAATCCCGAATCACCACTTGCCCCTTGAATAGTCGAAATCCCTGCTTAACAACCATTAGAATCGACTTAGCATATGAAAAGTCTAAAGATGGCCCTTGGCCGAATACCTTTTTGACTTACTTTGGCTTACCTTGATTACTTCCAATCCCAAAAGACTCCTTTGATGCTCCCTAATGTCGGCTACAAACAAAAGGCACACATAACATGGCTTATGAATATCCGGCTAACCCAAAACCAAGGCGTTAACACTTGATTCGGCACACCAACTGAAATAGAATCCAAACCGATTGCTAGGATAGAAAACTTACCACTACACGTTTGAAGAGACTACAAGAGAAGAGGTTTCGGCTTCCTGCTTCGGCTTATAAGACTTGCGACATATAGAAGAGAATAGAGCCCCCTTAAGATTCGGATATGGCTTCAAAAGTAACATACAATATTCGGCTATTCAAGAAAGGGTGTAGAATTGGGGTGGAGAGAAAGAAAAGAATAGGTAGAGAGAGTGAGAGGAAATTTGGCACAAAGGGAAAATGAGAGGAAGAATTTTCGGAAAAAGAAAATAAAATGAAGAAAAGAATAGCCAAAAGCTGGTCACCCCTATTTATGCTACCCAAATTCGACACCCACACTTCCTATGCACCTTCAAAATCGAAAATACACACCAAGAGAGTCCCTTGGCCGGCCACTTAATCTCCTCTCATCAAATCCCAAATTCCTCTCTTATTTTATCCATTAATTCTTTCCTATCATATCATATCATATCCCTTATTCTCTCCTCATTTCCTCCTAATTACATTCAGAATTAAGCCAACCCCCTAGTCCACTATAGCGTCTACATTCATGGTCAAAATGCCATAGAAAAGTTTCCAAAACAACACTCCATACTTCAAGCCTTATGTCCCCTTATCCTACCAAAATTCATTGATACCATACCATAAATAAGCACTTGTCTTATTCCTTAGTCTACTAACCATAAAAGACAATAGTCCAACCTTACCTTAATTAGAGTTTGACCAACACATGCCATATAAATGCAAAAATAAAAGTCACCTTAAGTCCATCCATGGGATTCGAACCTAAGCCCCCTTTCAATGCTTGTGGCGTCACCTTCCAAAGCCCTAAGTGGTGCCTCCCTTGCCACTTTGCCAAGGCATTTCTTATGTCCAAATTCCCTCATAAATTCCCTTAAGGCCTCCTTAGCCAAGCTCCCCCTTTTTAACACTTTAAAATTCAATAATTTCCTTAAGCCTTCTCCTACATTCTAGGATTCTCCAAACCCCTCAAACTCATCCAAACCCAAACACTAAGCCTACTATCACTTGAATTATGCACCAAACGCATAACCCCTAAATCCAAGATATTACAGAATCGTACTCAATCGTGCTGGGTTTCGATTTTTAGTTTAGCCAAATAGTGAAATACTCTTTTCAAATTGTAATACATGTATTTTGGAAATCATGAAATGATCTTGGTATCGAGGGTTTGAAGCATCGTGTCCTATCGTGCTGAATATGGTATTTCAACTTTTCGAAACAAGAGAGTTTCGATATCCAATGCGAGTCATCCAAACATTTTTTTCCATATTTTAAAATATTTTTAATTTTGATATTAAGGACATTAATCAATCAATACGGTACCAATTTTGGGCGTTGCGAGGGTGCTAATCCTTTCTCGTGCGTAATCGACTCTCGAGCCCATTTTCTTAAAATTCGTAGACCTAAACTTTTCAAAAGTGGCCCAATCGCACTTCAAAAAAGATTGGTGGCGACTCTGTTTTCCTTTTTAAAGTCAGCCCATTTTCAAACAAAAAAATGGTTCCGACAGCTTGGCGACTCGCTGGGGACCATAAGAGAGTCAAGCCGTAAAATTGGTTGATTAATGTCCTTTTTATCAAAAATAAATTTTTTTCGTTTTCCCATTTGCATGAGTTTGTGTTGCGTCATTGTTTGTGTGGGTTGAGTATCATAGAATATTTTTGCATTCATATTGCATGACCGTTGTGGTCACAACCTTAAATGGGAGCGAGAATCTATGCCTTCGTGAGGTTTTCACCTCCGCATGGGCTAGGGGACTGCTTCCGGGATACATCCGTACCTATGGTTCCGTGAGGTTTTCACCTCCGCATGGCCATAGGGAAATGTATTCCCCTGAACTGAACTCGATCCGTATGAGCTTATAGTGTGTGAAGATTGAGGAATCTGCTGGTTCAGGTACCCTTTCTTTAGAACTAAACCACATATAGTAAACCTTAAGAGCCCACCCTAGGTAGAGCCTACCTATGTAGTGGTTTGACATTTTTTCACTTGCTTTGGTTACTTTTATGTGATACTAACTTGTTTTACTTTGGTCATATTTTCATGTCATTTCATACTTAAAAGGCATCGATTCCTGTTTTAATTACTAAGTTAGAAGGCTTATTATAGAGAAGAATTCCTTGATAAAGTAGAAGATAATGCGACCGTGTGTATATGGTCAGACTTGAGAAGGGATAGGCCGTATATATGACTCTATTTTATGTAAAGGATTTTGTTTTTTAAATAAGTTGTCTAAAAGAAATTGAATCAGAATCGACTCCTCTTATTTTTGCATTCATTCATTTGCATTGCATTTCATGCATTTGCATTGCATCACATCATTTGCATTAAATATCATAAGACAACTCTTTTAATTAGAGGTTATATTATAGTTATCCTGGAACACCGCTATTACACTCGGAAAAAAATGAAAGCAATGGATCAAAGGATGGAAAAGTTGGAGCAGATGCATAAGGAAATGCAAGACCAACTGCAGGAACAGTTGGCTAAGATCCAGCAAGACATGAGGGATCAGATGCTGGAGTCCTAGAGGAGTATGATGAGCCAGTTAACGCATTTGTTGACTCGAGGGCAAGATAAAGGAAAGGGCCCGTAGGCGATGTTGAAGATAAAAATGGAAATTCTGCTTGTCTTCCAAGCTTAGCCCCAGAAAATTCTCAAGCACAACCACCGAGAGTGTCGTCAATGTCAGACATCAGCACCAATTTGACACCCCAGCGCCAGTAAATTTCCTTGTAGGCTCGAGCTCCAACCCAGGGGGTAACCTGACAAGGCCGATGGTCCCTGATTTCGATGATGTAGCAGAAGAGGAAAAGACGAGGGTAGAGCTCCCAAAAGAGTTTGAGGATCACTGCAAATGGCTGGAGGAGAAGTTTAAAGCATTGGAAAGTGCTGATTATCAATGTGAGGTGGATGCTAGGAAGCTAAGTCTAGTTCCAAATCTGGTACTTCCTTCGAAGTTCAAGATGCCAGAGTTTGAAAAGTACAATGGGACTAGCTGCCCTAAGGCTCATATTACCATGTTTTGTCGGAGAATGACGGGATATGTCAACAACGACCACTTGTTGATTCACTGTTTTCAGGATAGTCTAACTGGGGCTGCAGCAAAATGGTACAACCAGCTGAGTTGTACGCGAATCGAATCGTGGAAGGACTTAGCACAGGCCTTCATGAAGCATTATGGCCACATAACTGATATAGCACCTGATAGAATCATGCTGCAAAATATGGAAAAGAAATCGGGTGAAAGTTTCAGGAAGTATGCCCAGAGGTGGAGGGAAGTTGCTACACAAGTCCAGCCACCTCTACTAGAAAAAGAAATGACCATGCTCTTTATTAATACCCTAAAAGCACCTTTCATCAATCATATGTTGGGAGCGCGACTAAGAGTTTTACAGACATAGTGATGTCCGGTGAAATGATAGAGAACGCGATAAGGTGTGGGAAAATAGAAACTGGAGAGAGCATGAGAAGATCAGTTCCAAAGAAAATAGAGAATGAAGTAGGTAATGTAAGCTCGAGTTATCCCAAACCCATTACTATCAGTCAATCGAAAGCGGTCGCTGCAGGCCAGCAGGCCCCACCAAGACAAGAGCCCAACACGAGGCAGAAGATCGAGAAATTTCAGTTTACTCCCATACATGTGACGTATAGGGAGTTGTATAAAACTTTATTAGGCGCACACGTGGTAGCTCCTATCTACTCAGAACCGTTGCAACCCCTATATCCTAAATGGTACGATGCAAGCACTCAATGTGAATACCATGCAGGGATAGTGGGGCACCCGATAGAGAATTACTTCCCTTTCAAAAAGCTAATCGAAAGGTTCATCAAAATGGGCATTGTAGAGTTCAATGATGCACCTGTCGTAGGAAATCTATTACCCAGTCACATTGATAATGGGATGAATGCGATAATCGAGAGCATAGGAAAAAGAATCAAGTTGAACGTTGCAGAAATAAGAACCCCGTTGAGAGAGGTCTGAAGAAGAATGGTGGAAAGGGGTTTAATCATACAGGATGTAAGGGGCAAATCCCAGGATACGAGGAACTACTGTGAGTTCCATAACAAGGGAGCCATGAGATCCAGCAGTGTAGTGAATTCAGATCCCTAGTACAAGGGTTAATGGATAATAAGGAGCTGGAGTTCTTTGACTTTACGGAAGGGGAAAACGTGTGTACCATAGGAAGTGAGTCGGTAGAGAAGGACGCCGAGGTCAAATGGAGATTAATTACTTTTCCATATATATCCAAGGCATCCATATCGAAAAGAATTATCCCTCCTAAACTGGGGATGACAAATGAAGAAATGGTTGAAGACATGTTAAAAGCCTTGAGCATCAACGATGTATTCGAGGATAGATCGAATGAAGGAAACCTAAGAGGCATTCGCCCCTACGAGCCTGAAAGTTTTTTGAATAACTGGACTGTGAAGGAAACTCCTGTAGTTTTTAGAGCTAACACAGAGTAATGTTCAAAACACACTTGTTGTTTTAAGCCTAGAAACAATAAGAATCTTTTGTGAAATAGGCTCCTGTTCAAACATCTTTATTTTCAATAAACATGCATGTTTGTGTTTCATGCCGAGCAAATATTTTCTCATTTTTTTTCCATGTCATACTATATATTCTTTTGTTCTTTGGAATGTTCTTTCATTTTTCATCCATGATTATAAATAATCATCTTCAGAGCCATTTATTCTTTGGAATTTGCCTTCGTACCTACAATAGGTACCCAGATATCGAGACATGAGCAACGCTGTTACGGACTCCCTTTTGAGTGAAATATGGGTCTAAAAGGATCTAAATATTTTGAAGATGTCAGAGATTACAACTTACCCATTGATCTGTTAAGGATGGTAAAACGAAATGAAAATAGACTCTATCGTACAAAGAGTCAGTGGACATTGTGAGTCTAGGAAAAGAGTGAAGATCGAAGCCTTGCCCTGCACCAAAACAAAGCAAGACACCATCGAGTTATTCCAAGAATTCAAAGATGTCTTTGCATGACCGCATCAAGATATGCCTAGGCACGAGGAGGCTATGGAGTGTTCGGAAAGACACATGCTAGGAGATTTCTGATAGCCAGGTTGATTATAAGGTTCGGTATTCTTTGGTCTACAATGAAAGTGAGGTTACATCGGTTATGTCAGTAAATGCCAAATGGCGAATGCGTGACTTATATGCTTCCTCTATTTTTTTCCTATACGTGGAGCATAGATGTTACGGGGACGATCTCATCAAAAGCATCTAGTCGACACTTATTCATCTTCATGATTGTCAATTATTTCACTAAGAGGGTGAAGAACGGTTCTTATGGTAAAGTTACAAAACAACTGTCATCAAATTCAATTTCAATTTTGAATGCAAGTTCGAGTTCAAAAAAAAAAGGAAAAGAAAAGAAAGAAGCTATCCAAAGAATTTGAAAAATGGTTGAAACTTGTGAAGATTGGCATAGACTAGTTACCATTTACCCTCTATGCTACTCGAATGTTGGCCAGGACCCCCACCGGGGCAATGCCTTTCTCATTAATCTATGGGATGGATGCAGTCTTGCCTATCAAAGTTGAGATTCTTTTTCTTCAGATTCTGTCAAAGCTGAAGTTGGATAAAGCGGAATGGGTTCAATCTCAGTATGATCAACTGAATCTGATTGGGGAAAAAGATTAAGAGCCATCCGTCATAGTCAAATGTACCAGAAGCGAATGATGTGGGCTTACAACAAAAAGTCCACCCCAGAGAGGTTCATGAAAGAGACTTGATATTGAAAAGATCCTCCCTATGCAAAAGGGCTTCAGGGGAAAGTGGATACCTAATTGGGAAGGACATTATGTTGAAAAGAAGGTTTTTTTTGGATAAGCATGGATACTAGCCGAGATGGATGGCAAAAGTCAGTCAAACCCAATTAATGCGGACCCAGTCAAGAAACGCTTCGCTTATGACGGAAATAGGCCAAGGCAAAAACCCATAAAGGGCGCTTTAAATTTTTCGCAAAAAAAAAACGGAGAGGCCAAGGTGAAAACCCGCAAAGGGCACTTTGAGACCAAAGGGGCTTTGAGTCGAAAACCCAAAAAAAGGGCGGCTCAAATTATGATCAAATCGTGATGGGGCATACAGTAGTTTCGCTACGCTTGAATTAACAATGAAGAAGTATGTTACGTCTTGGGGCATCGATAAAGTACTCTGAATCCCCTAAACACATATTGAGCTTAAATGGTCCTCAAGAAGTTTGAACAAAGAAGCTCAGTTGCGATATCTGGGCACCTAGTTTCCATCTTACCCATTCGAATTTGCTCATTTCAAGATACATTACCAATAAATTTCCTTTTGATTGCATTTTGCTATCTTATTTATTTTAAGCTATACTCCTAATTAGTTTCTTTCTTGTCCATTATTATGGTCTTTTTCAAGCATTTTTCATTGAAATAACGATTACTGAACTAATAATGCTTTCACAAAAGAATTTTTGCGTATTACTCTGAAAGTCTCTAAAAAATACAAGAATCCAAAACAGGACAATTGTTTAGAACTAAACAGGCTTAAAAGGCTTAGAGCACTTGAGATAAGGGCCTAAGCAGTGACAACATCTTCAGATTCTCTGTTAAAAGTATCAGCTGAACAAAAAGACATATGTCAGAGATGTCACCTTAATAAATGGAAAGCAACGACAGCCCAAGTGATTAAAATAGATCATTCTCATTTTGCACTCATTCATAACATTCATAATACATATAGTTAGGAGCATTTTTCATGACATCCTAATCATTTGGCATAAACATATACCCCATGAAATCAATTCTACAGGTAGGTTCCCCTAAGGACAATGTAGCAAAATTGATGGGAGTTACAGAAGATTACAAATCTTAATTCCCTAAGCAGTAGGGTGATAGATCGAAGACAACAGATCTTATCTCTACTGAGCAGGAGTAGAGTAGATCGAAAGATTGAAGCCTTATCTCCACTGAGCAGGAGTGGAGCAGGCTAAAGATATAGATCTTATCCCACTAAGCAAGAGTGGAACAAATCGAAGACGATGAGCCTTAATTCCCTAAGCAATAGGGTAGCAGGCCAAAAATAGAAGATCTTATCCCACTGAGCAGGAGTGGAACAGATCGAAGACGATGGGCCTTAATTCCCTAAGCAGTAGGGTAACAGGCTAAAGAAGCAGATCTTATCCCACTGAGTAGGAGTGGAATAGATCGAAGACGATGAGCTTTAATTCCCTAAGTAGTAGGGTAACAGGCTGAAGGTTACATACCTTATCCCACTGAGCAGGAGTGGAACAGACCGAAGACGATAAGCCTTAATTCCCTAAGCAGTAGGGTAACATGCTAAAGCGAGATCTTATCCCACCAAGCGAGAGTGGAGCAGATCAAAAGCAAGCAAGTCTTATCTCCATGTATCGGCAATAGAGCAGACTAAAGATAGCAGATCTTATCTCTACTGAGCAGGAGTAGAGCAGATCGAAGACAGTAAACCTTAATTCCCTAATCAGTAGGGTACCGGGCTAAAAATTACAGATCTTATCTTCACTGAGTAGGAGTAAAGCAGATCAAATACAACAAGTCTTATCTCCATATATCGGCAATGGAGCAAACTGAAGAGTGTAGGTCTTATCTCCACTGAGCAAGAGTGGAGCAGATCAAAAATGGTGAATCTTATCTCCTTGTATCGACAATGGAACAGATTTAAGCCACTAGCATTATCTCCATTAAGCAGGAGTGGAGCAGGCTGAAGATAGCAGATCTTATCCCACTGAGCAGGAGTGGAACAGATCGAAGACGATGAGCCTTAATCCCCTAAACAGTAGGGTAACAGACTGAGGAGCAGATCTTATCCCACTGAGCAGGAGTGGAACAGATCAAAAACAATGAGCCTTAAATTCCCTAAGTAGTAGCAACAGCAGTGGAGATTACAAATCTTAAGCAGTAGTAGAGCAGGTTGAAGCAAAATTCCTATACCCCTAGAGATGCAGTGGGTTAAAACGAGGCTACTTGAAGAGAAAAAGCACCAAGAAATCAAGACTCAGTAAGACGGTGCAAAATTGGCTCTTTTATCTTTGCTTCGTTCCCGTCACGCGACAACAAGCAAAGAGGGGCAGCTGTATGACCCAATTTTCACCCTACCAAGCCCAATTTTAAAACCCATTAAAATATAAAACAAACAGGCCCAAAACCCAAATTCATCAGACCCAAACCATAACCCAAATTTTTAGCCCAAAACCTAAAAAAAAACAAAATTAAAAACCCTAGACATCTTGTTTCTCGCCAGCGACGTCAGCAGCATTCCAAAGCTGCACATCTCGCGTCCCCGAGTCCAGCGCCGATCCACTACTCTAGTAGTCCACCTACAAAACAGGAAAGAAACAGAAGAGGATGGTGGCAGAAAACCCAGATATGATTTTATTTTATTGTTGTAAATAATAGGCTATAAAAAGCCAAATCAGAATCAGTAACAGGGACTTTTTTTTTTTTACACGATTCACATAAGAAAGAAGGCAATAGAGCATACTTTTGTAAAGAAACAGAGATCAATATCGAGAAGAAAGGTTTTTATTATTTGTTTTTCTTCTTTTTTTTCTTTCTTCATTTTGGAACGACCTTCTTGTTATTTTGCTTTGGTTATTATTTTTTTCCTTTTAAACTACACGATATATAATATACAAAGATCAGATTTTTATTGTGAAAAAACATACCTTGTTTTAAAATACCAGCCACCGCTTGTGGGAAGACCGAAGGTCAACTGGGGAAAACCTGCAGAGAGAATAGAGAAAGTTATCTGTTTGTTTCGTTTTTGAAGGGAAATGAAAGAACTTTGTTTCTTTCTAAAGGCAATTGTTTTGCAAAGGAAAGGGTTTTAACCCTTATAAAAAAGCAGTGCCATTAAAGGGAGGAAAGGCCCCACGTGACCACTTACATATGCAGTGGATTGTGCATTCTCACCTTTAATGGGCAAATTAGCCTTTGGTCCCCCATTTGCGCCATTGTTTTAATCACATCTCATTCCTTTTTTTACTTTTAAATTGGTCCCAAATTTGGGCCTCATTACAATTTAGTCCGTGTTCAGTGCGGTGTTTGGGAACCTAGAGTAATTGCGTTTGTGCCCTCTATGTTCTTGCTGCGCCTTATGATTTAGCCCTTTTGCCTTCATTTGTTTTTAAATTTGGCCCAAATTTTTTGTTTTGATCCAAGTTGATCCCTTTCCAATTATTTTACTATTTCACCCTTTAAAGTAATCATTTTTGAATATTTTATTATCCCTATTTTATATATTATTAATAATTATATTTATTATTCTCATTCTTATTAATACTATTTTATTTTATTATTAATATACCGTTATTTTTATGTACTATACTTGGTATTATCGTATCTATTGTTATACTATTATATTACTAACATTTTTATTTATTACTTTTATTGTTTTATATTTTATTATATACTATTATATCATTATTTTTATTATCACTACTATATTATATATTACTATTATATTTCTATTATATTTACTATTATATATATTTTATTTTTTATTTTTATTTTATTATCAAATGTTTTATTTTCTTTTACTTCTACTGTTTTTTAGTACTATTATTTTATTGTTTTCTTATTATGTTTATTTTGGATTATTATTATTATTCTTTTATCTAGTACTATTATTGCTATACTATACTTATTATTATTATTTATCATTATATTACTTTATTACTAATATCTTTCTTTATTATTTTTATTTTCTTTTACATACTATTATATCTATTATCACATATATCATGGTTTGCTTTAATTGTTTATTTATATATTATTTTTTTATATCTACTATTTTATTACTATCGGTATACATTTATTTCTTTTACTATTATTCTTTATTAAGGTTAATATTATCACCATGACTTTTATATTCATTATTAATTATTTATTATTAGTGTTATATTACATTAGCGATATTATTATTATTTATTTTCTCCTTTTGGGTGCATTATTGTTATTTCCTATTAATCATGTCAACATTTCCACGTATTTAGTTTTAGTTTTTTTAAAAAACTTAAAAAAAAAGGTTTCACAAAGGTAGTTTTGTGTGTTTGGAAGTCCGGAAAATCGTGCTCAATCGTGCTGGGTTTCGATTTTTTCGTTCGTCTAGATCACTAAATATCCTTTAAAGATTTCAATCGTATTTTTTGAAAATAAGGCAATGTTTCGTGTTTGGAAGTTCAAGAAATTCGTGCTCAATCGTGCTGGGTTTCGATTTTCTGTTCATCTAAACAACTAGATATCCTTCACAGATTTTTTTATCGTGTTTCTTAAATAAAGGCAATATTTCATGATTAGAAATCCAAGGAATCGTACCCAATCGTGCTGGGTTTCGGTTTTTAGTTTAGCCAAATAGTGAAATACCCTTTTCAAATTGCAATACATGTATTTTGGAAATCATGAAATGATCTTGGTATCGAGGGTTTGAAGCATCGTGTCCTATAGTGCTGGATGTGGTATTTCAACTTTTCGGAACAAGAGAGTTTCGATATCCAATGCGATTCATCCAAACATTTTTTCCATATTTTAAAATATTTTCTAATTTTCGATATTAAGGACATTAATCAATCAATACGGTACCAATTTTGGGCGTTGCGAGGGTGCTAATCCTTCCTCATGCGTAACCGACCCCCAAGCCCGTTTTCTTAAAATTCGTAGACCTAAACGTTTTCAAAAGTGGCTCAATCGCACTTCAAAAAAGATTGGTGGCGACTCTGTTTTCCTTTTTAAAGTCGACCCGTTTTTCAAACAAAAAAATAGTTCCGACAAACATATCTTTAAATCTAAAATGATACTATATATATTATCTAAAGTAAAGTTTTGGAGTAGTTTATAACGCCGCAAGTGATGGCCCTCATTCATCATCAATATTAATCACAATAAATAATATTTTTATCTATTTTAATGTTAAGAATTTAAGTTAATTTTCAAATCAATTCTATTTAATATTGGAATATTTTTGTACCATTTTATTTATTTATCTTTTACTTCTATAAAATTTAAATTCACATAAAATGAAAACTATTTTAATATAAACAATTAGGAGTTTAAAATTAAACATATTCATTACTGTATTTTAATTTCTTAATCATGCTATAAATTTTTAAAAGTAATTTAATTAATATATAAAATTAACTTATCTAGTTCTAATATTAAAACATAAACAACACATATATTAGTACGATATTAACAACTTTGCATTCAACTATAATATTGAGATCATATACTTTTTATCAGGGGTGAGTGTTTGATCAAATCGAATGAAAAAATTTTGAGTTGACGAGTCCTATTTTATCATCTTAACTAGATTTGAAAGTTTTTCCGGGAATCGAGCCAAGTAAAATGAAATTTGAGTTAAGTCGAATTAAGTGAAATTATTCGAGGTAACTTAAAAAATTA
Organism: Gossypium rotundifolium; assembly: GCA_025506655.1. Lineage (NCBI taxonomy): Eukaryota > Viridiplantae > Streptophyta > Magnoliopsida > Malvales > Malvaceae > Gossypium > Gossypium rotundifolium. The sequence continues at coordinate 55,032,728 of CP106726.1, read as the reverse complement.
AACTCGAATTAAAATCTTGTTACAAGATAACTAATTACATGTTATAAATAAAAGCTTTTTCAAAGTAAAATAATAATAAAAATTAAGATATTTTAGTATGATAAACTTGAATCATTAATACTTATTTAAGTTTCTAAAATTATTATTTTAGAACATTTTAAAATTTTAACTTTTATTTATATATTCTTTAGAATTTTTTAAATTTTATAAATATTTTGAATTTTAAAATTATTTTAAAATTTTAAAATTATTTTAAATATTTTTGTGTAATTATTTTGAGAGACAAATTTGCTCATTTTGAATATTGACATGAACCAAAAGGGTATTTACTAATCTGTTATTTAAATTATTTGAGTTATTCAAATTGCAAAATTTAGCTTAACTCGAACTTGAAGTACTCATTTGATTTGACTCGAATAACTCAATTTTATTAGCTTGAAATTCAAAATTTTTTTTCGATTTTTTGAATCGAATCAATTTTTGCTCTCTACTTTTTATTAAGCATCAATCGTGACTAGATACTTGTATCATAGACTAATACACAAATTAAACACTTGCTTTAGAAATTGAGGTTTGAATATCTTCCCTCAACGGTACACACAAATTAAAATTAATTGGGAAAGACAAGCAAGATATTAAAAAAAAAAAAGTCGCATTAGACCTGAGAATAACCAACACAACACCAAAAATAACTAAAATACGACACAAAAGAAATATGAAATGTTATGCGCCCTGGCGTAGAATCTAGTCAAAGGTTTAGACGAGAAAGAATTCTTGCTCCGACCTATGATTACTCAAGGAGACAGATTTGTCCTTAACTAAACCATCTCGAAAATAATGTTTCTTTTTCATTTTGTAGAATAATTGCTTATCTTTTTATTTCATATTGACAACCTTTTATAGACTTTTAATAACAAAGGAAAGAGTCCTAATAGAATTCCTAGCTTAAAGTTTACGAAAGAAATAAAAATCTAATATAATAAAGAAAATAAGTAAAACTAAAACTCTTAATAAAACCTGATATAATGAAGAAAATAAATAAAACTAAATCTCTTATTGCAATAAAAGTGTCCATATCATTATTCCCCTTCTCGGAGTTGAGCTTGTCCTCAAGCTCAAATTCAGAATAAGCTTAAGAACTTATTCAAAATCATCTACCTCATCATCATCTTGCTTGCCTTCAACATCTGGTACTTCTATTCAAAATAACCTTTTACATTTGTGTCCCATAGAATAGGACTCGTCACAATTATAACACAACCCCTTAGCCCTTCTTTTCTCCATTTCTACATGTGTCAATCTTTTAATAAATGGTGCAGAAGAACCTATTTTGCCGTTGTTCCCTATTGGTTCCGTTGTTTGTCCCCCTCCTTTTGCAATGCTCTTAGTTGTTGGAATGATTGAATTGCTGCCAATGTTTTCGGAAGTTGGCCAGTTCAAGATGGCTTAAGACGACAGTTTGGAAGAGACATTTTGTTTACGTTCCAATTTCGAGCCATATTCATTGCAACTCCAAGGTTTTCCGATTGTTGCATCTCAATATCAATTTGAAGTTCCTCTACCAACCCGACACTAAAGAGGTTTACTTGTTATCGAGGTTTAAGATCAGAAATCCTAGCCAATAGTAACTAAAATTGGCATTGATATTCCTCTACAATCCCAGTTTGTCTCAAGTTGACAAGTTCTCCCAAGGGATTATTACTCATAGGTGGCCCAAACCTTACATGACAACACTATTTTAAACGCCCCAAATCAAGATTTGCCTCTTCTTCTTCCATTTAATCAAACCACAATTGTGCCTCTCCTAAGAGATAGAATGAAGCTAACCCTACTTTGTCTACTTCATTAGTCCGTTGATTGCCAAAAAAATTTCGCATCTTTTCAGCCACCCTAAAGGATCTCTAACTCCATCATAAGTGGAAAATTCCATTTTAGAGTATCGTGGTACCATGCACCCACCTTCTTGCGAGTTTGAATTCATTTTTCTGCCTTCGCTGCTACCTTGTTCCTCACTATTTTTCTCTGAATCCCCTTTCGTTATCTTTTGGACTGAAAGAGATAACATCTCCCCCTGCTGCTCTAATACTTGTTGCCTTGTAGTTATTTGTTCCATGAAAGCCTCCAGCTTGGCTATCAGTCTTTTCATCACCATTACAACTAATTTTGATACCAAGTTGTTATGCGCTTTGTCGTAGGATCTAGTCATAGGTCTAGAAGAGAAAGAATTCTTGTTTCGACTGATGGTTGCTCAAAGAGGTAAATTCGTCCTTGACTAAACCCCTCCAAAAATAACATATCTTTTTTATAGGATAATTGCTTATCTCTTTATTTCATATTGACAACCTTTTATAGACTGTAAATAACAATGGTGAGAGTCCTAATAGAATTCCTAACTTACAATTTACGAAGGAAATAAAAACCTAATATAATAGAGAAAATAAGAAAAACCAAAACTCTTAATAAAACCTGATATAATAAAGAAAATATATAACACTAAAACTCTTATTACAATTAAGGAGTCCATATCATAATACCATACAAATATACGAAAATAGCAATTCATTTAACAAGCTATTAATATGCCAAAAAGTAAAATAAATATAAAAGTAGCATAAACACGTTTACAGCACAAGAAAATATACCACCATGACAGGATGCTCAATTTGTCGAGACTAAAATGAAGCATGTAGGCATACACTTCATGATATTGAACTTCCTACGTATAATTTGTAAGCCAAAAACACAGTTTAAAGTAACAAATGAAAGCAAGTAGCCATCACCAACTGTTTGATGTTCCCAACCAAAGGTTCTACTGGATTTGCTGCAATGGCAAGAAGCAACTTCAAGATGATTTTAGAACCGAACTTTCATAAACTTATTCAAAGATGAGATCAGAGTAACATGTTTACCAGAGCAGATTTTCGTCTTCAGAAGCAATGTGAACACCATCCGGAGTGGGTTGGTGGTCAAAGGTCATTCTTCAACAATATTAATCAGCTCATATTCAATCAAAGACAGATTGTTATCTTCCTTCACCTTGAAACTATCAGGTTCAGCGACCTCAACACGACCCCACTTGTCCACTGCAAGCCTCATCGACCCCTTAAACATGTCAATTTTTGCATTTCGAAGAGTTAGGGTAGCACCTTCTTTCATGAAGTCAACTGCAAAAGATTAATACATAAATAGATGGTGTTAGTTCAGATTAACACTGTAATTATCAAACAAATAAAGCATATCTGAGCACCTTCGCTATCTGATAACATCACATATGAATCAAACATCAAATCTAGGAAACCTTTAAGTAATTGTCGAAACATATTTATAATCATTATTGGGTGACCTTAATGTAATCTATCTGAGCTCAAACAATACATCATAATAAAGTCTAACATCATAACTGATACCATATAATATTTACTCTGATTAGAAATCCAAGGAATTTTGGCACTAAACCTTTACAGAGAATTAAACTCAAAGGCTTAGCCGAACAACAATCCAAAGAAGGGATATTTCACTCTTTTCATTCAGCAACAACAATCCGAAATATACATGTGGACCAAATGAACAAAAAAAATGCATGTGGACTTATCTTTTCTGATATTTATCTATAAACAAGCTAGCTTTGGAACTATAGCACAAACAGATGCATAAATACACAAGAGGTAGTGAATGGACAAAAATTGTCACATCTTGGATATGTGACTACATGTCTGGAAATGAAATATCAAATAAAATGCTATTGAATAATCATTTTATGCAGAAAATATTTGGTGGTTAGAATGAATAAATCCAAAAGATGCATACCATTAAAATGTGCAAACTTAAATTCATCCATGATACTGGTACCTATTTTGTTCCAATTGTTCAATTTTCCTTTTAAGTATCTCTGTCTGACACATGGTATAGGGATATTACCTCTAAAGATCCTCTAAGTACATGGAAACTTAGAAGATTCTAACCATCCCTTGTTGGACATCCAACACTCAACTGAATCTGAGTAAAATATATATCTGAACACTAACAAGCTAATAGGTTATCGTAGCAAAAGCCAAAACTAGTATTTAGTTCATTGCAAGACAATACCTAAATAGACGTCCTTATCAGATAATATGCATTGGAGGAATTTTAGGAAACCCAAATCTTCATTTCTTTTCATCCATGAGGATATAAAAGATATAATCAAATCCAATAAAATTTACTTGCATGACTTGACACTTCAACTACATGAAATCAATGTTGCATTACATGTCTAACAGAGAAAAGGATGGTAATACAAAAAGCAATGAGTGATTGGAAAATTATCTGAGCGAAAATACAATCAAACATAAACTAAGTAAATGCAAGTATGCAAAACAGCAAATATGCATGAGGAGTGAAACCACTAACAATAACTAAAGCCAAACTGCTACTGGAATTAATCTGAGTAAGGAAAATATTACAAATAATATACCTTGTTCATTTCTTGCTGTAAAGATAATCATTCCTGTCTCGTCTCCGACCAAGCTTTCAGCAATCCGAATTTGACGAACTTGAGGACCATCAGGACGACCCTTCTGTAATACCATCTTTGTATTGACAACCTTGATCGTAAGAGTATGACCACTAGTCCCCGGGCGAAGTTGGTCCACCTTGGTGAAAATAGGCTTTCTCAATGTCTTTGATTCTGCCATTTCAATACCTTCCGAGAAAAATGAAAATAGAGATCACAAGTCTAAACAAAAGATAAAATAAATAAATTCTACCACTGAAATAAGCCTCTTAACCATGGAGACGTGGGTTGAATTACAGAATATGATTTATATTCCAAATTTAGAAAATTTCAAATCTAAAAAAATAATAATTTAAATGAGCAAAAAAAAATAAAATGGAACTCCTAGTCAAACAGTTCGTTAAGAAAGAACTGTTCAATTTATCCTCCAAATCCAACAATTTGATCTGTGCAACTTGAATTTGCATTTAATAAGACAACATAACTCTAATAACAATCACTAGTTTTAGATAGAACAGTAAAATCCCTGACATTTTCCCTAAAATTTACATATTTTGATACACAGACAGATCAGAGAATAACACAAATGAAATCTAACGAATCAAAGTCCTTTGATTCTCGTTTCTGACAATATAACGGAATGATTCCAACGTTGGAAAATTTTTCAAACAAATAAAAAACGTAAATTGGGTAAAAACAATTCAAAGAACGATTTGAGAGTTAGAAGAATTAAGGTTTCGAAAGTACCTTTGAAGATTTGGAGAAGGAGATCAAGTCGCGGATTAGAACAAATCCTGGAAACAACAGTTAGTAGTCAGGGCAGTAAAAATCGACCTTTGAAGGAACTACTTTCGAATCAATATCCACAGTTAATCTCCAATTAGATTTGCAAAAATCCTACCGTTTTGTTTTGCTTTTATTTTCTTTTTAACTTTTTTTTTTTTCGTTACTCAATTATAGGAAAGTATAAACTATAAAATATTCATTTAATTAAGGCATAATCACTTACTTGATCTTCTAAATTAAAAAAAATATTTTAATTCTTCATTTAATTTTTCATCTTTTTTAGTTATTGAATTTGCATTATTTATCAAATCATTTCAAAATAATTTTGTCACAATGAAAAATTAAAATTTTGAAAACCAAATCAGTTTGTGATATTTATAGTAATAAACTTTTCTCGAAAAGTACTTGTACTTTGAGCGAGACAAATCCTAAACGTTCTTGGCATTCGACCAAACAACCTTCTCTGCTATTATCATAGCACAGATTACTTCGAGTGTGGGCTCGAACAATCACAAATCAAATACAAAATTAGAAACGATTTATTACTTTTCAGTATGAAAGTAATTTTCTCCCAATAGAAACCGACAAAATTGTTATTCCCAGAAAATGAAATTTTTACTTAGAAAATAAATTCTCATTATTTTCTGTATTTTTTGACAAAATAACAATATTGAAAAACTTGTATGAATTTGTGTAAATAACTCTACCAGTGCCATCTATTTTTAAGGAGAGATAGGAGAATCTTGCTTGGATTAGTAGAACATAAATGATACTTTTTTTGAAAGAAATCTGTTGTGATATTTTATTAAAAGTAAGAAAACTGAATAACAAAATACAAGAAACAAGTAAACAGCTGAAAAAATAAAATAAACAAACGTAGCCCCCAGCAAAAAAAAGAGGCCACTCCCCATTATTAATAAACACGTGTAGCCTCGGGAAACTCCTGTAACACCCTTAACCCGTATCCATCTCCAGAATAGGGTTATAGAGCATTACCGTCAAACCGTAACATAAAAACATACATTTCCAAACATTAATATAATCATAGCATAAATCATTCATTCACATGCTTATCGTCCCTTAATTGAGCCCTCGAGGCCCTAAAAATACATTAGAAACAATTCGGGACTAAATTGGAATCAATCAGAAAGTTTAGGAAAAAGTTAGAAAATTTGAACCACAGGGGTCACACAATCGTGTGGCCAGGCCGTGTGACTCATACAGCTAAGACACACGCCTGTGTCTTAGGTCGTGTAGCACTCGAAATAGGGACACACGGTCGTGTCCCAGTCCATGTCCGTGCCCGTATAACTTTCGAAGTTAGGTCACACGATCAAGCCACACGCCCGTGTGCCAGGCCCTGTAACTCTCAAAATGGCCTCACAAGCCCGTGTATCAAGTCGTGTGCTAGGTCATGTAGCTGCCTGACTTGCAAACCTTGAAACCTACAGAGGACACACGACTGTATCACGTGGTAATGTGTCGCACACGACTAAGTCACACGCCCGTGTCTCAGGCCGTGTGGACATGAAATTGGCCAAAACCAAGCCAATTCCATTGTAACAGCTTATTTTCAGTGAAATGGGAATAGTTGTTTCGAAACCACAAATCCAAGTTAGAAAGAAAATTTATTTTAATATTATTGCATGGTCTGCATTATGATAGGAATGTTATATGAAAATTCTGATAAGAAAATTTTATCGATTATGTGTTTAATTATGGAAAGGACCTAATTGCATATAATGCAAAAGTTGAATTCTAGTAGCTATAAGTATCAAATAGCTATGGAACTCAAAATAAGAGGTCCTTATACAATAATTAGACCATTAAAAAAAGTTAGTACATATTTTGATTAATCATCCATGGAAATATTAAAAAGATAAAGACTGAATTGAAAACTAAAATAATTAAAAGATGATAATAGAAAAATATCATCATTTTATATCATCTTCCCCAAATTAAGACATGGAAACCCTAGGAGAGAGAAAAGTGTTCAAGCAAGCTTTTTGGCTTAATTGGGTAAGTATTCTTGTCCCGTTTTTAGTAATTTTTATATTTTTGAGATCGGAATAGCTTAATCTATCTATTTTGGGGATTAATTTGTAAAGTTATCAAAGTATCAAAGTTTTGCCATGGATGAATATGCTGAAATTTTGAAATTTATAGTAGAAAATGAAAGCTTGTTGATAGATAAACAACTTTTGTAAAGTGAATTTTCATGAAATTGTGATTTAGGGACTAAATTGTAAAGATGTAAAATTCATGGAAAATTTTTGATTTGTATGAAATATATGTGCTGTAAATGTTATATGTAAAAATCGGGTAGGCTTGGAATAAGGATTAAATTGAGTGAATTTCATTTTTCGAGCCTAGGGACAAAATTATCATTTATGGAAAGTATAGAGGTAAAATGGTAATTTTGCCAAGGACGTGAATTAAATTAAATTGAGTATGAAATGGATTAAATTAATGTTAAATTCATTTATATAGATCTGGACAGATCAAATAAAGAGTTAGATCGAGGAAAAGAAAATGTGCCGAATTAATAGACTTTTAAATATGAACAAGTGTTGAGGTAAGTTCATGTAACTAAAATGTATGTTTATATGTTTAAATTAAATATTATGATTGTGAAATGTATGATTGTCATGAATAAACATAAATCACGTACCCAAAAATGTCAGACAAGTGTTAAGTCCCGTTCGAATAAAAGAAATTTGATGGATACATGATTTTTCGTGTTGATTATAGTCCTGCATATGTTGCAGACATTATAGCTCAGACGAGCATCCTGTGAAAAGCCTTCTCGAGCAATCCTGTTACATGGTTCCTGTGAGCATCCTGATTGGTAGTGATCTTACATATGTTGCGCACTACCGCAGCTCTTTGTGAGCGTCCTGTTACACGATTCGATCGGTTGTGATCCAACATTTATTACGGACACAAACTGTAACACCCCTTACCCGTGTCCAACGCCGGGACAAGATATGAGGCATTACCGGACTTAACTTGCTTGAACATACATTATTGGGCTATAAAATTTCTTTTCAAACTTAAAACTTTTCATTCATATTCATAACATCCTTATTATGGGCCTACGAGGCCCTAAACATACATTCGGAAGGTTTCGGGATTAAACCGAAAACTGTTGTTTGTTTAGAAAATTTTTTCCTAAACAGGGGCCACACGCCCATGTGGGTAGGCTGTGTGGTCACACACACCCATGTTCCTAACCCGTGTGAAATTTATTTATCATTTCGAACCTACAAGGGTTTTCATAAGCCCGTGTCAATGGCCCGTGTTCCTCACACGGCCTAGACACGCCGTGTCCTCACCCATGTATGAAATCCTTAGCATTCTATTTATGATGTCAGCAAACTCTTAAGGGCACACGGCCTAGGCACATGCCCGTGTGACGAATCGAATTCTCGTAAATTTGATGTAGGGGACACACGGCCTATCAACACACCCATGGGGGTTGACCGTGTGTCACCACGGCCTAGACACACGCCCGTGTGTCTACTTGTGTGGACAATTAGAAGGCTATTTACCAAGCCAATTGACACCCTGAAACATAAACACACATATACCTACACAAACAATACATGATAAGACAATAATACCCTATAAAGAACCACTAATCATCATTCAAACACTTCACATTTTACCTCATCATTTGCATAAGCTTTCCCTTCATAAAACTTATCATCATTAAAATATGAAACTTCACAAATATTGGCCAATTCCCTATGACCATAATACAAAATGAGTGTATAACATTAGTAACCAACACTTTGGCTATCAAATATAACATAGTACAAAATGGCCAAGCTCCTATACATGCCATACCCAAAATAAATCAACTTTACTATACCAAAAGAATGATTGATAGTGTGATTCGAGCTCCGACGTCCTACGATCCCTGAGCTAGCTTGGCGATACTACAAGGAAAAGGGAAAAGAGAGGGGTAAGCATATAGCTTAGTAAGTTTGCATGAATTAATATAGCAACATAAATACTCATAGTAAAATCCATTCATCATGGAACATTAGTAACACAAGTTCTCAAGTACTTTGACATACTTACTCATAATTATTCTTACCCATCACATATCACATTACGGATTTCATAACTCGTATTTTATTCATGGTACTTGTATCACTTCAGAACATAATTTAGCACTTATGCTACCTTGATCATAGAAATAAATCATTAACATCCTTAACTTAAATGGAACTCTTTGTCATCCTTATATAGTATTTAGCTCATTGTCATCTTTACATACTTAGCTCTTTTTCCCGTTGAACTACTCGGAATATCGGAGGATACTCAATCTCATCATACATATATCACGATGCCAATGCCATATCCCATATATGGTCTTACATGGGATCACCTCTTGATGCCGATGCCATATCTCAGATATGGTCTTGCACGGGATCTCTTAGCTCAACGTCGATGCTGTAACATCCCGGTTTAGACCCTAGCCTAAATAGTGGTTTTGAGACCACAAACTTGAGGTCAAAATAATATTTTAATATTATTCTTGGTGTTCAGTATATGTGATATAGCCTGTGTGAGAATTCTGTGTGGTAATTTTATCGATTGTGTGTTGAATTATGAAAAAAGATTTAATCGCATAAAGTGTAAAATGCTTTGTGCTAATTGTTAAGTGCTTAATTGTTGTTGTCTTTATAATAGGATGGCCTTATGGGGCAATTAAGCCATTTCTAAGTTAGTGGATGATTTAAAGACATTAGTGACCTTATGTTTATATGTTACTAAATGTTTATTAAAAGGGTTAATATGGTAAAATGTATATTAATATGTTTATAATAAAACATAAGAATAGAAAATGGAATTTTTCATCTTATGTTAGCCGAAATTAGCAAAGAAAAGAAAGAAATAAGCCAAGCTAGGTTTCGGCCATATACAAGCAAAATTAAGGTATGCTTTGACTTAAATTTTGGATGATTTTTATGTTTTTGAGATTGTTGCTTAGTCTACTATCAAGCCCATGTTGTAATTTAAAGAATTAATGATGTTTATGAGATGTGACATTGAAGAACATGTGAGCTTTGTGATGTTAGTTGGTGAAATATGAAAGCTTGATGTTGGGTTAACATAGTTTGTATTTGAATTTTTGGTGAAATTGAGTATTTTAGGCTAAATTGTGAAAAGTGTAAATTGAGGGACTAAAATGTGAAATAAATGAGATGTGTGGACTTGTATAAATATAGAGAGAATTTGGCTAGGCATGGGTGAAATGAAATTATGAGTATTTTGTGATTTTGTGAATTAGGGACTAAAGTGTCGAAATGTAAAAATGTGAGGGCTATTATGTAAAATGCCCTAAATATGTGTGTTTGGACTAAAATGAAAGATTTGGTGATTGAATGGATTGAATTTGAATGTGTATAGTGTTGGAGCACCGGCACCCCCATGGCGCAGCAAAATAAAATTAATTCCGGCGATCCAAACATTGAATCCATGTATGAGGAACGAATCGGGGTGAAATAAAGGTTTCGAAATTACCGAAACTTCAATCTGAGTAGACAGCGATGCCTCGGCAACAAGAGTTTTGATTTACTTTCGAACCAAGCCGCAACCTTTTTTCGATGTCGGCCTCTACATAATCACCCAGTTTGACTATGAACAGAAGAAATCTCCACAACTGTTTTGGAGGTTTATTTGCTTGACAGCTGCTAGACCTCACAAGTAATCTCTTAGGGTTTATATTAAGCTCTGTATCTTTTATTACCTTTTATAATTGGTATATCTTTAAAGAATCATAAAATTAAATAAATACAATAATTTTTTTAACCGAAAATTATAATTACATTAATTATATCTGAAAATTATAATTACATTAATTATAACAAGGATTTAGGTAAACTATATTATTTAAATTTATATACGAACCAAGTTTATATATTAATAGAACTATGTTCTCATAATGTGTACAACATCCTTGTACATATAATATGTTCAATATTTGATTGCCCAATTAAATTAATTCTTTAATTAATTTAATTAATGTGACAACCAAACACAATACCAACTATGTTTTATTCCATTCATTTCAACCATAGGGTGTGACCCTATAGGTTCTTGTAATGTTAGCAGTAATACTAGAACGATTCTAATGTCACAAACAATGAGTGGTATCTAGCAATGCATCATTGCTACCTAAGTTACAAGAAGTCATGATTCGACATAACCTTTTGTGATTAACCTTTCATGCATTAATCCTTATGTCCTTTATCTCTAGAACGGACACAAGTTATGAAATAGTCAGACTTGCATAGTCTATCCCATGTTTCTTGATATCTTGAGTAGACTATGATATACAAATTAGTATGACATCTCATATCAACTTATTTGAGCATGACCATGCATTTCTAGTCTTACTCAATCAAGTGGCCTAAGATATTACTCCTATTATGTAGGAGGGACTTATCCTATATTGATCAACCATATCCTTCTACATAGATTGTGGTATATCCAACATCAACCTTTATTGAACAACCTGTTACGGTGTACGTTTGACTGTATCAAAATATACAACTTATGATGTTGGGATAATGATGATCTCAAGTCTGAGGATTATATACATATTAATCACTATGAGTAATGTTGTGACAATTACATAATAATCCAAGAAACATACTCATAGCGAGTCAGTCCAATATGTTGTTCTCTAACACACATATTCATGCATTGATTTTGACACTCCATATCAATGACAACTCTTTATCATCAATCAACTACATGTTAGTCTTAATGCATTATTGTTGTCCTAGTCAACAATAATAATTGACTAAGGATCTTTTAAGGATAATCATATTATTCTCAGGACATTATTATAAAACATTTTATTTATACACACAGAAAGAAAAAACTTAAATAATAATGACAACGCTTTATATTAATAAACATGGTAAATTAAGTATGTTATTACAACCATCTCATGATTGATCTTTGGGCATACTCTTACATATAGACCAAGAGAGGAGAGGTTTGGATCGAGATCGAGGCAAAGACAAAGTGCTCGATTAATCGACCGTTTCGGTATATCGACGTCTGAGGTAAGTTCAGATATAATACTTGCTATTAAAATAGTATCTATGTGATGAATAATGAATGAATGTATATTAATAGAATAGAATGTGTTATGTACGAGTTCGAGTATTGAGGCACTAAGTGTACGAAATTGAATTGATACAGGGTTGAATTAGCATTGTGTGTGTGAAACGATAGAAGTTACGACTTTAATGATTACTACTGTGTGTGCGAAACGATAGAAGCTACAGCTTTAATGATTAGCACTGTGTGTCCGAAAAGATAGAAGCTTTGGCTTATCGAATTGGCATTGTGTGTGCGATACCGATATAAGTTCGGTTTAACATATTGGCACTAAGTGTGCGATGACAATTATGTTTCAATTATGAAATTGGCACTAAGTGTGTGAATTTATCAAAGGAATAGCAAAGGTTGAATAAGAGGTAATATTGAGAAATTGAGTTGTATAAATGGTGAGTAACTATGTGTTGATCAAGGTATGTTTGAACCTATGTGGTTGATGATAGATTTAAGAGTTGAATGAATAGATATTTGAGTATATGGTTGAGATTGATAATGTGCTTAGTTGTGTTTTTATCTATGTGATGGTTGGATAGCATGGTTAGTGAGTAACTAAGTGTTGGCAAAGGTATGTATGGTACCTATGTTGTTGGTGAAATTGAAAGTAGATGAATGAAATGCTATGTGAGTATTGGATATAGTTGAAATTGTGTATCATTGGTAAATTATCTATGTGATGGTTCAATTTGTACATTAATTTGATTCAATGAGTTAATTGTATTGTATTTCCAACTTACTAAGCTTTGAAAGCTTATTGTGTGATTTGTTTCTCTGTTTTACAGTGTCAACAGTGCTAGCTCGGATCCGGCAATTGTCAGCATCTCTATCACACTATCGGCAATCTATTTTGGTACTTTTGGAAAGATGTATATAGTTGAGATATGGCATGTATAGGCTAGAGGTTATGGTATGTTTTGAAATGCTTAATCCTTGCCATGTGATTTGGCTTGGAAGTTGAATGATGTTGAGCTTATGAATGAGATATAAATTTGGTATATTTCATGGTTAGGTAGTTGATGAAAGATGTGGTTTGAAGATGAATTTTGGCATGAATTATATAATGCTAGATATATATATGTTTTGGTATGTACAATTGTTACCTTGAATGGACTCATTTGTAAAGATATTAGGAATGGAAGTAGATGATATTGCTGATGATTAATTGGTGCAGGAAATGGTATGTTTTAAAAGCCTTTAGAAGTATGAATTGGTGTTGCTTTGAAGTTTGTAGGTATGATTCAAGTGTGGGTGACAAATTGGCCTTGCAAATGACCTATTTTATATACATGGCCAACAGGCACGGGCGTGTGTCCCTGTAGTGCGATTTAAGGGTCACTTCATGGTGTGTCTGTACAGGTTACAAGGCCGTGGGCCACGGACGTGTTTGGTAGCCGTGTAACCAAGTCAGTAGCTAGCCTAATTTCACATGGCCATGGCACACGGGCGTGTCTAGTAGCCGTGGGGATAAGTCAGAATGTATGCTCTATTTTGGCACAGCCTGGACACATACTGCACGGGTGTGTGATCTCAGTAGTATTAAAAAATGTTTAAGTTTTTGAAAACTTTCGTAAGTGTTCAGTTTAGTCTCGACTTCCTTCTAGCATGCGTTAAGGTCTTGAAGACCTCGATAAGGGACTATATGCTCGTGCTTGAATATGTTTGATTGATGTTTGACTTTGTGTCGTGAAATGGATGTGAAATGTTCTGATTATTCAGTAATGCCTCTTAACCCTTTTTCGACGACAGTTTCAGGTTAGGGGTGTTACATATTATTGGTATCAGAGCTACAGTTTAGTCGATTCTCGGACTAACGTAGCGTGTATGGGTCTAGCTATACATGCCATATATATGAAATTACGATAGTGTGATGAATCTTGACACTTATAAATGTGTTTTGTATAACAAATGGATCCCGATCGAGTAGTTGTTGACGATGTATAAAGCAATGCGCTTACTCTCGCTCAAGGGACAGCGCCGGCCACATCTAGGCTGAATGAAAGTAGTGAGAGAGGAGAGGCTAAGCAAGTCTTCTTTCGAATGATAAGTGAGTGGTTTTCAGAGTTCGTTTAAACGAATCCGGCTGCTCCACAACCTCTACCCCTAAAAGTACCTGTTGTTCCACAAGTGGTAGATCCAATCAGATAGAATAAACCTCTTGTGGATAAGATTCGTAAGTATGGGGCCGAAGAATTTAGGGCCACAGTTGATGACGATGCTGAGCGAGCTGAGTTTTGGCTTGAGAATACAATTCAGGTATTCGATGAGATGTCGTTGACTCCTGATGAGTGTATCAAGTCTGCAGTTTCTTTATTGAGAGTATAGCTTATAACTAGTGAAAGACGTTGACATCCGTGGTTCCGAGAGAGAGAATAACCTGGGATTTCTTTCAAGTTGAGTTCAGAAAGAAGTATATCAGTCAACGATTCATTGACCAGAAACGTAAAGAGTTTCTAGAACTAAAATAAGGCCATTTGTCAGTTACTGGGTACGAGCGAGAATTTGTGAGATTGAGCCAATTTGCACGGGAATGTGTTTCTACTGAAGCTACTATATGTAAACGCTTCATAGAAGGATTGAATGAGGACATTAAGTTGTTGGTTGGGATACTTGATATAAATGAATTTGTTGTGTTAGTCGAAAGAACCTGCAAAGCGGAGGATCTCAGTAAAGAAAAGAAGAAAGCCGTCTCTGAAGCTCGTGATGAAAGAAAAAGATTGATGAGTAAGTCATCTCAACCTTCGACAAAGAAATTCAGAGATACAAGCAACCAATCAAATACTTCATTTGGATATATGAGTAGAGATCGTATGAGACTTGATCGTGTCAAACAGTCGAGTTTTAATATTTATAAAAAGAATGATCGAACCTATAGACTAATTATGACAACGATAGAGACAAGTGCACCTATCGAACATTAGTATAGTTTATACAAGAATATCTTATCGAACCCAAGGGAACCTAAAAGTACTACTACTCACTTTCTTTCCATTATTTAGCTTAAAATATGGAGTGATTGGTTTGTAAAACTAATGAAAAACTAAACTAGATGCAAAGACAAAAGAATGAATTGGAGAAAGACTTTAGGAAAACTCAGTTGATGAAGATGATACCCTTAGGAAGAATCCACCTATGACTTCACTTATTATTTATTCCCCAAACCATATGATTTCTTTACTTAGCTTGATCCGTGAGACTCCCTAACCTATATTAAACTCTCTCTCGAGGCGAATAGCGTCTAACCTTAGGTTAATTAGTGAAACTCTCGTTCTCTTATAATAACCCCCTAAGGAAGCGGTAAATCGATCAATAGATTCCCATATTAGGTTTCACCTTAATCTGGCAAAATCTCATAACCCTATCTCTAGGCGCCCGATCAACTCCGCTCAATTATGCTAGATCTACTCCTAGGTAGGGTCTATTCCTCCTCCACCTAAGCATATCAGATTAAATTAAGCAACATAATTAAGAACAAACTAAGTACTTATCATATAATTTAGAAATCAAATAACAGAATCCATTATAGGTTTCATCCCCTTCAGGTATTTGAAGGGTTTAGTTCATAACTAAATAAGAAAACATCTCAAGATAAAAGATAAAACAAAACATGAGAAATCCCTAAACCTCCCTGAAGGAATTGAAGGAGAGATCCTCCGTCTTGAATAGAGTTCTGACTTCTTGAGATGGATCAACTGGCTATCTTCAAGTGATTCCCTAAAAGATGAAAGCTTTGGCAAAAGCCTCTGCCAAAAACTCGTGCTGTTTCAGCTTCTGCCGAGCTCTCTTTTTAGTTGCTACCTTGGGTGTTTATATAGGCTTTGAGATGCTTTACTTGGCTCCTAAGTATCCTAATTCAAGTAGAATTCCTCCTAAGATGTTTAAGTAGACTTAGGAATGTGTTTCTTTGCCTCCAAGCATCCAAATCCGAGTGAAATTGCTCTTTCCCGTGGCAGGGGCATGGCCATGGTACACGCCCGTGTAAATCGTCTTCAGGCCGTGTCTCGATTCTGTCGATTGGGGCACGGCCATGTAAATCATGGCATGGCCGTGTGAAGTAATTTGATGAGGTACGGCTGTGTGGCTTGAAGTCCAGGCTGAGTCGATTTCCTCTTTGGCCCAAATTGGCCCGTTTTAAGCCCGTTTCTCATTCTTTTCGTCCTCGGGTGGTTTCCTGAGTATAAACATGAAAAGAAAGGATTAAAAGCACTTTTTTACATAAATCAAGGGCTAAATCATCCAAAAGCATACTAAATATGAGGTTAAAATATGTTACTTTTACTGTTTATCAAATGCCCCCACACTTAAGCTTTTGCTTGTCCTCAAGCAAAATTCTCAACTTACAATTAAAAAACAACTTTCCATAATTCATAATTCTTATCGACAATGTCTCATCATAATTCATAGATAATTTATACATGGATAATTTAACTCAAATAGTCATAAAGAGTCAAGCAATTCAAAGTCATACCTTAGTAGCACGAAAACATAGGTGTCTTCCCTTATATAAATAATTACCTTTAATTCAAAACTGACAAGAACTGACATCCTTACTAAAGATTCACTCAAATCACTCAAAGGTGTTTAAGGTTCACAATAAGCACTCATAAGTCAAACTTGAAAAGTTAATACCATAGGCTTGCCTGAAAATCAAATCTCCACCACTGTATATGAGATGATACACAGATCAAAAGGTCTTTATCAGGGCTGTAACGAGGCTTGGGTTAAAGGTGTTGATAAAGGCTGAATTAGAGGGTTAGAATCGAGACTAACTTGACAAATTACCTAACTAGAAACAATGAACTAAATATGAATATTTACATCGAATGAAAACTAATAATACCTACTATTGATAATTACTCTATAATAAAGAGTATTTTCATCACTTAAAATTTGATAATACTTTAATACGAGCTTTTTCTTCAACAATTGGAGTTTAATTGCTCTAAGCTCTTTTATATACTACTAATATTGAATATACAGATTTTTTTAAGAACAAACTAAAATATTACATCATAAATGATAAATGTAACTACTGAACTAATATAATTCGGCAACTTAATTAAATCAAACCTCGATTAAAGGGTAGTCAAAAGAAAGGGTGATGACAAATACAAAGGTGTTTTGGGTTAATATTAGTGGGTGAGTCAATAAAAAGGTTGTTAGGATTCAACGGGGTTTACTAGGGGTTAAATTGTGAAGGTAGGCTTTTTAGTGGAGTGAATGGGTTAAAACCTAGGTGCCTTTATCATTTCAGTATTTCAAATCATTAATGTGGTCTCGACATGCATAAACGAGGCAAGATCTAGAATAAAAATTCAAAGTTGACACACTCATAATCAATTAAAGTGAGCATGAAAAAGAATATATGCTCTATAAGGCTCAAAATCTCACAAAAATTATGGGTGTTTTTGACCTCAATCCCTGTAAATTTCAAACTTCAAAGTAATACTCAAATTCAGTTCAACGACCTATTAATTTTAATTTTTGAAGGTAGACTTATCATGCTCGATTCTCCAAGATCCTTGATTTAATCATCAATGCACAATTAACTATGACTTACTCTAAAACATATCAATAAAAATCATAAATCATTAGAAATTTCATCCTAATTAGTAATATGAGAAAAATACTTTCGAATCAAGACTAAATTTAGGATTTTGAGAATAATGCAAAAAGTTTTACACTTTTACCCCCACACTAAGATGTACATTGCCCTCAATGTACAAAGATAGATAAACAATTATGTAATAATAAAATCAAAAGAGAAGGGGAGAAGTAACGCTTCCTTAATTTTTGGATGAAGTCTATGAAAAGAAACCGAATAAGATTGGAGGTGAACGTGGGGAAGCATCTCGAACCGTTTGAAATTGAATCCTCGAAGTAGCTGGCTTGGTTTTATTATATCCTAAGCTAAATATAAATATCATAAAGAATAAGAAGAAGAAAATAAAATAAAATAAAGTAAAAAATAATGATGAAATAAAATAAAAACAAAAATAAATAATGGAAAATGAAAGACAACTAGAAAAATGGAGAATGAGGTTTAAATAGAGATGTAGCCCGTGTTTTGAGATTTTGAATTTTGAACGCATTCAGGGTGTTTGGGCATGGCCATGGGTGTCGTGGCACGCCCGTGTCTTTCTTCACCGGTTATTTGATATGGGCATGCTCCTCCCGTGTTTGATAAGTCAGAATGTTGGCACGATTGGGAGGCACGGCCGTGTTTAGCCTGTGCTTGACAAGTCAAGAACCTCAAGACGGGCGCCGACACGGCGTGGACTATTATCATTACTGTGTTGGGAAAAGAAATTTTTTTATGTCGTGCATGGCTACTGGCACGCCCATGGTTTATCCCCTGGCTTCCATACAGCCACGGGCATGCCCGTGTGTAGGGCCGTGTGGCCTAGAAATATGTTCTTTAGTTAGTTTATGGTTAGGTGCTAAAAAGAAAAAGAAAAAAGAAAAAAGAAAAAATAATAAAAATGTAAAAATGGGGTTAGTCCTCGGGTTGCCTCCCGAAAAGTGCTCATTTATAGTCTTATCTAAACTTTACCTCTCATTCGTATGGTCATGGTGGTTTGAGGACGTGAAAATCCTTTCTCTTGCGATCACTTCGGTTATGGACATATAGTTTAAATAGAGTAATGTTTACCTCAAAAGTGTCAAATTTAGGATTGCTGACCTCGATTGTGCCATATAGGAAGACATTTAGTACCTCAAAAGTGATTTCTTCGTTTGTCTTGAGGTCTGAATTGGTGATTCGAGGGTCTTCCTTATTCAACAATACCTGATCTCCTAATTTGAAGTGATTCATTGTTCCTATCAGCTCGTCTGGGGGCTCCTTCGGTTTCACTTCGTGCGGTTCCTATTCCTCTTTGATTTGTGTTTCCTGCTCTTTTAGTTTGTCAACCCTAAGGCTTTGTTCCTTATGTATTTCTTCTTTGTTGGCACGAGGTCTAGGATCTAACTCAGCTAAGTGATTTCGTGATGCTTCCTGTAAAGGAGGTTGAACCAAATGATTATCAATAGAATTAACGTTCGTACCTTTATTACTCGATGTCCTAGTGAGTTAAGAGCTTGAAGAGTGATTGTTTCGCCGCTCTACACGAAGTGTGAGTTCACCGAATTCTTCCCTCGTGTGGTCTTTCTTTATTGCATCGGGATATGGCGACGAGGTTGGTACTCTATAATTGCCGCTTTTGGTAAATCATGGTACACCTCAACCTTACCTTTTCTTACCACGTGTTCTTCCCTTGGGTTTGGATCCACTAACAATTCAACGTTATGAGCTTGTACGACTTGGGGTCCATGATTCGGCTCAAGTTTGTAGCCTTGTGGTGTTTCTGTGGTGAAAGTTGAACAATTTGATTATCAACTGAATTTACTTTCTCACATTCATCACTTGATGTCCTGGCCGAGTCAAAATCTTGTAGACTAATTGATTCGTCACCTACACGAAGAATGAGTTCTCCTGTACCAACATTAATTTTAGCCCTAGCAGTTGCTAGAAACGGTTTTCCTAAAATTAAAGGAATCGAATTGTCCTCATCCATGTCTAAAATGACAAAGTCTACTGGGAATACGAATTTATCAATTTTGATTAGAACATTTTCTATTATACCCCTAGGAATTCTTATAGTTTTATTAGTTAATTGAATGCTCATCCTAGTTTGTCTGGGTTTCCCTAGACCTAGTTGTTTAAACATTTTGTAAGGCATAACATTGATACTTGCCCCTAAATCTGCTAACGCATTATCAATAGATAAACTACCAATTAAACATGGAATTATAAAACTCCCTGGATCTTTTAATTTTCGTGGTAGTTTATTTTGTAGAATTGCTGAGCACATTGAGTTTTGCTCCACGTGATGCCCTTTGTCTAATTTGCGTTTGTTGGTCAAGAGCTGTCTTAAAAATTTCCTCGAGTTGGTATCTAAAAAAGAGCTTCAAGAAGAGGTAAGTTAATATGTATTTTCTTTAAGAGTTTAAGAAACTTACCGAACTGTTCCTCGGAATCGTCTCTTTTTATTGCTTCAGGATAAGGTATGCGAGGTTGGTACTCCTTGATTACCGATTTTTGCTTTTCTTGTGTTACCTCTATCTTACATTCGTCTACCTTGTTTTCTTGTATTGAGTTTGGTTCATCTAACCCCTTACTGTCTTGAGCTGAGATGGCTTGAATTTGCTCATTTGGGTTAATCCCGGTGTTACTTGGTAAACGTCCTAGCGGTCGTTCTGACATTAGCTTTGCGAGTTGTTCGACTGCATTCGTGGCTTCTTTTACTGACTTCACAAGTTCTCCAAATCGGTTCTCGCTACTTTTAAGTGCTTTCTCAGTTTTTTGGAAACGATTTTCTGTGTTTTCCATGAATTTTGTCAGCATCTCTTTAAGATTTGGCTCTTCTTCTTGTTGGTGAGGTTGTTGTTGAAAATCTAGAGAAAGTTTCGATCTTTGGCTATTTTGATCATCCCACGAGAAATTGGGATAGTACTTCCAACCTGCATTATAAGTGTCACTATAAAAATTATTTTGATATCTAGAATAGTTACATGTATAGTGAGCTTGCTTGTTTTCCATGCCATATCCGTAGAGTGGGTACTCAGGATTCGCCACGCCTTCTAGATTCAAATCATATTGTAACATCCTAAATTAAGGCCTTTGCATTTTGTGTGTTTGTGTGTGAATGCTATGTTGGACATGTTAGTTTAGGGTACTTTAGGATCTAGGAATGATTTAGGGGTAAGCCGGAGTCTTGGTAAAAATTTTCTTTTTGAGCACTTTCAAGGGAAGCTAGCTGAATTACGCCTTAAGGGGTATTGTTTGTGTTGGATGGAAAAAAGATTGCCTTAGTAAAGTGGCAAGGAGGCGCCACTTAAAGGTTGAGGTAGGTGACGCCACAAGGGAGCTGGAGGGAGCAGGTTCAAGTCGCGTGGTACTCATTTTAAGATTTCTTTTTGGCGTCAAGGGGAGTAGAGGTAGAGTTTGGCTGGGATGCTTGAAGAGGGGAGAGTTGAATGGGTCAAAAAAATTCAAATGTATGGACATGAGTAAAAAGTGGGTTTTGGAAGCTTTCAAATAAATTCGAATGAGTGATCAAGAGGAAATTAAGGAGAAAAAGAAGGGATTGAAGGGGTGTGGGGTGCTAGCCGAATTTTGAAAAGGGTTAGGTGATATTGGGCATTCAGTTTTAAGTGTGTGAGAATGTGTCAAAAATCCAAGAGGGGTTAGCTTTAGGTGCTAAACTTTTGTGGTGTTAGTTTCGGCATTTGAGCGTAAGACATTTTTGACCAATGTGGTCCATTTTCTTTGAATAGCTGCAATTCCCAAGAGCAAGTATTCATTCTTATTTAGTCAAAACCAAAAATCAATTCTTTTCTCTCATCCTCTCTTTGCATTTTGGCAACTTAGGTTCTTTGCTTTGTCAACAGAAGTCGAAACCCCATTCTCCATTTCTTCTTTCTATCTCTTCTATTTCTTGTTTAGCCGAACTTCCATTCACTCTTAATTCTCCTTTTCATTTTTGTTTCCTCGGTTTATTCTCTTCTCCCTCTTTTCTCTTCCTCATCCATACTTTGTGTTAGCCGAATCCACAAAGGCCATTAGGTATCCATCTCTTCATAGCCGAAACTACTATTACCTTTCTTCTTTTTCTTCAAACTCTTACCTTTTTCCTATTTTTATCAAGTGCCGAATACTCCTTGGTTTGCCGTTCACTTTTGAGACACCTGCCGATTTGGTAAGCTTCATCTTTGTTGAACCTTCATTCCTCCTTTGGCCATGCTAAATCTTTCTTTTTGGCCGAATAGAGGAGGGGTGTTTCTTTGTAGTACTCTAATCTTTTGGTTTGACTATTTGCACTTGTGGGCGTCTAAACTCGTGTTATTTCTTTTGGGAGTAGAAGCCGAATCGAATCACCCTTTTTGTCGGGAGCGCAAGTCGAATCCTCGGGTGTTATTCGTTAGGAGTTAAGGTAAGAGGCAGTCTCTCTTATTTCGTTATCTCCCGAATGGCTAATTGGCCTAATGTTTGGATGCTTGGCCGAATATAGGTGGAAGTGGTGTCGCATTCTTTTTGGAGATTTTCGGGATTCGCTTGACTTGTGAACCAAGCCTAAAGCTTTCGGGTTTTTTTGTCGATCTAGGTAAGGAGATCTATTCAGCTAAACGTGTAAGTCTATTCATATATTACTCTATGTGTTAACTCGGTCTTCTGACTAAGATCTGTTCCATGGACTCGAATGCCAGCAATTCTAAGGAGGGGGTTGGACCCGTGAACCCAGCCCTTAGGTTTAAGAAGCGATCAGTGTCAGCAGTTCGAGATTAGCCACCAGGTTGTGGGCCGACTTCTGAGCAGAGTCGTAGGCAGATAGCAGTGGTTTCGATTAGTGATAGTGTCGACGTTGAGAGTGTGATATTACGTGTTATCAGGTGTGTAACTCTCACACACTTCGTATGTTATTTTGTTAAAAGCTATTATGTCTGAAAGCCAAAGTGACGTTATTAGTCACTAAAATACCCTTGTGGGTAAAAGCGAGGACTCTGGGTAAGTCTACTATGTGTTGTTATCAGTGAATGCATGTATTACAAGCCTGAATATGCCATGTTAGTTAATTGTTAAGCATGAACATACCATATTAACTATTAAACATGAACATGGAATTGGGTTATGAGGTGAAGAGGGAGGAAACATGATCTTTTAGACTGTCACCAGTGGTTTGGTACCACAAGTGGGTTAGCCCCAGATAATCTTATATCTTGTGACTAAGTCTTAGTGGTTTGAACCACCAGTGGTTTGGTACCACCTATAAGTTATTTAGTGACTCATCCTAGTGGTTCAGTACCACAGTGGGTTGACCCCACATATGTTCATTCCGGGATTGTCACCAGTGGTTTGGTACCACAAGTGGGTTGGCTCCACGTATTCTCTTTTGTGACATTTGTCACCAGTAGTTTGGAACCACCAGTGGCTAGGTGCCACAGATTTTGGGTAGTTTCAGGAGACATGATGGATGGACATAATAGGGTGGTTGGGTCGCATTACATGCATGCATAATATATGAATTTGGGTGAGAGCCCAAAGTACATTTGGACGGGGATTTACACACTGAGTATCGGTGACTCACCCTCTCCGTTAAAATTTTGCAGGTAATCCTTAGACCGCGGATATAGAGCCGAGGTGGACTCGAGGTGGCCATGCATAATGTTTTAAGTAATTTTATCTTTAATATTTATTTTGGATTATTCCTACTTTAATTTGGCTTTTTGGTATTGTAATAAGGCCATTTAAATGTTAATTTGGGGTTTTATTTATTTTTATTAACTCTCTTTATTTTATTTTGGATATTAAGGCTTGCCTAATAAATTGTCCAAATGGATGATTTTCAAAACTTAAGAACTGTGAGACTTTACAATTGGCTAACTAAATTTTGGGCTTTGGTAGCAAAGTAACTAAATTTTCAAACTAAGACTCAAAGTTGTTTCCAATTGATCACTCAATGTAAATTCTGTTTCTACAAAATTAAATTTTTTTTTTGTTTCTTTTCCTGTGACATGCCAGATTCAGTCGTAGCATTTTGATCGGGTTTGGGGTGTTACACATATTGTATTTTGGATGTACCTGCAAGGGACTATACCAATCATCAAGCTTTTTATTCATCATCTCTAACTGATTAGATAACTTGTGACCACGTCGAGGTTGAAGACACTGGCTGTTTTAGTAGGAATTGCCCCCATGCCTTGCCACTGATAATTATTCAATGCCATCTTTTCCATAGACTAAAATTTTCTTCCAAAAGCAAAATAGAGAAAAGAAAAAAATTAGCAAAGTAAAAAAATTAAAAATAAAAATAATAAAAATAAAAATAAATAAAAATAAATTGTAAAAAAAATTTGGCTAAAGTAATAAAAATAGAGGTTTCATAATATTTTAGCGTTCCCCGGCAACGGCGCCAAAAACTTGATCGTGTCAAACAGTCGAGTTTTAATATTTATAAAATGAATGACCGAGCCTATAGACTAATTATGACAACGATAGAGGTAAGTGCACCTATCGAACAGTAGTATAGTTTAGGAAAGAATATCTTATCGAACCTAAGGGAACCTAAAAGTACTACTACTTACTTTCTTTCTATTATTTAGCCTAGAATATGGAGTGATTTGAAACTAATGAAAAACTAAACTAGATGCAAAGACAAAAGAATGAATTGGAGAAAGACTTTAGGAAAACTCAGTTGATGAAGACGATACCCTCAGGAAGAATCCACCTATGACTTCACTTATTATTTATTCCCCAAACCATATGATTTCTTTACTTAGCTTGATCCGTGAGACTCCCTAACCTATATTAAACCCTCTCTCGAGGCGAATAATGTCTAACCTTAGGATAATTAGTGGAACTCCTGTTCTCTTATAATAACCCCCTAAGGAAGCAGTAAATCGATCAATGGATTCCCATATTAGGTTTCACCCTAATCTGACAAAATCTCGTAACCCTATCTCTAGGCGCCCGATCAACTCTGCTCAATTATGATAGATCTACTCTTAGGTAGGGTCTATTCCTCCTCCACCTAAGCACATCAGATTAAATTAAGCAACATAATTAAGAACAAACTAAGTACTTATCATATAATTTAGAAATCAAATAAAAAATCCATCATAGGTTTCATCCTCTTCAGGTATCTAAAGGGTTTAGTTCATAACTAAATAAGAAAACATCTCAAGAGAAAAGATAAAACAAAACATGAGAAATCCCTAAAACTCCCTGAAGGAATTGAAGGAGAGATCCTCCGTCTTGAATAGAGTTCCAGCTTTTGAGATGGATCAATTGGCTATCTTCAAGTGATTCCCTAAAAGATGAAAGCTTCGGCAAAAGCCTCTGCCAAAAACCCATCCTGTTTCGACTTCGAGCTCTCTTTTTAATTGCTACCTTGGGTGTTTATATAGGCTTTGAGATGCTTTACTTTGCTCCTAAGTATCCTAATTCAAGTAGAATTCCTCCTAGGGTGTTTAAGTAGACTTAGGAATGTGTTTCTTTGCCTCCAAGCATCCAAATCTGAGTGAAATTGCTCTTTCTCGCGGCAGGGGCACGGCCATGGTACACGCTCGTGTAAATCGTCTTCAGGCCATGTCTCAATTCTATCGATTGGGGCACAGCCATGTAAATCGTGGCATGGTCGCGTGAAGTAATTTGACGAGGCACGGCCATGTGGCTCGAAATCCAGGCCATGTCGATTTCCTCTTTGGCCCAAATTAGCCTGTTTTAAGACTGTTTCTTGTTCTTTTCATCCTTGGGTGCTTTCCTGAGTATAAACATGAAAAGAAAGGATTAAAAGCACCTTTTTAGATAAATCAAGGGCTAAATCATCCAAAAGTATACTAAATATGGGGTTAAAATATGTTACTTTTACGGTTTATCAAGACTAAGTGTTGATCCAGGAACTCAAGCTCCAATAGAATCAGTTGTTGATAGTGCCAAAAGTAACAAACCTGGTGTAGACAGTGTGGAAGACGACATGTGGGAGAATGCTGGGGCAAGTACAACAATAAAGTTTTCTATAAATGTGGATCACGAGATCACTTCATTCGAGACTGCCCAAAGATGGCTGAGGAAGAAAATGTTCAAAATGTGAGATCGAGTAATGTGATGGCTAGGGGTAGACCACCCAAAACACCGAAAATGTGAGCGAAAGCTAGAGAAAGACTACTAATACAGTTGTGAGATCGGAGGCGAGAGCACCTGCCCTAGCCTATACTATTCGAGCACGAGAGGAAGCATCATCTCCAGATGTCATCACTGGTACTTTTACTCTATTTGATACTGATGTGATTGTATTGACAGGTCCAGGTTCTACTCATTCCTATGTGTGTGTGAATCTAGTATCGAGTAAGACTCTATCTGTTGAGTCTACTGAATTTTTGGTTAGAGTATCGAACCCCTTAAGCAAGTGTGTCTTGGTGGATAATGTGCATAAGAATTGCCCATTGATGTTTCGGGATAAATGCTTTCCGGTTAATTTGATGTTGTTACCATTCGATGAATTTGACATAATTTTGGGTATGGATTGGCTCACTTTGCATAATGCTATTGTGAAATGTAAACGAAAAAGTATTGAATTGAGAAGTTAGAATGGTGAGATAGTTCGAATTGAATCCAGTGATTTGAAAGGGTTACCAGTTGTTGTATCTGTGATGAAAGCTTTGAATTATGTGAGTAAGGGTTGCGAAGGCTATCTGGCATATGTGATTGATACAAAAGTGTTAAAAAAGAGAGTTAAAGAATCTGATGTGCCAAAAACTACTTTTAGAACGAGGTACGGGTATTATGAATTCTTAGTGATGCCTTTCGGACTAACGAAAGCTCCTAAAGTGTTTATGGATTTGATGAATTGGATATTCAGACCGTAGTTGGATCGCTTTGTTGTAGTGTTTATTGATGATATTCTGGTTTATTCCGGTGATGAGACACAACATGCCGAACATTTGAGAATTGTGTTATAGACTTTTCGTGAGAAGCGTTTGTATGCAAAGTTTTGTAAATGAGAGTTTTGGTTGTGCGAGGTTGGATTTCTAGCACATATTATATCAGCTGCAGGAATACGAGTTAATCGGAGTAAAATCTCAGCTATTTTAGAATGGAAACCTCTGAGAAATGTGTTTGAAGTTCGTAGTCTTCTGGGACTAGCGAGATATTATAGACAGTTCCTGAAAGGCTTTTTGATGATTGTGGCTCCGTTGACAAAGTTGCTACAGAAAGATGTTAAATTTGAGTGGTCAGAAAAGTGCCATCAGAGTTTTGAGCAGTTGAAAGCGTTGTTGACGAAAGTGCCAATGTTAGTTTAGCTTGAATCGGGCAAAAAAATTATAGTTTACAGTTATGCATCATTGAATGGTTTGGCTGTGTGCTGATGCAAGAAGGAAAAGTTATTGCTTATGCTTCGAGGCAGTTAAAGCTGCATGAAAAGAACTACCCGACACACGACCTTGAATTGGAAGCAATTGTATTCGCATTGAAGATTTGGTGTCACTACTTATTTGGTGAGAAATGTCATATTTATACTGATCACAAGAGCTTGAAGTACTTGATAACTCAGAAAGAATTGAAATTACGAAAGAATTGAAAGACTATGAACTTGTAATTGATTATCATCTGGGTAAAGCTAATATTCTAGCTGATACTTTATACCGAAAGTCTATATGTGCTTTGTGAACAATGAATGCTTAGAAAGATCTGTGTGATGATAGTGCGATTTTGGCCGAGTTGAAAGTAAAGCCGATGTTTGTATGTTAGATTTGTGATGCGCAAAAAAGTGATGTTGAAATGATGGCTAAACGAACTCAGTGTGAATTGAATGTTGATTTAGAATTTCAAGTTGATAGTGATGATTGTCTGAGATTTAGAGATCGGATTTGTATTCGAGAAATTCAGAGTTGATTCAGATGATTTTGAATGAAACTCACAATAGTCGATTGACTGTTCACCCAAGGAGTACAAAAATGTATAATGATCCGAAACAGTTTTATTAGTGGCATGGTATGAAATGGGACCTCTCTGACTTTGTGTCGAAATGTTTAATTTGTCAGCAAGTTAAAGCTGAACATCAGGTTGCATTTGATTTGTTATGGACTTTGTGTCGAGATTGCCTTTGTCTCCGGGAAAGAAAGATACAATCTGGGTGATAGTCGATAGATTGACGAAGTCAGCTTATTTTATTCCTGTGAGAACAAATTATTCACTTGATTGATTAGTTGAATTATATATTACTGAAATTGTGAGAATTATGGGGTTGATTTAATAAAAGAAATTGAACAGAAAGTGAAAGTAATTCGTGATAGCTTGAAAGCAACCTCAGATCGTCAGAAATCTTATGCAGACTTGAAACAAAAAGATATTGAATTTGAGATCATTGAACGAGTTGGGTCGGTTGCTTGTAGATTGATGATGCCACCTGAGTTAGATAAGATCCATAATGAGTTTCATGTGTCGATGCTTCAACGGTACAGATCTGATCCGTCTCATATGATTGCTCCTACTTAGGTTGAAATTCAGAAAAAATTGTATTATAGTGAAGAACCGATTCGAATCTTGGCATGAGAGACCAAAGAGATGAGAGATAAGAATTTCCTTAGTGAAGGTGTTGTGGCACAAACACGGAGTTGAAGAGGCTACGTGGGACCCTGAG
Source organism: Gossypium rotundifolium (assembly GCA_025506655.1). NCBI lineage: Eukaryota > Viridiplantae > Streptophyta > Magnoliopsida > Malvales > Malvaceae > Gossypium > Gossypium rotundifolium. The sequence goes on along the minus strand of CP106726.1, from coordinate 55,004,132 downwards.
AATGTTATGAGAGAGCAATATCCACATTTATTCACTGGTAAGATTTTCGTGGACAAAAATCCCTAAGAAGGGAGAGTTGTAAAAGACCGGTTTAGACCTTAGTCTAAATAGTGGTTTTGAGACCACAAATTCGAGGTTAGAATAATATTTTAATATTATTCTTGGTGTTTAGTATATGTGATATAGCCTATGTAAGAATTTTGTGTGGTAATTTTATCGACTGTGTGTCGAATTATGAAAAAGGATTTAATCGCATAAAGTGTAAAATGCTTTGTGCTAATTGTTAAGTGCTTAATTGTTGTTGTCTTTATAATAGTATTGCCTTATGAGGCAATTAAGCCATTTATAAGTTAGTGGATGATGTCAAGGCATTAGTGACCTTAAGTTTATATGTTACTAAATATTTACTAAAAGGGTTAATATGGTAAAATGTATATTAATATGTTTATAATAAAACATAAGAATAGAAAATGGCATTTGTTCATCTTATGTTAGCCGAAATTAGCAAAGAAAAGAAAGAAATAAGCCAAGCTAGGTTTCAGCTATATACAAGCAAAATTAAGGTATGCTTTGACTTTAGCTTTTGATGATTTTTATGTTTTTGAGATTGTTGCTTAGTCTACTATCAAGCCCATGTTGTAATTTAAAGAATTGATGATGTTTATAAGATGTGCCATTCAAGAACATGTAAGCTTTGTGATGTTAGTTGGTGAAATGTGAAAGCTTGGTGTTGGGTTAACATAGTTTGTATTTGAATTTTTGGTGAAATTGAGTATTTTAGGCTAAATTGTGAAAAGTGTAAATTGAGGGACTAAAATGTGAAGTAAATGAGATGTGTGGACTTGTATAAATATAAAGAGAATTTGGCTAGGCATGGTTGAAGTGAAATTATGTGTATTTCGTGATTTTGTGAATTAGGGACTAAAGTGTCAAAATGTAAAAATGTGAGGGCTATTATTGAAAATGCCCTAAATATGCGTGTTTGGACTAAAATGAAAGATTTGGTGATTGAATGGATTGAATTTGAATGTGTATAGACCAAGAGAGGAGAGGTTTGGATCGAGATCGAGGCAAAGACAAAGTGCTCGATTAATCGACCGTTTCGGTATATCGACGTTCGAGGTAAGTTTGGATATAATACTTGCTATTAAACTAGTATCTATGTGATGAATAATGAATGAATGTATATTAATGGAATAGAATGTGTTATGTACGATTTCGAGTATTGAGGCACTAAGTGTGCGAAATTGAGTTGATACAGGGTTGAATTAGCACTGTGTATTCGAAACGATAGAAGTTACGGCTTTAATGATTAGCACTGTGTGTGCGGAACGATAGAAGCTACGACTTTAATGGTTAGCACTGTGTGTGCGAAAAGATAGAAGTTTCGGCTTATCGAATTGACACTGTGTGTGTGATATCAATATAAGTTTGGTTTAACATATTGGCACTAAGTATGCGATGACAATTATGTTTCGATTATGAAATTGGCACTAAGTGTGCAAATTTATCAAAGGAATTGCAAAGGTTGAATGAGAGGTAATATCGAGAAATTGAGTTGTATGAATGGTGAGTAACATGTGTTGATCAAGGTATGTTTGAACCTATGTGGTTGATGATAGATTTAAGAGTTGAATGAATAGATATTTGAGTATATGGTTGAGATTGATAATGTGCTTAGATGTGTCTTTATCAATGTGATGGTTGGATAGCATGGTTAGTGAGTAACTAAGTGTTGGCAAAGGTATGTATGATACCTATGTGGTTGGTGAAATTGAAAGTAGATGAATAGAATGCTATGTGAGTATTGGATATAGTTGAAATTGCGTATCATTGGTAAATTATCTATGTGATGGTTCAATTTGTACATTGATTTGATTCAATGAGTTAATTGTATCGTATTTCAAACTTACTAAGCTTTGAAAGCTTATTGTGTGATTTGTTTCTCTGTTTTACAGTGTCAGCAGAGCTAGCTCGGATCCGGGAATCGTTAGCATCTTTATAACACTATCGACAATCTATTTTGGTACTTTTGGAAAGACGTAAATAGTTGAGATATGGCATGTATAGGCTAGAGGTTATGGTATGTTTTGAAATGCTTAATCCTTGCCATGTGATTTGGCTTGGAAATTGAATGATGTTGAGCTTATGAATGAGCTAAAAATTGGTATATTTCATGGTTAGGTAGTTGATGAAAGATGTGGTTTGAAGATGAATTTTGGCATGGATTACATAATGCTGATATATATATATATATGTTTTGGGATGTACAATTGTTACCTTGAATGGACTCATTTGTGAAGATTTTAGGAATGGAAGTAGATGATATTGTTGATGATTAATTGGTGTAGGAAATGGTATGTTTTAAAAGCCTTTAGAAGTATGAATTGGCGTTGCTTTGAAGTTTGTAGGTATGATTCAAGTGTGGGTGACAAATTGGCCTTGCAAATGGCCTATTTTGTATACATAGCCAAGAGGCACGGGCGTGTGTCCCTGCCATGCGATTTAAGGGTCACTTCATGGTGTGTCTAGATAGGTTACACGGCCGTGGCCGACGGGCGTGCCTGGTAGCCGTGTGACCAAGTCAGTAGATAGCCTAATTTCACACGGCCATGGCACACAGGCGTGTCTAGTGGCCGTGGGGATAAGTCAGAATGTATGCTTTATTTTGGCACGGCCTGGACACATGGGTGTGTCTGGTAGCCGTGTGAGGCACACGGCCTGACTGCACGGGTGTGTGATCTCAGCAGCATTCAAAAATGTTTAAGTTTCTGAAAGCTTTCGTAAGTGTTTGGTTTAGTCTCGACTTCCTTCTAGCATGTGTTAAGGTCTTGAAGACCTCGATAAGGGACTATATGCTCGTGTTTGAATATGTTTGATTGATGTTTGACTTTGTGTCGTGAAATGGATGTGAAATGTTTTGATTATTTGATAATTCCACTTAACCCTATTCCGACGACGGTTTCGGGTTAGGGGTGTTACAGATGCCATGTCCCAGACATGGTCTTACATGAGATCTTCCTTTGGTGCCGAAGCCATGTCCCAGACATGGTCTTACATGGGACCTTTATTATTCGATGCCAATGCCATGTCCCAGACATGGTCTTATACGAGATCTACATTCGGTGTCGATGCCATGTCCCAGACATGGTCTTATATGGGACCTACATTCGATGTCGATGCCATGTCCCAGACATGGTCTTATACGGGACCTTCCTTATCTCATGTTGTGACATAGGTATCTTGTTATTCAGAAATCTCAACCGGGACTTCACTTAGAAAATTTTCATCATTTTCTCATCAAAACATCATTAATCAATTTCATAGAAATGATATGTGTAACAGTCCGAATTTGACCCTAACCGGAATGGTGGTTTCGGGACCATGAATCCGAGTTCAAAAAATTTTAAAATATTATTTTATGTGTTTATTATATGTGAATTAGTATGTGTGAAAGTTTCGTATAAAAATTTGATTGTTTGTGTGCTCAATTAGTCAAAAAGGACTAAATCACTTAAGTGGTAAAAGTGGCCAACTATTCAATTAAGAGGTTAAATTGATTTGTCTTCTTTTGAATGAGGTCTTATGTTGCAAATTGGCCATTTAGAACCTTAGTGGACGGCATGGATGTTTAAGTGAGCATTAATATGTTTTATTTATTTAGTTATTTATATTATAAGTAAACTTTTATATTATATTATATGTTAAAAATATAAAACATTAGAAAATAAAGGCACATGCATTATCTTTCTTCTTTGGCCGAATATAAGGTGAGAAAAACACCATAGTTGAAGCTCAAAGTTTCGGCAAACAAGGAAGCTTAATTAGGGTATGTATTTTGTTTAGTTTTTGATAATTTTTACGTTTTTGTAATCGTTGCTTTGAATACTTCAAGACCCATGCTTAATTTTTTGATTTTGATGAATATTTTGAAAAGTGCCATTGATGAGTTCATGAGTTTTATGGTGATAGTTGATGAATTATGAAAGATATATGTTAGATTAATATGTTTTGTATTGAGATTTTTGGTAATTTTGAGTAAATAGGGCTAAATTGAGAAAATAAATTTTTGAGGGGTTAAAATGCAAAATAAATGAGATGCATGGACTTGTGTGGCTATGTGGAAGATTCGGCCTAGCTATATTGTTGGGAGATTTTGCATATTTTGTGTTTTTTGCAAATAGGACTAATTTGTAAAAATGTGAAACATTAGGGGCAAAATGGTAATTTGCCCATTTAGATGTTTTTGGATTAAATTGAAATGAAATATATTTGAATGAGCTTAAATTTAATATGTTTAGATCAAGAACAAAGAAAAACGGACTTGGATCGGGGAAAGGCGAAGGTTAACGAATAGCTGGTTCTTGACGTCCGACGATATCCAAGGTAAGTCTTTAAGCAAGTTAATACCATAAGTATCAATTATGACCTAGTATACATGCTGAATTATGAATTTTTGGATTGAAATATGACAAAGCCAAATGTGTTAAAGTAATTTAGCAATGAAATGTAGTTGAATTAATTGAGTTTACTATGTGAAAATAATGTGAATTATATGTGATATATGTGATATTGCTAATGTGTAATGTGAATGAGTTGGCTCGGTAATATGAATATTTGGGCTTCGAGCCTAGCAGGCCTTGTGCCGATGAACTATATTGGGCTTATTGCCCAGCGTGCCTTGTGCTGGTGAATTTTATCTGCTTATTTCTAAAGGTGCTAAATGCTTGTTTAAGTTTTAGACCTCGGGTCTAGCAGGCCTAGTGCCGGTGTATATTTCAGGCTTTGATGCCTAGCAGGCTTAATGCCGATGATGTATTATAAATGGAGAATTCATGGATCATTTACAAGGTAGAACGTAATTACTGCAATAAGCTAAATGCTCGGGTAAGTATAAGTTTTCATAATTGCAAGGAATACCATTCGAATTAAGTGAGATGTGATATAGTTGACACTTCGGTAAGATTTTAATATGTGCAATTGATCTTACCATTGATGGGTATGATTTATATATAATGGAATTTAAGCTTGGATATGCTTTTGGAGAATCGGCCATATGTGAAAATGCTAAATGGGAAAGAGGTTGGATATGTTTGCATATGTGTATAAATGATTACATGTGGTTGATATGTATGTTTTATTTATTTGATTTGGAATATGCGTATACATATTGTATTTAGGTGTTTCGATGAGTTTACATACTTATGGTAAGAAAATGATAATTGTTATGGTAAGTATGGTAATAACATTCGGCCATAGTGAACTTTTGGGTTAAATTATTTGTATTCAATGTCATAAACAAATTGTTTTATAATTCTTGAATGTTTGAATGGTATGTTATAATTTCTTAAGACTTACTAAGCTAGTAAGCTTACTCTGTGTGTGTTCATTGTTCTGTTTTATAGATTTTGATCAAGCTACGAGCTCAGGGGATCGTCACTGAAGTTATTCACACTATCGGCTCACTTTGGTACCTCTAATGTTTAGACTTTTGATCTTAAGGCATGTATAGGCTAGTTAAATATTCGAATGATATTCTGTTAATGTATAAAAGCCATGCAAAATTGGCTTGTTTTAAATGTTAATGTTCAAGGGTTCATTTAATCTTTGATATAATATGCATGTATGTTTTGCTTGGAAGATGAATGAAGATGTGATATAATTATTACATGCTAAGTAGGTATATTTGTGTATGAATGATTAATGTGAGGTCATTAGGTATGAATTTTGTTAACTCTTGGTAAGTATATATATACATAAATATATATATATGTTTAACAAGTTTGAATGAGATTTGGTGTACAATACCTTGATATGTATTTTGGAAATATGAACTAATTTTAGGGACTATGTATTCGGCAATAGGGGGAAATAAATAGAAAAATGTACTTAAATGCTATATTTGGTGATGGACTACATTTCCTCAAATAAATTTAGATATGCATGGTTTTGGTAGAGTATAGTGGGTTTACTTGAAATTATTAGATCAATGTGTTATAAGACTATGTTTATAAATGTTTAAATGCCATGATCGTTATCTTATTTTGTATATTATATGCGTATATGTGCATATTCCGTGAATATGGTTTTAAATGATCAAATGAATTATATATACTTGGATTAAGGATAGAAGAAGGAATATTTATTAACTAGGTATTTATAAATCGTGCTTGTAATGTTCGGTTGTTAAAAAGAAAGATTTTGATGCATGTGAGATGGGCGGTTAAGAGGTGTAAACAAATTACTAGTATACGTTTGGTATGTGAGCATGTTTATCTATGTGCTAGTCGTTAATATCTTAAGTATGGATTCAACTTCTTTTAGTTAAGTATTTTAAATTGGATAAATGATCTTTTTGACTGTGCTGAGTTGGAATGTGTAAAGTAATGCCTCGTAACCTTAATCCGGTGACGGATACGAGTGAGAGGTATTACAATATGCATTCCTCAAAATAACAATAATTTAAACATAATAACACATGTAACCTTAGTTTCACACAAACTTACCTCGTTACTCAAAATGCGTGTAGATATTCGATTTAGTCCAACACTTTGTTCTTGCCTTGATTTCGGTCTGGGCTTCGTGTTTCTTGATCTATAATAACGAATTTCACTATTTTAATACTCACATTGACTAAATTGACTCATGAATCACATTTTGGAAAAAATATAATTTTGCTCCTAAACTTTCACATAATTACACTTTTGCCCCTAGGCTCGTAAAATGATTTTCATTCAACCTTGTTTTATTTTAAGCCTAGCTGAATCATTCTCTTAACTATATCAACCTTCAATTTCCACTATTTCACTCATGTATGATCATTTTTAGAACTTTTACAATTTGGTCCTTTTATGCATTTTTCATGAAAATCACTTAGAAAAAGATGTTTATCCTACATCAAACTTTCATATTCTTCCATAAAACATCAAAATACATGCATGTCATACATGGGTAAATTTTTTAACATGAACCCTAGCTCAAAATATAGCTAGAAATAGCTAAATTAAGTTACGAGGATCTCAAAAATACGAAGAACATTAAAAATGGGGCTAGGATGAACTTACTATCAAGCTTGGAAGTTGAAGAAGCCCTATCTATGGCTCCTTAGTGATTTTCGGCATGGGAGAGGAAGATGAAAAAATTTTGACTTCTTTTTTTGTAACATCCTAAAATTGGGGTTATTTGTGATTGAATTAAATTGCTTGTGATTGGATTGCTGTGGTGTTATTCATGGTATAATAGGACTTAATTATGAATCTTGAGTAGGCTCGAGTAGTAGGAAAATTCCATTTGTAAGCTTTAAAGATAGGGAGCCTTAGTAAGTAGGGGTTACAAGTTAAATGAGGGAATATTAGACACTAAAAAGGCCTTGGAAAAGTGGCAAAAGGGAGGCCACTTAGGAGCTGGAATTGACGCCACAAGAGGAGCAAAGGGAGCTTAGGTTCGAGTTGCAGAATTCTCCTTTTTTCTCTTTATTTTGGATGAGAGAGAGAGAGAGAGAAATGCTCAATTTTAATTTTAGGATAATAAGGATTTAATTGGATTTTATGTGAATAATCTAAAAAGGGTGGCAAAGAGAAAAAGAAGGAATTTGACTTATTCAAATTCTTTTGAATATTTTCAAATGATTGGTGGGGAGGAAATTAAGGAATTTGACTAATTCAAACTAGTTTGAATTAGTGGTCAGGAGCTTTTGTATGTTGTAGCCGAATTTTGGAGTCTTCAAGGGGGGAGTGTCGAATGTTCTTAGGCATTTTGGTGCATTTTCGATCGACTTTAGTCTAGTGCACCTAGTCAATTTTCAAGGTGAGTTCTCTCATTTTCTTCCTTGAAACCAAAAACCCCCAAACAACATATACCCTTGCCGATTTCTCCTTTGGTCTTTTAGTCAAAATATTGCTATTGTTTTCTTTTAATCTCTCCTAAGCATCCTCTCTTCTTTTTGGTTTCATTTTGGTTGGTGGCCGAATATCAACCTTCTCCCTCCCATTTCTTTTTGTTTTCTTCCATCATTGTGCAAGCCAAATTTTCCCCTTTTACTTCTAATCTCCCATTGCCGATTTTTCCTTTCTTCTTTAACCACATTCCAAGTGCTTCTACTCTCTAAAACTCTAGCCGAATTCTTTTCTCCCTTTTTGATTGGTGTTGGCCGAATCTCAAGCAAAGGTGCTCTCTTCTATCTTTTTCTCCAATCGGTTTTAGAGGAAGGTATGTGCTCAAGGCCGAATGCCTATTTCTTCTTCTCTCTATTCTCTGTCGACTTTTACAAGGGTAAGAGTCGATTTGACGATGGATTGCAAGTGTGAATCACCGATTTAGGAATCGGTTTGTTGTAGGGCCTTCGAGGTTTTGGAAACAATCTAGTGAAGCCGTCATCTTTTAATTGGTTGGTAAGTGGTGGTAAGGATTTGTTAATAGTCTAATCTTTTTAGTATTGTAAGCCGAAGGCTATTATTGTGGATGACTGCCGATTGTAGGGAAGCAGAAACACATAGTGTGTGGTGGCTGATAATCAAAGGGCATTTTAGGTAAGGTTTCAGGTTCAAGTGTAACCCTGTGGAATTATTTTGGGTTTGGCCAAATGGTCTATAACACTAACCTTATGCTTGGCCGAATATAGGAGCAAGGATACCTAGTGTGGCCAATTGACTCTTCAGGGATTTAGGACTATCATTGGTAACAGGTGTGTACATACACACTTTATAACTAATAACTGTGCTAAATACATTGTGTATGCTAAACTGGATTGGTGTAGATTTGGATTTAATACCATAAAGGTATAAGCAAGGATTCAGGTAAGTCCTTGTTGTTATGAGCTTTCTTTATGATGCTTTTGGGAAGCATAACATATTTGGTATATGTGGCATATAGATATGTGACTAATGATAAATTCAGTGTATGTTGTTAAATAAACATGTTGGCATGATTTCTGTTAAATACATATCATTGATTAATGTGGGTTAAACGAGTGGAGGGGGAAGTGATATCCGTGTCTACGGACACCAGTGGTTTGGTACCACATTTCGTGACTACGGTCACCAGAGGTTTGGCACCTCATAGCGTCTTGTCCCAGTGGCTTAGCACCACAGTGGGTTGACCCCACAGTTGATATTATGGGATCGTCGCCAGTGATTTGGTATCACACGTGGGTTGGCCCCACAACTTACTTTATGTGACTTCGGGTCACCAGTGGTTTGGCACCACCAGTGGTTTGGCACCACAATATTGATGGATATCGTGACTTTGAGTCACCAATGGTTTGGCACCACCAGTGGTTTGGTACCACACGGGGTAGAGAAAGGTGTTTTGGATGGCTAGGTTGGGTGCATGTTAGACTTAGTGCATGTTAACTTAGTTATAACTTGTGTATGATGTTGCACTAAACCGGGGGGAAGGGTTACACATTGAGTCTTGGTGACTCACCTTCTCCTTAACTTTTTCAAGTGACTCGTAGATCGCGGTTGAGGAGCCGGATGGACTCGAGGTGGCCATGCAGTGAAAATATGGATTAGATGAACTTTGAATTGTTTTTATTTTATTTTGATTTTATTTGTTCAAGTTGTAATAAGGCCTCCTAAGATTATTTTTATTATTTCACATGTTTGGATAATTTGTTTAAACCACTTAATGACTTTAAAATGATTACACAAGTTTTCTTAAATTCAAACGTAAATGTTTTCTGTGCCATTGGGTACATCTGAAATCGGTAACCATCTAACTTGATAAATTTTTAACCACTAAGTTAAATATTGTTTTCTTCATGCACCTCAATAGTTTTAAACAAAGCGGTGTCTTTTACTTTAAATTAAATCGCTAAACAGGATTTTCCAAAAGGTTTTCTTCAGAACATACCAAATTTGGTCGTAGTGTTTGGTAGAGTTCGGTGTTACAAAATTGGTATCATAGCCAGTTCAAAGCTCAACTGTGGGGCCCAAGGCCCAAAATGTTTTAGTAGGCCTTTTGAAATATTTTTGGTTTTGAACAAACATGGCACCAAGTCTCCGCACCAATCCGCCTGTAAGTACTTGACTTCTTTGTGAATTATTATCGTAGAAAGGTAGGTATGGAACGTAGATAGTATGATAAATGCTTTAAACTTTAGGACTAGTTTACCCCAACAAAAGACATAAGACTTTAAATGCCTAAGTAAACAAACCTACGACCAAGTCGCCGAGTTAGGGTGTGGTAACCCCTATGCGCATGTCTAGGATTGGATCCGAAAGAGCCTGGTATTTAAGCAGTCCTCGTGACTCACCTCCTCTTCGCAGGAATCCTACCTGGTGCGTAGCTTCGGTTCACCCTAACCAAGAGGACTCGGTCATAGGCTAAAGATACTGAGTAAAACCCGAAAGGGATTAGCCATGTTTTATGGAAACCCTAGTTTTAAAATCATTAGAGCATCTCTTTTTAATAGTAGCGAAAAATCTATTTTTGGAAAATTTTCAAAATATTTTTGACTTACCAAAATTACCAAAATGCCCTTGGTTTCTAAAAATTACCGTACCACCCGATTTCAATAAAATTCTCTTACTTTGCAAAAGTATCCAAAATTCTGTATTTCAAAATAATACCCTGACTTTGGAAATTTACAAAATTACCCCTGATTGACAAAATTACCAAAATACCCCTGGATTCTAAAATTCTATGCTGTACCTTTAATTTGACAAATTTTCAAAAATACTCTCAGTTTTGGGAATTCCAAAAAGGCCCTGATTTACTGAAGTTTTAAAAAAATTTCTTTAATTTGTTACAAAAATACCCCTGTAAGAAAATGACGAAAATGCCCTTGGGATAGGAACGGACAGAAATGTTCGAAGAGTGAATGTGGATGAAAGGTATTAGGAATGGATGTGCTTTTCTGTGTGAACTAGGATAGAGGACTTAAAACTTTGATTGATCGAAAGAATCTCTATTAAACTCCCTTCATAAAATTTCGACACGGATAACCAAGTGGAACAAGTACTAATCCATAAAAATTTCTTAATCAGATTAAGGCACAATAGTTAGAATGAGCTCTAGAGGACGTGGTCGTCGTGGACACGGTAGGGGCAGGATGACCGTGTCAGAACCTGTTAGGTCGGGTCAGGGGTCGAAAAATGAGGTACCACCGCCACCACCACCCCCAACTTTTGGAGCGGAGGAGCAGGATCAGACGGGAGGTGAGGCAGTATCATAAGCTGTGTTGTGAGTCCTTGAGATGGTGGCTAGGGTATTCCGGGGTGTATCGGGAGTGGCACCCAGTGCGGCAGAATATTGGTTAGAATTGACTGAGAGGATCATGGATGATCTCGATCTGACGTGAGGAGAAGCTGAAAGGAGCGGTGTCGCTTCTAAAGGATGAGTCATATCAATGGTGGCTCACGGTTCGGGATGGTGCTACGGCAGATGATCTTACTTGGGAGTATTTCAAAGCTGCTTATCAGAAGAAGTATGTGGGCACCAGCTACACTGATGCGCAGAGGAAAGCCTTTTTTGGGGTTGGTACAAGGAAATAAGACTGTGTCAGGGTATGAAGCGAAATTTCTGAGGCTGAGCCGCTATGCTCGGGGAATTGTGTCAACGGAGCATGATCGTTGTGTTCGCTTTGAAGATGGACTTAGGGATGATTTAAGGTTGCTGATTGCTCCACAGTAGGAGCGTGAGTTTGCTGTTTTGGTAGAAAAAGCTAAAGTAGCCGAAGGGGTCAAGGAGTCCGTGAGACAGAATTATGATAGGAACAATCAGAAAAGAGGCTTTGGGTCATCTAGATCAGGTAGTAATGCACAGAAGAGGGCTAGGCAGAGTGGGCCAAATTAGGCAGGAAGGCCCATGGCTACTAATCAGAGACCAGCTCAGTGTAATCGTTGTGGGAAATCACATTGGGGAGGTTGTTGGACCGGTGAAAGGGGATGTTTTGAATGTGGATCTTTGGATCACCGTATAAGGGATTGTCCTCAGAAGTTAGCTAAGAATCAGCCAGAGGGTCAGAACCGTGCTCAGGTTAGAAATGTAGGACCACCACAGAGGGGTCGTGGTAATGGTAGAGGAGGTAATGGTTCTACTCGAGGTCGCGAAATTCCGGGCAGAGGTGCAGGCAACACAGAAGCAAGGTAGCCTGGGTTAGTCTATGCAGTGAGGAGTCGAGAGAAGGGTGACGCACCGGACGTCATAACCGGTGCGTTCCTAATTTTTGGTCTTCCATATGTTGCATTAATTGATGTGGGTTCGACGCATTCATACGTTGCTAGTAGTATGGTAGAGACTATGAATCTAGACTTTGAGGCCGCTTCAGGAGATGATGATGAATTAGCCCTCTAGGTCACTCTGTAATTGTAAACAAGTTATATAGAGATGTACCCTAGAACTCCAAGGGTAGTGTTGTTGGTCGATCTAATGGAACTACCATTTGGGAGTTCTATTTGATTCTTGGAATGGTGGTTGGTTAAGTATCGAGCAAAATTTGGATTTGCCGCTAAGCGCATGGTTCTAAAGATGGTGAGGGTGATGAAGTGGTCATGATAGGTAATAGAAGAGATTACCTATCCAACATGGTGTCTGCGTTGAAGGCGGAGAAGATGGTCAGGAAAGGGTATGAGGCATTTTTGGTTCGAATATGTGCCTTGGAGGCTAAGGAGTCGTGATTGAGAAGGTCCGAGCGGTGGGGAATTTCTTGATGTGTTTCCAAAAGAACTTCCGGGTCTGCCTCTAGATCGAGAAGTTGAATTCGGTATAGACTTGTTACCCGGAACGGCGCGTGTCTATAGCACCATACCGAAGATACTTAGAAGGAATTGGTGAAGTGAAGGCTCAAATTTAAGAGCTCTTGGACCGAGGGTTTATCCGACCAAGTATATCTCTGTGGGGAGCACCTGTGCTGTTTGTCAAGAAGAAAGACGGGTCAATGCGGATGTGTATCGACTACCGTCAGCTAAACAAGTTAATGATCAAAAACAAGTATCCGTTGCCCCGGATTGATGACTTGTTTGACCAATTGAAGGGTGCATCGATTTTCTCGAAGATAGACCTTAGGTCGAGTTATCATCAACTTAAGGTGAAGGAGGGTGATGTTCACAAGACGACATTCCGTACTCGGTATGGGCATTATGAGTTTCTAGTGATGCCATTTGGGTTGACCAACGCACCTACAGCGTTCATGGACTTAATGAATAGGGTATTCCAACAGTATTTGGACCAGTTCATCGTGGTATTTATTGACGACATCTTGGTATATTCAAAGTCTGAGGAGGAGCATGACGCGCATTTGCGAGTAGTATTGCAGATTCTGAGGGAAAAGTAGCTTTACGCTAAATTTAGTAAGTGCAAATTTTGGCTTAGGGAGGTGGCTTTCTTAGGTCACGTGGTGTCAGCGGAAGGGATTAGAGTGGACCCTCGCAAGGTTGAAGCGGTGTTGGATTGGAAACTGCCTAGGTCAGTGGCAGAAATTCAAAGTTTTCTAGGTCTGGCAGGGTACTATCGAAGATTTGTGGAAGGATTCTCTTTAATCGCAGCACCGTTGACTAAGTTATTAAGGAAAGGAGTTCCATTTGTATGGTCGGAGAAGCAACAGGAAAGCTTTGACAAGCTAAGGAAGATTTTGATAGAAGCTCCGGTTCTGGTACAGCCTAAGGCAGGGAAGTTATTTACGGTTTATTGTGATGCATCCCATACTAGTTTGGGATGTGTGTTGATGCAGGAAGGGAAGGTAGTGGCCTATGCATCCCGTCAGCTAAGACCGCATGAGGTTAACTATCCGACTCACGACTTGGAATTAGCGGTAGTAGTCTTCACTTTGAAAATATGGAGGCATTACTTGTATGGGGAAAAGTCGATAGTCTACACGGATCACAAAAGTCTGAGGTATCTTTTGACTCAGAAGGATTTGAATTTGAGGCAGCGCCGATGGATTGAACTGTTAAAGGACTACGACTGTTCAATTGAATACCATCCGAGCAAGGCTAACGTGGTAGCTGACGCTTTGAGTTAGAAAGTTGTGACGGACTTAAGGGCGATGTTTGCTCACCTCAGTCTATACGACGATGGAAGTCTTTTGGCAGAGCTACAAGTTAAGCCAACTTGGACCGAGGAGATTAAGGAAAAATAGTTAGTAGATGTAAGTTTGAATGCGCGGAGATTGCAAGTTCAAGATGGTGGTTTGGAAGGGTATAGTTTGTCTGGTGACGGAGTATTATGTTTTCAAGGGCGAGCTTGTATGCCGAAGGATGTTGAATTGAGGCAAAGAATTCTTCAAGATGCACATAGCAGCCCATACGCTATGCATCGTGGAGGTAGCAAGATGTATGGAGATTCTGAAAGCAGATTACGGTGGCGAGTGAAGCGTGAGGTGGCGAATTTGTGGGAAGGTGTCGGCGTGTCGATGAGGTTAAGGTGAACACCGGTTGCCATCGTGGTTACTTCAACCGGTGAAGATCCTCGGTGGAAATGGGAGAGGATCACTATGGATTTTGTCGATGGGCTACCCTCACGCCAAAGAAGAAGGACGCAGATTTTGGTGATTGTGGATCGTCTAACTAAATCACTCACTTCATACCTGGTAAGGGTGGATTACTCACCCGAAGCTAGCTAAGTCTGTATGTGTCAAAATAGTGAGGTTGCATGGAGTGCCGATGTCGATCATCTCATATAGGGATCCCGATTACGTCAAGGTTCGAAAAGCATTGCATCGGGCTTTGGGTACACGATTGGATTTCGAGATGACTTTCCATCCACAATCGACGGGCGATCGGAAAGGGTCATACATATTTTAGAAGATATGCTAAGAGGTTGTGTTCGGATTTGGTGGTAGTTGGGAAGAGTACTCTCGCTAGCGTAATTCGCTTATAATAATAGTTATCAAGCGAGTATCCAGATGGTACCATATGAAGCACTGTATGGGCGAAAATGCCGTACTTCTACGTGTTGGACGGAGTTGGGTGAATGACAAGTTTTGGGTCTAAAATTGGTAACAAAAACTGAAGATAAAATTAAGGTGATTCGAACTCGTCTTAAGGAAGCGTCAGATAGGCAGAAGTCTTATGCTGATCTTAAGCGCAAGGAGATGGAATATGCAGTAGGAGATAAAGTTTTTCTGAAGGTGTCACCTTGGAAAAAGGTATTAAGATTTGGGCGAAAAGGGAAGCTAAGCCCAAGGTTCATCGGGCCATATACAGTAGTAAAGCGAGTGGGTCCGGTAGCTTACCAGCTATAGTTACCGGCAGAGTTGAGTCAGATTCATGATGTCTTCCATGTATCAATGCTTAGGCGATATCGGTCGGATCCATCACACGTTGTGCCAGTGGCAGAGATTGAGGTAAACTCGGATTTATCTTTCGAGGAAGAACCAGTTCAGATCTTAGATCGAGATGTCAAAGTTCTACGTAGGAAGTCAGTACCTTTGGTGAAAGTGCTATGGCGAAACCATGGTGCGGAGGAAGCTACGTGGGAACTCGAGGATGTGATGCGACAGCAATACCCCCACCTCTTCTGATCAGGTAATTTCGAGGCCGAAATTATTTTAAGGGGGGTAGAACTGTAACATCCTAAAATTGGGGTTATTCGTGATTGAATTAAATTGCTTGTGATTGGATTGTTGTGGTGTTATTCATGTTATAATAGGACTTAATTATGAATCTTGAGTAGGCTCAAGTAGTAGGAAAATTCCATTTGTAAGCTTTAAAGATAGGGAGCCTTAGTAAGTAGGGGTTACAAGTTAAATGAGGAATATTAGACACTAAAAGGCCTTGGAAAAGTGGCAAAAGGAGGCCACTTAGGAGTGGAATTGACGACACAAGAGGAGCAAGGGAGCCTAGGTTCGAGTTGCGAATTCTCCTTTTGCTCTTTATTTTGGATGACAAGAGAGAGAGAGAGAAATGCTCAATTTTAATTTCAGGATAATAAGGATTTAATTGGATTTTATGTGAATAATCTAAAAAGGGTGGCAAAGAGAAAAAGAAGGAATTTGACTTATTCAAATTCTTTTGAATATTTTCAAATGATTGGCAGGGAGGAAATTAAGGAATTTGACTAAATCAAACTAGTTTGAATTAGTGGTCAGGAGCTTTTATAGGTTGTAGCCGAATTTTGGAGTCTTCAAGGGGGGAAGTGCCGAATGTTCTTAGGCATTTTTGGTGCATTTTCGGTCAGCTTTAGTCTAGTGCACCTAACCGAATTTTCAAGGTGAGTTCTCTCATTTTCTTCCTTGAAACCAAAAACCCCCAAACAACATATACCCTTGCCGATTTCTCCTTTGGTCTTTTAGTCAAAATATTGCTATTGTTTTCTTTTAATATCTCCTAAGCATCCTCTCTTCTTTTTGGTTTCATTTTGGTTGGTGGCCGAATATCAACCTTCTCCCTCCCATTTCTCTTTGTTTTCTTCCATCATTATGCAAGCCAAATTTTCCCCTTTTACTTCTAATCTCCCATTGCCGATTTTTCCTTTCTTCTTTAACCACATTCCAAGTGCTTCTACTCTCTAAAGCTCTAGCCGAATTCTTTTCTCCCTTTTGATTGGTGTTGGCGAATCTCAAGCAAAGGTGCTCTCTTCTATCTTTTTCTCCAATCGGTTTTAGAGGAAGGTATGTGCTCAAGGCCGAATGCCTATTTCTTCTTCTCTCTATTCTCTGTCGACTTTTACAAAGGTAAGAGCCGATTTCGGCATTGGATTGCAAGTGTGAATCACCTGATTTAGGAATCGGTTTATTGTAGGGCCTTCGAGGTTTTGGAAACAATCTAGTGAAGCCGTCATCTTTTAATTGGTTGGTAAGTGGTGGTAAGGATTTGTTAATAGTCTAATCTTTTTAGTATTGTAAGTCAGAAGGCTATTAATGTGGATGATTTGCCGATTGTAGGGAAGCGAAACACATAGTGTGTGGTGGTGATAATCAAAGGCGTTTTAGGTAAGGTTTCGGGTTCAAGTGTAACCTGTGGAATTATTTTGGGTTTGGCAGAATGGTCTATAACACTAACCTTATGTTTGGCGAATATAGGAGCAAGGATACCTAGTGTGGCGATTGACTCTTCGAGGATTTAGGACTATCATTGGTAGCAGTGTGTACATACACACTTTATAACTAATAACTGTGCTAAATACATTGTGTATGCTAAACTGGATTGGTGTAGATTTGGATTTAATACCATAAAGGTTGTTATGAGCTTTCTTTATGATGCTTTTGGGATGCATGACATATTTGGTATATGTGGCATATAGATATGTGATTGATGATAAATTCAGTGTATGTTGTTAAATAAACATGTTGGCATGATTTTTGTTAAATGCATATCATTGATTAATGTGGGTTAAACGAGTGGAGGGGGAAGTGATATCCGTGTCTACGGACACCAGTGGTTTGGTACCACATTTCGTGACTACTGTCACCAGAGGTTTGGCACCTCATAGCGTCTTGTCCTAGTGGCTTAGCACCACAGTGGGTTGGCCCCACAGTTGATATTATGGGATCGTCGCCAGTGATTTGGTATCACACGTGGGTTGGCCCCACAACTTACTTTATGTGACTTGGTCACCAAAGTGGTTTAGCACCACCGGTGGTTTGGCACCACAATATTGATGGATATCGTGACTTTGAGTCACCGTGGTTTGGCACCACCAGTGGTTTGGTACCACACGGGGTAGAGAAAGGTGTTTTGGATGGCTAGGTTGGGTGCATGTTAGACTTAGTTATAACTTGTGTATGATGTTGCACTAAACCGGGGGGAAGGGTTACACATTGAGTCTTGGTGACTCACCTTCTCCTTAACTTTTTCAAGTGACTCATAGATCGCGGTTGAGGAGCCGGATGGACTCGAGGTGGCCATGCAGTGAAAATATGGATTAGATGAACTTTGAATTGTTTTTATTTTATTTTGGTTTTATTTGTTCAAGTTGTAATAAGGCCTCCTAAGATTATTTTTATTATTTCACATGTTTGGATAATTTGTTTAAACCACTTAATGACTTTAGAATGATTACACAAGTTTTCTTAAATTCAAACGTAAATGTTTTCTGTGCCATTGGGTACATCTGAAATCGGTAACCATCTGACTTGATAAATTTTTAACCACTAAGTTAAGTATTGTTTTCTTCATGCACCTCAATAGTTTTAAACAAAACAGTATCTTTTTACTTTAAATTAAATCGGCTAAACAGGGATTTTCCAAAAGGTTTTCTTCTGTAACATACCGAATTTGGTCATAGTGTTTGGGCCGGGTTCGGGGTGTTACATTTTTCCCTTTTTCATCCATTAATTAACCAAACGACAAAAATGCCTTTAAGGCCCTTCCTTGAGATTTTTCCTTCCCCTGTCCATTTTTTTCCATCTTGGTCTAATTGCTAAATAAGGACTTCTAATAATTTTTATGATGCTATTTCATACTTAAATCTTGTAGAATCTCATATTTTCTAATCTTTGCAATTTAGTCTTAATGGACAATTTAATCACTAATTAATAAAATTTCTTCATGAGATTTTCACACAATCATGCAAACACATCAAAAGCCTCATAAAAATCATAAAACACATATTTCTACTTTGGATTTTTGGTCTCGCACCACTATTCTGACTGGGCCCTAAATCGGGCTGTTACACAAACGCAACTTTAGTGAGCATCCTAATATAAGCTCTTATGAGCTTTCTAACATGGCTCGCTTGAACTCCCTGTTACACTATCCGGAGCTCCTTGATAATGACTCTTCAGAGTTACCTATTAAGCTCTATGAAATCCCTGATTAAAACTCTTATGAGTTTCGTGTTTAGCCCGGATAAACGTTCTGTTACATGGCTCATTTGAGCATCCTGATATGTGGCTCGAGAATGTGCTCCCTAATTATGTGCCTTAACGGGTACCTCTAAACATGAATTGGCGAATCATTTATTTGTATACCTTGAGTATATTATTTGAATATCCATCGATAATTCAATAATTCAACGAATAAAACTCCTGACATGAGAAATTATGAAATTAAAAGAATCATGTCTCGAATACTTCTGAAATACTCGAAAGTTTGTAGTATCATGA
Organism: Gossypium rotundifolium; assembly: GCA_025506655.1. Taxonomy (NCBI): domain Eukaryota; kingdom Viridiplantae; phylum Streptophyta; class Magnoliopsida; order Malvales; family Malvaceae; genus Gossypium; species Gossypium rotundifolium. The sequence continues at coordinate 54,985,144 of CP106726.1, read as the reverse complement.
GCTCATTCATGATTATTTGATATAAATGTGAATTGTGTGACTAACTTGCTTAATTGAGTGTATGTAATTAGGCAAATTGCCAAATTGTTGGAGAGCATATTATTCAATCCTTATTTTGATGATTGTTATTGGTAAGTTTAATTCATGTTTTACAAACTTACTAAGCATTTAATGCTTACTAGGTTTTCCTTTTTCTGTTTTATAGTGCTTGAAAGCTTGCAAAGGATGGAGAACGGTTGGAATATCATCACACTATCCACCAGCTTATTTTGGTATAAATTATAACAACCTATTTTTGGGTCAAATCAAAACAATGGTTTTGGGACCATAAATTCGAAGTAAAAATATTTATTTTGTTATTATTTTAAGGTCTACAGTATAATTGAATGATTGTGTGAAAATTTCGTTAAGAAATTTTATCGATTGAGTGTCCAATTTGACTAGAAGGATTAAATTGCAATAGGTACAAAACTTGATTTCTCTATGTTAAAAGTGTCTAATTTCTATGAATCCTTAAATTAGAGGTCCTTAAATGGTAATTAGACCATTATACTCTAGGGTGGACAAAAATGGACATGGTTAGGTGAAATTTTAAAGTTTTTCATCAAAGGCATTTTAGTCCTTTGGTAAATAAAGATAAAATTTAACAAATAAAAGATGTTATCTTCTTCAAATTAGTCTCTCATGGACGAATTTCACAAGGAGAAGACATAGCTAGGGTTTTGTACACTTTTAAGCTCGATTGTGAGTTCGTTCTTGTCCCATTTTTAACGATTTTTAAATTTTTGAGATCATTGTAATTGATTTAGCTATATCAAGGACTAATTTGAAAGAAAGGTGAAATTTAAAATTTTACCCATGTTGAACATGTATGTATTTTTGATGTTTGATGGTAGAAAATGCATGTTTTTTGTTTGTTAAAAGACTTTTGTAAAGTGATTTTCGATAAAATTATCAAATAGGGACTTATTTGTAAAAGTCTATCAAATGAGTAGAAAAGTGTGAATAAATGAAAAATGTGGGCTGTAATGAGCAAGAAAAAGGTTTGACTAGGCTTGGGTTGTGAGGAAATTATAAGAAATTCATTTTACGAGCCTAGGGACTAAATTGTAAAAATGTCAAAAGGTTAAGGGAAAACATGTAAGTTTTGCCATAGTGTATTTTTGGGCTGAATTGAATAATGTGATGATTAAATAAGTTAAATTTGATATTATAGATCAAGAAAAATGAAGTTTGAGTTTAGATCGGGGAAAGAACAAGGTTGTGGACTAAATAGAACTAATATCCGTTTTTGTAACCGAAGTAAGTTCATATGTTAAATAAGCTTTAATATAATTGTAATTAAATGCTTTAATATTGCATGAAATGTATGATTGATTGTGTGGACGAGTTTAACTCTACGGAAGAGTTCGACGACGGATCGATAAGTAAGAAATCCCGTTTGAACCTTAGGAATAGATTAGGATACAAGTGACATGTCACTAGGGTTACCATGTGTTATGTGATTATGTGATCCGGGTGCTAGTCTCGTACGTCCTACCGGTGGCTGAGTATACCTGCATATGTTGTAGTTACTTGACAGCTTGTGTGAGCAGCACCGAGTAGCTACGTCTTAACTGAAAGCTTGTGTGAGCAGGCCCATTGATTAGCTCGAGAATGATCAATTATGCAATATGAGATTGAGGTAGCATTGGCTACATATGTTGCACTAAGTGTGCAAGATTCCCAAGTATGTGACGTTATTATTCCGAGTGGTTCACGGGTATGTCAAAGATGAGACTAAGTGTAATTCATTACGAGATGGTACAGGTATGTTCTCGAAGCTTATGATTATTAATTCGTGAAATGAAGATTTCAAGGTAAGTTGTGATGGAAGTGAATTATGATCATGAGATTATGGTAAATTATGTCATCTTATGTTATATTACTTGTATGATTAATGTTTAGTAAGGTTGCTTATTTCTTCATACGAGCTTACTAAGCTATATAGCTTACTCCATTTTATTTTCAATATTTTATAGTGTCACCAAGCTAGCTCAGGATTGGTGATCATTGGAAGTCGCATCACACACTGTCCTTTGGTACTGATGATTTTAACACATTTTGAGAATATGGCATGTATAGGGACTTAGTCATTTTGTTATATTTGTCATTTGATTTGGCCAAATGTATTGGCTTATATTTGTTTAAGGTGATTTGGTATTTAGCCATGTAATTGGCTTATTTTGGCTGAAATGGTTGTAAGCCCATTTATATAAGTATATGTGCTAATGCCTTTTGTTTATGTGTTTTGTAACTTATATGTTTATTATGGGTAAATTATTTGTTGTGAAATGGATGAGATCGGTCCTTTGGTGTGCTAGGAAATCTAAGTAGAATTATGCATGATGAAAGAATAACACTTGTGAATGTGAGTTTGGTATGAACTAATTTGGTAAAATATGCTATAGTAAATATGTTAAGTGTTGGTAATGTATGATATAATTTAGCCTTAGTTATGGATGTTTTGGTTGCTTAAACATGCCATGGATTATACCTTTGAACTTGTGTGTGTGTAGGTGTAAATAAGGTTGACAAATGGCTTGGTAAATAACCTTTATTTTGTCCACACGGGTAGAGACATAGACGTCTGTCTAGGATGTGTGTGACACACGGTCTGCCCCATGGGGATGTGTTTTGGCTATGTGTCCCCTGCACCTTAATTTTGAGAAACAGAATGCTCAGAATTGAGCACACGGGCAGAGACACAAGTATGTGTCTCAGCCGTGTGAGGGACACGGCCTCAGGCACTGGCGTGTGTGCCGACCGTGTGAAGTCTGCACCTATTTTATGAAAATTAAATTAAACACACGGCCTAGCACACGGGCGTGTGACTTGGCCGTGTGACATCAATTTGTTCATGCATTGCAAAACAGAAAGTTAAACGGGTTAGGGGCACGGGCGTGTGTGACCACACGACCTGCCCACACGGGTGTGTCCCAAGCCACACGGGCGTGTGACCTTTGTTCATATAAAAAAATTTCCTAAGTTTTGTAAAATTTTCCTAAGTGCTCAGTTTAGTCCCGAACCACTTTCTAAGCATGTTTCAGCCTGGCAAGCTCATATTAGGGACTCTATGATTGAATGCGAATGGTCTTAATTTGGATGAAATTATATGACCCAGAATTGTATGTTTGCTCACTTCGTAAGTCCAGTAATGCATCGTATCCTGTTTCGACATTGAATACGGGTAAAGGGTATTACATTTAGTGGTATCAGAGCTATGATTTAGTCGATTCTCAGACTAACGTAGCGTGTATGAGAGTCTACCTATACATGCCATATTTAATTTGTGATAGTGTGACGACTCTTGATAATTTAAATTATGTTTTCCTCTAGTAAATGGATCCGAACTGAGAGGTAGCAGATGATGTTGAAAGTAATGCACCGGCTCTTGCCGAAGGGACAGCGCCATCTAAAAGTAGACCAGTAACGGTTGGCAAGGGAAAAGAGGCTAAAGAATCCTTCTTCTAAAGGATGAATGAGTAGTTTGTCGAGTTTGTTCGAACAAATTTGATTGCCTAACATCCTTCACCCCCACCTAACCCACAATTGGTTCCCGTAGCTCGCCAAGGTGTGGAATTGGTAAGATTGAACAAGCCTCCAGTTGATAAGATTTGAAAGCAAGGGGCTGAAAAATTTAGAGCTAATATTGACGATGATCTCGAGATAGTAGAGTTTTGGCTTAAGAACTCTATTAGGGTATTTGATGAGCTTTCTTACACACTAGATGAGTGCTTGAAAAGTGCTATATCGGTTTTGAGAGACACGTCGTATCAGTGGTGGAATACTCTTGTATTCGTGGTACCAAGGGAAAGAGTTATATGGGAATTCTTTCAAGATGAGTTCAGAATGAAACATATCAATCATTGGTTCATTGATCAGAAACGCAATGAGTTCCTAGAGCTGAAATAGGGTCGTATGTCTGTGACTGAATACGAGCGAGAGTTTGTTAGGCTTAGTAAGTATGCTTGGAAATGTGTTTCGATCGAGGCCACCATGTGCAAGAGGTTCAAAGATGGGTTGAATGAGGATATCAGACAGTTAGTTGGGATTTTAAAGATGAAAGAATTTCTCGTGTTGGTTGACCGAGCTTGCAAAGCCGAAGAGTTGAGCAAAGAAAAGAGAAAAGCTGAGTTTAAGGCTAGAGACTCAAGGAAAAGACTGGTAAATAAGTCATTTCAATCTCCATCAAAGAATTCGAGGGATTTGTATACTCGTTCTAATGCTTCAGCTGGGTATCCCAACAGAGATCGTGGGAAGTAGTATTCAGGTTCTAAGTCCCAAACTACGTCGATAGCGAGCGTTGGTAATGCTAGGTCTAATAGACCTAAATGTCAACACTGTGGTAGACGACATCCCGATGAATGTAGGATGAACAACCGGGCTTGCTTTAAATGTGGCTCCCCAAATCACTTCATTCAAGATTGCCCTGAAATGGCTGAGGAAGATAATTTTCAGAATGCAAGGCCAAGTAACACTGCCACTAGAGGAAGGCCACCGAGAAATACTAGGAGTGGCAACTGTAACAGCTCAGTTTTAGCTAAATCTAAACATGGTTTGAAACCACAAATCTAATGTCAAAATTTTTTTAAATATTATTTTATGTGTTTACAGCATGACAGCATGTATGTGTGAAAATTTCTTGAGCTAATTTTATCGTTTAATTGCTCAATTTGAGAAAAAAGGACTTAATCGCGTAAAATGCAAAAGTTGCATTCTACTTGCTAAAGGTGTTTAATTGCTATGGCTTATTAATGTTAAGGTCCTTATGTTGTAAATAGACCATTAAAAGGGTGAGTGGACAAATATAGCCATGCATAAATGATTTTAATGGTTTTTATTAAAGGTTAATTTGGTAATTTGGTTATTAAAGTATTATTAATAAAACAAAACATAAAATAATTTGGATTATCATCATTTTTGGCCGAATGAATCTTGAAGAAAAGCTAAAATAGGGTTTTACATTTGTCTAGACAAATTCAAGTAATTAAGGTACGATTTTTGATCCGTTTTTGATGATTTTTATGTTTTTGAGATTGTTGCTTTGTATTCTAGCTAACACGTGCCTTAATTTTTGATTTTGTTCATGATTTTGAGAAGTGCCATTGATGAATATTTGAGCTTTTGAATGTTTGATGATGGAAAATGACTGTTTGTTGATAGATTTAAATGTTTTGTAAAGTGATTTTAGGTAAAAATTCATTTTAGGGATTTAATTGTGAAAAGTGTAAATTGAGGGGTTAAAATATGAAATAAATGAAAGTTTAGGGCTGCTAAGGACCCTATAAAAATTTGACACTCATGAAATTAGAAAGAAATTGTGTAATTTTTGTTTTTATGTGAAATAGGGAATAAATTGAATAAATGTGAAAGTTTAGGGGGTAATGTGTAAAAATGCCCAAGAATTAATTTGAATGAGTGGTTGATTAAATAAGTTAATTTTGAATGCATATAGATCAAGAAAGAAAGAATTCAGATTTAGATCGGGGGAAAAGCAAGGTTATCGAGTAATCGATCCGATTCGTCAATTCCGAATACGAGGTAAGTTCGTATGTGGTAATTTCATTACAAATGTATGTTATATGCTTTGATATAGCATAAATTGTTATCATGAGATTACGGATAATGTTTGAATTGTGAAAATGATTTTACGGATGTGTTCGATGAGGAAATCAATAGGTGAAACTTCTCGGTTGAAACTTAGGAATAGTTTAGGATGCTAGTGACATGTTATTAGGTTATTGTGTTGGCTACGGGCCATAATATCAGCACTCCGGGTGTGAGTGATACCTTGATTTGGCTACAGGCCATGGTATAGGTATTTTGGAGAGGAGTCACCTTGATTTGGCTACGGGCCATGGTATAGGTACTTATCGATCGAGATCTTTGACTATCCGACTTCTATTCCGAATGGTTCAATAGGTAGACAAATGATGTGATGGATAAAGAGGTTAGTACGAGACGATACAAGTACGTACGAAACCTATTCGAATATTAAATAGAGAAAGTTCAATGAGATGGTATTTGATCATGTTTTGAGACATGAGAAAGGTTTGTAGATGATGAGTATATGATTTTGTCATGTATGTTTGGTTGGAAATATATTTATTTGATGAACTGAGTTATTCACTTACGAACTTACTAAGCTATGAAGCTTACTTTTTTTTTATTTTCCTATGTTTTATAGAGAATCAAGGCTAGCTTGGATCTGGGAGTCGTCGGGAACATCATCGCAATATTGGACATCTAAGTTGGTACTTTTGAATTGTACATATGGTTTATGGCATGTATAGGCTAGATGTGGTACTTTGGTTGTGAATATAGACATAGGATTTGGCTTGTACATGCATGTGTTTTGTTTTGTATATGTAGCCATGAGTGATGACTTATTTTAGTATGTTTTGGTATGAATGTGGTTATATTTTGATCATTGCTCAAATGGTTATATTTTGAGTTTGGTAAATAATCTATATGGTGTGATTGAAGTTGATTATTTGAGAAGTTATGTGTTTATGAATTATTGCTTAATAATATAAGTGTTAAATGTGTAATTGACATTGATTTGGATATTGAGTTTTATTGGAATGGATATGGTATGATTTGTGCACTTGGTTAATGGTTTTGGGATGCCTATTGTATGATGAAATGGTACTATTTTGGTTGTTTAGGTGAGCACGAGAAAGGGTAGCAAATTGGCCTTTCAAATGGCCTATTTTGTCCACACGAGCAAAGACATGGGCGTGTGTCTCAGACGTGTGTGACACATGGTCATGTTACACCACCATGTGTCCCCTAGTGTTGAAATCGAAATGAAGTTAGTATGCTCCACACGGCCTCACACACGGGCGTGTGAACGACTATGTGACACAAGTCAGTATACCCCTAAATGGCACATGGCCTAGCACACGGGCGTGTGACTTGGCCGTGTTGCATAAGTTAGTATACCCTACAGGATTGGCACAACCTAGCACATATGTTGGTACATGGGCGTGTATGGCCATTTCGAAGGGCACACAGGCTAGACACACAGGCGTGTGGTCAGCCGTGTGACGCTAGTCAGTATGTATGCCCTGTTTTCAAACGGCCTGGGACACGGGCGTGTCTAAAACCGTGTGAGGCACACGGCCTGCTCACACAGGTGTGTAACCCTTATATGTTTGAAAAATTTCTTATTTTTTTGAGAATTTTATATGTTATCGGTTTAGTCCCAAACCACTTCTATAGCGTGTTTAACGCCTCATAGGCCCTTATAAGGGACAATGTGATTATGATTGAATGGTGTATGAGGATGGATGTATAAATGTATGAGTTATGTATATAAAATGATATGCATTGATCGGTAATACCTCGTAACCCTATTCTGACTAAGAATACGGGTGAGAGGTGTTACATAAACAGTATTAGAGGTGTGACAAAAAAGTTAACTGCGAGATTAGAGGTCAGAGCACCTGCTAGAACTTATGCTATTCAAGCTCGCGAAGATGCGTCCTCCCATGATGTTATCACTGGTACATTTTGCATTGATTGATCCTGGATTGACTCATTCTTATATTTGCATGAATTTGGTATCTAGTAAGAATTTTCCTGTTGAGTCTCTTGAGTATGTGATTAAAGTGTCGAACCCCTTAGGCAAATATGTTCTAGTTGATAAAGTTTGCAAGAATTGTCCTTTAATGATTCGGGGTCACTGATTTCGCTGATTTAATGCTTTTACTATTTGATGAGTTCGATGTAATTCTTGGAATGGATTGGTTGACTCTACATGATGTCGTAGTGAATTATAGAAAAAAGATTATTGAATTGAAATGTCAAAATAATGAAATTCTTCGGATTGAACCGGATGAGTCGGGTGAGTTGCCTATTGTGATTTCGTCGATGTCAGCTTAGAGGTATGTAAGAAAAGGTTGTGAAGCTTATCTTGCGTATGTACTGAATACGAAAGTGTTTAAATTGAAGATTAAATCTATGCTGGTAGTTTGTGAATATCCGAATGTGCTCCTAGAGGAGTTGCCCGGATTACCACCGATTAGAGAGTTGAGTTTACTATTGATTTAGTACCAGGGACTTCACCGATATCAATAACTTCGTATAGAATGGCTCCAACCGAATTGAAAGAAATAAAGTCTTAATTGCAAGAGCTAATAGATAATGTAACACCCCTTACCCATGTCCGTCGATGGGACCGGATGCGAGGCATTACCATGCTTAACCTTACTTGAACGTGTAATAACGAGCTAAAACATTTCGTTCAAAACCTATTTCTTGATCATTCTTGGCCTACGTCGCCCTAAACACACCTCTGAGAGGTTTCGAGATTTAACCAAGGACTTTTGCGAACTTGAAAAACTTTTCATCAAAACGGGGGCCACACGCCTGTGTTGAACTAGTGATATGCCCATGTGCCCCTAAAACATGCATGTGTCTTCCACCCATGGTCGGCACTAACTAATTACACATGGCCTTGACATGCCCGTGGCCCTGGCCCGTGTGCCAAACCTTGTCATTTGACTTATCCACACGGCCTATTCATATGATTGTGTGCTTCAGTCGTATGGCGATTTAAAATTTAAATGCAAGGTGCAGACTTCACATGGCCTAGGCATACGCCTATGTGCTAGCCGTGCCTCCCACATGGTCTAGACACACGCCCGTGTGTCTACCCATGTGGACAATTAGTAGGCTATCTACCAAGCCATTTTGCCACCCTACATCGCACACACACAAACTTCAATTCAAATCATTCCAATTTAAAAGATGAACAATTTATATCTCTAGGAATTTAAGAAATCGAGACATACACAAGAGCATAGACTTTGTGAAATTTACCTTCATTGAGCAAAAAGGATTTGCCAAGTATTGGTCTAACTCAAGACCATTTACAAAATGACTTTAGGAACATACATAGCCAGCACTTTGGCTAACAATTACAACTTAACAAAATACTCGAGTCCTATACATGCCATACTCAAAATAAGTCTAAATTGTAATACCAAAGTAATGTCGATAGTGTGATTCCAAGCTCCGACGTCCAATGATCCTCGAGCTAACTTGGTGAAACTATAAGGAAAAGGGAAGAGAGAGGGGTAAGCATATAGCTTAGTAAGTTTGCATGAAACTTTAGGATGACAATTTACTCAAACTATAATCATTCATATCATGAAACAATGGTGACATAGCACCAATGAATAAAAGTACTTACTCGTACTTGTTCACACTTATTCTTGCTTACTCTTACCCATAGCATGTCAATATGATCTGATAACCTTTACATACACAAGATACCTGTATAACTGATACATGTAGTTTAGCACATTTGCTAACATAACCATAAACTCACATCTTTATCATTCATACCATGAACATCACTCAAGGCTATCCATAAATAGATTTGGATCTAGGCCAACTCACATACTTGACTCTTTCGCTTATGAATAAATCAGATCATCATGAATCATTCAAGCTTAACATACATAAGATTTGATGCCAATGCCATATCCCAGATATGGTCTTACATGGGATCATTCCTTAGTGCCGACGCCATATCCCAAATATGGTCTTATAAGGGATCTCATAACTCGATGTCGATGCCATGTCCTAGACATGGTCTTATACGAGATCGTACTCAGATGTCGATGCCATATCAGGGATATGGTGTTACACGAGATCATTCTTTGGTGTCGAAGCCATATCCCAGATATGGTCTTATACGGGACCTTTCCTTTCTCATATGCATACGTAGGTAATATACTTACTCCGGAACTATAATGGAACTACAATTTAGCCTGTTCTCATCGTTTACTCATCGAGACTTTATAGCTCTATTTCATTCACAATAACATGCTTTAACTTAATAATTAATGATTTCAAATATCAAACATTATGAAATACTAATTTCATACAAACTTACCTCGAATCTCAAAATGTGTCTAGGTGCTCGATTTAGTCTTCATCTTTGTTCTTGGCTCGATTTCAATCTGAGCTTCATGTTTCTTGATCTATAATAATAAATTTCTCTTGCTAAACACATGCATTGACTAAATCGACTCATAATTCATATTTTGGCAAAATTACAATTTTTCCCCTAAACTTTTACATAATTACACTTTCACCCCTAGCTCGTAAAATTATTTTCATTCAACTTTCTTGCATTTCAAGCCTATCTGAATCATTTTCTCAACTATAGCAACATTAAATTCCCATTATTTCACTCATGTATGACCATTTCTATAACTTTACAAATTGGTCTTTTTCATGCATCTTTCATGAAAATCACTTAGAAAAAGATGTTTATAATTCATCAAACTTTCATATTCTTCCATAAAACATCAAAATACATGCATGTCATTCATGGGTAAATTTTTGAACATAAACCCCAGCTCAACATATGGCTAGAAATAGCTAAACTGAGCCACGAGGGTTTTAAAAATATGAAGAACATTAAAAACGGGGCTAGGATGCACTTACTTTAAGCTTGAAAATGAACAAAACCCTAGCAATGGAGTCCTTGAAAATTTTGGCACCATGGGGAAGAAGATGGACATGATTTTTGGCTTATTTTCCCTTTTTATTCTTTAATTAACCAAATGAACAAAATGCCCTTAATGACCCTTTCTTAAGATTTTTCCTTCCCATGTACTTTTTTGTCCATCATCACATATAATGGTCTAATTGCTAAATAAGGACCTCTAGGATTTTTCATAATTCTATTTCACACTTGAACCTTCTAGAATCTCACATTTTCTATTCTTTGCAATTTAGTCCTAATGGACAATCCATTCACTAATTAATGAAATTTCTTCATGTGACTTTCACAAAATCATGCAAATACCTTATAAGCCTTGTAAAATCATTTAAACACATTTTTTATACTTCAAATTTATGGTCTCGCACCACTATTCTGACTAAGCCTTAAATTGGGCTATTACAGATAAGGGTTTTGCGAGACCAAGTTTTTTGCCCTGGGGTGCACCAGTGTTATTCGTCAAGAAGAAAGACGAATCCATGAGACTTTGTATTGATTATCGTTCAACTTAACAAGGTTATTATAAAGAAAAAGTATCCCTTACTGAGAATTGATGATTTGTTCGACCAGTTGAAAGGGGCAACAATGTTCTCGAAGATAGACTTGAGATTAGGCTATTATCAATTAAGAGTTAAAGATTCGGATGCGCCGAAGACCGCATTTAGAATGAGGTACTGGCATTATGAATTTCTTGTTATGCCTTTTGGATTAACTATTGCTCTTGCAATTTTTATGGACTTGATGAATCGAATCTTCAGACCGTGTTTAGATAAGTTTGTGGTTGTTTTTATTGACGACATTTTGATTTATCCATGAGATGAGTCTGAGCATGCCGAACATCTAAGAATTGTATTGCAGATTTTGAGAGATAAGAAATTATTTGCTAAATTCAATAAAAGTGAGTTTTGGCTCCGAGAAGTCAGATTTCTAGGACACATTATTTCAGCGGAAGGTATACGAGTTGATCCGAGTAAGATTTTGGTAGTTATCGATTAGAAACCTACGAGAAATGTATCCGAAGTTAAAAGTTTTTTGGGCTTGGTTGGTTATTATTGACGTTGAGCTAAAGGATTTTCAATGATTGCTACGCCTATGACCAGATTGTTACAAAAAGATATGAAATTTGAGTGGTCTGAGAAATGTCAAAAGAGTTTTTTTAACACCCCTTACCCTATCCGATGCCAAGACAGGATACGAGGCATTATCGTGCTTAACCTTACTTGAACATGCATTCTTGGAATATAAAATTTCATTCCAACTTCAAACTTTTACCTTCTTAATCATAACACATATATTATAGGCCTATGAGGCCTTAAATTGGCATCCGGAGGTTCCAGAGAACAACCGGGAACTTTAACGCTCTTCAAAATTTTTGCCTAGACAGGGGCCATACGGTCGTGTGCCCCTAAGATATGCCCGTGTTCGTCACCCATGGTCGACACTGACTTATCGCACACAGCTGAGCACACGCCCGTGTCTATAACCCGTGTCCTTCACACGGCCTAGACACGCCAGTGTCTCCTACCGTGGAGCTCTCTGTTTATGACGTCATCACACTCTTAATAGCACATGGCCAAGGAACACGCCTGTGTGCTGGCCCGTGTGATGAATTATATTCTCGTAAATTAGTGCAGGGGACACACGACCTACTAACACACCCATGGGGCAGGCCGTGTGTCACACACGGCCTAGACACACACCCATGTGTCTACTCGTGTGGACAATTATATAGCTATTTCCCAAGCCAATTGCCACCCTGGAACATAAACACACTTATATCATCTCAAGCAACTCAATTATTCCATCCGTACAAAGGACTAAATGCATAAACTTGTCATCATGAGGTGTTTATAACTTAACAAATATTGACCAATTTTCTAAGTGGCCATATACAAAATAATGCATAATCTTGATAACTAGCCATTTTCTTTCAATATGATATAACTCAAAATGATCAAGTTCCTATACATGCCATACTCAAAATAAATTAACTTTGTTAAACCAAAATAATGATTGATAGTGTGATTCGAGCTCCGACATTCAATGATCCCCGAGCTAACTTAGTGAAACTATAAGGAAAAAGGAAAAGAGAGGGGTAAGCATATAGCTTAGTAAGTTTGCATGAAATTATAAAGCTACATAAATGTTCAAACTATATTCATTCATCTCATGAAACAATGGCAACAAACTTCTCAATTACTTTGGCATACTTATTCGTACTCACTCACTCTTTTTCTTACCCATCTCATGTTACCTTATGATTTCTTAACTTGTACTTATTCATGGTACCTGTATCACTCAATCACATAACTTAGCATATATGCTAACATGAACAAAAACTCAATTCTCCATCATTCTTATTATGAAGGAATCTCAAGTCATTCATAAACAAAATTTAGCTCTCTACCATTTTACATAACATCTTTTGCCCATGAACTAAACAAATTATCGTAGGATATTCAAACTCATTAAGCTTAAATCTGGTTACCAATGCCATATCCCAGATATGGTATTATATGGGATCACCGCTGGATGTTGATGCCATATCCCAAATATGGTCTTACACGGGATCACTTCTGGATACCAATGCCATATCCCAGATATGGTCTTACATGGGATTTTAAAGCTCAATGTCGATGCCATATCCCAGATATGGTCTTATATGAGACCGTACATGAATGTCGATGCCATGTCCCAGACATGTTCTTACACAAAACCTTCTTTATTCAATGTTAGTACATGATTACCCTCATTTCTCTAAATCTTTATTCGGGATTCACACAACATATTTTCACTATTTCCTCATCGAGACTTTACCACTCGATTATCCATAGAAATAACATACTTTACCATAATATTAAGTATTTGTAAACATCGAATCATCATGAAACTTTAGCTTCATACAAACTTACCTCGAATCTCAAAATATGTATCAATGCTCGATTTAGTCCTCGATTTTGTTCTTGCCTCGGTTTCAATCTGGGCTTGCGTTTCTTGATCTATAATAACAATTTCACTTTTTAAATATACATATTGACTAAATCGACTCATAATTCATATTTTGGCAAAATTATGATTTTTGCCCCCAAACTTTTACATAATTACATTTTGCCCCTATGCTCGTAAAATAATTTTTATTCAACTTTCTTCTATTTCAAGCCTACCCGAATCATATTCTCAACTATAGCAACCTTCAATTTCCATTATTTCACTCATGTATGACCATTTTTATAACCTTTACATTTTAGTCATTCTATGCATTTTTCATGAAAATCACTTAGAAAAAGATGTCTATCATACATCAATCTTTCATATTCCTTCATAAAACATCAAAATACATGTTGTCACACATGGGTAAATTTTTTAATATGAACCCTAACTGAAAATATACTTAGAAATAGCTAAACCGAGCTACGAGGGTCTCAAAAATACGAAAAATATTAAAAACGAGGCTAGAATGCACTTACTATCAAGCTTGGAAGTTGAACAAAACCCTAGCTATGTCTCCTTCTGATTTTCGACCAAAAAGAAAGAAGATGGACATGATTTTTACTTCTTTTTCCCTTTTAATTCTTTTATTAACCAAATGACCAAAATGCCCTTTATGGTCATTTCTTAAGATTTTTCCTTCCTATGACCATTTTTGTCCATCATCAAATATAAAGGTTTAATTGCTAAATAAAGACTTCTAGAAATTTTCATAATTCTATTTCATGCTTAAATCTTCTAGAATCTCATATTTTCCATTCTTTGTAATTTAGTCCTAGTGGACAATTTAATCACAAATTAATAAAATTTCTTCATGAAATTTTCACACAATCATGAAAATACCTCATAAGCCTCATGGGAATCATAAAACTCATATTTTTTACTTCGATTTGTGGTCTCACACCACTATTTCGTCTAGGCCCTAAGTTGGGCTGTTAAAGTTTTCATCAGTTGAAAGCGTTGTTGACTGAGGCACCTGTGTGTTAATGCAAGAGGGTAAAGTGATAGCTTATGCCTCGAGATAGTTGAAATTGAAATTATTCGACACACGACTTGGAATTGGCTGCTACTGTGTTTGCTTTAAAATTTTAGCGACACCATTTATTCGGTGAGAAGTGTCACATCTTTACTGATCAAAAGAGTTTAAAGTATTTGATGACTGAGAAAGATTTGAATTTGTGACAATGGAGATGGCTCGAGTTGTTGAAAGAATATGAGTTGGTAATCGATTATCATCCTGGGAAGGCAAATGTAGTCACCGATGCTTTGAGTAGGAAATCTTTGTTTGCTTTGAGAGCAATGAATACGTGAATGACTTTGTCTGATGATGGATCGATTCTAGCTGAGTTAAAAGCTAGACCGGTATTTCTTCAGTAAATTTGTGAAGCTCAAAAATGTGACAGTGAATTACAAGCTAAGAGAGTTTAGTGCAAACCAAATAGTGATTCAGACTTTTAGATTGGGGCCGATGATTGTTTGATGTTTCGAGGTAGGATTTGTGTACCGAAAGATACTGAGTTGATTCAAAAAATTCTTCATGAGGCACACAATGGTTGTCTGTCTGTTCATCTAGGAAGTACGAAGATGTATAATGATTTGAAGAAATTATATTGGTGGTCGGGTATGAAACGAGATATTTCTGAATTCATATCGAGATGTTTGATTTGTCAACAAGTAAAGGTCGAACATCAAGTACCTTCGGGTTTACATCAGCCTATGACTATACTCGAATGGAAATGGGATAGAGTTACGATGGATTTCGTATCAGGGCTACCTTTGACTCCGAAGAAGAAAGATATTGTATGGGTCGTTGTTGATAGATTGATGAAATTGACTCATTTTATTCCAGTACATACTGATTATTCACTTGATAAACTAGCTGAATTATACATTGCTGAGATTGTTAGATTTGCGGGGTGCCTACTTCTATTATTTCGGATAGAGATCCAAGGTTTACGTCGTGATTTTGGAAGAAATTACAAGAAGCGTTGGGTACAAAGTTGAATTTTAGTACTATGTTCCATCCATAAACCAATGGTCAATCTGAGAGAGTGATTCAAATTCTTGAAGATATGGTTCGCTGTTGTGTTTTAGAGATCGAAGGTAGTTGGGAAAAATATCTACCGTTGGTCGAATTTGCTTATAACAACAGTTATTAGTTGTGTATAAAGATGGCACTGTGTGAAGCATTGTATGGATGCAAATGCTGAACTTTGTTGTACTGGACCGAGCTTAATGAGAAACTGATTCACGAGGTTGATTTAGGCTGAGAAACTGAAAAAAAGGTGAAAGTAATTCGTGATTATTTAAAAGCAGCTTCGGATCAACAGAAATCATACGTGGATTTGAAACGTAAGGATATTGAATTTCAGGTTGGTGATAAAGTGTTTCTGAAATTATCACCGTGGAGGAAAATTCTTAGATTTGGCCACAAAGGCAAGTTGAGTCCATGATTCATTGAGCTTTATGAGATTATTGAAAGAATATGGCCAGTGGCATATCGACTAGCTTTACTGTCGGAGTTGGAAAGAATCCACAATGTATTTCATGTGTCGATGTTGCGCTATTATTGATCAGATCCTTTGCATGTAATTTCGTTAACAAAGATTGAGATTCGACCCAATATGACTTATGGTGAAGAACTGATCAAGATTTTATCTTGGGAAGTTAAACAGTTGAGAAATAAAAGCATAGCTCTAGTGAAAGTTTTGCGAGAAACGACATGGGGTCGAAGAGGCTACATGGGAACCTGAGGAAGCTTTGAGAAAATAGTACCTTAACCTATTTTCTGGTAATATTTTTGGGGACGAAAAACCCTAAAGGGAGGAGAGTTGTAACACCCATTTTTGGATCAAATCAGAATAGTGGTTTTGGGACCACAAATCTGAAGTAGAAATATTTATTTTGTTATTATTTTAAGGTCTACAGTATGATTGAATGATTGTGTAAAAATTTCGTTAAGAAATTTTATCGATTGAGTGTCCAATTTGACTAGAAGAATTAAATTGCAATAGGTGCAAAACTTGAGTTCTCTATGTTAGAAGTGTCTAAATGCTATGAATACTTAAATTAAAGGTTCTTAAATGGTAATTAGACCAATTTACTCTAGGGTGGACAAAAATGAACATGGTTAGGTGAAATTTTGAAGTTTTTCATTAAGGGCATTTTAGTCATTTGGTAAATAAAGATAAAATTTTAACAAATGAAAGATGTCACCTTATTCAAATTTGTCCCCTATGGCCGAATTTCACAAGGAGAAGACATAGCTAGGGTTTTGGACACTTTCAAGCTCAATTGTAAGTCCGTTCTTGTCCCATTTTTAACGATTTTTATATTTTTGATATCGTTGTAACTTGATTTAGCTATATCAAGGACTAATTTGAAAGAAAGGTGAATTTTAAAATTTTACCCATGTTGAACATGTATGTATTTTAATGTTTGATGGTAGAGAATACATGTTTTTTGTTTGTTAAATGACTTTTGTAAAGTGATCTTTGGTAAAAACGTCAAATAGGGACTTATTTGTAAAAGTCTATAAAATGAGTAGAAAAGTGTGAATAAATGAAAAATGTGGGCTGAAATAGCATGAAAAAGGTTTGGCTAGGCTTAAGTTGTGAGGAAATTGTAAGAAATTCATTTTACGAGCCTAGGGAATAAATTGTAAAAAATCAAAAGGTTAGGGGCAAAAATGCAATTTTTACTATAGTGTTTTTTGGGCTGAATTGAATAGTGTGATGATTAAATAAGTTAAATTTGATATTATAGATCAAGAAAAATAAAGTTTGAGTTTAGACCGGGGAAAGAACAAAGTTGTGGACTAAATCGAACTAATAGCCATTTTGTAACCGAGGTAAGTTCGTATGTTAAATAAGCTTTAATATAATTGTATTTAAATGCTTTAATATTGCATGAACTGTATGATTGGTTGTGTGGACGAGTTTAACTCTATGGACGAGTTCGACGACGGATCGATAAGCAAGAAATCCCGTTTGAACCTTAGGAATAGATTAGGATACAAGTGACATGTCACTAGGGTTACCATGTGTTATGTGATTATGTGATCCGGGTGGTGGTCTCGTACGTCCTATTGGTGGTTGAGTGTACCGGCATATGTTGCCGTTACTTGACAGTTTTTGTGAGTAGCACCGAGTAGCTACATCTTGACTAACAGCTTATGTGAGCAGGCCCATTGATTAGCCTGAGAATGAGCAATTATGTGATATGAGATTGAGGTAGCATTGGCTACATATGTGGCACTTAGTGTGCAAGATTCCCAAGTATTCGATGTTATTATTTCGAGTGGTTCACGGGTATGTCAAAGATGAGAATAAGTATAAATTCGTTACGAGATGGTACAGGTATGTACTCGAAGCTTATGATTATTAATTCGTGAAATGATGATTTCAAGGTAAGTTGTAATGGAAGTGAATTATGATAATGAGATTATGGTAAATTATGTCATCTTATGTTATATTACATGTATGATTAATGTATGGTAAGATTGCTTATTTCTTTATACGAGCTTACTAAGCTATATAGCTTACTCCGTTTTGTTTTTAATGTTTTATAGTGTCACCAAGCTAGTTCGGGATTGGTGATCGTCGGAAGTCACATTACACTATCAAACTGTCCTTTGGTACCGATGATTTGAACACATTTTGAGAATATGGCATGTATAGGGACTTGGTCATTTTGTTATATTTGTCATTTGATTTGGCCAAATGTATTGGCTTATATTTGTTTAAGGTGATTTGGCCAAATGGTTGTAAGCCCATTTATATAAGTATATGTGCTAATGCCTTTTGTTTATGTGTTTTGTAACCTATATGTTTATTATGGTTAAATTATTTGTTGTGAAATGGATGAGATTGGCCCTTTGGTGTGCTAGGAAATCTAAGTAGAGCCTTTATTTTGTCCACATGGGTAGACACACCGGCATATGTTTTAGTCGTGTGTCCCCTGCACCTTAACTTTGAGAAACAGAATGCTCAGAATTGAGCACATGGGCAGAGACACGGGCGTGTGTCTCAGCCGTGTGAGGGACACAGCCTCATGCACGGGCGTGTGTCCCGATCGTGTGAAGTCTGCACCTATTTTATGAAAATTAAATTAATCACACGGCCTAGCACACGGGCGTGTGACTTGGCCGTGTGACATCAATTTGTTCATGCATTGCAAAACAGAGAGTTACACGAGTTAGGGACACGGGCGTGTGTGACCATACGGCCTGCCCACACCAGCGTGTCCCAAGCCACACGGGTGTGTGACCTCTGTTCATAGCAAAAATTTCCTAAGTTTTGTAAAAATTTCCTAAGTGCTCGGTTTAGTCTCGAACCACTTCCAAAGCATGTTTTGAGCCTTGCAGGCTCGTATTAGAGGCTCTATGATTGAATGCGAATGGTCTTAATTTGGATGAAAATTTATGAACCAGAATAGTATGTTTGCTCGCTTTGTAAGTCCGGTAATGCCTCGTATCCTTTTTTGGCACTGAATACGGGTAAGAGGTGTTACATAAATAGTAAACTTATTTTGGTATAATGGCATGTATAGCAATTGTTGGCTTGTAAATGGTTGTTTGTAATCTAGCCATTGGAATGGCAAGTGATAGTTGGTTTTGGTATATTTATAAGGTTAAATCATGATAAATACATATATGTTTAGTATGTTCAATTGAGTTATGTTAAACATGTATGTTTATAAAAGGTAAGATTATAAACATGAATGCATGTGATGGTATAATATGCTAGATAATAGAGTTGGCTTGGATATAACGCTTGAATTGGTTAGTATATGATTGCAAGTATTGGTGTAGGTTGTTGGCAAATTTGAGTGAGAAATAAGGTTAGGAGATGGCCTTATTTTGTCCACATGGGTGTGTGGTTTGGACACACTGACTTTGCACATGGGTGCGTGGTTTGGCCGTGTGTAACAGCCTGGTTTAGACCTTAGTTGGAACAATGGTTTCAAGACCACAAATCCAAGGTTAGAATAATATTTTAATATTATTTTCTATATTAGTAGTATGTGTAATATCGAGATTTAGGGTTATGCGTTTTAACCCAAATGTATATGGTAGTGTGCTTGTGTGCTGTGTGTATGTGTTTTGGGGGCTTTGGAAACCTTGGGGTGTAGATAGAAGCCTTAGGAAAATATTTGACTTTAAACTTTAGGGGGAAGAGCTAGGGAGCTAGGCCTTAAGAAAAGGTGTGTGTGGGTTTAGGACACAAGAATCCAATTGGTAAAGTGGCAAGGGAGGCACCACTTGGAGCATAGAAGAGTGACGCCTCAGGGAGTGAGAAGGGACCTAGGTTTGAGCAGTAAGGGAAGCATTTTGGGGGTTGCCTTTTTGCGTCAAGGGAGAGTGAAGAGTTGGAGTTACCGTGGACACTTCATGGATGAAGTGTAGATTGGGTCAAACAGCTCAAATTTTTGGCTAAATAGGAGGAAAAGAGGGGATTTGGATGAGAGAAGAAGAGTTGGCCGAATGGAGGGGTCTTGGGATGGTATTTTCGGCCATGTAGGGGAGAATAGGTGCCGAAATTCATTTGGCATTTTCAAGTTTTTTTTTCCTTCTTTTCTTCTCTTTTGTCTCTCAACCGAAACTGAAGGTGACCATTTGGTGCATTTGACTATTTTCTTCCTTCTATTTCTTCTCTCCGTAGAACCATACCTCTCTCTCCTCTCCTCTTTTCTTTTCATAGTGGTAGCCTTAAAATTTCACTTCATGTTCAAAGCCGAATAGCCCTTCTAGCCTTTGAAACCTTGACCGAATCTTCCATCTCCATTTTTTAAGGGCTCCTTCGATTTCTAAGTAGTGGTGGTAAAGTTCTTTTCTCTATAAACTTTTCTTGCTCTTTTCTGGTTGGTTTGCCGAAGCCAAAAAACTAATCCTGTATGTTTGTGTATGGCCGAATCTAAGCAAGGGTTTGGATTCATAACTCTTCTTGGAAGCCAAGGTTAAGAGATATCTCAAGACTTCCGGGATTTGACCAAGCAAGGTAAGGAGAATGCTATTCAGCCAAAGGCCATATTATTTTGTTTTAGTGTTGGTAGAATCTAACCATGGTGTTTTAGGAAGGGTTAACAGAGATATAAAGGGAGTCTCAGGATTGGATCTATTTGGTAAGAGTATTTAGATAAGTTATAGATGTGTTCCATTTAGATTCTTACGTATCAATTAACCGGGTTTCTGATTAAGTGACATTCGATGGATGCAAGTACTAGTGGAGGAGAGAAAGGGGTAGTTCCTACTCCTAGATTTAAGAAACGTTCGGTTTCTGCGATCATGATTGGCCACTGGGTTGTGGGCCAGCATCGGAAAGGGATAAGCAAATCGTTGTGATCCGTGCAAGCGAAAGTGTTAGTATCGAAAGCGTAGTTCTCAGTGTTATCAGGTGTGTAACCCCACCCTAAATTCCCGATTAGTAATAATATTGTTAAATATGTGTTAATAAGGCTATGAATAAATATGGTTAAGGGTACCATTCAATGGTACGGTGTATTCAGGTACGTTACCCCTAACAATCTGTTAAATAGTGGTTACCATCAATGATATGAAAGTATGTGTGTGTTTTCGGTATGGGCTTAGGATAAGCATATAGCATGATACCTGTGATACTATGTATGTTGCATGGGCACGAGGGTTATAATGAAAAGTGGAAGTGTTCCGGTGGTTTTACCTCATTATCCGGTGACTTATGTCACAATATTATGTATCTGGTGACCTTGTCACATTATCTGGTGGCTATGCCACGTATTAAAGCGATGTGCGGTTGATTGCGATGGCGCCTTCGGTGTGTAGCGGATGGAGGGTAGATTTAGTAATCCCACGGTGTGATTGGCAGGTACGGGTAGTGTGTAGAGGTTGGATATCTAGGTGGGTTCGGGTTGCATCATTGTTTTATACACATGTGATTTAATATGCTATGACATGGGCCTATGGCCAAATATGATTCGGATGGGCTTTGCCCAAAAGCGTTGTAAGTAAGGCTATAATCGATTGGGTCTTGGTGGTTGGTTGTTACACATTGAGTCATTGATTCACCCTTCGTGGGCTAACATTTTGCGGTGATACATAGAGAAATGGGCCAAATTGGCGGGGACTATGTGGTGGCCATGCTAAAGAAAAATTTGGGTTTTGAATAATGGAACTCTTTTCATTTTTCTTTAGTATGTTTTCTTTCGAGATTTATTTTTGGTTTTTAAGATGTAATAAGGTCATTACTTAATTGCTTAATTTTGCGTGTTAAATTTTATTTCCATACGATAAACAACAAACAAGTAATTAAATATTTTAAATATTTTTCTTAAAGAAATTTCAAATGTTTTATCACCTACTCAACTTACGTTTTCAACCTAATGAGATCTAGAATCAGGCAAATCTTTTAATTTTTGGGATATAAAGTAAGCGTTTTAATGAAATACCAACTTGAACTGTATCTTGGTTTTCGACTCGATAAAAATACAAACCTGTTTTTATTAAAATTGTCATATTTTATAAGAAGATGAAACGAGATAAAGCTAAGTTTTCTTAAGGAACATGTCAGATCCGGTCGGGGCTTGTGGGTCGGGTTTGGGGTGTTTTAATTTGGTATCAGAACCAGGTTCAAAACTCGGCCTTGAGGGCTTTTGGGCCCAAAACATTTTTTTTGAAAGTGAGTTTTACTAAAAGATGATCAGGTTTTCTGGCATGGCACCTGTGTCTCCGGCCCGAAGTCCACCAGGTAAGTACCCCTAACCATTGTGTGATTTGTATGTGGGTATTACGGGATCGTAGATTAGTATATTAGGAGCTATTGAACTCTAGGATTAGCTTACTCCAACACAAAATTACATAAAATTTAAAGACTAATCGAACAAACACTGTGAGTAAGTCAAGAGTTAAGGGTGTGTAGCAGGATTGTGCGCATGTCTAGGATTGGATTGAGGGAGCTTGGTATTTAAGCGGTCCTAGTGACTCACCTCCTCTTCGCTCAAATCCTACCTGGTGCGTAGTGACGGTTCACCCTAACCAAGAAGACTTAATCACAGGCTAAATTCAATAATTAAAACCCGAAAGGGACTAGCTACACTATTTTATAAAAACCCTAGTTTTGGAATCACCGAATTACCCCTTGATTTGTAAAAAACTATTTTAGATGTTGAAATTTTTTTTTTCAAAATATCCTCAGTTTACAAAATTACCGGAATACCCCTGGTTTGTAAAATTACTAAAATACCCTCAGTTCATGAAATTACCATACTACCCTCAATTTTTTTACCAAAATGTCCCTATTTTGCAAAAATACCAAAAACCCCTATTTTGTGAAATTACAAGATACCCTAATTTGGAAAATTACCAAAATACCCCTATAGGACAAATTATAAAAATACCCCTGGGTTAGAACGGACGAAAATGTTCAAAGTGGTGAACGTGTGTAGTAGATACTATTAAGGAATGAATGTGATTCTCTGAATTAGGGTAGAAGACTTGAAACAAAAACTTTGTAATGATCGAAAGAACTACTACTAAACTTCTTTACATAAAACTTGTTCGTGGGTAATCAGTGGAACAGAAGCTAATGCATAAAATTTCTTAAAGCAGATTAAATCGCGATTATAGATATGAGTTCTAGGGGACGTGGTCGTAATGTGCGTGGGCGCGGTAGAGGTAGAATGACCGTATCGGAACCGATTAGAGTGCAGTCAAGGGTCAGAGAATGAGATGCCACCACCACTAGCTGCTGGTGTTGAGTCTGAGATCGACGGGGATGATGCGATATCGTGGCGATCTTTGCGAGTTCTTGAGAGAGTGGTGGAGCGGTGGAAGTATGGGAGCTCAAAATCTTTATCTGGCGACTCGAGCCAATAAATTTGAGGTATTAGAGAGTGTATCTGGTGTGGCGCCAATACGGTTGAGTATTGGTTGGAGGCGACGGAGTGAATCATAGATGATTTGGATTTGACTGCTGAGGAGAAACTGAAAAGGGTGGTGTCGCTTCTCCGAGATGATTCATACCAGTGGTGGCTCACGGTTCGGGATAGTCTTTATGTGAGATGACCTCACTTGGGAGTATTTCAAGGCGATATCGGAAGAAGTATATTGGGTCTAGTTATATTGATCTTGAGAGGAAGGTGTTTCTAAGGTTGGTTCGGGGAGTAAGTCCGTAGCGAGTCTGAG
Source organism: Gossypium rotundifolium (assembly GCA_025506655.1). Classification (NCBI taxonomy): domain Eukaryota; kingdom Viridiplantae; phylum Streptophyta; class Magnoliopsida; order Malvales; family Malvaceae; genus Gossypium; species Gossypium rotundifolium. The sequence goes on along the minus strand of CP106726.1, from coordinate 54,961,433 downwards.
GCAAAATTCTTAAGACTGAGCCGGTATGCTCGAGGTATCGTGGCTACGGAGCATGAACGATGTGTCAAGTTCAAGGACGGACTGAGGGATGATCTTAGATTGCTGATTGCTCCACAGTAGGAGCGAGAGTTTGCCGTGTTGGTAGAGAAGGCTAAGGTAGCCGAAGGGGTCAAGGAATCTGTGAGACAAAATTCAGATAAGAATAGACAAAAGAGAGGTTTTAGATCATCGGGGTCATCCGGGAGTCTCCAGAAAAGACCTAGAGTTTATGAGCCGCAAGATCGGCAGGTTGCTGTGGGAGGTCAGTATCGTTCGTGTGCTCAATGTGGAAAGATGCACCCGGGGGAGTGTTGGAAGAAGACAGGGGATGTTTTAAGTGTGGGTCCAAAGACTATGTGATTAGGAAGCATCCATTAGAGATGCACAAGAGTCGACCAACAAGTCGTGGTTTTAATCGGTGGAAGAGGTGGGCCGATAGCCACCATGTGGTCGTGGCCCGATTAAGCGAGGTAATGGTTTTGGTAGAGGTCGCGAGATCTTGGCAAGAGGTGTTGGTAACAGGCGAAGACAGTTAGATGCAGGTGTATGCGGTTAAATCGGAGGAGGATGGTGACACACCGAACGTCATAATAGAGACGTTCCTTATAGGCGACAAGCCTTTCTTTACTTTAATTAATGTTGGCTCGACCCACTCATATGTTGCATGTAGAGTAGCTGAAACATTAGGTATAACATCTGAAGCGTCTATTAGGGAAATGACTATAGTGAGCAGTTAGGTCAAACAATTGTGGTGAATAGGATATTCTAGGTGTGCCTCTAGAGATTAGGGAGTGGTATTTCTGTGACTTGATGGAACTACCTTTGGAATTTGATCTCATTCTAGGCATGGATTGGCTAGTGGAACATCATGCTAAATTGGATTGCACAACTAAGCGAATGGAGTTGAAGACTCCGGAGGAGGAGGAGATAATTATGATAGGAGAAAGAAGAAACTATTTCGCTAATGTAGTCTCGGCGTTAAAGGCTGATAAGATGGTGCGAAAAGGGTGTAAGGCATTTTTGGCCTTCGTTAGTGCTTTGGATGCAAAAGAAGAGGGGGTTAGTGGAGTTAGAACAGTAGGAGAATTCGTAGATGTCTTTCCGGAGGAGCTGCCTGGATTGCCCCCGGATAGGGAGGTGGAGTTCAGAATTGATTTGCTGCCAGGTACAGCTCTTGTGTCAATTGCTCCGTATAGGATGGCGCCAAAGGAGTTGGTGGAGCTCAAGGCCCAGATCCAAGAATTACTCGATCATGGGTTTATCCGGCCTAGTGTGTCCCCATGGAGAGCACCGGTCCTATTTGTGAAAAAAAGGGCGGGACTATGCGCATGTGCATAGATTCTCGGTAGTTGAATAAGTGATGATCAAAAACAAGTACCGATTCGAGGATAGATGACTTGTTCGATCGACTTAAGGGGTTGCGGTATTTTCAAAAATAGATCTAAGGTTGGGATATCATCGACAAGGTGAAGAAGCGAGATATCCATAAGGCGACTTCCGGACTAGATACGGACATTATGAGTTCTTAGTAATGCCGTTCGGATTGACGAACACCCCAGCTACGTTCATGGATATGATGAATCGGGTTTTAACCTTACTTGGATCAGTTCGTCGTTGTGTTTATAGACGACAATCTGGTATATTCCAAGTCCAAGGAAGAGCATGATGCGCATCTTTGGGTAGTATTGCAGGTGTTAAGGGAGAAGAAGTTACATGCCAAGTTTAGCAAGTGCAAATTTTGGTTGAAGGAAGTTGCGTTTTTGGGTCATGTAGTGTCTGCAGAAGGGATAAGGGTGGATCCTCGGAAGATTGAGGCAGTGCTAGATTGGAAACCACCTAAGTCTGTGGTAGAGGTTCGCAGTTTCTTGGGGTTAGCAGGCTACTACAGGAGATTTGTTGAAGGGTTCTCGTCAATACCAGCACCTTTGACAAAGTTGTTGAGAAAGGAGGTACCTTTCGTGTGGGCGGATAAGCAGTAGGAGAGTTTTGAGAAGCTTAAGAGAGTATTAACAGAGGCTCCGGTGTTGATTCAGCCTGAAGCAGGGAAAGACTTTGTGGTGTATTGTGATGCTTCTCACACCGGATTGGGAGGTGTTCTAATGCAAGGTGGAAAGGTGGTCGCTTATGTGTCTCGACAATTAAGGCCACATGAGGTTAACTACCCGACGCATGACCTGGAGTTGGCTGCGGTAGTATTCGCTCTAAAAGTGTGGATGCACTATTTGTATGGAGAAAGGTCGGTGATCTACACAGACCACAAGAGTCTGAAATATTTGTTAACTCGGAAGGCTGAATTTGAGGCAATGAAGGTGGGTGGAGTTCTTTGAAAGACTATGGTATTCAATAGAGTATCACCGGGCAAAGGCGAATGTAGTGGCAGATGCCCTAAGTCGAAAAGTGGTGTCGGATCTGAGGGCGATGTTTGTACATCTTAGCCTTTATGATGATGGAAGTTTGCTAGCAGAGTTGCAGGTGAAGCCGACATGGTTAAGTCAGGTGAGAGAAAAATAGTTGGTAGATGGTGAACTAAGTACTAAGCTGCTGCAAGTGCAGAATGGGGAATTGGAAGACTATGGTGTATGCAATGATGTAGTCTTTGTGTTTTTGGGCAAGGTCTGCCAAAGGATGAGGAGTTAAGGCGGAGAATTCTTCAGGATTCGCATAGTAGCCCTTATGCTATGCATCCTAGATAAAGTAAGTTATCTGAGGATCTGGGATCAATTTTGGTGGCACAGTGCAAGCGAGAGATTCTGAGTTTGTGGGGAAGTGCTTAACGTGTCAGCAGGTTAAAGTGAACACCAAGTACCCTCGGGATTGCTTCAACCAATAAAGATTCTGCAGTGGAAGTGGGAGAGAATTACAATGGACTTCGTTAGTGGGCTTTCCCTTACGCCTACTAGGAAGGATTCGGTATGGGTGATAGTGGATCGGTTGACAAAGTCTGCACATTTCATACCGGTGCGGGTTGACTATTCGCTTCAAAGATTGGCAAAATTGTATGTGGCAAAATTGTGAGACTGCACGAGGTGCTAGTGTCGATTATCTCGGATAGGGATCTGAGGTTTACGTCTCGATTTTGGAAAGCACTACATCAGGCATTAGGCACCAGGTTAAACTTCAGTACGGCATTTCATCCGCAGACGGACGGCCAGTCTGAACGAGTAATTCAAGTACTAGAGGACATGTTGAGGGGTTGCGTGATAGACTTCAGAGGGAGTTGGGAGGAGTTCTTTCCTTTAGCGGAGTTTGCATATAACAACAGCTATCAAGCAAGTATTAGGATGGCACCTTATAAAGCACTGTATGGACAGAAGTGTCGCACTCCAACGTGTTGGACAAAGTTGAGGGAACGTCATGTTTTGGGTCCAGAGATTGTGGCAGAATCGGAAGAAAAGGTTAAGGTAATTCGGACACGGTTGAAGGAGGCATCTGACAGACAAAAGTCATATGCGGATCTCAAGCGGAAAGAGATAGAGTTTCCAGTGGAGGATCAGGTGTTTTGAAAGTTTCGCCATGGGAGAAGGTGATGAGATTTGGTCGCAAGGGAAAGCTAAGTCCCAGGTTTATAGGACCTTATCGGATTTTGAAGCGGGTTGGCCCAATGGTGTACCAGTTGGAATTACCTTTGGAGTTAAGGCAAATGCATGATGTGTTTCACGTCTCGATGCTACGGTGATACCGATCGGACCCATCTCATGTAGTGCCAGTTGAGAAAGTGGAGTTGAGACCAGACTTGTCTTATGAAGAAGAGCCGATTCAGATTTTGGAGCGGGATGTGAAAGTATTACGTAAAAAATTGGTTCCTCCAGTCAAAGTGCTATTGCGGAACCATGGATCGGAAGAAGCTTCATGGGAGTCGGAGGAAGCAATACGACAGCAATTCCCTCACCTATTTTAGCCAGTAATTTCGAGGCCAAAATTATTTTAAGGTGGGTAGAACTGTAATATCTGAGATTTAGGGCTTATGCGTTTTAACCCAAATGTATGTGGTAGTATGCTTGTGTGCTGTGTGTAATTGTTTTGGGGGCTTTGGGAACCTTGGGGTGTGGGTAGAAGCCTTAGGAAAATATTTGACTTTAAACTTTAGGGGGAAGAGCTAGGGAGCTAGGCCTTAAGAAAAGGTGTGTGTGGGTTTAGGACACAAGAATCCAATTGGTAAAGTGGCAAGGGAGGCGCCACTTGGAGCACAGAAGAGTGACGCCTCAGGGAGTGAGAAGGGACCTAGGTTCGAGCAGTAAGGGAAGCATTTTGGGGGTTGCCTTTTTGCATCAAAGGAGAGTGAAGAGTTGGAGTTACCGTGGAGACTTCATGGATGAAGTGTAGATTGGGTCAAACAACTCAAATTTTTGGCTAAGTAGGAGGAAAAGAGGGGATTTGGATGAGAGAAGAAGAGTTGGCCGAATGGAGGGGTCTTGGGATGGTATTTTTGGTCATATAGGGGAGAGTAGGTGCCGAAATTCATTTGGCATTTTCAAGTTTTTTTTCCTTCCTTTCTTCTCTTTTGTCTCTCAATTGAAAGTGAAGGTGACCATTTGGTGCATTTTGACTATTTTCTTCCCTTCTATTTCTTCTCTGAAGCCGAACCATACTTCTCTCTCCTCTCCTCTTTTCTTTTCATAGTGGTAGCCTTAAACTTTCACTTCATGTTCAAAGCCGAATAGCCCTTCTAGCCTTTGAAACCTTGGTCGAATCTTCCATCTCCATCTTTTAAGGGCTCCTTCGATTTCTAAGTAGTGGTGGTAAAGTTCTTTTCTCGATAAACTTTTCTTGCTCTTTTCTGGTTGGTTTGTCGAAACCAAAAGACTAATCCTGTATGTTTGTGTATGGCCAAATCTAAGCAAGGCTTTGGATTCATAACTCTTCTTGGAAGCTAAGGTTAGGAGATATCTCAAGACTTTCGGGATTTGACCAAGCAAGGTAAGGAGAATGCTATTCGGCCAAAGGCCATATTATTTTGTTTTAGTGTTGGCGATTCTAACCATGGTGTTTTAGGAAGGGTTAAGCAGATATAAAAGGAGTCTCGGGATTCAGATCTATTTCGGTAAGAGTATTTAGATAAGTTATAGATGTGCTCCATTTAGATTCTTACGTATCAATTAACCGGGTTTCTGATTAAGTGACATTCGATGGATGCAAGTACTAGTGGAGGAGAGAAAGGGGTAGTTCCTACTCCTAGATTTAAGAAATGTTAGGTTTACTGATGCGTGATTGGCCACCGGGTTGTGGGCGGCATCGGAAAGGATAAAAAATCGTTGTGATCCTGCATAGCGAAAGTGTTAGTATCAAAAGCGTGATTCTCAGTGTTATCAGGTGTGTAACCCCACCCTAAATTCTCGATTAGTAATAATATTGTTAAATATGTGTTAATAAGGCTATGAATAAATATGGTTAAGGGTACCATCCAATGGTATAGTGTATTTAGGTACGTTACCCCTAACACTCTATTAAATAGTGGTTACCATTAATGATATGAAAGTATGTGTGTGTTTTCGGTATGGGCTTAGGATAAGCATATAGTATGATACCTGTGATACTATGTATGTTGCATGGGCACGAGGGTTATAATGAAAAGGGGAAGTGTTCCGGTGGTTTTACCACATTATCCGGTGACTTATGTCACAATATTATGTATCCAGTGACCTTGTCACATTATCTGGTGGCTATGCCACGTATTAAGGGTGATGTGCAGTTGACTGCAGCGACTGCCTTCGAGGGTGTGTAGCGGATGGAGGGTAGATTTAGTAATCCCCACGGTGTGATTGGCAGGTACGGGTGGTGTGTAGAGGTTGGATATCTAGGTGGGTTCGGGTTGCATCATTGTTTTATATACATGTGATTTAATATGCTATGACATGGGCCTATGGCCAAATATGATTTCTGATGGGCTTTACCCAAAACGTTGTAAGTAAGGCTATAATCAATTGGGTCTTGGGGGTTGGCTGTTACACATTGAGTCTGTTGACTCACCCTTCGTGGGCTAACATTTTGCAGGTGATACATAGAGAAATAGACTGGGTCGGCAGGGACTATGTGGTGGCCATGCTCAGCAAAATTTTGGGTTTTTGAATAATGGAACTCTTTTCGTTTTTCTTTAGTATGTTTTCTTTCGGGATTTATTTTTGGTTTTTAAGATGTAATAAGGCCATTACTTAACTGCTTAATTTTGCGTGTTAAATTTTAGTTCCATACGATAAACAACAAACAAGTAATTAAATATTTTTCTTAAAGAAACTTCAAATGTTTTATCACCTACTCAACTTACGTTTTCAACCTAATGAGATCTAGAATCAGGCAAATCTTTTAATTTTTTGGATATAAAGTAAGCGTTTTAATGAAATACCAACTTGAACGGTATCTTGGTTTTCGACTCGATAAAAATACAAACCTGTTTTTATTAAAATTGTCATATTTTATAAGAAGATGAAACGAGATAAAGCTAAGTTTTCTTAAGGAACATGTCAGATCCGGTCGGGGCTTGTGGGCCGGGTTTGGGGTGTTTCAGTATGTGATTGAGCCTGTGTGAAAATTATGTGTGAAAATTTTATTGATTGTGTGCTGAATTATGAGAAAGGACTTAATCGCGTAAACTGTAAAAGCTGTGTGTTGATTGTTAAGTGTCTAATTGTTGTTGTATTTATAATTTTTAAGTTTTATGATGTAAATAGCCCATTTTATAAGTTAGTGGAAGATGATAGCATGGTTTTGTTATTATTATTAAATTTCATTAAGGGTAAAATGGTAATTGATGTATTAATGATAATAAAAATAAAACAAAACAAAACACAAATTTCTCATCTTTTCATCACCATTACCGAAATTTGCTAAAGAAAAAGAAAGGAAAAGAGCTTTAGGGTTCGGCCAATTGAGTTCTTGATTAAGGTATGATTTTCGATCGGTTTTTGATAATTTCTATGTTTTTGTGATCGTTGCTTAGTGTTCTAGCTAGCCCATGCTTTAATTTTAGAGTTTAATGGTGATTTTGAGATATTCCATTGATGAATGCTTGAGCTTTGTGATAGTTGATGATGAAATATGAAAGTTATGTGAAGGATGAACATATTTTGTCTTTGAATTTATAGTGAAATTGAGTAATTTGGGCTTAATTGTGAAAATGAGAAATTGAGGGACAAAAATGTGAAATAAATGAAATGTACGGGCTTGTATTAGCATGGGAAGAATTCGGCTAGGCATAAGTGAAGAGAAATTATGTGTATTTTGTGATTTGATGAAATAGGGACTAAAGTGTCGAAATGTGAAAATGTGAGGGTTATTTTGTAAAATGCCCTAAATATGTGTGTGTGGATGAAATTGAATGAACTAGTGATTGAATGAGTTAATTTTGAATATGTATAGACCAAGAAAGGAGAGATTCGGACTGAGATCGAGGCAAATACAAAGTGCTCGATTAATCGACCATTTTGGTACTACGACGTCCGAGGTTAGTTCGGATATAATACATGTTGTTAAAATATGTTTTAGTATTATGAAATGAATATGTATACAATTATGAAATTTGAGATGCTATGTGCAAAATTGAATTGGAGGGCACTAAGTGTGCGAAATTGAAATCGAAAAAGAGATGTATAGCACTGTGTGTATGATGTTATGAAAACTTTGGCTTATTGATTTGGCACTGTGTGTGCGATCTCGAGATAAGTCGGTTAAAAGAATAGCACTAAGTGTGCGATGACGGATATGCTTTGGTTATGTATGTGGCACTGAGTGTGCAATTAAATTAAACGAATATCAGAAGATGATCGAAATGTAATATCGAGCATTGAGTAGCTTGGAAGTTGAATAACTATGTGTTAGCTAAGGTATGTATTGAACCTTTGTGGTTGATGAGTTTATAGATGAAGATATGAATGGATGAATGAGTATTTTAGCTATGGATGATATGGTATGAATATTTGAGAATTGATCTATGTGATGGATTTAATTGTTTAATGAGCTTGGTTTGTTAATTTGAATGTATTATGTTACGAACTTACTAAGCTTTGAAAGCTTACTGTATGATTTGTTTCTTTGTTTTACTGTGTCAGTAAAGCTAGCTCGGATCCAGGAATCATTAGCATCTCTATCACACTATCGGCTATCTATTTTGGATACTTTTGAAAGATGTATATATTTTGGTATATGGCATGTATAGGCTAGTTGATATAGTATATTTTGATATGTTTGGTCTATGCCATGTGATATGGCTCAAAAATTTAATGATGTTGGTACATATAGATAGACTATGAATATAATGAGATATGAAATAGTGAGAATGGAAATGACATATATATTATGTTTGAATTGGTTGATGAGAATGATGGATAAAATGTGTATGGTGGTAAGGTTTATATGATGTTTGGCCTATATGTTTGAGATATGAATTTTGGTACTTTGGTTGAACTAATGTGAGATGAAATTGAGTATTATTATAGATGGTACAGTTGGTGATTAATTGGTGTATGAAATGACATGTTTGAATTCTTTTTGAGGCATGAATTGGTATTGTTTTGAAGCTTGTAGGTGTACCTAAGTGTGGGTGGTAAATTTGGCCTTGAAAATGGCCTATAATTGCTCACACGGTTGAGCACACAGGCGTGTGGCTCGACCGTGTTGTTTGAGTATACCAAGTGAAACAAGTCAGGATCTACCATGGGCTGGACACACGGGCGTTTGACTGACTGTGTGGTGCAAGTCAGGATCGACCATGGGTGAGGCACACAAGCATGTCTCAGGCCGTGTGGACAAGTCAGTAGGTATGCCCTATTTTGCCACAGCTTGGAAACATGGGCGTGTCCGAGGCCGTGTGCCTACCCACACGGCCGTGTGACCTCTGTAACTTAGAAAAATGTTTGAATTTCAAAAATTTTCGTAAGTGTTTGGTTTAGTCTTGGCCCTGTTCTAAAGCATGTTTAAGGTCTCGATGACCTCACTAAGGGACTAAATGGTTATGTTTGAATATGAATGAATGATATTTGACTTGGTGTTGTGAAATGGATACGAAATGTTCCAATTGTTCGGTAATGCCTCTTAACCCTATTCTGGCAATAGTTTCGGGTTGAGGGTGTCACATTTTATTGGTATTAGAGCTACGGCTTAGTTGATTCTCGGACTAATGTTGCACGTGTGAGTCTAACTATACATGCGATATATATAATTGCGATAGTATGATGAATCCTGACAGCTAAAAATGTGGTTTTATATAGTAATGGATCCTGATCGAGCGGTTGCTGACAATATCGAGGGTAACGCGCCTACTCCTGCTCAAGGGACAGCGCCGACCACATCTAGGCTGAATGATGGTAGCCATGAGGGAGAGGCTAAGCAAGCCTTTTTCCGAATGATGAGTGAGTGGTTTTCGGTGTTCATTTGAACGAATCCGGCTGCTCCACAACCTCCACCCCCACAAGTGCCTGTCATGCCACAAGTTACAGATCTAATTCGATTGAATAAACCTCTTGTGGATAAGATTAGAAAGTATGGGACCGAAAAGTTTAGGGCCACCGCTGAAGATGATGCTGAGCGAGCTGAGTTTTGGCTCAAGAATACTATTTGAGTGTTTGACGAGATGTCGTTGACTCCTGATGAATGTATAAAGTGTGTAATTTTTTTGTTGAGAGATACTGCTTATAACTGGGGGAAAACGTTGATTTCTGTGGTTCCAAGAGAGAGAATCACCTAGTATTTCTTTCAAGCTGAATTCAGAAAGAAGTATATCAGTCAATGGTTCATTGATTAGAAACGTAAAGAATTCCTCGAGTTGAATCAAGGTCACATGTCTATTATTGAGTACGAGCGAGAATTTGTGAGACTGAGCCAATATGCACAGGAATGTGTTTCGACCGAAGCTACTGTGTGCAAATGTTTCATTGAAGGGCTGAATGAAGACATTAAATTGTTGGTTGGAATACTTGACATAAATGAATTTGTTCTGTTAGTTGAAAGAGCCTGCAAAGCCGAGAAGCTCAGTAAAGAAAAGAAGAAAGCCGATTCTGAGGCTAGAGATGAAAAAAAAAAGATCGATGAGGAAGTTTTCTCAACCTTTGACAAAAAGATTTAGAAATGCAAGCAATCAATCAAATGCTTCAATTGGACATTCGAGTAAAGACCGTGCAAGACAAAGTGTTGGTTCAAGAGCTCAAATTCCGACTGAATCGAGTGTTGGAAGTGTTAAAAGTAACAAACCTGAGTGTAGACAGTGTGGAAGATGACATGTGGGAGAATGTTGGGGCAAGTACAATAATAGAACTTACTACAAATGTGGATCACAAGATCATTTCATATGAGATTGTCCAAAGTTAGCTGAGGAAGAAAATTTTCAGAGTGCGAGACCGAGTAATATGACATCTAAGGGTAGACCACCCAGAAACATCGAAAATGTAAGTGGAAGCTAGAGAGGGACTACCGATACAGCTATGATTGAGATGCTGACAATCCCCGGATTCGAGCTAGCTTACTGACACTGCAAAGTAGAGAAACAATTCACACAGTAAGCTTTCTAAAGCTTAGTAAGTTCGAAATAAAATACAATTATCTTATCAAATCAAACCAATGTATAGATTAAACTATCACATAGATAATTTACATTTGATACAATATTCAACATATCGATCACTCACATAGCAATCCATTCATCTACTTTTAATCTCATCAACCACATAGGTATTATACATACCTTTGCTAGCATTTAGTTACTCACCAACCATGCTATTCAACCACTCGATTTTACATTTTTATGCACCTTTGCTAATCTCTTGTTTTGTTCGTACACTTAGTGCCAATTCATAAATGAAACGCAAATGTTGTCGCACACTTAGTGCCAAATCGTTAAACCGAGCTTATATCGGTATCGCACACACAGTGCCAATTCAATAAGCCGAAGCTTTTATCGTCTCGCACACACAGTGCCAATCGTCTCTATCCCCATTCTAATATCGCACACTTAGTGCCTATAATTCAATTCCATACATAGCATTTACATTTCAACAATATCATATCATTCATTTCATAGCATTAAACATGGCTAAATACACGTATTATATCCGAACTTACCTCGGACGTCGAACTATCGAAACGGTCGATTAATCGAGTACTTTATCTTTGCCTTGATCTCGATCCAAACCTCTCCTCTCTTGGTCTATACATATTCAAATTCAGTCCATTCAATCACTATTTCATTCAATTTAGTCCAAACACACATATTTAGGGAATTTTACAAAATAGCCCTCACATTTTCACATTTCGACACTTTAGTCCTTAATTCATAAAATCATCAAATACACATAATTTCTCCTAACACAAGCTTAGCCGAATTTTGCTTATGTCCATACCAACCCACATATTTTATTTATTTCACATTCTAGTCCTTCAAATTACTATTTTCACAATTTAGCCCTAATTAGCTAAATTTATCAAAATTTCAAGAACAAGGTATGTTCATTTAGCTCAAATATTCCATTTAACACCATAAATCATCACAAAGCTCAATACCTTATCAATGAAATATCTCAAAAACACTATCAATACATAAAATTTGAGCATGGGTTTTGTAAAGCACAAAGCAACGATCAGGAAAACATAGAAATTACCAAAAATTGACTCAAAATCATACCTCAATCAAGATGAACAATGGCCGAATATCACAAGCTTTTGCTCCTCTTTCCTTTTTGTATTTTTCGGTGAACAAAGATGAACATATTCATCTTGTTTTCATCTTTTATTTGATTATTAAACATATTATTATTCAAATTACTAAATTATCCTTTCATTAAACATATAAGATAAAAATATAATAAGGTTAATATGTCAATTAACTTGCCACTAACTTATAAATGGTTTATTAACAACAATAGGCCTCCACCTTAAAAAGTCATCAACAAATTGACACTTATGAATCAGCACACAGCTTTTACACCTTATGTAATTAAGTCCTTTTTCATAAATCAGCATACAGTCGATAAAATTTTCACTTAACATTTTCACACAAGCTATATCACATACTATTCACACAGAAAATATCACTAAAATATTTTTACGACCTTAGATTTGTGGTCTCGAAACCACTATTCTGACTAGGGTCTAAATTGGGTTGTTACAGGTATTGAAGTCTTCCGAGGTTGAGGAGGTTGTCGTGATAGGGGAGCGAAGGGATTATTTATCTAATGTAATCTCATCATTAAGGGCCGATAAGCTGGTTCGCAAAGGTTGCAAGGCGTTCCTAGCTTATGTCAGCACATTTGATGTTTAGGGCTTGTCTGTTGGGGATGTCAGGACAGAAAGGAGTTTTGGATGTATTTTCTGAAGAGCTTTCGGGGTTGCCTCCAAATCGTGAAGTCGAATTCGGTATTGAGCTCCTACCGGGAACGGCTCCGGTGTCCATCGTCCCTTATAGGATGGCACCGAATGAGCTGGTAGAATTAAAGCCTCAAATCCAGGAGCTACTAGATCGAGGATTTATCTGACCGAGTGTGTCTCTGTGGGGAGCACCAGTATTGTTTGTGAAAAAGAAGGATGGGTCCATGCGCATGTGTATTGATTATCGTCAACTGAATAAACTGACGATTAAGAACAAGTACCCATTACCAAAGATAGACGATCTGTTTGACCAGCTGTGGGAGCTACGATTTTCTCTAAGATAGATCTTAGATCGAGATACCATTAATTAAGGTTTAAGGAGGCAAATGTGTACAAGACAGTATTCAGGACCCGTTATGGACACTACGAGTTTCTGGCCATGCCGTTTGGGTTAACGAATGCACCAACTACTTTCATGGATATGATGAACCGGGTTTTCCAACCCTATTTGGACCGATTCGTGGTGGTGTTTATAAATGATATTCTGGTGTATTCAAGAATCGAGAGGGATCATGACTCACATCTCCGGGTTGTTCTACAAATTTTGAGAGAGAAGCATCTATGCCAAATTCAGCAAGTGTGAGTTTTCGTTGCGAAAGGTGACTCAGACCATGTGAAACCTGCATTTAAAAATAATAAGGACACACGACCGTGCGAAGACAGCCCGTGTCTTAGGCCATGTGTACCAAAACATGCCTTGAAAAACAAGGTTACCAAAAATATTTCTTGAGCCACAAGCATACCATTTGCTAACCTTTTAACCTAATCAAAGCACACTTAAACGAGACCGTATCATTCTAAAATCAACATATATGCAATACTTTTCCATCATTCAACTAATGTACCTTCATTGGTATAACAAAATATACATCCAAGTAAATTTATCTAATTGACATTGACTAAGGTTAAAATCTACACCATATACCTACTATTCATCCATTTCAACTTCAAATAAACACAAATAAAGCCAAGAATCATTCAACATATACCTACCAATATGCCAATCAAAGGCATCACAACTTCATACATAAAATTTAGACTCATTCCACATATCAAGGTTCTAGTTTGAACCTATGTCAACCATGCCATTATATATTATAATACCAAATATCTATAAAGCATGCATAAAGTTCATCCATACATACTTGTACCTATTATTCTCATGCCATCATTTAATATCATTGACCACAACGAACTTAGCACAACCTAATCAAGCCAAATCACTGAAATAACCTGTCTAACCCTATTACATGCCATCTATAATCATTTTCCAAAATAACCGAAGTTTACCAAAATGGATTGATAGATAGTGTGGTCATGCTCCGACACAATTCCAACTGACTGAGCTTTCTGATGACCTACAGAAATAGAGAGAACCAACTATGTAAACAACTAATGCTTAGTAAGTTTGTATAAAGGAACTTAAACTTAAAAATCTTTTTTGTTTTAGGCCAAATTTCCTTTTTCCTAAACACAACACCTCACAAGATTAGTAGGTGAAGTACTGCACATGTAAATTCAACCAAATAAAGCGTATAACATATCAAGATTTTCAAATTCATCAATCATTTTCATCATATACTATGTGCTTTCATTTTTATCACCTTTCACATCTCAAACTTCATATATCATACATATTATAGCATAGTAAATCATGACTTATACTTAATAAGCATTTAGATTTTATATATCAACTAACACACACATATATATCCATTATACATTCTTCTTATTTGAGTTCAAAAGCTAATAGATAATATGGAAACATAACATCTATGAAACATTACATATATTAAGAAATAAATTTCATACATATTTCATCTGTCACATGATAAATTCTCATCATTTTCATTTCATATATGCATATCCATCTTCCCATTTCATATGAACATTAAATTTTTATACATGTCTTTCCATTAACCTTTACTTACCCATTGAACCATTTAGAATTTCATCGGAAATAATCACACATAGTGTGCCTTTTGTGTAATCCTAATCTTTCCTTTTTAATAGTGCTCACATGAGCTGTGAAATGGGTCTGCTCACACGAGCTGTAGGTTGGAATGTTAGCTAAACGATGCTATTCACACGAGTTGTGGAGAATTCGCAACAAATGCAGGACCTCAGCCATCAGTAGGACATTCAAGACCAACACCCGAAACCTTATAATCCCTAATGACATGTCATTTATATCCTAAGAATTCACATGGCTCAAACGGAACTGTTTTACATATATCCAAGAGTTAATTGGCATTCAATATATCTTTTTCACATATACATTTACTTTATCATATTAACATTTTAGTACCTCATCCAAACCAAAACATTACATCATTCAAATTAATTTACATCCCATTTTGTTCCATTTATCAAAATATTATACAACTACTAATCTAATCTATTTATAACATAAATATTTATTAACATTATATTCAAAACATTACATGATAATTTAGTCCTTAAACGAACTTACCTGTATCAAAACGATGCCCTAATGTGATCCAACAACTAATTCACTATTTTGGTTTTTTTTCCACAAATAGTGTCCATTTGAGTCGTTTCTTGATCTAGATAAATAATTTTATTCAATTAATTCCATTCCAGCATTAAAAATAATCAATTTAATTTATAACCCTTAATAATGGAAATTTACAAATTTTCCCTCAAAGTTTATATTTTATACAATTTAGTCCCTAAACCTGAAATTTACAATTTCACCATTTTTTAACCATAAGTCATACTATCCGATTTTTAACTAATCTTATAATAGCCCAGATTTATCAACAATTTACAATATTTTCCTTAAATTTTATAATTTTCATAAATAAGTCCTAAACCTTAAAATCATCAAAAATTACTTAACAAAATATGTCTATCTAACAACCAAACTTAACAATCTACCATAAAACTTCATAAACATATCAAATTCATTCATGGCATAATTTATACCATTTAAAAATTTTACAATTTGACCCCCGGGTTAGCTAGATTAAGCTAAAATGAGCTCAAAAACATAAAAATTACTAAAAACGAGGCTCGAAAACATACCACGCATGAGATTTCAACTTTGGCTGAAAGCTTCTTCACCTAAAAATGTTGTTTCACCATCCCTTCTCCAAATGAAAAAGATGATACCTTTTCATTGCTTAATTTTAAGTTAAATTAGCTAATTACCATTTTACCCTTAAATATTAAACCAAATTTCACCAAATGTCAAGCCATGATCATCCACTAAACTTAAAATAGGTTGAATTACTACTTAAGCCCTTATTTCATGCTTTTATATCCATGTAATACAAATAAAGGTATAGCTATTAAGTTTCACATTTTATTCAATTTAGTCTTTTAAATTAATTAACAATCTAAACATTAAAATTTCTTAACCAATTTTTGATATGACCTAATAACACTCGTAAATATTTAACAAAATATTTACAGTTTGATTATAAAAATGAGGTATCGATACCTCATTTTCTAAAACCACTTGATTTTAAGGATTTACCACTTGAACCTAATTATTCATTTAAGTAACATAAATTATTAAATCAAAATTTATATTAATACTATATTTGACTCGTAAATATTAAATAATAATATTTGCGAACTCATTCGTAGGATTTGTGGTCCCGAAACTACTGTTTTCGATACCACTAAAAAACGAGCTATTACATAGTATTTCCGATGTGGGCGGTGCGAAATTTCAAGGAAGTGATCCAAGTTAGGCTTAGTAACTAAGTAGGTGTTATTATCGTTACATTTGGTGAACGGTGGGAACAAGGCAATGTGGTAGATTTATTGGTTGATTATTGCCATGATGTTTTAGATGTTTACATGATTTTAACACTCATAGGATTTGTGGACATTTAATATTAGTTCTTTGGTTTGCTTGAGTTAAGTTTATTGATGATGCGTTAAACTGCAAATTTGGACATTTTGTTGATGAATGATTGAGGTTTTATTTATAAACATGTTGAGGTGGTATATGCATGATTGTGTTACATGTCCAGTTTTGGTGTTATTTTTGTTACTTTTTACAGAGGTATTGATAATCGGTCATAAGCATCGATACTTCTACGCTAATTCAAATGTGCAGGAAAACAATAGCTCATTTTGGTATCGATACCAAAGCTTGAGTAAAAATATAGATACTTTTGGGACTATCGATAATTTGTTGGGTTTTTAATTTAGATGACAAACAGAATGCTAAAAGGGTATCGATTTTTCAAATGGTATCGATACCCATTATGAGAAATATCAATACCATCGAGTGTGTATTGATACCTACGTGACTTTTTGGAAATTTTTGTTAAGTGGTATTTAAGCATGTTTCAACTTGATGAAAGGGTTGTTTAATGTAGGTCTAATTGATTTTAATGTCACCTAGGTTATTTTAGACTTAAAATTTCCTAGAGATACACAAATCTGATAAAATTGCATACAAATGAGACTTTGTGTGATACGTGATGTCCTGATGGTTGCTGTGGTGTCCTGTTATTCGGGCTCCGTGACTGGGCTGGGTATAGAGTGTTACACTTACTATTATTTAAACCCCCTAACTAAGTTAATGTCACGAGTCAATGAACACTAACTTAGTTAAATAAATTACTAAATTATCCTTCAATATTTGAAATAAGTTATATTCTTATAAGTTATATTTTTTTAAATAAAACAATTAAAATTACAAATAATGAAATTTAAACATCATGCATAAAAGCTCAAGTTACCATCACTCTCAATACTTCGTTTGGAGATTTTTTTTTGTATATTTTAATATTATTACACAAAAATTTTCACCTATATATATTGCATATTTCATTTTGCAAATATGTGTTATTATTATTAATTACAATCATACGCTTTTTTTATTTACGTGTATTCTAAATATTCAAGTTCCACACACATACACATGTGATAAAATATTTAATATCAATTATATGGGTGAAAATTAAGAAAATCTATAAAATATTCTTTTAAAATTTATTGATAATTAAAATACAAGTCAATGAAAATTGAGTAATTTTCTCATTTAAATTAATTTTTATTTATTTGAAAATAGTGAAAAGCAATAACATTCTTAACAATATATGTTTTTGCTGATTGAGTCTTAACTCAATTGACATAAATATTGTTACCAATGCAGGAGACTGAGTTTGAACTTTGAATGTACTAAAACCATTATACTCTTATTTATGGGTTGGAGAATAATGCATGCTCATTCTCATTCTCATGCTTTGTCTTCCTTAATTTGTTAAAAAAAAAAAAAAACATGATGTTTTGCAACATGCAAACTCGGGCTAACTCAATTTTTTTTAGTCCAAAATAACGATCCAACCATTGATTTTTATTCAATGCGAAATGCTGAAAGTGCAAAAGAAAAAATGCTCATAAATCCAAGGTGGGAGAGATTTGGAAGTTGAGATTCCAAAGATCAAACTTTCCATTGACAAAATCATAATGTGCACCTTTCAAGACAAGGGTTTTCTTAACCAATGCCTCTCTCACAAATGGATATGTCAATAGGTTCCCCAAAGATACATTCACTGCTTCCTGCATTTAGTTTAATAGCACCAAACATTACACATTACATGAAGTTTAATAGCAACATATACCAACACGCTTTACGAATAAAATATATAAATATTGTAATATTATACAACTTTTAAAAGGTAAGACATGAGCATGATTTTATTGATATAAAATGTAAAATCCATACTTATCAACTAAATATTAATATGTGAAAGTTTTAATTTTTCTTTTAAAAGAAAAATTTGATTAGAAAAAACTAACAACCGTTAGAATCTATATTTGGGAAAAAATGTAAAAAGAAATTAGGTGTCAATAAGTTCTGAACATGTTAACCTTAATAATGTTAAAGTACTATGGATATTATTCTACCAGGAGTTAAATTGTATTTGTATACGTTAGACCAAGAAGCAAATTGGTAATTTCTGTTGCAAATTTCATCAATATGTATTATTAAAAACAAGTATGGATGATAAAAGAGCTAAACAATAACACGTGACATGTCACGTTTACCTCATGTTGATGTAGAGGGATCAATTTTTAACAGTAAAGATGTAATTTTTAACAAAATGACCAGTTTACTCTTTGATATAATGTAAAGGAACTGATTTGTCAATTTTTTAATAGAGGGACAAAATACAATCTAACTCCAGAAGTTTGTAACCCATGTGTGTTTGATTTTATTGCCCTTGTTTAGTGAATAATTGATTAATTACGATAACAAAAATCGATGAAATGTTAAACATCACTGCAATGCTATCTCTGAGTATTAATGTTGGTCAAAACAAGTAATGATGTAGACATGAAACTAACCTTCTCGCAGTAGGTGCATTGCTCCGCGAAACTCATCTCCTTGTTTTCTGATTTCACCTTGGCCTTTGCAGATCCACAGATGCTAACCCATTGTTCTATGAAATCACTGCAAAGTTCAATTTTCAAACATTAAGTACACCACGTATGAACATTCCATTTGTATTATACACATAACCATAAATTTTCGACAAAGGAGAGGATCGAAATCGTAAAATAATGATTGTAGCATCGCAATATAACTGCTCTAGGAGGGAAGGGTCCGAAATCATGTGCAAATTTTTAAGTCAATAGAAACTGTCAGGAGAAAAGGCTTGGCAAAGAGAAACTTCCTTCAATATATATACACTGATTCAATAAACGACTTACCTAGCAGTGGTGCCATCATCTGGGATAGACATTAGCCCTTTGATACCTCCACAGTTGCTGTGTCCAATGACCACAATATTCCCCACCTGAACCAAATATTGTGTTACATTTCTCAATCTGTAAATAAGAGAATAAAATATATTTTATTATATTTAAACTCACATCTTCCTAAATTGAATATAATATTGATGCATAATACCATAATTTTTAAATTACATGAACATATTATCAAGCAAAGAGAAAATTATAGAAAATATAACAGTAAAATCATATATTCCTACTGATAATGTAAAATTACTCTAACCAAATGTCTCAAATATACATAATTAACATTTATTTCTAATAAATATTTAAATATACATATGAAATATGATTTCCAAATATATAGGAAAAAAAATTTAAAACATATACATCTGCCATGCATATACTTATATCCACCTATAATTAATAATTCATTAGAAAAGAACTTGGGACTAGATACTTTGAAACAGTTTTGGCATGGTTAGTGAGTAGTGACAAGAGATGAAGTTGCCCCCACCAAAAAGCCAACATCCACTATACAATTAATATCTACTGTCATTAAAAAAAAAAAAAAATCAATTGTGCTTATAAAGTAAAAATCTATTCTATCATTCTTTATTAATTCACCTTTAGATGCAGGACTGCATATTCAATAGCCGCACCAACTCCGCAGTATTTATTCTACAGTGAACGGTACAAATCAAAATATAAAAAACTGATGCACTAATTTTAGTGATATATATAAAGAGAAATATGTAATTAATAAATTAACTTCTTATTCAACAAAATTAAAAAAAAAAAATCTGTTAGTGGTGAATAAGTTTTAACCCGTGTCCACCGGTTAAGCAATTTTACATTTATTATCGACTATTCGGAGTCAAACCAACACAATTAAAAATTAAATAACTTAAAATTAGGCGAACCTTGTCATATTGCGGGACCATGCTGGCAATGTTGCGAACCATAAAAGCTTCCCCGGGTTGGAAATCCAGGATGTGGGACGGACACACTCGAGAGTCCGAGCATGCAAATATCAAATACTGCAAAATAATAATAATAATAATAATAATAATAATAATAATAATAATAATAATACAACAATCGATTAGTTAGACTGTTCGACACATGTATTTAAAATATAAATTGTGAAGGAATGATAATATTCATATATATATATTTAAATAATTTTATTATAAATTTTAATCATATTTATTTTTATGACACAAAGTTTAAAATTACTCATAGTCTTCTACAACTTATGAATAAGAAGATAATAAACTTGTAAGACAAATTCAATCGATATATATATATATATATACTCAAATTCGTACTTATTATCAAATCTATACTATTAGCTAAATTTCTAATTAGATTTAAGATCATTTGATTTTGTTATACTAACTCAACTAATAAAATTATAAAATAAAAATATAAAATAAATTTATATATTTAAAATGTTATAAGATTAGTAATTTGATTTTTTTCATTTAAATAAAATCGTATCTATTTTTCTCCACTTCTATTTTTCTGTTCTTTAAATAAATAAACTTAAGTTTTACCTTTTCATTATTCTAAGAAGAAACTTCACTTATTTACTTCTCTTTATATCCATACAAATAAATAACCATTTATTTTAAAATATATATTTAAAATTTAAAATTATTTATTTCAAAAGATAATTAATTTTAATAAATTTTACTCTTTTGATAACTTTTTCCACCAATAATAGAATTCTAGTATGGATTAAAAAACCCAAAGCGACTTTTTTCTCAAAAATGTTGAGTGCACAAAATGACAAGATATCAACTCGTTAAAGCTACTGCAGTTTCACTTTATAATTTGTCGAAGTCTTCTTTATCCGGAAAAGAAAAAGACAGATCCCTACATTTCTTTCCCTTTACCACCATTCCAGAAGTGTGCAAACTATGGCCATACACGGCACCATTTTGAGTTAGCATATTCTTGGTTCAAAACTAATGCCTTACGTAGTTGAAAATGTAACCATTCCTTTCGCAAAATATAAATCTATCACTGATCATGTTCGAGTGAAGTTAGATCCATTTAAGGTATTTAAATTAATTTTTTAAGTTCAGATTTAATTTGACCTAAAAAGTAAACTTATTTTTTTTATCTAAACTTGACTCAATTTAAGAAAGGTAAATCTAAATTCGATCCGTCTCACGACCATATTTAGTTTTTTAAAAATTAAATTTCATTTAAAAATAATTTTTAAAAATATTAGACACTAAATGCATTAAAACGCTAAAATAAAATTTCTAACACATTAAAAGATATTTAAAATATTTATAATAAAAACAGTACGTACCATAAATATAATAAATATTTTATTATATTAAATGTAATTTTAAAATTTCATATTTTAGGTGAGATAAGTTTGTTTTAAGTTTTAGGAATGAGATTAATTGTTATTGGATTAATGATTTATTATAAATATAAATATATATAATTATTATTTTATATATATAATTAATATAATTATTTTATAATATAATATATTCAGGCTAAGCTTAGCCAGACTTGGGCCAAAAGAATCTCACTCAAGACCTAACCTATACAGAAAATGAATCTTACATTTTATCGAAGCTTATTTTTCGAACCTTGTATTTTTTCAAACCCTCTCGTTTTACGAGCAAACCTCCAAGCCTAAACGAGTGATTCAACCTATGGATAGGTTTAAGGTTGACCAAAAAATTGAATAACAATTCAAGCTTTAATGCTGTTTTAGATTTTTTTTTTTTTTTCATTTTGATTTGGTTTCAAAAATAGCAAAAAAAAAAAATCGGTTTAGTTCAGTTTATTATTATTTAAATAAAAATGGGATTAATTTGAATTTAAAAATTAATTTCTATATTTTAAATTAGTAAAGAATAGCAATCCAATATGAATGTACATTGTAAACTTTTATCACCCTTAATATATGATAAATTTAAAAAAATCAAGTGATTAGCTTAAGCTTTGACATCCATTTACCATGTAAAATAAACCCAAATCTTCTAAGTAAATATAAAGAGAAAAAGAAAAAGAAAAAGTTTATGAAACGAACCTTAGGGCTTTGGCCTTTGGCAAGTGTACCGTACAAATCAGGATTTTTTCTGAAAAAAAAATCATATTAAGCTCATTATAATTCATTTTCAAGAAAAAGGAAAAATGCATTCAGCCAATTCAATCACTTATTTTTCATCTTTTGGAGCAACCACAAATCTGTTTCACTTGTCACCTTTTCCAAATCCACTTTCTTGGTAATAATAATTAATTTAACAATATATTATTTCATTAAAATATTAAAATAATATTATTAAATATAATAACTGATATTTTATAGTTTATTATTTTGAAAATATTATTATATACACAATCATTAACAAAACTCTTATAAATATTAAAATAATATTATAACCACAATAGATTTAAATATAATTTAAACACTTAAAATTTTCATCAACTTAATAATTTGTGTTTATCTATATTTTATATGACTGGGAAAAGAAGAAAAAGAAAAAGAAATAAACGCTTTAACGAATTGAAAAGAAAAATGGAAGCATGAAAATGAAGAAAACAAAAAGCAGTCACATAACATCAAATAAAAAGGTAATACAAAGAGAAGAAGAAACCAAAACGATACGGCACGTTACGACCTGAAAGACAAATACAAACTTCCTGTTTTCTTATTTATTTTGTTTTCCGAAATTATTTTCTTAATGTTGTGAGTTCAGTGTATTGCCACTTTATAATTTTAGATAATATACATAAATTAATATTTATAATAACCAATTATTAAAATTTTATTATATCCATAATCGCTTAAATTTATAAAGATAGGAACGTACTCGAATTTTTCTGACTTGAAATTAAGGAAACCGGTTTTGATCCGGTTGTCGGCGTCGCAACTGCCAGCTGCCTCTAAGTCGGCTGTTATTTGCTTGATTTTTTCAGCGGCAACATTTCCGAGGTCAGCTTTCTCACTGCAACCGACGACGGTAAGCCATCATTACAGAGTTTAAGGTTCTGATCAGTATAGGTGCCGGAAAATGAAATCTTCGGTTTTGTTTTTTCTTCCGGTTCGGACCAGAAATAAGAATCGTTTAAACAAAGGACGGGCCGTAACACTACCTGAGAAGCTTCGACAAAGCTGCAATCGCCTCCTCGTAAGACTCACTTCCCATATCTTCTTCCTTAAAAAAGAAAAAGAAATAAATCATTAATTTCCGAGAAAATTGAGTCTCGAGATGTGATTTGAATCAGGATCAACGCATAAACAGAAGATTAAAAGGAATGCTAAAGAACAAAATTCGGAAAGAGAAAATAACAAGAATCCATTTATCTTTAATGATACTTTCTTTATTAAAGAAAAAACAAAACAGTTACTGATTCTGAATTTAGGAAGGACTAAAAAGGACATTGAATTCACTAACCAGATAAGTTGATAATCACTGTTTATTTGTGATGAAAAATAGATACATGTATCAAGCAGTTTATAACTTCTGCTACAGATTTGCGCTTTATTTATAGTGGTTTATTTATTTACCCGGAATATGAAGTAAAATGTTTGTAAAAGAAAATAAATATTAAAATTTTGAAGCGGTGGAAGCGTTTGTCTTGTGCTTTATTTATGGTAAGGGTTGACAGAAAATCTCCTAGTGTTCCGTTTGATTCTCGTTCCGTTTTTTTATTGAATTTCACCTTCTATTTTTTTTTTAAAAAAAGCATTATTACAATCAATTAACCTAAAACATCAAAAGTACTTTCTTCCCCTATCCAACGCCATTTTGGTCATTCTTGTCTTCTCTAAGAATATATTCTAGTATCTAATTCTTAACGATCGCTAGAACCTGATGAATGCGTCTGATTAATACTGATCTTGAAGACTTCAAGTTGGATACTTGAATAGCTTTAAATACCTCTAAACTATCCGTTTGTAGCAAGACTCTATCACATCGTTCTCCATGCAGAATTGATAATCTAATAAAAATGTCCCATAACTCAGCATAAAAAATTGAGCATTTCCCCAAATGTCTGTTGAAACCAAGAATCCACTCATTTCGCTCACTTCTCAAAACTCCCCTTTAGTAGCATGTTTGGATTCAATCTTTACCACACCATCAGTTTGTAATCTCAGCCAATTACCACCCCAATCGGGCTCACCTCTCTTGGCTTGTCTCGCGACAAAATTGCCTTTACATTACACACATTGATTAGCCCAACTAAAAGAGTTTTTTGATAATTTCTTTTATACTCCATGTTACTCATTGAAAGATAATGAGGTTCCTATTCTTCTAGATTTTGCCAAGTAACAAGGCCAAAGAAAACTACCCAATCAGTCTTTCCAAGGGTAAACTTTTGGCTATTTTGCAAATTTGACACTAGCCACTTCTGTAGATTTCTAAAGAAAAATTAGGGGTGTCTCTCAGATGGGATTATCTGGGTCCATAAACCTTTTGCAACACTACAATCTCTAATAGCATGAATGATATTCTCTGACTCTACTCCATAGGCTGGACAACGATCATCTTGAACAATACTTCATCTTTGCCTTTTCACTTGTGTAAGTAAATGTTGTTTAAGAACCAACCAAATGAAGAAACGAACTCTCTGAGGACCTTGATATTTCCAAGCCAATTTCCACACTTCATCATTCGAACACCACAAATCTTCTTTAGGCATCATATAAGTACTCTTGATGGAAAAGGAGCTTAATGAGGTGCCCACCTAAGCGATAATGTCTAGACCTGTAGAAGAAAATAGAGGTGGAATACTTACAATGCAATTGATGATATCTTCATATAGCCAAATCTGGAAAAGGTCAAGGTTCCACAATCCTTCATCTGTAATCATTTCCTTGAGAAAATAGTCAGCATCAATATTAATATGAGTTGGAAGAAGATCGATTAAGGGGGCCAATGCAGGGAATCCAACTGTCCTTCCAACATTTTATGCTAGATCTGTCTCCTATAATTGACCAGAATCACGAAGAAGAGGCCAAATTTTAGAGAGGGCTCTCCACATAAAAGAACAAATCCCTCAATTAATACTATTTAGGATTCCTTTCTCTAGTTTGTATTTAGAATGGAGAACACAAACCCAAAGGGCATCAATGTTGGATAAGAGGTTATATCCCAATTTTAACATAAAAGAGGTATTGTTATCCTTCAACTGTCAAAGACCAAGTCCGCCACATGCCTTAGGTTGACAAACAGTTTGCCAATTAACAAGGGCTATATTTTTACTACCTTCGAAGCTTCCCTAAATAAATTGTCTGATAATGCGTTCTGTAACAGCTCGATTTTGGGGCTAGTCGAATAATGGTTTTGAAACCACAAATATGAGGTTGGAGAAATTGTTTTAATATTATTTTATGTGTCATGGCATGATATATGAGTGTTTGAAAATTTTGGTGAATTAGTTTTAGCGATTTCATACTTAATTTTGAAAAAGGATTAAATCGGAATAATGGTTTTGAAACCACAAATCTGAGGTTGGAGAAATTATTTTAATATTATTTTATGTGTCATGGCATGATATATAGTGTTTGAAAATTTTGGTGAATTAATTTTAGCGATTTCATACTTAATTTTGAAAAAGGACTAAATCGCATAAAGAGCAAAAATTTTGTTCTACAAGCTAAAGGTGTTAAATAGCTATGGAACAATAAAGTAGAGGTCCTTATTGAGTAAATAGACCAATGAAATTATGGTGGCTGGACATGAACTTTTAATTCATGAAATTGGTCAAAGTTTGGTGGCATTAGGTGACTAAATGAATAAAATAAAATAAAACAAAGAAAAAGTTATCTTTTCCCATATTCTTCCTCTTCCACCGAAATTTTCAGCAAACTTAAGGGTTTTGAGAGCTCAAATTTCAACCAAGCTTTTCTCTTGCAAGTAAGTGATTTTGGTGGTTGTTTTTGTTAATTTTTGTGTTTTTGGAACCCCTATAGCTTAATCTAGCTAATGAGAGGATTATTTTGCAAATTGATTGAGAGTATAGGGTCTTACCATGTGAGTATTTATATTTTTTGCTGAAATTTTATGGAAGAAAATGAATCTTGGTTGTTAAATAGACAACTTTTGTGAAAGGGGTTTTCATGAAAACACATAAAAGGACCATTTTGTGAAGTTTGTAAAATAGGTGGTAAATGTGTGAAATAATAGAAATTGTGAGCTGCTACTAGTATAAATTAGATTCTTCTAGGCTTGGTTAATGAAGAAATTTGATGAAAATCGTTTAACGAGCCTATGGGTAAAATCGTAATTATGTGAAAGTCTAAGGGCAAAATGGTAATTTTGCCATGTATGAAATATAGATTGTCTAGATTAATGTATTGATTAAATAAGTGAATTTTTCATTATAGATCAAGAAAAATGAAGTCCGGACCCAGATTGGGGGAAAACCAAGCTATTGGATTAAATAGAACTAGTCGCCCATATTTTGTATACCAAGGTAAGTTGTACATAAATAATACAACTTTATTGTTATTATGTATTGAACAATTAATATGACATAAAGTGATTGATTATTGTTGTGAATATGCATGATGAGAAATGATGTAGTAAAAACTCCCGGTTGAACCCTACGAATAGATTAGATATCCATGCCATGACATTTGGGTGATATGTGTGCTAATGTAAGACCATATCTAGGACATGGCATCGGCATTGATATGAGATGTAACATCCCTAACCCAAAATCATTGCCGAAATAGGGTTTAGAGGCATTACCGAACTATAAGATCAATTTACATAGCATTCACGACACAAAGTCAAACATCATCGAACACATTCATATACAATCATAGTGTCCCTTAAACGAGTCATCGAGACCCTAAGTATGCTTATAAACTAAGTCGGGACTAAACCGAAACACATGTAAAATTTCATGAAAAATTGAAACTTATTCTAGAATACAGGGGAGACACGCCCGTGGGGGTAGGCCGTGCCTCTCCCACGGCTACATGACACACCCGTGTGCCCTCCCCATGATTACATAGTGCCAAAATCAACAAAGCTAATAAGCACGCCCGTGTGATAAGGCCGTGTCCTATAAAGTCATATACTACTATTTCTCGCACAGCCTGTAGGCACGCCCGTGCCATGGCCATGTATAGTTTAAGTCACATTCTACTAATTTACCCACGGTCTGAGGCACGCCCGTGTGTCCCAACCGTGTGACATTATAGGCCATTTTTGCAAGGCCAACATGCCACCCATTTAGGGTCAAACCTACAAACCAATCAACCAAACATCTCATGCACATTTGCCATCTAAAAACATACCAATTTGGCAATTTAAAACATGTAATCAATACCAATTCCAATCATACCCAATTCAATGCCAATACCTATTCTATTACAAGTATAATTCATTTAACTAGCTATACATGCCATATCCTAGCTATATACATCTTTCCAAAAGTACCAAAATAGAATGCCGATGTGTGATTGAGAAGCTGATGATCCCAAATCTGAGCTAGCTTTACTGACACTGCAAGGCAGAAAAACAAATCACATAGTAAGCTTTCCAAAGCTTAGTAAGTTCGATATACAATACTATATCTCGTCAAACCAAACTAATGTAAGTATTAAGCATCACATGGATCAATTATCTCATATTCATATCATCTCATTCATATATAAAATACTCATTCCTTCCATCATAGCTTGTTTATAACTCATCAACAACAAAGGTTAATTACATACCTTAACTAACACCTAGTTATTCTACCTCCAAGCTATTCAATGCTCGATATTACATGTCGATCATCATTTGATATTTGTTCAAAATAACCTTTTTTCGATTGCCACCTACGTATTCAAGTATAATTGTTATCGCACACTTAGTGCCTATTCTTTTAACCGACTCATCTCGGTGTCGCACACACAGTGCCAATTCAATAAGCTGAAGCTTTCATATCATCGTACACACAGTGCCAATTCAATAAGACGAAGCTTTCATATCATCGCACACATAGTGCCAATTCAATTCTATTTCGATTTCAGTTTCGCACACTTAGTGCCATCAACTAGAATCGTGCACATAGCAACTCATTTTCATACACATGAACATATTCATTTCATATTTATAAAACATAACCCAAATACATGTATGATATCTGAACTTACCTCGGACGTCGAACTATCGATACGGTCGATTAATCGAGTACTTTATCTTTGCCTCAATCTCGATCCGAACCTCTCCTCTCTTGGTCTATACACATTCAAATTTCATCCATTCAACCATCAATGCATTCATTTTAGTCCAAATAAACATATTTAGGGCATTTTACATAATAGCCCTCACATTTTCACATTTCGACACTTTAGTCCCTATCTCACAAAATCATCAAATACTCAAAATTTCATTACACTATGCTTAGGCCGAATTCTCCTTAGTCTCATAGGAGTCCACACATTTCATTTATTTCATATTTTAGTCCCTCAATTTACACTTTTCACAATTTAGCCCAAAATACTCAATTTCATCAAAAATCCAAAGACAAAACATGTTAATCCAATACCAAGTATTCATATATCACTATCATTTAGCACATAGCTCAAGCATTCATCAATTGTTCATCACAAAAAAATCATCAATTCACAAAATTACAATATGGGCTAGCTAGAGCACGAAGCAACGATTACAAAAACGTAGAAATTATCAAAAACCGAGCTAAAACATACCTTGATTAAGCCAAAGTCCTAGCCGAACTTAACAAGCTCCTAACCCTTTCTTTCCTCTCTATTTTTGATTGGAAGAACAAAGATGAACATGTTTCATCATTTTGTTTTGTTTAATATTAACTTAATAATCCATTTTACCATTTTGCCCTTTCATTAGTCATATAAGACAAATATATATATTAAGGCCAATTTGTCATTTAACACTCCACTATCTTAAAAATAGTTCATTAACAACTTAAGGCCTCCTCTTTAAAAATCCATCAACTTTTAAGTACTTAAAAATCAGCACACAGCTTTTACTCTTTATGCGATTAAGTCCTTTCTCTTAATCCGACACTAAAACGATCAAATCATCTCACAAAACTTTCACACAAACCATGTTGCATACTATTCACATAGAAAATAATATTAAATTATTATTCTAACCTTGGATTTATGGTCTCGAAACCACTGTTCCAACTAGGGTCTAAACCGGGCTGTTACATGAGAGCTAATGTAAGACCATGTCTGGGAGATGGCATCGACATTGATATGAGAGCTAGTTTAAGACCATGTCTGGGACATGGCATCGGCCTCGATATGTGAGCTAGTATAAGACCATGTCCAGGACATGGCATCGACATCGTACCCTCTTTTGTGAGGTTTGTCGGGTATCCTTTGGTATTCCAACTGGTTCAACAAGTAATTTAAAGCTTGTGTCAAAAGTGAGAAAAGTTACGACTATGTTGTAAGTGATATAGGTACCTACACTAAATTCATGAGAAATGAGCTCGATTTATGTTGTATGAATAGTAAGGATGAAAATGAGTAAGTTATGCCTTTAATCATTTGAGAATTATGTGCAAGTTTATAATATGTTATGAGTATGATAATGCATGGTAATTGTTGTTAGTTATTTACATGCGACTTACTAAGCTTTATGCTTACTTCCTCTCTTTTCCATTTTCTTATAGTGCCGCCAAGCTAGCTCGGGGATCAACAGACGTCGAAGGTATTGATCACACTATCAATTGAAGCATTTGGTATAGTTAGCCTTAGTATTTAAGTATGATGTGTATAGGGACTGAGTCTTTTTGTTAAGTGTCATATTGTTTTGGCCATATGTGTTGGTTTATCATGAAGTTGATCCATTTTGTCTAAGGCCATGGACAATGGCTAATATTTGTTATTGATTTATGCAAATGATATTATTTTTCATGATTAGATTGATAAAGTATGTGATAAGTTTTGCATGCGAATGGCGTGTAGTGGCCTTAATGTGTATATGTCTTGGTTGTGGCTGATTTGGTCATATGTTTATGTGTGAATTTGTGTTACTTGATGTGGCTTATGTTGGTGCAAGTAAGGGTGGTAAAGGGCTTGGTAAATAGCCTTATTTTTGTCTACACTGGTAGACACATGGGTGTGTGTCTAGGCCGTATGTGACGCAGGGCCTACCCCATGGGCGTGTAGTCCGGCCATGTGTCCCCTGCACCATAATTTAGTAAAACAGAATGCCTAGTAGTAACCAAACAGGCTAAGGCACAGCTGTGTGTCTCAACCGTGTGGAAGTGTAACAGCCTGATTTAGGGGCTAGTCAGAACAGTGGTTTCAAAACCACTAATTCAAATATGAAGAAAATCATTTTTATGTTATTTTATGAGTTAGAGCATGATTATATAGGTGCATGAAAATTTTGGTGCTTTAATTCTATCGATTTCATGCTTAATTGCCAAAAAGGACTAAATCGCATAAAGTGTGAAAGTTCTATTTTACAAGATAAGGTGTCTAATAGTTATAGAATATTAATTGGAGGTCCCTAATGTGTAATTAGGCCTTGTATAGGGTAGTGGCCGACCATAGGGACAAAGAATTAGAAATTTGGTCAAGTGGGTGGAAATTAGGTGACTTAATTGACTAGATATATTAAAATAAAGAAAGAAAAGATATCATCTTTTATCCTTCACTCCTCCACCAAAAATTAGCAGAAAATAAGGGTTTGAAAGCTCAAAAATTTCATCAAACTCTCCTCCTTACAAGTAAGTGTTTTAGTGATCATTTCTTGATAATATTTATACTTTTGGAACCCCTAAAGCTTAAGCTAGCTAAAGAGGGGACTATCTTGAAAAATGGTTGAAAGTTTAGAGTTTTTCCACCTGAGCTTTTAAGTTGTTTACTGCATTTTTATGGAAGAAAATGAGTCATAGTTGTTTAATAAACAACTTTTGTGAAAGGTGTTACCATGAAAACACCTAAAAGGACCTTTTTGTAAAGGTTGTAAAATATGTGGTAAATGTGGGAAATAATGAGTATTGAGGGCTTCCATAAGAGTAATAAATGTTCACCTAGGCTTGTTAAAGGAAGAAATTTGATTAGAATTGATTTTTGAGCCTAGGGGTAAAATCGTCATTTTGTGAAAGCTTAAGGGCAAAATGATAATTTTGCCAAAATTATGATTATTGAAATGTATTTATTAATGGGGCGATCAAATGAGCTAAATTGTTATTGTCGAAACCATTTTTTTGTTGGAAAACGGGCCGACTTTGAAAAGAAAAACGGAGTCGCCACCAATCATTTTTGAAGTGTGATTGGGTCACTTGAGAAATGTGGTCTCTAATTTTAAGAAAAGCGGGCTCAGGAGTCGGATTCGCATACGAGGAAGGATTAGCACCCTCATAACGCCCAAAATTGGTACCGTGTTGATTGATTAATGTCCTTAATATTGAAAATTAGAAAATATTTTAAAATATGAATCTTTAAAAATGTTTGGATAACTCGCATTGGATATCGAAACTCTCTTGTTCTGAAAAGATGAAATACCACATCCAGCACGATAAGACACGATGTTTCAAACCCTCAATACTAAGATCGTTCCATGATTTCCAAAATCCATGCATCCGATTTAAAAAAAGGTATTCCGCTATTTGGTCAAACGAAAAGTCGAAACCCAGCACGATTGGGCACGATCCCTCGAATTTCCAAACATGAAATATTGCCTTATTTAAGAAAACACGATAAAGAATCTTTGAAGGATATTTAGTTGTTTGGATGAATAGAAAATCGAGACCCAGCACGATTGGGCACGAATCTCTCGAACTTCCAAACACGAAACATTGCCTTATTTTCAAAAACATGATCAAAATCTTTAAAGAATATTTAGTGATCCAGACGAACGAAAAATCGAAGCCCAGCACGATTGGGCACAATTTCTCGAACTTCCAAACACGAAATATTACCTTTATGAAACCTCTTTTTATAAATTTTGAAAAAGCAAAAATAAAATATCAATAAGAAAATAATAGTAATAATATTAGAATTAATAGTGGTAATAATAAAAAATAATGGTAGGAGTAAAATAAATGTAATTATAATAAGTATAATTGTAGTAATAATATATATGTAATAATAGTGATAAAAATAATAGTAATGAAAAAAAGAATAATAAATAGTAATATAAAAATGATTTTTATAATAATAATACATGTAAAATAGTGGCAATAATAAAATGATGCTAATAATGCCAACGACCTAGTAATAGTAATAAAGTAAAAGGAAAAAAATTAAAAACAATAATGGTAATGGCCACATTAAAACAGTAAGTACAATAATATATATTTAGAGATAATTGATTTGAAAGTAAAGCGAATAGGGACTAAATTGAATTTAAAACAAGCATCCGGGGCAAAATCGTAAATAAAATTAAAAGATGGACCAATTAGAACTTCGAGTAACAAGGAGGGCTAAAGGAAAATATCCCCACCTCCAAAGCGGAAAATTCAACTGACACCCTACTGATTACGCAAATTAAACTAAAAAGCTTCTTTTTTCGACGATCTCAAAATGGGTACGCTTCACCTCTTTTTCCGTATTTTCGTTTATTCTTAAAAACAAGTGTAAAAAATGAATAAAAAGAACAAAATAAAAGAACACCTTGAATATTTTGAATCTTCTCGTATTCGTAATTATCGAAAAATAGAAGAAAAAAACCTCCCCTTTACAATGGTTTTGAATGGCTTTTATAGCCAAATTCTACAACTTATGCATGCAAGTGGGGTGGTAGATTTAGTGGGATGGTGGAGTTAGTGGAGTGGTGGAGTTAGTGGTAGGTTTAGTGGGGTGGTGGAGTTAGTGGAGTGGTGGAGTTAGTGGTCGGTTTAGTGGGGTGGTAGAGTTAGTGGAGTGGTGGAGTTAGTGGTCGGTTTAGTGGGGTGGTGGAGTTAGTGGTCGGTTTAGTGGTCTAGTTGAGTTAGGGTTACTTGGGCTTGGTTAATTGGGCTTGGTTTGATTTTGTTTTGGTTTGTTGTTTGGGTTTTGGTTGAGGTAAAATTGGGTCATACAATGCCCTCTTTGCTTTGTCGTCGGTAATCTGAACAAAGCAAAGATTCTAAATGAGCCAATTTTTCCCCATTTTGCTGAGTCTTGATTTCTTGGCGCTTATTCTCTTGTGTAGCCTTGCTTTGACCCATTGCATCTTGAGGGTATAGAAATTTTGTTCCGATCTATTCCACTCACCTTTCGGTGGAGATAAAATCGCAATTTCACTGTTACCCTCACCGCTAGGGAATTAAGGCTCATCGTCTTCGATCTGCTCCACTCTCCTTTCGGTGGGATAAGATCTCGCTTTTAGCTGTTACCCTCACCGCTAGGGAATTAAAGCTTATCGCCTCGATCTGTTCCACTCTTTCGGTGGGATAAGATCTGCTTTTTAACTGTTACCCTCACCGCTAGGAATTAAGGCTCATCGTCTTCGATCCGCTCTACTCCGCTCAAGAGAGATAAGATCTACTATCTTTAACCCGCTCCACCTCGCTTTCGGTGGAGATAGGATCACTGTCTTTAGCTTTGCTCCACACCGCCAGTGAAGATAAGGCTTGGTCTTTTGATCTCGCTCTACCTCGCCAAGAGAGATAAGATCTATGGTCTTCAATCCGCCCACTCCTCGCCGGTGGAGATAGGATCTACTATCTTTAGCCTCGCTTCACTCCCCGCCAGTGAAGATAAGGTCGAATCTTCGATCCGCTCTACTCTCGCCAAGAGAGATAAGATCTATGGTCTTCAATCCGCCCACTCGCCGGTGGAGATAGGATCTCTTGTTTTAGTCCTGCCCACCTCACCCGGTGGAGATAAGACTTGTCTTCGATCCGCTCTACTCCGCCGGTAGAGATAAGATCTCGCCGCTTCAATCCGCTCCACTCCTCGCCGGTGGAGATAGGATCTACTATCTTTAGCTGCTCCACTCCCGCCGGTGGAGATAAGGCTTCAATCTTCGATCCGCTCTACCTCGGTAGAGATAAGATCATTATCTTCAATCCGCTCCTCTCCTTCGGTGGAGCTAGGATCTACTATATTTAGCTTGCTCCACTCCTACTCAGTAGAGATAAGGCTTCTTTAGCCTATTTACCCTACTGCTTAGGGAATTAAGGCTCATCATCTTCGATCTGTTCCACTGCCGCCGGTGGGATAAGATCGCCATTTTGGCCTGCTACCCCACTGCTAGGGAATTGAGGCTCGGTGTTTTCGACTGTTCCACTCCCCGCCTGGGATAAGGTCCGATATTTTCGGCCGATTACCCCACCGCTAGGGAATTAAGGCTCGTTGTTCTCGATCTGTTCCACTCTGCTCGGTGGGATAAGATCTCGCTATTTTGGCCTGCTACCCTCATCGCTGGGGAATTGAGGCTCAATGTTTTCGACTGCTCCACTCCTCGCGGTGGGATAAGGTCCGATGTTTTCGACCGTTACCCTACCGCTTAGGGAATTAAGGCTCGTCATTCTCGATCTGCTCCACTCTGCTCGGTGGGATAAGATCGATGTTTTCGACTGTTCCACTCCTCGCCGGTGGGATAAGGTCCGATGTTTTCGCCCGTTACCCTATCGCTTAGGGAATTGAGGCTCAAGATTCTCGATCTGCTCCACTCTGCTCGGTGGGATAAGATCTCGCTTTTTAGCCTGTTACCCTACTGCTTAGGGAATTAAGGCTCGTCATTCTCGATCTGTTCCACTCCTGTTCAGTGGGATAAGATCTGCTTCTTTAGTCTGTTACCCTACTGCTTAGGGAATTGAGGCTCAATGTTTTTGACCTGTTCCACTCCTGCTCAGTGGGATAAGGTCTGATATTTTCTGTAACTCCCATCAATTTGCTACATTGTCCTATGGGGAACCTATCTGTAGAATTGATTTTATGGGGTATATGTTTATGCCAAATGATTAGGATGTCATGAAAAATGCTCCTAACCATATGTATCATGAATGTTATGAATGGATGCAAAATGTCATGAGAATGATCCATTTTAACATTTGGGTCATTATTGCTTGTCGCTTATTAAGGTGACCCCGACGTATGCCTTCTCTGCTCAATTGGTACTTCTAACAACTAATCAAGATGTCGCCACCGCTTAGTCCCTTATCTCAAGTCTCTGAGCCCTTTAAGCCTGGTTAGTTCTAAATAATTGTCCTGTTTCGGATTCTTGTATTATTTAGAGACTTTTAGAGTAATACGCAAAACTTCTTTTGTGAAAGCATTATTAGTTCAATAATCATTATTTCAATGAAAAAAAATGCTTGGAAAAGATCATAATAATGGACAAGAAAGAAATTAATTAGGAACATAGCTCGAAACAAATAAGAATGCAATTGCAATCAAGAAGGAAATTTATTGGTAGTGTATTTTGAAACGAGCAAATTAAGAATGGGTAAGATGGCAATTAGGTGCCCCAGATATCGCCGACTGAGCTTCTTTGTTCAAACTTCTTGAGGACCATTTGAGCTCAATATGTGTTTAGGGGATTGAGTACTTTGTCGATGCCCCAAGATGTAACATACTTCCTCATCGCCAATTCAAGCGTGGCAAAACCATCAGATGCCCCATCATGATTTGATCACCACTTGAGCCGCCTTTTCGGTTTTCAACTCAAAGCCCTTTGGTCTCAAAGTGCCCTTTGCGTGTTTTCACCTTGGCCTCTCCGCTTTTTTTTTTTTTGGATTCAAGATGCCCTTTGTGGGTTTTCATCTTGGCCCACTTTAAGCAAGTACTTCTTGACCGAGTCTGCATTAATTGGATTTGGTGACTTTTGCCGTCCATCTGGCTAGCATCAAAGCTCGTCCGTAAAAGGCCTTCTTTACAACATAAGGTCCTTCCCAATTAGGCATCCACTTCTGCCAAGTCCTTTTGCATACTGGAAGATCTGTTTCAATACCAAGTCTCCTTCATGGAATACTGGGCGGACCTTCTTATTGTAGCTCGCATCATCCACTCTGCATGCAGTTGACCATGGTGAATGGCTCTTAGCCACTTCCTCGATCGGCCGATCAGGTCATCTGAGAGTGAACCCATTCTGCATTTCGTCCAACTTCGGCCCGACAAAATCTAAAGAGTAAGAATTTTAACTTAGATGGGCAAGATCAGATCCATCCATAAACCAATGAGAAGGGTGTTGCCCGGTGGAAGTTCTCGCCAACATTCGAGAAGCATAGAGGGTAAATGGTCCATCATCTTTCAAAATCTTTTTTGATGGTTTCTTTCTTTTCTTTTATTCTTTCTTTCTTTTTCTTTTTCTTTTGTTTTTTTGTTTTTTATTCAACTTGAACTCAAGTTGAAATTGAACTTGATGATTGACTCTGTAACTTTGTTATAGGAATCGAACCTCACTCTCTTAGTGGAATAGTTGACAATTATGAAAATGAATAGGCGCCAACTAGATACTTTTGACGAAATCATCCCGTAACATTTATGCCCCACATATAGAAAAGCATATAAGTCATGTCTTCTCAATTTGGCATTTACTAACACCGACAAAATCTCTCTTTCATGGTAGCCTCATCGTGCCTAGGCATATCTTGATGCGGTCATGCAAAGACATCTTTGAATTCTTTGAATAACTCAATGGCGTCTTGCTTTGTTTCGGTGGAGGGCAAGGCTTCGATTTTCACTCCTTTCCCCTGACTCACAGTGTCCACTGACCCTTTGTACGATCGAGTCTATTTTTATTTTATTTTACCATCCTTCAGATCAATGGGTAAGTTGTAATCTCTGACATCTTCAAAGTATTCAGATTCTTTTAGACCCATATTTCACTCAAAAGGGAGTCTGTAACAGCGTTGCTCATGTCCCAATATCTGGGTACCTATTGTAGGTACGAAGGCAAATTCCAAAGAATAAACGGTTCTGAAGATGATTATTTATAATGATGGATGAAAACTGAAAGAACATTCCAAAGAAACAAAGGAATATATAGTATGACATGGGAAAAAAAATGGGAAAATATTTGCTCGACATGAAACACGAACATGCATTTTTATTGAAAATAAAGATGTTTGAACATGAGCCTATTTCACAAAAGATTCTTATTGTTTCTAGGCTTAAAACAATAAGCGTGTTTTGAACATTACTCTGTGTTAGCTCTAAAAACTACAGGAGTTTCCTTCACAGTCCAGTTATTCAAAACACTTTCAGGCTCGTAGGGGTGAACGCCTCCTAGGTTTCCTTCCTTCGATCTCTCCTCGAATACGGCTTTGATGCTCAAGGCTTTTAACATGTCTTCGGCTGTTTCTTCATTTGTCATCCCCGGAGGGATAATTTTTTTTGATATGAATGCCTTCGATGGAAAAGTAATTGATCCCCATTTGACCTCGGCGTCCTTCTTTCTTCGACTCACTTCCTATGGTACATACATTTTCCTCCCGCAAAGTCAAAAACTCCAACTCTTTATTATCCATTAACCCTTGTACTAGGGCTCTGAATTCGCTGCTGGACTGTTGAATCTCATGGCCTTCCTTGTTATGGAACTCACAATAGTTCCTCGTATCCTCGGATTTGCCCCTTACGCCTTGTCCGATTAAACCTCTTTCCACCATTCTTCTCCGCACCTCTCTCATCGGGTTCTTATTTCGCAACGCTCAACTTGATTCTTTTTCTGTCTTTGTCAATTATCGCATTCATCCCATTATCAATGTGACTGGGTAACGGATTTTCTACAACAAAGCATCATTGAACTCCACAATGCCCATTTTGATGAGCCTCTCGACTAGCTTTTTGAAAGGAAAGCAATTCTCTATCGGTGCCCCACTATCCTCGCATGGTACTCACATTGAGTGCTTGCATTGTACCATTTGGGATATGGGGTTGCTGTGATTCGAGTAGACAGGGGCTACTACGTGTGCGTCTAATAAAGTTTTATACAACTCCTTATACGTCACCCAGATAGGAGTAAATTGAATTTCTCGATCTTTTGCCTCATGTTGGGCTCTTGTCTTGGTCGAGCCTCATTGCCCACGTACTATAGCTCTTGCTGAGTAATAGTAATGGGTTTAGGATAACCCGAGCTTATATTCCTATTTCACTTCCCTTTTCTTGGTATTTGCTCTTCTTGCGCTTCTCTCCTACTCTATCTTCCCACACCGATTATGTGATTTATCATCTCGCCGACATCACCATGTCCATGAAACTCTTAGTCGTGCCTCCCAACATATGGTTAATGAAAGGTGCCTTGAGGTATTGATGAAGAGCATGGTCATTTCCTTTTCTAGTAACGGTATTGGACTCGCGTAGCGACCTCCCTCCATCTTTGGGCGCATTTCAAGCTTTCACTTGACTTTTCTCCATGTTTTGCAACGTGATCCTCGGGTGCTATATCGGTCACATGGCCGTAATGCTTAATGAAAGCTCGTGCCAAATCTCTCCACGATTTGATTTGGGTACAACTCAACCGGTTGTACCACTTTCTGCAATTTCAATCGACTATCCTGAAGCAATGGATCAACAATCGGTCGTTGTTGACATATCCTGTCATTCTCCGGCTGAACATCGTGATATGGGCCTCAGGCGCCTAGTCCGTTGTACTTTTCAACTCGCATCTTGAACTTTGGAGGAAGTACTAAATGGGACTAGACTCACTTCTTAGCATCCACTTCACATTGGTAATCAGCACTTTCCAATGCTCGAAACTTCTCCTCCAACCATTTGCATCGATCTTCGAACTCTTTTGGAAGCTCTGCTTTTACTTCTTCCCCTTCTGCCACCTCATCGAAGTCTGGGACTATTGGTTTTACCAAATTGACTTCGGGGTTAGAGCTCGAGCCTGCGGGGAAGTTTTCCAGTGCCGGAGCACCGGATTGATGCTGAGGTTTGATATTGACCGATACTCTTGGTGGTTGCACTTGGGAACTTGTCGGAGCCAAGCCCGGAGGGCAAGCAAAATCTTCATTATCTCCTCCAGTATCGACCATAGGCCTTTTTCCATTTCCGTGCCCTCCACCAACAAGCGTGTTAGTGGCTCATCATGCTTCTCTCGATTCCAGATTTGATCCCTCATATCCTCGTGGATCTTGGCTAATCGCTCTTGCATCCGAGCTCGTAGTTGGTCTTGCATCTCTTTCGCATTTGCTCCAACTTTTCTATCCTTTGATCCATTGCTCTCGTCTTTTCCGAGTGTAATAGCGGTGTTCGAGGATAACTATAATATGACCTCTAGTTAATAGGGTTCTTTTATGATATTAAATGCACATGATGCGATGTGATGCTATGCCAATGCATGAAATGCAATGTAAATGAATGAATGCAAAAAAATAAGAGGCATTGACTCAATTGATTACATTAGAAAAACTTTACTAGAAAATAAATTTCTTTACACAAACGGACCGCAGATACACACCTTGTCCTTATAGTCCAAGTGAAAACATGAATCCTTCTTCTTCAAAAGTCAAGTCTTGTAAAATTCTAATAGATACTTCCTCTAACTCATTTTGCTTGATCCGGACCGCTACTCCTGCTCACTTGTTAGCTTCTTCAAAAATGCGAGACGTAATAATCTTCAATATTCTTGTCAACTTGAAACCACAGGTGATAAGGTCTTGTATTCCTTCACGGATTATAAGTCTTTCTCGTTGTATTCACTTGGACTATATTCGGATGACCGTATTATAATCCACTTTATCAAAAATCCATTTTCTTATGACCAACTTTTCTATTTAGTAATCGAATTTGAAATCAACACCTCTTTACTATGATGTGAATGCAATGCAATCAAAACAGAATAAAACTCGTTAGTACAAGAAAAATAAATAACATAGAACCTATCAAGGTGACCACTAGGGTTTGACATGGTTCTACCTAGGGTAGACCCCTAGGTTTTCTACATGTGGTTTAATTCTAAAGAAAGGGTACACGAACCACAGATTCCTCAATCCTCACCCATTATAGGCTCATCTTGATTGAGTTCGCCTGTGGAATACATTTCCCTATGGCCATGGAGGTGAAAACCTCACTAACCATAGGTACGGATGTATCCCTAGGCGGCCCCCAGCCCATGCGGAGGTGAAAACCTCACGAAGGCATAGATTTTTGCTCCCACTTAAGGGTGTGACCACAACGGTCATGCAATATGGATGCCAAAATATTCTATGTCTCACAAACCAAAGCAGACATATGACGCGACACAGACTCATGCAACTAAAAAAACGAAAAAATTTTATTTTTGATAAAAAGGACACTAATCAACCAATTTTACGGCTTGACTCTCTTATTGGTCCCCGGTGGAGTCGCCAAGCTGTCGAAACCATTTTTTTGTTGGAAAACGGGCCGACTTTGAAAAGAAAAACGGAGTCGCCACCAATCATTTTTGAAGTGTGATTGGGTCACTTGAGAAATGTGGTCTACGAATTTTAAGAAAACGGGCTCGGGAGTCGGTTACGCACGAGGAAGGATTAGCACCCTCGCAACGCCCAAAATTGGTACCGTGTTGATTGATTAATGTCCTTAATATTGAAAATTAGAAAATATTTTAAAATATGAATCTTTAAAATGTTTGGATAACTCGCATTGGATATCGAAACTCTTGTTCAAAAGATGAAATACCACATCCAAAGACGATAAGACACGATGTTTCAAACCCTCAATACTAAGATCGTTCCATGATTTCCAAAATCCATGCATCCGATTTAAAAAGGTATTCGCTATTTGGTCAAACGAAAAGTGAAACCCAAAGACGATTGGGCACGATCCTCTAATTTCCAAACATGAAATATTGCCTTATTTAAGAAAACACGATAAAGAATCTTTGAAGGATATTTAGTTGTTTGGATGAATAGAAAATCGAGACCCAAAGACGATTGGGCACGAATCTCTCGAACTTCCAAACACGAAACATTGCCTTATTTTCAAAAACATGATCAAAATCTTTAAAGAATATTTAGTGATCTGCACGAACGAAAAATCGAAGCCCAAAGACGATTGGGCACAATTTCTCGAACTTCCAAACACGAAATATTACCTTTATGAAACCTCTTTTTTATAAATTTTGAAAAAGCAAAAATAAAAATATCAATAAGAAAATAATAGTAATAATATTAGAATTAATAGTGGTAATAATAAAAATAATGGTAGGAGTAAAATAAATGTAATTATAATAAGTATAATTGTAGTAATAATATATATGTAATAATAGTGATAAAAATAAAAGTAATGAAAAAAAGAATAATAAATAGTAATATAAAAATGATTTTATAATAATAATACATGTAAAATAGTGGCAATAATAAAATGATGCTAATAATGCCAACGACCTAGTAATAGTAATAAAGTAAAAGGAAAAAAATTAAAAACAATAATGGTAATGGCCACATTAAAACAAGAAGTACAATAATATATATTTAGAGATAATTGATTTGAAAGTAAAGCGAATAGGGACTAAATTGAATTTAAAAACAAGCATCCGGGGCAAAATCGAAATAAAATTAAAAAGATGGACCAATTAGAACTTCATGAGTAACAAGGAGGGCTAAAGGAAAATATCCCCACCCTCCAAAGCAGTTTCAACTGTGACTTGCAAATGCACTGCAAATTGAAACTAAAAAGCTTCTTTTTTCGACGATCTCAAAATGGGCACGCTTCTACCTCTTTTTCCGTATTTTCGCGTTTATTCTTAAAAACAAGTGTAAAAATGAATAAAAGAACAAAATAAAAGAACACCTTGAATATTTTGAATCTTCTCGTATTAAGTAACTATCTGAAAAATAGAAGAAAAAACCTCCCTTTACAATGGTTTTGAATGGCTTTTATAGCCAAATTCTACAACTTATGCATGCAAGTGGGTGGTAGATTTAGTGGGATGGTGGAGTTAGTGGAGTGGTGGAGTTAGTGGTCGGTTTAGTGGGGTGGTGGAGTTAGTGGAGTGGTGGAGTTAGTGGTCGGTTTAGTGGGGTGGTAGAGTTAGTGGAGTGGTGGAGTTAGTGGTCGGTTTAGTGGGGTGGTGGAGTTAGTGGTCGGTTTAGTGGTCTAGTTGAGTTAGGGTTACTTGGGCTTGGTTAATTGGGCTTGGTTTGATTTTGTTTTGGTTTGTTGTTTGGGTTTTGGTTGAGGTAAAATTGGGTCATACAGTTATTATAGATCAAGAAGAGTGAAGAATTAACCTCGACCGAGGAAATGGCAAAGTATCGGACTAGATCGACAATCTAGCCTATCTTGAAATCGAGGTAAGTTTGTGTGCAATAAATTCAACATCATGTTATTAAGTTTCTAAATATTTGATATTAGTGATGTTGTATAATATTTCTATAAATTTGAGTTATGATGTTGAATGAGAAAATGATGAGAATTGTGATGTGAAAGTCCCGGTTAGACTTTAATAAATGAGAGAATAAGATCATCGAAACATGAGATTGGTAAGGTCCTGTATAAGACCATGTTTGGGATATGGCCTCGGCACCGAATGGAGATCCCGTTTAA
This sequence comes from Gossypium rotundifolium, assembly GCA_025506655.1. Taxonomy (NCBI): domain Eukaryota; kingdom Viridiplantae; phylum Streptophyta; class Magnoliopsida; order Malvales; family Malvaceae; genus Gossypium; species Gossypium rotundifolium. The sequence continues at coordinate 54,918,931 of CP106726.1, read as the reverse complement.
GACCATATCTTAGATATGGCATCGGCAGTGAATATAAGAATCGTATAAGACCATATCTGGGATATGGCATCGACAATCGAAATGAGATCCCGTATAAGACCGTGTCAACGATATGGCATCGGCATCTAGAAATGACCCCATGTAAGACCACATCTGGGATGTGGCATTGGCATCGTAATTATGTGAATGAGGATGATCATATATCCTTGAATATCCTAAGTGATTCAATGTAATAAATAGTTAAGCTTATGATAGAGATGAGATTAATGGTAAGACCAAGTGATGAAGTGATACATATATATATATGTGAGTAATTCACGAGAATGGTTCACGATATGTGGCATGATATGTAATTGGTAAGAGTAAGTATGGGTAAGTTGTGGAAATGAGCTTAAGACTTGTGTTTTCATTCAATGCAATGGATAGATGACATTATGAGCTTTATGTTGCTATTTATTTCATGCAAACTTACTAAGCTTTATGCTTACCCCTCTCATTTCCCTTTTCCTTGTAGTATTGCCAAGTTAGCTCGAGAATTCATGGAACGCCGGAGTTTGGAAATCACACTATCGACTACTCTTTGGTATAACAAAGTTAGATTCATTTTGAGTATGGCATCTATAGGACTTGGTCATTTTGTTATGTCATATTTGTTAGCCAAAGTGTTGGCTATTTATATTATCAAATTCATTTTGTAAGTGGTCATTGGAATTGGGCCAATACTTGACAAGTTTATATATATTCAATGATGATGAATTTCATTAAGTGTATACTTGTATGAATGTCTTGATTTTGAGTCCTTAGAAGTGCTTTATAGTTCTGATACTTGTTGGATTGGATTGGTGTTTGTATGGTTGCGGTGTAGGGTGGCAATTGGCTTGGTAGATAGCATTTCAATTGTCCACATGGGTAGACACACGGGCATGTGTCTAGGCCATGTGTGACACACGGTCAGCCCCATGGGCGTGTTGATTGGCCGTGTGTCCCCTTGTATGCTAGGTTTACAAGTCAGTATGATTAGTAGTGAACACACAGGTAGAGACACGACCATGTGTCTCAGCCATGTGGGAGGCACGACCATGGACATGGGTGTGTGCCCAGGACGTGTGAGGTCTGCACCTAAAATTAGGAATTTAATTCGACACACAGTCTAAGGACATGGACGTGTGCCTTGGCCATGTAACCTTAGTGAGTTGATGACGTCATAAATAGAATGCCATAGTTTTTGTACACGGGCATGTGTCCGGCTGTGTGAAAACCCCTATAGGTTCGAAATAAGAAATAAATCGACACGGGTGAGGAACACGGGCATGTGAAATTCCACATGGGCATGTCCTTTCCTCCACACATGCGTGTAGCCCTTTTTTAAGCAAAAATTTTCTAAGTGTGCGAAAGTTTCCAGTTTAGTCCCAAACCATTCCTTATGTAAGTTTTGGGTCTCGTACGCTCATAATGGGGACATTATGGGTATGAATGAAAAGTTTTAAGTTGAAACAAAATTTTATTGTCCGATATTGTATGTTTAAGCAAGTTAAGTTCGGTAATGCCTCGTATTCGGTTTCGACTTTAAACACGGGTAAGGGATGTTACATTTGGTGGTATCAAAGCTATGGTTTAGTCGATTCTTAGACTAATGTAGTGTAAGTATGAGTCTAGCTATACATGCCATACATATGAGTATTTTACATAAAGATAGTGTGACGACTCCTAACGATTTGAATTGTGTTTTTATATAGTAATGGATCACAATCGAGCTACAATGATGATCTTTGCAAGTAATGCTTGGCTCTCTCAAGGGACCGCGCCGAGAGCGAAGCAAACCCGAGACTTTGGGTCAGGGAGAAGAGGTTCGAGAAGCCTTTCTCCATATGATGAGCAATTGGTACACCGAGTATATTCGAGCAAATCCTAATGCTCAACGCCTCCACCCCTACCTATTCCTCAGCCCGCTCTTGTAGCTCTTCAAGTGGTAGAGGTAGTAAGAAGAGAAAGGCCTCCGGTCGATAAGATTCGAAAATAAGGAGCCGAGGAATTTCGGGCTAGTAAGGATGATGATCTAGAGAGGGCAAAATTTTGGCTTGAGAATACCATCGGGGTATTCGATGAGTTGTCATGCACGCCTGAAGAGTGCATAAAGTGTGTAACACCCATTATCCGTGTTCAACATCGAACTGAATATAAGGCATCACCAAATTTATCTTGCTTAAATATACAACTTTGGGCTATAAGATTATTATTTTTCAACATAAATCTTCTCATTTATTGACATACCATTCTTATTATAGGCCTACGAGGCCTTAAACGTACATTCGGAAGGTTTCAAAATTAAACCGAAAACTTTTACGCACTTAGAAAATTTTAGCCTAAATAGGGGCCACACGCCCGTGTGGAATAGAACACGCCCGTGTGGAATGGAACACGCCCATGTTCCAAACCTATGTGGAATTTATTTTCTAATTCGAACCTACAGGGGTTTTCACACGGCCAGACACACGCCCATGTCCCTCACACGGCCTCGACATGCCTTTGTCTTAGCCCGTGTGCCAAAACCATGGCATTCTGTTTATGACATCATCACCTCACTATGGTCACACGGCCAAGGAACCCGCCAGTGTCCTTAGACCGTGTGTCGAATTAAATTATTAATTTTAGGTACAGACTTCACACAACTTGGGCACACTCCCATGTCCATGGCCGTACTTCCCACACGGCTGAGACACAAGGCCGTGTTTCTTCTCGTATGTTTACTACTGAGCATACTGGCTTATAAGCCTAGCATGCATGGGGACACACGGCCAATTAACACACCCATAGGGCTGACCATATGTCACACACGGCCTAGACACACGGCCATGTGTCTACTTGTGTGGACATTTAAAATGCTATCTACCAAGCCAAATGCCACCCTATACAGAAACCATTCTTGCACCAATCTAATCCAACACATATTAGGACCATAAAACACTTCTAAGGACTCAAAATAAATACATCCACACAAGCATACACTTCATGAAATTCATCATCATTGAATATATATAAACTTTTCAAGTATTGGCCAGATTCCAAAGACCACTTACAAAATGAATTTACCAACATTAATAGCCAACACTTTGGCTAACAAATGTGACATAACAAAATACCCAAGTCCTATACATGCCATACTCAAAATAAATCTAACTTTGTTGTACCCAAGAGATGTCGATAATGTGATTCCAAACTCGACTTCCCACGATCCTCGAGTTATCTTGGCAATACTACAAGGAAAAGGGCAATGAGAAAGGTAAACATAAAGCTTAGTAAGTTTGCATGAAATAATTAGCAGCATAAAACTCACAATGTCATTCATCCATTTCATTTGATAAAACACAAGTCTTAGGCTCATTTCCATAACTTACTCATACTTACTCTTACCAATTACAAAACATGCCACATATTGTGAACCATTCGTATGAATTACTCACATATACTTGTATTATCTCATCGCTTGGTATTAGCATTAATCTCATCTCTAGCATCAGCTTAGCTATTTACCACATGGAAATCACTTGGGATATTCAAGGATATATAATCATCCTCATTCACATAATTATGACACCAATGCCACATCCTAGATGTGGTCTTACGTGGGGTCACTTTTAGATGCCGATGCCATATCCCCGATATGGTCTTATACGGGATCTCATATCAATTGTAGATGCCATATCCCGATATGGTCTTATACGATTCTCATATTTGATGCTGATGCCATATCCCAGATATGGTCTTATACGGGATCTCCATTCAGTGTCGAGACCATATCCCAGACATGGTCTTATACGGGACCTTACCAATCTCGTGTCTCGTTAATAGTATACTCACCTTCACCATAGTCCAACTGGGACTTCAACTTCAATTTTTCACCATATTTCTCATTCAACATCATAACTAGAATTCATAGAAATATTGTACAACATTGCTAATATCAATCATTTAGAAACTTAATAACATGATGTTGAATTTATTGCACACAAACTTACCTCGATTTCAAAATAGGCTAGATTGTCGATCTAATCCGATACTTTGTTCTTTCCCCGGTTGAGGTTAATTCTTTGTTCTTCTTGATCAATAATAGCAAATTAGCTCATTTAATTATCACATTAACTAATGTATTTCAATAATCATGCTTTGGCAAAATTACCATTTTGCCCTTAGACTTTCACAAAATGACCATTTTACCCCTAGGCTCAAAAATCAATTCTAATTAAATTTCTCTCTTTTATGAGCCTAGGTGAACATTTATTACTCTTATGGCAGCTCTCAATACTCATTATTTCACACATTTACCACAAATTTTGCAACCTTTACAAAAAGGTCTTTTTTGGTGTTTTCATGGAAACACCTTTCACAAATGTTGTTTAACAACTAAGATTCATTTTCTTCCATAAATGTGAAGCAAACAACTTAAAATCTCACATGGAAAAACTCTAAAATTTTCACCATTTTGCAAGATAGTCCCCTCTTTAGAAAGCTTAAGCTTTGGGGGTTCCAAAAGTACAATTATTATCAATAAATGATCACTAAAACACTTACTTGTAAAGAGAAGAGTGGGCTGAAATTTGTAAAGCTTTCAAACCCCTATTTGCTGCTAATTTTCGGTGGAGGAGTGAAGGAGAAAAGATGATATCTTTTCTTTATTTATTTTAATATAAAATCCCAATTAGTCCACCTAATCCACCTACTTGACCAAATTTTGACCTCTATTGGCTAACCAACCATCATTTAAGGGGCTAATTGCCCTTTAAAGATCTCCAATTAATATTCTATGGCTATTTTGCCCTTTTAGCTTATAAATTAGAACTTGTGCACTTTATGCTATTGAGTCTTTTTTTGCGATTAAGCCTGAAATCGCTAAAATTAAAGCACCAAAATTTTCATGCACCTAAATTATCATGTTCTAACTCATAAAATAACATAAAAATAATTTTCTCCGACCTTGAATTAGTGATTTCAAAACCACTGTTCTGACTAGCCCCTAACTCGGGCTGTTAAAATTCTCCCCCTTAAGGATTTTCGTCCCCGAACATCTTACCGGTGAAAAGGTTGGGATATTGGTTTCTCATAGTCTCCTCGGGCTCCCATGTAGCCTCTTCTATTCCATGTCTTTGCCATAGCACTTTCATAAGGGCTATACTTTTGTTTCTCAACTGTTTGACCTCTCGTGCCAAAATCTTAACCGGCTATTCACTATAAGTCGTGTCTAGTTGAATCTCCACCTCTATGGTACAATTACATGTGAAGGGTTCGAACGGTATCGGCGTAACATGGACACGTGGAAGACATCGTGAATCTTTTCCAGCTCAGGTGGCAAGTCCAAACGATAAGTTATCGGTCCTAACCTCTCGGTAATTTCATAAGGTCCGATAAAACGTGGACTTAATTTGCCTTTCGGGCAAATCTGAGGACTTTTCTCCATGGTGATACTTTCAGAAACACTTTATCACCTACTTGGAACTCAATCTCTTTCCTTTTTAAGTCCGAATAGGACTTTTGTCTATCTGAGGTCACTTTCAGACATTCTCGTATCACTTACTTTCTTTTCAGTTTCCCTGACCAAATCGACTCCGTGTACCTGATTCTCTCTGAGTTCTGTCCAATACAAGAGCGTTCGGCACTTAAGTCCATACAATGCCTCATAAGGTGCCATTTTCAAACTTGACTGAAAATTGTTGTTGTGGGTGAATTCCACCAACGGTAAGTATTTTTCCCAATTACCATGGAATTCCAAAACACAACATCGAAGCATATCCTCAAGTATCTGTATTTATCTCTCTGACTATCCGTCAGTTTGCGGATGGAAAGCTATACTATAACTCAATTTTGTACTTTAAGCCTCTTGCAACTTTTTCCAAAATTGTGACGTGAATCTCGGATCTCTATCCGAAATAATCGACAATGGTACTCCATGAAGTCTTACTATCTCTGACACATACAAATTCGCCAGCCTATCAAGAGAATAATCAACTCGTATTGGTATGAAATGGGCTGACTTCATAAGTCTATCGACTACAACCCACACAACATCTTTCCTCCTCAGTGAAAATGGTAATCCCATCATGAAGTCTATAGTGATACAATCCCATTTCCACTCTGGAACCATAATAAGCTGAAGTAGACCTGAAGGTACTTTGTGTTCAGCTTTCACTTGCTGAAAAATTAAACATTTCGACACAAACTCCGAGATGTCTTTCTTCATACTCGGCCACAAATACCATTTCTTCAAGTCGTTATACATCTTGGTGCCCAAATGTACATAGATAGGTATCCACTATGTGCCTCATGCAAAATTGTCTGAATGAGCTCATCATTTCTCGGTACACAGACTCTATCTTTGAACATCAAACATCTATCAGGATTAATCCAAAAATCAAACTTAACACCAGAATCGCACTAAACTTTTTTGGCTTGCAAGTCACTGTCATCTTTCTGAGCTTCACAAATCTCTTAGAGAAACAATGGTCTAGCCTTCAACTTAGCTAGAATAGATACATCATCTGACAAAGCCATCCGTGTATTCATGGCTCTCAGCGTAAACAAGGATTTTCTTCTCAAAGCATTGGCGACCATGTTCGCCTTTCCCAGATGATAGTCAATCACTAGCTCATAATCCTTAATCAACTCTATCCATCTTTGTTGCCTCAAATTCATTTCCTTTTGAGTCATCAAGTATTTTAGGCTCTTATGGTCGATGAATATCCGACACCTTTCACCATATAAATGGTGTCTCCATATCTTTAATGCAAACACAATAACAGCCAACTCTAAATCATGGGTCGAGTAATTCTTCTCGTGCAATTTTAATTGTCTAGAATCATATTCAATCACCTTGCCCTCTTACATAAGTACACAACCCAATCCATTCATGGATGCATCACTATAAACCATAAATTCTCTTTTCAACTCAGGTTGCACCAAAACAAGAGCCTCAGTCAACAATGCCTTTAATCTTTCAAAACTCTGTTGGCACTTTTCTGTCCATTCAAACTTTACATCCTTCTGTAGCAACCACGTCATCGGAGTAGCTATCATAGAAAACCCCTTGACAAAATGCTTATAGTAGCTAGTTAGGCCCAGAAAACTCCTAACATTAGTTACATTCCTTGGTGGCTTCCATTCCACAATGGCTGAGATCTTACTCGGGTCAACTCTAATCCCATCTTCTGAGACAATGTACCCCAAAATTCCAACCTCCTTAAGCCAAAATTCACTTTTACTAAACTTGGCATATAACTATTCATCTCTCAAAATTTGCAGAACCGTTCTCAAATACTCGACATGCTCGTTCTCATCCCGAGAGTAGATTAGTATATCATCAATGAAGACCACGATAAATTTATCCAAATATGGTCAAAAATGTAATTCATCAAATCCATGAAGATTGCAAGAGCATTGGTTAAATCGAAAGGCATGACCAAAAATTTGTAGTGGCTATTCCTTGTCCGAAATGCGATTTTCGGTACATCTGAGTCCTTGAATCTCAACTGGTAATATCCAGACCTCAAGTCTATCTTGGAAAATACCGTGGCTCCCTTCAATTGATTAAATAAATCATCGATTCTCGAAAATGGGTACTTGTTCTTCACAGTTACCTTATTGAGCTACTAATAATCTATGCATAACCTCATGAAACCATCTTTCTTCTTCACAAATAATACGGGAGCACCCCACGAAGAGAAACTCAGTCTTGCGAAGCCTTTATCCGTTAGTTCTTGCAACTGTGCATTCAATTCTTTTAGCTCAGTTGGAGCCTTTTATGTGACCAAAAGAAATAGGGGCGGTACTAGGAGCTAACTTGATCCCAAATTCAATCTTTCTAACCGGAGGTAACCCTGGTAGTTCCTCTGGGAAAACATCTGGATACTCGTATGTATGGGTACCGACTCCATTTTCAACTTAGCTTTTTTAGCATTCATCACAAAGGCGAGGTAAGCTTCGTACCCCTTTCTTAAATATTTCTGAGTCAATAAAGAAGATATCACTACTAGCAATTTGTCTCGCTCATCTGATTCAACACGGATAAGATCCCTATTTTCACATTTTAACTCAATAAACTTCCTTCCACAATTCTCTATCACATCATGATTAGCTAACCAATCCATCCCAAGGATGACATCGAACTCTTCAAACGGTAATAACATGAGATTAGAAGGAAAACAATGACCCCTAATCATCAATGGGAAACCTTTGCATACTCTATTGACCAATACACATTTATCTAGGGGATTTGACACTCTTACCACAAATTTAGTAGACTCTATACGCATGCTCATGCTAGAGACAAATTTCATACAAATATACGAATGGGTAGATCCAGGATCAATTAAAGTATAACATGAGTATCATAGAGAGAAAATGTACCCGTGATCACATCGGGGGAGGATGCCTCTTTGAGAGCACGAATGGCATAAATTCTCACCGGTGCTCTACCTTTCACTCTTGCAGTCTACTCTCTAGATGAATTCTTGCTACTCATTTTATTTTCGGGTTTTTTGTTGTCTTCCTCTAGTAGTACTTCGTGGTCTTGCATTCTGATACTTCTCTTTCTCACCCACCTCGGGGAAATATCTGATAAAATGGTCTAGAGACCCACACTTGAAACAAGCCTTCTCGTTTGCTCACACTTACCAAAATGACGTCTGTCACACTGTGGGCATTCTAGTCTACTCGGTCGGGCATTACCAACACTAGCAACCGAAGTAGTCTGAGCCTTAGCCCCGGGTATGGTCTACTTTTACTTCTATTTGAAAACTCAGCTGAAGTGGCTAATTGAGCAACAAAATCCCTTGATTTCTTAGATGAAGATTGGTATGACCTGCTTAATGTCTCTTCTTCGAGTCGCGAGACTCAATTTCAGCTTTCTTTTTCTTTTTGACTAGTTCCTCAGCCTTACAGGCTCGATCCACCAGCACTACAAACTCTTTTAGTTCGAGGACGCCAACAAACAAATGGACATCCCCATTTAACCCATCCTCAAATATTTTTGCACATGATGGCTTCTGTTGATACGCACTCTCGAGCGTATTTGCTGAGCCTTACAAACTCATGCTCATATTCAGTCACCGCCATTCGGCATTGCTTTAACTCCAAGAAATCTTTTCTTTTCTAGTCGATGAATCTTTGACTAATGTACTTCTTCTGAAATTCCTCTTGGAAGAATTCCCAGTTAACTCTCTCCCTTGGTACCACCGACACAAGGGTGTTCTACCACTGATAGGGCAAATCTCTTAAGAGAGATACCACACACTTCATGCACTCTTTAAGTGTGCATGATAACTCGTCGAATACTAGGATGGTATTCTCAAGCCAGAATTCTGCTCTCTCCAAATCATCATCCTTTTTAGCCCAAAATTCCTCAGCTCCTTGCTTTCAAATATTATCAACCGGAGGCCTTTCTCTTCTTACTACCTCAACCACTTGAGGAGCTACAGGAGCGGGCTAAGGAATAGGTGGGGGTGGAGGGGGTTGATCATTAGGATTTGCTCGAATATACTCAGTGAACCAGTTGCTCATCATATGGAGAAATGCTTCTCAAGCCACTTCTCCCAGACCCATAGTCTCGGGTCTACTCTCTACTGGCGTGATCCCTTACGCGGGAGATGGCGTATTACTTACAACACCATCGACTGTAGCTAGTTTGGGATCAGGATCCATTTACTATATAAAGACACAATTCAAATCGTCAGGAGTCGTCATACTATCATTGCACAAATACTCTTACGTATGGCATGTATGGCTAGACTCATACTTACGCTACGTTATTTTGAGAATCGACTAAATCGTAGTTCTAATACCACTAAATGTAACACCTCTTAGTCGTGTTCAACATCGAAACTGTATATGAGGCATCAACGAACTTATTTTGATTAAATATACAACTTTGGGCTATAAGATTATTTTTTTCAACATAAATCTTCTCATTCATTGACATACCATCCTTATTATGGGCCTACGAGGCCTTAAACATACATTCGAAAGGTTTTAAAATTAAATCGGAAACATTTACGCACTTAAAAATTTTTGCCTCAACAGAGGCCACACGCCCATGTGGAATGGAACACACCCATGTGGGTAGGCCATGTGGTCACACACGCCTATATTCCTAACTCGTGTGGAATTTATTTTCTAATTCGAACCTACAAGGGTTTCCACACGCCGGACACACGCCCGTGTCCCTCACACGGCTTTGACACGCCCATGTTCTTAGACCGTGTGTTGAATTAAATTCCTAATTTTAGGTACAGACTTTACACGGCCTGGGCACACGCCCATATCCATGGTTACGCCTCCCACACGGTTGAGACACACACGGTGTGTCTCTGTCCATGTGTTTACTACTTAGCATATTGACTTATAAGCCTAGTATGCATGGGGACACATGACCAATTAAGACGCCCATGGGGCTGACCGTGTGTCACACACGGCCTAGACACACGCCCGTGTGTCTACCCGTGTGGACATTAAAAAGGTTATCTACCAAGCCAAATGTCACCCTGTACAGTAAATTCTTGCACCAATCCAATCCAACACATATCAAGACCATAAAACACTTCTAAGGACTCAAAATCAATACATTCACACAAGCATACACTTCATGAAATTTATCATCATTGAATATATATAAACTTGTCAAGTATTGGCCCGATTCCAAAGACCACTTACAAAATGAATTTAGCAACATTAATAGCCAACACTTTGGCTAACAAATGTGACATAACAAAATACCCAAGTCTTATACATGCCATACTCAAAATAAATCTAACTTTATTATACCCAATAGATGACGATAGTGTGATTCCAAACTTTGACGTCCCACGATCCTCAAGTTATCTTGGCAATACTACAAGGAAAAGGGAAATAAGAGGGGTAAGCATAAAGCTTAGTAAGTTTGCATGAAATAATTAACAACTAAAATTCACAATGTCATTCATCCATTTCATTTGATAAAACACAAGTCTTAAACTCATTTCCATAACTTACTCATACTTACTCTTACCAATTACATAACATGCCACATATCGTGAACCATTCACATGAATTACTCACATATACATGTATCATCTCATCACTTGGTATTAGCATTAATCTCATCTCTAGCATCCGCTTAACTATTTACCACATGGAAATCACTTGGGATATTCAAGGATATATAATCATCCTCATTCATATAATTACGACACCAATGCCACATCCCAGATGTGGTCTTATGTGGGGTCACTTCTAGATGCTGATGTCATATCCTCAATATGGTCTTATACGGGATCTCATATCGATTGTCAATGCCATATCCCGGATATGGTCTTATACGATTCTCATAATTGATGCCAATGCCATATCCTAGATATGGTCTTATACGGGATCTCCATTCAGTGTCGAGGCCATATCCCAGACATGGTCTTATACGGAACCTTACCAATCTCGTGTCTCGTTAATAGTATACTCACCTTCACCATAGTCCAACCAGGACTTCAACTTTATAATTTTTCACCATATTTCTCATTCAACATCAAAACTCAAATTCATAGAAATATTGTACAACATTGCTAATATCAATCACTTAGAAACTTAATACCATGATGTTGAATTTATTCCACACAAACTTACCTCGATTTCAAAATAGGCTAAGTTGTCGATCTAATCCGATACTTTGTTCTTTTCGGTTGAGGTTAATTCTTTGTTCTTCTTGATCTATAATAGAAAATTAGCTCATTTAATTATCACATTAACTGATACATTTCAATAATCATGGTTTGGCAAAATTACTATTTTGGCCCTTAGACTTTCACAAAATGACCATTTTACCCCTAGGCTCAAAAATTAATTCTAATTAAATTTCTCTCTTTAACGAGCTTAGATGAACATTTATTACTCTTATGGAAGCCCTTAATACTCATTATTTCACACATTTACCACAAATTTCACAACCTTTACAAAAAGGTCCTTTTTGGTGTTTTCATGGAAACACCTTTCACAAATGTTGTTTATCTAACAACTAAGATTCATTTTCTTCCATAAAAATGCAGCAAACAATTTAAAAGCTCACATGGAAAAACTCTAAACTTTTCACCATTTTGCAAGATAGTCCCCTCTTTAGAAAGCTTAAGCTTTGGGGTTTCCAAAAGTACAATTATTATCAAGAAATGATCACTAAAACACTTACTTGTAAAGATAAGAGTGGGCTGAAATTTTTAAAGCTTTCAAACCCTTATTTGCTGCTAATTTTGTGGAGGAATGAAGGAGAAAAGTTGATATCTTTTCTTTCTTTATTTTAATATAAAATCCCAATTTAGTCCACCTAATCCACCTACTTGACCAAATTTTGACCTCTATTTGCCGACCAACCATCATTTAAGGGGCTAATTTCCCTTTAAAGATCTCCAATTAATATTCTATGGCTATTTGGCCCCTTTATCTTATAAATTAGAACTTTTACACTTTATACAATTTAGTCCTTTTTTCGCGATTAAGCATGAAATCGCTAAAATTAAAGCACCAAAATTTTCATGCACTTACATAATCATGCTCTAACACATAAAATAACATAAAAATAATATTCTCTGACCTCATATTAGTGATTCTAAAACCACTATTCTGACTAGCCCTAAATCGGGCTGTTACATAGTGTGCTGTATCTCTCTTGAGAGATTCAGCCTATCAGTGGTGGAATACCCTTGTTTTAGTGGTACCAAGGAAGAGAGTTAACTGGAAATTCTTTCAAGAGGAATTTCGGAAAAAGTACATTAGTCAAAGGTTCATCGACTAGAAAAGAAAGAAATTTTGGAGCTAAAGCAAGGTCGGATGATAGTGGCTGAATATGAACGTGAGTTTGTAAGGCTCAAAAAATACGTTCGAGAGTGCGTATCGACAGAATCCATCATGTGCAAAAGATTCAAGGATGGGTTAAATGAGGATGTCCATTTTTTGTAGGTGTCCTCGAACTAAAAGAGTTTGTGGTACGAGTAGATCGAGCCTGTAAGGCTGAGGAACTAGTCAAAGAGAAAAAGAAAGCTGAAATTGAGTCTCACGACTCAAAGAAGAGACAGTTAGGCAAGTCATTCCAATCCTCATTCAAGAAGTCAAGAGAGTTTATTATTCAATCAGCTACTTCAGCTGGGTTTTCAAATAGAAGTAAAGGTAGATACTACCTGGGGACTAAGGCTCAGACTACTTCGGTTGCTAATTTTGGCAATGCTCGACAGTGAAGACCGAAATGCCCATAGTGTGGTAGATGTCATCCCAGTGAGTGTCGAGCAAATGAGAAGTCTTGTTTGAAGTGTGGATCTCTAAACCATTTTATCAGAGATTGCCTAGGGGTAGGTGAGAAGGGAAACCTCAGAATGCAAGATCAAAAATTAATGCTAGAGGAAGACCATAGAGAAACCCGGAAATGAAATAGTAGCAAGAATTCATCTAGAGAGCAGACTGCAAGAGTTGAGGGTAGAGCACCGGCGAGAACATATGTCATTCGTGCTCGTGAAGAGGCGTCCTCCCCCGATGTGATCACGAGTACATTTTCTCTCTATGATACTCATGTTATATCTTTAATTGATCCGAGATCTACCCACTCGTATATTTTTATAAAATTATTCTTTAGCATGAGTATGCCTGTAGAGTCTACTGAATTTGTGATAAGAGTGTCAAATCCCCAGGCAAATGTGTGTTGGTCGATAGAGTATGCAAAGTTTGTCCTTTGATGATTAGGGGTCATTATTTTCCGCTAATCTCATGCTACTGTCGTTTGATGAATTTAATGTCATCCTTGGGATGGATTGGTTAACTATTCATGATGTGATAGTGAATTGTAGAAGGAAGTTCATTGAGTTAAAATGTGAAAGTGGGGATCTTATTCGTGTTGAATCAGATGAGCAAGACAGATTGCCGGTATTGATATCTTCCTATCGACTCAGAAGTATTTAAAAATGGGTACGAAGCTTACATTGCCTTTGTAAGGAATGCTAGAAAGACTGAGTTAAGAATTGAATCAGTGCCCATAGTATGTAATTATCCAGACGTTTTCCCAGAGGAATTACCAGGGCTACCTCTAGTTAAAGAAGTCAAATTTTGGATTGAGTTAGCTCCTGGTACTGCCCCCATTTCTATTGTTACATATAGAATGACTCCAACCAAGCTAAAAGAACTAAAGGCACAGTTGTAAAAGTTGACAGATAAAGGCTTCGCAAGATCGAGTTATTCTCCGTGGGGTACTCACGTATTATTTGTGAAGAAGAAAGATGGCATGAGGTTATGTATAGATTATCGGTAACTCAATAAGGTAACTGTGAAGAATAAGTACCCGTTGCCAAGAATCGATGATTTATTTGACCAATTGAAGGGAGCCACGGTGTTTACCAAGATAGACTTAAGGTCTGGATATTTTCAGTTGAGAGTCAAGGACTCGGATGTGACTAAAAATGCATTTGCCACTATGAATTTTTGGCCATGCATTTTGGTTTAACAAATGCCCCTACAGTTTTCATGGATTTGATGAATCTTATTTTTCGGCCGTATTTGGATAAATTTGTGGTAGTCTTTATCGATGATATATTGATATACTCTCAAGATGAGAACGAGCATGCCGAGCATTTGAGAATGGTTTTGCAAATTTTGAGAGATAAACATTTATATGCCAAGTTTAGTAAAAGTGAATTTTGGCTGAAGGAAGTTGGATTTTTGGGGCACATCGTCTCGGGAGATGGAATTAGAGTTGACCCGAGTAAGATTTCAGCAATTGTTGAATGGAAACCGCCAAGGAATGTAATTGAGGTGAGGAGTTTTCTGGGCCTAACTAGCTATTATAGGCTATTTTCAAGGGGTTTTCTATGATAGATACTCCGATGACGAGGCTATTGCAAAAAGATATGAAGTTTGATTGGACAGAAAAGTGCCAACAGAGTTTTGAGAGATTAAAGGCGTTGTTGACTGATGCTCCTATTTTAGTGCAACCGGTGCCGGGAAAAGAATTCATGGTTTACATCGATGCATCCCTGAATGGGTTAGGTTGTGTTATGACACCCCTTACCCGTATTCAACGCCAGAACCGTACTAGGCATTACTGGACTTATCTCGCTTGAACATATAGAGTTGGACTATCAAATTTCATTCCAATTTAAAACTTTTCACTCACATTCATAACATCATTATTATTATGGGCCTACGAGGCCTTAAACATACTATCAGAGGGCCTCAAAATCAAACCAGGAACTTTTGTAAACTTAGAAAAATTTTACCTTAACAAGGTCACACGCCCGTGTGAAATGGGACACACGTGTGGACAGGCCGTGTGGTCACACATGCCCATGTCCCTACCCGTGTGGGATTTATTTTCATTTTGAACCTACAGGGGTTTTCACACGGCCGGACACATGCACGTGTTCTTGGCCCGTGTGCTCCACATGACCTAGACACGCCCGTGTCCTCGCCCGTGTGACATAAGCTCATAAGGGTCACACGGCCTAGGCACACGCCCGTGTTGGAACAGCCCGGTTTAGACCCTAGTTAGAATAGTGGTTTTGAGACCATAATTTTGAGGTCAAAAAAATAATTTAATATTATTTTTTGTGTGAGTAGTATGTGATTTAGCCTGTGTGAAATTTCTATGTGAAGATTTTATCGACTGTGTGCCGAATTAAGGGACTTAATCGCGTAAAGTGTAAAATGATGTGTGTTGATTGTTAAGTGTTTAATTGTGGTTGTTTTTATAATTGGAGGACTTATGAGGCAATTAAGCCATTTTTAAAGGATAGTGGATGGTAATGGACATTTATGACCGTCCATAATGTAGTGTGTTATATTTTTATTAATGGATATTTTGGTAAATCTATTAATAATATATGTTATAATAAAATAACATGAAAACAAAGCTACTAGCATCATCTTTTTCACTTAATTTTGAAAGGAAAGATAGAGTTTGAGCTTTGCTTCATTCGACCATGGTTTATGCTTAAATCAGGTATGTGTTTATGATCGGTTTTGATAATTTTTACGTTTTCATAATCGTTGCTTCGTGCTCTAGCTAACCCGTATTGTAATTTTGTGAATTGATGATGTTTTTGTGATGAGTCATTGATGAATACTTGAGCTATGTGTTAGTTGATAGTGAAATATGAAAACTTGATGTTGGACTAACATAGTTTGTATTAGGATTTTTAGTAAAATTGAATATTTTGGGCTTAAATGATAAAATGAGAAATTGAGGGACCAAAATGTGAAACAAATTAGATGTGTGGACTTGTATGAATATAGAGAGAATTCAGCTAGGCATGGGTGAAATGAAATTATATGTATTTCGTGATTTTGTGAATTAGGGACTAAAGTGTCAAAATGTGAAAATGTGAGGGCTATTATGTAAAATGCCTTAAATATGTATGTTTGGACTAAAATGAATGATTTGGTGATTGAATGGATTGAATTTGAATGTGTATAGACCAAGAGATGAGAGGTTCGGATCGAGATCGAGGGAAAGATAAAGTGCTCGATTAATCGACTATTTCGGTATTTTGACGTCCGAGGTAAGTTCGGATATAATACTTGCTATTAAACTAGTATATATGTGATGAATAATGAATGAATGTATATTAATGGAATAGAATGTGTTATGTACGAGTTCGAGTATTGAGGAACTAAGTGTGTGAAATTAAGTTGATACAGATTTAAATTAGCACTGTGTGTGTGAAACGATAAAAGCTACGGCTTAAATAACTAGCATTGTGTGTGAAAAAGATAGAAGCTTTGGCTTATATAATTGGCACTGTGTGTGCAATACCGATATAAGTTCGGTTTAACATATAGGCACTAAGTGTGCAATGAAATTTATGTTTCGGTTATGAAATTGGCACTAAGTGTGCGAAATTATCAAAGTAATAGCAAAGCTTGAACGAGAAGTAATATCGAGAAATTGAGAAGCATGAATGGTGAGTAACTATGTGTTGATCAAGGTACGTTGAAACCTAAGTGATTGATGATAGATTTAAGAGTTGAATGAATAGATATTTGAGTATGTGGTTGAGATGGATAATGTTCTTAGTTGTGTCTTTATATATATGATGGTTGGATAGTATGGATAGTGAGTAACTAAGTGTTGGCAAAGGTATGTATGATAACTAAGTGTTGGCAAAGGTATGTATGATAACTATGTGTTGGCTAAAGTATGTATGATAACTATGTGTTGTTTAAGATATGTATGATATCTATGTGTTGGTGAATTTGAAAGTAGATGAATGAAATTGTAACACCCCTAACCCAAATTTGTCACCGAAATAGGGATTAAGAGGTATTACCAAACAATCGAATCATTTCACATCCCATTTATGACACAAAGTCAATCATCATTATAGTACATCACGACATAATCAAATAGTCCCTTGTTGAGGCCTACAAGACCTTAAACACATGCTAGAGAGGGGTCAGAACTAAACCGAACACTTACAAAACTATTAGAAATTTCAAACATTTAACAAATCTGTTGAGGCCACCAAACACCCCCATGTGTCCAGGTCGTGCCAAAATAGAGGAAGCATTCTGGCTTCTGCACATGGCCACCAGGCATGCCCATGTGCCATGCCCGTGTGCTTTTAAGCTAGCTACTAACTTATGCCCACAGCTAGTTGACATGCCCGTGTCAAGGCCGTGTACTATTAGGCTAGATCCTGTCATTCTCCCACGGCCATTAGGCACGCCTGTGTGCCATAACCGTGTTGGCAAAATAGGCCATATGCAAGGCCAATTTGCCACACATACAAGGGTCAAACCTACAAGCACATTTAAGCATAATTCCACATACAATTTAGCAACCAATTTCATGTCAAGTGATCAACATATCATCTCATACAATCTCATTTCTAATCAAGTCAACTTATAAACTAAAATTCACCACTTGAACACATTCAATATCAAACATGATTCATCCCCAAATTCATTATATCATACTAGCATAATACCATCACAAAGTTTGCCATTCATAAGTCATTCTCTTTACCTACAAGCCATACCAAAATATACATCATATATCAAAGCTATTCATGCTTAAATCCAACATATATCTAGCCACATCACATGGCTATTTACACATCTCATATACGTTTCAAAATAACTAGCCTATACATGCCATATTTCAACTATGTACATCTTTCCAAAAGTATCCAAAATAAATTACCAATAGTATGATTGAGATGCTGACGATCCCCAGATCCGATCTAGCTTTATTGACACTACAAAGTAGAGAAACAAATCACATAGTAAGCTTTCCAAAAGCTTAGTAAGTTCTAAGTACAATACAATTATCTCATCAAATCAAACCAATGTATATAATAAACCATCACATAGATCAATTCTCTTATATTCATACCATATCCTCCATAGCTAAAATACTCATTCATCCATTCATAGCTTTATCTATAAACTCATCAACCACAAAGGTTCAATACATACCTTAGTTAACATATAGTTATTCAACTTCCAAAGTATTCAATGCTCGATATTACATGTTTATCATTCTCTGATATTCGTTTAACTTAATAGCACACTCAGTGCCATATACATGATCAAAGGACATTCATTATCGCACACTTAGGGCCTATTCTTTTAACCAACTTATCTCGGTATCGCACACATAGTGCCAAATCAATAAGCCGAAGCTTTCATAACATCGTACACACAGTGCTATTCATCTCTGTTTCGATTTCAATTTCATACACTTAGTGCCATCTAATTTAATTTTGCACATAGCATCTCAAATCTCATAATCATACACATATTCATTTCATAATACTAAAACATATCTTAATAACATATACTATATCCGAACTTACCTCGGACGTCAAAATATCAATACGGTCGATTAATCGAGCACTTTATCTTTGCCTCGATCTCGATCTCGATCTCGATCCGAACTTCTCCTCTCTTGGTCTATACACATTTAAATTCAATCCATTCAATCACCAATTAATTCAATTTAGTCCACATACACAAATTTAGGGCATTTTACAAAATAACTCTCACATTTTCACATTTTGACACTTTAGTCCTCTATTCATAAAATCATCAAACACACATAATTTCAAAACTCATATGCTAGTCGAATTCTTCTCATGCTTATACAAGCTCATACATTTCATTTATTTCACAAATTAAACCTTCAATTTCTCATTTTCTCAATTAAGTTCAAAATACTCAATTTCACTAAAAATCTCAATACAAACTATGTTAATCCAACACCAAGTTTCCATATTTCACTATCAACTAACACATAGCTCAAGTGTTCATCAATGACTCATCAAAAAACATCATCAATTCACAAAATTAAAGCATGGGTTAGCTAGAACACGAAGCAACGATTACGAAAACATAGAAATCATCAAAAACCTAGCTCAAAACATACCTCAATCAATAGTAACAAGTGGTCAAATGCTTCAAGCCCTATTTCTTTCTTTTTCTTGTTCACATTCGGCTAAGAAAAGATGATAATGGTCATCTTTAATGTTTTGTTTTATTATTATTATCTTATTTAACATTTTACTCATTTGTCCTTTCATTAAACATATAAAACAAATATATGTTAAGGCTAATTTGTCATTTAGCCATCCACTATCTTTAATAATGGCTCAATTATCTCTTAAGGCCATCCTATTATGAAGACAACAACACTTAGTTACTTATAAATCAACACTTAGCTTTTACTTTTTACGCGATTAAGTCCTTTCTCTTAATTCGACACACAATCGATCAAATTATCACACAGAATTTTCACACAGACTATTTCACATAGAATCAACACAAATATAACATTAAAATATTATTTCGACCTCGAATTTGTGGTCTTGAAACCATTAGTCTGACTAGGGTCTAAATCGGGTTGTTACAACTCTCCCCCTTAGGGATTTTCGTCCCCAAAAATCTTACCAGTGAATAGTTGTGGATATTGCTCTCTCATAATGTTCTCAGGCTCCCACGTAGCCTCTTCAATTCGTGTTTGTGCCATAACACTTTCACTAAAGAGATTTTCTTATTTCTCAACTCTTTGTTCTCTCGTGCCAAAATTTGGATCGGTTCTTCATTATATGACAAATCTGACTAAATCTCAACCTCAGTAGGAGCAATCACATGAGACGGATCAGATCGACACCGTAGAAGCATCGACACATGAAACACATTATGAATATTTTCTAACTCAGGTGGTAACATCAATCTATAAACAAACGGTCCAACTCGTTCAATAATCTCATACAGTTCGATGAACCTCGGACTCAGCTTGCCCTTCCGGCCAAATCGAAGTATTTTCTTCCATGGAGATACTTTCAAAAATACTTTATCCCCAACCTCAAATTCAATATCTTTTCATATCAAATCTGCATACGATTTTTGACGGTTTGAGGCCACTTTCAAACTATCACGAATTACTTTCACTTTCTGCTCAGTCTCTTTTATAAGATCAACCCCATGAATCTTATTCTCACTCAGCTTAGTCCAATACAATGGAGTTCGACACTTTTGACCGTAAAGAGCCTCATATGGTGCCATTTTGATCTAGATTGAAAACTATTATTGTACGCAAATTCAATTAACGATAAATGTTTTTCCCACATATTCTCAAACTCAATTATGCAACACATCAGCATGTCTTCGAAAATCTAAATGATTCGTTCAGATTAACCATCCGTTTACGGATGAAAAGCAATACTGAAATGCAATTTTGTGCCTCAATCCTCTTGTAATTTCTTCCAAAATCACGAGGTAAACCTCGAATCTCTGTCAGACACTATAGATAGTGGTACTCCATGCAATCTCACAATCTCAGCAATATACAGTTCAACTAACTTATTTAAAGAATAATCGGTCCTCACGAAATGAAATGGGTTGATTTCGTCAATCTGTCAATTATCACCCAAATTGCATCTTTCTTACTCAGAGATAAGGGCAAACCCGACACAAAATCCATCGTAATTCTCTCCCATTTCCACTCAGGAATCATAACCGGTTGTAACAAATCGGATTGATGTTCAGACTTAACTTGCTGACAAACTAAACACTTTGAAACAAAGTCAAAAATGTCTCTTTTCATACCATGCCACCAATAGTACTATTTTAGATCATTATACATCTTCGTACTCCCCGGATGTACAGTCAAATAATTATTGTGAGCTTCATTCAAAATTATCGAGACCAACTATGAATTTTTCGAAACACAAATCCGATCTCTAAATCTCAGACAATCATCACTATCAACTCGAAATTCTGAATCAATATTCGATTCACACAGAATTCGTTTAGCCATCATTTCAACATCATTTTTCTGGGCATTACAAATCTATTGTACAAACATCAGTTTAACTTTCAACTCAGTTATAACCGCACTATCATCACACAGATCTATCTGATTACTCATAGCTCGCAAAACATATAACAATTTTCTACTCAAGGCATCAGCTACAACATTAGCTTTACTCGGGTGGTAATCTATAATAAGTTCGTAGTCTTTCAACAATTCTAACCATCTTCTCTGTCACAAATTCAATTCTTCCGAGTCATCAAGTACTTTAAACTCTTATGATCAGTATAGATGTGACATTTCTCCCTAAACAGATAGTGACGCAAAAGCTTCAATGCGAACACAATTGCAGCCAATTCAAGATCATATGTTGGGTAATTCATTTCATGCGATTTTAACTGTCTCTAAGCGTAAGCAATGACTTTCCCTTCTTGCATCAGCACACAACCCAAACCATTCAACGATGCATCACTATAAACTATAAATTCCTTGCTTGATTCAGGTTGAACTAACACTAGTGCCTCTGTCAACAACACTTTCAACTGTTCAAAACTCTGTTGGCACTTTTCTAACCACTCAAATTTAACATCTTTCTATAACAACTTTGTCAATGGAGTCGCAATCATGTAGAAACCTTTCAAAAATCGTCTATAATATCCCGCTAGTCCCAAAAAACTACGGACTTCAGACACACTTCTCAGAGGCTTCCATTCCAAAATAGCAGAGATTTTACTCGAATCAACTCTTTTTCCCGCAACTGATACAATATGCCCAAGAAAACCAATCTCACTAACTAAAATTCGTATTTGCTAAACTTTACATACAATTGTTTCTCACGTAGGGTTTGTAGCACGGTTCTCAAGTGCTCGGCATGCTACGTCTCATCACACGAATAAATCAAAATAGCATTAATAAACACCACTACAAAGTGATCCAAATACGGTCTGAATATCCGATTCATCAGATCCATAAACACTATAGGAGCATTTGTTAGTCCAAAAGGCATCACTAAGAATTTGTAATGTCCGTAGCTCATTCTGAAAGCAGTTTTCGGCACATCAAATTCTTTAACTCTTACTTGATAGTAGCCTGATCTCTAATCTATCTTTGAAAACACTGTAGCTCCTCTCTGCTGATCAAACAAATCATCAATACGAGGCAATGAATATTTGTTCTTTATCATCACTTTGTTCAACTATCGATAATCAATACACATTCTAATAGTTTCATCTTTCTTTTTCACAAATAACGCAGGAGCTCCCCAGGGTGAGAAACTTAGTCATGCAAATCCTTTGTCAGTTAACTCCAGTAATTGAGACTTTAACTCTTTCAATTCTGTTGGTGCCATTCTATACGAAGCTATCGAAATAGGAGTAGTTCCCGATAGTAACTCAATAATAAATTCAACTTCCTAAATCGGAGGTAATCCCTGTAGCTCTTTAGGAAACACATCTGGAAACTCACATACAATAAGCACATATTCAACTTTCTTTTCCGACACTTTTGTATCAATCACGTACGCCAAATAGGCTTCACAACCTTTTCTCACATAGTTCATAGCTTTCATCATAGATACAATAGCTGGTAATCCTTTCATATCACGGATTCAATTTGAACTATCTCACCGTTCTGACTTCTCAATTTAATACTCTTTCTTTTACAATTCACAATGGCATTATGCAGAGTAAGTCAATCCATACCCAGAATTATGTCAAACTCATCGAATGGTAATAACATCAAATTAACTGGAAAACATATATCTCAAAACACCAATAGGCAGTTCTTGTACACCTTATCCACCAAGACACACTTGCCTAAAGGGTTTGACACTCTAACCACCAATTCAGTAGACTTAACAGATAAAGTCTTACTTGATACTAAATTCACACACACATAGGAATGAGTTGATCCCGGATCTATTAATACAATCACATCAGTATCGAATATAGAAAAAGTACCAGTAATGACGTTTAGAGATGATACTTTTTCTCGTGCTCGAATAGCATAGGCTCAAGTAAGAGCTCTCGTCTCCGATCTCACAGCTGTATCAATTGTCCATTTCTGGCTTTCGCTCACACTTCTGGTGTTTCTGGGTGGCCTACCCCTAGCCGTCACATTACTCGATCTTTCATTTTGAACATTTTCTTTCTCAACCAGCTTTGGGTAACCCCGAATAAAATGATCTCGTGATCCACACTTATAACATGTTCTATTATTATACTTGCCCCAACACTCTCCCACATGTCGTCTCCCACATTGTCTACACTCAGGCTTATTATTTTTAACGCTGGCAACACTTGATTCATTCGAAGCTTGAGTTCATGGACCAGTACTTTTTCTCGAAAGATCTTATTTGAATGTCCAAATGAAGCATTTGAACGATTGCTTGCATCTCTAAATCTCTTCGTTGAAGGTTCAGAAAACTTACTCATCGATCTTTTCTTTCATTACGAGCTTTAGAATCAGCTTTATTCTTTTCTTTACTGAGCTATTCAACTTTGCATGCTCTTTCAACTAGCACAACAAATTCGTTTATATCGAGTATCCTAACCAACAACATAATGTCCTCATTCAACCCTTCTATGAAGCGTTTAAACATAGTAGTTTCAGTCGAAACACATTCCGTGCATACTGGCTCAATCTCAAAAATTCCCATTCATACTCAATAACTGATAAATGGCCTTGTTTCAGCTCTAAAAACTCTTTTCATTTTTTATCAATAAATCATTGACTGATATACTTCTTTCGAACTCAGCTCAAAAGAAATCCCAAGTGATTCTCTCTCTCAAAACTACAGATATCAACGTCTTCCACCAATTATAAGCCGTGTCCCTCAATAACAAAACAGCACATTTTATACATTCTTCTAGAGTCAATGACATTTCATGTAACAGCCCGATTTAGACCCTAGTCGGAATAGTGGTTTAGAGACCACAACTCCGAGGTCAAAATGTTAATTTAATGTTGTTTTTTTTGTGAATAGCATGTGACATAGTCTTTGTGAAAATTCTATGTGATAATTTGATCGTTTGTGTATCGAATTAAGAGAAAGGACTTAATCGCATAAAATGTAAAAGATGTGTGTTGATTGCTAAAGTGCTTGTTTGTCATGGAATAATTAATTTGGAGTCCTTAAAATGAAATTTGGCCACTATTAAGACTAGTCGACGATAATAGGCTTAAAATATGTGATGTTTTAATGTTTTAACCAAGGCTAATTTGTAAATTAGAATTTAAAGTTAATAAATTAAAAACAAATGAATGAAAGCCATTATGTTCATGTTTTTAAACCAAAAATGGGAAAAAGAAACAAGGGTTTGAAGCTTTGAATATTCGGCCTTGGTTAAGCAAAATTAAGGTATGTTTTGGCTCAATTTTTGCTAATTTCTACGTTTTCGTAATAGTTGCTTCGTACTCTAGCTAACCCATGTAGCAATTTTATGAATTGATGATGTTTTTGTGATGAGCCATTGATGAATGTTTGAGCTTTGTGCTAGATGATAGTGAAATATGAAGACTTGGTGTTGGATTAACATGTTTTGTCTTTGGATTTTTGATGAAATTGAGTATTTTGGGCTAAATTGTAAAAAGTGTAAATTGAGGGACTAAAATGTGAAATAAATGAAATGTGTGGACTTGTATGAGACTAAGGAGAATTTGGCCTAAGCATGGTGTAATGAAATTTTGTATATTTGGTGATTTGATGAATTAAGGACTAAAGTGTCAAAATGTGAAAATGTGAGGGCTATTGTGTAAAAATGCCTTAAATATGTGTGTTTGCACTAAAATGAATGATTTGATAATTGAATGAATTGAATTTGAATGTGTATAAACCAAGAGAGGAGAGGTTCGGATCGAGATCGAGGCAAAGATAAAGTGCTCGATTAATCGACCGTATCGATATTTCGACGTCTGAGGTAAGTTTGGATATAATACATGTTATTAAAATATGTTTTAGCATTATGAAATGAATATGTATATGTGTATAAAAGTGAGTTGCTATGTACAAGATTTTAGTTGATGGCACTAAGTGTGCGAAATTGAAATCGAAACAGAAATGAATAGCACTGTCTCGAACTTACTAAGCTTTGGAAAGCTTGCTGTGTGATTTGTTTTTCTGCCTTGCAGTGTCAGTGAAACTAGCTCAGATCTGGGATTGTCAGCTTCTCAATCACACTATTGGCATTCTATTTTGGTACTTTTGAAATGATGTATATAGTTGAAATATGGCATGTATAGGCTGGTTATTTGAAACATGTTTGAGATTTGTAAGTAGCCATGAGATGTGGCTAGATATGTGCTAGTTTTTAGCATGAGTGAATTTGGTATATATGATACATCTTTTGGTATGGAATGTGAATGAGAAATTTTCCTAAGAATGGATATCTTTGTGATAGTAAAATGCTAGTATGAACAAGTGAAATTAGGAATGAATTATGCTTGTGATGAGATAAGTATTGGTATTGAATTTGGTATGAATGGAATTGGTATTGAATGCATGGTTTGAATGGTTATTTTGGTATGCTTTTGATAGTCTTATGTGCATGAGATGTTTGGTAAAAATTGCTTGTAGGTATGACCCTTTTTGGGTGACATTTTATCTTGCAAATGACCTATAATGTCACATGGCCATGGCACACGGGCGTGCCTAGAGACCATGGGGTAAAGTCAGTATATGGCATATTTGTACACGGCCTTAGCACGGGCGTGCTTGGTAATCGTGTTAATTTTGGTAAGATTAACCACGGCCAGGGTACACGGGCGTGCTTGGTGGCCGTGGATGTTAAGTTAGTTTCGACCACAGGAAGGATACACGGGGGTGTCCAGTAGCCGTGAAGAGTACACGGTTTGGTCTCACGGGCGTGTATCCCCTGTATTTTAGAAAAGTTTTTAAGTTTCCAAGAACTTTTGTATGTGTTTCATTTTGGTCCCAGCTCGGTTTATAAACATGTTTAGAGTCTCGAGGACTTATTTAAGAGACATTATGATTGTGATTGATGATGGATTGTTAGAATTTCTGTAAATATTTTTGATCTATTCGGTAACACCTTTAACCCCATTTCGATGACAGTCTTGGGTTAGGGGTGTTACATTTTATTGGTATCAGAGCTACGGTTTAGTCGATTCTCGGACTAACATAGCGTGTGTGAGTCTAGCTATACATGCCATATTAAAAATTGCGATAGTGTGATGAATTCTAACAGTTGAAAATGTGTTTTCATATAGTAATGGATCTCGATCGAGCAGTTACTGACGACGTAGAGAGTAATGCGCCTGCTCCCACTCAAGGGACAGTGTCGGCCACATCTATACCGAATGAAAGTAGTGAGGGAGGAGAGGCTAAGCAAGCCTTCTTTCGTATGATGAGTGAATGGTTTTCAGAATTTGTTAGAACGAATCTAACTGCTCTACAACCTCTACCCCACGATTACTTGTTGTACCACAAGTTGTAGATCTAAACAAAATGAATAAACCACTTGTAGATAAGATTCGAAAGTACGAAATTTGAAGAGTTTAGGGCCTGGCCGATGATGATCTTGAGCGAAATGAGTTTTGGCT
The DNA here is from genome assembly GCA_025506655.1 of Gossypium rotundifolium. Taxonomy (NCBI): domain Eukaryota; kingdom Viridiplantae; phylum Streptophyta; class Magnoliopsida; order Malvales; family Malvaceae; genus Gossypium; species Gossypium rotundifolium. The sequence goes on along the minus strand of CP106726.1, from coordinate 54,892,077 downwards.
CGAGAATACAATTCAAGTATTTGATGAGATGTCATTGAATCTTGATGAGTGCATTAAGTGTGCAGTTTCCTTGTTGAGAGACACGGCTTATAACTGGTGGAAAACATTGATATTTGTGGTTACGAGAGAGAATCACCTGAGACTTCTTTCAAGCCGAGTTTAGAAAGAAGTATATTAGTCAACGCTTCATTGATCAGAATCGTAAAGAGTTTCTAAAATGAAACAAAACCGTTTGTCTGTTATAGAGTACGAGCGAGAATTTGTAAGATTGAGTCAATACGCTAGAGAATGTGTTTCGATCGAAGCTACTATGTGCAAACATTTCATAAAGGGATTGAATAAAGACATTAGTTTTTGGTTGGGATACTTGATATAAATGAATTCGTTGTATTAGTGGAAAGAGCATATAAAGCCGAGGAAATCAGTAAAGAAAAGAAGAAAGCTGATTCTGAAGCTCGTGATGAAAGAAAGAGATTGATGAATAAATTTTCTCAACCTTCTGCAAAGAGATATAGAGATGCAAATAATCATTCAAATACTTCATTTGGACATCCAAGTAGAGATCATGCGAGACAAAACACTGGTTTACGAATTCAAGCTCCAAATAAATCAAGTGTTGGCAGCTTAAGAGGAACAAGCCCGAATACAGACAATGTGGAGACGACATGTAGGAGAATGCTGGAACAAGTATGAAAATAGAACATGCTATAAGTGTGGATCCCGAGACCATTTTATTCAAGATTGCCCAAAGATGGTCGAAGAAAAAATGCTCATAATGAAAGACCGAGTAATGTGACAGCTAGAGGTAGACCACCCAAAACACCAGAAATGTTAGTGAAAGCCAGAGAGGGACAACTGATACAGTTGTGAGATCAGAAGCGAGAGCACCTGCCCAAGCTTATGCTATACGTGCATGAGAAGAAGCAGCATCTCTAGACGTCATCACCGGTACTTTCACTTTATTTGATATTGATGGTATTGCATTGATAGATTCGGGATCAACTCATTCCTATGTGTGTATAAATCTAGTATCGAGTAAAACTCTACCTGTTGAGTCTACTGCATTTGTGATTAAAGTGTCAAACCCTTTAGGCAAGTGTGTCTTAGTGGATAAGGTGTGCAAGAATTGCCCATTGATGTTTCAGAATGCTTGTTTTTGGCTAATTTGATGTTGTTACCATTCGATGAATTTGACATAATTCTGGGGATGGATTGGCTCACTTTGCATAATGCCATCGTGAATTGTAAAAGAAAGAGTATTGAATTGAGAAGTCAGATCGGTGAGATAGTTAGAATTGAGTCCAATGATATGAAAGGATTACCAGCTGTTGTATCTACGATGAAAGCTATGAATTTGTGAGAAAGGGTTGTGAAGCTTATTTAGCGTACGTGATTGATACAAAAGTATCAGAAAAGAATGTTGAATCTGTGCCTGTGGTATGTGAGTTTCCAGATGTGTTTCCCAAAGAGTTACCGAGATTACCTCCAATTAGGGAAGTTGAATTTGGTATTGAGTTAGTTAGAACTACTCCTATTTTGATAGCTCCATACAAAATGGCTCCAACCAAATTTAAAGAGTTGAAATCTCAGTTGCAAGAATTGACTGACCGAGGATTTGCACGACCGAATTTCTTAGTATGGGGAGCTCCTATGTTATTTGTGATAAAGAAATATGGAACTATGAGAATGTGTATTAATTATCGACAGTTGAACAAAGTGACAATAAAGAACAAATATCCGTTGCCACGTATCGATGATTTGTTTGATTGGCTGAGAGGAGCTACAGTGCTTTCTAAGATAGATTTAAGATCAGGCTACTATCAGTTGAGAGTTAAAGAATCTGATGTGCCGAAGACTGCTTTCAGAACGAGGTATGGACATTACGAATTCTTAGTGATGCCTTTTGGACTAACCAATACTCCTGTAGTATTTATGGATCTGATGAATCGGATATTCAGACCGTATTTGGATCATTTTGTTGTAGTGTTCATTGATGACATTTTGATCTATTCGAGTGATGAGACTAGCATACTGAGCATTTGAGAATCGTGCTACAAACTCTACATGAGAAACAGTTGTATGTAAAGTTTAGCAAATGTGAATTTTGGTTGCATGAGGTTAGCTTTTTGGGGCATATTGTATTAGCTGCTGGGATACGAGTTAATCCGAGTAAAATCTCTGCTATTTTAGAATGGAAGCCTCCGAGAAATGTGTCTGAAGTCTGTAGTTTTATGGGACAAGTAGGATATTATAGACGGTTTGTGAAAGGCTTTTTGACGATTGCAACTCCATTGATAAAGCTATTACAGAAGGATGTTAGATTTGAGTGGTCAGAACAGTGTCAGCAGAGTTTTGAACAGTTAAAAGTGTATTTAATGGAAGCACCAGTTTTGATTCAACCTGAATCAGACAAAGAATTCATAGTTTACGATGATGCATCGTTAAATGGTTCGGGCTGTGTGCTAATGCAAGAAGGGAAAGTCATTGCCTATGCTTCGAGACAGTTAAAATCGCATAAAAAGAACTACCCAATGCATGATCTTGAATTAGCTGCGATCGTGTTCGCATTGAAGGTTTGGCGTCACTATTTGTTTAGAGAGAAATGTCACATCTATACTGAACATAAGAATTTAAAGTATTTGATGACTCAGAGGGATTTGAACTTGTGACAGAGAAGATGGTTAGAATTGTTGAAAGATTACAAACTTGTGATAGATTACCACCGGTAAAGCTAATGTTGTAGCTGATCCCTTAAGTCGTAAATCATTATATGCATTGCGAGCTATGAATAATCAGATAGATCTGTGTGATGATGATGCGGTCGTAGTTGAATTGAAAGTAAAATCGTTGTTTTTACAACAGATATATGATTCTCAGAAGATTGATAATGAGTTATTAGTAAAAAGAGTTCAGTGTAATTCGGATGCTGAATCGAAATTCTGAGTTGATAGTGATTATTATTTGAGATTCAGAGATCAGATTTGTGTTCTGAGAAATTCAGAGTTGATTCAAACGATTTTGAATAAAGCTCACAATAGTCATTTGACTGTACATCTGGGGAGTCGAAAATGTATAATGATCTGAAACAGTTCTATTGGTAACATGGTATGAAAATAGATATTTCTAACTTTGTCTCGAAATGTTTAGTTTGTCAACAAATTAAAGCTGAACAACAAGTTCCGTCCAGTTTATTACAACCAATTTTGATTCGTGAGTGAAAATGGGAGAGAATTACGATGGACTTTGTGTCGGGTTTGCCCTTATCTCGAGTAAGAAAGATACAATCTGGGTGATTGTGGACTGATTGACGAAATTAGCTCATTTTGTTTCGGTGAGAACCGATAATTCTTTAGATAAGTTGGCTAAACTGTATATCGATGAGATTGTGAGATTGCACGGAATACCGTTATCTATAGTGTCTGACAGGGATACAAGATTTACCTCGCGATTTTGGAAGAAATTACAAGATGCTTTAGGCACAAAATACCGTTTCAGTACTGTGTTTCATCCGCAAACGAATGGTCAATCCGAGCGAATCATTCAAATTCTTGAAGACATGCTGAGATGTTGTATACTTGAATTTGAAAGCACATGGGAAAAGCATTTATCATTGATTGAGTTTGCATATAACAATAGTTTCAGTCTAGTATCAAAATGGCACCATATGAGGCTCTTTATGGTCGAAAGTGTCGAACTCCATTGTATTGGACCAAGCTAAGTGAAAACAAGATTCAGGGGGTTGATCTTATAAAAGAGACTGAGCAAAAGTGAAAGTAATTCTGACAGTTTGAAAGTAGCCTCAGATCGTCAGAAGCCTTATGTAGATTTGAAATGAAAAGATATTGAATTTGAGGTTGGTGATAAAGCGTTTTTGAAAGTATCTCCTTGGAAGAAAATACTTCGATTTGGCCGGAAGAGCAAGCTGAGTCCGAGGTTCATTGGACCGTATGAGATCATTGAACGAGTTAGACCGTTTGCTTATAGATTGAGATTGCCATCTGAGTTAGAAAAGATTCATAACGTGTTTCATGTGTCAATGCTTTGACGGTACAGATCAGATCCATCTCATGTAATTGCTCCTACTGAGATTGAAATTTAGTCAAATTTGTCATATAGTGAAGAACCAATTCGAATTTTGGCACGAGAGACCAAAGAGTTGAGAAATAAGAAAATTTCTTTAGTGAAAGTATTATGGCACAAACACGAAATTGAAGAGGCTACGTGGGAGCCTGAGAACGTTATAAGAGAGCAACATCCACAACTATTCATTGGTAAGATTTTTAGGGACGAAAATCCCTAAGGGGGAAGAGTTTTAACAGCCCGGTTTAGACCCTAGTCGGAATAGTGGTTTCGAGACCACAACTCCGAGGTCGAAATGTTAATTTAATGTTGTTTTTGTGTGAATAGTATGTGACATAGTCTATGTGAAAATTCTATGTGATAATTTGATCGTTTGTGTGTCGAATTAAGATAAAGGACTTAATCACATAAAATCTAAAAGCTACGTGCTGATTGTTAAAGTGCTTGTTTGTCATGGCTTAATTAATGTGGAGTCCTTAAAATGAAATTTGGCCACTATTAAGGCTAGTGGACGGTAATAGGCTTAAAATATGTGATGTTTTAATGTTTTAACCAAGGCTAATTTTGTAAATTGAAATTTAAAGTTAATAAATTAAAAATAAAAGAATGAAAGCCATTGTTCATCTTTTTGAATCGAAAATGGGAAAAAGAAACAAGGGTTTGAAGCTTTGAATATTCGGCCTTGGTTAAGCAAAATTAATGTATGTTTTGGCTCGATTTTTGCTAATTTTTACGTTTTCATAATCGTTGCTTCGTACTCTAGCTAACCCATGTAGCAATTTTGTGAATTGATGATATTTTTGTGATGAGCCATTGATGAATGTTTGAGCTATATTCTCGATGATAGTGAAATATGAAGACTTGGTGTTGGATTAACATGTTTTGTCTTTGGATTTTTGATGAAATTGAGTATTTTGGGCTGAATTGTGAAAAGTGTAAATTGAGGGACTAAAATGTGAAATAAATGAAATGTGTGGACTTATTTGAGACTAAGGAGAATTCAGCCTAAGCATGGTGTAATGAAATTTTGTATATTTGGTGATTTGATGAATTAAGGACTAAAGTGTTGAAATGTGAAAATGTGAGGGCTATTATGTAAAAATGCCCTAAATATGTGTTTTTGGACTAAAATGAATGATTTGATAATTGAATAAATTGAATTTGAATGTGTATAGACCAAGAGAGGAGAGGTTCGGATCGAGATCGAGGCAAAGATAAAGTGCTCGATTAATCGACCGTATCGATATTTCGACGTCCAAGGTAAATTCGGATATAATACATGTTATTAAAATATGTTTTAGCATTATGAAATGAATATGTATATGTGTATGAAAGTGAGTTGCTATGTGCAAGATTTTAGTTGATGGCACTAAGTGTGCGAAATTGAAATCGAAACAGAAATGAATAGCACTGTGTGTGCGATGATATAAAAGTTTGACTTATTGAATTGGCACTGTGTGTGTGACACCGAGACAAGTCGGTTAAAAGAATAAACACTAAGTGTGCGTAACAAATATGCTTCGAGTATGTATGTGGCACTGAGTGTATGATTAAATTAAACGAATATTAAAGGATGATCGACATGTAATATCGAGCATTGAATAGCTTGGAAGTTGAATAACTATGTGTTTACTAAGGTATGTATTGAACCTTTGTGGTTGATGAGTTCTAAACAAGCTATGATTGAATGAATGAGTATTTCAGCTATGGATGAAATGATATGAATATGAGATAAGTGATCTATGTGATTGTTTATTATGTACATTGGTTAGATTAATGAGATAATTGTATTGTATGTGTAACAATCCGATTTAAGGGCTAGTCAGAATAGTGGTCTCGAAATTCACTAAATCGAGGATAGAGAAAATTATTTTCATGTTATTTTATATGTTATAATATGTTTATAAGGGTGCATGAAAATTTTGGTGCCTTAATTTTAACAATTTCTAGCTAAATTATGAAAAAGACTAAATCGCATAAAGTGTGAAAGTTCTATTTTATTTGCTAGAGGTGCCAAATAGCTATGAATTATTAATTGGGGGTCCTAAATGTGCAATTTGGCCTTGTTTAAGTGAGTTGGCCGGCCATAGTATGCATAGGGGACAAGAGCATTTATTTTGGTCAAAAGTTGGTGATATTAGTTGACAAAATGAATAAAATAAGATGAAATAAGACAAGGCTATCATCTTTTCATTTTGTTTTCTTCTTCAACCGAAAATATCAGCAAAGGGAGGGCTTAGAAAGCTTGAAAATTTCAGCAACTCATTTTCCCTACAAGTAAGTGATTTTGATGACCTTTCTTGATAAAAATTGTACTTTTGGAGTCCCCAAAGCTTAAGCTAGCTAATGAGGGGACTAATTTGTAATATGGTTGAGAGTCTAGGGACTTACCATGAAAGAGTTTATGTTGGTTTCTGATTTTTTATGAAATAAAATGAATGATAGGATGATGATAAATAACTTTTGTTAAAGGTGTTGTTATGAAAACACCTAATTAGGACTAAAATGCAAAAGTTGAAATTTGTTCATTTAGGCATGAAATAGTTGAAATTGTGAATATTTGTAAGAGGATTAAATGTTCAGCTAGGCTTGTTTAAGAAGAAAATGTGATAAAAATTTATTTACGAGCCTAGGGGCAAAATCGTAATTTTGCTAAAGTGTAGGGCAAAATAGTTATTTTTGCCTAAAGTCTAGATTACGATATAATATGATTTATAAGTGATTAAATTAGTATATTACATTGTTCTAGATCAAAGAAAATGAGTTTTGGACCTAGAACGGGTGAAAAGAGAAATTTGGAAAAAAAAAAGGTCCCTTTCGGTCCTTTCGACATCGAGGTAAGTTCAAGTGCAAATGTTGTAATTACGTATGAGTTATTTTAATATTCCAATTTTGTATGGAATGTATAATTATTCAATGAATGTTTGAAATGTCTTTTGATGAGTTGTTAAGAGAATTGAACCTAAGAATGGTAAGAAACGTAAATAGTATGAAATGATGATAGTTAAGGTTCCGTGTAAGACCATATTGGAATATGGCTTTGGTGAGAGATATTAAATACGACCATGTCAAGGACATGGCAATGATGTGATACTTCGTATAAGACCTTGTCAGAGACATGGCATTAATATGTTAATTCATGTATGACCCTAACAGGGGTATGATGTCAATGTGACAATAAGTGTATGAGACTTAATAGTGTTATTTAACAGTTGGAGATGAATTCAGTGTATGATGGACCTCTAAAAGGATAAGTGTAATCAATACACCTTAGTGTATGAGAGAGATTTGTTAATGCACTGTGTGAGTGCGAATGAGAATCGTAGAAAGTTAAGTAAGAATGATAGTGAGTGATGATGTTTACGGATGAACATTTGAATTAGAGAAATGTATGAGGATAGATATTTGTGAATGCATAATATCGGTGGGCTGTGTGCGTTACCACCTGATATGTTATTACTTGATGGGCTGTGTGTGATACCATCAACTATATTACTATCGATTAAATTTGTATGCGTTACCACCGATTAGTTAGTGTCGATGGGAACGTGTGTGATACCACCTATAAGAGATTCAATGGTGGGCTAAGTGCGTAACCACCGAGAGATTAGTAGTACGAGAGACTTATTGAAAATGCTTGATGTGTTGTTTTATATGATCTTGTTGGTATCAGTGCAGGGTTGTGTACTAATTAAACGAGCAATTGGCTTGTGGCATGGTAAGAATGTGGTAAAAGATAGAATATGTAGGATTTAAGAGCGGTTGAGTAAGTAGCCATAAGTTAAAGGGAAAAACATGGTATAATAGTTTGTGGTTATCTATATTCAGTGAATATCAATAATGATCAGATTATGCAGATGAACTTACTAAGCATTAATGCTTACTTCTCTTCTTTTCTCACTTCTTATAGGTTATTTTAGCTAGCTCGGGTTGGAGATCGCTAGAGATGTTTTCACACTATCGAACAGACACTCGGTATGAGGTATCAAGTCCCTATGAGTCATGGCATGTATAGGGCTAGTACTTGAGGTTGATTAAGTTATTATTGATGTAGCCAAATTGTGTTGGCCTAAGAGAACTTATGTTTTGTTTGTGTGTAGCCATAGATGATGGCATAAGTTGTTTGTATTTATATGGTAAATAGTCCTCCTTAGTGTATGGGATGAAAACCTTATTTCTTTTATCATCAAATGTCTTTAATTTAAGAGTTATATTAATGTTATGTATAGCTATGTGATAAGGTATGAATGTATGCAAATGTGGGTGGCAAAAAGCTTGGTAGATAGCCTGATAATTGTCTACATGGGTAGACACACGGGCATGTGTCTAAACCGTGTGGGAGAAATGGCTAGAACATTGGCGTGTACCCAGGCCGTGTGAAGTATGCACCTTGCTCATAAAATGGTAAGTTTCCCAAGGCTAGGATACACAGGCGTGTGCATAGGCCGTGTGGTTAAGTTAGAATGCTAAGGTTTTACACACGGGCTAGGGCCACAGGCGTGCCATGGCCGTGTGATATTAGTCAGTGTGGACCACAAACACAAGACACGGGCATGCCTTAGAGGTACACGGGCGTGTCCTAAGACCTACACGGGCGTGTGGCCCCTGTATTGTTAAAAAGTTTCTCGAACATGTGAAAGTTCCTGGAAAGATTTATATACTTCTCGGAAGTATGTTTAAGGCCTCGTAGGCCAAGTTTGAGTAAGAGATACGTTTAAATGAAATTTTATAGCCCGTTTGAAGTATTAAGTAAGATTAAGCATGGTAATGCCTCGTATTTCGATCTCAGTGTTAGACACGGGTAAGGGGTGTTATGTTTAGCGGTATCAGAGCATGGTTTAGTTAGTTCTCGAACTAACCTAGTATAAGTAAGAGTCTAGCTATACATGCCATAGGTGGACTGTTATAGTGTGATATCTCCGGCTCTAATGAAATTATTTTGTTAAGACAGGGATGGTTCCCAACCGAGCTAAATCCAATAATGTTGTAAGTGATAATGAGGTAATTGAAATGCTCTTATGCATTGATGAGATTCAAAGAGGTATGAATAGAAGTATTTGACATGTGTGTGATAATGCATGAAATGAGAGTTATAAAGTGATAAGCTTATATGTATTGGCTAGATGTGCATAAGGTGTTATATACTCAACCTATTGGTTTAGGTGCATATAGTGAGTAAATTTACCCAGGGAATAGGGTATATGTGTATGTATGATTGTTTGGATGATGTATAATGTTTTATTTAGTGACCTTGTGTGAGATCACGCGTATTATGGTGTGAGAGTTAAACTAGGAAGTTTGACTAAGTAGAATGCAGGGGATAAGTACGGTCGTTTAATGATAAGATGATAAATAAGACCATGGTTGGACCATGGCAATACATGTGATCCCATATAAGACCATGTCTGGGACATGGCATTGGTGACAATATGTGATCCCGTGTAAGACCATATCTGGGATATGGAATCGGCATCAACATGAATTCCCATAAAAGACTATATCTGGGATATGGCATTGGTATTGATATGAGATTTCGTGTAAGACCATAGCAAGGCTATGCCATCGTGACGACATGTAAAGTAATAACTGGGCTATGATGTTGTGATACTAGTAAGACCATAGTTGGACTATGGCAATCAAGTAAACGACGTACTCAAACCCGTAAGACATTCTTTAATTGATTAGTAATAGTAAGAGAAATTAGAGTGAAATGTTGAGTACTTGAGTAGATGTTAATGTAGAACATGAGTAGGAGAAAGTCTCGATTGAAGGTGAATTAATTAGGATACTCAATCACTCACATGAGACGAGAGAGTTAGTATAAGACCAAGCTAAGGCATGGCATCGGCAAACAGGCAAAGATACCAAGTAAGTCCATGTCAAGACATGGCGTCGAGGATGAGTTAAGAGATCCCATGTAAGACTATACCTAGGATATAGCATTGGCACTGAAATATATGTGAGATGAGATTCAGTATCCTCGGTCATACATAGTAATCCATCGGGCAAAATAGTGAAGATTGAATGAGAAAGCAAAGAAGTCAAGTAAGTAAAGCTATTATTAAGTTATGCTAGTTATAGCTGACTAAGAGTATTACGCATGTTATGAATGATGAAGTTGAGATTATGTTTACCATATCAAAGTATGTTGATATGTGTGAATAATACAATATTTATGATATCACAATTCAGAATGCCTTGTATCACATTGATACATAATACTCTACCAGATAGAGTAATTGTTGTTGAACATGAGGTTCAAGTCCTAGAGGACAAAAAGGAAAAGGTTATCAGTGAGATATGAAATAGATAAGGACCCGTATAATACCATATCCGGGATATGGCCTCGGTAAGGAATAGGAGAATCGTGTAAGACCATGTTCAAAATATGGCATCGATACTTGATGTGGAAGTCCATATAATACCACCTCGGGGATGTGGCATTGGTTTCACACCTACATGAATGACGATGAATATGCATCTTTAACTCTCCCTAGTGATCAATGGGATAGACAAATGAGTTTAGAGGTAGAAATGAGAATTTTACTAAAGTCATATGAACGTGTGAAAACAGGCACTCGTGAACGAGTCATAAGCTAATGAGTATAGAATATGGCACAATATGTGCTTAATAAAGGCAATTGTAAGTAAGTATGTCTGAATACTTTGACGATTGTATTGATTATGAAATGTTAAGAACAAAGAGAAAGTTAGCCTAGGCTATTTGACTCAAGTGAGTAGAAAGCCTGAGACGTATGTTTATCGAGATCGTGTGAGAATGTTAGCTGATTGTGAAATCAAAAAAAATGATTGTCGATTTAGTAATTGGAATTGACATCCCTTTATCTCCTCGTAACCTTATTTGGGTAGTTTGAAGAGAAGGTTGGTGTGGAATCATGAGTTTCACATTGTGTGATGAGTTTTGGACAAGCTGAATAGAGTTAATAAATTCGATCAAAATGTCCCTACTATCGTGAGATATGACGATAGTAAAGGTTTTCGATTAGCATAGCAAGAGAAACTCAGATGAAAGTGTGCTTGAAATATGTTCTTAGTGTGGAGAAGAGAGTAGATTAATGCATTGGGATATGATCCAAGTTCTGTGTATATTTGTGCATGAATCAGTGAAGAGAATAAAATTTTGTGTGAACGTGAACAGGGAGCATGATACAAAGATATACTCATCAAATTATTCAACCATGATGATTAAGTTGAAAGCTATAGAAGGAACTATTAATTGAAAGTTCTAGTACTGAGTTCAGTCTGAATTGAGAAAAAGGAGTTGTTAGATTGGTGATCTAGAGATGATCACTTTTGTGCCTGTGTTGAGAGTTAGATGTGTTGTAATGATCTACGGGAAAAATCGATGTTTATTTTCTGAATTTTTTTATGAGTGAAAGCATCTAATGAAAATGAGATAGTGGAAATGACTTGAGCTATTACCATGGTGGGTATAGTTATCATAATCCTTCTCAGACAATAGACATAGTACAGGTGTTTAAATGAAAGATCCATGTTAAGCAATGCAAGTTAGTTACTCGGTTGATCTTAGTTGGTAATATCCTGGTTTCAGTGAGGTTAATGACTAGAGCGAGTCTTCTTTTTAGAACAAAAAGGGTTCAGAAGTGAGTTAGTAAATTGTATTTTTAAATAAGCTCTAAATGAGTTTATTCAAGGTAGTGAAAATTCAGGTTGGATAAGATTTCCGTTATTGATATTTCTTAATTGAGACAGAATTTGGAATGATGGTGAATCCAGAACTTAAACTGAAATTTTGGTATGAGGTTTAGTAGTAGCATATCTACTTATGCAAGATTAAAAAAGTACAGTTAGGTGCATAAATGTTTTAACAATAGAGTACATTTTACGATATGATTGAGTTTATGGTCAGAAGTAGTCGACCACTAAGAACTGAGTTTCCAAAGCACACAATAGATTTCAAATTTGGATTAACCTGATTCCCAAAGAGGGGATGTCATCTGAATTGTAGTGAATTATGTGATACGGATTTGAATGATCATTCTGGACATGTATAGAGTTCCCAATTAGTAGATTGTTAAATATATGCCCGGAGGGGAGTAATTTAGGTTTCAAGTTGTGCTTCGACCTTGTGTACTATAGCTTAAAGGTTGTTGGTGAGAGAAACTTGAGGACAAGTTGATTTGTGATTTGGAATAGTTGATGGAAACGTTTTAAGAATGATAATCGTAGCTTCACCTGAAAAGATTTTCGGGGACGAAAATCCCTAACGGTGAAGAATTGTAACAGTCCGATTTAGGGGTTAGTCGGAATAGTGATCTCAGAATTCACTAAACCGAGGATAGAGAAAATTATTTTCATGTTATTTTGTGTTATAATATGTTTATAAGGGTGCATGAAAATTTTGTGCCTTAATTTTAGCAATTTCTAGCTAAATTGTGAAAAAGGACTAAATCGCATAAAATACGAAAGTTCTATTTTATTTGCTAGAGGTGACAAATAGCTATGGATTATTAATTGGGCGTCCCAAATGTGCAATTTGGCTTTGTTTAAGTGAGTTGGCCGGCCATAGTATGCATAGGGGATAAGAGCATTTATTTTGGTCAAAAGTTGGTGAAATTAGTTGACAAAATGAATAAAATAAGATGAAATAAGCTAAGGCTATCATCTTTTCATTTTTTTTTCTTCTTCAACCAAAAATATCAGCAATGGGAGGGCTTTGAAAGCTTGAAAATTTCAGCAACTCATTTTCCCTACAAGTAAGTGATTTTGATGACCTTTCTTGATAAAAATTATACTTTTGGAGTCCCCAAAGCTTAAGCTAGCTAATGAGGGGACTAATTTGTAATATGGTTGAGAGTCTAGGGACTTGCCATGAAAGATTTTAAGTTGGCTGCTGAGTTTTTATGAAAGAAAATGATGATAGGATGATGATAAACAACTTTTGTTAAAGGTGTTGTTATGAAAACACCTAATTGGGACTAAAATGCAAAAGTTGAAATTTGTTCATTTAGGCATGAAATAGTTGAAATTATGAATATTTGTAAGAGGATTAAATGTTCATCTAGGCTTGTTTAAGAAGAAAATGTGATGAAAATTTATTTACGAGCCTAAGGGCAAAATCATAATTTTGCCAAAGTGTAGGGGCAAAATAGTTATTTTTGCCTAAAGTGTAGATTATAATATAATATGATTTATAAGTGATTAAATAAGTATATTACATTTTTCTAGATCAAAGAAAATGAGTTTTGGACCAGAACAGATGAAAAGAGAAATGTAAAAAAAAAAAGGTCCCTTTCGGCCCTTTCGACATCGAGGTAAGTTCAAGTGCAAATGTTGTAATTATGTATGAGTTATTTTAATATCCCAATTTTGTCTAGAATGTATAATTATTCAATGAATTTTTGAAATGTCTTTTGATGAGTTGTTAAGAGAATTGAACCTAAGAATGGTAAGAAACGTAAATAGTATGAAATGATGATAGTTAAGGTTCTGTGTAAGACCATATTGAAATATGACTTCGGTGAGAGATATTAAATACGACCATGTCAAGGACATGGAAACAATGTGATACTTCATATAAGACTTTATGGAGACATGGCATCGATATGTTAATTCATGTATGACCCTAACAGGGGTATGATATCAATGTGACAATAAGTGTATGAGACTTAATAGTGTTATTTAACAGTTGGAGATGAATTCAGTGTATGATGGACCTCTAAGGGGATAAGTGTAGTCCATACACCTTAGTGTATGAGAGAGATTTGTTAATGCACTGTGTAAGTACGAATAAGAATCGTAGAAAGTTAAGTAAGAATGATAGTGATTGATGATGTTTACGGATGAACATTTGAATTAGAGAAATGTATGAGGATAGATATTTGTGAATGCATAATATCGGTGGGCTGTGTGCATTACCATCTGATATATTATTACTTGATGGGCGTGTGCGATACCATCAACTATATTACTATCGGTGGGTTGTGTGCATTACCACCTAATATGTTATTACTTGATGGGCTGTGTGCGATACCATCAACTATATTACTATCGGTGGGCTGTGTGCGTTACCACCTGATTAGTTAGTAATCGATGGGCTGTGTGAGATACCATCGCTTATAAATGATTGGTGAGCTAAGTGCAAAATCATCATAGCTATAAATGATTGGTGGGCTGTGTACGATACCACCCTATAAGAGATTCAATGGTGGGCTAAGTGCGTAACCACCAAGAGATTAGTAGTATGATAGACTTATTGAAAATGTTTGATGTGTTGTTTTATATGATCTTGCGATGATCAGTGTAGGATTGTGTACTAATTAAACGAGCAATTGGCTTGTGGCGTGGTAAGAATGTGGTAAGAGATAGAATGAGTAGGCTTTAAGAGCGGTTGAGTAAGTAGCCATAAGTTAAAGGGAAAAACTCAGTATAATACTTTGTGGTTATCTATATTCAGTGAATATCAATAATGATCAGATTATGCAGATAAACTTACAAGCATTAATGCTTACTCCTCTTCTTTTCTCATCTCTTATAGGTTATTTTAGCTAGCTCGGCTTGGAGATCACTGGAGATGTTTTCACACTATCGAACAGACACTCGGTATGAGGTATCAAGTCCCCATAAGTCATGGCATGTATAGGGCTAGTACTTGAGGTTGATTAAGTTATTGTTGATGTAGCCAAATTGTGTTGGCCTAAGAGAACTTATGTTTTGTTTGTGTGTAGCCATAGATGATGGCCTAAGTTGTTTGTATTTATATGGTAAATAGTCCTTCCTAGTGTATGGGATGAAAACCTTATTTCTTTTATCATCAAATGTCTTTAATTTAATAGTTATATTAATGTTATGTATAGCTATGTGATAAGGTATGAATGTATGCAAATGTGGGTGGCAAAAGGCTTGGTAGATAGCCTAATAATTGTCGACATGGGTAGACACACGGGCGTGTTTCTAAACCGTGTGGGAGGCATGGCTAGAACATGGACGTGTACCCAGGCTGTGTGAAGTCTACACCTTGCTCATAAAATGGTAAGTTTCCCACGGCGAGGATACTCGGGCGTGTGCATAGGCCGTGTGGTTAAGTCAGAATGCTAAGGTTTTACACACGGGCTAGGGCCCGCAGGCGTCTGGTGGGCATGTGATATTAGTCAGTGTCAACCACAGACACAAGACACGGGCATGCCTTAGAGGTACATGGGCGTGTCCCAAGACCTACACGGACGTGTGGCCCCTGTATTGTTAAAAAGTTTCTCGAACGTGTGAAAGTTCCTAAAAGATTTATTTTCTTCTCGGAAGTATGTTTAAGGCCTCGTAGGCCAAGTTTGAGTAAGAGATACGTTTAAATGAAATTTTATAGCCCGTTTCAAAGTATTAAGTAAGATTAAGCATGGTAATGCCTCGTATTCTAGTCTCGGTGTTAGACATGGGTAAGGGGTGTTATAGTATGTCGAACTTACTAAGCTTTGGAAAGCTTACTGTATGATTTGTTTTTTTGCCTTGCTGTGTCAGTGAAACTAGCTCAGATCTGGGATTGTCAACTTCTCAATCACACTATCGGCATTCTATTTTGGTACTTTTGAAAGGATGTATATAGTTGAAATATGGCATGTATAGGCTGGTTATTTGAAACATGTTTGAGATTTGTAAGTAGCCATGAGATGTGGCTAGAAATGTGCTAGTTTTTAGCATGAATGAATTTGGTATATATGATGCTTCTTTTGGTATGGAATGTGAGTGAGAAATTTTCCTAAGAATGGAAATCTTTGTGATGGTAAAATGCTAGTATGAACAAGTGAAATTAAGAGTGAATTATGCTTGTGATGAGATAAGTATTGGTATTGAATTTGGTATGAATGGAATTGGTATTGAATGCATGGTTTGAATGGTTATTTTGGTATGCTTTTGATAGTCTTTTGTGCATGAGATGTTTGGTAAAAATTGTTTGTAGGTATGACCTTTTTAGGTGACATTTTGGTCTTGCAAATGATCTATAATGTCACGTGACCATGGCACACGGGCGTGCCTAGAGACCGTGGGGTAAAGTCAGTATATGGCATATTTACACATGGCCTTAGCACAGGCGTGCTTGGTAGTCGTGTTGATTTTGACAGGATCGACCATGGTCAGGGTACACGGGCGTGCTTGGTGGCCGTGGATGCTAAGTTAGTTTTGACCACGGGAAGGACACATGGGGTCTCCAGCAGCCATGGAGAGCACACGGTTTGCTCCTGGCGTGTATCCCCTGTATTTTAGAAAAGTTTTTAAGTTTCGAGAACTTTTGTATGTGTTTCGTTTTGGTCCCGGTCAGTTTATAAACATGCTTAGAGTCGGCTCGCTCAGCATCGTCATCAGATGTAGCCCTAAACTCTTGGCCTCATACTTTCGAAGCTTGTCTATAGGGGGTTTATTAAATCTGATCGGATCTACAACTTGTGGCACCATAGGTACTTGTGGGGGTGGAGGTTGTGGAGCATCTGAATTCATTCGAATGAACTCCATAAAACACTCGCTCATCATTCGAAAGAAGGCTTGCTTAGCCTCTCATCTCTCACCACTATCTTTAGGCCTAGATGTGGCCGACGCTGTCCCCTAAGTGGTAGCAGGCGCGTTACTTTCTACATCATCAGCAATTACTCGATTGGGATCCATTACTATATGAAAACACATTTTTAACCGTAGGATTCATCACACTATCGCAATTATATATATGGCATGTATAGCTAGACTCATACGCGCTATGTTAGTCCTAGAATCGACTAAATCGTAGCTCTGATACCAATAAAATGTAACACCCCTAACCCAAATCTGTCGCCGAAATAGGGATTAAGAGGCATTACTGAACAATCGAATCATTTCATATCCCATTTATGACAAAGTCAATCATCATCATAGTACATCAAGACATAATCAAATAGTCCCTTATTGAGGCCTACAAGACCTTAAATACATGCTAGAGAGGGGTCGGGACTAAACCGAACACTTACGAAACTATTAGAAATTTCAAATATTTAACAAATCTTTTGAGGCCACACGTCCATGCCATCAGGTCGTGTGCCTCACACGGTCACCAGACACCCCCATGTGTCCAGGCCGTGCCAAAATAAAGCAAGCATTCTGACTTCCCCACACGGCCACCAGGCATGGCCGTGTGCTCTTAAGCTAGCTACTGACTTATGCCCATGGCTAGTTGACACGCCTGTGTCAAGGCCGTGTACTATTAGGCTAGATCCTGTCATTCTCCCACGGCCATTAGGCACGCCTGTGTGCCATAACCGTGTTGGCAAAACAGGCCATATGCAAGGCCAATTTGCCACCCATACAAGGGTCAAACCTACAAGCACATTTAAGCATAATTCCACACACAATTTAGCAACCAATTTCATGTCAAGTGATCAACATATCATCTCATACAATCTCATTTCTAATCAAGTCAACTTATAAACTAAAATTCACCACTTGAACACATCCAATATCAAGCATGATTCATCCCCAAATTCATTATATCATACTAGCATAATACCATCACAAAGTTCACCATTCATAAGTCATTCTCTTTACCTACAAGCCATACCAAAATATGCATCATATATCAAAGCTATTCATGCTTAAATCCAACATATATCTAGCCACATCACATGGCTATTTACACATCTCATATATGTTTCAAAATAACTAGACTATACATGCCATATTTCAACTATGTACATCTTTCCAAAAGTACCCAAAATAGATTGCCGATAGTGTGATTGAGATGTTGAAGATCCCCAGATCCGAGCTAGCTTTACTGACACTGCAAAGTAGAGAAACAAATCAAACAGTAAGCTTTCCAAAAGCTTAGGAAGTTCGAAGTACAATACAATTATCTCATCAAATCAAACCAATGTATACAATAAACCATCACATAGATCAATTCTCTTATAGTCATACCATATCCTCCATAGCTAAAATACTCATTCATCCATTCATAGCTTTATCTATAAACTCATCAACTACAAAGGTTCAATACATACCTTAGCTAACACATAGTTATTCAACTTCCAAGCTATTCAATGCTCGATATTACATGTTGATTGTCGAAACCATTTTTTTATCGAGTTTTGAAAAACAGAATTGACTTTAAAAATATGGAGTCGCCACCAATCCTTTTTGTTTATGTGTGATCGGGGTCACCTATAAAATAAAATTTGGTCTATGAATTTCAAGAAGAAAATAGGTTCGGGAGTCGGTTACGTGCGAGGAAGGGTTAGCACCCTCGCAACGCCCAAAATTGGTACCAAATTGATTAATTGATGTCCTAATGTTGAAAAGTTTGAAATGATTTTGAAATTTTGTTCTTTTTTTCTATAATTTTAAATAACTTGATTGAATATTGAGATTCCCTTGTTCCGAAGGAATAGAGTATCACATCCAGCACGATTGGATACGACAATCTGAGTAGTCGAATTCAAGATCATCCCCAAAATTCTCCAAGTACATGTATTGAAATTTTGAAAGGGTATTTGGTTATTTGGACAAATAAAAAACCACAACCCAGCACAATTGGGCACGATTTCTTCGAATTTCCAAACGCACAAATATTACCTTATTTTGAAAATATGGATAAAATTTGAAAGGATATTCGTTTATTGGTCCAACAAAAAACCACACCCAGCACGATTGGGCACGATTTCTTCGAATTTCAAAACACACAAATATTACCTTATTTTGAAAATATGGACAAAGTTTGAAAGGATATTCGTTTATTTGGTCAAACAAAAAGCCACACCCAGCAAGATTGGGCACGATTTCTTCGAATTTCCAAACGCACAAATATTACCTTATTTTGAAAATATGGACAAAATTTGAAAGGATATTCGTTTATTTGGTCAAACAAAAAACCACACCCAGCACGATTGGGCACGATTTCTTCGAATTTCCAAACGCACGAATATTACCTTGTTTTGAAAATATGGAAAAAATTTGAAAGGATATTCGTTTGTTAGGTCAAACAAAAAACCACACCCAGCACGATTGGGCACGATTTCTTTGAATTTCCAAATGCACGAATATTACCTTGTTTTGAAACTTTAAGTAAGTGATTTAAAAAACGACTCAAAATGCTTTTATTGAATCATGAGAAACAGCAATATAACACTAAAAAGAATGATATGCGAATACAACATTTATACAAATGGATGACAAGAATAATAATATGAATATAAAATTCAATATAAAATCAATAATCTCACAACTCTTATTTTGGAAATACTAACATTATTAATTAAGAAATAACGAAAGCTAAAAATATAGCTAAGTGAAAACAAATTAAACTTGAATATAGCATATTTAAAAATAATAAGCAAATAACACGTGTCAATTTAAGTAATATATGTAAATAAATAAAAGAAACTTAATATAAAATAATGTACATATAAAAATAATAATATATAAACATGTATAGAATAAGTAAATATAATTTTGAAAAAGTAAATTATACACACAACACATAAATATATAAAATAATACAAAATATATACATAAAAATAATTTAATATAAACAATATGTATATATAAAAAGTATATATATAGAATTAATGAAAATAACATGTAAATAAAATAAATAATAGCTAAAACAATTTAAAATATTTTATATTAAATATTAATTAAAATAATAATTAAAGAGATAAATAAATAGATAATTAACTGAATAATCTAAGGATTATATTGAAAATCAGAATGAAATTAGAGGGCTAAAAGGAAATAAATCAAAAATGAAATCTAAAAGGGTTAAAATGTAATGCGCGTAAATTAATAAGGACCAAATCAGTAAATATTCCAGTTAGCCAAAATGCCGCGTTCAAATAGGACTACATTGCGACAGAATCAGAGAGAGGAGCGACTAAATGCGAAAATAATCCTTTTAAAGCAAAAAGGCGCGGATCCGGGTCACAATCGGGTTGACGCACGGATCCCACGCCCTCCCCAAACGGCGCCGTTTGCATTAATGGATTAAAACTAAAAAAAACCTAAAAACTAAACCATTTAGTTGTTTTTTGAAAAAAAAAAAAAAACCTAATCTTTTTCTTCCTAATGTCTCAGCCGAAGAAGGAGATCTCATTTCCGGCCACCACAAACGCCACGACAATTGGCGATTGGGGGGCCAACTCAGGTCTGATCAACTGACCTCTTTCAAACCAAACCTGCTCCTAACCCCGACGACCACCCTCGCTTCGATTTCGACGAAGAAGGCAGACCATCCGTTCGTCTTACAAATGTAAGTCCCCTCCTTTGTTTTTTGATTTAAGTCGAGTAAAAAAGAAAATCAAAAATAAAAGAAAGAACACCTCTTTGATTCAAATTTTTTTTATCTCTGTATTTTGTATTCTGTATACGTGTAAAATCGTGAAGAAAAAATTACATCCGTTTTGCTTCGGTTTTTATAACCTAATTCAAAAAAAATTCAAATAAAAATCGAAATTACAATTCTTTGCTGTGCTGGTTTTTGTCCTTTCCGCAGGTGTGTGTCACGCAGTGGAGGGGACGTGGCTGTACGAAGGCTATACGGGCGGTGTATGGAGGCTGCGGCGTGCGAGGCTTGCGTGTGGGGCTGCGGTGCATAAGGGAAACCTAGGGTTTCTGTTTAGCTAAATCTGTTGGGCCATTCGGGCCGAGGTTTAAATTTGGGCTAAATTTTGGGCCTGTTAATTTTGTAATGGACTGTTGGGACACTTTAATGGACTTTTATAATAATAATAATTTTTTTGGATTTTCTAATTTGTTTTGTTTTGGCTAATGGGCCCCGACAAATTTTGGGCCCTACATTGATCATTCTCTGATATTCGTTTAACTTAATCGCACACTCAGTGCCATATACATGATCGAAGTACATTTGTCATCGCACACTTAGTGCCCATTCTTTTAACTGACTTATCTCGGTATCGCACACACAGTGCCAAATCAATAAGCTGAAGCTTTCATAACATCCCACACACAGTGCTATTCATCTCTGTTTCGATTTCAATTTCGCACACTTAGTGCCATCTAATTTAATTTTGCACATAGCATCTCAAATCTCATAATCGAACACATATTCATTCCATAATACTAAAACATATCTTAATAACACATATTATATCCGAACTTACCTCGGACGTCAAAATATCGATAAGGTCGATTATTCGAGCACTTTACCTTTACCTTGATCTCGATCTGAACTTCTCCTCTCTTGGTCTATACACATTTAAATTCAATCCATTCAATCACCAATTCATTCAATTTAGTCCACATACACACATTTAGGGCATTTTACAAAATAGCCCTCACATTTTCACATTTCGACACTTTAGTCCTCTATTCATAAAATCATCAAATAAACATAATTTCAAAACACATATGCTAGCTGAATTCTTCTCATGATAATACAAGCTCATACATTTCATTTATTTCACAAATTAACCCTTCAATTTCTCATTTTCTTTATTAAGGCCAAAATACTCAATTTCACTAAAAATCCCAATACAAACTATGTTAATCCAACACCAAGTTTCCATATTTCACTATCAACTAACACATAGCTCAAGTGTTCATCAATGACTCATCACAAAAACATCATCAATTCACAAAATTAAAGTAGGGGTTAGCTAGAACACGAAGCAACGATTATGAAAACGTAGAAATCATCAAAAACCAAGCTCAAAACATTCATCAATCAATAGTAACAATGGCCGAATGCTTCAAGCCCTATTTCTTTCTTTTTCTTGTTCACATTTGGCTAAGAAAAGATGATAATGGTCATCTTTAATGTTTTGTTTTATTATTATTATCTTATTTAACATTTTACTCATTTGCCTTTTCATTAAACATATAAAACAAATATATATTAAGGCTAATTTGTCATTTAGCCATCCACTATCTTTAATAATGGCTTAATTGTCTCTTAAGGCCATCCTATTATGAAGACAACAACACTTAGGTACTTATAAATCAACACTTAGCTTTTACTATTTACGCGATTAAGTCCTTTCTCTTAATTCGGCACACAATCGATCAAATTATCACACAGAATTTTCACACAGACTATGTCACATAGAATCAACACCAAATATAACATTAAAATATTATTTTGACCTCATATTTGTGGTCTCAAAACCACTGTTCCGATGGGGTCTAAATCGGACTGTTACAGAAATGCTATGTGAACATTGAGCATACTTGAGTTGGTGTATCATTGGTAAATTAATCTAAGTGATGGCTTATTTTTGTATATTGACTTGAATTTTTGAATTACATGTATTATATTACGGACTTCTAAGCTTTGGAAAGTTTACTGTGTGATTTGTTTCTCTGCTTTGCAGTGTCAGTAAAGTTATCTTGGATCCGGGGATCGCCAGCATCTCTCTCACACTATCGGCAATCTATTTTGGTACTCTTGAAGATGTGTATATTTGAATATGGCATGTATAGGCTAGTCATTTGGTATATGTTTGAGATGTAAATAGCCATGTGATTTGGCTAATTATATACTGATATATGATGCATGTTTTGAAATGTTTTGATGGCAATGAGCTGGCCTTATGAATGGTAAGTTTTGAGGGAATGATGCTATAGATATATGGTAATATGGTGGATGAATTATGATTGGTTGTACATGTGTTTTAGTTGTGCAATTTGGTGCATGAATTATTAGTGTATTGAAGCTTGTAGGTTGACCCTTGTGTGGATGGCAAATTTGTCCTTGCCTATGGCCTATTTTACATACTGGTCAAGAGGCACGGGAGTGTGTCCCTGCCATGTGGTTTAAGGACTTCTTCTTGGTGTGTCAGGACAGGTTACACGGCCATGGCCCACAGGCATGCATGATGGCCGTGTGACCAAGTCAGTAGCTAGCTTAATGATACACGGCCATGGCACACAGGCGTGTCTAGTGGCCGTGTGAACAAGTCAGTATGTATGCTCTGTTTTGACACGACCTAGAAACATGGGCGTGTCCGGTAGTTGTGAGGCACACGTCTCAATTACACGGGCGTGTAACTCTTACAGTGATGAAAAATGTTTAAGTTTCTGAAGATTTTCATAAATGTTCGGTTTAGTCCCGACATCTCTCTAACATGTGTTTAAGGTCTCGTAGACCTCGATAAAGGACTATATGGTTGTAATTGAATGTGTATGATTGAAGAATGACTTTGTGTCGTGAAATTGATGTGAAATGTTTCGATTGTTCGGTAATGCCTCTTAACCTTATTCCGGCGACGGTTTCGGGTTAGGGGTGTTACACGTATGGCTAGCCTATGGTCGACACTGACTTGCAACATTAACATGTAGGGGACACATGGCCTGGTCACACGCCTATGGGACTGACCGTGTGTCTCACACGGCGTAGACACACGCCCGTGTGTCTACCCGTGTGGATAAGAACGAGGTTATTTGCCAAGTTCTCTTTATATCCCTAACTCACACAAAATAATTCCATTCAACCATTCACTAAGCAACCTAATTGTGCAACATACACTTTCATGAATAACCTCATCTTTTCATAAATTAGTGATAATGAGCCATCAACTATGGCTATATACAAAAGAGTTCATATTTAAAGGAGCCAACACACTTGGCCAAAAATAACAAAATATTTTGCCTAGTCTAGCCCCTATACATGCCATACTCAAAATGCTAAGTCCAGATATACCGAGATGAGCTGATAGTGTGGGTGATCTTCCAATTAACTTTGTATCCCGAATCGGCTCCTTGACACTATAAAACAAGGGAAAAGAAAGGGCGTAGGCTTTAAGCTTAATAAGTTTACATGTAAATAATAAGCTTCATAACATATTCTATAAAATAACAATATATATATAATAGAGTGATAGATGACATGTTTTGTTGATAAAAAATAAATATATAAATTAAATTAATTAACTCATTTTAGTGTTAACTTCTTACCAAATATGTGGTATATTTTCAGGTCATCCAAAATTATTCACAGAGACATTAAGTCAGCAAACTTTTTGTTGGATGAATATTTTGAAGCACAGGCAAGTTAAATCTGATTTCATATGTCAAGTTCCTTTCATTTACGTATGCATTCACGTAACAGCTTAAAATGGATATATATATATATATATATATATATATAAATTTTAATTGAGTTGATGTTTTAAATTATTCAAGCATTAATTTATTTAAAAGACATAAAATAATTTTCTTTAAAAATAGAAAATATTATTATAATATACCAAAAATAAATATTATTATGATGATATTTTTATCTTTTAATATAAAAATTATATAAAAAACTTTCTAAACCCAAAATAAATCTAAAAATAACCATGCTGAAATTTAAACACAAGATAACAAGGTTCCAAAGCCTAACTTTACCATTTCTTACCACAATGTCAATAGTTTTTTTTTTTAACTTAAATTGTTTATAAATATATTTATGAGTGTAAAATAATCTACTATAAACACAATCACACTATATATAATACCTTTGATTAAGTTTTGCATCACTTAGGGACGTTGGTGAATACAACATTACGGCTCATAATTTTATATTTTTAAATGAGATTATAATATTTGGATTTCAGTATTCCAACCATTCGTAATCTCACCTTACAGTCATCTCATAATATAGTGTGTAATCTCATTACGACCTCTTTTTAGATAATTTAATGTTATGGGCATAATCTAAATTTTAAAACAAAATTAACTTCTATTTTTATTATATTTATCAATACAATCCTTTTATTATATTTTAAGACAAAACCAATTTTTTTTTCTTCTTGCTTTCCTCTCGTAAGTTTGAAAACCAAAATCCCTAACTTTTACCTTCCAATTTTAACTCCACACTCTCCTAGACATTCACCCTCATCTCCAATTAGGTAAAGTTTAATATTTTTAATTTTAGTTGTGCCTTCAGTATTACTTTTGTGGTTTATTGCATTGAGAGATTTCTTTCACTACAAAGAAAAGCAGACTTTTAGCGGCATTTTTTGGGCATTTAGCGTTTATAAGCGCCACAAAAAGTATTCTGGCGCTTTTCTAAAGCCACAAAAACGCCGCCAATACAACCATGAAAATTTTTTGGCGTTTATAAAAAACGCATACTAAAATCTCGACTTTTAGCGGCGTTTGTGATAAAAGCCGCTAAAACTATGGTCTTTAGCGCTTCTTATAAAAACGCTAAAAGTCGGGGCCTTTAGCGGCGCTTTTAAAAATGCCGCTAAAAGTCGGGCCTTTAGCGGCGCTTTCCCAAAAACGACTAAAAGTCGGGGTTTTTAGCGGCGCTTTCCCAAAAAACACCGCTAAAAGTCGGGGCCTTTAGCGCTTTCCAAAAAACGCATAAAAATTTCTTGACATTTAGCGGCGCTTTTGTAAAAACTTAGCTAATTTGTGCTGATTTAAAAAATAAAATTTTTCAATATTATACCCTCCCGCACTAAAACCAACCAATAATGTATTTAATTCCAACGCAAAACAAAGAATTTAGCATAAAAATCACAATCAATACATTAATTCTAAATGATACATGAAATTTAATAAATTAAATGAATGATAACCGAAAATATTGTAACAATAATGTTAAATGTAATAATGTCAAAACTTCTTACAACGAAAACTAAATGTTTAAGATGGCGGTTTTATCTTTGAAACATCTCGCATCATATCTTTCAATTTGGTCTGGAGCTCTTCGTATTTTCATTCGCTCGCTAGCATCGATCGCCTCTGCCTCCCTCGCAGACTATCGCCTCTCTCTCGCCTTGCCTCCCTTGCTTGTGCCGCTTGCATCCGCCTAAGTATTCTTTGGAGTTCTTCATATTTTCTTTGAACATCGACAATTTCTTGCCTCTGCTCAATCGTGCTCTCTTGCATTTGAGCTATCCGGTTTTGTAGCCTCGAACTTCAAAGACGAGATTGACCCCGGAAGGCATGTCTTCTGGAGGCGGATCCAAAATATTGGGTCGGGTAACACGGATCCTTTAAGTCGAACCCGACCATACCTTTCAAGACCAAAACATCGGTGATAATTCTATTAAAATATACTAAAGATTAGCGAACTATCGGTCAAAGCAGTCGTACCTTTCAGGACCTAAAACATCTGTAATAATTCTGTTATCAATCTCCTCAAGATTAACACAACTATCGATCGAGCAGTACCGCTTCATACTCGGCCTTCTTCTCCTTTAGTTTATCCTAATAAATCAATGAAAGAGTTAGAAACGAAATATATAAATAAGAAAGAATGCAACATAATTGAACATTATAAATTTAAAACTATAAACGATGAATTAAACTATTATAATTAAACGGTAGAAATATTTATAAAAATAAAATTTTATTAAGTAAATATACCAAAATTTACTGCGACTTCGGATGTCATCGGAGATCCATCCTTCTTTCTATCGTAATGTCAAAAAAGTCAACGCGTCCAACTTTTGACCATTGAAGTTTCCTACATTTTAGCGAAAAATATAATTTAATAGTATAAAGTAATTAATATTTGATGTAATTAATAAATTATAATACCTCGGCCTCACTACACAAGCAAAACTTCTAGAACCCGCAGTGTGCGTGAATTTACATTTCATCTGCTTGCTTATTCCAACTCATCACGGTCCTACATAATGCAATTTGAATTATATATATAGTAAATACTATAAACCAAATAATTTAAACGATTTTAGATGTACGTAATACCTCTCCTTTTTTTGAATTCCAAAATCTAACTTGATCTTCCCATTGGTACCTCAACATTCCCGGTGGAACATTTCTTAATTTTTTGTCGAGGCTTATGTCTTTCTTAAAATATTGTTTTTTGAGCGTGCTTTTATTGTCTCTCCATTTTTACCCAATGTCTTCTTAACATAGTTATCGAGACCTCTAAATTAAATCTACCGAAGAAAAAAGTATAAAAAGTTAATATAAATGAAAATTAAATTAAAGTATTATAAATTACATTCACGTTTTATTACCTTAACATTTTCGAGGGCACGATTTTGTTGGCATCGGGCATGTGATGCCATGATTCGTAGTTAATGGGCAACATATTGGGATTTCGTGCTAAAATGCCCTAACAATGAGCTTCAGATCCAACAGTGGCCATCATTGTTTCTCCTTACTTTAACACGATCGTTAGGCTCTAAGTCGTATAAATCTTTAAGTAATGTCGTCCCCGACCTCTGCGCGCCCCACCACCTTCAAATTGAAAAATGATATATTATTATATTAAAATTGAAAAATGAATCAATAATAAAATTCAACATGCATGTAAAATAAACTTAACATTACTTTCAAATTCTTGAGCTCGTCATCTATGTAAATGAGTAGAAGATCCAACAAGCATTTTCGCTCACTATTATTAGCTTCTTCGGATTTAGAGTTTCGCGGACAATATTTAAATCTCGTAATCGTCTTCTAGGCATTTTTCCTGCAATACACATGAAAATTATATAACATGACCAACATGAAAATTATAATATTACATATAAATAATAAATCGTTAAATCTTACTACATCATATTTCGTAAATATCTTCGTCCACATCCTGACGAACCCATTGAAATTGTTGACTAGTACTAGGGATATTTTCAGTTAAGTCTTGTTCTGGAAAAGGCAAAGTTTCTGACCTTTCGACTATGTCATCTCTACTTCCACTGCCAATGTCGAAGAAGTCTCTAGGGGTGTTTCGAAGTACAACATACCAACCCTCATCAATTGGATCTTCCGAGTAAAAAAACTTGCTTAACTTGAGAAGAAAAAACATACGGCTCGTCCATCAGTTGTTCTCCGGTGTGAATTAATCGAGAGAAATTCACCATTGTAAAGCCATATTGATCGTTTTTAATTTCGCGAGCCGTATTCACATCAGCCCAATCACCTCGAAATAGGACAACTTTGTCTTTGCCATAATAATTCAACTCAATGATGCCGTTAATAAGTCCGTAATATTCCAAATTCCCTCAATAGGATTCTCGTCCCTAGCACTAGCATAACTTGTAATCGAAGAATTAACAACAATTCCGCATTTTGGGTTCTCCTCAATCTCGCGATACCTTGTATGAAATCAGATCCGTTGATGAGGAAGCCACTATATCTTTAACAATTCTGTTTGGACCTTGTGAAAGCCATTTAACGTCGTCATTTACTTCATTCCGACTCCAAACCTATTGAGTCGAAAGTAAATCGAGTAATTATGAATGTTATGAGAAAATATTATTACTTGTCAATGAAAATTTAAATTGCATACCATTTAGCTTAACCATTCATGGAATGATTCTGCGAACAACTTATTAATTTCTCGTCGATTTAATCTTCGAGATCGTGAACGAGCTCTCAATATTTGTTTGTACTCACTACGGTAAAAAAGGTTTTATTTTGTTAGAAGACAAACAAATCATAATTGATGAGTATTTATCAAATTGTAGAACGTACTTCCGAAATGGTTCCATTGAATCGTGATGAAAAAGAACATATCGATGTTCTTGGACCCACGATCTATCGTCTAATTCTGTAATTTTGACTCTGCCGATCGGTTCTCCAAAACTTTGAAATAAATAAGTTTCACCAAATTATGATCGTGAGCAAAGATTTCTACTTGGTCGGTTCATTCTTGTTTCAACATCTTCCAAATACCTCGAGCAGAAAGTCATACATTCCTCGCCAAGTATCCTCGGCAATTGATCCTTCCGGATAACGCTTATTGCAAGAAGATGACTTCAATTTGGAAAGAAACCTAAACACGATATACAACATTATCAAAAGTTGGAAATAAAGGCATTTATCCGAATGAATGAATATTTTGCAAATAAAGTAAGACCTTTCAATGGGATACATCCATCGATAGAAAACAGGTCCACCAAGAAGTGCTTCACGCGGAGATGAATTAACAAGTGCACCATGATAGTGAAGAAGGAAGGCGGAATATCTTCTCCAGATTGCATAAAGTTAATGCGGCTCGATCTTGTAGTCTCTCAAGTTCTTGAACATTCAAAACTTTACCACAAATGCCTTTCATTATATTTGACAGTTCAATTACAGGAGCCGTCACCTTTTTCGACATACAACACCGTATAGCAACTGGCAGTAAGTCTTGCATCAATATGTGATAGTCATGCGATTTTAAGCCATATAATCGTCGATCTTTAAGACTCCCACATCGCGATATATTTGATGCATACGCATCCGGGACCTTTATATCCTTCAACACCGTACAGAACACTTCTTTCTCTGTCTTCAACATTGAAAAAATAGCAGGCGGCAACCGATATTTCATATTCGAAAGTGCTCGGGGATGAAGCTCACGCCGAATTCCCATGTGGACTAAATCAAGTCGACTCTGAAGATTATCTTTCAATTTTCCATCGACATTCAAAATAGTCCCAATGATGTTCTCGCAGACATTTTTCTCTATGTGCATGACATCAAGGTTATGGCGTAAAATCTGATACTCCCAATAAGGCAACTCAAAAAAAATACTTCTTTTTTTTCCACAAGTCTGCCTCATTAGGATCATCCTCTTCATCAGATTCATCATCAGATTCATTCCTAGATCTTCTATTTCTGTGCGGGTTTGCCGGTTGATTCATCTTCCCATAAATGAAATTCATATCTTTCAATATTAACAATATTTCGGATCCACCGGTCTGCGAAGGAGCTGATCCGAACTCTTGATACCATCAAACCGAGCACTCGAAATCTAAATGTATGATTTTCCAAGAACCACCGAGCGATGCCCCATGTAAGAAAACTTCTTCCCATTATATAACCATTGCGAACATGTTCAAGCAAGACAACACGGACAAGCATAACGTCCCTTGGTACTCCAACCGGATAAATTAGCATAAGCGGAAAGTTGTTAATAGTCCATATTAATGCCGCACGTAAATTAAAGTTCTCTTTCTCATTGCATCGAATGTCCGAACGCTTGACCCATAGTTGTTTTAACTCGTCAACAAGTGGTCGCAAATAGACGTCAATATCATTCCCTACCTTTCTCTCCGGTATAATCATAGACAAGATACAAGAAGATTGTTTCATGTAAACCCATGGAGGCAAATTGTAGGGAACAAGCACCACAGCCAAAATCAGACGTTGTGCTCATAAGTTTAAGGGTTAAATCCATCGGATGCTAGCCAAAGCCTCACACTCGAGGATCGCTTGCAAAGCTTGGAAATTTGGAGTCAAAACATTTCCAAGCTAAAGAATCAGAGGATACCTTAACAACCCATCATCGATTCGTCCATCACGGTGCCACATCATTGATTCGGCTGTCTTCGACGACATGAAAAGCCGTTGAAGCCTCGGTATTAGGGGAAAATACCATAAAATCTTAACTGGCTGCTTCTTTGATTGTGTACCGTGTTCATCCTCGTTATCGTCCTCAGTATTTCTATTAATCCAACGGATTGGCTACATACATGACAACCTTTGTTGGTTTATGCGGTCGCCTAATACAACATGCGATCATTTGGGCAACTGTGAATTTTGTTGTATCCAAGGCCCAAATCCTTTATCAATTTCTTCATGTCTTTGAAAGATCGAGGATTTTTACAAGCGGAACATTTCTTCGTAAACTCTAACAAACATTGTCAACGAGTTTTCGGTCCACCCCCAAACATTTCAAGTGAAAAGACGAACACGAATGACGGTTTGGAAAAGTTTGATCCTCATACGCTTCTTCATTCATTTCACCAAGTAACGTGTAGAACCTCGCCGCTTCTTCATTTGGTTGTTCATCTGGTACACTTCTTTCCCTTGGTGAAAGTATTTCCTCCAAAATTATGATCATCGGTTGCACCCAAGTCAGGTGGAAATGACCCGAAACCATCACTGCGCATATTAAAAGCATCTCGCAACATGTTTTCCATGTTATCATCACTAACATTCTGATTGAAAGCACTATGAGGATATCCCAGATTCATCGATGAAGATGCTCCACTAGATGTAGTCTCGCCATGAAAAAACCATATTTTGTACCCCCGAAAAAAGCCATCAACAACTAGATGTTCGTAGACCACTTCACGATAATGCCAATTAATATTGCAACACTTCTTACACAGGCAAAGAATCATATTCTCTTGGCTTGCATTTTGAAATGCGAAATTCAAAAAAGTTTCTACTCCATTTCGATAGCCGTTGCTTACCCTTGACAATTTCATCCAACTCCTATCCATTTCGTAGTTGTTGAAGTCTAAAGTTGACAATAAATTATACGGCTAAATTGTTAATTAATAATTAATGTAAATAATGTTATGAAAATTTGATCTTAAAATTAGGTAAGTTATGTAGTCTTTAAGATCCATCATACATGGCATTGTTACACCTAGTGAGGATCCATTATATCTGACAGTGAGATATAAGGCAACCCGTCAGGTTTCTAGCCTATATACTTTGAATCTTTTTCTTAAAATTATACAAGTATTATGTAAGTTATGAAGTTTGATCTTGAGGGAAAATTATGTAAGTTATGAAATTTAATCGTCAACTTATGTAATTTATGAAATTTGATCTTAAAATTAGGTAAGTTATGTATTCTTTAAGATCCATCATACGTGGCATTGTTACACCTAGGGAGGATCCATTATATCTGACAGTGAGATATAAGGCAACCCGTCAGGTTTCCAGCCTATATACTTTGAATCCTTTTCTTAAAATTATACAAGTATTATGTAAGTTATGAAGTTTGATATTAACTTAAAATTAGAGGTTAAGGGTTATAGGTTAGGGGTTAGGGTGTAGGGTTTAGGGGTTGGGGTTGGGGTTAAGGGTTGGGGTTAGGGTTTAGAGGTTAGGAGTTAGGGGTTAGGGGTTAGGGTTAGAGGTTTAAGATTTAAGGGTTTAAAGGTTTAAGGTTAAGGGTTAGGGTTTATGATTTTAGGGTTTTAGAGTTTTAGGGTTTTAAGGTTGAAGGGTTTAATAAATGTTATATTATTTCAATATTTAATTTGGTATTTCGTTTAGATCTATCATACGTGGCATTGTTATACCTAGAGAGGATCCGTTATATCTAACAGTGAGATATAAGGCAACCCGTCAGGTTTCCAGCCTATATACTTTGAATCCTTTTCTTAAAATTATACAAGTATTATGTAAGTTATGAAGTTTGATATTAACTTAAAATTAGGGGTTAATGGTTATAGGTTAGGGGTTAGGGTGTAGGGTTTAGGGTTTAGGGGTTAAGGGTTAGGAGTTAAGGGTTAGGGGTTAGGGTGTAAGGTTTAGGGTTTAGGGTTTAAGGGTTAAGGGTTAGGGTTTAGGGTTTAAAGGTTATGAGTTTAAGATTTAAGGGTTTAAAGGTTTAGGGTTTAAGGGTTAAGGTTTATGGTTTAAGGGTTTTAAGGTTTTAAGGTTTTAAGGGTTTAAGGTTTAGGGGTTTAATAAATGTTATATTATTTCGATATTTAATTTGGTATTTCATTTAGATCCATCATACGTGGCATTGTTACACCTAGGGAGGATCCGTTATATCTAACAGTGAGATATAAGGCAACCCGTCAGGTTTCTAGCCTATATACTTTGAATCCTTTTCTTAAAATTATACAAGTATTATGTAAGTTATGAAGTTTGATATTAACTTAAAATTAGGGGTTAAGGGTTATAGGTTAGGGGTTAGGGTGTAGGGGTTAGGGGTTAGGGGTTAGAGGTTAGGGTGTAAGGTTTATGGTTTAGGGTTTTAGGGTTAAGGGTTAGGGGTTAGGGGCTAAGGGTTAGGGGTTTAAGATTTAAGGGTTTAAAAGTTTAGGGTTTAAAGGTTAGGGTTTATGGTTTTAAGGTTTTAAAGTTTTAGGGTTTCAAGGGTCTAAGGTTTAAAGGTTTAATAAATGTTATATTATTTCGATATTTAATTTGGTATTTCGTTTAGATCCATCATATGTGACATTGTTACACTTAGGGAGGATCCGTTATATCTAACAGTGAGATATAAGGCAACCCGTCAGGTTTCCAGCCTATATACTTTGAATCCTTTTCTTAAAATTATACAAGTATTATGTAAGTTATGAAGTTTGATATTAACTTAAAATTAGGGGTTAAGGGTTATAGGCTAGGGGTTAGGGTGTAGGGTTTAGGGTTTAAGGGTTAGTGGTTATGGGTTAAGGGTTAGGGGTTAGGGTGTAATGTTTAGGGTTTAGGGTTTATGGGTTAAGGGTTAAGGGTTAGGGGTTAAGGGTTAGGGGTTTAAGATTTAAGGGTTTAAAGGTTTAGGGTTTAAAGGTTAGGGTTTATGGTTTTAGGGTTTTAAGGGTTTAAGGTTTTAAGATTTAGGGTTTAGAGTTTAGGGTTTAAAATTAAGGGTTTAAAGAGTTTAGGGTTTAAGATTTAGAGTTTAGTGTTTAGGGTTTAGGGTTTAAGGTTAGGGTTAGGGTTAGGGTTTAGGGTTTAGGATTTAAGATTTAGGGTTTGGGGTTTGAAATGAAAATATAAAAATACAAAATATATAGAACTTATTAAAAATTTAAAATTACAATAAATTTTAAAAATTAAAAGTACTTAAATTTTAAAATATTAATAATATAAAACAATTATAGAAAAATAACAATGAATTATTAAACAATTATAATCTTTTTTAAAAACAATTTAGCTCAACATGAAAAATTATATATTTTAGTTAAACTTAAGTAACATGAACAAATTAATAATTATTGAACTAAAATTAAGTTTTTTTTAGTTAAACTTAAGTAACATGAACAAATAGTTTTAATGACCTTAGCTCCAATAACATGTCAATTTTAAGGTTTTAAAATCAATTTTGGTAACTATATTTTTCGAATTATAATAAATCAAATCAAATGAAAATAATACTAAAGGATGTAAAACATTTAAAATTTCAACTCAATCAACTCACCTCGGATGAAAAGATAAAGCGCTACCAGTAGTATAAATCCACAAGCGAAGAAGGTTCCATGCAGTTTCGTTTCCTTCAACAATTGTAGACAACGACCATGCGGGTTAGCCCATTTATACGCATATATAAGATTTTACACATTATTTTATACAAAAAGGAACACACTATAATTTGCAAGAACACAACACTTTAACTTAAATTCTAACTTAAATTCAAGTTCAACCATAAGTTATCATAATATAAATTGAGCATAAGAATCAGCATTTAAATATCAATTTACAGACATTTAAACACCTAAACTTACAACACTTTAACATCCCAATTAACAACAATTATACACCTGAATTATAGCAATAAACATCTCAATTTCCAGAACTAAACAATACAATTTGCGATTACTTAAAACACTTCAATTTACAACATGTAAACACTTAAATTTGCAACACTTTAACACTTCAATTCACTGACATTTAAATACTTCAATTTGCAACACATTAACACTTCAATTTGCAGCACTTAAACACTTCAATTTACAGCAACACAACACTTTAACTTAAATTCTAACTTAAATTCAAGTTCAACCATAAGTTATCATAATTGAAATTGAGCATAAGAATCAGCATTTAAACATCAATTTACAGCATTTAAACACCTAAACTTACAACACTTTAACATCCCAATTAACAACAATTATACACCTCAATTATAGCAATAAACATCTCAATTTCCGGGAACTAAACAATACAATTTGCATGACTTAAAACACTTCAATTTACAACATGTAAACACTTAAATTTGCAGACTTTAACACTTCAATTCACAAGATTTAAATACTTCAATTTGCAACACATTAACACTTCAATTTGCAGCACTTAAACACTTCAATTTGCAGCAACACAACACTTTAACTTAAATTCTAACTTAAATTCAAGTTCAACCATAAGTTATCATAATTGAAATTGAGCATAAGAATCAACATTTAAACATCAATTTACAGCATTTAAACACCTAAACTTACAACACTTTAACATCCCAATTAACGACAATTATACACCTCAATTATAGCAATAAACATCTCAATTTCCAGGAACTAAACAATACAATTTGTAGTACTTAAAACACTTCAATTTACAAAATGTAAACACTAAAATTTACAGCACTTTAACACTTCAATTCACAGCATTTAAATACTCCAATTTGCAACACATTAACACTTCAATTTGCAGCACTTAACACTTGACATTTGACAAAAATGATAAAGAAGTAATTCAAAAGAAATAAAACAGTGGATAAAATTCTTGCAAGCCTTGGACATGATGCAGTAGGTGCATATATATTCATATGTTCTTTTTTTCATTGCAAGCCACTAATTGAAGTTTAAACAACAATTTTCTGACACTTCAATTCTCGGGGTTATTCGGTTCCTCACATGTACAACACATCAAAACCACAACTTAGAGCATATTGATTATTTCTACAATTCAAGTTTCAGGTTCTTCATGCGATTACGCACATGAAAAACAATGATATACATTTGAAGTTGTTGATTCGAGCAATATATATATATATATATATATCATCTATAATTAGAATTTACCATTCTTGAGTACAATCAAATTAATATTTAAAATATATTCAAAGTTAATTAAAATAGATCTAGAAAAATCTATACATGATAAGATTTAGAGACTTACACAAGATTTATGCAAAATGAAAGTCGAACCTAAAGCATGAAAGTATAATTCTAACTGCAATCAAAATTCAAGAAATTTCATGTAAACATGCATCAAGGTATGGCCATATAGTTGACATAGATGAATATAATTCTAACTGCAATCAAAATTCATGTAAACAGAGATGAATATAGTTTTAACTGCAATCAAAATTCAAGAAATTTCACCACATGGCCATATACCAGTAATCACACAAAACTTCCCATTCAGCTAATGTAGAGAGATACCTTGGGTCTACTTGAAATTTTCAATCAAAATCCATTTGCAAACCATACCCTGGAAAAGAACTGGAAATCATGGCTGAGAAATTTAAAAATTTTATTACCTACAATATCAAACAAAGCAAAAGTAATTAACAAAATATAAGTTTCATAAAAAGGCTTACAGTTGAGGCATGCGAGGAATTCGAAGTTCCTTTGGTTTGCTGGACCACCTTGGCGCAGGGTTTGTTTGAAGTACTCAGATTCCGAGTAACTCATTAATGGAAATGAGAAATACAAGTCAAAAAAATGGCATCAAAGTATGGCATCAAAGTATGAGAGAACTATATTGGGGATTAAAACCCATAATATGCATTTTTTTCTATTTTCAGACTGTTGTGTTTTCTCATATATAAGAAACGGAAGTGTGTAAACAAACTACACGTAGAAGAAGAAATATACTTCAATGCCTAAAAATTACATAGTTTTCAAATATTTCATATATAAAAATTCTTTATTTATTTAAAATAGATTTTTTGAAAGTAAAAGGAATAAACAATTCAAATATTTGAATTTTTACTAAAAGAAGTAACAGAATATTGAATCAAAACTAAAATTATTTGAAAACTAAAACTAAAGAAGAAATATTTGAAAACTAAAAATTTTAGACATCACTTGAAGTATAAATCGGTGCCTAAAACTAGTAGACTATAGTTACTAAGACCCGAGTCACTTGAAACTCAAGCAACCATGGCGAGCGGAGAGACTCAGTAGTATATTTATCGGTCGATTTGCGACAGAGAAGGGCGACGGCGAAGGCGACGAGCAGAGAGAACACCGGCAGCGGCGGGTTTTCAGGTGAGATCGCTAGGGGATTTGGGGGAAAATTAGGGATTATGAGTTATGATTTTTGGGGGAGGGGATGAATCGGTGTATAACCGAGGAAAACAAAAGCGCCGTTTTGTTAAATGAAATTGGCATTTTCGCTTTTAAAAACGCCACTAAATTCCCTTACAAAAGCATTGCGTTTTAAATTAATCGGTTCCACTAACCTCTAAATAAACGACGTCAGATCAATTAAACCGTCGGTTATTTGCGCTACGTTTTCAAAAAGCGCCACTAAAACTCTAAACAAAAACTACCGCTTGAATTAAAATTAATAGTTTTTTGCGGCGTTTGTAGGCGTTTTTATGGCTAACGCTATCACTTCCCATGAAAAGCGTGTTTTCTTTTTATTAATATGCTTTTTCCCAATAATTTTTTACTTTATTTATTTATTAAATTCCTTTAAAATTATTTTGTTCTCTTTCTAACACTATATTTAATTTATATAGTTTTATAATTTAAGTTCTCATACCTAAATCATAAAACCCTAAATTATACACCTAAAAAGTGTGTCATATGATACACTAAACCCCAAATTATACACTATAAACTCTTATTTATACACCTTAAACCCTAAACCGCAACTCATACGTATATTACAAGGTGCAAAAGTAATTAAAGAAATAATCTTATTGCAAACCTTAAACCCTAAAAGAATTTGATTTTACCTCTTTTATCAAATTCTTGAACACTTAAATCCCTAAACACTAACACTCTAACTCATTGTTCGATATGGTTTAAGCACTAAACCCTAAGCCCAATATAAAAATCTAAAACTAAAAACTAAACTATAAACCCGCCTAAACCATAACCTAACCAAGACTCTTAAACCCAAACCATAAATCTTAATTCTTAAACCCCAAACCATAAACCATAAAGCTTATAAACTATATACCCTAAATTAAACCATATTATAAATAATTTAATATATAAATTAAAATACACTAATTTAATCTAAACTCATAACCCCTATCCTCTATCCCATAAACCCTAATTAATCATAAATCATATAACCCTAAACCCTAACCCTTAACATATTATCCCCAAACCCTTAACCATATATACCTTTAAACCCATTAACCCTAACTTTTAACCTATGAAACCCTAACACATCCCCCTTAAACCTTAAACTGCAAATCATAAACCATAATCCCTAAACATTAAAATAGTAACTCCTAAACCTTACACCTTCAATTATATATGCTAAACCATAAACCCTAAACAATCATGAGAATTAATTCAACATTTTAAAATTAATATAAGAAATTATTTAATATTTTTTTTCATTTTTAACAAATATTTTTCTTTTAAATAATTTAAACTAGTATCAAAATTATATAAGAAATTATTTAATATATAAATTTAAAAACAATCAATCATATATATCCAAAAAACTTTATAATTATTTATGACGTTTTTGCAAAAGCGCCCGCTAATGCTCAGAACTATTAGCGTTTG
Organism: Gossypium rotundifolium; assembly: GCA_025506655.1. Taxonomy (NCBI): domain Eukaryota; kingdom Viridiplantae; phylum Streptophyta; class Magnoliopsida; order Malvales; family Malvaceae; genus Gossypium; species Gossypium rotundifolium. Next base: position 54,853,924 of record CP106726.1, on the reverse strand, counting down.
CAAAAGCGTCGCTAATTCTCAGACTATTAGCGGCGTTTTTGCAAAAGCGCCGCTAAAGCTCAGACTTTTAGCGGTGTTTTTCCAAAAGCGCCGCTAATTCTCAGACTATTAGTGGCGTTTTTGCAAAAGCGCCGCTAAAGCTCAGACTTTTAGTGGCGATTGTCCAAAAGCGCCGCCAAAGCTCAGACTTTTAGCGGCATTTTTGCAAAAGCACCGCTAAAGCTCAGACTTTTAGCGGCGTTTTACGAATAAACGCCGCTATATATCCTTTTTAGCGGCGTTTTATAAATAAATGCCGCGATTTCTCTTTTTCTTGCGGCGTTCTTCCTCAAACGCCGCTAATGTATAATATTTGCGGCGTTTTTATTTAAAACGCCACTAAAAACGCCGCTAAAATTCTCTTTTGGTGTAGTGTTTTAAAAAGAAATTCTATTTGTTTTCAATATCTATAGTAGGATTCATGCTTGTTGATTGTTGTAGATTTTTTCAATTTATATTTGTTGAGTTCTTTCGTTGTTAATTGTTACATGTTCTCTTGTTTATTTTTTTAATAAAGTTCTCTCTATTGTTATGAAACATTATTAATTAATTAAAGAAAGTATATAAAAAATAAGTAGAAAGAGGAGACCTTTTACAATGGCCACCATCACTATCCCTTAATTCAATAACACTATTTGATTAAAATATTAGTTAAAAATCATATTATAAATTCATTACAATATATTTATAAAGTTGGTTTAATAATTAAACATTTTTCAAAAGGATAAACTACCTTCCTTATTAGCTCACTATTCTTCATTTTACTCTTTAAAACTATGGTAAAATAAAATATATATTAAAATTATATATGAATTTTGATACAATTTGTAATATTATACATCAATTTTAATTGAGTGCGAATATATATTTCAAACTTTAATTTTAGTTCAATTTTCACATTTCACTAACCTTATAATCTATATGGCACAATTTTTATTAACTCGTATTTAAATTGTTGATCTCGCATTTTATTAAATTTAAACCAAACATACAAATTTAAAATATTTTCACATAGATTAAAAATAAACACACTTGGGAAAAATAATTCTTACATCCCCAAGATTTTTTAAAATCAAGTGGAAATAATTTAAATTTATCTGTTCACATGACTTAATAAAAACACAGTCACATAAGTAATAGGGTTAACAAAATGTGAAAATTAGATTAAAATTAAAATTTAATATATACAAATAGACCAAATTAAAATCAATGTATAACATTGCAAATTATATCAAAATTTATTTATAATTTTAATATTTATATCTAAAACATTAACAAACCAACTTAATTGTAAAATAATTAAAAGGACTTTTATCTTGAGAATGTTGTTGTCTTTCTATCTTTAAAAAGAAGCAATTTAAACTTAAAATAAAGATTTACCTAATTGGGTTCAAAGTTGTCAAAATAAATTCAAAATTCATTTATTGAACATAATTTTTTTTATATAATATAATCTAGTTATTTATATTTTTCTTTTGTTATCTCTCAGTTCGTGAAGGGTAGCATTAGAATGTACGCACTAACTTGTTGAGTGCAGGTTGCAGATTTTGGACTTGCGAGACTTATCGACACAAGTCAAACCCATGTTTCAACTCGAGTTATGGGGACATTCGGGTAGGTCATGGTTTCAACAGTTGATGGGCTTTTTGTTGGGGTTCGGATTCTCTCACAACCTTTTCTGTTGTCTCTGTAACCCGTTGACTTTAGAACCTGTTATATGCTGATAATCGAGTTTAAGGTTTTATGCTTTTTATCGGTGATTCTTCATTGGGGCATTTCATCAGATACCTGGCACCAGAGTATGCGTCGAGGGGTTGTGCTTTTAGAACTTATAACTGGGCGTAAACCCGTTGATCCAACTTGGCCTTTGGGGGATGAGAGCTTGGTCGAATGGGTATGGATCATTCAATTAACTTTTTATTTAAAAGTTGATGTATTTATAATTATAAATTGAGGTGTCCCTATAATATTGGCAGGCACGACCACTCCTGATTCAAGCCCTTGAAACAGGCAATTTTGGTGAATTAATTGATCCACGACTTGAAAAGCGTTACGTAGAGATCGAGTTGTTCAGGATGATTGAGGCAGCTGCTGCATGCGTTCGGCATTCTGCTGCAAAGCGGCCCCGCATGGCGCTCGTAATTTTCTCATTCTCCACCTATTTCCCTTCTCCCTCTGTTGTTTTTGGTTTTCCACACTTCCATGCTTTTTTTTTTCATTCTATTGTGTTTATTAATCAATCTTGGTGAATGTTGGCAATGAATATAGTTGTTGAACATATTATAGGTGGGAAGAGCATTGGATTTCGAGGGAGATCCCGATCTCTCTAATGGCATAAAATTCGGACAGAGCACTGCATATGATTCCAGCCAGTACAGTGAAGAAATTACCAAGTTCAGGAGGATGGAATTCGGCAGTGACAACAGTTCGGATTATGATATGTATGGTGATGATCACATTTCTGGGGAATCATCAGGTGCACAGCCGAGTTCCTGGAAGTCCTGGTATAGTTCCGGTGAATCCCAAGCTCAAGCATCTAAATCATCATCAAGTGGCAGCTATAGTGATGGCTCAAGGAACTATGGCAGTGGTCGCTTCAGAAAAATGTCTATTGCCTGAGCTGTTCACACTCCCTTTGGTTCCAACCACCAGCTCGAGAAAGCTTGTAAAAAGGGTAAGTTCTAACATAGGTAACTAAAGTGTATCAGGTGAACAGTCTCGTGAAAGTTCTCAGTACATTTTAAAATCCAGATATTAATCAAAATTCTTACTATTTGCTGTATTCGACCTTTGTGTCTAAAGGCATATCCAAACACGGGAATAGTATGATCCTTCAAAAAACTTCAAAGTACATAAAACATTGAGAAAAAATGAGCATACTGGGGTCGATATTGTTGGACACACAACCATATCTAACATTAACACCCAAATCCAAGTAACATACCCTAATCCAACTTTTTAATCCAAATCCCTATCTAGTTAACCCACTTGAGGACATTGTGTGCCTAAGGTCTCTTGAACATGTAATCTCTAGCAATCTGTCAGCCACATGCATCCGGGATAATACTTAGCTGTTTTGCATCACATGATATTGTTGAATGATTCTGACATGCTGCTGATTGATTATGATATTTATGGATGTGAAGCACAAATATCAGATATAAACTAGAAAGAAAAGAAGTTGATATGTAAGAAAAAGAAGCCGAAATGAAACAAAAACCTCAACTATCTTCACAGAATTAGCAATTTGTATGTAGAATTTAGTAAAAACTACATGTGTAAGAACAAGGAGAGGAAAACCTACAAAAATTTTACAGTCAAAAGTTTCTAATCATGATTGTTGGAGCTACTTGAAGTAAAGTTCCATCAAGGGAATAGTTTCTTTATCTCTCGGCTGAAAACTGTTCATTTTTACTATACATTGCTTCATTCTCAAGTCTGAATCTACATTTTCTGTATGGTATATTGAAACCATGAATATGATTTATCTACTTTGTTAGGTTTGTCAACAAGTCCCTCAGTTTCCTGGATTGAAAATCCCTGTTTGCCTTGCATAAGTTGAAAAAACAGCGTTAGCAGAAAAATATGAGTTTGTTTCTAAGACAGAATTTCAATAAGTAAACAAGAATTGTAATGATTTCTGTTTTTGCAATCTTTGCAGTTGTGGTGTTTATGATAACACTGTTAGACTTTGCCCTTAGTGCTTTGCAAAGCTAAAAGTACTAACTGAATCAATATTGTTCTTAAGAAACTATGTTGTTTTGACTCTTCAATTTTTTTTCTTTTTGAAGTATTTGTGCCTGACACCCATGTCTGACACAGTTTTAGACGTATGGGGATATGGTTCTCTAAGAACCCTCCAAATACATGGAAAAAAATTATCATACCGTGTCCAGATACTCACTGCTAAGTATCTACCATCCAGTGACTCTTACCTCAACTTTGAACATGCTGAGAACCTTTCCATTAAATGTTGTGACATTAGCATCAATCACTTGAAGTCCCAAAGAATCTATGCCCTCCATCAACTTTGCAAAGCTTCCTCTCTTGTGCTCATAATAGAGCTTGATCAAGAACTCCTGTTTAGTTAACTGGTTCACTTCTACATGTACCTGAGAAAAGACTCAAGAACATTAAGTTTAGTTGAAAGTTTCATTGATAGGAACCGTGACAGAGGTAACAAAAAACCAGTGTTTAATTTCAATAATTTCAGTTACCTCCATTTTTGCCATTTCGGCAAGGCTGGACGAAACCTGGTTTGGCTTAACGGCAGACATTTTGTCCTTAGGTGACTTGTCTAACAATGTAGACTTCAGTTCTAAGTTGCTCTTTTCACAGTTTTCTTCATCGATTTTCATGAGCTCATTTTCAAGTTTCTTCTTCTCCTCCAGCAAATCTCCGATATATTCAATGGCATCCGTAAGAATGGCAGTTCTATCCATCTACACAACAAAACCATTAGAGATATCAGATAAGGATGCAAAAGAGTAAATGTGACCATCATATTTATCTATGCTTTGGTAGTTCAGGCCAACCTTGGATATCTTAGGGACTAAAGCTCGTAGCTTGTAGAGTTGGTCGTTTATCTTCTTCCTTCGATTCCTCTCCATGACAAGATTCTTAGAATGGAATTTCTCTTTTGCAGGCTGCTTGGTAGTTCTCGTTTTGTCTTTTATGGACTTGTTACCTTCTGGAGCAAACCTTGCTTGTTGCTCGGGCACATTTTTGCTGCATCTTAATCTTTTCGTTTCATAATATGTGCCAATTAGCTGCTTGAACTGCTCATCTTGAGAAATATAGGCAGAATCTGAAGCAAATGGTGGATGTTCAATTGAAGGACTGGAACCACCGTGTGATCCATCCAAGCTATGATGGGAGTTTGAATCTGATATTGGTGGAATCAATTCGATTCTCGGAACAAAAGTCGACAAGCTGATGGAAAATGGCAAGTTATACCATTTGTCAAGATTTGCTTTTGTATAGTGTTCTCCAGTTGCGATTTCTTGTTTTAAAACTGCATTGCATTGAGATGTTACCAACTCTATGAGGTTCTGATCTTTCAGCATCTGAATCAAAAGGACAAATTACATGTTTATCAGTAGGAGAAGACTAATGGGTTTCATATGAATATCTCAATTTCATTGCGAAGTAATGGTAAGTGAAGCAGGCCAAAGAATCTTGCATGTTTCGAAGCAAAGAGCTCGATAAGACCACTGAAAACTGGGATCAGAACTCGGGTTCCTGTCATTTCCTGCAGAAAACTCATTGATCATATCAAAATATGGACACCGTAGAAGCAACATCCTCAGACAAATTATTGTCATATATAAGGTAAAAACTACAATTCAAGTAGTCAATGCATGTAAGTGGTTTTAAACATTCTTAAGCCAGGCATGACAGCCCACATTTGCATCTTTGGAAAGCTAAAACTTCTTAATTTGACTCTTCATTTTTCTTGAAATAAATACTCGAATCTAACACATATAGGAATGGATATAGAGATATCATCCTCCATATATATGGAAAACTTAAAAGAAACTAAACATGTATATTTTGGGTATATTTTCACATGTTTTTTACTTTCACTTGAATCCGACTACCATATTTTCTCATTTCTATCTGTTTTGCAATGGAAACTGGCCAAAAGAAGGTGAAAAGAGTGACAACTACCACATTTGAAGACTGTGAACCAGAGGGATTGCCATGGTTAACCCAACTTGGCTGATTTGACATAGCTACCTCTCCATGAATCCTGGGGTTTTTTTCAGTGTCAAAAAATCAGAATATTTGTCTCTATATCTTGAATTTCCCGAACTGAACCAAACAATTTTGTAAGTTGAGAACACTGTACCCAGCATAGAGAGAAATGGCGAAAGGAAAATGTGAAAGAGCTTCACAAGCCTTTGATCTTATGGAATGTTGGAAATGACCATCCCTGCAAAATGGCTTCTGCGACTCATCTTTTTCCACTTCGACATTAAAACAAGCACTACAACAACAATCTTTCCATTCAATAAACCTTCAAGAAAAAGGGAAAAAAGCTTCATTTGAGTCAAATGACTCCCTCAAAAAGAACAAAGAATGAAGATAATACTGGTTATGGTGATCAATGGTAATGAAACAAGTAGCTTGAGAAGTACCTTGATGGATCATCACCTAATTTCCAAACAACACAAAAATCCCAACCTTTACTGTCAACAAATGGTCTAAGCCATTCCACTGCTCTATCAAAACCTCTCATTGTCTTTGTAACCACTGAAAAACAACCAAGAAATTACTGAAAATCATCGACTGTCTCACTATAAATAAACCAATCACAAGATTCTAGAAAAAAAAATGGTAAAAATATAAAAAGAAAGGAATAATATTTAAAGCTAAAAGGCACTGTTTTATGTTAAGTACAAGACAAAGGGTAACCAACTAATATTTGGGTACTCAAAAAAAGGGATCATCTTAAAATTGGGTACAAAATCTGTGACAGAGAGGCATCTGATGCCGGCAGTAACAGTGGCAGAGGCAGTTTTTTACTTTTTAAAAATCATCAGTCTTTGTAAACAACCGTTCAAAAGCTCCATGTGACAGCTACCTCTAACTGCAAAAACCCATCATTATCCGGGTGAGTACCAGGATATTATACGATCAGACGATATGAATTTGATATAAAATAATCAAAAATATGTTATGAAAAATGATAATGGGTACCATAGCAATAACAGTTGTACCAATAGATTTCATACCATTTCGATCTCAGACTAGTAACAAATCATTTAAGTTTAATTCCACTCAAATTTTCAGTATATTTATATATATAAACTTTTACGGATTAGTATAAGATTTTTATATTTTAAATCAATTTTAAAACTTTTGTTTCTTAACCTTTTTTTTCATAGCTACATGAAAATATCTATACCCATTATATTAAATCAATTTATTTTTGAAAGAAAGGATACATATATTATGGACGTGACTTATGCGATAGGTAGGCATTGATATCATTCACTAGGGTTGAAAGGTTCAAGCAAAATAGAGAAAACTCATCACACACAACAATCAAAAGCACAATTCAATGGCCCCCAAAACATGACATATATGGATACTTATGTTTCATATGCTCACTTTATTGCGACAACATGTGCCATGTTCTAATTAGATATATGCCTAATATTTTTGTAGTTAACGTGATCACTTATGATAAAGGTAAGTGTTGTAAGTTTCATTTGAATTTACTAAGCAATAAATGTTTATCTATCATTGTTTTCCTTACGTGTAGATCCCTAGATTGCAGAACTCTCAAAGTCGGATCAATGCGGATATCACACTATCATCAAGTCGAGAAAGTATGGTCATTTAAAAGTACAGTTCTATAAGCTAAAAGTGTTTATTAGCTATGGTTTTTAAAGTGGGGGTCCTCAAATGGTAATTAAACCATTTACAATGTGAGTGGACATATATGGACATTTATTAAGGTGTTTTAATGGTTTAATAACAAGGTTAATTTTGTAATTTAGTTATTAAGGCATATTAAATAAAACAAAATCAATTTATCGTCATCTTTTCACCATCTTCAACAGAATGGAGAAAGAAAACAAAGCCATGGGAATGAACTAGGGTTTGGCTACTTTGAAAGCTCAATTGGTGAGTGTATTTTGTCTAGTTTTAAATGATTTTTATGTTTTTGAGATCGTTGCAGCTAGTACTAGCTAGCCCAGGGACTACTTTGCAAAAATGTTAAAGATTTTGAATGATGCAATTGATGAATACATATGTGTTTTGATGTTTGATGATAGATAATGAAAGTTTGTTGTGAACTATACATGTTTATAAAGTGATTTTTGGTAAAATGCAAAATATGGATTAAATTGAGAAAAGTGTAATGTTAGTGGTTAAAATGTGAAATAAATGAAAATTATGGGCTTTTAGGGGCATTATGGTAATTTGGCTAGCATGAATCTATTGAGAATTTCATTAATTTGTGATTTTATGAAATAAGGACTAAATTGTGAAAATGTGGAATATGTAGGGAAAAAGTGTAAATGTGTTTTAAAGTATGTTTGGACTAAATTGAATGGATAGATGATTGAATAAGTCAATTTTGAATATATTTAGATCAAGAAAAGCGAAATTCAGATCTAGATCAGGGAAAAATGAAAGTTATCGACTAATTGACTTATTTCATCGTTTCTACCTTAGAGGTAAGTTCGTAGGTCATAAACTTCAATATAAATGTATTTTATATGCTTTGATATTGCATGAATTGCAAATACGATACTGTAGATATGAACGATAGTGATTCGACAACGATTCGACATTCGAAATCCCAGTTGAACATTAGGAATAGTTTAGGATGCTAGTGACATGTCATTAGGTGATATAGTGAGTTGGCTTCAGGCCATGATTTAGCACTATGTGTGCGAGATAAACCGATTTGGCTTCAGGCCATGTATATTGGCTAATTTGACTTCGGGCCATGATATCAGAATTTCGAATAAGTTACCTTGATTTGGCTTGGGCCATGGTATAGGTACTTATCGTGTGAGATTATTGAGTATCCAACTTCTATTCTGAATGGTTCAACGGGTAAATGAAATACGAGAATGTATATGAGATTGGTACGAGATGGTACAAGTATGTGAATAAACCATTTTAGCTTTGAATGGGAGAAATGATGATGAATATATATGGTTTTGTGAATGAGCACTTGAAAGGTTTGATAGTTAAGGAAAGTTGCATATTGACATATTGGAATTACTGAACCATGATTAAGTGATTGCATTAAGTTTATCTCATACGAGCTTACTAAGCTTTATAGCTTACTTTGTTATTTTCTTGTGTTTTATAGTGATATCGAAGCTAGCTCGGATTTAGGGATCGTTGGAGATCGCTTCACACTATCCACCTATATCTTGGTATCTATGAACTTTGGTAATTTGAGTATATGGCATGTATAGGGACTTTGAGTCATTTTGGTTATATTTGGTAAAGACTTTGGCCAAATGAATTGGCTTGTAAATGTTTGTGTTTGGTATGTATATATATAGACATGTGTGATGGATCATTATGGTTTATTTGGTATGTTTGAATCATGTGCATATATATATATATGCATGCTTATGTCTTGTGTATATTGAGTTGGTTGTGATGATTGATGATAATAGGTACTATGAATGGTAAATTGATGGTTTGTGGAATTGGTAACATGCTAGTGAAATGGTACAAAATGATGCATGATTAGTACAGGTTTAACTAGATGATTGGTATATGTATTTTGGTATGTTTTGGTTGAGTAAAATTTGAGGTATAAGCATATTGGTTATTAGTATTGGAAATGGTATGAAATTGTCTTGACTATGGCTAAAATGGATGTGCAATTATGCTATGATTTGGTACCATTTGGGTTGGTTTAGGTATGTGCAAAATAGGTGGCAAAATGGTTTGGTAAATAGCCTATTTTTTTCCATACGGGCGTATGTCTCAGCCGTGTGTGACACACGGTCAAGTTACAAGGTCGTGTGTCCCCTGGTGTTGAAATTGAAATGAAATCAGTATACCCCTAAATTGGCACACGGCCTAGCACATGGGCGTGTGACTTGGCCGTGTTGCATAAGTCAATATATCCTGTAAGTTTGGCACGGCCTAACACACGGCCTGGTACACGGGCGTGTTTGGCCACTTCAAATGGCACACAGGCTGGACACATGGGCGTGTGGTTGGCCGTGTGACCCAAGTCAGTATGTACCCCCTATTTTCACACGGCCTATGACACGGGTGTGTTTGGTGGCCGTGTGAGACATAAGGCCTGGCCACACGGGCGTGTGACCCCTGATTTGAAGAAAAACTTGTAAGTGTTGAAAATTTCTTGAGTTATCGATTTAGTCCCAACCACTCCCAAAGCATGTTTAAGGCCTCATAGGCTCTTAATAAAGACAAATTGATTGAGATTGAATGATTAATATTGAATTGAGCAAAGGTATATTAAATGGTTCTTTAATTGTTTCGTAAGTTCGGTAATGCTCCGTAACCCTATTTGGCGTTGAATATGGGTGAGGGGTGTTACAAATGGTCATCGTTAATGTAAATATTAATGGTTGTATTTGTGTATTAAGGTTGGTAAATGGCCTAGTTATGCCTAGCTTTTTTATCATGAGTTTTGTATCATATGAACACTTGATTTCAAAATTTTCATAAGCTTTATTTGGAATAGGTTGGCATGATATGATGTCTTGATGAATGTGGAATGAGCATATATATGTTAAATTTTTTTGGTAGGAAGCATTGAATATGTTTCGAAGTGATTTTTGCTAAAACAGGGGGTAACGTTGTGACAACAAGTTCCCAACATTGTGACTTAAATTAACAATAAGTGATGTCGTGACCTCAAGTTTCTGAAGTTGCGACGACAATCATTGATTGATGAGGTCGTGACGAGATAGCCATAGTGTTGCGACATCATCCAGTGAGTTTTGAAAACTTTTCCATTAAGTCATTAACTGAACTTGGGTTAGCAAAAGAGTTTTGGTAAGCTCGTATAATACTCAAAAACGATTATAAAACATATCGAGAATGTGTTTTATACTTGTAAGCATGCTGGAATGGTTAAAACATATTGAAGTTAGTTGTAGTTGCTCAGCAACAAATGTGACATCTTGTAGCTTGGACCCTGTGCTCAGGTTGGGCAAAGGGTGTTACACACCAACACACATAACTATTTTAGTGATCTATTTCAATAATTATCAAACCTCATAATCATATTACAAAAGGAAAGATAACAAATCCAAAGGTACTTACCTCTTGAATAAGCCAAAAATCAAAGAAAAACTTCTCTAGTACTTTGTAATGTGATCCAACTCGATTCAGTTTTTCTATTTCTTAAAATAAACTTTAATATTAATATATTCTCATTCCTATTTTACCCCCAACAAAATTTTGATGATTTTACCCTTGGTAAAATTTTAACCATTTTGCACCTGGTAAAATTTCGAAAAAAATATGTTCAATATTTCACAACTCAACATGTTCGCTATGATCGAATGGTTTATTTTCATTTTCGGGCTTCAAAATAGTCCAAAAACATAAACTCATTTGTTCAATCATTTTTTAAGTAATTCATATAGGACTGCAAATGCATCATTTTAATTTCTATTTTCTTTTTCTTTTTCATTTCTATTTCCATTTTTAGAAACCTACATTCATTTTCAAATGATTTCATTTCTCCATTTTTAAGAAAACTATAATCATTTTTTAATGTTTTTCATTTCTCTTTTCCTATTCATTTCGTTCATTTCTATTCAAACACGCAATTCATTTATGGTTTCAATGAGCTAGCGGAGGGATCAATTGGACATATGTAGTTGAGGCTCAAATGATTTATAATTAAGTTTTGGCTTTTTGCCTATTAATTATAAACTCATTTAGTCACGAAGTCATTCCACTATAGTATTATGACTAAGTCCTCCCCAATGATATACCATTACAAAAGTAACAACTCAGTGCTTGTTCAATGGCCTTTTCATAAGTGTGTTACCCTCATAGGATACCCTTGATCTCTTTGGGATAATATCCGTTCTTCCAATATGATCATATTTTATCTCATGGCAATCATTACATCTTCCTTCATGAAAATTCAATGTAATAGCCCATTTTTTAGTGGGTTAAGAAATAGCGGTTTCCCTGACGAGTGAGTTCATATAATTAGTATTTAAATTATACAAGATAATAATAATTTTTATTGAATTCTGATTTGAGGAATTTTAACCAATTGAATTAAAAGCTAGTATGAGTGGTTTGGTTCAAACATCCAGTAGTTATTGAAAATGAAGTATTAGGACCTCATTTTCATAATTTAAGGCCGTAAATATTTTTATTAAATATTTACAAAGTCGTATTATATGTGAATTGAAGTTTGGTTAGGCAATTTTGATGATTTATTGCTTAATTACGATAAAAAGGATTAAATTATAAAATAGGTAAAAGTCAATTGTTATAGATTTAAAATAGTAAAAGGATCAAAATGATAATTAAGCCGTGGTCAAAAAGTCCAAGTGGTGGTGGCATGATTAAATCCACTAACCTTAGGGTTGTTTGCTCATTTAGTCCTAACTAGTTTAGGATTAAATTGAAATTAAGCTTGTTTAGTTAAATTTTAAAATAATTGAAGGACCAATTGTGAAATTAAACCTTCTTTGGTTGGTAATTATACTAATGTAACGCCTCGAATTCTGGGCCTAGAAGTCTTAGGATTTAAGCGTAAGGATAGTGGGGAGGTTGCACATATGTGTGTGGATGTGCAGTTTAGTGTTAGAATGGGCTTGCTGGTCTGGTGGTTGACAGAGTGTTAGGGAACCTCATGGTTTCAGGTTCGAGTCTTCGTGTGAACGTTTTGGTAGGTATTTTATTTTGTTTTGTTTTTAGTTAACAATTATAATTATTTATAATTATTAAATTATTAGTTTTATGACTAAAGTTGCTTTTATTTTTCTCTTTTATTTTATTTTCAGCTTTTCTGTTTTCACGTTCTCCTCTCCTCCACTCTCTTATGCTTTCTCAATATTTCTCAAAATGGTTGATTGGTGGATTCGGGAATTTTGCGCCTCTGCCATCTTTTTCGATCGCAAACAGGTGTGGGATTAAAAATTTTACTACACTCTTTTATTCTTTGCAAAGTTTATGTTGATTTCTATTGATTGTAGGCTAAACCGTTGGATTTGGGGTTTTAGTTGATGGAAGTGATGGAAAATTGTCACTTTCTGATATATGTTGATAGGGCAAAGGTTAGGGACGGTTCTAATGGCTGAAACTGTGGTTTTGAGGCTATTTTAAGGTGGTTTTGTGATCACCCCGACGGCCACACGAGCGTGTGTCGTGGCACACGGCCGTGTGGATTTGGGAACTAGGGTTTTTGGGCTAAATTGGGTGCCACATGGCCGTGTGGTGATTTGGGGATTTTATCAAAATTTACACGGCCGTATCCCTCAGGCACATGAGCGTGTGAGATTGGGAATTAGGGTTTTAGAGATTTGGTGTCACAAAGCCTGGCCACACGGCTGTGTGATTGATTTGGGGATTTAGGGATCCCACACAGGCGTATGTTTCGGAACACACGGGCGTGTGAGACCCTCACGGCCGTGTCTTTTCTGCACCTTATTTTAGCTAAATTAGACGGTGAGTTACACGGCCTGTTCACACGATCGTGTCCCTGTACCACACGGGCATGTGCCTCTGTCACACGGCCATGTGCTACCCTTCACATGGGCATTTGGACCCCCACACGACTGAATTGCTCCACATGGATGGAGTACACGAACATGTGGCCTATCTCGCCAAATAATGGTTTTAGGTCAAATTTAAGTGTAATCGCAACTCTGTGTGTTCCATCTCTCAATTAAACTTTACTGAGGGTAATTATGACTCTAACCTGGGCTTGATGTGTGTGTTATTTGTGATTGGTTGTGCGATAAGCTTGATACTAAACTCGAGTTATGAGTGTACACATGTCTAATTCTGTAACTGACTGATTGGATGTAAGTGTCTGCTTTTGATTAACTGTCTCAAAATGGTATTTTGACCGTGTACATCTGACTGCATATACATATGCATATACTTTTTGGGTGGGATTTTGAAGAGAAGGAAGATTGACTGAACTGGCAGCTGATCTGCTAATTACTGATAGCCCCTATTACCCAGAGGGACGTGGGTAGTCCCAATACCCTGAGGGTCGTGGACTTTACTGATAACGGCATAACGGATTACTGCATTGCATTATATTGCATGTACGTTAGCTACGCTACGTACCACTATTTGAACTGGCAGTTCATACTGCTTGTCTATACCGCAGTTTATCGCATTGTACAATACAGCTTATACGCTAGCTTTGCTACATAATATACATGACTGGCAGTTCATCTGCATACTGCTAGTCCCAATACCCGGAGGGTCGTGGACAATGCTGATGGCCATTGTTGCCAGGCAACCCGGGATTACATCATATGGAGTGTAGGGTTGGATTGGCTTTTCGAGGTCCTATATGGAGTGATTGGTTGGACGAGCTTAATAGCTCTATTGAGGAGTGATGGGGGACGAAGAAGTGTGTTGGCTGGATGGGTGGGTTTTCGTTAACTCAACTGCATTCATATGCATTTTATTGACTATTTTGTGAGTGAAACTGTCTGTTTTACAGTTCAATTGAAAAGCATTTATGACACTGTGAAATTGTTGAACTCTAATTGTATCTGACTGACTGAATTGAGACTAGTGACTATTGAGAGTTTTGTTACTGGACTGAGTAGTATTTGCGATTGTGTAAATGAGTGTGATTTCAATATGCTCTAAATATTGTTGTCTACCGGTACGTCTGTTTCGAACATACCAACTGTTTCTGTACAACTCTGTAAGTATGTTCCATTTCAAGACTACTACTAGTTTTTTGTGTCTAATTCTGTAGTTAATTGGTTTTGATCTCACACTGAGCTCGAGTAGCTCACCCTCTCTGTTTCCCCTTACAGGTACATTTCAGAATTTTGGATGCTGGACTCAGTACGCGGAGGTCTCGGACAGGCTTGTGAACAAATATCATGCACTTTTTGTTCAATGATACTATCTTGTTATTTGTTTCATTTTGAACTGTAAGATTTTATAAAGCTGTGGTACAAATTCTATTTTAGTTTTATACACTTTTATTCTGTTTATATAAACATATATTTTAGCTGAAATTTTTTTGACCGGGTTTTAAACGATTAAATGGTACGACTCAACATGTTAACTTGTTTTGCAAAAATTCACCTACGATCACTTCGGTGATCAATGTGGCATCCCAGATTCAGTCTAGACTTCTAGGCCGGGTTTGGGGTGTTACAACTATATACTTATATTATGGATATTTATGGACATGATTTAATAGTTTTACAAGTTATATTAATAGGGTAATTTAGTAAAAAGTTAAAATTGAATAAACTAAAAGATATTATCATCATTTTTTCTTTCTTCTTCATGGGGGAGAACCAAATACACCATGGGAGGACGTTGCAAGTTTCGGCCAAGCTAGGGTTCCTTATTTAGTAGTTAAATATTGCTTGTTTTTAGTAATTTTTATGTTTTTGAGTTCGAATTAGCTTAATCTAGCTAACCCGAGGACTAATTCATAAAACTGTCAAATGTTATAAATTGTGCCATTAATGAATTCGAGTTGTTCTTGAAGTTTTATAATAGATTATTAAGCTTGGTTGTTAAATAGGAATATTTTGTAAAGTAGTTTTTGTTTATTTTAATGTTCAAAGACTAAAATATGAAAATAGTAAAAGTAAGACTTGATGCAAAATAAAAGCAAGTATGGACTACAATGAGGGGGTTAATTGATCGGCTAAGCTTTGATTTAATAGAAAATGGTTAAATTGCATGATTTGGATCTAGGGACTAAATTGCATAAAAATAAAATGTTGGGAGTAATTTTGTAAAAATGTTAAAAATAACTTAATTGCATAAAATGAGTTAATTTACTATTAGTTAATTGAATGAAAACATTATTTTTAGATCAAGAACGTGTGGAAAACCGAGGAAAAGAGAAAATTCTAAATAGTCCCCATACATTTGCCATTGCTACAATTTAGTCAAGTAAGTTCGTTCGGTTTAATTTTAGTACATTAATAAATGTATTATATGAACCTAATACCATAATGTTGGATTATATTGATGTGTATAATTGAAAATGGAAATAATGAATTGAAATAACGTCGATCACTGATTTAGATACTCTGAGTCATTACTGCAAATCAATCCTATAAGTTCGTACGTTTATTTATACTTCTAATGATTTTTATATTCTTTTTTAATATAATTTTCTTAAATGTTATATTGTATAATAGTATGATCTTGAAAAAGAAAAATGGAATACTAAATATACTGAACGTGCTCATAAAATCAATATCTACTGATTATACTGAAAGTTGCTCAAACGAGCGATATCCACTGATTATACTGAATCGGTTCGAACGAGCAATATTTATTGAATATACTGAGCGTGCTCAAAAGAGAAATGTTTACTTATTATACTGAAAGTTTCTCAAACGAGCGATATCTACTGATTATACTGAATGGGCTCAAATGAGCGATATCTACTGGTTATAAGGAATGCATGCTCATACGAGCATTATCCATTGATTACGTGAAATGAGGTCTCACTGTACTGATAAGTCAAAAATAAATACCAAAATAATGTTCTGATCACTATTTGTTTATTGAAAGTTGTAATTGACAAGAACTCTATTCACTAATATTTATTTAAATTATTATTTATGTTGATTTGATAAGCTTTATTGTTCAATCGACGGACTTATTAAGCTTTATGAAAGTTTACTCGTATATTATTTATTGTAGATACTTTTTGTGGATCGGGAGATCAGATCAACACAAAGAAATCACACTATCCGGGGAATATTTGGTACTTTTGAATACATCTTGGTTTATATGGCATGTAATAGAAACAATTGGTCATGATTCTAATGGTTCATAAGTATTTTGTAATGAGGATGTAATGTACTTTGATGTTGTGGTATGAGTAAATAATGTGGTATGCATGTCAGTCTCAAGTTAAAGTAAATGGATGAACATGAAATGGTAAGTTAGTATGAATTAGATATGGTAGGTGAAATTGAATGCAAAGTATTTTGGGTGTGTAATGATGCATAATTGCTTATGTTGTAATAGCTCGACTTAGGGCCTAGTCAGAATAGTGGTTGTGAGACCACAAATCCTCAGAGAAATATGAGTTTTATGATTTTTATAAGGTTTATGAAGTTTTGCACGATTGTGTGAAAAATTTCATGAAGAAATTTTATTAATTAGTCACTAAATTGTCCATTAGGACTAAATTGCAAAGAATAGAAAATATGAGATTCTAGAAGATTCAAGTATGAAATAGAATTATAAAAATTACTAGAGGTCCTTATTTAGCATTTACACCAATATATTTGATGATGGACAAAAATAAACATGGGAAGGAAAAATCTCAAGAAATGATCATTAAGGGCATTTTTGTCATTTGGTTAATAAAAGAATAAAAAGGGAAAATAAGTCAAAAATGGTGACCATCTTCTTCCCCTTGGCCGAAAATCACAAGGAAGACATGATAGTAAGTGCATCTTAGCCCTGTTTTTAATGTTTTTCGTATTTTTGAGACGCTCGTAACTCAGTTTAGCTATTTCTAGCTATATTTTGAGCTAGGGTTTATGTTCAAAAATTTACCCATGTATGACATGCATGTATTTTAATGTTTTATGGAAGAATATGAAAGTTTGATGTATAATAAACATCTTTTTATAAGTGATTTTCATGAAAAATGCATAAAAGGGACTAAATTGTAAAAGTTGTGGAAATGGTCATACATGAGGAAATAGTGAAAATTAGATGTTGTTATAGTTGAGAATATGATTCAGCTAGGCTTGAAATGCAAGAAAGTTGAATAAAAATTATTTTACGAGCCTAGGGAAAAAGTGTAATTATGTAAAAGTTTGAGGGCAAATTATAATTTTCCAAAATATGAATTATGAGTCAATTTAGCCAATGCGTGTATTTAACAAGTGAACTTATTATTATAGATCAAGAAACACGAAGCCCAGATCGAAATCGAGGCAAGAACAAAATCGAGGACTAAATCGAGCATCGATACACATTTTGAGAATCGAGGTAAGTTTGTATGAAGTTAAAGTTTCATAATGTTCGATATTTGAAACTAAGTAATATGATGATAATGTATGTAATTGCTATGAAAATTGAGTGATAAAGCCTCGATGAGGAATGGTGAAAATGACTAAGTGAAATTCCGGATAAAGATTCGGAATAATGAGGATACTCATGTTATAGCATTGAAAAAAGAAGATCCTGTGTAAGACCATGTCAGGGATATGGCCTTGGTATCAAAGGACGATTTTGTATAAGACCATGTCTGGGACATGGCATCGACATCTGTGTACAATTTCATATAAGACCATGTCTGGGACATGGCATCGACATCTGTGTATGATTTCGTATAAGACCATGTCAAGGACATGGCTTCGACATAGAGTATAAGATTCTATGTAAGACCATATCTGGGATATGGCATCGGCATCAATAGGTGATCCCATGTAAGACCTAAGTTTGAATATCCTACGATGATCTGATTAGTTTATGGGCAAAAGAGCTAAGTATGTAAAATGGTTTAGAGACAAAACTATTTATGAATGACTTTGAGCTTCTTTCACGATTAGGAATGATGAAGATTTGAGTTTATGCTCATGACAGTATATATGTTAAGTTATGTGATAAGTGATACAGGTACCATGAGATAATACAAGTTATAAACCCATAATGTGGAATGAGATGGGTAAGAATAAGTATGAGTAAGCATAGATGAGTATGCTTAAGCTTTTGAGACTTATGTTGTTATTGTTTCAATTGATGGATGAATTTAATGTGAGCAATTTGTTTTATAATTTCATGCAAACTTATTAAGCTATCTGCTTACCCCTCTTTTTCCCTTTTCCTTGTAGTTTTGCCAAGTTAGCTCGGGGATCATAGAACGTCGGAGCTCGGATCACACTATCAACCGTTCTTTTGGTATAGTAAAGTTAATTCATTTTGAGTATGGCATGTATAGGAACTTAATCATTTTGTGTCATGTCATATTTGAATGCCAAAGGGTTGGCTATTAATGTTCTACACTCATTTTGTAAATGGCCATGAAGAATTGGCCAATATTGCCAAGTTTATGTTATAAAGTTGATGAGTTTGATTAATTGAATGTTCATGCAAGAAAGTAAGTAAAGTATGGGTGGAATGAATGATAATTTAAGGATTCTTAGTAGTTTGATAATTGCCATGTTATGTGCTATTTGCGATGAGATGAATGAGTCTATGTTTCAGGGTGGCAAAAAGGCTTGGAAAATAGCCTCTAAGTGTCCACACGGGTAGACACACGGGCATGTGTCTAGGCCATGTGTGACACACATCAACCCATATAGGTGTGTTGATAGGCCGTGTGTCCTCTGCATTTTAATTACGAAAATTTAAATTGTCACACGGGCCAGCACACGGGCGTGTACCTAGGCCGTATGCTTCTTAAGGGGTTGTTGACGTCATAAATAGAATACCCCTAGTTTTCACACATGGGTGGGGACACGAGTGTGTCTAGGCCGTGTGAAGGACACGGGTCATTGACATGGGTGTGTGTCCGGCTGTGTGAAAACCCCTGTAGGTTCGAAATAAAATAAATTCTACACGAGCTAGGGACATGGGCGTATGAGACTACACGGCCTGCCCACATGGGCATGTCTCGAGTCATACAGGCGTGTGACCCGTGTTTAGTCAAAAAAAATTATGGAGAGTAAAAGTTTCGGTTGAACTCCGAAACCTTCTGGATGTATTCTTAAGGCCTCGTAAGCCCATGAAATGTATGTTAATAGTAAGAAAGAAAATTTTAAGATGGAACGAAATTTTATAGCCCGATATTACATGTTCAAGCAAAGTTAAGCATGGTAATGCCTCATATCCGATCCTGGCATCGGACTCGGGTAAGGGGTGTTACATTTAGTGGTATTAGAGCTATGGTTTAGTAGATTCTCGGACTAACGTAGCATGAGTGTGAGTCTAGCTATACATGCCATGCGTAAGAGTACTTGTGTAATGATAGTGTGACGACTCCTAACGATTTGAATTGTGTTTTTATATAGTCAATGGATCTTGATCCCAACCGAGCTACAGCAGATGATGCTGCAAGTAATGCATCGGCTCCCACGCAAGGGACCGCGCCAGTAGAGAATAGACCTGAGACATTGGGTTAGGGAGAAGAGGCCCGAGACTTTGGGTTAGGGAGAAGAGGCCTATAAGTCTAGAACGAATTTGGGATGCCACATTGATCACCAAAGTGATCGTAGGAAATTTCACAAAATAATTTATCTCAGTAAACCAAAATCATCTAACATATGTGAATAAAACATAAATTGAAAACTATACCACAGCATTATACATCCTTATAGTTTAAACTTTAACCGAATAACAAATAAAACCAAAATTAAAAATACTCATAGTTTATCCACCAAGACTGTCCGAGACCTCCGCATACCAAGTCCAGCATCCGAAATCGAAGTGGTACCTGAAAGGGGAAACAAAAGGGGGTGAGCTACTCGAGCTCAGTGTGAGATCAAGATCGGTAAAGCTACGGAAATGAAAATAGAACAGAAATAGGAAGGCTTAGAAGCAGTTCAGGTTCAGTAGTGAAGCAGAATAAACCTATCGAACTAAACAAATCAGTTGATATATATATATCCAAAGCAAACCATACCGTCAGATGATAGTTGAGCATACTGCCAATAATCAACACAAACCATATGTAACTTTACAGTCATATAGCCCAATCAAACATAGTAGCGGAAACTTTTAATAGTTACAACTGGGCCTAAGCTCTTTCTAGAATCAGAATCAGTTTTAGTTTGGGCCTTAGCCCATCACACAAGGTTCTCTTAGGCACGAACGCCTTTCAGTCGAATGATACAATTAGACATTTCAGTCAATCAGACAATTAAATATTTCAGTCAAACAGTCAATCAGATATTGCAGTCACAGTATCACATTCAGTCATAGTGTCAATCAGATGCATATGAGTGCTAATGAGTTATAAAATAACCCACCCCTAGAGCCAACACACCACCTCCGTCCAACCCTACACTTACTATAGGCATTTAATCAACCCACCCATCCCTGCACTCGAATAAGACCTCGAAAAGCCCATCCAACCTTATACCCTATAGGATGTTATCTCGGGTTACCCAGAAATGATGACCATCAGCATTATCCACACCTCAAGGAATTGGGACTGCCTTTGACCCTCTGTGAATTGGGCTATCAGAATGCAGATAAACTGCCAAATAATAAATTATGTAACAAAGCTAGCGTATAAGTTGTACTGTGCAATATGGTAAACCGCGGTATAGGCGTGCAGTATGAACTGCCAGATCAGATAATAGTACGTAGTGTAGCTAACAAACATGTGGCATAGTGCAATGTGGTAATCCGCTATCCTGATGAGTTGTAGTAAGACTGCCAGATCAGATAGTGGTACGTAGCGTAGCTAACTATATGTGGTACAGTGCAATGCGGTAATCAGCTATACCGATGAGTGATCATATCGTAAATCTCCCTTCTCTTCAAATTCCCAACCCAATATACTTTATATGTAGATGCATGTATACAAATGTAGGTATGCAGATGTACGAATGCGGATGCACCATTTTAGAATTTAATTTCAGACAATCATCCAGAAGCAGTCACTTACAATCCGTCATTCCCTTACAAAACGTACACACTTATACACTTAGATTCGAGTACCTAACATTTCATACAACCAAGCACGCATAACACTTAAAACGCAGTCATGGCAGAGTCATGTCAACCCTCAGTAATCTTAGTCGAGGGTTGGAACACATAGAATCGCGATTGCACTTAAATCGCCTTATAATCAAAAGTTGGCAAGTTAAGGCCACACGCCAGTGTGCTCTATCCGTGGAGCAATCCAGGCCGTCTGGGGATCCAAATGCCCGTGTGAGGGGTGGCACACGGTCGTGTGTCAGAGGTACATGCCTGTGTGGTGCAGGGACACGGTCGTGTGAACAGGCCATGTAACTCACTGTCTAATTTCAATAAAATCAAGTGCAAGGCAAACACGATCGTGTGAAGGTGTCACACACACATGTGACCATTAGACACGGCCATGTGTCCCATAAAACATGCCCGTGTGGAATCCCTAGGCCCCAAATCAGTCACACGGCCATGTGTCCCAAAACACACGCCTATGTAGAAACCCTAATTTCCCCAAATCAGTCACACGGCCGTGTCGCCAGGCTGTGTGACCCCAAAACTCAGAATCCCTAATTCCCAAATCCACACCCCCGTGTGCCCAAAGGACACGGTCGTGTGAAAATAAACAAAATCCCAAAATCAACCACACGTCCGTGTGGCCAGGCCGTGTGGCACCCAAAATCAGCCGAAAACCCTAATTCAAAATCCACACAGTCATGTGCCTCAGCATACACCCGTGTGGCCATCGGGGAGGCTACAAAACCACTCCAATTCAGCCCCAAAAATGCTATTTTGGCCACCCAAATCGTACCTAACCTTTGCCCTATCAAAGTATACCAGAAAGTGGAGATTTCTCATCACTTCCATCGACTAAAACTCAAAATCCTCTATTTGGCATTCACTCAAGAAAACCTGAATCATAAGTTTGCAAAAACCATTAAGGAAATTAAAAAAAACAATGTAGTCATAGTTTGAATCCCGCACCTGTCTGTCTTTACAATTGGCGAGGATGATGGAGGAGCAAAAATTCCAAAAATCCACAACCCAACCGTTTTAAGAATATTTAGAAAGTAGAAGAAAGGGGAGGAGAGGAGAACGTGAACATAAAAAAGCCAAAAAATATCAAAAGAAAAGAAAAGAAAATTTTAGTTCTTATTCATAAAACTAATAATTTAATAATTTAAATACTTATAATTATTAACTAAAATCAAAATAAAATAAAATACCTACCAAAGTTCACACTAAGACTCGAACTCGAAACCATGAGTTCCTTACCACTCTCTCAACCTCCAAACCAGCAGGTCCAATCTGACACTAAACTGCACAACTTAACTTATGTGCAACCTCCTTGCTGCCATTACACTCAAAACCCAAAACTTCTAGGCCCAAAAATTCAGGCATTACAATAAATTAGTTATTGACTACCACCCGGGAAAGGCGAATGTAGTCACCGATGCCTTGAGTAGGAAATCCCTATTTGCTTTGAGGGCTATGAATACACGGGTGGCTTTGTCCGATGATGGATCCATTCTAGCCGAGTTGAGGGTTAGACTAATGTTTCTTCAAGAGATTTATGAGGCTCAGAAAGATAACAGTGAGTTGCAAGCCAAAAGAGTTCAATGCGAGTCGAGTGTTGAGTCTGACTTTCGGATCAACTTAGACGAATGTTTGATGTTTAAAGATAGAGTTTGTGTACCAAGAAAGGATGAGCTCATTCGTAAAGTTTTGCATGAGGCATACAGTGGATGTTTATCTGTACACCCTGGTAGCACCAAGATGTATAATGATTTGAAGAAATGGAATTGGTGGCTGAGCATAAAGAAAGATATATCTGAGTTTGTGTCAAGATCCTTGATTTGTCAGCATGTAAAGGCCAAACACCAAGTTCCATCGGGTTTGCTTCAACCTATTATGGTGCCTGAGTGGAAGTGGGACTGAATTACTATGGATTTTGTAACAGGTTTGCCGTTGACACTAAACAAGAAAAATGCTGTGTGGGTAGTAGTCAATAGACTTACTAAGTCAGCTTATTTCATATCGGTCCGTGTTGACTACTCACTTGATAAGTTGGCAAACTTGTATATGTAACACCCCTTAACTTGTATCTGTCATCGGACTAAGGTTATGAGGTATTACCGAAAAAATACAACTCAGAACAGACAATCATTTCTTCTCATGCTTCGTAAATTAATCACATCAAATCACTTATCCCATTCAAAATTCGAACATTAATACTCTCAAGTTCATATCAATCGCATATTAAAAATTTATTTAATCATAAAACATTACTTAAATATATTGAACAAACATCAAAACAAATATTTCATAAGCTAAGTATTAAACATATAACTTTCATACTTGCTCATATTAAAACCAAACATATTCATTTCATACATGAGACATTTTAAAATATTACCAATTGATCAAGTATATTTATATGCATTACTATTTCATGCGCCACTCACTATAATATCTTTAAATCATTTTCTAACTTCAAAGACATTCTGTAGCATCTAACCGCATGCTCAATAATCAAACCAAAATACATAAACATGTGCATGTCACTATAATCACATCAAACATTTATGAACATAAAGAACAATTCATAATATACCAAATCGGCATGCTTTATAATCAATCCAAAATACACATATACTGAATCATTTAAGAGAAATAAAGTTACATACTTTTCCATTACAACCAAAACATAATAACATATATATATATATATTTGAACATATAATCTTCTTATACCTAGCATGCATTAAGACATCCGTTAATTCAATTTCGTTGATTTAACTATTACCAAACTTACCATACACTTAGCCATTTTAATTCATTACAAGACTATACGCATAAACTATAATAATTTTAAGCATCTTGAACATAAATAGCAACTAATATTACACTTATTTCATATGCCCAAATACCATAGTTAGAATATGCACACTTAACGAATGAATTAACTACCTATTCGGTTATATAAGAAACCTTTATTACATTATATTTTTTTAATCATGCCACTCACCTTATCATATATATTTAATCATGCACATTGAAAACCGAAACAAATAGTCAAATAACATAACTGAATCGTAAATAGCTTATATCCATCTCCTATTTTAAATCATACACAAACCATACCTTAAATTGCATTTCCAAACAAAGCTAGTCATTACATATTCGGTATTGTATATCATCTAATCCATAGTATATTTATATAATGCTATAAACCAAATATCATGCTTATCATTTTAGGCCATCTCCTTAGCTAATATATATATATATATATATATATACACTTAAATTATCATTTCTAAACCAAATTACCCATTTAAAACATGCCATTTCAACTCAATAATAAAACCACAAATCTTAATCCAATACACACTCGAATATATAATCATTCTTTACCCCATTAATAAGTCAAATATAGATAGTTTTCAACCTCCATATGCATATTTCAATTTATATGTCATAACCCAAACTCACTTAAATACCAAATCCAAACATACCACACATATCATATATATATATATATATATATATAACTCATAACCAAAATCACTTAAACTTAACATTATTTATCTTACTAAAATACATCAAACATACCTCATTTACTCATTGCCAAAACACATGAATAAAACACCACCATATATATATGACATACCATGTGATTACTATCTAAATAAGATTAAACCATGACCAAAATAAACTTAAGCCATAATTAAACCAAAACCAAACACAAGCAAGGAAATTAAGCCATTTTGCATGGCTTTTATACATACACTTTCGAATTAAACAAACTCTAAAGCTAGCCTATACATGCCATAGTTTCAAAGAAATTTTAGCTTATAAAATACCGAAGTTAGTCGATAGTGTGATAGGCTTTGCTGACGATCCCCGAGCTCGTAATGACTTTAAAATCTATAAAATAGAAGTAAATAAGAACACACACAGAGTGAGCTATTTAAGCTTAGTAAGTTATAAGAAAATATATATATCAACTATTGTATATTAACACTAAGTTAACAAAGCCGAATATACATGTTCTCAAATACAAGGTTATCATTTAAATCTTTCATACACATACCATATGGCTAATTGTACAAATACACATGAACTTATATAAATCTCACTATTAAAATCACATATACCCCATTTGGCCAAATATACACAATTACATATGCATTCACTTTTTTCACATTTGTAACTTTAACATTTATACAATCAATTCAACAACTGACTTACCTTATTTTCACAATTTAGTATAAGTACATACCTGAGCCTTTTAATTCGATTTCACATTTGGTCTTCATTTAACATTGCCTGTTGAACCATTTAGAATTAAAAAGGATACGCGAATAATTGAAAAGCTCGTACAACGCCAACGTCCCAGACGTGATCTTACATGTAATCACATATCGATGCCACTGTCCTAGACAGGGCCTTACACGAATCAAATACGATGCTAATGTCCCAGATATGGTCTTACACGTAAAAACAAATCGATGCCAATGTCTCAGACGTAGTCTTACACGAAAACACATATCGGAGATCCTATGTCATGACATATGTATCATGTCTATTCCTAAGGTTCGTACGGGACTTTCGGACGTTGAATCTCGATCGAATCGAACACGAAACATAGCTCCTTTGCTTAATACATATTCGGCCATAAACAAATAAATTCACAAAAATTCCATTCATCATGTAACATATATATATATTATCAAATTTAACGACATTTATATGGTTATTGACTTACCTCGGATATCGACAGACGTAATCGACTACTCGACTACTTTTGACTTCCCCCGATCTAATTTTGTTTTCTTCCGTTCTTGATCTAAATAAATTCAAATAATTTAACCACATATTCATTCAATTTAATCCAAAAACACATAAATGGGAAAATTACCATTTTGCCCTTGACGTTTCACACTTTTTTCAATTTAGTCCCTATTGCATAAAACATAAAATATACAAAGTTTACACATACTATAGTTAGGCCGAATATTCAAAAGCATTATACAAGTCCATATATTTCATTTTTTCACATTTTAGTCCCTCAAAAATTTATTTTTACAATTTAGTCTAAATTACTCAAAATTATCAAAAATCCAAAGACAAAACATGTTAATTCAAAACATATCTTCCATATTCTATCATCAAAAAACAAAAATCACAAGCTATCATCAATGGCATAACACAAAATCATCATCAATTTCAAAAATTTAAGCATGGGTTTTGTACATTTCATAGCAGTGATCTCAAAAACGTAAAAATTATCAAAAATTGAAACCTAAACATACCTTAATCAAGCTAGATAGGTGCTGAATACCCAAAGCTTTTCTATTTTTTTTCTTTTCTCTATTCGGTCATGAATGGATGATAATGGCCTTTTATTTTATGTTTTGTTTTAATATTATAACTTATAATATATTAATATAAATTTTAACTTATAAAATTAACATATAAAAACATATATATAAACACTTAATGCCATCCAATACTTTATAAAATGGGCTAATTGCAACATAAATCCTTCGTATTAAAAAGACAACAATAATTAGGCACTTTCACAACTAACCATCAAATTTTCATTTTACGACATTAAGCCTTTTTATTTAATCGGAACTCAAACAATGAAATTAAAACACGAAAATTTAACACAAGAAAATTCACACATAATAAACACTCAAAATAATTTTAAAATATTTTTCAGACTCGAATTTATGGTCCCGAAATCACTGTTCTGATTAGCATCAAAATCAGGCTGTTACAGTATATTTCAGAGATTGTTAGGCTACGCGGAGTGCCTTTATCAATTATATCGTATAGATATTTGAGATTTACGTCCAGATTTTGGAAAAAGTTGCAAGAGGCCTTGGGCACAAAGTTGAATTTTAGTACGACCTTTCACCCCCAAACCGACGGCCAGTCAAAGATGTTGATACAAGTTCTCGAAGATATGCTCAGATGCTGTGTTCTTGAGTTTCAGGACAGCTGGGAAAAGTACTTACCATTGGTAGAATTTGCCTACAATAACAGTTATCAGTCAAGCTTGAAAATGGCACCTTATGAGGCTTTGTATGGGCGTAAGTGTCGAATGCCTTTAAATTGGACTAAACTTAAGGAAAACCAGATCCATGGGGTTGATTTGGTTAGAGAAATCGAAAAGAAAGTAAAGGTGATTCGAGATTGTTTAAAAGCTGCTTCTGATAGACAAAAATCCTACTCGAATTTGAAGAGGAAAGAGATCAAGTATCAAGTCGGTGATAGAGTATTCTTGAAAGTGTCGCCATGGAAGTGCTTAGATTTGGCCAGAAAGGAAAATTGAGTTCACGATTTATCAGACCATATGATATCACCAAGAGGATAGGAGTGGTAACCTATCGTTTGGCTTTTCCATCTGAATTAGAGAAGATTCATGATGTGTTTCACGTGTCTATGTTGCAACGCTACCGATCAAACCCTTCATATGTGATTACACTAACAGAGGTTGAGATTCAACCTGACATGACATATGGTGAAGAACCGGTCAAGATTCTAGCCCGAGAAGTCAAGCAGTTGAGAAAAAAAGTATAGCCCTTGTGAAAGTATTGTGGCAAAGATAAGGGGTAGAAGAGGCTACATGAGAGCCCGATGAGGCTATGAGGAACCAATACCCAAACCTTTCCATTGGTAAGATTTTTGGGGACGAAAATCCCTAAGGGGGGAGAATTGTAACAGCCCGACTTAGGGCCTAGTCAGAATAGTGGTTGCGAGACCACAAATCTATAGTAGAAATATGATTTTTATGATTTTTATGAAGCTTATGAGGTTTGGCACGATTGTGTGAAAACTTTCATGAAGAAATTTTATTAATTAGTGACTAAATTGTCCATTACTACTAAATTGAAAAGAATAGAAAATATGAGATTCTAGAAGATTTAAGTATGAAATAGAATTATAAAAATTACTAGAGGTCCTTATTTAGCAATTAGACCAATATATTTGATGATGGACAAAAATAGACATGGGAAGGAAAAATCTCAAGAAAGGATCATTAAGTGCATTTTTGTCATTTGGTTAATAAAAGAATAAAAAGGGAAAATAAGTCAAAAATGGTGCCCATCTTCTTCCTCTTGGCCGAAAATCACAAGGAAGACATAGCTAGGGTTTCTTCAACTTCTAAGTTTGATAGTAAGTGCATCCTAGCCCCATTTTTAATGTTTTTCATATTTTTAAGACCCTGTAGCTCGATTTAGCTATTTCTAGCTATATTTTGAGCTAGATTTATGTTCAAAAATTTACCCATGTATGAAATGCATGTATTTTAATGTTTTATGGAAGAATATGAAAGTTTGATGTATGATAAATATCTTTTTATTAGTGATTTTCATGAAAAATGCATAAAAAGAACTAAATTGTAAAAATTGTGGAAATGGTCATACATGAGGAAAATAGTGAAAATTGGATGTTTTTATAGTTGAGAATATGATTCGGCTAGGCTTGAAATGCAAGAAAGTTGATTAAAAATTATTTTACGAGCCTAGGAGAAAAAGTGTATTTATGTAAAAGTTTAGGGGCAAAATTATAATTTTTCCAAAATATGAATTATGATTCGATTTAGTCAATGCATGTATTTAACAAGTGAAATTATTATTATTGATCGAGAAACACGAAGCCCGGATCGAAACCTAGGCAAGAACAAAATCGAGGACTAAATCGAGCACCGATACACATTTTGAGAATCGAGGTAAGTTTGTATGAAGTTAAAGTTTCATAATGTTCATATTTGAAACTATGTAATATGATGATAATGTATGTTATTGCTATGAAAATTGAGTGATAAAGCCTTGATGAGGAAATGGTGAAAATAAGCTAAGTGAAATTTGGATAAAGATTTAGAATAATGAGGATCCTCATGTTATAGCATTGAATAAAGAAGATCCCGTGTAAGACCATGTCAGGGATATGGCCTTGATACCAAAAGATGATTTCGTATAAGACCATGTCTGGGACATGGCATCGACATTTGTGTATGATTTCGTATAAGACCATGTTTGGGACATGGCATCGACATCTGTGTATGATTTCGTATAAGACCATGTCAGGGACATGGCTTCGACATAGAGCTATAAGATCCTGTGTAAGACCATATCTGGGATATGGCATCGGCATCAATAGGTGATCCCATGTAAGACTATATCTGGGATATGGTGTTGGCATCAAAATTTATGCATGATAAGTTTGAATATCCTACAATGATCTGATTAGTTCATGGGCAAAAGAGCTAAGTATGTAAAATGGTTTAGAGCCAAAACTATTTATGAATGACTTTGAGCTTCTTTCATGATTAAGAATGATGAAGAATTGAGTTTATGCTCATGACAATATATATGTTATGTGATAAGTGATACAGGTACCATGAGATAATACAAGTTATAAACCCATAATGTGGCATGAGATGGGTAAGAATAAGTATGAGTAAGCATAGATGAATATGCTTACTTATGTTGTTATTGTTTCAATTGATGGATGAATTTAATGTGAGCAATTATGTTGTTTTATAATTTCATGGAAACTTATTAAGCTATCTGCTTATCCTCTCTTTTCCCTTTTCCTTGTAGTTTAGCCAAGTTAGCTCGGGGATCATAGAACGTCAGAGCCTGGATCACACTATCAACTGTTCTTTTGGTATAGTAAATTTAATTTATTTTGAGTATGGCATGTATAGGAACTTAATCATTTTGTTTCATGTCATATTTGAAGGCCAAAGGGTTGGCTATTAATGTTCTACACTCATTTTGTAAATGACCAAGAAGAATTAGCCAATATTGCCAAGTTTATGTTATAAAGTTGATAAGTTTGATGAATTGAATGTTCATGCAAGAAAGTAAGTAAAATATGGGTGGAATGAATGATAATTTAAGGATTTTTAATAGTTTAATAATTGTCATGTTATGTGCTACTTGTGATGAGATGAATGAGTCTATGTTTCAACGTGGCAAAAAGGCTTGGAAAAGAGCCTCTAAGTGTCCACACAGGTAGACACACGAGCGTGTGTCTTGGCCGTGTGTGACACACGGTCAACCCATATGGGTGTGTTGATAGGCCGTGTGTCCCCTGCATTTTAATTGCAAAAATTCAAATCGTCATATTGGCCAGCACACGGGCGTGTGCCTAGGACGTGTGCTTCTTAAAGGGTTGATGACGTTATAAACTTTATACCCCTAGTTTTCACACACGGTTGAGGACACGAGTGTGTCTAGGCCGTGTGAAGGACATGGGTCATTGACATGGGCGTGTGTCCGGCTGTGTGAAAACCCCTGTAGGTTCAAAATAAAAATAAATTTTACACGGGCTAGGGACATGGGCGTATGAGACTACACGGCCTGCCCACACGGGCGTGTCCCGAGTCACACGAGCATATGACCCCTATTTAGACAAAAATTTCATGGAGAGTAAAAGTTTCTGGTTGAACTCCGAAACCTTTTGGATGTATTCTTAAGGCCTCGTAAGCCCATGAAATGTATGTTAATAGTAAGAAAGAAAAGTTTTAAGATGGAACGAAATTTTATAACCCGATATTACATGTTCAAGCAAGGTTAAGCATGGTAATGCCTCGTATCCAGTCCCAACGTTAGACCCGGGTAAGGGGTGTTATATATGTTGTATAACTTGATATACTTATGTCCTTGATGTTTTTATAACTACTTGATACATGAATGTATGGTACCAACTTAGATGCAAGTGATATGGTTGTGTGATGTAATAGGGCAAATGGCATATTAAGTAAGTTTGTGTAAAGGGTCATGAAGTAGAAGTAACATGTTAAGTTGGCATGGTTTATAAATAGTTGCTTTGGTAATGAATAGTATGAACATTATAATGTGATTGGTCTGTGATAGTTTAGTGCGCTTTCATGAATAACAATGACATATTTTAGTTGTCCTAAAGTGTATTTATAGACTTGTGAACATGTGAGATAAATTGAGTTAGGTACTTGTGTATTTGGGTGAGATACAAGAATGAACTTGGACATTTTTGGTCACACATGGCCTAGGACACAGGCTGACACACGGCCGTGTATTGCACACTATTAAGCACATGGGCGTGTGCTCTGAATGTGTTTAGGTGTATTTTTCACATAGGCTGACACATGGCCTTCGACACAGCCGCTTGAGGGTATTTTGAATGGTACGTGGGCTAGCATACGGCTGTGTGGAATTGTTTACAAAGGTACACGATCTACTTCACGATTGACCATATGTATACCCACACCACACGGCTGAAATGAGTCAATATGACCTAGCCACACTGTCGTGTGAATGTCTTTTAAAATTTTTCATTTTTTTCCTAAACTTTCTGATTTACTTCGAAATGGTCCCTGATTGTTCTTAAATTATTTTTAAGGCCACGTAGGCTCGATTTAGGGCCAATAAGTGTATGTTTTCGACTTGAATTATTTAAAAAAATATTGTTAATTATTCTAGTGAACTTGATGCTATTGTTACTGAATGTTCTGAAACGTGTAGTGATACTCCATAACCCTAATCCTACGATGAAATCAGTTATGAGTGTTACATTTAGTGGTATCAGAGTTACGGTTTAGTCGATTCTCGGGCTGAACGTAACGTGTCTAAAGTTTTGAAATTACATGCCATATTAACCTGAGATAGTGTGATATTGATTGATCTAATCTAACCCATGTTTCCTTGTAGATTTTAATGATGTATCTGAATCTTAATGTGATTAAACTAATGAAGATAATAATAACATTCTGACTACTGACTCTGGTGAAAGTTATGGTATATCGATTCTACAATTGTCTGAAAATGAGGGTAAGAATATTTTCTTATAGATTTAATGAATGTTAATAGAAACTGGTTGTATTACCTTGATGAGGTAAAAATAAAGGTAATATTCTGATTTTTAAACAGTACGTAAGTTATAGTTTATCGGTTTTGTAAATGTCTGATAGTGAAGGCAATATGTCTTTCAATGATTTACAAAATTAATGCTAGTTAATTTAGTGGTCTTACAACCTCTACCCCCAAATATGTTCCTTATGGCATCCTTGGATTCTCAACATACTAAATAGTTTGACAGCTTACGATTAATTAATTAGAAGGTATGATACTGAGGAATTCAAAGGTAAAACAAGTGATGATCTGACTAAGATTGGGTATTGGCTTGGAAATATCCAGGAATTTTAAAGATATGGCTTGTTTCCTTGATGATTATCTCATATGTGCCCTTCTTTGATAAATAGATAGGTTTTATATTTGGTAGTCGACATTAACAGCGATGATACTGAGAGGCAAGATTAACTGGGATTTCTTTAGATTTGCATTCAGAAAGAGAAATGTCATCAAATGTCATCTAGACAGGGAATCGTACAGATCAATTAATATAATCGAGAAATTGTGTCTATGAATAGTGTGAAGCAGTTGTCTACGTCTCGGAAAGGCAAATGCCTATTTAGAGCTATAAAACTAGAGCTAAATGTAGTGGGACTGAAAACACAGTTGTTAGATATAAAGCTTCCACATCTGATATTATTTATGGTACGTTCTTGGAATGATGGAAATGTGCAAGTGTACAAAATCGCAACAAGTAATAAAGTGACAAGTAAATGTCGAGTTATCATACCCACAGGGACTGTGAAAAAATTATTTATTAGTGCAATTAAAAACACTTTGGTGAAGAAAATATTTTGATTTGAGGAGGTGATTAAAAACTAAGATTTTAACTAAGTGAAATAAATAAAATAAAATAAAAGTTCAAATACAAGATTTCAAAAGATGATTTTAATCAAGATGACATAATTGTGCTAGATTAATTACATTTCTTAACTTAGAATTATTGAACTCATATTTATGTTGTTACGAATAAATTCAAGACAACTCGATAATTTGCTAACTTATGAACATACTTACCTACCAAAATCCATTTATCTCTTGACTATATCTCGTGTCAATTCAATTGATTAAAAATATTTACATATTAACTTAAGCTTCTAATCCTATACAATATTTAAAACTAATTTAAAACCTTAAAAATATCTTACATATCATTTATAATTTTCTAAGGTAAATGGTAGGTAAGATCTTAAGGACTAACCTAAATCCAAATGTAAAAACCTTATGGTTTCCTTAAAATATAACACCTACTTAACTAACTTCATGTCAACAATTATAGGATGGAAAATGATAAATTTCCTATTTTAAAACGAATAGTAATAAAATAGAAAAATTAATTAAATTGGCTAAAGTTAATGAAAAGTTAAAACTCTTTCAAAATGACAATAATAAAAAGAAAAATTAAATAATGAAATAAATAAGACATTAACGTGATGATAATAATAATAAAATAATACACCTTATTCATAATACAAAAGAATCAAGGTAACATAAATAAATAATATTAAAATGTATGTAAGAGGAATGTGTAAATTTAAACTTTTAGGTTGAAGTAGTTAAAAAAATCAAAACTTTGTTTTAAAAATTTAAACTTTCCTTTAAAATAACTAGAAAAACAAATTTTATTTTTCAAAATCTAAACTTTCTCTTTTTAAAAAAAACACTATTTTTCTTAAAGATTAAAGCTTTTACTTTGAAATAGTTGAAAAAATCAAAACTTTATTTTTATTTTTCAAAATCTAAACTTTCTCCTTTTAAAAAAAAAACACTATTTTTCGCAAAATGAAGCTGTTATTTAAAAAAGAAAAGCAAGGGGAGGGAAAAGCCGAGATTTTTGGGGGCTCTTAGGGGTGAAGTACCGACGGTCCGATGACATCCCCTTCATCGGAACCCAAGATCTGATCCCTATGACATGCCTATGGCCAAAAATAAAGATAGAAGAAAAGAAAAAAAAAATAGAATGCTTGTAGTTGTTGTGTTTTTTTTTTTTTTTACCTTTTTTGTTTTAGAAAAAAAATAATGAAAAGCCTCCATTTTTTATTTCATTTCATGTTTATATATTGTTTTTTTAATCTTGCTTATTTGTAAATAATAATAATAATAATAATAATAATAATTGTATTTAATAATAGTAATAGTAGTGATGATAGTAATAATAATTTAGGCCTTTGACAAGCCCAAAAAGGAAAGAAGAAAAAAAAGAAAAGAAAAATAAAGGTCTCAAATAGACCAAAACCGGGTGGGCTTTGAACGCCCAGAGAGAACAAAATTTAAACGGGCCCTCAATTGAGGAAGTTTTAGCTCATGAGGAGTTGTTGTGGTTTCAAAAATCCAGAGCAAAATGGTTAAAAGATAGGGATAGGAATACATCCTATTTTCATAGACATATGTTGGTAAGACAGAAGCAGAATAAAGTCGAGGGTCTTCTAGTGGATAATGAATGGTGTTTTGAGGAGTATGTGTTGAAACAACATGTGGTGCAATTCTTTAAGGAACTTTATACCATGGACTATGTGATTAGTGATGTTTTCCCTTGTCGAGGTAAATTTCTTGTGTTTTCCTGTGATGAGACGAAGGCTCTTATTTTAGTGGTTTCGGATGAGGAAGTACGTAGAACAGTGTTTAGTATGGCTCCTTTAAAGGCCCCCCAGAGTGGATGGGATTCAAGCTAGTTTCTTTCAGACTCAATGGGAGATTATGGGACTATCGGTGTGTTCTTTTGTGAGATACAGTTTAGGTGGGTTGCTGTTGGATTCGAAATTGAACATAACGTTACTAGTTCTTATCCTGAAGACACCGAATCTGGAGAGAATTAATCAATTTCGGCCTAGAAGCTTGTGTTCAATGTTGTATAAGATTCTTATGTAGACAATTGTTAACGGAATGTGACCTTTAATGGTGAAATTAATAAGTTGAACCAATCAAGCTTTATTCCAGGTAGAGATATTGTCGATAATATTATAGTGGCGCAAGAAGTGGTGCACTCTTTGAGGAACTTTCAAGGAAACAAATGTGATATGATCATGAAGATAGACCTAGAAAAGGCTTATGATAGAATCAGTTGGGATTTTCTACGAGATACTTTGTTAACGATAGGATTTCCTGAACAATTAATTAGTGTTATATTGTATTGCGTTTCTTCTACTTCACTCTAGGTATTATGGAATGGGACTCTTACTGACGCTTTCCAATCGTCACATGGTATAAGGCAGAGTGACCCTTTATCGCCCTATCTTTTTGTCCTTTGTATGGAGAGGCTTGGGCACCTTATTGATGAGGTGACCGTGAATGGGAGTTGGAAGCCTTTGTTCCTTTCAAGAAGAGGGCCCGCTTTGTCTCATATTTTCTTTGCTGATAACCTTATATTTTTTTTGTAAAGCTATTAGGGATCAAGTTGTTGTGGTGAGTAGTATACTGGAAACTTTCTGTACTTTTTTGGGCAGAAAGTTAACAAGTCCAAGTCGTAAGTGTTTTTCTCCCCTAATACTCCTAGTTTGGTTATTGAGGTGATTTGCGAGAGTGTGCGATTCAACCGAGTGGATGATCTTGGATGTTACCTTGGTATGCCATTGTTTCATAACAGGGTTACTGTGCAATTGTTTCATAACAGAGTTACGGTGCATACTTTCAACTTTATTGTAAGCAAGGTTAGGCAAAAACTGTCTGGATGGGATGCAAGGAAACTTTCGCTAGCAGGACGAATAACTTTGGTTCGGTCAGTTCTTCTTTCTATTCCTAACTACTTTATGCTTACTGCTCGGGTGCCTCTTTCTGTATGTAATGAAATTGAAGGACTTGCTCATAATTTCATCTAGGGAACAACTAATAATACAAGGAAAATTGCGCTTCTTTCTTGGAAAGATTGTTGTCAGCTTTTAGATAGTGGTGGACTGGGTTTGCGAAAGTTATGTGATCAGAACAAGATTTTCTTAATGAAGCTTGGTTACCATCTGCTTGCGAATACTAAGTCTCTATGGGTTTAGGTGTTAAGGAAGAAATATAATATACAAGGGGCACTTCCAACCTCTATCTCTTGAAGCAACTGTTCAGTCATATAGAAGTCATTAACACGAGTTTGGCTAGAAGTTATGGGTAATGTTTTTTGGTCAATTGGCGATGGCTGTATGATGAATTTTTGGAATGATGTATGGGTTAGGCAGATGGGTCCCTTACAAGATATTCTTGGAGGATCAGATCAACCTGATAACACATTGCACGTTTTTGACTTAATGACTGAGAATGGTATTTGGGATTAGGATAGTCTTACTAATCTCGTTCCACTCTTCATTATTCAACAGATCGCAGCGATCATACCCCCATCTGATGTGCAGGACAGATTGCTTGGCTTGGAAATGAATAGAAAAGGATGGTTTCTCATCATCTGTGACTTATAAGAATCTCTTTAGTCGAGTTTCTGATGATGATGCTATTTGGAAGATGATTTGGAGACTTCTAGCGTCTCAAAGGGTACATGTTTTCTTATGGCTTTTATGGCATGATAGATTATTGAAAAATAATGAGAGAAGACATAAGCATATGACAAATGATGATCTTTGTCCTTTGTGTACGGATAGTTTGGAGACAGGGATTCATGCTTTTCGGGATTGCACTTTTGCTAAGACTGTATGGCGAATAGTGGTTCCTCGACAAGCCCATAATATTTTCTTTTCTTTGCCAATGAAGGAATGGTTAGTTTGGAACTTACAGGATAAAGGTAATCTTTATTGTGAAGAAATGGAGTGGCAAACACTTTTTGTAATCTTGTGTTGGCTACTTTGGAAGAATAGAAAAGAGTGTGTGTTCTCTAATAATCACAGAAATATCAGGGCTATTGTGGATGCCGACTACATGTGGGCTAGGAGTTATCGGGATTTGGATGTGTAGATGAAATCTTTGGGGACAATGGGGAGTCTTTCGAGTTGGACTCCTTCTGTAAAGAGTTGAATAAAACTCAATTCAGATGGGCTGTGTCGAATTTGGAACGAAGGGCTTTTATTGGGGGTGTTCTTAGAGATTCAAATGTAAATTAGTTATGGGGATATGCGATGAGTTTCGATAACGAGTTAGTCTTTAAAGTTGAAACAAGAGTGATGTTGAAAGGATTATTCTTAGCTTGGGATAAAGGGTTTCAGAAAGTTGAAGTTGAGTGTGATAATGCTTTGTTGGTTGAATTACTTTTGTCTGGTAGAGGAGCTAGTAGTAGTTTAGTGGAACTGCGGCTATTACATCAAGTTTTGTATCGGAAATGGGAGATTCGTATCCGACATATCCTCGAGAACTCTTAATGGTGTTGCTGATCATATGACTAAATGTGCTAATACAAGTAGTTCTTTGAAACGTTTATTTAAGTCACCACCGGTTTCGGTCATAAACTTGTTGGAAGATATCACAACATATCTATTTCCCCTTAATTACGATTTTATTTAATGTAATCACTTAATCCTATCCTTTTCTACTAAAAAACAAACCTTTGAATAAGAAATTTTCTTTAATTTTATATGGAACTAACATCAAAATTGAACAAATTTCAATAACGATGATCATACTTAGAGAATTAAGCCCCCAATTGTTTGGAATGAATAACAGACGTAGGGCCTCAGCTTGATTAGATGTAAAACAATAAAATCATTATATGAAGCCCACCTGCCCCAAATCAAAATCAGTTCACCAAGTCAATACACTTCAACAAGGACAGGTGTTATCAATAGCAAACTTATGGGGTTTTAAATTTCCGGATCGCACAATCAATTAACTATTATTTTTTTTATTTTAAATAGTTATAATTTAATCATTCATATTATATAATTTAAATAATTTATGTTAAAATTACAAACAATAAATTAATGTGACAGTTAAAAATAAATATAATAATAAATTTAATTTTTAATTTTTACATATTATATTAATTTAATCATAATTTTAAAAATATCTCTCAAAATTTACAAATAATATCAATTTAATTCTAATTCTAAAAATTCAAAAATACATAAATATTATTTCAAAATATAATAATAAATTTAAATTTTATAATAATATTAATATTAAATAAAACAAGAATCCCCATCCCTCTCCTTCTCTTCCTCCGCCACCGGACCTCCCATTTTTTAAACAATCCAAAATGCCTTTGCTGTTCTCTTTATCTCTAATTTCCTTTACCCATTTTTTTTCTCTTCTTTGTTTCTTCTAAATAAACAAAAATTAAAAATTAAAACAATCTTCCAAAAATTTATTTCAATTTAATTTTTGGGAGACAAAATAAAAAGAGCAGCAACTTTTAATCCCTTGAATGGGGTGAGGGAGTGAGTACGATGGTGGGAGAGGTGGGATGGGAAAGAAAAGAATAGTTAAAATGATCGAACTGTTTAAATTGTAAATTTTTTAGTTTAAATATAAAATAAAAAAATTTTATAATTGGACAAGTGTACCTATTTATATTTATTGAAAAGGAAAAGGGAAAGGTGGACACGTGGTGAAGTCTAAAACCCCAAGATATTATTACATTTATACAGAAGTAAAAGATTATCCAAATAAAAATGGAACCCCATTAAAAAGGAGGGTCTCAAATTAATAAATTAAGATCACCGTCCAGAATTTAGACGTGTTTTACAGGAATCTTCCGTTTCTGGGGGTTGATTATTCTGAAGACCAAGCTCGTCACCGCCTTTAAATTAATTGCGTGTTTCATGTGCTTCAACTGTTTTGTCGCTTAACATCTATAATTCTAAAGCAAAAGCAAAAAGTTTTCAACTCACAATTTCCTATTGCCTAAACTACTGATTTTTTTTCACGTGGAATCTCAACTGGAATGAATATTCTTGTCGCCAGATTCACATTGTAAGTTGATCCCATTTTTCTCTCCTTTTTTTTTAAAATTAATTTTTCATTGCCAGTGTTGTTAGATTTCTGCTCGGATGTTCATGCGTTTCTGTTTCTGGGGTTTCTAGTCTACGCCTTTATCTTTTGATCAGAACATTTTCTGCTGGCCTGGGAATTTGGATTTCAGATTTTAAAATGGTGCAAATTCGATGATAAAAACTTATAATAAATATAATTTGTCGATTTTTTGGAGTGGTGAATTTGAAATACATGTAGATAATTATGATATTGAATTTCATATTTTCATAGTTTATATAACAAATGAAATTTGAATTCAAATATTCAATTTCTTGTTTCAAAGATGGATTGCGGTTCCAGTTGATCTTGGATTTTGCTGAGAACCATTTACTGCTAAGAAGTTGTCATAGTTTCATTCATGCATAAATCTTTTATGTGGCATTTTTTTAGGAGATTAGCTTTATTTGATTAATTGTTTCAAGGGTTTGTATTTGGGAATTATCGTTGGTTGAATTTGATTGCAGGAGTCTTTCCAAGGTTTCCTTGTAAACATATACTTTCTTTGAGAGGTGTACTTTCAGTTAACCAGCTAATGAAAAGCTATATTGCCATGACTCTTTATTTTTTATTAAACCATATTTAGACACTGGTAAAGTGTATAGATCCTCATAAGATCTTCTAAATACATGAAAATCTTGGAAAAATATTGAACATATTTGTATTGGATGTATACTCGCGTCCGACAATCACACCAAATCCAAGTAATATAGATGAAATTAAAGATACTTTGTAATGTTTTTGATCCAACCTGAACACTGAATCCAAATATGATTTCTTACTTATGTTTATGTCCGAAGGTCCTAGGTTACAGATACAACACATAAATCCTAAAGAGTGTAGCGTGTGTGATTTGCTAGTTTAACTAAGGGTCTGTTTTTTCTTATCTTTGGTAAATAGGATCTATTTTGCTTCGACTCTTTAACTTTTGTTGAAATATTGATATCCATGTCGGACATATTTTTGGGGATGAGAATGATGATATGATCCTCCAAAGACCTCCCAAATAAATGGAACAATGTAGAGAAAATGAATATCATGTGTTTAGGACACATACTTGTCCATCACTCTCACCTGAGTCCGAGTAACGTAGCATAGAATGACAAATTTACATTTAACCTTGATAGATAAGCTTTTGTTCTATGTATATCTTTCATCCTGTACTTAGTTGCATTCAAGAAATTGATACCTAAGTGCCTTTGTTACTCTGACTCGGATAAAGGTGCATTCAGTTTTTTTTAATGAAGTCTTGAGGGATTGTATTTCCATACCCATATCCAAAAATGTGTCAAATATGGGTATTTTAAGAAAAATGAAGAGGCAGAGTAACAAAACTAAGTGCTATCCGCTGTTCCACTGAAAATTTCAGAATTTTTGGAAGGAGAACTTTTTTTTTTTTTTGAAAAAAGAACATATCTTTTAATTGGTAATGGATTAACATTTGTATTAATGTTCAGATTTCACAGGTGAGAATGGAAGGGAAAAGAATAAGCTTAGATACTCCCAGGAATGGAAAATTCAAGGTTCTTGATCCAGCATTTTCTGCATTTTTAGTTCAACTTCCGAGCAAACTTCAAAACTGCCTTAAGGTTAGTCATATCTCTTATTTAACGGATGCCATGCTGATAGATCAGTTTTTTTTATTAGACTTTGATTGAAAAAATTCCTTTTTTTTATTTCTTACAGTCACAGCTCAAGAGATTAGCCAAAGATGGTGACAGAATAAAACCGTTGAACTCTTTTATTGAGAAGAAGAACGGTTTATCTTCCGGATTGCAGATCAATCTAGAGAAACAATTGCAAGCTTGGAGAGAAAATCCTTCATGGGTTAATCCACCTCCAGAAATAGAGGTAAGGAGTTATTGGGAAATTTTATGGTTTCATTATGAAGAATGCTACTAGTCTCATCCTCTGTCCATAACATGGTGTCTGGACATAGGTATTGGGATATGATCCTCCAAAGATTCTCCAAATACACAAACCTGCTCACATCCGAGTTTGAGTAACAAAGCATGATACTTTTGTAGTACTATTTCATTCGTAAAAGCGACATTGAAGTAAAACCTTTGTTTCTAATCATAAAAGATAATTATATATCCAATGTTTACACCACATTGCTGTTACTTACTTTCTTGGGCTTCATTGGATATTTTATCCTGATGATCGATCAGTTTGCTAAGTACTAAAATTCTAATGCTCGGCAGGTCAGTGTAGCAAAAGGTTCTCTTTGCTACCTTAAGGCAACAATTGATGTCGGGTTGCCCCCTGATGCTGTGTATAATATTGTCACTGATCCTGATAACCGGAGAGTTTTCAAAAACGTTAAGGTGAGTGTACTAGTTTCACCCACAATAATAAATCAGAAGTTTTGTATCATGTTACAATCACCCTATTTTGCTTCCACTCTTTATTTTTTCCCAAATCACCCATGTTTGACAAGTTTTCAGATGTGGTTACGAGGATATGATCCTCAAAAGACCCTTCAGTGCGTGAAAGAATTTGAAACACACTCAAGTCTGAGTAACATACCAACTATCCTTATGAGGGAATGACATCCCCATAGCTTCAATGTTTGGAGCAGTTTTAGAAGTTTTGGTTTTTAGATTTTTCGACCTGATCTTTGGTTTCAGGAAGTGCTATCAAGAAAGGTTTTAATCGATGAAGGTCAAAGACAGGTGGTTGAAGTGGAACAAGCAGCTTGGTGGAGATTCCTTTGGTGGTCAGGAACCATCTCAGTTCATGTTCTAGTGGATCAAAACAGAGAAGATTACTCGGTATGGATTTGTTTTTCCCAGATTATTTGCTTTTATAGATTCCATGAGTGGCTTCTCCAGACTTATGTTTTTGCTGGGCCGAGTTTGTAGTTTGAGTTTGTTACTTTGACTTCTCATATTTCTCGAAAGTACCCGTCTCCGAGGCAAAGTGTCTAAGTGACACGATTATGGAGATATGATTCTTCAAGAATTCCTCAAATACACAGAAAACCTATATGTGACTAAAGACCCGAGTCCAAATAAAAAACCTATATCTGACTAAAGACCCGAGTCCAAATAAAACTTATCTTGGTTGGATTACTCAATGCATAAGTTTGCAAAAAGATCGCGCATGGATTACTAGTGGTTAAGTCTTTAGTTCTAATGATCATGGTTAACAGATGAGGTTCAAGCAAATGAGCACCGGATTCATGAAAAAATTCGAAGGTTACTGGCGAGTCGAACCGTTTTTTGTCGATGAGAAAACCTGTTTTCCTTTCAAACCTAAAACATGGGCGGAGTATTGTTCGTGTACTGGAGGTAAAGGAAGGATTGGATCAAAGGTGAGCTTAGACCAACTAATTCAACCAGCCATTGCACCTCCTCCGCCCATTTCATGGTATCTAAGTGGAATACCTGCAAAAACCACTGAGATGCTGATAAATGATCTACTTGCCGAGGCCGACAGACTCAAGGGCGGCCGTGACTCGGAAATTTCAGAGGAGCTTCGGTTATCGAAGGAAATAGGTGGACACCATCACCAACTCGAGCAGGTCCCTGACATTAAAGAAAGATGGAAGTCACATAGGAGAAGCAGGAAGCTATCGCGGCATCGTAGGAAGCTGTTGACGGAGGAATCCTCGAGTTCTTGATTTGTTCGAATTCATTTGTATTTTGTCGCATCAGTATTTTTTATATGAAATTTGTTCAACAATATTGTAATTATATTTCCATTTTAACGTAATCTCAGTTTTAAATCACTGATGGATAGACTTGTTAATGGGCTAAATAACTCGTCCGAACTTAAAAGACTTCTTGAGAAAGTTTGGATAATAATATTATGTTTGAAAAATAAGTATAAGTGAAAATATGGGCTTATTTAAAGTATAGGTCAGAATTTAACTTAGATATTCAATGTCTAAGTTTGATTTGATTCATATTTTAATTTGTAATGTTTTATATTATTATATTTTATATATTATATAATTTATAACTCATGAAAATTAAATTTATAATATTATTATAATGTAAACATTAAAAATATTAAGATGATCATATATAAGATTTTAATAAATAAATATATATAATTATTAAATATTAAATTAAAAATAAAATAAATACATTTTTAAAATTTATTTGAAAATTAATATGATCAAGTTTAAAATGAGTTAGAATTAACTATTTACAAATATGAATGGATTTAAATAAAATTTTAAGCTCAATTTTGGATTGAGTCAAGCTTAAATAAACATAAAATGTGCAAATATTATTTTCAGATTCAATCCATGATCACATGTACTTATGAATAAAGAGATAGATATCTCTACTTATAATAATTTATAAAATATATAATAAAAATTATAAAATTATTTAAGTATAAATTAATATATATGTTCGATGATTTAGATGGAGATAAAACGAAATGTTTATTATTATTATTATACATAAATCAATTCCAAAATCAGACATATATATAAAAGGATGATTAGGGCCAAGTAAAGGAGGTATCCATGTCCATAACTTTCCTTTGCCTGCTCCTTTGACCGCCTTTATTATTTGTTTGTTGCCTTGTCTCACCATGACAATAACGAAATCCTACATCAAAATTTGAATATCATTGAACGCTGGGGTAATCTTATAGTTCATCGTTGATTTTCCTTCGGTAATATTGCTCAATTTCCTTTCCCTGTTTATTAACCTACACTGTCAAATTTCTTACTCTAAGCGTATAAATTAGAATTGTATGAACAAGAACAATTCTAGCTTGAAATTGTGGTTGTGGGTAATGTAAATAAATCTCATATTGGTTGTGTATAGGTTGATGAAAGGTTGATTTGTGTTCGTGTTTATTTTTGAATAAAATTTTTATATTATATTTCAGAAAAAAAAAAATTTGGTCAACGGAAAATATTTTTTCTTAAAACTATTTTTAGAAAATTGTATCTGCCAATTTTACCTTTTTGCCCTTACATTTTTACTATTTTGCCTTTCAACTAATAGTACAAATAAGAGGCTATCTTCCTCATATTTCACACAACAAAAAAACATAACTTCTATCATTCTTCTCGTCTCCCTTATTCTTTTTTTTCTAAAACTTTGTTATTTTACTAAAAATTACATTAGAAAAAGTTTTGTTTAAGAGTTTGGGTTTTAAGACCCCTCCAAACTTTTTTGAGAATTGATCCTAGTGTCGTTTTTTCAGCTAAATTTTTCGACCACCTTTCTCATAAATTTAAAAAAGAGCAACACCAATTAAGTTTCATCTTTCCTTATTCGAGTGTACGAATTTGGAAACATTGTGTTAACCTTGGGGGCAATGTCCATTTCCGATTACACCGATCAGGGGGAAATCGCTTCTAAGGTAGTGGTTTTTCACGGCACAATATTTAT
Source organism: Gossypium rotundifolium (assembly GCA_025506655.1). Taxonomy (NCBI): domain Eukaryota; kingdom Viridiplantae; phylum Streptophyta; class Magnoliopsida; order Malvales; family Malvaceae; genus Gossypium; species Gossypium rotundifolium. Next base: position 54,809,397 of record CP106726.1, on the reverse strand, counting down.
TTATTTATTTATTTTTCCTTTACTATTTGTACTTGTCAATGCTAATGTCTTTGTTTTGCAGTAGTAATTTCCAACAATTTAGAAGCGATACTTACTACTGTAGAAACAATGTCTCTCATCATTAACAACTACATCTCGAATCTATCCAAACTCAAACCACTAGTGCACCTAATTGAAGATCTATATGAGGCGATCATCGCTATGGTCTCTAAGGTCAACCTGGTAAAAATGACATTGAGTGGATAGTAGACATAGGTGCTTCTAAACATTTCTGCGCCAATAGAGAGATGTTCACCAAATTTGAGAATGTTGTTGAAGGTGAACAAGTCTATATGGGTAATTCAAGCAATTCATAAGTACTCGGTAAAGGAAATATTTTACTTAAGCTTACTTCTAGAAAAATACTTGCTTTAAATAATGTTTTGTATGTTCATGCTTTACGTAGAAACTTGATTAGTTGTGGACTTCTGAATAAGACAAATATTAAACTAGTATTTGAATCTGAAAAACTTGTACTTTCTCATAATGGAAACTATATAGGAAAAGGTTTCCTAAGTGGAAGGTTGTTTGTGATTGAGACTGTGTCTAATGTTTCTACTTCTGCTTACACTATTGAGTCTCTCGATATGTCGCATGCTAGATTAGGACACGTGAACTTTTACTCCCATAAAATGCTTAAATAGATGAAACTGCTTCCTAATCCAGATAACAACAACTTTAATAAATGTGAAATCTATGTTGAATCAAAGCATACTAGACCTCACATCAAACCTGTTGACGATAGGCAGACTGTACTTTTAAAGTTAATTCATACAGATTTAATAGACTTTAGAAACACATAGAGTAAATGAGGAAAATGCTACATATTACCTTTGTAGATGATTTTTCTAGATACACAAAGGTTTATCTCTTATGGTCAAAAGATGAAGTTGATAAATCCTTTTCTTCTTTATAAAATAGAAGTAGAAAATCAACTTGATAGGAGAACAACATCAGTTAGATATGATAGTATAGATGAATATAGCACTAATTTCCTAAAAGAAGTATGTGAGAAACATGGCATAATACATGAGACCACTGCCCCTTATACTTCGTAACAAAATGGTATAGCTGAAAGAAAGAATAGAACTTTAAAAGAAATGACCAATGCCTTACTTCTAAGCATTAGCTTGCTTGACAATATGTCGGGGAGCCGTACTTTCTGCAAAACACATTCTTAACAGGGTGTCTCATAAAAAATTAGACTGCACCTCATATGAATTATGAAAATGTTATGCCTTTAATCTACAATACTTGAAAGTATGGGGGTGCTTAGCTAAAGTAGGTCTACCTGCTTTTAAAAAGAACACCATCGGGTCTAAAAATTTTGATACATTTTTTATTGGTTATGCTTTAAACAGTGTGTCATATAGATTTATATCCTTGCGTGATCATTTTATTTGTAAATCTAGAAAAGTTGTTTTCTTCGAAAAAAATTTCCTTTAAACAAATTTGTTATAATGCATGACATATAGTTAGATGTGTCGAAACCATTTTTAAAATCGGTTTTTTAAAAATGGGGGTCGACTTTTAAAAACAAAAATGAGAGTCACCACCAATCCCTTTTTACTTAGGTGTGACTGTATCACCTTGTAAAACGTTTTAATTTAAAACATTTGATTTTGGTCTACGAAAAATAAGAAAACGAGTTCGGGAGTCGGTTACGTACGATGAAGGGTTAACACCCTCGTAACGCCCAAAAATTGGTACCTAATTGATAGAATCATGTCCAAATGTTTGAAATTTAAAAAGTTTTAAAATAAGATCCTTTATTAGAAGAAAAACCAAGACTTACCTATTTCAAAGAAATAAAAATACCATACCCAATAAGTTAGGATACAACATCTCACTTTTGAATTCTCAAGAATAATTTGTTTATTTGAAATTGATAAGCTTCAATTTTGAAAATGGAAGGATATCTAATATTTTGAGTTTTACAAGAAAAATCACAACCCAATAAGTTAGGGCAAGATTCTTTTCAAAGATTCCAAATATCACATATCACCGTTAAAAATATTTAAAAAAATCTTTAATGAAAAGATATTAAAAATGATATGAGTAAGACATTGTAACATATATATATCAATTGCAATTCTACGAATTTAACCATAAATAATAAAAGAATAATAACATGAATAAATATAGCATTATATTAAGCAATAATAAACAATTAAGATAGCAAAAATAAATATGAGATACAAAATAAATATCAATTGATAAAAATTTACATTTAAACAAAAAAAAAGAACGATATATTTAAACATTTAAAAATGATTTTTAATATATATATAATAATAATAAAATTTTAAAAAATAATGTAATAAATAATATACTAATTATAAAATAATACATCATATAAATAATATTAAACCATATAAAATAAGTAGTAATAATTATATATATATATATATATATATATATATATATATAATAAATATACGAATTGTATACTATTTACAAAGTTAATAAGATAATAAAAATCATATAAGATAAAAATAATATAGTATTAGAAAAATAAAAAAAAACAAAGAAGAAAGGATTAAAAATAAAATTAAAACGCAGATCATATTATAAGGATTAATATAGCAATTATTCCAAGTTTTAAAAACAGCATCGTTCTGATTTTCGGCCTTTAAAATTGATCGAGGGACTAAATTAGAACAAAAAAATAAATTTAGGGTTAATTTAATAAAAAATATAAATTTAAATTGGATTAAATTAAAATAAGCAAAATTACAGAAGGATTAAAACTAAAAATTTCCCCTTTTCATAAAACACGTAGATCCTGAGGGCCGAGTCGGGTCAACACGCGGATTCTTCCCCTGAACGACGTCGTTTTGCGCTTATTAGTTTAAGCGAAAACGAAGTCGTTTTATCACGGCTATATAAGTTTTAAAAAAAAAAAGCTAAATATCATTTTAAAACTATGTTAAAAAAATTAAAAAAGGGTTGTCTGAAAATCCTCCCTCCTTTGTTTTTAGTCATTTACCGGATTTCGCGCTACAAGCTTCACGCGCCTCCATGGCCGGTGGCCGAAGGCTGAAAATCTCATTTTTTTCGAGCACGAATCAAACGGTAAGTTCTCTTTTATCCCTTTTTATTTAAAAATATGCACATATAAAAAAATAAGATTATTTCCTTTTTTGTGCAGATTGGAGGCATAGAACGTGGCGGCGAATGGGGCTCGCACAAGTTGCGGCGTGACTTGCGGCTTAACCTGTAGTGTTTGCTCTTGTGGCGCGAAAGGAGCAGGGGTGTGAGGCTGCACACTGGCGGCGTGAGGAAAAGGGTGTGCGGCGCCTAGGGTTTCTTTTGAAACCTTAGGTCTGAAATCGTTTAATTGTTTGGGCCCTTTGGGGCTGTCTTTGTTTTGGGTCTTGTGTGTTGGGTTTAGTCTGGGTCTGGGTTTATTCGGGGTTTTGGGCTAGTCTGGTGGGTAGTCTGTTTAGGATTGTTTTGGGTTATTGAATCTGGGCTTGTAACTAGTTTTATACTGGGTTGTAAAATGGACATTATTTTTTTTTTTTGGTTTGCTTAAGCCCGGGCAAAAATGGGCATTTACAGCTGCCCCTCTTTGCTCATTGTCGTGTAACGAGAATAGAGCAAATACTATAAAAGGACCAATTTTGTCCAGTCTTGGCCAAACTTCGACTTCTTGATCCTCGTCTTCTTCAAATGGCTTCCAATCCGAACTGCATCTTCAAGGGTACTGGAACTTTATCTTGATTTTAGTAAGTTTGATAGTTTCAACTTCATGAAGGTAGTATCCACTATCTTTTGATCTGTTCCACTGCAAATTCAGGGAAATAAAATCTGATGTTTTTGATCTGCTTCCAACAAACTCAGGAATTGCCAGATCTGCTATCTTCAATCTGCTCCCTACAAGCTCAGGGATTGCTAGATCTACAATCTTCAGTCTGCCCTACTATTATCTCGAGAGGACAAAATCTGAACTTTCAGTTTGCTTCCTTACTATCTTAGGAAGACTTTAATCTTCAGTTTGCTCCACTAGGGAACAAAATTTGAACTTTTCAATTTGCTTCCTTACTAACTTCAGGAAGACTTCAATCTTTAGTCTGCTCCACTACTATCTCGAGGGAACAAAATCTGAACTTTGTGGTTTGCTTCCTTACTATCTCCAGGAAGACTTCAATCATCAGTTTGCTCCACTAATATCTCTAGGGAACAAAATATGAATTTTTTGGTTTGCTTCCTTACTATCTTCAGGAAGAATTCAATCTTCAGTCTACTCCACTACTATCTCTAGGGAACAAAATCTAAACTTTTTGGTTTGCTTCCTTACTATCTTCAGGAAGACTTCAATCTTCAGTATGCTCCACTACTATCTTGAGGGAACAAAATTTGAACTTTCAATTTACTTCCTTACTATAGAAAGACTTCAATCTTTAATTTGCTCCACTAACATCTCTAGGGAACAAAATCTAAACTTTTGGTTGTTGCTACACCATCCTCTGAGGGACATGTCCTGTAGACTCGAATGTATTATGGATGACATTTGCATGAATGCAAAATGTCATGAGAATGATCTCATTTTTTTAAATGTATAATGATTAGGATATAATAATCGGAATGAATCTAATGATCCTAACTAAATGATATTAAGGATGACATTTGTATGAATGCAGAATGTCATAAGAAAGATGATTAGGATGCATGATCGGAATGAATCTAATGATCCTAACTAAATGATATTAGGGATGACATTTGCATGAATGCAGAATGATTTCCTCTTTTCTTTTTTTCTTTTTTTCTTCTCTTTTTTTTTTTTAACAACGATTAAGATACAATGATCAGAATGAATCAAATGCTCCTAATTGAAAATGTGAGAATCATCCCTATGGGTTGTCATTGCTCATAATTCATTAAAGTTCTATCACTGATGTGCTACCATGCTTTCTCGTTTAGCTGGTATCATAGACAGAAAACACAAAGAAACAATCATTCTACTCAGCAAGGTTGCCTCGCTGTAATTTCAAAGTCCTTTTTCTTGAACCTTAGGACATAAAAATTTATACCTCCCACAGCAACTTCAGGGGAATAAAATTTGGTTTCTTCCATCCATCCAGTTATCACTTAAAGGTATGGAATTTTCAATCAACTTGGTCTGTTACATTATCCCCTGAGTATAATGACCAGATGCATGTATGTAAGGTATTTTCTTTTCCTGGGAATGATCCTCTTTTACACTTGGTTTGACATTGTTCGTCATAGTATCACCGACGAAATGTCCTATAAGATTATGAAGAAATAATCATCCTTCAATATTTCCCAACCCTTAGGTTTGGTGAGTTCTGAACAATAGTCATGTTTCAGATTCCTCATATTATTTAGAAACTTCTAGAGTAATATGTGAAACTCCTTTTATGAAAGTATTATTAGTCCATAATTATTATTTCAATATATAATTCTTGAAAAAGGTCACAAAAATGGACGAGAAAGAAATTAATCAGGAGCATAGCTCGCACAAATAAGTTAATCAAAAATCACCAAGAAAATTGATTTGGATGTATCTTGAAAAGAATAAAGCAATCAAAGATTCAAAAATGAGTAAGATAGAAGCTAGGTGCCCCAGATATCGCAGCCTGAGCTTCTCTGTTCAAACTTCTTGAGGACCATCTTAAACTCGATATATGTTTAGGGGATCCGGAGTACTTTCTCAATGCCTCAAGACGTAACATACTTTATCATTGCTAATTCAGACGTAGCAAGACTACTGTATACCCCACTTCTTGGTTAAAATTTGAGCCGCCCTTTTCGGGTTTTCAACTCAAATCCCCTTTGGTCTCAAAGTGCCCTTTGCGGGTTTTCGCCTTGGCCTCTCCTTTTCTTTTATGCGCCATTTATGGGTTTTCACCTTGATCTTTCCTCTTTCAAGTAAAGTGCCTTTTGACTAAACCTGAATTCACCAGATTGGGCAAGTCTTCACCAAATATCAATGCTCCTCTAGAACAGGTCCTACATAAGTCCTTCCAGTTTGGCATATATTTTCCTCTAAAATCGTTTTGTAGAAGAAAAATCTGTTTCAACATCAGGTCCCCATTGTGGAATTCTCTAGGATGAACCTCTTTGTCGTAAGCTGGCATCATCCAATCGTGATGGATAGCTTTTAACCTTTCCTTCGATTAGGTTCAATTGGCAAAACGCTTAAGTTCCATAATGGGTAAGGTGTTGCCCCAACGAAGGTTCTGGCCAACGTTCGATAATCATAGAGAGTAGTGATAGCTTCTTATGCCAATCTTTACAAGTTTTAGCCACCTTTCTTCTTCTTTTTTTGGCAACTTTTGTTGCACTGTGATATACTGCCTGATCTTTGGACAAACTGTAAACTTTGATTTTGTACAGTTATTTAAACGCGATCTTTATGGCACTCTGCTAGTATCTGATCCTTTTTTTTTTTTTTTTGTTTTTTTGTTATTGTTTTGGCAATTTGATAGCTATCAACTTTGTAACATTAGCATATGAAGTTACTTCCACCCTCTTAGTGAAGTAGACGACGACTATGATGGTAAATCGATGACAACTTGAAGCTTTTAACAAGATTGGACCCATAATATCCATGCCCCACATATAGAAGAGACATGAATCTCATCTTCTTCAATTCAGTATTTATGGTATGACTGATGCAATCTCTTTCCATGATAGACCAACAGTGCCACATCCTCTTGTTTAGCTCGCGTCTTATTAGTCCAGGCATATCTTGATATGATCGTACGAAAACATCTTTGAATTCTAGAAATTAACTCAATAATATCTCGCCTTATTTTTGTGATGAGCTAGGCTACAATTCTCACTCCTTTCCTAGGCTCGCAATATCCAATGACCCTTTGTAGAGTAAGGTCTATTTTTCATCTTGTTTCACAATTCTTAACAAATCAGAAGATATATTACAATCTCTGTCATTTTCAAAGTCTTGAAATCCCCTAGACCCATATCTTATTCAAAAAGGGAGTCAGTAACAATGTCGCTCATGTCGTTGATATCTGGGTACCTAGGTACGAAGGCAAGAAATCCAAAGAATAAATGATTCTAAGGATGATTATTGGTATGGTCATGAAAGAATATTCTAAAAAAACAAATGAATGTATAGTATGAAATGTAAAGAATAAAAGAATATGTATTCAAAAAGATGAATTTTATTGAAATGATAATTCTGGACATAAGCCTATTTCACAGAAGAATTATTACTACCTCTAGGCTTAAGGCAACAAGCATATTTTGAATATTACTCTAGGTCTGCTTCTAAAATACAAGAATCTCTTCCACAGTCCCATTATCAAAACACTCCCAAGTAAACAAGGGCTTGGAAACTTTATTCCGGTTCCTTTTTCGCTTTTGATTTCTTCAAGGAATCGCAACTTTCTTATCTCCTCCTTCAATAATCACATTCACTGCCTCGTCAAAGAGATCAGGTTTTGATGAATCGTTGACTTCCACAATTCCCATTTTAATGAACTTTTCAACCAGCTTTTTAAACGTAATACAGTTTTCAATTGAATGACCTTTATTCCCGCGTGGTACTCGCATTGGGCGTTCTCGTTATACCATTTTGGGAATGGAGGTTGCAACGGTTTCAAATAAAATGGGGACACCACGTGTGCATCAAACAAACTTTGATTTAGCTCCTTATACGTCATTGGGATTGGCGTAAATTAGAGCTTTTAGAGTTTTGCCTTGTGCCCGACTCTTATCTCATCGACCCTTGTTGCCCAGCAGTGATCACATTTGGCTGGTTAACAGTAATTGCTTTTGAGTACCCTTTGTTGTATGTACTCATATTATTTACCTCGTCATCCTTTTCCTAGGAATAGACCTTCTAGTGGTTTCCCCGCCTCAATCTTGCCACCCTTTATGGCACTTTCAATCATCTCTCCCACCATCACTATATCCGCAAAGCTTTTAGTAGTACTTCTTATCATATGAGTGATGAATGGAGCCTTCAAGGTATTGGTGAAGAGCATTGTAGTCTCCTTTTCTAGGAGTGGTGGCTGAACTTGCATGGTGACCTCCCTCAATCTTTGCGCATACTGCTTGAAGCTTTCATTTGACTTCTTCTCCATATTTTGCAAAGTGATTTTGTCAGGCGTCATGTCTGTGACATGCTTGTATTGCTTCATGAAGGCTTGATCTAAATCTCTCCAAGAGCTAATGTTAGCGTGACTGAGTTTATTGTACCATCTATACACTACCCCCACTAAACTGTCTTGGAAACAATGAATCAGAAGTTGATCATTGCTTACGTAGCTAGTCATTCATCTATAAAACATAGTGATATGGGCTTCATGGTAACTAGTCTCATTGTACTTCTCAAATTCTAGCATTTTAAACTTATGAGGAAATACCAAATCTGAAACCAAGCTCAAGTCTTTAGCGTCAATACCAATGTGATGATCGATATTTTCTAGAGCCTTGAACTTTTCCTCCAACCATCTGCAGCGATCCTCTAACTGCCTCGAGGATTCAATTCTCATCCCTTCCCTTTCTACTATATCCAAATAAGGAACAACGGGGTTAGCAGGGTTATCTCTTGGGTTAGATCCCGAGCCCACTTGAAAGTTCGTGGGCACACTAGTGTCAGCTTACCCTTGCTGAGGCCTAATTGTGATATGTGGCCTCCTAGGATATTCTTCGGGTTGTGTTTGTCCATCTGGTGGAGTGAATCCTCTAGGGAAATCCTCATTTTCTTCAGCATTGACTATGAGACCCTTTCCCTTGTCTATTGTCCCACTCAGCATCTGGGCCATTTGGGCCATCATGTTCCTTTGGGCCTCCAACATCTAGTCCCTCATTTCTTGTTGGAGCTTTGACATTTGCTCCTGCATCTGGTCTTGCATATCCCTCTGGAATTGTTCAAGTCTTTATCCATTTTCCTTGTCTTTGCACGTGTACCGTAGGGGTGTTTAGCTTCCAGATTTTCTTTCTCTCTCTCTCTATAATTTCAACTAATTAGACTCTCTTTATGAACTTAAATGCAAATGATATGATGTAATGCAAATGCATGTAATGTATGCAAAAGAAAGAGAGGCGTTGACTCTAAATTTAGTTACATTAGAAAAACTTTACTAGAAAATAAATTTTTTACACAAAATGGATTACATATGCGGCTTTGTCCTCATAGTCCAAGTGAAAACATCAATCCCCTTCTTCGCAAAAGTCAAATCTTGCAAACTTCTAATAGATGCCTCCTCTAGCTCCTTTTGCTTGATCTGGACCGCGACTCCTATTCACTTGTTTGTCTCTTCAAGAAAGCCGAAACGTGGTAATTCTCAAATAGTCTTTGTCAACTTGAATCCTTGGGTGATAAGGTCTTATGTTCCTTCACGGACTATCTGTCTTCTCTCATTGTGTTCACTTGGACTATATTCGGACAACCGTATTATAATCCACTCTATCAAAAAATCTATTTTCTTATGACCAACTTTTCTATTTAGAAATCAAATTTGAAATCAACACCTCTTTTCTATGATGTGAATGCAATGCAATAAAAACAAAAGAGAACACGTTAGCAAAGGAGAACTAAATAACATAAAATACCTATCAGGGTGACCACTAGGGTTTGACATAGTTCTACCTAAGGTGAGCTCTTAGGGTTCACTATATGTGGTTTAGTTCTAAAGTTGAGGTACAAGAACCAGCAGATTCCTCGATCCTCACCCATTATAGGCTCATACGGACCGAGTTCGGTTCAGGGGAATACATTTTCCTATGGCTATGCGAAAGTGAAAACTTCACAAAGACATAGGTACAGATATATTCCGGAAGTAATCCACTAGCTCATGCGGATGTGAAAACCTCACGAAGGTATAGCTTCTCGCTCCCACTTAAGGGTGTGACCACAACGGTCATGTAGTACAATGCAGAGAAATATATTTAGAACCACATGCAATAAAAGGATCATGTTTTAAAAAAAAATTAAATTCAGGCAAAAGGACATGAAATTATCAATTTTACGGCTTGACTCTCTTATGTCCCCAGTGGAGTCACCAAGCTGTCGAAACCATTTTTAAAATCTATTTTTTTGGAAATGGGGGTCGACTTTTAAAAACAAAAATGAGAGTCGCCACCAATCCCTTTTTACTTAGGTGTGATTGGATCACCTTGTAAAACGTTTTATTTTAAAACATTTGATTTTGGCCTACGAAAAATAAGAAAACGGGTTCGGGAGTTGGTTACGTACGATGAAGGGTTAACACCCTCGTAACGCCCAAAAATTGGTACCTAATCGATAGAATCATGTCCAAATGTTTGAAATTTAAAAAGTTTTAAAATAAGATCCCTTATTAGAAGAAAAACCAAGACTTACCTATTTCAAAAAAATAAAAATACCATACCCAATAAGTTAGGATACAGCATCTCACAACTTTGAAGCTAGGTGCATCTCTATTTTAGAAAATTCCTATCTCGAGACACAAAGCATCACACCCAATAAGTTAGGATACAACGTTTTGAATTCTCAAGAATAAGTTTTTTATTTGAAATTGATTTGCTTTAATTTTGAAAATGGAAGGATATCTAATATTTTGAGTTTTACGAGAAAAATCACAACCCAATAAGTTAGGGCACGATTCTTCTCGAAGACTCCAAAAATCACATATCACCGTTAAAAATATTTAAAAAAAACTTTAATGAAAAAGGTATTAAAAAATGATATGAGTAAGACATTGTAACATATATATATCAATTGCAATTCTACTGAATTTAACCATAAATAATAAAAGAATAATAACATGAATAAATATAGCATTATATTAAGCAATAATAAACAATTAAGATAGCAAAAAAAAACATGCGATACAAAATAAATATCAATTGATAAAAACTTTACATTTAAACAAAAAAAAAACGATATATTTAAACATTTAAAATAATTTTAATATATATATATATATATAATAAAAATTTTAAAAAAATAATTAATAAATAAATACTAATTATAAAATAATACATCATATAAATAATATTAAACCATATAAAATAAGTAGTAATAATTATATATATAAGGTTAATACATATATAAAAAAAAATAAATATACTAATTTTATACTATTTACAAAGTTAATAAGATAATAAAAATCATATAAGATAAAAATAATATAGTATTATAAAAATAAAAAAAACAAAGAAAAAGGATTAAAAATAAAATTAAAACGCAGATCATGTTATAAGGATTAATATAGCAATTATTCCAAGTTTTAAAAATGGCATCGTTCTGATTTTCGGCCTTTAAAATTGATAGATGGACTAAATTGGAACAAAAAAACAAATTTAGGGTTAATTTAATAAAAAATAGAAATTTAAATATGATTAAATTAAAATAAGCAAAATTATAGAAGGATTAAAACTAAAAATTTCCCCTTTTCATAAAACAAGCGGATCTTGAGGGCCGGGTCCGGTCAACACGCGGATTTTTCCCCTGAACGACGTCGTTTTGCGCTTATTAGTTTAAGCAAAACCAACGCCGTTTTATCACGGCTATATAAGTTGAAAAAAAAAGCTAAAAATCATTTTAAAACTATGTTAAAAAAATTTTAAAAAAGGGTTGTCTGAAAATCCTCCCTCCTCTGTTTTTAGTCAGTCACCGAATTTCGCGCTACGCACTTCACGTGCCTCCATGGTCGGTGGCCGGAGCCTGGAAATCTCATTTTTTTGAGCACAAATCAAACGGTAAGTTCTCTTTTATCCCTTTTTATTTAAAAATATGCACATATAAAAAAAACAATAATATGAAACAAAATCACTTCTGTATTTGTGAAAATTTCTTTTTATTTTTGTATATTTTTGTTTCTCTGTGTGTTTTTGTATCTCTCTGTGAATCGTCCCTTTCTTACAGATTTTTGGAAGGCTTTTATAGCCTTCAAAATAAATACAATAAAAGGAAATAAAAGATTTTGCTACTATATTGTTCTTTCTGCGTCGATTCTTCCCTTTTTTTGTGTAGATTGGAGGCATAGAGCGTGGCGGCGATAGGGCTCGCACAAGATGCGGCGCGACTTGCGGCTTAACCTGCAGTGTTTGCTCTTGCGGTGCGAAAGGAGCAGGGGTGTGAGGTTGAGCACTAGCGACCCGAGGAAAAGGGTGTGCGGCGCCTAGGGTTTCTTCTGAAACCCTAGGTCTGAAACCGTCTAATTGTTTGGGCCCTTTTGGGTTGTCTTTGTTTTGGGTCTTGTGTGTTGGGTTTAGTTTGGATCTGGTGTCTTTGGGATTTTGGGCTAGTCTGGTGGGTAGTCTGTTTAGGATTGTTTTAGGTTTTTGAATCTGGGCTTGTAACTAGTTTTATACTGGGCTGTAAAATGGACATTATTTTTTTTTTATTTTGGCTTGCTTAAGCCCGGGCAAAAATGGGCATTTACAAGATGAACATGCTTTTTCCTCTTCTAGTAAACATTCTAAGGATGCTCAATATGATGATTAACCTAGGAGGAGTAAAAGACAAAAAAAAATGCAACTAGTTTTAGTCTTGGCTTCCTTACTTCTTTTATAACCAAAATTGTTGATTTAGACTCAATAAGTGATTCTGTTGCTCATACTTTCCTAATAGATGAGGATCCAAAAACATATGATGAAGCTGTAAAATCAATTGATGCTAGTTTTTGGAGAGATGCTATTAACGATGAGCTAGAACCTATTATGTCTAGTCTAACTTGGGAGTTACTGGACTTGCCTAAAGGTTGTAAACCTATTACTAATAAATGGGTTTTTAGAAAGAAATGTAGACCAAACGAATCAATCCAAAGGTATAAGGTAAGACTAGTTGTAAAAGGATTTACTCAAAAATTTGGAGTTGATTTTTTCTATACATACTAATATCTCAACCATTAGTGTTTTGTTTGCTTTAGCTTCCGTTCACAACTTACTTGTGCATCAGATGGATGTGAAAATGCTTTCTTTAATGGTAATTTAGATTAGGAAATCCATATGGAGCAACCTTGAGGCTTTGTGGAACCTAGATAGGAAGACAAAGTATGCAAACTCAAGAAGTCTTTGTACAATCTCAAACAAGCTCCAAAATAATGGTATGAGAAATTTCACAAAACTATCCTTAGTTATGGCTTTATTGTTAATGATGTTGATGCATGTGTGTATTAAAATTTGTTTGGTTTAGATTGTGTTATCATAAGTTCATATGCGGATGGCTTATTGATTTTTAGTACACACATAGAAGTCATTGAGGAAACAAAAAATTCCTTATTAACCAAATTCGAAATGACTAACTTGGGAGAGGTAGATGTAAAATTAGGGATTAAGGTTACTAAATTATATAAGGGATTTTCCTTAAACCAGTCTCATTATATTGAGAAAGTGTTAAAAAAATTTAAAATTTTGATATAATCTTTATGGAAACTCCCTATGATCCTAGCATACAACTGAAAAAGAATAAAGGGAAAAGTTTATCGCAACCTAAGTATGCTAAAATTATTAGGAGTCTTATGTTTTTAATGAATCATATTCGTCTAGATATTGCCTATGCTATTAGTAGACTGAGTAGATATACACATAACCTAAGTAGTGAACATCAGAATGCTCTTAAGTGTTTGCTTAAGTACCTCAAAGGTACGACGACTTTGGGATTGCAATTTATTAGATACCCTGTAGTCCTAGAGGGATACTGCAATGCATATTGGGTATCTAATAATGATGAGGTCAACTTTACCAATGGTTATGTGTTTACTTTGGGTGGATCAACCATTTCTTGGAAGTCTACTAAAGAAGTATGTTGCTCGCTCCACCACGAAATTAGAGTTTATAGCTTTTGATTTAGTCGGGCAAGAGATTGAGTGGCTTAGGAATCTACTTGCAAAGATTCCTTTATGGGGGAAACTTGCACCTCCTGTGATCTTTATTATGTGACTCACAAGTCACCATTTGTGTTGCTCAAAATAAGGCTTACAATGGCAAGCAAAGGCATATATGAATAAGATATAAATATGTGAAACATTTAATAAAGAATCGAGTAATCACCGTGGAGTACGTAAGATCTGACAGGAAACTAGCAGATCGACTAACCAAAGTTTTATGTAGGAAAATGGTTCTTGATTCATTGAGGGGGATGGGTCTTAAGCCCATTAGTTAAGGAGTTCATGGTGGACACCCAACTTAGTTTTCTAAGTTCAATGTGGTCAAACGAAACCATGGATAGACTCATAATGTACATCTTTACCTATCCCTATGATGTATAAGGATGAGCTCTGCTCTTAATGAGTTCATAGCCCAGAGTTTGGATGGTCCTACTAAGACAAACTTGATGAATTCACCAAATTTATAGGATGAACTACTAGATGTTTTTAATGAGTTCATAGCCCAGAGTTTGGGTGGTCCTATTGAGACAAATTTGATGAACTTACCAAATTTATAAGATGAGCCACTAAATGTTCTTAATGAATTCATATCTCGGGCTTTGGGTGGTCCTAGTGAGGCATACTTGATGTATTTATCGAATTTTTAAAATGAGAGGTTGAACTTATTAAATGCTCTTAATGATTTCATAGCCATGGTCTAAATGGTCTATACTAAGATAGACTTGATGGGATCCCCTATATAAGTGTGAAGGATTAGCCACCTTCTATAAAAGATGTTAGGCCATTTTTCTAGAGCACTTACCAACATCCCAAGGTATATTTGCTAAATTGTTGATCTATCGTGGAACTCAATTGGACCGAGATTAGTCGTGTGTTATGAGTTTACTCTTATTTTAACAAGTTCCTGATATGTTCACTTGTTAAGATAAAAATTGATCATTTCACTATGTATTAGTTTCAATCTAGTAGATACTAGTACTTAAGAGGCTAATTCCACTTCTGCATTTTTCCCTATTTTTCAAAAATCTTTATTTCTTTACATTAGTGAGAGAATGTGGGTAATGCAAAGAAATTTCACATTGATTGTGTATAGGATAATGAAAGGGTTTAAAATAGACTTACTCCTTACCCTCATTGAGTAATTGGGCTAAAGGCCTAACACACTCACACTGCCGTAGCCGTCTAACTCGGTCTGTATCCGTGTTAAGACGTATCTATGACACATACCGCACATGTTTATTTTTGGATTAAAATCCTGTATTATTTTTTAGAAAATAAAGAAAAATTTGGTCAACAGAAAATATCTTTTTTTTAAACTATTTTTTGAAAACTGTATATGCCAGTTTTAACTTTTTGCCCCTGCATTTTTACTATTTTGCCTTTCAACTAATAGTATAAATAGGAGGTTATCTTCCTCATATTTTGCACAACAAAAAACATATCTTCTATCATTCTTCTCGTCTCCGTCATTTTTCTTTCTCTAAAAGTTTTGTTATTTTACTTAAAAATACATTAAAGGAAGTTCTGTCTAGGAGTTTGGGTTTTCAGCGGGACCGTCTATGACCCCTTCAAACTTTCCTAGGAATTGATCCTAGTTTAGTTTTTTTTACCAAATTTTCCAACCACCTTTAAACTTATGTTGATCTTATTTCTCATAAATTTTATAAAGAGAAATATCAATTGAGTTCCATCTCCTTCATTCGGGTGTACGAATTTGGAAGCACTGTGTTAACCTTGGAGGCAATGATTTTTTGTAATTTGATACATCAATTCAGGTTCTCCATTACACTTAAGAAGCTCCAGAAGAGATATGTATAAAAGCATTTGCTCCAAGGAGTAACCCTAGAATTCCGTCTGTTTTATGGGTTTGGAAAAGTTTGGACTTTCAAGAACGAGAATCTTATGACATGTTGGGAATCTCTTATGAAAATCATCCACGACTAAAACGTATCTTAATGCCCGAAAGTTGGATGGGGTGGCCTTTACGTGAGGATTATATTGCCTCCAATTTTTATGAAATACAAGACGCTCATTGAATGAAAAGAAACTAATTACAACTTCGAATATTCAAGTAATATTTGTACATTCTCTTTTCGTAGCTGTTGTTCCCCTCCAAGGGCAGGTTCTTACGCGTTACTCACCCGTTTGCCACTGGAAACACCACTTCCCGTCTGACTTGCATGTGTTAAACATGCCGCCATTGCTCATTCGAGCTAGGATCGAACTCTCCATGAGATTCATAGTTGCATTACTTATAGCTTCCTTGTTCAGTATACAAAGCGGTTCGAATTGTCTTTCATTCCAAGGCATGACTTGTATCCATGCGCTTCATATTCGCTTAGAGTTTGCTCCGAAATATAGCCATCCCTACCCCTCAAGTCAATCCCACGAGCCTCTTATCCATTCTTATTCGATCACCATGAGGGCAAGGAGAAATAGAAAAACTCACATTGGGTTTAGGGATAATCAAGCTCAAACTAATGACTTCCACCACGTCAAGGTGACACTCTACCACTGAGTTATATCCCTTCCCTGCCCTCATCAAGAAATAGAACTGACTAATCCTATGTTAAAGGATCGAGAAACTCAAGAACGCCACTATTCTTGAACAACTTGGAGCCAGGCTTTCCTTTCGCACTATTATGGATACGAAAATAATGGAAAAAGTTGGATTCAATTGTCAACTGCTCCTATCGAAAATAGGAATACTCAAGCATTTAAGTGTCTTATATATATTTTTGTCGATTTTTAGTTTTGTTGTTAATAAATTGTTTTTCTTAGTTTTAAGTCATTTTTGCGACACAAATTCTCCAATCGTGTCATAGGGAACCTAAAAAGTTGATTGAGTGTTATAGGAGTTGACGGTAGCCTGAACATGAAGAAAACGTCACTTGGAAGAGGGTATCGCGATATCAAAGCATGGAAATCGTGATACCCCTAACAGTGCTAAAATGAGGAGATATAGGCCATCAACAATGGTATCGCGATACCAAACCATAGGTATTGAGATACCGAGACCTCCAAGACTCCCAATCTCAAGACTGTTGTGGGTATCACGATAAGCATGACAAGTGAAAAAACTGTAGGGACAATTTTGTGTCCAAACAAGCTTATGTCTTCTTTTTACTTAAGGGAAAAATAGTCATTGTTAGGTTAAATGATAGTAGGCTATAAATACAACTTTTTAAGCCTTTCATTTAAGATTTTATTGGTTGATGGTTTCCTCTAGTTTTCTATAATTTTAGGGTTAGGTTTTCTTTTCATTTTTAATTTAGGATTTCTCTTTTCTTTTTAGAGTAGATTTTATTCTTGTAGTTTTTTTCCTTGTTTCTTGGAAAAAACTTTGTAACTGAAGATAGATGAAGCTTTTGGGTGCCATTGGTTCCATATTTAAATGAGCATTTCTTATCATTATCTCTATATTGTGCTTATTAACTATTTGATGAAATATTGGTTCGGATATTAAGTTTTATCATGTGCTAAATTGTTAGATGGTTGGGTTAATGGTTGTTTGTTAGCTTAAGTTAATGTTTATTATTGATTAATTGGTTATTCGATTATATCGAAATGCTTAATACATTAGAATTGACGACCTTAGCGAAAAACCTAGATAAATGAGACCGAAAAGAGAGTTTATCCTTAGATAGTTCAATATAGTTGTACTAAGTGGTGAGATTGAGAAGTAGGGTGTGCAAATTTCGGGTAAAACTGATTTTTTTTTTTGTTAACCGACCGAAATCGATTAACCTAAAAAATTTGTTTGGGGTCGACTAATACTTTTTTAGAAGTTTGGTTAACGGTTAATTCAATTCAAAATCAATCAATTAACCAAATTAACTAAATTAACCGAATTTAATAAATAATATTATAATATATAAATATTAAGCCACTACCCACCTAGACTCAGGCCCCAACAACCATCGGCCTACCCTAATATAAACCCAATGAATCCCATATATATAAACCCAACCCAACCCAATCCTAAAATCTACAAATAATTTAATAAATTAATAAATAAAGGTAAAACTTTTAGGGTAAATATCCCATATATACCAAAAAATTAAATTATTTACAGAAATGGGCCAGTTTAAAGAATTTAAAGAATATTTACCCAAAAGCGTCACGTCGTTTTCCTCCAAAAGCGCGTCACGTCGGTAGCGTTTTGGGAAGCGCTTATGTAAAGCGTCTCGAAGGGCGCTTTTAGCTCTTCAACTATCAAATCTCAACGGCCAATTTTTTTTACCGTTGGGGCCCAATGGTAAAAAAACTATAAAACCCCAACCCTTTATTTTTTTCACACTTCAATCATTTCTCAATATTCTCTCAATTTTCTCTCAAAGTCCTTGAAATTTACGCTCAAATTTCAAAATAGTCCTTTACTATTTACGAAAGAGCCCTTTATAATTTTTTTAATATATTTTTTTTGGAAAATTTTAAAATTTTTATCGGATTACAATGGCAGGGAATTACTTCGCCTAGACAACAAGCACATCTCCGTCGAGCAAATGCAAATGGTAAGTTTTAATTTTAATTTTTCAATATTATTTAATTTTTTTCAATTATGCAATTTTAATTAATTTTTAATTTTATAATTTTTTAAACAGTCTGTAGATCGGGTGTTGGAATGTTATATTCGCAACATGCATGGTCCCCCATCGCCGTTGATCGAGAATTACTGCGGGAAGCGTGTTTTTGGCATGGCCACGATAGTAGGGGTTCAAGTTGGAGCCGCCTTTGATCAGCGCGTTGATAGAGAGGTGGAGACCCGAGACGCACACTTTCCATCTGCCATGCGGAGAGTGTACCATCACTCTAGAAGATGTGCAGTTGCAGTTGGGATTACCAGTGGACGGGTCGGTAGTCACCTCCGCAACATCTACCGATTGGATGGCCGTATGATACGAGCTTCTGGGTGCCATTCCGGATAGAATTCAAGGAGCTTGGATCGATATGGCCTGGTTACGAGACACATTCTCGGAGCCAAACGAGGGTTTGGCTGAAGTAGAAAGAATACGATATGCTCGGGCATACATTCTTCAGATAATTAGAGGATATCTGATGCCGGACCTCTCTAGAAACCTTGTCCACCTGAGATGGCTCCTGAAACCTGTTGATTTCAAAGCAGCCGGTGAATTGAGTTGGGGGTCTACCATGCTATCGAGGTTGAGATGTGTGGGGCGACGCGACCGAGTAAAGAAAAAATCAGAGGTTGCCTATCACTACTGTAGTCATGGGCATGGTTTCGATTTCCATTTTTACGTCCTCGACTCGACCACCATATTCATTCCCACCGATAATGAGGTAAATTTAATATTATATTTTACAATTATTTCAGTAGATTTATAGTATAATTGCATGCTAAAAGTTTATTTAATTAGGTGGAACCATTCGTGAGTCATGTTGGAATACCTAACTCACTTGAGGATATCTGGCCCTATTGGACCAATGGTGGAATCACAAGTAAGGTTGAATTTCGTTATTATAATTTAGTATTTCGTATGTAGTGTCTAGTATTATGTATATAACTAATATTTTGGTAATGTTAATATAGTTTCAATGGACACCGTACGAGGATCCAGAAATTTAGGCAGTAATTCCAGAGGAGTTCTTCCAAAATCCAAACAGTTGGCACGTTAAGGTCCCATTGATCACCTACGCGACCGTGGAGATGCACTAGTCAGATCGGGTTCTACGGTAATTTAGATTCCGATAATCGATTCCCGTGCCACCTGAGGTGCTCGATGATGAGCACAAAGTGGACTTTATCGATGATGAGCAATTTGGTCAGGTCATATCGAGACGCGGGAGAACCGGTATGACTTTTTACCTATCCGAGAACCGATCATCGTTCTCGAAAGAAGCGTGTGTCTTTGGAGTACATGCCATGGTTTAGGATCTATGGCAAGCTGTGTCTGTTGTCGGAAGAAGAAAGGCGACGGCAATTTCGCGAGCGAAGGGAATGTCGGGCCCCTTTAAATCCAAGGAGAAGGGGTGATGAGCGGGGCCATCAACAATGGCACAACCACGATCCCAAAGAACAAAGACCTATCTGATCATCGGGCCCATTAGTTCACCGACAACACCGACATCACACGGCGCCACCGCTTATGCGGTGCATACCCTACCCCTTATATGTATCCTCCTAACCCATATATGTTTCCTTTTCCCAGTCCCACCTCAGGTTGGAATGCATGGCCGAGTTTGAGTCCGTTCCCAACTACTCCCGCTGGCCAGCCGATCGTGAAGCCGACATCGAGTGTGGGATCAGGGGAGGCGCCGTCGGGAGCACTTCTTTCTACCAGGCTCCTTCGCCGTACGGGATGCAGTCACCCCTGCCGTGGTTTATGCAAACACCTCTGGGGTCATTATTTTATCAAGGTGGGTCATCATCGCAACACCCAGAACCAGACCCACTACCGAAGGAACCCGATTCCCCGCCCGAGATTCCACGACCCCGCCGAAAGCTAGAAGAAGGAGGAATCCAGCGCGTAACCACCGACCGCCCCCGTGTGGCATTGGTTCCCACCGGCATCAGCCCTAAAACCTAAACCCTAAACCCCCGAATTTTATTTTGTTATTTTAATTTATTTTTTATTTGTTATTGTAATTTAATTTTAATCTCTTTGATAAAATAGAAATGGTTTAATTTTTTTTTGTAATTAAGTTTTAATATATTTAATAAAATTTGAGTTTAATTTTATTTTTTTGTAATTTATTTTTAATCTCTTTGATAAAATAGAAATAGTTTAATTTTTTTGTAATTAAGTTTTAATATATTTAATAAAATTTGAGTTTAATTTTTTTTTTTGTAATTTAATTTTAATCTCTTTGATAAAATAGAAATGGTTTAATTTTTTTGTAATTAAGTTTTAATATATTTAATAAAATTTGAGTTTAATTTTATTTTTTTGTAATTTAATTTTAATATCTTTGATAAAATAGAAATGGTTTAATTTTTTTGTAATTTAGCTTTAATATATTTAATAAAATTTGAGTTTAATTTTATTTTTTTGTAATTTAAATTTTTTAATTTAATTTTAATATCTTTGATAAAATAGAAATGGTTTAATTTTTTTTTGTAATTTTGTAATTTAATTTTAATAACTTGAATAAAATAAAAGTTCTTGTACAAATATTCACCGTTTTCCTCCAAAAAATAGAAATTACATAGCCACCGGAGACAAAAAGCTAAGAACACGGTCAACTATTCCGATTTGGACACGGCGAGATGTATGGCGGGTTCCTACACCATCCGACGATCGACTTTGGTTGCTCATTTCTGGATATCCATATTGTTGTGTATTCTACTCGAGTAAGGTCGACATTTTGGTTTGCGCCTCAATTGTTTATCCGGCAACAGCTTATACGGTGCAAGCGATACCGACGGCCACTTACGTTTATCTGGGACTAGTGGGAATACGTGTCTCTACACGTTGTACATGTTTTCTAATTTATACACTTCGTCGACATAGCTCATGGGATCAAGACGGAGATTCTGACAAGCCGCAAGTATATGAGTGCATGGGTAACGAAGTGCATCAAATATCCCACAGTCACAGGTCCTATTTCTCAAGTGTACACGATAATGCCCGCCAACAATACCTTGGTTTGGTCTATCAAACTCCGTGACACGAAACCATAGGCTGTCGCGATCGTGACACACTATGTGCATGGTGTTGGCCCGTGCCTTCCCACTGTTTATTTCTTGCAAGACCTTCGGGCTCCATACACAACCTCCTTGCATCTGCCCTCTATAACTCGCTGCTCTCTTCGAAAATAGTGCTGCTAAATGAAAATATGTCTCTCGGACAACCGATGTAATCGGCAGATGACGGGTTCCTTTTAGAACAAAATTTATGCATTCGGCCAGGTTTGTGGTTATATGACCATATCGTAGGCCGCCGTCGTATGTTTGTGTCCATTGTTTGAAAGAAATATTGCACAGGTAGTTTGTGCCTTCGGCGTTATCTGAGCGCAAACTGGCCAACATCTCGTGAAAACGGTCTTTATTGATCTCGTACCCTGCCAATATACGTTGATAGCGAATATTACATACCACTCTTCAATTGAGAATAAATTGAATATTACAAACGAAATTATATTAATAGATATTTCATACCCATATCGGTCACTTGCCGTCGCTATCTTTTAGATTGATGTTGCCCATAGTAGTTGGATGAAACATGCCTCAGGCAATATCGATGGTGTGTGCGATGCCACATGCTTTCCTGGCGTTCTATTACCGCAAGTATTCTAGGGCTCCGATCCGATATAACGCGTATGTCAGGTTGGGGGTAGACATGCCTCCTTAACCTAGATAGGAAGAAGTCCGATCATTACCGGCTCCCGGTGTTATTGCAAACGCATAATCGGAAGGATTCTCCCACGGTAGTCTTGTGCCACGACTAGCAATAGCCGATGCGTATATCTACCATACATAAAGGTCTCATCAATTTGTACCAATGGCTTGCGATATATAAAGGCATCTCGACATTGCTTAAATGTCCGTAATGCACGCTTGAACACCGCGCATTCACAGAAAGCGGACGATCGTTGTAGTACGCCGATTCATTTTAAGGTTTGTTGTCTTTGCATGGGACATATCTCTCCAAGACTGACACCACCGCCACACTTCATTATATGAAGCATCCAACCGACCGTGCAACTTTTCTAACATATCGCTTGGCTATCCAAGCCTTTTCAGAAGAGGCGTGTGCCCCAATTAGCTACGAATATTGCCAATTAAGGAAAGCACCGTAGTCTTGGGATCGGCCTTCATCGTCGGGATTATTAAGTCAGCCAACATGTTTGAATCCATCCTCGGATGATCTTGTGTTACACTTGTCAATAAAATATGTTAAATAATGCAACATTACATAATATTAGTGTTATTCGAAATCATTAAACACATAGTGGTACTGTACCGGCAAGACATGTATGTGGACCTTTGTACTTTTTGATCTCCCACAACCCTGTCCTTTTCCTTAACGACACCATGATTTTCCATGAACATGTGCCGTCTTGCACTGTACACTTTGCCTCGTACTTATCGAGCTTGGATTTAACCACATTGTAGTTAACCCGTTCTTGATGCTGTATTGTTTCAATGCAGCAAGAAAAGTATTCTTGTTAGAAAACTGGTTACCAACTTCTAATTGGTCCGAATCCAACGAAGAATTTGTACGGTCACGCGTTCGATGTGTTAGTTCAGGAAACTCCAATGCATTATCTTAAGATAGATCGACATTATGCATGTACGCCCTGAATAGCGGATCTTCTTCTTTTTCGTCTGAACCGCCCTCAACGTCTTCAGGTACAATTGGAACGGGCTCCGGTTCAGAAAACAATCCAACTTCTGCACCATTGGGCCCTGGCTCCCGAGGTGGATCCACATCGGATTTATCATCTGACCCTCCATAACCTGCAACAAACGAGGGCCCCTCGCCGGTGGATGTCGTCCGGAGTACATCATCCCTCCTTAAACATCTTTCGTAAAGATCCCAATCATATGTGGATTGCCAACCACTAGAAGTTGATGACGTCCCCAATACGTATTTCTATCATCGGACGTCGAAAGACGAATATGCATGTCCCATCCACCAACCGAGTGTCGTACAGGGTTTATGTTTTCCATACTACCACCGCACACGGGCACTTCTGTGTTTTGCCTCCCACTTACAGAGTGTCGACTTGGGGTCGTGTATTCCCCTCGAACGGCAGTAGATGTTGAGGTCACAGAAAGATCACTTGGAGATGAAAATTCTACATATACCTCGATATAGGGTGATCCACTGGGAAGATGAGTCTCCACCATTGCCTCAAAGCTCCGGGACCTTTGATGTCGAATGAGTCATATCTCACCGATCAACGAAGCGCAAAATCTATACTTAATAGATCGAACTTTCATTGGCGTTGTTCCGAATATTTTACGCTTAATTCTTTTGCGAAGTTCTACCAAATCGACGTTTCGATTAAAACTCAGTCGCGCTGTGTTCTCCGATAAGAAAACAACACTATTTTTCGGTGTCACGAACTTCACCATCGTAGTAAATAACAAAGATTAATACGTTCACTCATTTTCAAGTTTTTTTTCTTTTGCCTCAATTTCCCTTATGCAACCCGAGAATGAAATTTGGTCGATTATAGCCTAATTTTGCCGGAGACTCATCAGTAGTAAAAGAGCGCCCACGTGGGAGCTCTTTTAGTACTCCTCTTGATAGTGCACCTTGCTTTGGAAGCGTTTTTGGCCATTGTTTGTTTAGAAACGTCTCTCAAATTAATTTTGTCGGAGATCATCAGAGTAAAAGAGCGCCCACGTAGGAGCTCTTTTCAAGACTCTGCGATGAAGGCACCTCTTTGGAAGCATTTTTGGCCACTATTTGTTCAGAACGTCTCCTCAAATTAATTTTGCGGAGACTCATCAGTAAAAAGCGCCCACGTGGGAGCTCTTTTCAAGATACTCTACCGACAAGTGCACCTCTTTGAAGCGTTTTTGGCCCTCGTTTGTTCGTAAACGTCTTTTCAAAATTATTTTCTTGGAGACTATCATCACAAAAATTTAATTAATTTTTATACTAATAAATTTTGCCCAAAACCCTATATATATATTTTCCTAGCCCAAAAATTTAATTAATTTTTCATCTTTGTAATTAGACGGAAGGAGGGCAAAAACACGCCCACGTCAAGACATTTTCCTAGTTATTCGTGAGAAAGCGCTCCTCGAGGGCGCTTTTACATTGTTTCCCAAAACGCTACCGACGTGACGCCGTTTTGAGGAGAAACGGCCATTTTCTATAAATATTCTTCAAACTAACCCATTTCCGTAAATAATTTAATTTTTTAATATATATGGAATATTTACCCAAACTTCTAAAACTAAAACTAAAAATCACTTCTCAAACTTCACCTTATTCAAAATCCCTGAGGCCCTAACCCTTTCAAAATCCCTAATTTGAAAGCTCCCAAAATCTCCAGTGCCAGTCATCTCCGGGAACCGTCCGGCGCCCACCAGTCACACCCTCCGGCATCCACCAGATCACCCTCATCGTTCCAATTCCAACTCCTTACACTCTCTAATGTAACCCAAAAAGCTCCAAAATTTCTTCGGAGTTTACTCTTTTTCACGTTATTCTCCAATTTCCACCATTGGAATCCTCGAAGAGGTACCGTATTTCTTCACTGGATCCCCATTTTCCCTTTTTTTATTGCTTTAACAAATATTATTTTTCCATCTAAATTGACCTAGATTTGATGGCTCGTGATATATCCTTTAAAATACTGATCTTGAAATCTTATTGTTGTTGAAGTGTTAGTATGATTCTGTTTGGATTTTAATGAATTGGGTAGATATGGTTTTTGGGTAAATCGACCCAGATTTGATGGATCGTAATATATCCTTTAATTTTTTTTTTTTTTTTTGTTAATTGCAGCCAAAGAAGTGGTGAAAGCAAATAATTTAGCTGAAACGGTCATTGTATTGCGTAGGCGAGTTGAGGTAGGCTTTTCCTTTCAGGCTTGTAGATGTCTATGCTCCTTAAATGGTTGCAAGAATATTTGAAAAAATAATAAGCACCCATAGCTCTTAATCTATAAGTTTTAGCTTTCTTGAACATAAACCAAGAGAATATTGAACTACATAAAGGGTTATTCTGAATTAAGTAAGAAAACAATTAAGCATTGAAAAGCATGATTGATAGTTCTTCTTCTGTTAGTAAAATTTGAAATCTAGTAAATTCAGCTACATTAATATGATTGAAATGCAGACTCTAGCTATGTTGACTTTCTGTGTATGCTATACCCCTACTAGGATCCTTATATATATACAAATTAAGCATTGAAAAACATGATTCATGGATAGTTATGTACGTGTCAATGTACTTGGACTCGTTAAATGGATAGTCGTGTTTTGTTTGCAAGAGATCATCTATAGTAAGGAATGTAAGGCTATTAGGATCATTCGAACTTGTTTGATATCTGCAGTTTAGTGATCTGCATTTTCATGTAATGCAAAGATAATGCTTTTTGTATTTTATTATCAAAGGCCAACATCAAGTAATTTTGCCAATGGTATTTGTTCATTGTTTCATGGTTTTCTATGGAAGCTGCTTAGCTCAATATTGAGTATTGACCATACTTTGAAATATGTTAGTAATAACTTGCTTTTTGTCATTTCTTTTTTCCAGTATACGAGGAATACAAGTTAGTGATCTAAAAGTTTTGAAAGAAAAACTTGAACAAGAGGTAACCTATTAAGGATTTATGTTTTGTGATATTACTGGAATTTATAATTAAGCATATGTATCAGTCTTTTGTAATTTGGTTTTGTAATTCTGCAGATGAATTTTGTAAGTGATTCAGTTCAAATATTTGATTTTTTTTAAATAGTTTGAATTCTAAAGGCATTTTTTGTTGGCTCTGTAATTTTGGTATGAGTTTTGTAGCTGATTTAGGTCTAGTATTTTGATATTTGATTTCTTCTTAAATGTTTGAATTATTAGTGTTTCCATTTGGCTCTGTAATTTTGCAAATGAGTTTTGCAATTGATGCCCCAATACACTCGTCTAGCAGCGGTGATATTGTTGTATTAATTAACTATTTGCCGGTTTCTTAATTTAGAACTGAAAAATTAGTGAAATAAAGTAGCATCTTATGCTCTATGTTTTGAAGATAATCCATCATTGTAGGTCCATTTAGGATCACTTCACATGCATACTTGTGTTGGTTAATTTCATTTCCCATCAATCAGCAAACAATGTTTATTGTAGGCGATATTGGTCTTTTTATGAGTTTACCTCAACAAATAGCTAAATTTTTGAGCTTACAATCATGGTATTTTTGTCGTGTTAAATTATACAGATTTTGAGAAGTTAATATTTGTTGTTCTTAATAGTGTTTTATAAATTTTATTTTGGTCATTCAACTTTGCATTTAATTTAATATTATAAATGTAATTTAATCTCTTTTTTTTTTTTTTTGCAGAATGTCCACCGAACCGTCATCTATTTAGGGTAGTGGTACACCTCCTACTTTGATAGATTTTGGAAATTCGGTAGGTGAAGCTTCAAGCCAAATAAAGGGGACTGTTGGGAAAAGAAATGCCACTCCTCAAATGTCAGAAGTTTGGTCTCACTTCACTAAGATTATTAATAGTGAGGGTGCAAGTAAGGCTCAATGTAATTATTGTGAAAAGGAATTTTGATTGTAATATGAAAAAAAATGGTACATGGTCATTGAAATATCATATTGATTCATGTAAGAAAGATCCTAGTAATGTTGTTGGCACTAGCCAAGGACAGCTAGTTTTACCTAGAAAGGGAGTTGAAGGGGGTGAAAGGCATCTTTCAACTTGGATATTTGATCAAGAAGCATGTAGGGAAGGATTAGCACAAATGATTGTGATTGATGAATTACCTTTCAAGTTTGTTGAAAGTGAAGGCTTTAGGAAATTTATGTTCGTGGCATGCCTTATGTTTCATATTCCTTCATGAACTACTATGACTAGGGATGTTTATCAATTGTATTTAGATGAAAGTGTTAAGATAAAACAACTTTTGAGAAGTTCTTGTTCTAGAGTTTGCTTAACTACTGACACATGGACTTTTTGCAAATAGTTAATATCATTGCTCACTTTATTAATAACAATTGGAAATTGAATAAAAAGATTTTAAACTTTTGTCTAATTGCTAGTGATAAGGGTGAGTTTATTAGGATAGTGATTGAGAAATGCTTGTTGAATTAGGGATTGATAAATTGTTTACTATTACTGTTGATAATCCAAGTTCAAATGATATTGCTATTGGTTATTTAAGAAAGAAATTTGACCCTCGAGCGGGTTTAGTTCAAAATGGTAAATATCTTCATATGAAATGCATGACACATTGTGAATTTGATGAAATGAATAAATATGTTGAACGTGTTAGGGGGTTGTTAGATATGTGAGACAATGTCCAGCTTGATTAAAAAAGTTTTAGGAGTGTGTTGTGGTGGAAAAGATAAAGTGCAAGAAGTTGTTGTGTCTTAATGTTTGTACTAGGTGGAACTCGACTTACTTAACACTGCTCAAAACTTTAAGAAAGCTTTTGAGAGATTTGAGGAGCAAGATACAAACTTTAGCGCTGAACTTGAAAGGGAAGAGGGTTGACCTACTGTGGATGATTGGGCTAGTGTTAGAAACTTGAGAGATTTCTTGAAACATTTTTATGAAGTTCCTTTGCGTATATCTGGCACTTCATATGTCACGTCCAATAAATTTTTTGACGAGCTTTCTAAAATTGATATTCTTTTACGAGATACTCAGTTAAATATTAATATTGATTTCAATGTTATGGCCATCAAGATGAAAGACAAATATGATAAGTATTGGGGTGATATTGATAAGATAAATTTGCTTATATTTGTTGCTTGTGTTTTAGATCTTAGACAAAAATTAAAGTATCTTGCATTTGCACTTAGTGAAATGTCTAATTTTGAAAAAGTTTCTGAAATGATGCAAAAATTGAAGGAAGCTTTGTATGAATTATTTGATGAGTATAAGCCTTCACTTCATAGTACTTCTAGCCAATCAAGTGTGCCAATACATGTTTCTCTCGGTGAACCACAACAAAAAAATGAAAAAGTGTATGCAAGCTTTGTATAAAAAGCGTGAGTTGGAAATGGTAGTGAGGATAAAACATCTAAATTGGATAAATATTTAGCTAATGAGAATTTTGTTGAAGATTTTGATATTTTATTGTGGTGGAAAGTGAATAGCCCTAGATTTCTTACTCTTTCAAAAGTGGCTAGAGATGTGTTAGCTATATCAGTATCTACGGTTGTTTCAGAGTCTGCATTTAGCACCGAGGGGCGTGTGCTTGATCAATATAGGAGTTCTTTTAACTCTTAAAATTGTACAAGCTTTTATGTGTACTCAAGATTGGATTCGAAAATTATCATCACAAGAAAACACCAAAAAGATTGAATAACAAATCCAAGAGCTTGACAATATTGAAAATGGTATATTTATTATTTTATTTTAATAGTTTCAATTTTTTTACCATATCACTCCTACATTAACTTATTTAATCAATTTAATGTTTAGACTTTTCATGGAATGCATATAAACTTAACCCTAAATTCATGAGCTTTCGTGAGTTGAAAGGTATGCTTACTATCTTACTCTTGTTAACTTACAAATATTCATTTGTTTATACTATTTGATTATTTTTAAATGCATATATTTCTATTATATGCTCATTTTTGTACTTATTTTTTGTAGGTATAATGCAAATGGAGATCTTTTGGAGAGAAGAAATAGATACAAATGGAGAATATTAAAACTTACATTTTAATTATGTGTTAATTTCAAGACTTATGTACTGTTTGTAATTATGTAGTGATTCAATACTTTAATTCGTTTAATACTTTAATTTAGGTAATTCGGGTAATTCAGTTAATTTTTTACTTATTTTAACCATAAATAAAAAAAACATATAAATTACAATTAATTTGGTTAATCAACCGAATTCGGTTTGGTTAATTTTTTTTTGAAATAATTTTAGTTCGATTAACGGTTAAGGGTTTAAAAGAGTCGATTAGTTTGATTAATAGTAGTTCGGGTTGGTTAACCGAATGAACACCCCTACTGGGAAGTAATCTATATGCCTAGGTGAGACCAAAAGATAATTTTAGATGGTATATTTTAGTCTAAGATAAGACCGAGAGAAGATTCTTAACTAAAAGTGGCAACCATTATAAACAGTGTAGATTTATTAGTTTAATTAGCACTTAACTAATCAATCGACCATCATTTAATCATTTACATTAGCTAAAACAATAATAAGAAAGTTTAGCTTAATTAGTTTAATTAATAATTCAATTTTAGTTTATAAACAATTTTAAATGTGAATTCATACTAATAATTTTCAACTCAATTAGATTAATAATTGCTCATCTTATAACTGACTTAATAAACACATTTACCCATTTAGTAATCTCTTAAGTTCAATCATTAAAATACTCTCATATTCCATTATAACACTACAAATATTACAACTAACATGTCACACTTATAAATATTTTCTTTTAATTCCCAAGTGTTAATTCATCTCTCTCGCTTGAAATGGAAGAATCTTATTTGTAGTCGCGAAGACCCCAAAAGTTCACTTGAAAGCGACAAAAGAGTGTGTTCGAAGTCTTGCCTTCAGTTGATACCATCCTCAAATTCAATCTCTCAAAAACCTCTACCCCTTGTTAAAATATCTATTGTTTATTCAATAAACAATGGATAAATATTAAGAAGGCTCTTAAACTTTTAACATTTTATATAAATAAGCCCCCATACTTCTTGTATACCTGAACTAAGTCCATAACCTTTTAACTGCATCTTAATAAGCCTTTGACCTTTAACTTATACCTAAATAAACCCTTTACCATAAACCCATCTCTTCAGGGCTGCTTCCTTAGTTACAAATCAAAAGATAACTCGAGGGCTTATTTGGGTATGGGAAAAGTACAATGACTTACATCTAAATAAATCATAATATAGTTCAATAGCTAATTTAACATTTTAGCCATAAACATGAAACCTACCACTAATCATATTACCTAACAGAAGTATTTGCATCCAAATGAAATTATATTCCGAGAAATTATCTCATCCTTAATTTCTCACTAGTGGAGTTAAAAACTCTATAGGCAGCATGGTAAAAACGAAGTCAATAGTTTCTAGTTCCAATGCAGCTATAAGATCCTACACTACAATGCTCATCATCAGAAGAAAAAGGCATAACAACAAGAAGCCAACTGTTTCAGATGAAAAATGATGAGAAAAAGGATAATAACAGCTATGTATAAAACAGAAAAAACACTTGAAACAATATTCACTCCTGCATCCAGAATTTCCCCATATTGCAATAATCCTCTTAATGGCTTTAGGCCTGCAGAAAACAGGTGAACATAAGCATATATAGAATTAAAAACAACAAATATCAAACAGTTTGACCATAAAGTTTGAACTTATTGTTCAAGGATGTACGGATTAAGCAAAATGATCAGTATTCGCGTGATAGTTCTCCATTATTACCTTGTTAGCTATATTGTTGGAAAGCCAATCCAAACCCTCATAAAGCCCCTCACCAGAGGTTGCGCAGGTGCACTGGATGTACCTGAAATTACCACCAAGGTGCGTCAGTGTTAATGAATGAGAAGATTGCAAACTATGGCAGTAAAACACAACACAAAAGCATTACCAGTGACGTTGTCGAAGGGAATGGAGGCCAAGCTTATCAGTTATTTCAGCAGCATTCATTGCATTTGGAAGATCTTGCTTGTTTGCAAATACAAGCAACACTGCATCTCGCAGCTCATCCTGCAGAACAAGAAATAGCATAATCATCAAAGTCCAGCAAAACTAAACCAACAGCAGAAGATTCAACTCGTGCTCTTGATATTATTCTCAACATTTCAATATCTAATCCATTTTCATTTGATAATTTTGGCATTGACATGAATAAAGTCAAAAAATTATTATTTGGAACATTAAACTACTTTGAAGAATAAATATATG
Source organism: Gossypium rotundifolium (assembly GCA_025506655.1). Classification (NCBI taxonomy): domain Eukaryota; kingdom Viridiplantae; phylum Streptophyta; class Magnoliopsida; order Malvales; family Malvaceae; genus Gossypium; species Gossypium rotundifolium. The sequence goes on along the minus strand of CP106726.1, from coordinate 54,778,002 downwards.
GAAGAAAACCAGTAGCATAGTTTATGCGACCAATTTCATTGAATTCAATCATCAGCTTCTAATGTTTGTACTTTCAAGCATAATAATGTTTCTTTGAATCCAAATGGTTTTCAACTCAGCATTCAGTCAACTACACATGATTGTCATCACAGTCTTTGCAATAGAAAGATCAAGTAACATGAATCATGCCAGCTAGATTTTTTTCAAACAATTTAATCAGTCAAGATAAATGAAGAACCCCAACAACTAGCAAGGGCAGGGCAGAGGACATCCAATTCCCAAAACCCAACCATAGAAGAGCCATTAACACAAAACTGTCCTTTTGCTAGCATACGACTGCTAAATTTGTTTTTACATCAACACATAAGATATAGCATCCAAAAGCCACTTATAACAGCAATAAAATACATGCATAAACAATAGCGATAAAAACAAAGGTGGTTCCACTTAAATTGTCACTTATCATACCTCATTCAGCATTCTATGCAATTCATCCCTAGCCTCAACAACACGATCTCTGTCATTGCTATCAACAACAAAGATGAGACCCTGTGTATTCTAGAAGTAATGCCTCCACAATGGACGAATCTGCATGATTAGTAATGAAAAGCAAGGATGTTCTTGGTTAGTCAAGACATTGATATCAGACTATGCAAAGAGCCCTAACTATTACTGTGCCAGAATACAATGTTGTTGAAATAACCAGGCTAAGTATAGCAATAAAGAGATACCTTGTCCTGACCACCAACATCCCACACGGTGAAACTGATGTTCTTATATTCAACAGTCTCCACATTAAATCCTGAAAAGAGAAAACATGTATGATGAACTATGACCAAGGATAAATACATCACAAACATGAACAAGTTACTGTACAAAACAAAATCACATTATGAAATAGTCAGGGACAGAATGGATTACATGCTTTGCTAGCAAATTTGTTCCATGGAGTACATGAAAATAGACATCATCTATGTTATCTAGACTATTTATTTCTTTTAAAGGATCCAAATCTAACACTTGTATCTAATACATATTCGAACATAAATATAAAGTGCTATTTTCAAAATATATTGAAATTTAAAAAAAAATTAAAAATTGAAAGGATTTGGAATAAAGGAGTATCTAAATAAAGGGCAAGCAATCGTGAGAACAGAATAACTACAATAGTTCTAAGATACATTTAAAGATAAATATAATCACCAAACAAAGAGATAAACACAACGAAAGAGATTTGGAATACGTGCGCTTACCGATGGTGGGAATAGTGGTGACAATCTCTCCAAGCTTGAGCTTGTACAAGATGGTAGTTTTACCGGCTGCATCAAGACCCACCATTAAAATTCGCATCTCCTTCTTGGCAAAAAGCCGGCTAAAAAGCTTGGTGAAAGTCAGCCCCATTTCTCTTCCCTAGTTGTTGATCCCTGAATATCATGAAAATTCCCAGACATCATTTTCTTTATTTCTTTTCGAGCTAAAACACGGATATTATATTAGAAAGAATAACTCAAATATACTATTTTCCAATCAATAAACAAATTTCAAACGAATCAAATAGATCTAAACGAAGAACCACAAAAAATCAATGCCATGACGTCATTTCCATTAAGTTCCTTGGAGAATTTTTTTTTAAAATAATCATACATAAAATCAATGGTAAACAACATATCTAGAATAATTCATCGAATAAACCTTCAAATCATAGAAAACGCAACAAAGCTTCTCATAATTCGAAACGCAAGCCATAGAAATGAAGTACTAAACAAATCGTTTCTTAAACAAAGTGCAATGAAAAGATCCCTTTACATTTATCGGAATGCTAGATCAAAAAGAAATATCAAAATAGAGAATCGAATTACTATACCTTTGGAGACAATTGCAGAGACCACATCAGACTTTGATTTTGAAAGAAAGGGCTTGAGACCAACGCTAATTATGCTTTGGTTAATGTATCGGGGTTGTAAGAAGTGCCAGTTTGAACGATTTATAAAGCCCAAAAGACAAAGAACAGATTCACGGGTGCACCATACCACATCAGATCCCCTAGAACATATCAGTGCAAAAATTTATTATTCTAAATTATTTTAAAATTAAAAAAAAATTCTTTGGCAATTGATAAATAAATATTTGACAATAAAACGTGCCACGCTGTTAATTGTTATTTTATAAATATTAGCTTTAATTTAAGTTTTAGTTAACACTTTTAGATAAATAGTTAATAGTTAATAATTAATTGAAAGTTGATATTTGTAAAATAACAAATAAGGATATGATATATTTTATTGTTAAATATTTATTTATTTATAATCTTTAGTCTTTATTAGGTGAAATTATTGAAATAAAATACTATTACTAAGGAATTAAAACATCTATTATGGAAATTAATTAGTGAATATTTTTGAAAATTTAAATAAATAAATTTTTGAAGTTGCAAATATTAACATTGTGCAAATTAATAAACATTAATAGTGTATCAATATAATTGTAAACTATATTTTTAGTGATAATTATGTCATGTTCTTAATATGTAAATTAGTGATAATTATGTCACACTTTAAATAAATTTATTAAGTAGCATATTTCAATTATATGAAGTTGCATAAAAATCATTTTACCCAATTAAATTGAAAATAAATTAAGAGTGAATAAATATTCAAGAAATAGTTATATGTGGCAAATGGAGTAATTTTTTTAGCAACCATGTGGTAAAGTGAGTAATTTTTGAGTAAGTATAGTCAGATATGTAATTTCATATATCTCATTTTATATCAGCCGTGAAAAAAGCTATTCATCCTTGCATTTTTGTTTTGGAGATTTTAGCTCAACAACTATTGCAAAATAAAAATGTTTGGATTATCTCATTTTATAAAACCCTTGATTTTAATAGTAAAATAAAAATGTTTGGAATTTTACGCTCATTTCTTAATTTTTATTGATGTAATAGAAATTATACACTTTAATATCTACTTAAAATTTAAATGACTAATTATAATTTTTAAAAGAGTAATTATGTGTGTTATATGTATAAGCACTTTAAAAATTAATATTTTATTTCATTTTTATTTGATAAACTATTCTCATCAAATTCACATTAGCATTAAATGCAAATTATTTTCAAAAATCAAAATATTTTTCTTTAATATTAAAATCAAGGATTTTCATAAATAAATTAGACTTATTTAAACAAAATGTTACAGTTTAAGGGCTTTTTGTATATTAGCCATTTTTTTTATTTTTGTCAACTTGTCATTTTCTTTTTTACTTAATTTTGGTTCTTTAACTTTTAAAAGAATTATATTTGACCATTAACCTATCAAAAGAATCAATTATTATTATTTAATGAAAATATCGAGTAAAATGTTAAATTTTTAAACATGACAGCCCACATGACATTCTACATATACTTCATAGTAATTTTTGATCTTTTATGAATTTTTATTTTACTTTTTGTATTTTAATAATTTGTATTTTTAGATTATATTTTTTTAAAATTTTGAGGTGATGATGCAATATAATCTCAAAGTAACATATTATCATATATTAATGAAATCTAAATTTATGAAAAATTAATAAAAGTTGTCAAATTTCATAACCGTAAACAAAAAAATTCATGAACCAAATTATGAAAAATTATCAAATTTAAGAATTAAATATTACTTTATCCCAACTCTTTTTGAGCCTAATTTAGTACTTAAAGCTTAATTTCACCTCTTAGTTTAACCTCTAAAGTCAACAACACTAAAAAAAAAATCTAAAGGACTCATGGGGCCTTCAAAACATGCCATGTGACATTTTTTCTTATGTAGGCAAGTTTGTATATATTAATAACTTTAATAAATATTAGATTTATGATATAGTCATGATGTATGTAAAAAAAAATGTAACAAATATATTTATTAGAAATTCATATAAAGTGAAATAATATTTTGGTTGCATGATATGGATGTCTTTCAAAGTTCAAATGTTATAGTATTATTTTATTAAAAATGAAAAGATAAAAACACATTTATATTAAAATTTGTTACTTTATCTATAAAATGATATTTTAATAAAATTTCAATTGTGTTAATGCTCGATTGGCTTGTGAAATCAACTTAATCATGGATATAATATAAGTACTAATTATGGCACACTTGTGATGTAGGTGAAATACAAAACTATGTAACAAAATATTTTTAAAAAGGCTGATATAATTAACAGAGGAGGTTTTGGTTGAATGTTAGAATACAAATGTTGAAAACTATAAAGGCTTGTGTTCAAAATTTATTATTTAAATATTTTTATTTTCTAAATAAAAATATGAGATGACAAGAATATTCTTAAAATAATATAATTTACTTTACAAAGTACGGGTATTTTATCATTATTCAATTAAATTAGTGCCTAATTGACTTTAGATGCCAAACTTAGTAAATGATTTAATATTAGTAGATATGTATAAATTCTAAAATTCAAAAATATATAAAAATTCAAAATTTTATAAAAATAAAAAATATTTAAATATATTTAAAAGGTAAGAAAATGTATAGAAAAATTTAAAATATAAAAGATTAGAAACATGAAAAATTTCAAAAGTATAGAAAAATTAAAAATATAAAAGATTAATTAAATTTTAAAAAATTAAAATTATAAAAAATAGTTAAACTTCTAGAAAAAGCATTTAGGGTTTGTTTGGACTATGGTGAGTAATTGGATGAAAGTATAATTATTAATGTAGCAACTACACTCTCTTGTAATTATAAAGAATCGTAATTCCCTAGTCATGTTTAGTTGGCAGGTGTAGTTATATTGTAATTCATTATGTCATGTTTGGTAGTACAAATTATAATAATCTAGTTACATAATTTATATTTTTAAAAATATTAGTTATTATAAAATTATTAGTATGATAAAAACAATTCTAAATGAGGAATAAAATTAAAATAAAATCATCATGTATAATATGTTAGTCCAAGAAAGTAGCCAATAATACAATTACTAATAAAAATAAAAAAATAAACATCATATACAAATTTTATTTAATCGCTCTAGCATTCCATATTTATTGAGCTATTCCGTCTTTAAGATTTGACATATATTCAATATCTTCTATTGGTCCTTGATTGAGTTTTTCATCTTCATGATTAAGATTATCAATATCTCTTTCTTTCATGTACACTTCAAAGCATAGATCATCTTAATTTCATCTATGAAAGAAATTATGAAGTATGCAACATACTAGTACCATCCAACCTTTTTTTTTTTATATGTTATACTAAGGTGGTATTATTTATATGAGAATCTTTTTAGAACATCAAATGTCCTCTCAACCACATTTTAATTTCTCAAATCAAAGATTTCGCGAGTCATCTCAAACGTTTGTGTTTGGCTCCATTTTTTTTCAAATGGTATCATAATTCATGATATAGTGCAAGAAAATTATTTATATTTGCAAAATTAGCATCTACCACCTAATATTTAGGCCACAGCTTAAACCATTTGTAGCTTTTATTATAAAATTTTATATAATCCTAATTAGAAACAAGACTTATACTAGATTATAATATTTTTATAATATAGAAGTTAGGTAAAAATAATATAAAATTTATAATATATAACCTTTATAAAAAAATTATAAAGCCCAATAACTTTCATATCTCTTCTTATAAATAATACAAATTTTGCTATAATTTTGGAAAGTTATTATTCTATAAATAAGTTATGATAATAAAATATAACATTTTTTATAAATAAGTTTTTATTTTTATGATATATAGTATGGACACGTAAATAAGTTATGTCCATACTTTTTGGCAATAATTTTAAAAGTACATATAAATTAATTTTTATGATATAATTTTTTAGGATTTATAATTTAACTTTAGAAATTTTTTATCACAATCATTCCAAACACCCGCACGTATTCATGTTTAATATAACTTTCTATATTTAAACTTATATCAAAATAATAACTTTTATAATTAAATCATGTAGGGATGTTTGAAAAGATAATTAAGTTTGGGTATAATTACTTACATAATTACTTCCATTTTCACCATAATTGGAAAATACTAAGAATATAATCTCGATTGAACTTTTAGTATATTTCTATATTACAAAGCTTACTGTGATTGTATATACATATATATGTCATTTTTATTAGTGCATATATATATAATACTTAAATTTTATTAAACAAATATACTGATAATAAAATGAACAAAAAAATCATTATACAAATTAGATTTTAGAAATTAAAAATATATTATATATAAATATAAATTAATATATAATCAATTAATATCAATTTATTTTTTGATACATGTACGAAATGTCTGATGTGATTTCGAATGGGCCAAATACCAAGCTGTCCATTTTTATATCATTTGGACTGAAAGATGAGGAGAATTCAAGGGAGAATCCAATTGAAGTTCCTATTGGACCTATGACTCGGGCTAGATCCAAGAAGCTTAAAGAGGCGATGATGGGTCTGATTGTAATAGTCCGGTTTAGACCTTAGTCGGAACAGTGGTTTCGGGACCATAAATCGAGTCAGTAAAATATTTTAATATTATTTTCTGTGTCTATGATATGTGAATTAACATGTGTGAAATTTCTGTGAAATAATTTGTCTGTTTGTGTGCTTAATTTGAGTAAAGGACTAAATCGCGTAAAGCGTAATAGTAGCATTCTATTTTATTAAGGGCCAAATTGTTGTGGCTTTTAAATATGGAGCCTTTAAAAGGAAATTTGTCCACTAATAGAGTGAGTGGACGGTTATGGTCAAGCATGACCTTGAATTACATGTTTTATACATTTAGTGTTAAAGGTTAAAAATGTAAAATGAAAATTTATTCATTATATCATAAAACATAAAAGAAATAAGCCATGTTCTCCATCTTTTTATCACCAAAAATAAGAAAGAAAAGAAAGATTTTGAGCTTGTTATATTCGGCCATGGTTCAACCATAAATTGGGTACGTGTTTTTGATCGGTTTTTGATAATTTCTACGTTTTTGCAATCATTGTGTCGTATACTACAAAACCCATATATTAATTTTGAGAATTGATGATGTTTTGAGATGAGCCTTTGATGAACTCATGTGTTTTATGATGTTTGATGGTGAATTATGAAAGACATATGTTTGATTATCATAGTTTGTCTTTAGAGTTTTGTTGGATTTGAGTATTTTGGATTAAATTGAGAAAATGAATATTTGAGGGACTAAATTGTAAAATAAATGAAATGTATGAACTTGTATGAGATACTTTGATATTCGACTAAGCATGAGTATAAGCAAATTTGGTGTATTTTGTGATTTGTGAAATAGGGACTAAAATGTCAAAATGTGAAAATATGAGGGCTAATTTGTAAATTATCCAAAATATGTGTATTTGGATTGAATTGGATGAGTTAGTGAATAAAAGGGTTAAATTTGAATATGTATAGATCAAGAACCGACGAAAACATACTTAGATCGCGGGAAATTGAAAGTTGTCGAATAACCGAATCCAATCGAATATCCGAATCCGAGGTAAGTCGATATACATATAAATGTATTTGAATTGATTTATTTGTGAATATATGAATTTTGAATAGCTATGAATAATACTCAAAATGATGAATATATGGATTCCGAGAAAGTATTCCGAGAAGTCCCGTCTGAACTTAGGAATAGATAGGATAGTATATGTCATGACATAGGTGTCCGTTATGTGATATCATGTAAGACCACGTCTAGGACGTTGGCATTGATTTGAAATTTCGTGTAAGACCACGTTTGGGATATTGGCATCGATATGAGATTTACATGTAAGACCATGTCTGAGACATTGGCATCGTATTGATTCGTGTAAGACCCTGTCTAGGACAGTGGCATCGATATTTTGGTTACATGTAAGACCACGTCTAGGATGTTGGCATTATACGACTATTCCGAGCACTATGAGTATCCTATTTAGTTCTAAATGGTTCAACGGGCAAGTTAGAGAAATGAATGAATATGTGAATTGTACATCCGTTTCAGGTATATATATATATGCTTTGTATAAGCATGAAAGGTGAGTATGTATGTGCATTAATGCAAATGAACATTTGACATATATGTATGTTTGAGATATGAGCAAATGAGATATTTGAGATGTGATGAATTGGTAAACAATGGCAAACCAAATGAGCCAAAGAGTTGATTTATGTGCTTGAACTAAAGATATGTTAATGAATTCAATTAGCTATCCTTATGAATGAATTATGTTAAGTTTATTTATATATGGCTTATTAAGTTTTTGAAAAAGCTTACTTTGTGTGTGTGTTGTTCTGTTTTATAGATCGTTAAAGCTACGAGAGGCTCGGAGTGTCATATCCGGGACTAGGGGGTTATGCATTTTTACTTAAATGTATGTGATTGCATGCCTGAGTATGTTTTGAATGTGTTTTGGGGGCTTCAGGGACCTCGAGATGTAGGTAGGAGCCTTAGAAATTATCGAATTTTTCTAAAGCCTAAAAGGGGAACTAAGGGAGCTAGGCCTTAAAGAGTTTATTGTGTGACTTAGGACACAAGAATTATCCTGGAAAGGTGGCAAGGAGGCGCCACCTAGGGCTTTACAAGGTGATTCCACAGGGAGTATAGAGGGGGCCTGGGTTCGAGTAGCAAAGGAAACATTTTGGAGTTTTATTTTGAAGCAAGGAGAGGCAATGTTGGACGGCACAATGACACTTCAAAGATGAAGTGTAGATTGAGCTAAAAACTTAGGGATTCGGCTAAGGTAGAGTGAAAAGGGGGATTGAATGGAGAGAGGGAGAGTTGGCCAGCCAAGGGACTTCTTGGATGACAAATTCGGTCACCAAAATCCCCTACGCCGAATTTTTCATTAAGCATCACCAACACTTTTCCTTTCTTTTTCTTTCTTTCAAATCTTTCTTCTTCTCTCTCACTCTAGCTGAATCATAATTGAGCCTCCATATTATTCTTTTCTTCTTTTTCCCACGAATCTCTCAAAAGTCGAACCCTCTATTTTTGTGTGGCCATAACCGATTGCTCCTCTACCCTGTTGAAACCGATTACTCCTAAAGCACCAAGAGCCTATCATCTTTTTCATTTGAACCAATTTTGCTACTTCAGGATCTTCCTGTCGATCTGCATTTTGGTCACTCTTTTCGGTAAGGACCTCTTCTATGTCGATTTTCTATTCTTTTCTTTCTCTGACTATCGAAAATCAAGACTCTAATCCTCTATGTTTCTTTGGCCGAAACCATGAAGGTGATTCGGGATCCTCTAGTAGCGGACGGTCTAAGGTGGTCTTCTCAGGTTTTGAGATCCAAGGTAAGCAAGGCTTACCATTTGGCCAAGGGCCACTTTCACTTATTCAAAGGCTATGCCAATTCTAATTATGGTGTTTTAGGAAGTCTTCGACAGATATTTGGGATTTGGCTAAATAATCTAGGTAAGGTGTTTCAGATCTGTTTCTTATTTCGTTCAAAAGCCAAAAACTAATTGGTTAAGTGTACTAGTGTCTAGCCGATTGCAAGGGGGGATCATCATAAAGTTTTGGGATTTGGTTGGTAACCAAATCGGCAGCAAGGTAAGGGTTTTGGTCTCGTTAACCCTTCGAGATTTACTGTTTAGCCTAATGGCCTATTGACTAATGTACTTAGTGTTGGCGAAATGTAGGAGAAGAGATCTAGTGCATTAGATCAGACTTTCGAGATTTCGATTAGATCTACGAGTAATCAGGTGTGTAGCCCTACACTAATTCCTAGTAGATTAATGGTATTAATATTATGCATGTGATAATGGAAATATGAAAAACGTGGCTAAGGTACTATTTCATGGTACAGTGCATTTAGGTATGTTACCCCTAACTCTTAGTTAAGTAAAGTTTATAAGATATGAATATGGACATATGTGAAATATTGTTAAGGCTATGTGGTAAGGTATAATGCATGTTATTCGTATGTTATGTATGTTGCATGGGAATATGGGTGATTTTGTGAAAGGGGAAGTGATCTGGTGGTTCCTACCACATTATCTGGTGACTATGTCACATAATATAAATCTGGTGACTCTGTCACATTATCTGGTGGCTATGCCACAATTATAAGGGTGATAAGCGGTTGACTGTAGCGACTGCCTTCGATGGTGTATAGCGGATGGAAGGTCGATTTAGTAATCCCCACGGTGTGATCGGTAGGTACGGATGATGTGTAGAGGTTGGATCTAGGTGGTTTGGGTTGCATCATGATTCATCATTATTTTATGTGATATATTATGTCTTGTGTGTTTTGGAAGTCTGTGATGGATTACACACTGAGTCTGTTGACTCACCCTTCGTGGGCTAACTTTTTGCAGATGGCGCTCAGTAGATGGACCGAGTCGGCAGGAACTTAGGGGTGGCAATGCATAGCTAAAGTTTTCTTCAGTTTTCTTATTTAGTCATTTTAGTTTATTTTGGGAGATATTTTGATGTAATAAGGCCATTCTTACTTAACTATTTTATTCTCCTTGCATTTTTTTTACTTTTCCGATAAGATACGAACAACATCAACTGTTTTGAAACTCAATTACTTACGATTTTTCAAGTTACATAAATAATAAATTCTAAGGTTTGATATTTCCTCAACTTGTGACTTTTGAAAAAATAAAATTTATCAATTTAGCACAAAATCAAATTACAACTCGAATCAATTTTTCTACAAAACCACCATGATTTTCAAAATGTTATTCGAAACTTAACCACGTTTTACTCAAGAAGCATGCCAGATCCGGTCAAGGATTGTGGGCCGGGTTTGGAGTGTTTCACGGAGACCGTCGAGGATTGTCATCACACTACTCAAACTTGTTTTAGTACTTTGAAAATGTGTATATAGCTAAATATGGCATGTATAGGCTAGACATTTTGGATTATGTTTGAAATGTGTATAAATAGCCATAAGATGTGGCTAGATAAATGTTGGTAATATGCATGAGTGAATATGGTATATGATGCATGCCTTGGTATGGCTTAATGCAAATGAAATGGTCAAGATCATGGTAAGCCTAATGATGCAATATGGATGTATATATGTTTGATCAATGAAATAGTTATATGATAGTAAGTTGTGATTGAATCATGCTTGGTTTTACATGTGTTATGGTTGAGCAAATTGACATGATTGGAAATGAGATTGAATGTGGAGATTTGTTGATTATTTGACATGGCTTTGGTTGTCAATTGTGCATGAAATGAATTGGAATATTGCTTGTAGGGATAATCCTTGTGTGGGTGGCAATTTGGCCTTGAAAATGGCCTATAATTGCCCACACGGTTGAGCACATGGGCGTGTGGCTCGACTGTGTCCCTCGTGGTTGAAATTCAAAACAAGTCAGGATCGACCACGGGCTGGACACACGGGCGTGTGACTGGCCGTGTGGTGCAAGTCAGGATCAACCACGGGTGAGGCACACGGGCATGTCCACGGCCGTGTGGACAAGTCAGTATGTATGCCCTGTTTTCACATGGTTCAGACACACGAGCGTGTCTGAGGCCGTGAAAAGCACACGGCCTACCACACGAGCGTGTGACCTCTATAACTTAGAAAAAGTTTAAAATTTTTGAGAAATTTCATATGTGTTTGGTTTAGTCTCGGCCATATTCTAAAGCATGTTTGAGGTCTCGTTGTTCTATCTAAGGGACACTTTGATTGGATTTGACGAATTATACCATGATATGTCCATAAAAGATTTTGTTTGTCTGGTAACACCTTTAACCCTAATCGATGATGGATACGGGTTAGGGGTGTTACATTTGATTGGTATCAAAGCTATGGTTTAGTCGATTCTCGGACTAACGTAGTGTATGAGAGTCTAGCTATACATACCATATATCTGAACTGTGATAGTGTGATGAATCCTGACGTTCAAAAATGTAATTTTGTATAGTAATAGATCCCGATAGAGCCGTAGCTGACGATGTAGAAAGAAATGTGCCTGCTCCCGCTCAAGGGAAAGCGCCATCTGATTCGAGACTGGCTACGGGCGGTCAAGAGGGAGAACCTAAACAAGTTTTCTTCCAAATGATGAGTGAGTGGTTCACTCAATTTGTGAGAAATAACCCGACTGTTTCACCACCTCCGCCCCCGTCTCATCCCCCTCAGACCTCAATTGTGCCTCCGGTAATGGGTATAAATCTGTTGAATAAGTCTCCGGTCGATAAAATCTGCAAGTATAGGCTGAAGAGTTCAGGGCTAACAGTGATGACGATGCTGAAAAAGCTGAGTTTTGGTTAGAAAACACTATCTAAGTATTTGATGAGATGTCTTTGACTTCGAAGAAAGTATTAAATATTTTGTTTCACTGCTACGAGACGCAGATTATCAATGGTGGAAAACTTTGATTTCTGTTGTTCCGAAAGAGCGCGTCACATGGGATTTCTTTCAAATTGAGATTTAGAAGAAATACATCAGTCAGAGGTTTATTGATCAGAAACGGAAAGAATTTCTAGAGTTGAAATAGGGTCGGATAACCATGACAGAGTATGAACGAGAGTTCATGAGACTAAGCTAGTATGATCATGAATGTGTATCAACTGAGGCAATAATGTGTAAAAGATTTGAAGATAGTCTAAATGAAGATATTCGATTGCTAGTTGGTATTCTAGAGATAAAAGAGTTCGTTGTGCTAATTGACAGAGTGTGCAAAGTTGAGGCACTTGGGAAAGATAAAAGAAAAGCTGATTCTGAAGCCAGAGATATGAGAAAGAGATTTCCAAGTAAATCATTTTAGTCTGCTTCAAAGAAATTCCGAGATGAGCATAGCCGTTCAAAGGCTAATGTGGGACATTCAGATAGAGATCGATCTAGATCACAGTTGAGCTCCAAAGCTCCAATAACATCAATGGCTAGTGTTGGAAATGTCTGATTTGATCGACCTGAATGTAAGCATTATAGTAAAAGACATTTGGGAAGTTGTAGATTGAATGATCGAGCTTGTTTCAAATGTGGATCATTAGATCATTGCATTCGTGATTGCCCAGAGTCTGTTTGAGCAAGAGATTGTTCAGAACCCGAGATTCGATAATGTTTCTCAGAACCCGAGATTTGATAATGTTTCAGCGAGAGGTGGACCTTCTCGAAATACAAGAAATGTCAGTGGTAGTCAAAAAACTATAAGAGACACTATTGTGAGATCTGAAGCTAGAGCGCCTACTAAGCGTATGCTATTCGAGCTCGTGAGGAAACTTCATCTCCAGATGTTGTTACGGGTACATTGATAGACCCAGGTTCTATACACTCATATATATGCATGAACTTAGTATCCCGTAAGACTTTGCCTGTAGAGTCTACTGAGTTTGTTATAAAAGTATCAAACCCTTAGGTAAAAATGTATTGGTTGACAAAGTATGCAAGAAGCGTCGTTGATGTTTTGAGATATATGTTTTCCTGCTGATTTGATGCTATTATCGTTTAATGAGTTTGATATAATTTTGGTTATGGACTGGTTAACTTTGCACGATGCTGTTGTGAATTGCAAAAGAAAGACCATTGATTTCAGATGTCAGAATGATGAAATAGTTCGGGTTGAGTCTAATGTGTGAAAAAGGGGTATGAAGCATATTTTGCTTATGTGATTGATCCAAAAGTATCTGAAAAGAAAGTTGAATCAGTGCCTATTTTCTGTGAGTTCCTTGATGTGTTCCCTAAAGAGTTACCAGGATTGCCTCCGATACATGAAGTTGAATTTGGTATAGATCTGTTTCCTAGTACGACTCCTATTTCGATAGCACTGTATAGAATGGCACCAACAGAGTGGAAAGAATTAAAGACATAGTTACAAGAGTTAACTGACAGAGGGTTCACAAGACCGAGTTTCTCACCTTGGGATGCTCTGTTCTATTTGTAAAAAAGAAAGATGGCACGATGAGAATGTGCATTGATTATCGTCAGTTGAACAAAGTGACTATAAAGAACAAATATCTGTTGCCCAGAACCGATGATTTGTTTGATCATCTTAAAGGAGCTACTGTGTTTTCTAAGATAGATTTTAGATCGGGGTATTATCAGTTATGGGTAAAAGATTCAGATATTTTGGAGACTACTTTCAGAACGAGGTACGGGCATTATGAGTTTTTAGTTATGCCTTTCGGACTAACGAATGCTCCAGCTGTTTTTATGGATCAGATAAACAGAATTTTCAGACCGTACCTAGATCGATTTGTTGTTGTTTTCATTGAAGACATTTTGATTTATTCATGTGATGAAAATGAGCATGCTGAACATCTAAGAATCGTGTTGCAAACTCAGCGAGAAAAACAATTGTATGCGAAATTCAGCAAATGTGAATTCTGGTTACGTGAAGTTGGTTTTCTGGGACATATTGTATCGGCCTCCAGGATATGAGTTAATTCGAGTAAGATTTCTGCTATTCTGGAATGGAAACCTCAGAAGAATGTGTCTGATGTCCTTAGCTTTCTAGGACTTACTGGTTATTATCAAAGATTTGTGAAAGGATTCTCGATAGTGTAACAGACCGAATTTGACCCTAATCGGAACGGTGGTTTCGGGACCACAAATTCGAGTCCGAGAAATATTTAAATAATATATTTTGTGCTTATTATATGTGAATTAATGTGTGTGAAAATTTCGTAGAAAAATTTAATCGTTTGTGTGTTTAATTTAGAAAAAGGATTTAATCGCGTAAAATGTGAAAGTTGCAAGCTATAGTGAAATGTGCTAAATTGATTATGGATTTTTAATATGGGGTATTAAAAAGGCAATTAGCCCATCCTAAGAGTTAGTGGACGGCATATACCAAGAATAACCTTAGTATTATTTGTTTATATATTAAAGTATAAAGGTTAATTTAGTAATCAAACAATTACTTAACATATATGTTAATTAAAACACAAAAATAAACATGTTTACTTCATCTTTCTCTTGGCCGAATATTGAAGAAAGAAAAGGGAGCTAGGTTTCTTTGAATTTCGGTTACTTTCAAGCCAAATTCAAGATAAGTTTTTTGTCGGTTTTTGTTAATTTTTACGTTTTTGAGATCGTTGCTTCGAACATTAGTTGACCCATGTTAGAATTTTTAAATTTGAGCATGCTTGATATTCTGCCATGGTTAGATGTTTGTGATTCATGATGTTTAATGGAAAAATATTAAAGTTATGTTAAAGATTAGCTTGTTTTGTATTGGAAAATTTAGTGAATTTAAGTATTTTGGGCTAAATTGCAAAGAATAAATTTTTGAGAGGCTAAAATGCAAAATAAATGAAATAAATGGACTTGTATAGTCCCTATGAATATTCAGCCCTTAGGTGATATAGTGAAATTTTGTGTATTTTGTGTTTTATGCTGATAGGACTAAATTGTAAAAATGTGAAACATTAGAGGTAAAATGGTAATTTGCCCATTTATGTGTTTTGGGACTAAATTGAGATGAAATGTGCTTGAATGAGCTAAATTTTAATGTGTTTAGATCAAGAACAAAGAAAAGCAGTTTGGATCTGGAGAAAGGCGATGGTTATTGAATAAATGGGTCCACGTTGTCCGTCGATAGTCGAGGTAAGTCTTTAAGCAATTATATGTCAGAAATTACCTATGTACTCTAATAAATATTGAAAATTGAAATGTTGGGAATATATATATATATATATAGTTGCCGAATGTGAATTGTATAATGTTGAGTTGGTTTATTTGTGTAATGTGAAATAGCTTACTTGAAATTGATATGTGATGGAATTATGAAAAATAAGTGATACATGTGGTAGTAGTATTTAGTAATGTGTGTGGAATGATTAATTGTGTTGATATTCGGGCTTCGAGCCTAGCAGGCTTTGTGCCGGTGATTTATTTCGGGCTTCGAGCCTAGCAGGCCTTGTGCTGGTGATCTATATAGGGCTTAATGCCTAGCAGGCCTTGTGCCGGTGAATATTTTAGGCTTATTGCCTAGCAGGCTAAATGCCGGTGTTTAAAATCTCGGACCTTGAGTCTAGCAGGCCTAGTGCCGGTGTGTGCGATTCGGGCTGATGCCTAGTTAGTTCTATGCTGGTGAGTTTTCAATCCCCGAACTTCGATTATGTAATAGTAAAGTTATGAAACAAACCAAGAAAGCTTTAATTTATGAAAGTGAATTTGTGGGTTCGACTATAAGGTATGTATTATTCATACTTTAAGGTTATGCATATATGTGCTATGATGATAAATAAATGTAACGATGAAAGAAAAGTGAGGTACATATGGTAGATGTAAATTGTATATAAGCTATATCAGGAGGAGATTTGTTAAATGAAAGCATGAAAGTAGAAAAGTATTTGTATAGGTATGATTATATGCATAAATGTGTGGTTATTTATTTGGTAAATGGGAATAATGACATACGGCCTTGGGGAAATTATTATGTTAAGTCATTGTATTCAATATCATATTCAAATTGATATTCGTATTTATATGAAAATGCTTGAATGTTTAGTTGAGTATCGAATTTTCTTGAGACTTACTAAGCTAGAAGCTTACTCCATTTTTGTACAATGTTCTGTTTTATAGATTTTGGTCAAGCTACGGGCTCAGAGGATCATCGGAGAAGTCAACCACACTATCAACTCGTTTGGTACTAATAAACTTAGTTTTTAATTCGAAAGGCATGTATAGGCTAGACTAAGTAGTAAACCAATGGTATTTAATCTTGTATATAAATATAGCCATGTGAAAATGGCTATTTCTTTTGGTTAAGCTTCACTTATATGTTTTGGTATAATGACTTGATCATGAAGTTCAAGTTGGCTATAACTGCTTTTGGTTAAAAGTTTGATGTGTTTGGTTTTGGCAAATTCGGCTTTGGCATATTATGTACGAAATGAGGTTGATGTGTATATGTTGGAAGTATGATCTTGGTTAAGGTGATTTATGTGTTACTTGTTTGATTTGATTTATTAGTGATAATTGAATTAAGTCATATGTTTTGTTGATAAGGTAAATAATATATGTGTGATATATTTAGAAGGAATAATGGTGTTATGCTTAACTGACTTCGGCTGTGTGATAATTATAGTTATAAAGTGAAGTATGAATATTTAAAGTGGTTATAAAGGTACGGATGCTGATGGTAAGAAGTGAATTTGTTTTATGGTTATTTAAATGCAAATCCAAATGGTAAGTGAAATGATATGGTTAGTTAATATGAAAAAAAATTTGTGAAGTTTAGGTAAACCAATATCTATATTCGGATTTGGTATGTATTGTAAGGTTAATTATGTGCAACGCAAATGTGGCTTTTACTTATAGGGTATAGTACACGCTATATATATATATATTTATATATGTATCCATCATAGGTAAATTCGGTCATGTGGTAATTACTATGTTGTTCGAATATTTGATATTTTTTATTTTTATTTTTTTTTAAAATGGTATGAAAAACACAGATGGTTCAGTTGGTTTACTATGTATTTGTATTGTAGTAAAATGAGTGGAGGGCAGTTTGTGTTATATGAAATTTGATTATGACATACATAGGTTTTAATGATACAAGTAGGGATATATTTTAAGTGGATAAATATTTCATGAATGTCTATCTGGATTTGAGTTTACTTCGGTAATGCCTCTTAACCCTAATCTGGCGACATGATATCTGAGTTAGGGTGTTACATTTGATTGGTATCAGAGCTTACGGTTTAGTCGATTCTAGGACTACCGTAGCGCGTGTGAGTCTAGCTATACATGCCTTTATCATATATACGATAGTGTGGTGACTTCTGACATTTCAAACTATGTTTTATATAGTAAATGGATCCTGACAGAGCCGTAGCGGATGATATAGAGAGTGTAGCGCTTGATCTCGCACGTGGTTCAGTGCCGATAGACTCTCGACCTGTCTCGGGTAGCCATGAGGGGGAGGCTAAGCAAGCCTTCTACCAGATGATGAATGAATGGTTTACCCAATTTTTTCAGACTAATCCGGCAGTACAACAACCTCCACCCCGAATAATCCAACTCGGTACCTTCAGTGTAATAGTTCGAATTTGACCCTAATTGGAACAGTGGTTTCGGGACCACGAATCTGAGTTTGAAATATATTTAAATATTATATTTTGTGTTTATTATATGTGAATTAATGTGTGTGAAAGTTTCGTAGAAAAATTTGATCATTTGTGTGTTCAATTTAACAAAAAGGATTAAATCGCGTAAAGTGTAAAAATTCTATACTATAGTGTAAAGTGCTAGAATGATGATGGCTTTTTAATATGAGGTATTAAATGGATAAATAACCCATTTTTAAGTTAGTGGGTGCCATATGTCATAACTAACCTTAAGTTATATATTAGTTTAATTTTATTTGAAAGGTTAATTTAGTAATTAAACAATTACTTACTTTTTATGTTAAAATATCATAAAAATAAAGCCTTCATCTTTTTGGTTCATCCTTGCCCGAATGTTGGAGAAAGAAGGAAGCTTTGAAATCCTTTGATTTACGGCAATTCTAGGCTTAAATTCAAGGTGAGTTTTTAGTCGATTTTCGTTAATTTTTACGTTTTTGAGATCATTGCTTCGAACTGTAGCTGACCCATGCTAGAATTTTTAAAAAATAAGCATGCTTGATGTTCGGCCATTGTTATATTCTTGTGATTTTTGATGTTTTATGATTTTATATTAAAGATATGTTAAAGATTAGTATGTTTTGTATTGGAAGATTTGGTGAAATTGAGTATTTAGGGCTAATTTGTAAAAGTAAATTTTTAGAGGGGCTTATTTGTAAAATAAATTAAAGAAATGGACTTGTATAGTTCCTATGCATATTCGGCCCTTGAGTAGTATTGAGAAATTTGGTGTATTTTGTGTTTTATGCAAATAGGACTAAATTGTAAAAGTGTGAAACATTAGGGGTAAAATGGTAATTTGCCCATTTATGTGCTTTGGGACTAAATTGAAATGAAATGTACTTGAATGAGTTTATTTTTGATATGTTTAGATCAAGAACAAAGAAAAATGGATTTGGATCGGGGAAAGACGAAGGTTGTCGAATAGTCGGTTTAAGTGGTCCGTTGATAATCAAGGTAAGTCCCTAAGCAAGTATGTGTTAAAGCCTAGCAGGCCTTGTGCCGGTGAATTATATCGAGCTTATTGCCTAGCAGGCTAAATGCCGGTGTTTATATCTCAGACCTCTGGTCTAGCGGTGCTTAATCTTGGGTGTATATTTGAGCTTTGATGCTAGCGAGCTTAATGGTGATACGTTATAAACAAATAACTTGTGACTTATACAAAGTGAAACATAATTTACTGCAAGGAGCTAAAAGCTCAGGTAAGTATATGCTTTTGGTGTTTACAAGAAGCAAGGTAAGTTGTTGTACTATGATTCGAATTAAGTATGATGGGATATGGTTGGTGGTTCAATTTGAATTTGGATAAAAGCTATTAAGCTTACTATTGTTGTGTGCAAACACTCTATATTAGAAGTTGAGTTAAATAAGTTATTTGGAAATTAAGCTATAAGTGAAAAATGTTAAGAGTGAAAGTAATTGGATGTGTTTTCATTTGTGTATAAATGAGTTTATGTGATTGGTATGAGTGTGTACTCATTTGACTTGAATTATGCGAATATTTGCAATATATATATCCTTTGTATTTTGATGAATTATATGTTATGTTAATAAAGTACAAGTACTTTGGTTAATGAATTAATAGCATTTGGCAATGGTTGATTCACATGTTGAAATGTTTATATTTAATGCTATGTGTTTAAAGATTAAAGTTTATAATGCTTAAACATTTTACGTTGAAAATAATATTTTCTTGAGACTTACTAAGCTATTAAGCTTACTCTGTGTACGCTCATTGTTGATTTTATAGATTTTGGATTTAGCTGCTGGCTCACAGGGTCGTCAGAGAAGTCAACCACACTATCATCTCTTTTTGGTACCTTCCAATTAGTTGATTTCGAATTAAAGGCATGTATAGGCTAGATAAACGTTTGAATGATGTTCTATTCATATATATATATATATATATATATGTATAGCCATGTGAAAATGGCTTGATCGTTTTGTTTAAGTTGGTTTTATTTGTTCTTGGCTATGAGTATGGTATGTTGGTTTCAATATTTCGGCTATGGTCTATTTCTTTTAGTGAAATATATTTAATATGCATTCGACATAATTGCTCGTTTATGATATTAATGTTCGAGTTAATTTAGTCATGTATTTTTGGCATTAGGTTAATAGTTGAATTTCATTTGAAGGTCAATCTTTTATGTATTGGGTCATAATTTGAACTGTGGTAAAACATGCGTCATGGTCGTATTCTTGAGATGGTTGGTTTAGATAAATTTTAAGTAATGAAAATATTAAAGTTGTTTAACTTTGTAATCAATTTATTTGGGAATTGCTTTTAGGGTACGGTTTGGTATATATATAAAGTGAGAAATGGATACAAGCTATATATATGTGTTTCGGTTGTGAAATTTGATCATTTGGTTCGGCTTTCAAAGTGCATATATATATTTGGTTTGTGAATGGATATGATGTGGTGGATGGCACAATTCATAAGTATAATGTATTAAAGGTTCCTTATAGTAGAATAGGTAATCAATTTATGGGTTGAATGTGCATATTTTAACTATGCTATTAGGTCATTCCTAATAAGTGAATTATTAATTGTATATGTTTTCAAGATGTTTTAAAGGAAAATTTATTATCATAGTTTATGTTCCGATCTTGTATTGAATCAAATTGGTAGAGTATATGATAAATTTGGTATATTTACTTTGGATTGATTATAAAGTAAGTGAACTTGATATGCTATGAATTGATCTTTATATTTATAATTATACAATGTGTGCAAAGTGATATGTTTGACATCTAGCTTATAAAATATTAGTTTAAAGTTGTGTTTTTTTGTTGGTAATGCCTCATAACCTTAGTCTGGCGGTGAAGACGGGTTAAGGGGTGTTACATTCAGCACCTCCGATGATAGATCCGATGAGATTTAGTAGGCCTCCCGTTGATAAAATTAGGAAATATGGGGTGAAGAATTCAAAGATAATGATGATGATGAAGCAGAGCGAGCTAAGATGTGGCTTGATAACACTATTCGGGTACTTGATGAGTTATCCTCTACTCCAAATGAATGCCTGAATTGTGCTATATCTTTACTAAGGGACACTGCATATCACTGGTGGAATACACTAGTATTGGTGGTCCCAAAAGAAAAAGTGACTTGGGATTTCTTCCAGACCGAGTTCCGTAAGAAATATATTAGCTAGAGATTCATCGATCAGAAACGGAAAGAATTTCTAGAACTAAAACAGGGTTGCATGACTGTGACTGAATATGAGTGAAAATTTGTCAAATTGAGCCGATATGCCCGAGAGTGTGTATCAACAGAAGCCATTATGTGCAAAAGATTTGAAGACGGTCTGAATGAAGATGTAAAGTTGCTTGTTGGCATTCTTGAAATCAAAGAGTTCGTGGTACTTGTCGAGCGAGCTTGCAAAGCTGAAGAGCTTATGAAAGAGGAAAGAAAGGCTGAAATGGAAGCTAGAGACACTCGTAAAAGATCATCGAGTAAGACTTTCCATTCTGTATCTAAGAAGTTCAAAGATGACTTCGACCAACATAAAGTTATTTTAGACATATTTAGACGAGATTGACCTCCTGCGGGTTCTCGAGCTACTTCGATGGCCAGTGTTGGTAATGTTCAGTAGAATCGTGTTGAATGCAAGCATTGTGGTAAATGGCATTTTAGGAGTTGTGGATTCTGTGATCGGTCCTGCTATAAATGTGGATCGTCAGATTATTTTATCAAAGAGTGCCTCATGTTAGCGGAGCAAAATACGGCCCAGAATATCAAATCGAGTAATGTGTCAGTGCGAGGTAGACCACCTAGACATTAGGAAATGTAAGTGGCAGTCAAAAAGGAACTAAAGACACTACAGTTCGATCAGAGGCTCGTGCACCAGCTAGAGCATATGCTATACGTGCCAGAGAGGATGCTTATTTTCCAGATGTTACCACTGGTATTTTCACTCTTTGTGATACTACTGTGATTGCATTGATTGATCCTGGTTCGACTCATTCATATGTGTGTGAAACTTTAGTAACCAGTAAGACTCTGCATGTTGAGTCTACTGAGTTTGTGATTCGTGTGTCAAACCCCTTGGGTCGTTGTGTACTCGTTGATAAAGTTTGTAAAGGTTGCCCGTTGATGATTTGGGGTTTCTGCTTTCCAGCTGATTTAATGTTGTTGCCTTTCGATGAGTTCGACATAATTTTGGGAATGGACTGGTTAACTTTGCATGATGCAGTGGTGAATTACAAAAGAAAGATTATTGATTTGAGATGTCAGAACGGTGAGATCATCCGGGTTGAATCTAATGATCTGAGTGGGTTACCAGCAGTAATATCCTCGATGTTAGCCCGTAAGTATCTAAGAAAAGGATGTGAAGCTTACTTGGCCTATGTATTGGATAATAAAGTGTCTGAAAAATAGATTGAATTCATACCGGTTGTGTTTAAATACCCAGATGTGTTTCCTGAAGAATTACAAGGTTTACCACTAGTACGAGAGATTAAGTTTGGCATTGAATTAGCACCGGGGACGACTCCGATTTCAATAGCTCCGTATCGAATGGGACCTACTGAGTTGAAAGAGTTGAAAGCACAGTTGCAAGAGTTGACAGATAGAGGCTTTGCACGGCCAAGTTTCTCTCCTTGGGGTGCACCAGTTCTATTTGTGAAAAAGAAAGATGGGATTATGCGAATGTGTATTGATTATCGACAGTTAAATAAAGTGACAATAAAGAATAAATACCCGTTGCCTCGAATTGATGACTTGTTTGATCAGTTGAAAGGGGCTTTAGTGTTTTCGAAGATAGATCTGAGATCGAGTTATTATTAGTTGGAAGTCAGAGATTTCGATGTGCCAAAGACTGCATTTTGAATGAGGTAAGGACATTTTAAGTTTCTGGTTATGCCTTTTGGACTTACTAATGCACCTGCTGTTTTTATGGATTTGATGAATCGGGTAAAGAATTTGTTGTGTATAGTGATGCTTCTTTGAATGGTTTGGGTTGCTCTTAATGCAAAAAGGCAAAGTAGTAGCCTATGCTTCGAGACAGTTGAAGCCTCATGAAAGAAATTATCCGACTCATGATCTGGAATTAGCAGCCATTGTTTTCGCGTTGAAAATTTGGTCATTACTTATTCGGTGAGAAATGTCACGTTTATTCGGATCACAAAAGTCTGAAGTATTTGATGACTCAGAAAGACCTGAACTTGAGACAACGCAGATGGTTAGAACTGTTGAAATATTATGAATTGGTGATTGATTACCATCCGAGGAAAGCCAACGTTGTTGCGGATGCCTTAAGTCAAAAATCATTGTTTGCTCTATGTGCATTGAACACACATATAGTTATGTCTGGTGATGGTTCGATCATAGCTGAGTTGAAGGCAAGACCGTTGTTCATTCAGCAAATTTGTGATACACAGAAAATTGACAAAGATATGATCGCTAGACGAGTTCAGTGTGAAAATGATACAGAGTCAAAGTTTCGAATTGATAAAAACGATTGTTTGAACTTTAAAGGCCGAATATGTGTTCCGAGGAATGTGGATTTGATTCAGATGATTTTGAACGAGGCTCATAATAGTCGATTGTCGATACATCCGGGTAGCACGAAAATGTATAATGATTTGAAACAGTTCTATTGGTGGCCTGGCATGAAACGGGATATATTTGAATTTGTTTCAAAGTGTTTAACTTGTCAGCAAGTAAAAGCCGAGCATCAAGTGCCTTCTGGGTTACTTCAGCCGATCATGATACCTAAATGGAAATGGGATAGAATCACTATGGATTTTGTATCCGATTTGCCCTTTACACAAAGCAAGAAAGATGCGATCAGGTTATAGTGGATAGATCGACCAAATCACTCACTTTGTTCTAGTTAATACGGACTATTCACTCGATAAACTTCTTTGAGTTATATATATCTCAAATTGTGAGATTACATGGTGTGCCGATTTCCATTATTTCGGACAGAGACTCGAGATTCACGTCGCGGTTTTGGAAGAAATTGCAAGATGCTTTAGGTACCAAACTACACTTTAGCACAACTTTTCATCCACAGACGGACGATCAGTCTGAACGAACCATTCTGATACTTGAGGACATGTTGAGATGTTGCGTCCTTGAATTTGAAGGTACGTGGGAAAGATACTTACCTTTGATTGAATTTGCTTATAATAACAGTTTTCAATCTAGTATCAAAATGGCACCATACGAGGCTCTTTATGGCGCAAGTTTAAATACACCATTGTATTGGGTGAGCTCGGTGAAAACAAGATACACGGGTTGATTTGATTAAAGAGATCGAATGAAAATGGCTATAATCGAGATAATTTGAAAGCTGCCTCGGATCGTCAAAAGTCCCATGCTGATTTGAAACGTAAAGACATTGAGTTTCAAGTCGGAGATCGGGTATTTTTGAAAGTTTCACCGTGGAAGAAAGTACTTTGATTTAGTCGAAAAGGCAAGCTAAGTCCGAGATTCATCAGACTGTATGAGATTATCGAACGTATCAGGCCTGTTACTTATAGACTGAAGTTGCCATTTGAATTAGAAAAGATACACAATGTGTTCCATATTTCGATGCTCCGTAGATATCGGTCAAATCCATCACATGTGATTTCTCCGTCTGAAATTGAAATCTAATCCGATATGACGAACGAGGAGGAACCGATTTTTATTTTAGCTTGGGAAATGAAAGAGTTGAGAAACAAGAAAATTTCGTTAGTGAAAGTACTATGGAATCGTCACGGAGTTGAAGAGGCTACGTGGGAGCCTGAGGATTCAATGAGGCAACAATATCCGACTTTGTTTAACGGTAAGATTTTCGGGGACGAAAATCCCTAAGAGGGAGAGTTGTAACAGACCGAATTTGACCCTAATCGAAACGGTGGTTTCGGGACCACGAATCCGAGTCCGAGAAATATTTAAATAATATATTTTGTGCTTATTATATGTGAATTAATGTGTGTGAAAATTTCGTAGAAAAATTTAATCGTTTCTGTGTTTAATTTAGAAAAGGATTTAATGCAAGCTATAGTGAAATGTGCTAAATTGATTATGGCTTTTTAATATGGGGTATTAAAAAGGCAATTAGCCCATCCTAAGAGTTAGTGGACGGCATATACCAAGAATAACCTTAGTATTATTTGTTTATATATTAAAGTATAAAGGTTAATTTAGTAATCAAACAATTACTTAACATATATGTTAATTAAAACACAAAAATAAACATGTTTACTTCATCTTTCTCTTGGTCGAATATTGAAGAAAGAAAAGGGAGCTAGGTTTCTTTGAATTTCGGTTACTTTCAAGCCAAATTCAAGGTAAGTTTTTAGTCGGTTTTTGTTAATTTTTACGTTTTTGAGATCATTGTTTCGAACATTAGTTGACCCATGTTAGAATTTTTAAATTTGAGCATCCTTGATATTCGGCCATGGTTAGATGTTTGTGATTCATGATGTTTAATGGGAAAATATTAAAGTTATGTTAAAGATTAGCTTGGGACTAAATTGAGATGAAATGTGCTTGAATGAGCTAAATTTTAATGTGTTTAGATCAAGAACAAAGAAAAACGGATTTGGATCGGGGAAAGGCGATGGTTACTGAATAGCCGGTCTACGTTGTCCGTCGATAGTCGAGGTAAGTCTTTAAGCAATTATATGTCAGAAATTACCTATGTACTCTAATAAATATTGAAAATTGAAATGTTGGGAATATATATATATATAGTTGCCGAATGTGAATTGTATAATGTTGAGTTGGTTTATTTGTGTAATGTGAAATAGCTTACTTGAAATTGATATGTGATGGAATTATGAAAAATAAGTGATACATGTGGTAGTAGTATTTAGTAATGTGTGTGGAATGATTAATTGTGTTGATATTCAGCTTGAGCCTAGCGAGGCTTTGTGTCGATGATTTATTTGAACTTGAGCCTAGCAGCCTTGTCTTTGGTGATCTATATCGGGCTTAATGCCTAGCAGGGCCTTGTGTCGGTGAATATTTCAGGCTTATTGCCTAGCAGGCTAAATGCCGATGTTTAAAATCTCGGACCTTGAGTCTAGCAGGCCTAGTGCCGGTGTGTGCGATTTGGGCTGATGCCTAGTTAGTTCTGTGCTGGTGAGTTTTCAATCCCCGAACTTCGATTATGTAATAGTAAAGTTATGAAACAAACCAAGAAAGCTTTAATTTATGAAAGTGAATTTGTGGGTTCGGCTATAAGGTATGTATTATTCATACTTTAAGGTTATGCATATATGTGCTATGATGATAAATAAATGTAACGATGAAAGAAAAGTGAGGTACATATGGTAGATGTAAATTGTATATAAGCTATATCAGGAGGAGATTTGTTAAATGAAAGCATGAAAGTAGAAAAGTATTTGCATAGGTATGATTATATGCATAAATGTGTGGTTATTTATTTGGTAAATGGGAATAATGACATACGGCCTTGGGGAAATTATTATGTTAAGTCATTGTATTCAATATCATATTCAAATTGATATTCGTATTTATATGAAAATGCTTGAATGTTTAGTTGTGTATCGAATTTGCTTGAGACTTACTAAGCTAGAAGCTTACTGTTTTTGTACAATGTTACATCTTATAGATTTTGGTCAAGCTAAGGGCTCGAGAGGATCATCGGAGAAGTCAACCACACTATCAACTCGTTTGGTACTAATAAACTTAGTTTTTAATTCGAAAGGCATGTATAGGCTAGACTAAGTAGTAAACCAATGGTATTTAATCTTGTATATAAATATAGCCATTCGGAAATGGCTATTTCTTTTGGTTAAGCTTCACTTATATGTTTTGGTATAATGACTTGATCATGAAGTTTAAGTTGGCTATAACTGTTTTTGGTTAAACATTTGATGTGTTTGGTTTTGGCAAATTCGGCTTTGGCATATTATGTGCGAAATGAGGTTGATGTGTATATGTTGGAAGTATGATCTTGGTTATGGTGATTTATGTGTTACTTGTTTGATTTGATTTATTAGTGATAATTGAATTAAGTCATATGTTTTGTTGATAAGGTAAATAATATATGTGTGATGTATTTAGAAGGAATAATGGTGTTATGCTTAACTGACTTCGGCTGTGTGATAATTATAGTTATAAAGTGAAGTATGAATATTTAAAGTGGCTATAAAGGTACGGATGCTGATGGTAAGAAGTGAATTTATTTTATGGTTATTTAAATGCAAATCCAAATGGTAAGTGAAATGATATGGTTAGTTAATATGAAAAAAAAATTGTGAAGTTTAGGTAAACCAATATCTATATTCGGATTTGGTATGTATTGTAAGGTTAATTATGTGCAATGCAAATGTGGCTTTTACTTATAGGGTATAGTACACGCTATATATATATATATATTAATATATGTATCCATCATTGGTAAATTCGGTCATGTGGTAATTATTATGTTGTTCAAATATTTGATATTTTTTTATTTATTTTTTTTAAAATGGTATAAAAAGCACAGGTGGTTCAGTTTGAAACACCCCAAACCCGGCCCACGAGCCTCGACCGGATCTGGCATGCTCTGTAATAGCCCAAATTATATTAGAAATAGTGGTTCGAGACCATCAAATCTGACAAATGAACTCATAGATTGTATTATTTAATATTTACGAGCCAAATGTAGCTTTTAAAAGATTTTTGAAATAGTAAATTGTGTTTTATAAAGATTTATTTGGTCAAGAAATCGAGAAAAAGAGGTATCGAGATCTCGGTGTTATAAACCAAGTCAAAAATATTTTTATGAATATTTACAGAATGTCAATAAAGTGGTATAAAAATTTCGTTAGGAAATTTTGACGTTTGGGTGGTTAATAAAATAAAAGGACTAAATTGAAAAAGATGTAAAAGTTGCTAGAAAGATTAAATAGCTTAATTGTCAAATGTGGAAGGACCTAAAGTGAAAATAAGCCCAAAGGAGATATTTTGGGCGGCAATAGCGGAGAAAAATCAGGAAATGGCTGAAATAAGGGTAAAATTGGAAAATTGTCAAAATTAGTTAAATAAATATGGGACCAAATTGGAATATCTAGAATTCTTTTCATTTCTCTTCATTTTCATCAGCTGAAAAATAGTCATGGAAGAGGGTTCAAGCTGGTTTTCATACTCTGGCTTCATGTAAGTTTAATTCTTGCTTTCTCCTTGAAATTTCTATGTTTTTGAACTTTTACAATTGGGTCCAACTTAGTATGTCATTAGTTTTTGATTCTATGGCAAAATTTTAAAGTTTCTATGGCTGATTTCTGGAATAATATGATGAATAAATATAGAATTGAAGCTTTAATTTTGATATATGGTGATTTTATCAAGTAAAATTGATGGAAATTGGTTTTAGGACCTAATAGTGAAAGAGTTGAAATTAAGGCCTAATGTTAAAATTCTGATTTTCAAAGGTTATGAAGTAGTTTAAAATGATAGATAAAAGTATTAAATGAGAAAATTAGCTCAATTGAGGGGTTAATTGAGCAAGGACCTGAATAGTATGAATTGTGGAATTTGGGACAAAATAGAAATCAACATGTTACACTAAAGCAGTTTTGGACAGCAGCAGTTGTCTAACTTTGAAAAATCACCAAAATGGTATAAATTGAATTAGAAGTTGAGTGAGATATAAAATTAAAGCTTGTTGAGTCTATTTTATACAGAGCAAGAAAAGGAAGTCTACATTTTAAGATATTTAAATTTTAGTAAGGCTGGTTTAGAATAACTTCGTGAGCCCCTGTTCTTACTTTATAGATTCACTAAAAATTGTACAAAAATAATTATGCATTATAATTTATATGTCTGTATTCCCTAGTGAGCCTATTTTCATTAGAAATAATCAGAAACACTATATAAAAATTTTACTATGAGATAATTGATTTTTAGTGAAGAGAGGTCAGAGCAGTAGGACTGTGTAACAGGGGAGAACTTAACTAATAAACTGTACTAATTGGCCATACCAAAAATTTTGGAAATATTATGGTAAGAAGATATGTGAGTCTAGTTTCAAATAAAATTTACAGATCTTAATTTAGAGTTCTGTAGCTCAAGATAAAAATAATTTAGTGACTATGACACGGATGGACAGCTTGAATATTCACATAAGTAAATAGTGAAAATAATAGATAATGTTACTTACAAGTGAGTTGTTTATACTAAGGATGTGGATGGAGAGGAGGAGGAGGAAAAATAATAAATGAATGACTTGTGTATAAATTGATCACATGCTCGATTATAATTGATAAACGTTGAGGTAGAAATGATATAATGTTTTATTTCAAATATTTATTATGAAACTAAGATTATCGTTATGGTATAAAAATCGAATTGTAAGTTCATCTAACTTGAATTATCTTCTTAAATGCTTGAAATGTATGTTATTGATATGAATATAATTTGAATGTTCATTGTATGAAAGTTGACGAAACATTGATATATTTGATAAAAAGTGGAAGAAATCCCGGTTGAATGAAAGGGAAATTCGATGGATCTCTGAAAAGGAATTGACGGTAAAAGGATCTAGCTCGGAGGTGATCCTATCCGATATAGCCCTCCGAAGAATATGTGTGAAAAGGATCTAGCCGGATGGGTGATCCTGATATAGCCCTCCAGAAGAATATGTGGAAAATGGATTTAGCTTGGACGGGTAATCCGAATTAGGGTCTGAATTTAGCCAGGGTGGTAATTGGATCAAGCTCATTAGAGTAATTGTCGCTGGGATTTAGCTTTGGGTGGTAATCCCGACAATACTCTATGAGTTTATATTCTGAGGATTTAGCTGGTGGTAATCCATTGTAAGGATGAGGTTCAGGAGTGTGCTCTCTTGGGATTTAGCTGGGTGGTAATCCCATTATAAGGATGAGGTTCATGAGTGTGCTCTCTGAAATGGAAATGTGCCCACATGAACATGAATTGACGGACTGGATTTGTACACTAAAGTGTACCTCTGAAAATCCATCGAAAATTCCAAGAAATTCAACGGATAAATATGGAAAAATATTAAGGAATGGAAATCATGATATATATATTATGTGATATAAGGAAATACGAGTTGATGAGACATGAACGTAGAACTTGGTTGTGAATGAGTTCATTTGTGATTATATATTTGTACATCCTTGAGTCTATTATCCGTATGAATTGGTATTCCAAATGAGTTAATGAGAAGAGTTCTAATATGAAATAATCTTACTTAAATGAAATATTATGAAAACGTATTTGAAATACATTGGTATGTCTTGTATATGTTATTTGAGTTCATAATGTGTAAAGTAATGTATGTGGAAATATGAGATGATGATACAGTACATGGAATTTATTGGTGGATACGTACATCCAAATTTATATGATAGATTGTAGTGAACATTGAAATTGGGCTCAATAAGTGATTTGTCACTTTAAATTGTGATTAGCGAGGAAGGGTTAGTGAATTACATGTTTATGAATTGTTACATGTATTTGTCAAAATACGAGGAAATGATGGTAATTGATACATGGAAATATGAGAATATACATATAAAAACATGGAATATGTTTGATAAATGTGTTGATTCATAATTATAGAATTGTGCATCTCTAGTGCACTATATGTGTAAAGATGATGTTTCAAATGATTTGATAAGTAAAACTCAAATATGAAGTAGTTTGAAACCAAGATAATTTGTTATAAAATATATATGGAATACAGAGGTGTGATTGTTATATGTTATATGAATACATAGTGTGAAAAGTATAAGTACAAGAGAAATTTAATGAGAATTGAGCCCATATACATTTCTTGTTATTTATATGAAGTGTACGACTAACAAATGGTATTAAGTATAAGGCTCGATTGAATATCTTAAATTGGTTTTGTATGTATTAAATGTGGGTGAAGAATAAGGATCAAATGAGTGAGAAATATGGCTTGGAAAATAGCCTAATTTGTGAAAATTAACTTTACCCCACGGCCTAGCAACACGGGCGTGTACTAAGGCCGTGTGACTCAAGTTCCTTCATAGACGCAAGTCAAAGAGTTATACGGCCCAGAGGCACGGTCATGTGAGCCACACGGGCGGGAGCTTTGTAA
Organism: Gossypium rotundifolium; assembly: GCA_025506655.1. Taxonomy (NCBI): domain Eukaryota; kingdom Viridiplantae; phylum Streptophyta; class Magnoliopsida; order Malvales; family Malvaceae; genus Gossypium; species Gossypium rotundifolium. The sequence goes on along the minus strand of CP106726.1, from coordinate 54,746,908 downwards.
ATGAGATAAACTTAGGAATTTTGCGAAAAATTTCATACGATTCTGATTCAATCCCGACCCAATCCCAATGCATGACTTGGACTCCAAGGGTCTGTTAAAGGAAACTTCTATAATCAATTTTGATATTTGAGCGATAAATGGTTTAAATCATCTGTAAGTGTTCGTACTCCTCGGTAATGCCTCGCACTGCTGTTAAGCATCGAATACGGTAAGGGTGTTACATTTAGTGGTATCGAGCTATGATTTAGTCGATTCTCGGACTAACATAAGCGTGTACTAGAGTCTAGCTATACATGCCATATGTGAACTGTGATAGTGTGACATCTCCCGACTCTAACGAAATTGTTTTGTTAAGACAGAGATAACTTCTAACCGAGCTATTGTCGATAATGCTAAAAATGATTTTGAGATGATTGAAATGTTCTTACGATGTATTGAAATGTGGAAAGGTATGAATAGAAGTTCATGATAAGCATGTGTTAATGTGCTTAATGAGATAACCATATGTTGGGAAATGTGGAAAAGTGAAATGAAACGGAAGTCTTTATTGTGATAAGCTCGTTCATGTATGTTAGTATTCCTATGATGTTATGTGTCTAACATGCTTGATTAAGTGAGTGTTATGAGTAAATTTACTCAAAATTCATGGAATGTATGTTTAAGTATGCTTGTTTGAATAAGATAATCGAAAAGTTCGTGTAACATGACTAAGTATGAAAATTTGCTTAGAGTGAATTATGTGATTATGATGATGTCACATTGATGATGAATGCTAAGTCATATATGTGTATTTATGAGAGTCAAGTTAGAGGCTTTATGACCTCACCCCCTTACTAATATTGCTTTATGATGAAAGTTCGCGAGAATTATGTTGAATAAGTTCATAAGTGAGAAACTAAAGAGTCCAGTGGTGGAAAAAAAAAAAAAAAGAGAGAGAGTTGAGTATAGTGCGACAAATGAACTCATTTTTAAAAAGAAATATCAGATTATTTTAAAGATTACACAGATTATACAATGTCACGGATAAAGAAGAAGCTAGTCTCGACTATTCGACTAAATTGAGTATGAAGTTTAAAGTATGAGTTGCTGATATTCTTCTCGAATTGGTTTTCGTTGGTGAATGGAATGATGCGGGGAACATGATGATAGAATTAGTTAGAGAAATAATAATTGAGTAGTAAAGATGTCTGTGTGTGATAGTTATAGTTGAGATGAATATGATGATTTTTCTCGGTATTCTATATATATTCTTTTATCCTTAGAGATATGATAACACTTTAGAACGACATGTTTTTATGTTCTAATTATATATTAATTTCGAATGTGACTCTACTAATTTGGGTTATTTATGGACTTTATTCTCATAGGGACTAAATTGGAGACCAATGCAAAATTGAGGGCCAAAATCATGAAATTAAAGATAAAAATGGACCAATGTGCAACAAAGGAAAAGATGGTGCCAAAAGTGCAGACATGGAGAGCAGAGGATGAAATGCAAAAGAAGAGACTTTGCTTTATCAAATTCTATTTTAAATTATATTAGGATAATTAATATTAGGATAATTATCTATGATTATTTAATTTCTTTATTTATCTTTATTTATCTTTAATTAAATTGTAATTATCTTTGGGAGTTTGAGTAGAATTAGACTATCTACCTTAAGCACTATAAATAGGGATGGAGTAACTCATTTGGGTGTGCATCTTTTTACATACACTCCTCCCCATAATTCTTTTGTGTTTCATTTATTTTTCTTTCAATAAAATTCCCTTTTCCATATTTTTATATTTTTCACCACAAATATGAGCCACTAAATTTCATCTAGTCGAAGGTTGCCAAATTCCCCAGAAAAAGGTTCTTGAGGCTTAGAACCCGTACTCAACTTTCTCACCCAAGTATTCATCGTTTCTCCGCATTACGGGGCTGACGCTTCCGTCCAGGTCCCTTTAAAAGTAACCCTTTCAACGTATGCAAAGGCGGCCGCTTTGTGTGTTTTGGGAGGATTGCACCGTTAGTTCGTGAGCTTACTGCGTCAGAGGTTAGCGAGCCCAAGAGACAAAATGGCGTGGGATTTGCCATTGAGAAACGTTGATCTAGCGTAAATAACTCCACAAAAGCAATCGCAAGCTAGAGTCAGGCTCCCTAAATCCGTAAGTTTAAATTCTTAGAGTTGGTGGTCGTAGGCGTCCTCTTCCACTATAACTGGCTTACTTGGGCAGAGAAGGGTCATCCAAAAGCCGAAGACAGAGCCAAGGAGGAACGAGACAACCGGAGGCTGGAATATCTCCACATAAGAAACTTTTCTCTAAACCCTTTTTTATTTTTCTTATTTTAATTCTCGTAATTTCAATTGTCTTAAATTTCTTTTTATTATTATTTTTCCGGATCGAAAATTATTAATTCTATATTTTTATTTATTTTTCAGAACGCAGTTTTCTTGGGCACGATTCGCCGGGATCTCAAAAACAGCATTTGTATAATTCGATCCTTGTGGATTCGACCTACTTTCCCTTTTTGTTATTTTCATTATTTTACGAGGAGTAGGATATATTTTGGTGCATTCAACGACGCATCAAATTTTGGCACCGCTGTCGGGATCGATTCGATACTAATCCTGCTTTTTTTCTTTTCTATGACCAGATCTGCTCCGGGCATTCTTGCGTTTGATTCGAGAGATCGAAAAGATCATAAAGCTAATCGAAAAGAAACTAAGTTGAAGAAAAGCGATCGGCGATGGTAGTAACTCAAGCAATCCACCACCGAAATTAGGACCAACGACGAAGCGGAATCTAGGGTTAACGAAAACCCTACTCAAATGCTTGAAAGTAAAGCAGAAGAAGTCGATCCATTTGAAGAAGTGTTCAATGCTAGGGTTGACGAAAACCCTAATTTGGTACGAGAACCAATGGCTCAAACGATTCGGCAACTAGCCAAAGCTCCGACAGAACAACCACCACTGTGCATTGCATATCCTACCATGGATACCGATTTTGAGTTGAAATCGGGGTTGATTCGATTCTTGCCAACATTCCGAGGGTTCTGAATGAAAACCCCATAAAAACTTAAAGGAGTTTCATATGGTTTGTGCGAGTATGAAACCTCAAGGCGAATCGAGGATCGATTAAATTGCTGCTTTCCTTTTTCCCTAGCGATTCAACTAGGAATGGTTATTTTATTTACCTCGGATCTATAACTACTTAATGATCTATCTCATTTGTTTCTCAACAGGTTTTTCCAAAGATCTAAGCAAATTGAGCTAAGAAGGGAGATCGTAGGGATTAGGCGGAAGAGGCGAGACTCTATATGATTATTGGGAGCGGTTCAAGAAGTTGTGTGCAAGCGCCCACAACACGGTATATGAGCAATCTCTTCTCCAATACTTTTATGAAGGGTTGAAACCGATGGAGATGAATATGGTAGATTTGCTAGTGGAGGAGCGTTAGTTAACATGACCCCCAACAAGCAAGGGACTTGATTTCCATAATGGTGCAAATTCTCAACAGTTTGAGCCAATCCCGAACCTCCAGGAGGGTTCACCACTAAGTAATTCTTCCATAGAAGATAGACTTGATAAACTTACTAATATGATGAATACTCTTCTTGCGAGAAAAAACAAAAATAGCTCGGTTATGTGGAATATGTGCTACACCGAGCACACAAGCGATGCATGTCCCGGTTTGTATGATGACTCTATGGCTCACTTAGGTGCAAGTGGGAAATTTTCCGGCCCACCACGAGGCGTCGACCCTTACTCTAATACCTACAACCCGGGATGGAGGATCACCCTAACTTAAGTTATGGGGCCAACCCACAATATAACCGACCTTACCGAACAAAGTTCCACAAGTAGCCACAAGATTCGTGTAATTCTCAGAAACTTTGGTCAATAAATTAGTAGCTAATATGCTTGATTTTCAACGAAACCGAGGCATCTATAAGAGAATTGACCATATCGGTTGAGAAATTGAACTCTCAAGGAAGCGCCATCACAAATGTAACCAAACCCAAGGCAAAACGCAAATGCAAAGACTGCGAAGTGGAAAGGTATGGAATCAATTCCGATAGAAATCATGCCCAAGAAATCGCCGGGAAAAACCCAAAAAGATGAACAGTCCGAACGAAACCCCATTGCCTATAATTCAACCTCCATTTCCGAGCGATTCCACCAAAGGTCGAAAAGGTAAGCGGGACAAGGAAATCCTCGAAACATTTAGGAACGCCGAAATCAACATTCCACCGTTGGATGCCATCAAGCAAATACCTGTGCACGCTAAATTTCTTAAAGAGCTTTGCACCAACAAACGAAAGTTAACGTGTAATGAAAGGGTGAATGTTGGTGAAAATGTGTCTGCGATGTTACAACGAAAAATGCCGGCAAAATGTAAGGATAGGGGCATGTTTGCAATACCATGCAAAATAGGTCATTTGGGAATTAAAAAGGCTATGTGTGATCTAGGAGCCTCCATAAATGTAATGCCCTATTCTATTTATGAATCACTTAACGCAGGTTTTTTGACAAAAACAGGTGTTAGCATTCAATTGGCAGACAGGTCCCTTGTGCATCCCAAAGGAGTTCTCGAGGACGTGTTGGTAAAAGTTAACGAACTTATTTTTCCTGCAGATTTCTACGTGATAAAAATGGAGGAGGACAGTGCTCCGGGATCTTCAGATCTCTTGTTGGGACGACCATTCCTTAGTACAGCTAGTACTAAAATTGACGTTCGGAGTGGAACTCTCACGATGGAGTTTGATGGGGAGATCGTGAAATTTAACGTCTACGATGCCATTAGCCACCCCAGTGAAATTTTGAACGTGAATTGTGTTGATATAATTGACTCATTAGTGGAAGAAAATTTTGAATCCATTTATGATTTTAAATTTGACTTTGATAAATTTGAATCAGATTAATGAGTTGTTATCCCGTGTACTAAGCTTTTACCTTACATTGTGCGGGAGCCGATCCAAAATTAAAACCACCTCTCGAGCATCTCAAATTCACATTTTGGAGGATGATGAGACCATTGCCGACTTAAAAGGATTGACCCTTGGAGGAAAATATGAAACCAATGAAAAGGCGCAAGGACAATTAAACCCAAATATGGTGGATGTGATAAAAATGAGAAATTCCAAGCTCACACGATTAAAAAGATTTATTTTGAGCCACCAGTAGAACCATTTAAGTCGTCGAGCTAATGACGTTAAACAAGCGCTTGTTGGGAGGCAACCCAATCTTTATTTTTCTTTTATTATTTATTTTTATTTTATTATTTATTTTATTTATTTTATTTTATTTTATTTTCTTTTAATTTCTTTTATTTAAATATCAATAAATTTCTCTTCTTTGCTTAGCTAAAATGGAGCGCGTTGAGGTTCGACTCAACACTTTTGGCCAAGCAACTCACCGAACTCATTGCTATCCTCCGCATTCGACAGTTGCTACACGGGGAGTTTTTCTAAACTTTTCTTCTTATTTATTTGTTTTGCGTCCACATTGAGGACAATGTGCTTTAAGTAGGGGAGGTACTCTTCATTATTCTTGTCATATTCTGTTGAGATTTGTGTTTCTTTGCTTGAGGCTCTTTTAGGTTGTCCATATTTTTTTTAGAACATTCTGTCACTAATCATGCCCAAGAATTTGCCCACGACTTGCCACTGTTTGACCCACGTGCATGATTCTTGGCCACTGAGTAAATTCGATTACATGCTGCTTGATTTTATCTCCATTGTTTTATTCTTATTAGGCTAAAAATAATTATGATTAATAAGTTAATTATATCTTGCTTTTCGTAAAATTGATCAAGTTTAATATCAAGTGGACACTTAATATATTTGCATGCCTAAGTTATGTTCATGACTATTAGGTGGTTACTAAAACTTATTTTTGACACTTGATTATTTCTCTTAGGTCCTCTTGAAGTTTATATTTTCGCGAAAATTGTGATTAATAAATATTTCAAGGTTATGAGTCTGACTTAGAACGTGGTGGTGATCGAGTAACCGGGTAGGGTGCTTGGGTTGTCATTCTACTTGCGTCAAAAGGTTTTGTGGACGTAATAGGTAAACTCCGCTAGCCAAGGTTATGAGTATGGCTCGAACGTGGTGATTGAGTAACCGGTAGGGTGCTTGGGTTGTCATTCTACTTGGCGTCCAAAGGTTGTGTGACGTGTGAGTAAAACTCCGCTAAGGAAATAAATAATTTTAAGAATATGTTGAGTGAGTAACCGGGTGGGTGCTTGGGTTGTCATCTCTCTTCACGTAAAAGGTTCGATATATTCAAGTAAATAAAAAAAGAAAAAAGAAAAAAAGAGAAAAAAAAGAAAAATAGTACTAATAAAATTACAGGTTGGGGACTAAGGGAGGAAATAAATAGAGTGTCTTGGTAGGTTTGGTAATTTACCTAAATAGCATGAAATAATTCAAGACGATTTTAATTTTTGTTTGTGTTAATTAGAAAACTTTTTCTATTTTACTTAAAGCAAGCTTAGAAGTTCTCTTATTTTTCATATGCATTTTGACTAATCTTTATAAAACTTTGGAGTAGAATTTCTTTCGGGATCTAATTTTCACGGTGGATAGGAACCATACTTGAGGGCAAGCATGGGCTAAGTAGGGGATTTGATAACACTTTAGAGCGACATGTTTTTATGTTCTAATTATATATTAATTTGAATGTGACTCTACTAATTTGGGTTATTTATGGACTTTATTCTCATAGGGACTAAATTGGAGACCAATGCAAAATTGAGGGCCAAAATCGTGAAATTAAAGATAAAAATGGACCAATGTGCAACAAAGAAAAGATGGTGCCAAAAGTGCAGACATGGAGAGCAGAGGACTGAAATGCAAAAGAAGAGACTTTGCTTTATCAAATTCTATTTTAAATTATATTAGGATAATTAATATTAGGATAATTATCTAGGATTATTTAATTTCTTTATTTATCTTTATTTATCTTTAATTAAATTGTAATTATTTTTAGGAGTTTGAGTAGAATTAGACTATCTACCTTAAGTACTATAAATAGGGGATGGAGTAACTCATTTGGGTGTGCATCTTTTTCTGTACACTCCTCCCCCATAATTCTTTTGTGTTTCATTTATTTTTCTTTCAATAAAAATTCCCTTTTCCATATTTTTATATTTTTCACCACAAATATGAGCCACTAAATTCCATCTAGCCGAAGGTTGCCAAATTCCCCAGAAAAAGGTTCTTGAGGCTTAGAACCCGTACTCAACTTTCTCACCCAAGTATTCATCGTTTCTCCGCATTACGGGGATGACGCTTCCGTCCAGGTCCCTTTAAAAGTAACCCTTTCAACGTATGCAAAGGCGGCCGCTTTGTGTGTTTTGGGAGGATTGCACCGTCGGTTCGTGAGCTTACTGCGTCAGAGGTTAGCGAGCCCAAGAGACAAAATGGCGTGGGATTCGCCATTGAGAAATGTTGATCTAGCGTAAATAACTCCACAAAAGCAATCGCAAGCTAGAGTCAGGCTCCCTAAATCCGTAAGTTTAAATTCTTGGAGTTGGTGGTCGTAGGCATCCTCTTCCACTATAATGGCTTACTTGGCAAGAGAAGGGTCATCCAAAAGTCAAGACAGAGCCAAGGAGGAACGAGACAACCGGAGGTGGAATATCTCCACATAAGAAACTTTTCTCTAAACCCTTTTTTATTTTCCTTATTTTAATTCTCGTAATTTCAATTGTCTTAAATTACTTTTATTATTATTTTCCGGATCGAAAATTATTAATTCTATTTTTTATTTATTTTTCAGAACGCAGGTTTTCTTGGGCACGATTACGCCGGGATCTCAAAAAGGCATTTGTATAATCCGATCCTGTGGATTCGACCCTACTTTCCCTTTATCGTTATTTTCATTATTTTATGGAGTAGGATATATTTTGGTGCATTCAACGACGCATCAAGATATGTGTGTGATTGTTCAGCTCTGATGGAGTTCTTATGTTATGAGAATGCTAACTAACTATGATGTTAGACGAAAGCCCTATTGGTCGGGTCGATTTATGATTGGTATTCCTTTACCTATTCGAAATTCTATTTTATTATGTTGGAATAAAGTCGATGGTAAAAATTTATGTTGGACTATTCTTCCGTTCTTATTGGATATTATTCATTATATATATAAATATTTGGAAATATATTATCTCATTATGATGGAAGTCCAAAGTTGGTAGCAGTGTTTTCTTACGGCCTTCTCGAGGAATCATCGATATCTTTATTATTTTTTTATGAGTTATGTTCTCGGATTTACGGTATGATATTGTATCTTGAATTTCCTTATCTTGGTTTTCCTATCATTCATACTTCGTAAATTATTAATCATGGATTATCTTTAAAGTGTGTTGTTCAAACTTGTGATAACTATACTGTTATGATTATGCTTTTGGTTTGATCATAGAAATGTGGTGATTTTGGTATCTGGATTCTCTAAATTTTGTGTAAGGAATTGACATCGGAAAAGGTATAAGTAGTGAAAAATATTTGAACCTTTCCATTAAAGGAATTTTCGAGACGAAAATTCTTAAAGAGGGGAGAGTTGTAATAGCCCAAATTATATTAGAAATAGTGGTTTGAGACCATCAAATCGACAAATGAACTCATAGATTGTATTATTTAATATTTACTGAGCCAAATGTAGCTTTTAAAAGATTTTTGAAATAGTAAATTGTGTTTTATAAAGATTTATTTGGTCAAGAAATCGAGAAAAGAGGTATCGAGATCTCGGTGTTATAAACCAAGTCAAAAATATTTTTATGAATATTTACAGAATGTCAATAAAGTGGTATAAAAATTTCGTTAGGAAATTTTGACGTTTGGGTGGTTAATAAAATAAAAGGACTAAATTGAAAAGATGTAAAAGTTGCTAGAAGGATTAAATAGCTTAATTGTCAAATGTGGAAGGACCTAAAGTGAAAATAAGCCCAAAGGAGATATTTTGGGCGGCAATAGCTGAGAAAAATCAGAAATGGCTGAAATAAGGGTAAAATTGGAAAATTGTCAAAATTAGTTAAATAAATATGGGACCAAATTGGAATATCTAGAATTCTTTTCATTTCTCTTCATTTTCATCAGCTGAAAATAGTCATGGAAGAGGGTTCAAGCTGGTTTTCATACTCTGGCTTCATGTAAGCTTAATTCTTGCTTTCTCCTTGAAATTTCTATGTTTTGAACTTTTACAATTGGGTCCAACTTAGTATGTCATTAGTTTTTGATTCTATGGCAAATTTTAAAGTTTCTATGGCTGATTTCTGGAATAATATGATGAATAAATATAGAACTGAAGCTTTAATTTTGATATATGGTGATTTTATCAAGTAAAATTGATGGAAATTGGTTTTAGGACCTAATAGTGAAAGAGTTGAAATTAAGGCCTAATGTTAAAATTCTGATTTTCAAAGGTTATGAAGTAGTTTAAAATGATAGATAAAAGTATTAAATGAGAAAATTAGCTCAATTGAGGGGTTAATTGAGCAAGGACTGAATAGTATGAATTGTGGAATTTGGGACAAAATAGAAATCAACATGTTACACTAAAGCAGTTTTGGACAGCAGCAGTTGTCTAACTTTGAAAAATCACCAAAAATGGTATAAATTGAATTAGAAGTTGAGTGAGATATAGAATTAAAGCTTGTTGAGTCTATTTTAAACAGAGCAAGAAAAGGAAGTCTACATTTTAAGATATTTAAATTTTAGTAAGGCTGGTTTAGAATAACTTCGTGAGCCCCTGTTCTTACTTTATAGATTCACTAAAAATTGTACAAAAATAATTATGCATTATAATTTATATGTCTGTATTCCCTAGTGAGCCTATTTTCATTAGAAATAATCAGAAACACTATATAAAAATTTTACTATGAGATAATTGATTTTTAGTGAAGAGAGGTCAGAGCAGTAGGACTGTGTAATAGGGAGAACTTAACTAATAAACTGTACTAATTGGCCATACAAAAATTTTGGAAATATTATGGTAAGAAGATATGTGAGTCTAGTTTCAAATAAAATTTATGGATCTTAATTTAGAGTTCTGTAGCTCAAGATAAAAATAATTTAGTGACTATGACACGGATGGACAACTTGAATATTCACATAAGTAAATAGTGAAAATAATAGATAATGTTACTTACAAGTGAGTTGTTTATACTAAGGATGTGGATGGAGAGGAGGAGGAGGAAAAATAATAAATGAATGACTTGTGTATAAATTGATCACATGCTCGATTATAATTGATAAACGTTGAGGTAGAAATGATATAATGTTTTATTTCAAATATTTATTATGAAACTAAGATTATCGTTATGGTATAAAAATCGAATTGTAAGTTCATCTAACTTGAATTATCTTCTTAAATGCTTGAAATGTATGTTATTGATATGAATATAATTTGAATGTTCATTGTATGAAAGTTGATGAAACATTGATATATTTGATAAAAGTGGAAGAAATCCGGTTGAATGAAAGGAAATTCGATGGATCTCGAAAAGGAATTGACGGTAAAGGATCTAGCTGGAGGGTGATCCTATCTGATATAGCCCTCCGAAGAATATGTGTGAAAAGGATCTAGCCGGATGGGTGATCTGATATAACCCTCTCGAAGAATATGTGGAAAATGGATTTAGCCCGGACGGGTAATCCAATTAGGGTCTAAATTTAGCTTTGACTGTAATTGGATCCAAGCTCATTAGAGTAATTGTCGTTGCGAGGATTTAGCTTTGGTGGTAATCCCGACAATACTCTATGAGTTTATATTCTGTGATTTAGCTGGGTGGTAATCCCGCTTATAAGGATGAGGTTCAGCGGAGTGTGCTCTCTTCTGAGGATTTAGCTTCGGATCGGTAATCCATTGTAAGGATGAGGTTCATGAGTGTGCTCTACGAAATGGAAATGTGCCCACATGAACATGAATTGACGGACCTAGATTTGTACACTAAAGTGTACCTCGAAGATCCATCGAAAATTCCAAGAAATTCAAGCAGGATAAATATGGAAAAATATTAAGGGAATGGAAATCATGATATATATATTATGTGATATAAGGAAATACGAGTTGATGAGACATGAACGTAGAACTTGGTTGTGAATGAGTTCATTTGTGATTATATATTTGTACATCCTTGAGTCTATTATCTCGTATGAATTGGTATTCCAAATGAGTTAATGAGAAGAGTTCTAATATGAAATAATCTTACTTCTAAATGAAATATTATGAAAACGTATTTGAAATACATTGGTATGTCTTGTATATGTTATTTGAGTTCATAATGTGTAAAGTAATGTATGTGGAAATATGAGATGATGATACCTGTACATGGAATTTATTGGTGGATACGTACATCCAAATTTATATGATAGATTGTAGTGAACATTGAAATTGGGCTCAATAAGTGATTTGTCACTTTAAATTGTGATTGGCAGGAAGGGTTAGTGAATTACATGTTTATGAATTGTTACATGTATTTGTCAAAATACGAGGAAATGATGGTAATTGATACATGGAAATATGAGACTATACATATAAAACATGGAATATGTTTGATAAATGTGTTGATTCATAATTATAGAATTGTGCATCTCTAGTGCACTATATGTGTAAAGATGATGTTTCAAATGATTTGATAAGTAAAACTCAAATATGAAGTAGTTTGAAACCAAGATAATTTGTTATAAAAATATATATGGAATACAAGAGGTGTGATTGTTATATGTTATATGAATACATAGTGTGAAAAGTATAAGTACAAGAGAAATTTAATGAGAATTGAGCCCATATACATTTCTTGTTATTTATATGAAGTGTACGACTAACAAATGGTATTAAGTATAAGGCTCATTGAATATCTTAAATTGGTTTTTGTATGTATTAAATGTGGGTGAAGAATAAGGATCAAATGAGTGAGAAATATGGCTTGAAAAATAGCCTAATTTGTGCAAATTAACTTTACCCACGCCTAGCAACACGGGCGTGTACTAAGGCCGTGTGACTCAAGTTCCTTCATAGACGCAAGTCAAAGAGTTATCTGCCCGAGGCACGGTCATGTGAGCCACACGGCGCGGAGCTTTGTAAATGAGATAAACTTAGGAATTTTTGAAAAATTTCATACGATTCTCGATTCAATCCCCACCCAATCCCAATGCATGACTTGGACTCCAAGGGTCTGTTAAAGGAAACTTCTATAATCAATTTTGATATTTGAGCGATAAATGGTTTAAATCATCGTAAGTGTTTCAGACTCCTCGGTAATGCCTCGTACCACATTCCAAGCATCAAATACGGGTAAGGGGTGTTACATGCTCCTTGAGTAAATCATTTCAAAACTTGTTTGTGCTTAGGAGAAACTTGAGTGGTTTTGAAGAAAAATCGATTAGTGTTGTGTTCAATTGAGAACGGTGTTATTCTTGAAGTCTAGATTTTATTAAAACTCCATTTTATACTTCAAAACTATAAGTTAAAAGAAATCTGAGAGTTTTTTTAGAGTTTACCATTAAATTGAAAATCGTTGGTGTTTAGGTGACATAACATTTAGAATTTATTTTAAAGAAAAGTTATTTAACATTTTGTTTGATAATAATCGTATCATGATAAAATAATTAAAATGCATGCATAAAACAGTTAATAGTAATGGCCATATTGCATCAAAGCAAAACCCGAAATAAAACCAAAATACTTAAATATAAAAATTCAAAATAAAACAAATGCTGAGCTGAGCATGGCCACCACTAAGCTCCTGCCGACCCGGTCCATTACTGAGTGTCACCTGAAAAGATATCCCACAACGGGGTGAGTCAACAGACTCAATGTGCAACAACCAACACAAATTCCTAATCGATTTAGGCATGTCAAATCATACATAGCAAGTATAGGCAATGATGCAATCCAGAACCCAAACCTAAATAACCATCCTCTGCACATCACCCGTACCTACCAATCACACCGTGGGGATTACTAAATCGACCCTCCATCCGCTACACACCATCGAAGGCAGTCGCTGCAGACGACTTGCACATCACCCTTATAAATTGTGGCATAGCCACCAGATAATTGTGACAAAGTCACCAGATAGTATTTCGTGACATTAGTCACCACATTCAGATTATGTGACATGAGTCACCACATTCAGATTATGTGACATGAGTCACCAGATATTGTGGTAAAAACCACCAGATCACTTCCCCTTTTCATAATCACCCATATGCCCATGCACAATACAATACATGCAAAATCATGTCATGTATCTTATTCCATGATCATAACGAATTCACGTATGTGTCATATTCAATATTCATAACACTATTAACATAATATTAAAGGTGAACGTACCTGAGTACTCTGTACCATCGTATGGTACCTTTAGCAACATCTTTCATATTTTCATTAACACATATATTAAATCAATACCATAAATCTATCAAGAATTAGTGTAGGGCTACACACCTGGTTACTATCGTGTTCACGAAATCCCGAAAGACTACCGAAACAGATTGTACTCCTCCTTAAAAATCATAGTTAGAATCGGCTAGTCACTAACACTTAATATGGCCTTGGCCGAATGTTAACACTCTCTTACCTTACGAATCTAAATCCCAGAATTAATCCTTTCTCTTGGTGTTGTCAAAATTCCTATAGGCACATGTTAGATCCAATTCTAACATTTAAACACAATAAATGGCCTTCGGCCTAAAACCACACTTGCTTACCTTAGATTTTAAAATCCCGAAGATCTCCTCCTTATAGTCGACAACAACCAAATCCCGAAACCTCCTTCATAGTTTCGGCCAAAGAACAGTAAAAGAGGTGAGATTCCAACTTTCGGCTAAAAGAAAAAGGAAGGAAATTTTAACATTTGATCTTACTTCTACTACAGAAATCGACTGCACCCCTACCTGCCACCACAGAGAGATTCGGCTATGTAGGCTAGATAGTGATTGATTTTCTTCGGCTTTTGGAGTTTAATCAACAATCGGCTATGGCTAGGAAAAGCTTACTTTCGGCTTTTGGAAAATGGTTGAATCATGAAAAGATGAAGAAGAAGAGAAACTAAGGTTTGAGAGGTTTCGGTTTCTGGTCACAAAAGAAAAGGGAAAAGGAATAGAGCTTTTGGCAGAGAGAAAAATCAAAAAGATGCCTATTACTACACTAAGTAAATTCGGCACCTAGCTCCCCTTGTATGACCAAATTATGCACCCGTTAGAGTCCCATATTCGGCCACTTGCTTCCCTCTCTCCCTTATCCCTTGATCCCCTCCACCTTAGCCAAATCCTCAAACTCTCCCACCCAATCTATACCTCATCCTTCTAGAGTCCACATGCCGTCCAACTTCCTTCCTCCCTGACGAAAAAAAACAACTCCACAAGTGCTCCCCTTGCTGCTTGAACCTTGGCCCTGCACACTGCTTGTGGCGTCACTTATTAAGGCTCTAAGTGGCGCCTCCTTGCCACTTTAACAAGCCCACTTTTTATGTCCAATTTCCCCTTCAAATTCTCTTAAGGCCTTATTTTCCTAGCTCCCCCTTTAAGGCTTAAAATCTAATATTTTCTAAGGCACTTACCTACACTCTAAAGTTCTCAAAATTTCATACAACACATTCAAACACACATAGGCATGCTACTTCATACAATTAAGCAAAAATGCACAACCCCTAAATCCCGGATGTTTCAGTTCTACCCCCTTAAAATAATTTCGACCTCGAAATTACCTGGCTAGAATAGGTGGGGGTATTGCTGTCTCATTGCTTCTTCTGGCTCCCAAGAAGCTTCCTCCGATCCATGATTACGCCATAACACTTTGACCAAAGGAACGGATTTTCTCCATAGTACCTTCACATCCCATTCCAGAATCTAAATCGGCTCCTCCTCGTACGACAAATCTGGTCTCAGCTCCACCTCCTCAACCGGCACTATATGAGATGGATCCGATCGGTATCGACGTAGTATCGATACGTGGAACACATCGTGCATCTACTTCAACTCTGAAGGCAACTCTAACTGGTATGCCACTGGTCCAATTCGCTTTAATACCCGATAAGGTCCTATAAACCTGGGACTTAACTTCCCTTTGCGACCAAATCTCATTACCTTTTTCCAAGGCGAAACTTTAAGAAACACATAATCTCCCATAGCAAACTCAATATCCTTCCATTTAAGATCTGCGTATGACTTTTGCCGGTCAGATGCCTCCTTTAATTGTGCCTGAATTACCTTAACCTTCTCTTCGGATTCTGCCACAATTTTCGGACCCAAAATCTGACGTTCCCCCAATTCCGTCTAACATGTAGGAGTACGACACTTCCGTCTATATAGCGCTTCACATGGTGCCATTCGAATACTTGCCTGATAGCTGTTGTTATACGCAAATTCTGCTAAAGGCAAGAACTCTTCCTAACTCCTCTCAAGTCTATTACATACCCTCAACATATCCTCTAACACTTGGATCACTCGCCAGATTGACCGTCCGATCATGGATGAAATGCCGTCTTTGAAACCCAACTGGTACCCAAAGCTTGATGTAGCGCCTTCCAAATCGAGACATAAACCTCGGATCCCTATCCGAGATAATTGACACCGGCACTCACTGCAGACCTCACGATCTCAAATACATACAACTTTGCCAATTTCAGAGAATAGTCAACCCACCGGTATAAAATGTGCGATTTCATCACCGATCTACTATCACCCATACCGAGTCCTTAGTATGCGTAAGGGGAAGCCCACTAACGAAGTCCATGGTGATTCTCTCTCACTTCCATTGCGGAATATTTATCGGCTGAAGCAATCCTGACGAACTTGGTGTTCAAATTTTAACTTGTCGACACGTTAAGCACTTCCCTACAAATTCGGTAACTTCTGGCTTAAGAATATGCCACCAGAACTGTTCCCGTAAATCCTTGTACAACTTACTACCTCCAGGATGCATAGCATAAGGGCAACTATGCGATTCCCAAAGAATTCTCTGCCTTAACACCTCATCCTTCGGCATATAGACCTTGCCGTGAAAACACAGCACTCTGTCCCCATTTACACCAAAATTTTCCAATTCCCCATACTACTTTCCGACTTAGGGCATCTGCCACTACATTAGCCTTGCCCGGGTGATACTTTATAGAACAATCGTAGCCCTTCAATAATTCCACCCACCTTCGCTGTCTCAGGTTCAACTCTTTCTGAGTCAGCAGATACTTAAGGCTCTTGTGGTCTGTGTAAATCACTGACTTTTCTCCATATAAATAGTGCCTCCATACCTTAAGAGAAAAGACCACTGCCGCCAATTCCATATCATGCGTTGGATAGTTAACCTCATGTGGCCTTAATTGTCGAGACGCATAAGCAACTACCTTCCCGTCCTGCATCAAAACACATCCCAAACCTGTGTGAGAAGCATAACAGTACACCACAAAATCCTTCCCTGCCTTAGGCTGAATCAAAACTGGAGCTTCAGTCAAGACCCTCTTAAGCTTCTCAAAGCTCTCCTGTTGCTTATCTGACCATACGAAAGGTACCTCCTTTCTCAACAACTTCATCAAAGGTGCGGCTATTGATGAGAACCCTTCTATGAATCTTCTATAATAGCCTACCAATCCCAAGAAACTACGAACTTCTGCCACAGACTTAGGTGGTTTCCAATCCAATACTGCCTCAATCTTCCGAGGATCCACCCTTATCCCTTCAGCAGACACCACATGCCCTAAAAACGTAACTTCCTTCATCCAAAATTCGCACTTGCTGAACTTGGCATATAGCTTTTCCTCCCTTAACACTTGCAACACGAGTCGAAGGTGCTCATCATGTTCTTCCTCTGACTTAGAATACACCAAGATATCGTCTATGAACACAACAATGAATCGGTCCAGATAGGGTTAGAAAACTCGGTTCATCATGTCCATGAACGCGGCTGGGGCGTTTGTCAATCCAAACAGCCTTACCAAGAACTCATAATGCCCGTACCTTGCTCGAAAAGCTGTCTTATGGATATCAGCCTCCTTCACTTTAAGCTGATGATATCCAGACCTTAGATCTATCTTTGAGAATACCGCGGCCCCCTTAAGCTGATCAAACAAGTCGTCTATCCTTGGCAACGGGTACTTGTTCTTGATGGTCAGCTTATTCAACTGATGATAATCTATGCACATACGCATAGTTCCATCCTTCTTCTTCACAAACAAGACCGGTGCTCCCCATGGAGACACACTGGGTCGGATAAACCCATGATCAAGCAACTCTTAGATTTGTGCCTTGAGCTCCACCAACTCCTTTGGTGCCATTCTGTATGGAGCAATTGACACAGGAGCTGTACCCAACAGCAAGTCAATTCTGAACTCCACTTCCCTATCCGGGGGTATTCCAGGTAACTCCTCCGAAAAAACATTCACGAATTCTCTTACTATTCTAACTCCACTAACTCCCCCTTCTTTCACAGCCAACGCACTAACGAAGGTCAAAAATTCCTTGCACCCTTTTCGGACCATCTTATTAGCCTTTAAAGCAGAGACTATGTTTGACAAGTAGTTTCTTCTTTCTCCTATCATAATTATTACCTTATCCTCTGGCGTCCTTAACTCCATTCACTTAGCTGCGCAATCCAATACAGCCCGATGTTCCACTAGCCAGTCCTTGCCAAGAATGAGATCAAATTCTCCGAAGGGTAGTTCCATCAAGTCGGCAGGAAATACCACTCCCTGAATCTCTAAAGGTACTCTCGAAATATCTTATTCACCACTACAGGTTGACCTAATGGGCTCACTACAGGCATCTCCCCTATTAGACAGTTCAAAGGCTATGCCTAGTGTTTCAACTACTCTACATGCAACATAAGAGTGGGTAGAGCCAACATCAATTAAAGCAAAGTAAGGCTTGTCACTATAAGGAACGACTGGATTATGACGTCCGATGCGTTTTATCCTCCCTCCGTGAATCTGCATACACCGACACTTGTGCCTTGCCTCAGTATTACCAACACCTCTACCGGTGTTCCCGTCCTCTTCTAGCATCATTACCTCTTGCCAATCGGACCACGGCCCGTGATGGCTTCGGCCCACCTCTTCCACTGATTAAAACCCGGACTGTTGGTGGCTCCCATCTGCTTTTCATTGGCGGTCCTTAATCATGTGGTCCTTGGACCCACACTTAAAACATCCCCGCCTTCTTCCAACACTCTCCTAGATGCATCTTTCCACACTGAGCACAAGTACGATATTGCCCTCCAGTCACAACCTGCTGACCTCGCGGCCCATCAACTCTAGGCCTCTTCTGCACATTCCTAGATGACCCTGATAATCCAAAACCTTTCTTTTGCCTATACCGGTCTGTATTCTGTCTCACAGATTCTTTAATCCCTTCGGCTACCTTAGCCTTCTCTACCAACACGATAAATTCTCGCTCCTGCTGTGGAGCTATCAACAACCTCAGGTCATCCCTCAGTCTGTTCTCAAACCAGACACATCGCTCATGCTCCGTAGCCACGATTCCTCGAGCATAACGGCTCAACCTTAGAAATTTCGCCTCATACTCCGCTACAGACTTATTTCCTTGAACCAGCCTTAAAAACGTCTTCCTCTGCGCATCAACATAACTAGTTCCAATGTACTTCTTCTTATATGCCGCCTTAAAGTATTCCCAAGTAAGATCATCTGCGGCAGCACCATCCCGAACTATGAGCCACCGTTGGTATGACTCATCACGGAGTAGCGACACTACCCCTTTCAGTTTCTCCTCGGCAGTCAGCTCCAAATCATCCATAATTCGCTTCGTCGCTTCTAACCAATACTCAACCGTATTGTGCGCCACACCAGATATACCACGAAAAAACTCAGCTCCATTAGCTCGAAGTCGCTCAAGTACAGAATTTCGAGCTCCTATGCCTCCACCTGCTCCAGCCACCCTTTTCGAACTCGCAAGATCGCGTGATATCTGCATCATCCTGCTTGATCCTCGATATTCCATCGTGGTGGTGGTGGTGGCATTTCATTTTCGGACCCTTGACCAGACCTAACGGGTTCCGACATGGTCATTCGGCCTCTACCACGGCCACGCATATTACGACCACGTCCCCTAGAATTCATGCTTCTGAATCGCATTTATCTGGTTAAGGAATTTTATGAATTAGTTTTTGTTCCACTGATTTATCACGAACAGTCTTATGTTCAATAGTTCTAAAGAGTAGTTCTTTCGAATTCATACACACACAGTCTCAAATTTATTCATTGAATCATCACATTCATGAACTTGCGTTCATTACAGAGAAGTGCTGTAGTTGTCATTGTTGTTGTTTTCCACTACCCAAGGGTATTTCTGTAATTTTATCCTATAGGGGTATTTTGGTAATTTTTCAAATTAGGGTATTTGAAAATTTCGCAAAGTAGAGATTTCTGGTATTTTTACAAAGTTGAAATACTTGGTAAGAAGATTCAAGGGTAATATGGTAATTTTATAATCTGGGGGTATTTTTGTAATTTTACAAGCAATGGGCATTTTGGTAATTTTGTAAGATATGGTTCCCGGTGACTTTTCAAAACAAGGGTATTTTTGAAAATTTTTAATTCGGGGTATTTGGTAACTTTCCATCTTGAGGGTATTTTAGTAATTTGTACATGTTAGGGGTGATTTGGGCAACTTGCAAACCAGGGTATTTTGGTTATTTTAAATCAAGGGTACTTTGGAATTTTATAATCATGGTTTGACCTTAGAATTTCACAAAACAAGGTGATTGGTCCTTTCGGATTTTAATTATTTAATTTAGCTTTGTGATTGAGTCCTCTTGGTTAGGGTGAACCATCACTACGCACTGTAGGATTCGAGCGAAGAGGAGGTGAGTCACTAGGACTGCTTAAATACCAGGCTCTCCCTGAATCCAATCGTAGACATGCGTACAATGGTTGCCACACCCTAACTTCGGCGACTCGATCACAAAGTTGGTTTAATTAGGCTTTAAAGTTTTATGTAATTCTGTGTTGGAGTAAACTAATCCTAGGGTTCAATAACTTAATATACTAATCTACGTTCCTGTTATACCCACATACAAGTCATACAATAAATCATACAATAGTTAAGGGTACGTACCTAGTAGACTTCGGGTCGGAGACTTAGGTGCCATGCCCGAAAACCTGCTCATTCCTTAGTAAGATCCAATTTTCAAAAGAAAGAAAATGTTTTGGGCCCAAAAAGCCCTCAAGGCCGAGTTTTGAACCAGGCTCTGATACCAAACTGAAACACCCCAAACCCGGCCAACAAGTCTCGACCGGATCTGGCATGCTCCTTGAGTAAATCATTTCAAAAACTTATTTGTGCTTAGGATAAACTTGAGTGGTTTTGAAGAAAAATCGATTTGTGTTGTGTTCAATTGAAAATGGTGTTATTCTTGAAGTCTAGATTTTATTAAAACTTCATTTTATACTTCAAAACTATAAATTAAAAGAAATACCGAGTTTTTTTTTAGAGTTTACCATTAAATTGAAAATCGTTGGTGTTTAGGTGACGTAACATTTAGAATTTATTTTAAAGAAAAGTTATTTAACCTTTTGTTTGATAATAATCGTATCATGATAAGAATAATTAAAATGCATGCATAAAACAGTTAATAGTAATGGCCATATTGCATCAAAGCAAAACCCGAAATAAAACCAAAATACTTAAATATAAAAATTCAAAATAAAACAAATGCTGAGCTGAGCATGACCACCACTAAGCTCCTGCTGACCCGGTCCATTACTGAGTGTCACCTGAAAAGATATCCCACAACGGGGTGAGTCAACAGACTCAATGTGCAACAACCAACACAAATTCCCAATCGATTTAGGCATGTCAAATCATACATAGTAAGTATAGGCAATGATGCAATCCCGAACCCAAACCTAAATAACCATCCTCTACACATCACCCGTACTTGCCAATCACACCGTGGGGATTACTAAATCGACCCTCCATCCGCTACACACCATCGAAGGCAGTCACTGCAGACGACTTCCACATCGCCCTTATAAATTGTGGCATAGCCA
Organism: Gossypium rotundifolium; assembly: GCA_025506655.1. Taxonomy (NCBI): domain Eukaryota; kingdom Viridiplantae; phylum Streptophyta; class Magnoliopsida; order Malvales; family Malvaceae; genus Gossypium; species Gossypium rotundifolium. The sequence continues at coordinate 54,725,908 of CP106726.1, read as the reverse complement.
CCAGATAATTGTGACAAAGTCACCAGATAGTATTTCGTGACATTAGTCACCACATTCAGATTATGTGACATGAGTCACCAGATATTGTGGTAAAAACCACCAGATCACTTCCCCTTTTCATAATCACCCATATGCCCATGCACAATACAATACATGCAAAATCATGTCATATATCTTATTCCATGTTCATAACGAATTCACGTATGTGTCATATTCAATATTCATAACACTATTAACATAGTATTAAAGGTGAACGTACCTGAGTACTCTGTACCATCGTATGGTACCTTTAGCCACATCTTTCATATTTTTATTAACACATATATTAAATCAATACCATAAATCTATCAAGAATTAGTGTGGGGCTACACACCTGGTTACTATCGTGTTCACGAAATCCCGAAAGACTACCGAAACAGATTGTACTCCTCCTTAAAAATCATAGTTAGAATCGGCTAGTCACTAACACTTAATATGGCCTTGGCCGAATGTTAACACTCTCTTACCTTGCGGATCTAAATCCCAGAATTAATCCTTGCTCTTGGTGTTGTCGAAATTCCTATAGGCACATGTTAGATCCAATTCTAACATTTAAACACAATAAATGGCCTTCGTCCTAAAACCACACTTGCTTACCTTAGATTTTAAAATCCCGAAGATCTCCTCCTTATAGTCGACAACAACCAAATCCCGAAACCTCCTTCATAGTTTCAGCCAAAGAACGATAAAGAGGTGAGATTCCAACTTTTGGCTAAAAGAAAAGGAAGAAAATCGAATAACATTTGATCTTACCCTACTACGTAAATTGCACCCTTGCTTGCCACCATAGAGAGATTCGGCTATGTAGGCTAGATAGTGATTGATTTGCTTCGACTTTTGGAGTTTAATCAACAATCGGGTATGGCTAGGAAAAGCTTACTTTCGGCTTTTGGAAAATGGTTGAATCGTGAGAAGATGAAGAAGAAGAGAAACTAAGGTTTGAGAGGTTTCAGTTTCTGGTCACAAAAGAAAGAGAAAGGGAATAGAGCTTTTGGCAGAGAGAAAAATCAAAAAGATGCCTATTACTACACTAAGTAAATTCGGCACCTAGCTTCCCTTGTATGGCTGAATTTTGCACCCCTTAGAGTCCTATATTCGGTCACTTGCTTCCCTCTCTCCCTTATCCCTTGATCCCCTTCACCTTAGCCGAATCCTCAAACTCTCCCACCCAATCTATACCTCATCCTTCTAGAGTCCACATGCCGTCCAACTTCCTTCCTCCCTGACAAAAAAAAACAACTCCACAAGTGCTCCCCTTGCTGCTCGAACCTTGGCCCTGCACACTGCTTGTGGCGTCACTTATTAAGGCTCTAAGTGGCGCCTCCTTGCCACTTTAACAAGCCCACTTTTTATGTCCAATTTCCCCTTCAAATTCTCTTAAGGCCTTATTTGCCTAGCTCCCCCTTTAAGGCTTAAAATCTAATATTTTCTAAGGCACTTACCTACACTCTAAAATTCTCAAAATTTCATACAACACATTCAAACACACATAGGCATGCTACTTCATACAATTAAGCAAAAATGCACGACCCCTAAATCCCGGATGTTACACAATTGGTTTACTATGTATTTGTATTGTAGTAAAATGAGTGGAGGACAGTTTATGTTATATGAGATTTGATTATGACATACATAGGTTTTAATGATACAAGTAGGGATATGTTTTAAGTGAATAAATATTTCATGAATGTCTATCTGGATTTGAGTTTACTTTGGTAATGCCTCTTAACCCTAATCCGGTGACGGATACGGGTTAGGGGTATTACAGATAGATAGTATATGTCATGACATAGGTTAATATCCGAGAAGTCCCGTCTGAACCTAGGAATAGATAGGATAGTATATGTCATGACATAGGTGTCCATTATGTGATATCATGTAAGACCACGTCTGGGACATTAGCATTGATTCAAAATTTCGTGTAAGACCATGTCTGGGACGTTGGAATCGATATGAGATTTACATGTAAGACCATGTCTGGGACTTGGCATCGTATTGATTCGTGTAAGACCCTGTCTGGGATAGTGGCATCGATTTTGGGTTACATGTAAGACCACGTCTAGAACATTGGCATTGTACGACTATTCCAAGCACTCTGAGTATCCTATTTATTTTCGAACGATTCAACGGAAAAGTTCGAGAAATGAATGAATATGTGAATTATACATCTGTTTCAGGTACGTTGATATATATATGCTTTGTATAAGCATGAAAGGTGAGTATGTATGTGCATTAATGCAAATGAACATTTGATATATATGTATGTTTGAGATATGACCAAATGAAATATTTGAGATGTGATGAATTGGTAAACAATGGCAAACCAAATGAGCCAAAGAGTTTATTTATGTGCTTGAATTAAAGATATGTTAATGAATTCAATTAGCTATGCTTATGAATGAATTATGTTAAGTTTATTTGTATATGGCTTACTAAGCTTTTGAAAAAGCTTACTTTGTGTGTGTGTTGTTCTGTTTTATAGATCGTTAAAGCTACGAGAGGCTCGGAGATCGTCGAGGATTGTCATCACACTACTCAAACTTGTTTTGGTACTTTGAAAATGTGTATATAGCTAAATATGGCATGTATAGGCTAGTCATTTTGAATTCTGTTTGAAATGTGTATAAATAGCCTTGAGATGTGGCTAGATAAATGTTGGTAATATACATGAGTGAATATGGTATATGATGCATGTCTTGGTATGGCTTGATGGCAAATGAAATGTCAAGATCATGGTAAGCCTAATGATGCAATATGGATGTATATATGTTTGATCAATGAAATAGTTATATGATAGTAAGTTGTGATTGAATCATGCTTGGTTATACATCTGTTATGGTTGAGCAAATTGACATGATTGGAAATGAGATTAAATGTGGAGATTTGTTGATTATTTGACATGGCTTTGGTTGTCAATTGTGCATGAAATGAATTGGAATATTGCTTGTAGGGATGACCCTTGTGTGGGTGGCAATTTGGCCTTGAAAATGGCCTATAATTGCCCACACAGTTGAGCACACAGACATGTGGCTTAACCGTGTCCCTCGTGGTTGAAATTCAAAACAAGTCAGGATCGACCACGGGCTGGACACACGGGCGTGTGACTGGCCGTGTGGTGCAAGTCAGGATGACCACGGGTGAGGCATACAGGCGTGTCCATGGCCGTGTGGACAAGTCAGTATGTATGCCCTATTTTCACACAGCTCAGACACACGGGCGTGTCTGAGGCCGTGGAAGGCACACTGTCTACCCACACGGGTGTGTGACCTCTGTAACTTAGAAAAAGTTTAAAATTTTGAGAAATTTCGTATGTGTTCGGTTTAGTCCTAGTCATATTCTAAAGCATGCTTGAGGTCTCGTTGATCTATCTAAGGGACACTTTGATTGGATTTGACGAATTATACCATGATATGTCCGTAAAAGATTCTGTTTGTCTAGTAACGCCTTTAATCCTCATTTAGCGATGGATACGGGTTAGGGGTGTTACACTAATTTAGCAAGTTTGGGTTGAACATAAGAATTCCAACTCATATTGGACCCAAGATAACGTCCTAAGTCCATGCAATGTTTTGCTTGTGGCTATTTGTTTAGTTTAATTAATTTTATAGCTTTTAATTATGTCTTGTTTGTTATATGCATCTTTAATTAATGTATTGCATTTTATATCTACATCTTTTAAGACTTGCATTAAGACTTCTGCATATTAATTAAGTTATGGATTAAAGTATCTCATATGTTAATAAATTATGGGTTTGAGTTGCATGTTCATTAATAAAGTCATGTGTATGAGTGACTAGTATGTTGATTTTTATGTGTGTCTTTAGTAATTGTTTAATACGTAATTATCTATCTTGTAGGTGACTATTCATAGGACTATTGACTCTTCAAGTTTGGATGGTTTTCAAGCCTTCAAAGCTCATTATGGTGGTTGTTCAAATGGATCAAGGAAGACTCTTCAAATCTAATCAGTTTTGGAGCATTCAAAACTCATTATGACGACAATTTAAGAGGTCTTTGCACAAGTCTTTTGACATTCAGTTTTAAGGTGCTATAAGGACACCAAACAATACATTAAGGAACATTAAATATTCAACAAGTGAAAAGACATGCCTTTTCAACTACACATGAATCAAGTGAAAAGACATGACTCATTGGCTACCCAACATGAGTTAACCCGAATTTAAATGATTGTATTAATAGCTAGTTAAATGCCAAATTTGAAAGGTCCTTTATAAGAATTTGAATAGTCATATTAGGGCCTGTAAATAACTTGTAAAAGGACATTGTTAGCTAATAAAAATTTTATAATTTGTGAGAATTCTATCTCTTTGTTCTTGAAAGAACTTAGTTGAACTTATCAAGGTTTCCCTTGTGGCGTCAAACCCTATATTGTTGGTTCCTATTTTGCTAAATAGAGGGTCATAGTTTTCATTTTACAAACTTGTTCATATTTCATTTTATAGAAATCAGGTCACGATCTTTCATATCGTTGGTTCCTTTCTAAGTGTTCATCTCGTGCAAGTTATCCATCCATTCCATTTTCATTATTTCCATTGATTCAATAACCATTAATTCCACTTTCACTTTAAGACCTATTTCAAAATGATCCAGCATTAAACGATCGAGTAACTTAACGTCTTGTAATCGAATTCATGAATACGAACACACATAATTTTTTAAGCCAGTTGTTATTATTTATATTACATACTCTTTAATTTAGTTAGAAATATTTATGAATCACATTTAAAACATTATAATAATCTTACTTAATAATATTTTATTGGTACGCAATTATTGTGGTAGTTAACATTTTAAGTATCTATAAATAATATTCACTATTTTATTAAATTAAAATTTTTGTTTTTATATTTAATTTAATATATCAATTTTCCCCTAAAGATGTGAATGAATACGGAAGCGGATCGTAATGTTTTTCAAAATTGTGAATTTATCTTAGATCTCTAGATGAATGTAAATTGAAATGAGAAACAACGAAAATAAATTAGTTGTCACAAAGGAGGTTCAAACAAAATTAAAACAAAAGAAAGATGAACCAGCCGATAAAGAGTCCAAAAGAGAACGAACTAGGGTTTCTTGGATGGAAAGAAACCGTCCTTGGACCTCAAGAAAATCCCCAACCAGATCTGGAAAAACAAAACACAAACAAATTTGTTAGAACTGATTTTAAAGACAAAAACAAACTATTTTATATAAGAATGTTTGAAACAACAAAAAAAAGATTAAAACTCCTTATTTGATGTGTTTCTTGATGGAACAAAATAGGAGAACGTCTTTCTTGAAACAACTTTAACCTAGAACGAAAATCAATAAAATCAATAAGCCAAAATAGTAAGAACTAACTTAAATAAGCAAGAAATGATAAATTAAGGATAGAAAAGAGAAGATGACGTCCTAAGAAGCCTTGGAAACATTAAGAATTCACAACTCCTTTCAATAGCTCTAATTCACCCTCCAAGAAAAATATCTTGACAAGAAAAGATCTTGACAAGAAAAAACTTGAAGATGGTTCCTACAACCTGAAAGATTGTTAAAACAGCTTCTAAAAGAAACTCAAGAGCAATTATTGATGAAAAACTCAAAGAGAATTATTATTGACTCAAAAAAAAATCAATTGTGTGTCTATGAGGGTGGACGTCCATGCTACTTATAGGCCCCAAAATAAGTTTTCTTAACCCTAATGGAATAACTAACATGATAACTCATCAAATAAATAAAAACAAAATAATTCTAAGTGTGAGTTTTTAATGGGAATTCAGCCAAAGGAATTAAATGGGCTCTTTGGGCTGAATTCTTACATGATGGTCCACCTATTAAAATAAAATTGGACCTAAAGTTTAAATATTTTACAATTTGGGCCACTTTGATAATTTAGCCTGATATTCAATTAAATTACTTTCTAAACTTCAGGATGGGCTTATAGACATTTTAATGGGCCATTTTTCAAGAGCTTGGTCTTATGATCCGTTTGGTCTCAAAGTTGGCTTGTTCAAGCTTGTACATGAAATCCAATACGCCTTAACTGCAAGATTCGGTTTATTGGACCAAGATTTCCAAGATTTGAAATCTTGATTCTTGAAATTGTCCGAAACAATAAAATTTGACCAAGATTCAGGTTCTTGATTTTCTTGAAAACAAGAAAGTGAATCTTGATTTTCTTTTTAGGTCGTGTGCGTATCTAGGGCCTTGGTAACGAAGTATTGGATGATCTCGTTCAATCTTGCTTGGATTTGCTTGGTCTTCGACCTCGTTATTGGGCCTTGAGGAAATTTGAGCCCATCACGTTCATGAGCCTAATTTTGGGCTTTGAGACTCGCATCACCCTACTTAATTAAAAATGGAGTTGAAAATATTATTTCTAAAATTAACTGAATTGAACATAATCAATTCCTATTTTACTTTGATATTGGAATATTTAAATTCATAACAGAAACAACTTTAATAACATATATTATCCCAAATGCAAGGAAAGGGAAAATAACTTCCTACATTAATAGGATTAAATATCACAATTAAAAAAATATAAGTAGCATTTCATATATAATCATTAAAATTATGGTTATTTTTAAAATAAATTAATTATTTAAATTGAATCATAAAAAAAATTATCCTAATTAATGAAAAAGTAATTTCTTAATCACTAATCGATAGTTCAGTCCTCGTCTTGGGTATGAAGTAACTTTAAAACTTGTGGCTAGCATATACCCCTTAATGGGTCTATAGAATGTGAATGATTAATTATTGGGCTCAGTCCAATAGATACATTAAGAAATAATAATAAAAAGTAATTTCCTTTTAGAGTTATTATATTTTTTCTAATAATAAATTTCTCAATTTAAAATTTAGATTGAAATTGGCAAATAAATGATAAAATAAATTATTTTTAAAACTTAAGCTACACCTGTAAATACCCAATTTTGCCCGGGCCCATCAGAATAAACCAGAAAATAAAAAATAAAACTAATGTCTTTAAACAGTCCATTTATACAACCCTTTTACAAAAACCCAATCGAGGCCCAATACTTGACCCAAACTACCATCACACCCAGACAGACACTGCCTAAACAAGACACCTAACCCAACTAACCTACGAGGCCCAAAAAGGCCCAAAACCCCCAAATTAGAAACGAGGGTTTCTGAAACCCTAAGGAAGTCTCATGCAGCAGAGCCTCGCACCACCAACAGTCACCATGGCGAATAGGAGTCTAAGCGCAATCGCCGCAAGTCTCACGCCACCATCATTCACGCCATGATTAACACCCCATCTCCGTCCCGAGATCATCATCATCAACTTTGCAAAGGAAACAAATCGCATCCAAAAGGGGGCAAAAGCAGAAGCGGCACAAAGGGAAAGAAATCGCATGACAAACATGGAATATATTTGATTTCTTTTTTGTTTTCAAAAGGCTATAAAAAGCCTTGCATGTATTCCGAAAAACAAAGACACATGAAAAAACACAGAGAAACAATAGAAAAAAACTGTCACGAATATACAAAAAAAAAAAGACAGAAAGCATTCAAAAATTCAAAGAAATAAAACACAGAAATTTTGTGTAAAGGTGGTGTTTTTATTTCTATTTCTTTATTGTCAATATATTTTGAGCGTGTAATGTAAAAAAGGGAGACAGAAGAAAGAGGGTTACCTGCGTGAAACTGAGGCTTTTAAACCTCCGCCGTCGTTGTGGTGGCGTATGGTAGCGTGGGATAGTGGCGTTGAGCTCCGATGCTCAGAGTCCGGATGAACGAAAAAGGGATTTGAGAGTGTTTTGAAACTTTTTTTTTTTTAAAATACAATTTTGAAATGATTTTTATTATCAGATTTTACACTTATATAATAACAGGGAAATGGTGTCGTTTCTGTTTAATCCCATAAACATAAAACGGCGTCTTTTTGAGGCTTTTACCCGAATTCTGACCCGACCCGAGGAATGATCCGCGCGTTTTCGTTTAATGGTCTAATTACCATTTCAGTCCTTCCTCAATTTTTATTATTTTTAATTTCGTTCAAATCAACTTTTCATTTATTTTAAATTAACCCTAAACTTTGCATTTTGTCTCAATTTAACCCCTGAGCTGCTTTAAAAGTTAAAAATTGAATGATATCGTTTTGAAAAAAGAATTAATTTCTGTTTTGATCCTTGTTATTTAACGCGTTTTTATTTAATTCTTTTAATTTGTTTAATTGTTGTTTAACCCTTATATTTATTTAATCTTAAATTTCTTTTTTTAATTTAAATTATTTTGTTATTATATTAAATGTTTTATCATATTAAATATTTTTATTATTTGTATATTAATTTATTAATAGTATAAGTTATATATATATATATTTATATTTATATTTACTAATCTATTATATATTTAATTATTATTATTTATATGATTTAATATTATTATTTTTTATCATGTATTATTAATATATTATCTTTTTTTATACATTATATAGTATTATGTTATATCATATACTCCTAAAATCCTTATTTTTTTTAAAATTATCTATATTATCTAACATATTTTATTTATATTATTTATGTAGTTTTATACATGTTTTTCTAAAATAATTTATACTATTTATTAATTATTTTTACTACTATCATTTATATATATATATATATATTATTATATATTTATTATAGATACCTTTTATCTTAAATTTGTGTTATTTTATATAAAAAGTATTATTATTTTTTATGTCTAATATATTATTCTTTCATTTATTGCTATTACATGTTTATTTATTTATTTTGCTTTAGATTGTTTATTATTGTTCAATATAGTTCATTATATTTGTGTTATTATTTTATCGTTCATTTGTAGATTATATTGTTGTTTATATTTTTTTATATTTATAATTTGTTGTTTATTTCAATATATCTTTGTAATATCCTATCAAACCATAGCTTTTTATAAAAACATCTTTTGAATCGACACATTTTATTTCAAATGATTTTCAAAATATAAGAGTATGTGATATTTTGGAGAATTTCGAGAAGAATTTTGCCCCAACTTATTGGGTTTGATTCTTCTCGTGAAACTTTAGGTATTACATAATTTCCTTTTTTTAAAAGAAATTTGTGATTTATCAATTTCAAAATAAAAAACCTATTCTTGGGAATTCAAGGTGTTGTGCCTTAACTTATTGGGTTTGACATTTTGCGTTTCGAGATGGGGATTTCCTAAAATAAAGACGAGCTTAATTTCAAAGTCATGAGGTGCTATACCTTAACTTATTGGGTAAAGTACTTTATTTCTTTGAGATAGGTAAGTCTTGGTTTTCTTTCTAATAAAAGAGTCATATTTTGTAGTTTTCTTTATTTTCAACATTCGGACATGATCTTATCGATTTGGTACCAATTTTTGGGCGTTATGAGGGTGCTAACCCTTCCTCATACGTAACCCACTCCCGAACTCATTTTCATGTTTTTGTGGACCAAAATTGTTTTAAAATAAAACGTTTTACAAGGTGATCCAATCACACCTAAGTAAAAAAAAGATTGGTGGCGACTCTTGTTTTTGTTTTTAAAGTCGATCCCCATTTTCTAAACCCGATTTTAAAATGGTTTCAACAGCTTGGCGACTCCGCTGGGGACCAAGAGAGTCAGGCCATAAAATTGATAATTTCATGTCCTTTTGTTCGAATTTAAAAGTCTGATTTTAAAAATATGATCCTTTTATTGCATCTGGTCTCAAATATATTGCTTAGCATTACACTGCATAACCGTTGTGGTCACACCCTTAAGTGGGAGTGAGAAGCTACTCCTTCGTGAGGTTTTCACCTTCGTGTAGGATAGTGAATCGCTTCCAGAGATATATCCGTACATATGTCTTCATGAGGTTTTCACCTCCGTGCAGCCATAGGGAAATGTATTCCCCTAAACCGAACTCGGTCCGTATGAGCCTATAATGGGTGAGGATCGAGGAATCGCTGGTTCGGGTACCTCAGCTTTAGAACTAAACCACATGTAGAAAACCTAAGGGCCTACCCTAGGTAGAACCATATCAAACCCCAGTGGTCACCCTGATAGGTTCTATGTTATTTATTTTCCTGTGCTAACAGTTTTTCTTTTGTTTTGATTACATTGCATTCACATCATAGAAAAGAGATGTTGATATCAAATTCAATTACTAAATAGAAAAGTTGGTCATAAGAAAATGGATTTTTTGATAAAGTGTGTAACACCCCAAACCCAGCCCAAAAGCCACGACGGATTTGGCATGCCACAGGTTGAATGTAAAGGTTCAAACTCTCTGGTTACTTTGAAGAAATCATGGATTTGAAAAAAAATACTTTTTGGTAGTATGTTGAGTTGGAAACTTTGCTTTGTTGGGTTCAAAAGCCTCAGTTTGTTTTATCCCGATATCCGTTAAATAAGTGATTTTTGATGGAAACCGTTGCTTTGCATTAAGCATGTTTGAAACTCCCATTTTTATTACTTCTTATAATTAAGCCCTTGTAATATAAATCTACAATCCATAATTATTAATTGCTAGAAACCGAAAATTTAAGTTAAGAGGTCTTATTACATGCTAACAAAAAGTAAGCCCAAAATTTAAAATTTAAGAAAAATCGGAAATAAGTTTAAGTAAATGAAGACTTTATGGCCCTCGAGTTCGCCTCGGCTCCCGTATCCACGATCTACTACTCATATGAAAGATTGAGAAAAATAAAGTGGTGAGTCACCAAGACTCAGTGTGCAAATCCCTGAATCACATATACGACTTGAGGCCCACAATCGCATATTGGGCCTCAGCCCACACATAATGACAGCAGAACAAGTACATGCGATATGACCCAACCCAACCTCAAATTCCATCCTCTACACGCCAACCCTTACCAACCATCACGCCGCGGGGATTTCTATAATCAACCCACCAACTGCTACACGCCATTTCGACAGCCATGCTATCAGTTATATTGTCGATCACTATGTGATCTTAAAATCAAATGTGGCAGAGCCACCGATCACCATGTGACCTTTTAATCATATCGTGGTTTAACCACCGATCACTAAGTGACCTATTAAGCATGCTCTTCCCCTTCATCACATTAACCCTATCACATGCAAGCATACATGCAAATACAAGATTAATATACAATCTACAAGATAACAGATTATCACATACATCGATACACATAGAGAAATTGCTATGTTGACGTACCTGACATCCCTTGCCTAACCCCTACGGGCTATTCTACTGTCCATATAGCCTTTTCCCGACTTTTCAGCCCATAATAGGTATAATACAGAAAACTAATGTGATAAGGATCTACACACCTGATTACAGACAAGATGATACCTTCTATGTCGACACTGTCAGTAGCCGATACGACTGCTAACTGCCTACGATTTTGTTCTGTAGTCGATCCATAACCGGTGGCCAATCTCTAACGGCAGACACCAAACGCTTCTTGAACTTAGGGTTTGGGTTTACGGGCTCAACCCTCTCCTTCGCCAGATCAATATTTGATTCCATCAAAAGACCTTATCAGTTTCTACCATCATAACATATGGTTGTTAATCCATAACATAGGGTTAAAATCTCGAACACGATAATCAAACCTAACAAAAATCTAAAAAGAACCCCTAACCTTGAAATCCCAAAGGAGATAGAGTTTGGAAAACTAATGATTTCTGGCTTTTGGGATCTAGATGATCCGTTTTACTTCGATTCCTGAAACGTTGCCCCAAAAGAAAACACAAGAAGATAGAAAGTGTGAGACCAAATGATAGCCTGAACAAGCCAAGTAGCCATTCGACTTTGGCCCCCAAGACTGGAAGAGAAAAGAAACAGAAGAAATCGGCACTTACCCTAACACCAATCAGATTCGGCTACTCCAACAGGTTTCAGCTTCAGCGAAAATCAAAAGAAAGATGGTGCAAAGGGATCTATGGAGATTCGACTTTTGAGAATAAAGTTAAGAGTTTCGGCTTTTGAGAAAGAGATTATTGAGAGAAGAGGAGTAGGATGGAATGAAAAGAGGCAATAGAAACGGTAAAGAGAAAGAAATATTTGGCAAGACTTGGGATAGATTAAACATACTTAGAAAAGAAAGAAAAGAGAACAAATGGGGACCCTAAATGCCAAAATGAAGAAGTACTCCCCTCACTTAAACTGAATTTCGGCACTCACCAAACAAATGCCGAAAATGCCCATTTCAAAAACTAAAACCCATACTATCAACAGGGAAATTTTGGCACCCCTTAGCCACTCAAAATCGATTCCTCCTCCCTCTTAGAGTTTGAAATTCGGCCACCACCTAGCCTTCTAAAAAAAATTCCTAGATTTTCTCCCTTATCTTCATCTGATCACTCATCCACAAGTGGCATGGATAGCACCACCTCTTTTTCCCTTTATCAGCCATATTATCCAACTCAGTTAATCTCTATATTTCTAAGCATCCTAGCCGACTCCAACTCTGCTCCTGGCTAACGCCAAAAATAATTAAAACAAAAAGGGGTATCATGCAACTCGAACCTTGGACCTCCTTAACTACTTAACACGCCACCTCAAAGCCCCTGAATAATGCCACTGACCACTGGGCCACAAGCCCATTTTGTCTCTTAACTCATAGATAATATCTTTTAAGCCCTATCCTACCTGGCTCTCCACTAGAGTGCCCAAACAGAAAGTTTTTTACTAAGGCCTCGGCCCAACGCTGAGACCATTCTGGACCCCTAAAACACTCTAACTAGCATATTAAGCACAACAACACATCACAGCACATCCAATGCAAAGCCCTACAAATTCAGGATGCTACAGTTCTACCCTCCTTAAAGAAATTTGACCTCGAAATTACCTGGTCAGAATAGATGCGGGTACTGCTGCCGCATTGCTTCCTTTGGTTCCCACGTAGCCTCCTCAGAGCCGTGATTCTGCCATAGAACCTTAAACAACGGAACCGTTTTCCTTCACAATACTTTGACATCATGATCCAGAATTTCCACTGGTTCCTCCTCAAAGGATAGGTCAGGTCTTACTTCAATTTCTTCCACGGGCATCACATGAGATGGATCCGAACGATAGCGTCTTAACATAGAGACATGAAATACATTGTGAATCTGACTTAACTTTGAAGGTAGCTCCGGTCCCACTCATTTCAACACCCGATAAGGTCCGATGAATCTGGGACTTAATTTACCCTTTCGTCCAAACCTTAGTACTTTCTTCCACGGCGACACCTTTAAGAACACCTTGTCACCTACTGCAAACTCTATGTCCTTACGCTTCAAATCAGCATAGGACTTTTGTCTGTCCGACGCTTCCTTTAATCGAGCCCGAATTAACTCAACCTTCTCCTCCGTCTTGGTAACCAATTCTGGCCCCAAAATCGACGTTCCCCTAACTCCGTCCAATAGGTAGGAGTACGACACTTCCACCCGTACAATGTTTCATAAGGCGCAATTTGAATACTAGACTAGTAGCTATTGTTGTAAGCAAACTCGCCAACGTTAAAAACTCTTCCCAACTACCCCTGAAATCAATGACACAACCCTTCAATATGTCCTCTAAGATCTGAATTACATTTCGGTGACCATCGATCTGAGGATGAAACGCTGTACTAAAATCTAATTTTGTACCCAACGCTTAATGCAATACCTTCCAAAATCGCGACGTGAACCTCGAGTCCCTATCCGATATGATTGACACCGGTACTCCATATAGCCTCACTACCTCCGCTATATATAACCTAGCCAATCTCTGCAGAGAGTAATCAACACGTACGGGTATGAAATAAGTAGCCTTCGTCAAGCGGTCAACAATCACCCAAACCGAATCTTTCTTAGTAGGCATGAGAGGTAGCCCACTAATAAAGTCCATTGTGATTCTTTCCCACTTCCACTGTGGAATCTTCACCAGCTGCAACAACCCTGATGGTAACTGGTGCTCCGCCTTTACCTGCTGACAGGTCAAACACTTACCCACAAACTCAGTCACCTCTCGCCACCAGAACTGTTCTCGCAAATCCCGGTACATCTTACTCCCTCTAGGGTGCATAGCGTATGGACTACCATGCACTTCTAACAAAATCTTACACCTCAACTTAGGATCTTTAGGCATGCAAATTCTTCCTTGGAAACATAATAGCCTTTCCTCATTCACACCGAATTCTATTGGCCCATCACTTGATCCTACCTGAAACTTCTCCTTTAGTAACTCATCGGTCTGCTGCTTCTCCTTAACCTGACTGACCCAAGAGGGTTTCACTTGAAGTTCAGCTAATAAACTCCCATCATCGTCTAAACTGAGGTGAGCAAACATTGCTCTCAAGTCAAAGATTACTCTATGACTTAGAGCATCCGCCACCATATTAGCTTTACCTGGATGATATTCGATCGAGCAGTCATAATCCTTTAACTAATCGATCCACAGCTTTTGCCTTAAATTCAACTCCTTCTGGGTCAAAAGGTATTTTAAGCTCTTATGATCGGTATAAATGATAGATTTCTCCCCGTACAGATAATGTCTCCAAATCTTTAAAGCAAGAACTACTGCCGCCAATTCCAAATCATGGGTGAGATACTTTGATTCGTGCGGTCTTAACTGCCGAGACGCATACGCAACAACCTTTCCACCTTGCATCAATACGCATCCTAGCCCCGTGTGTGAAGCATCATAGTAAATCATGAACTCCTTTCGGCCTCTGGCTGAATCAACACCAGAGCCTCCGTCAATATCCTTTTTAACCTCTCGAACTTTCTTGCTGCTTATCAGACCAAGCAAATGGAACCCTTTTCCGCAGTAACTTAGTCAACGGTGCCGCAATCAACGAAAATCCTTTAACAAATCTTCTGTAATATCCGCCATACCAAGAAAACTCCGGATCTCTGCTACAGACTTAGGCGGCTTCCAATCCTACACTGCTTCAATTTTCTGAGGGTCAACCCTAATCCCCTCTGCCGACACAACTTGGCCTAGAAAAGTAACTTCCCTTAGCCAAAATTTGCACTTACTGCTGCTTCTCCCTCAGAATCTGCAAAACCACTCAAAGGTGTGAATCATGCTTCTCCTCCGATCTTGAATAAACCAGGATGTCATCTATAAATACCACGATAAACCGATCCAAGTAGGGTTGGAACACTCGGTTCATCATGTCCATAAATGTTGCTAGCACATTGGTCAATCTAAATGGCATCACCATGAATTCGTAGTGACCATAGCGAGTCCTTAAAGTCGTCTTATGAATATATGCCTCTTTGACCTCTTAACCTTAGATCTATCTTTGAAAAGACTGAAGCCCCCTTCAACTGATCGAACAAGTCATCGATCCTCGGTAATGGGTATTTGTTCTTGATTGTTAACTTATTCAACTGGCGATAGTCAATGCACATACGCATTGATCCATCCTTCTTCTTAATGAATAACACCGGCGCTTCCTCAAGGCGACACACTTGGTCGAACAAACCCTCTATCTAGCAACTCTTGTATCTGTGCTTTTAACACCACCAACTCATTCGACGCCATTCTATACTGGGCGATAGTTACTGGCGCTGTTCCCGAAAAAAGATCAATACCAAACTCCACTTCACGGTCCGGAGGTAATCCCGAAAGCTCTTCTACGAAAACATCAGGAAATTCCTTCACCGTTCTAACATCCCCGACAGTTAGTTCCTTGGCTTTCAAAGCCCGAACAAATATTAGAATTGCCTCGCATCCTTTCCTCACCATCCTTTCCGCTCTTAGAGCAGTCACCACATTGACAAACAGTTCCCCCTTTCACTCATCACCAACACTTCACCACCCTTGGGAGTTTTTAACACCATACGCTTGGCTACGCAATTTACATTAACTTAATACCTCACCAACCAATCCATGCCTAAGATTAAATCAAACTCCCTCAATGGTAATTTTATCAGATCAGTCAGGAAAACTATTCCCTGAACTTCTAAAGGTACCTCCTGATAAAGTTATTTACCACCACAGAGTGTCTAACAGGCTAATTATAGTCATCTCCTATAGGAAATCTCAGAATCTATGCTTAACGTTCCAGACACCCTACTAGCAACATATGAATGCGTCGACCCAATATCAATCAATGCGGTATAAGGCAATCCAAAATTAAAAGCGCATCAGCTTATGACATCCAGACGTCGCCTCCTCTCGATACTTAGCAAAGATAGACTAACCCCACTGTCTTGCCTCGTGTTTCCCGCCCTACCGCTGGTGCTCCGGCCTTAACGAATCGTTACCACCACGGTGGACCACGACCTCTTTGCGACTGCTGACCTCCTCTACCCGGCTGAGCATTCCCTCTAACCTATGGGCCCTACGCCGTCTCGTGGCTGTGGACAGTCTCTAATTTGATGGTCCATAGATCCACACCTAAAACACTTCCCATTGCTTGACCAACACTCACCGGAATAGAATTTACCACATCGAGCACACCTCTGAGTCCGACTAGTAATAGCAGGTCTCTCACCCCAACTCGGCCCATCTGACTTAAGTTTCTTCTGAGTACGCCCAGCTGCCCCCTGACGATCCAAAATTCCTCTTACTTCTACCCCTATCTCTATCCCGATTCAGTTTTTCTGTCTGCTTCACCTCCTCAGCTATCTTAGCTTTTTCCATAAGAACAATAAATTCCCTCTCCCGCTGCGAGGCTATCAACATGCAGATCATCCCTCAGACCATCTTCAAATCAAACACAACATTCATGGTATGTGGCCACTATCCCTCGGGCATAACGGCTAAGGCGTAAGAATTTCGCTTCATACGCAGCCACCGACCTACTTCCCTGAACCAGATTCAGAAATACTCTGTGCTACGCATCCACATATCTTGACCCGATGTATTTACTCTAAAACATTGTTCTGAAGAAATCCCAAGTGATACAGTCAGCCACCAAACCATCCTTAACTATAAGTCACCATTGATACGCTTCGTCCGCAGGAGAGATACAACCCCTTTCAACTTTTCCTCTTCCGTAAAATCAAGATCATCCATTATATGCTCAACCGCCTCCAACCAATACTCAGCTATACTCGGGGCTATACTAGAAATTCCCCTAAACATTTCTGCCCCATTGGCTCTAAGTTCACTCCGACACAGATTTTCGAGCTCCCATACCTATGCCTGCCTCAGCAACTCTTTCTAAAACCCGTAACATTGCCTGAGATACCGTATCATCTCTGGCCGTTTGGTCTTGAATTTTCGCCTCCACAGCTGGTGGAACTGGCATATCATCTCCTGACCCATGGCCAGACCCTACTGGTTCTAACACGACCATTCTGCCCCTACTACGGCCACGCGCAGGACGTGCTCGCCCCCTTGCACTCATACTATCGATTCGCTTTTATCTGATTAGAAGTTTTATGGGTTAATAATTTTTCTCACTGATTAATAACGAACAATCTTATGGAAAGTAGTTTCAATAGTAGTTCTTTCGAATTCGAGATTATATCTACAAGGTTCTGTCTCAAGTCCATATCTCCTAGTTCTAGGAACCACATACATTCAACATCCATATGCATCCCAAGCAAAGTATCACATAAATGTGTCCAACATACGAGTAACATCCATACACTCACCCTCGTCACACAAGGGTATTTTCATCATTTCACTACCCAGGGGTATTTTCATAATTCTACCCTATAAGGGTATTTTTGTAATCTCACAAAATAAGGTATCTTGGTGATTTTACAAAATAAGGGTATTTTGGTATTTTCGTAAAGCAGGGGTATTTTGGTAGTTTTGCAAACTAGGGGTATTTCAGTAATTTCTACAAACCAATGGTATTTCGATAATTTTTACAAAACTAGGGGTATATTAGTAATTTTACAAAAATAAGGTATTTGGTCCCTTTAGGTTTTAGCTATGAACTTTGGCCCGTTAATAAGTCCTCAGGCTAAGGTGAACAATACTATGCATCAGGTAGGATTCTAGTGAAGAGGAGGTGGGCCACTAGGGCCGCTTAAGTACCAAGCTCTCCCTAGATCCAATCCTAGACATGTGTATGCCCGTTGCCACACCCTAACCCGGTGATTTGTTCATGGGCATGTTTAGTTAGATTAAGTCTTATGAATTTGAAGAGTTGTTTAAACTAGGCCTAAGGTCTATAAACCCTAGCATACATATCTACGTACCCATAAAGCCCATCAACCCAACATGCATACCTTATCAAGAGTTAGAATACTTACCTGCGTGGATCAAGTACCGGTAGACTCGAAGGCCATATCTCAACCTAAAGCATTTTTCTTAAATTCACATCAATTTATAAAATACTACTGGACCCATTGCACAGCCCGAGTTTTGCAACCTGGCTCTGATACCAAAATGTAACACCCCAAACCAGCCCAAACGCCACGTCCGGATCTGGCATGCCACAGGTTGAATGTAAAGGTTCAAACTCTCTGGTTACTTTGAAGAAATCATGGATTTGAAAAAATACTTTTTGGTAGTATGTTGAGTTGGAAACTTTGCTTTGTTGGGTTCAAAAGTCTCAATTTGTTTTATCCCGATATCCATTAAATAAGTGATTTTTGATGGAAACCATTGCTTTGTGTTAAGCATGTTTGAAACTTCCATTTTTATTACTTCTTATAATTAAGCACTTGAAATATAAATCTACAATCCATAATTATTAACTGCTAGAAACCGAAAATTTAAGCTAAGAGGCCTTATTACATGCTAACGAAAAGTAAACCCAAAATTTAAAATTTAAGAAAAACCAAAAATAAGTTTAAGTAAATGAAAGACTTTATGGCCCTTGAGTTCGCCTCGGCTCCCGTATCCACGATCTACTGCTCATCTGAAAGATTGAGAAAAATAAACGGGTGAGTCACCAAGACTTAATGTGCAAATCCCTGAATCACATATATGACTTGAGGCCTACAACCGCATATTGGGCCTCAGCCCACACATAATGACAGCAGAACAAGTACATGCGATATGGCCCAACCCAACCTGAAATTTCATCCTCTACACGCCAACCCTTACTAGCCATCACACCGCGGGGATTTCTACAATCAACCCACCAACCGCTACACGCCATTTCAATAGCCATGCTGTCAGTTATATTGCCGATCACTATGTGACCTTAAAATCAAATGTGGCAGAGCCACCGATCACCATGTGACCTTTTAATCATATTGTGGTTTAACCACCTATCACTAAGTGACCTATTAAGCATGCTCTTCCCCTTCATCACATTAACCCTATCCCATGCAAGCATACATGCAAACATAAGATTAATATACCATCTACAAGATAACAAATTACCACATACATCGATACACATAGAGAAATTGCTATGTTGACGTACCTCGCATCCCTTGCCTAACCCCTACGGGCTATTCGACTTTCTATACAGCCTTTTCCCGATTTTTCAACCCATAATAGGTATAATACAGAAAACTAATGTGATAAGGATCTACACACCTGATTACAGACAAGATGATACTTTCTATGTCGACACTGTCAGTAGTCGATACGACTGCTAATTGCCTACGGTTTTGTTCTATAGCCGGTCCACAACTCGATGGCCAATCTCTAACGGCAGACACCAAACGCTTCTTGAACTTATGGTTTGGGTTTATGGGCTCAACCCTCTCCTTCGCCTGATCGATATTTGATTCCATCAAAAGACCTTATCAGTTGCTACCATCATAACATATGGTTGTTAATCCATAACATAGGGTTAAGATCTCGAACACGATAATCGAACCCAATGAAAATCTAAAGGGAACCCCTTACTTTGAAATCCCAAAGGAGATAGAGTTTGGAAAACTAATGATTTTCGCTTTTGGGATCTAGATGATCCATTTTACTTTAATTCTCGAAACGTCGCCCTAAAAAAAAGTAAGAAGATGGAAAGTGTTAGACTAAACGATAGCCTCAACAAGCCAAGTAGCCATTCGGCTTTGGCCCCAAGACTAAAAGAGAAAAGAAACAGAAAAAATCAGCACTTACCCTAACACCAATCAGATTTGGCTACTCCAACAGGTTTCGACTTCAGCGAAAATCAAAAGAAAGATAGTGCAAAGGGATCTATGGAAATTCGGCTTTTGAGAATAAAGTTAAGAGTTTTGGCTTTTGAGAAAGAGATAATTGAGAGAAGAGGAGTAGGATGGAATGAAAAGAGGAAATAGAAACGGTAAAAAGAAAGAAAGATTTGGTAAGACTTGGGGTAGATTCAACTTATACTTTGAAAAGAAAGAAAAAGAGAACAAATGGAGACCCTAAATGCCGAAAATGAGAAGTACTCCCCCTCACTTAAACAGAATTTCGGCACTCACCAAACAAATACCGAAAATGCCCATTTCGAAAACTAAAACCCATCCTATCAACAAGGAAATTTTGGCACCCCTTAGCCACTCAAAACCGATTCCTCCTCCCTCTTAGAGTTTGAAATTTGGCCACCACCTAGCCTTCTAAAAAAAATTCTTAAATTTTCTCCCCTATCTTCATCTGATCACTCATCCACAAGTGGCATAGATAACACCACCTCTTCTTCCCTTTATCAGCCACATTATCAGCCACATTATCCAACTCAGTAAATCTCCCTATTTCTAAGCATCCTAGTTGACTCCAACTTTGCTCTTGGCTAACGCCAAAAATAATTAAAACAAAAAGGGGTATCATACAATTCGAACCTTGGACCTCCTTAACTGCTTAACACGCCACCTCAAAGTCCTTGAATAATGCCACTGACCACTGGGCCACAAGCCCATTTTGTCTCTTAACTCACAAATAATATCTTTTAAGCCCTATCCTACCTGGCTCTCCACCAGAGTGCCCAAACAGAAAGTTTTTTACTAAGGCCTCGGCCCAACTCTGAGCCCATTCTGGACCTCTAAAACACTCTTACTAGCATATTAAGCACAACAACACATCACAGCACATCCAATGCAAAGCCCCACAAATTCAGGATGTTACAAAGTGGATTATAATATGATCGTCCAAATATAGTCCAAGTGAATACAATGAGAGAAGGTTGATAGTTCGTGAAGGAATACAAGACCTTATCACCCAAGGATTCAAGTTGACAAGACTATTCGAAGATTACTAAGTCTCAGTATTCTTGAAGAAGCTAACAAGTGAACAGGAGTCGTGGTTCAGATCAAGCAAAAGGAGCTAAAGGAGGCATCTATTAGAAGTTTGCAAGACTTTACTTTTGCGAAGAAGGGATTCATGTTTTCACTTCGACTATGAGGACAAGGCCGTGTATGCGATCCGTTTTGTGTAAAGAAATTTATTTTCTAGTAAAGTTTTTCTAATGTAACTGAATTCAGAGTCAACGCCTCTCTTTCTTTGCATTCATGCATTTGTATTACATCACATCATATGCATTTAAGTTTATAGAAAGAGTCTAATTAGTTGAAAATATAACAGAGAAAGAGAGAAGGGAAATTTGAAAGCTGAAAACCACTACGGTACACGGGCAAATATAAGGAAAATGGACCAGAGAATGGAGTAATTCTAAAGGGATATGCAAGACCATATGCAAGAGCAGATGGCAAAACTCCAACAAGAGATGAGGGACCAAATGTTGGAAGCCCAAAAGACCATGATGACCCAAATGGCCCGGATGATGAGTGGGATAATAGAAAAAGCAAAAGGTCTCATAGTCAATGATGAAGACAATGAGGATTTTCCTAGGGGATTCACTCCACCACATGTGCAAACACAGCCTGAGGAATATCCCCAAAGGCCACCTATCACGATTAGGCCTCAATAGGGGTAAGTTGATAATAGACCGCCTATGAACTTCCAAATGGGTTCAGGATTTAAAATAGGAGATAACCTTGCCAATCCTGTTATTCCTGATTTGGACATAGCAGAAAAAGAGGGAAAAAGAATTGACTCTTCAGGGAAATTGGAGGATCGCTGCAGATGGTTGGAAGAAAAGTTTAAGGCTTTGGAAAACGTCGATCATCACTAGGAAATTGACGCAAAGGACTTGAGCTTGGTCCCAGAATTGGTGCTTCCTCATAAATTCAAGACACCTGAATTTGAGAAGTACAATGGAACTACTTGCCCTAAAGCTCACATCACTATGTTCTATAGGCGCATGACTGGTTATGTAAACAATGATCAACTTTTGATTCATTATTTTCAAGATAGTTTGACGGGGGCAGCTTCTAGGTGGTATAACCAACTCAGCCGCACTAACATTAACTCTTGGAGGGACTTGGCCCAAGCCTTCAAGAGGCAGTACAATCATGTCACGGATATGACGCCTGACAGAATCATGTTGCAAAACATGAAAAAGAAATCAAACAAGAGTTTCAGGCAGTACGTGCAGAGATGGAGGGAAATAGCCATGCAAGTTCAACCACCTCTCCTGGAGAAAGAAACCACTATGTTGTTCATCAACACTCTAAAAGTGCCATTTATCACCCATATGATAGGAAGCACCACTAAGAGCTTTGCAAATATAGTTATGGCGGGAGAAATGATCGAGAATGCCATAAAAAGTGGAAAGATCGAGGTGGGAGAAAGTAACAAAAGAATGGCCACAAGGAAGAGAGAAAATGAAGTGGATAATACAAGCATGCATGGGGTGCTCAAAGTCGATTGCTGTTAAACAACCAAAAACAGTCACTATTGGATATCAAGGTTCATCAAGGAAAGAATCTGGCACAAGGCAAATCAATGAGCAACTCCAGTTTACACCTATTCCAATGACATATAGGGAGTTGTATCAAAGTTTATTTGATGAACATATGGTGGCTCCTCATTACGTGGAACCAATACAATCCCCGTACCTCAAATGGTATGATTTGAATGCTCAAAATGAGTATCACGTAGGAATAACAGGTCACTCAATCGATAACTGCATGACATTTAAGAAATTGGTTGAAAAGCTTATTAAAATAGGGGTAGTAAAACTTGATGAGTTGAATGGAGCAGTGATAATTGAAGGAAGGGGCAAGAGAGTTGTGACCCCTTGAAGAAATCAAAGAGGGAATCAGAGAACAAAGTTCCCAAACCCTTATGCACTTGGAAGTGTTTTGAATAATGAGATTGTGAAAGAAATCCCTTTATTTAGGGCTAATCTAGAGTAATGTTCAAAACATGCTTGTTGTCTTGAGCCTAGAGGCAACAAGAACTCTTTTGTGAAATAGGCTTATATTCAAAATTTTATTTCAATAAAATGCATTTGTTTGAGCACATATTTTTATTTCATACTGTACATTCTTTTGTTTTTAAAAAAATATTCTTCCATTTTTTATTCATGGGCATACCAATAATCATCCTTAGAATCATTTATTGTTTGGATTCATTCGCCTTCGTACCTAGGTATCCAGATATCAACATCATGAGCGACATTGTTACTGACTCCCTTTTTGAACAAGATATGGGTTTTGGGGATCTTAGGATTTTGAAGATGACAGAGATTGTAACCTACCTTCTGATTTGTTAAAGATGGTAGAACAATATGAAAAAATAGACTTTACTCTACAAAGGGTTATTGGATATTATGAGCCTAGGGAAAAGTGGAAGACTGAAGCCTAGCTCACCACAAAAATAAGGCAAGACATTATTGAGTTGTTTTAATAATACAAAGATGTTTTCACACAATTATATCAGGATATGCCTTGGCTAATAAGAAGCAGGCTAAACAAAGAGGATCGAGCACTGTTCATTCACCATGGAAGGGGATTGCATCAGTCATACCTCAAATACAGAATTAAAGTAGACAAGATTCATATGCCTAACTTTAGTTCTTCACAAATTTTCTATATGTGGGGCATGGATGTAATGGGGTCAATCTCATCAGAAGCTTTTAGCTAATATCGACTCATCAACATAGTTATCGTTTACTTCACTAAGAGAATGGAAGTAGCTTCATATGCCAATGTTACAAGGTCGAAGTCATCAGATTCATCAAAACAAAATAAAAAAATAAAGGAAAAAGATCAAATGCCATAAAGGATCACGTTTAAATAACTGTACAAAGTCAAAGTTTACAGTTTGTCCAAAAATCAGGCAGCATATTACAGTGCAACAAAAGTTGCCAAAAAAAAGAAAGAGAAAAAAACGAAGAAGAAGAATGAAAGGTGGTTAAGACTTGTAAAGATTGGCATAAGAAGCTATCACTACTCTCTATGATTATCAAACGTTGGCTAGGACCTTTGTTGGGGCAACACATTTCTCATCAAAATAGAAACAGTTTTGCCAATTGAATCTAATTGAAAAAAAAGTTAAAAGCTATTCGTCACGGCCAGATGATGCGAGCTTACATTAAAGAAGTTCATCTTAGGGATTCCACGAAGGAACCTGATGTTCAAAAGGACCTTTCTTATATTAAGCGATTTTAGAGGAAAGTATATGCTAAAATGGGAAGGTATTATGTAAAGCCTGTTCTATAGGAGCATTGATATTGATTGAGATGGATGGTGAAAACTTGCCCAATCTAGTGAATTCAGGTTTAGTCAAGAAGGATTTTACCTGAAAGGGAAAAGGGTCAAGGTGAAAACCCGCAAAGGGCACCTTGAGTCCCCAAAAAAAAATGAGAGGCCAAGGCGAAAACTCGTAAAGGGTGCTTTGAGACCAAAGGGGCTTTGAGTTGAAATCCCAAAAAGGGCGGCTCAAATTTTGAATAAAAGTGGAGCACATAGTAGTCTTGTTATATTTGAATAAATAATGAAGAAGTATGTTACGTCTTGGGGCATCGACAAAGTATTCCGGATCCCCTAAACACATATTGAGTTTAAAATGGTCCTCAAGAAGTTGGAAAAAAGAAGCTCAGGCTGCGATATCTGAGGCACCTAGCTTCTATCCTACCCATTTTTGAATTCTTTATCTTTGGTTGCTTTATTCTTTTAAGATACACCCAAATCAATTTTCTTTTATTGCCTGGGTTATCTTTTATTAAATTATTTTTCCAAGCTATGCTCCTGACTAATTTCTTTCTCATCCATTTTTGTGTTCTTTTTCAAGCATTTATTAAAATAACGATTTATGGACTAATAACTTTCATAAAAAGGAGTTTCGTATATTACTCTAGAAGCTTCTAAATAATATGAGGAATCTGAAACATGACTATTGTTCAGAACTCACCAAGCCTAAGGGCTGGAAACATTGGAAATCGATTATCTCTTCGGATTCTTATTGGATAAGACAATTCTATGGGTGATACCATATCGACAAATGACGAACAAGGTCAAGCCAAGTATAAAAGGGGATCATTGTAGAGAGATCCTTCATTCATGGGAATGGTGGAAAACGATACAAGTTCAATACCTCTGAGTGGTAATAGATTGATTGGAAGAAGCCAAATGTTATTACAGTAGGAGGCACAAACTTCATGTCCCAAGGTTCGAGTAGAGTGAACTCAGAATTGCCATGGGGTAAAATAATTGAGTAAAAAATGATACTTCAAAGGGAACGAAGATGAAATCTTGATGGATAAATAAGTGATAACACCTTGAACGGGAATCATACTCATATCATTTTTACATTCATATATCATATCATGTCCAAATTAGGAGCATTTGATGCATTTAGATCAAAGCATCCTAATTATTAGACAAAGCATATATTCATTCTACAGGTTATGTCCTCTAAAGGGCAATGTAGTAAGATTGAAGATTCCAGTCTGACATCCTTGAGTTTGCAGTGGAGCAAATTAGATATAGCAGATCTGGCAATTCCTGAGCTTACAGGAAGCCGATCGAATACATCAATCTGGCGATCCCTGAGCTTACGAGGATTAGATTAAAATAGTAGATCGACAATTTACGAGTTTGCGAAGCGGATCAAAGACATCGATCCTATCTCACGACTAGTAGTGGAATAGGTCAAAATTGTAGATCTTGTCACCTAGCGGTAGGGAACCAAGATCGAATGACAAATCTTGTCTCCCTAAGTAGTAGTGGAACAGATTTAATCACTAGGTCGACATCCTTGAGTTCTGATGGACGGATGAAGATAGTAGATCTGGCAATTCCTGAGCTTGCAGGAAGCCGATCGAAGACAGCAGATCTAGCAATTCCTGAGCTTGCAGGAAGCCGATCACATCAATCTGGCGACCCCTGAGCTTTACAGGGATCAGATTGAAAATAGAAGATCTGACAATTCCCGAGTTTACAGGAAACAGATCGAAGACACCAGCCCTATCTCTCTGACCAGCAGTGGAATAGGTCAAAGATTGTAGATCTTGTCACCCTAAGCAGTAGGGAACCAAGATCGAACGGCAAATCTTGTCTCCTTATGGAACAGATTTAAGCCACCAGCCTATCTCCCTGACCAGCAGTAGAATAGGTCAAAGATTGTAGATCTTGTCACCCTAAGCAGTAGGGAACCAAGATCGAATAGCAAATCTTATCTCCCTAAGTAGTAGTGGAATAGATTTAAGCCACCAGCCCTATCTCCCTGACTAGCAGTGGAATAGGTCAAAAATTGTAGATCTTGTCACCCTAAGCAGTAGAGGACCAAGATCGAACATCAAATCTTGTCTCCCTAAGCAGTAGTGGAACAGATTTTAGCCACCAGCCCTATCTCCCTGACCAGCAGTGGAATAGGTAAAAAAATTGTAGATCTTGTCGCCCTAAGTAGTAGAGGACCAAGATCGAACATCAAATCTTGTCTCCCTAAGCAGTAGTGGAATAGATTTAAACCACTAATCTGGCATTCCTGAGCTTTGCAGGAAACAGATTGAAAATGACAGATCTGACGATTCCCGAGTTTGTAGGAAGCAGATCGAAGGCATCAGTCTGGTGATCCTTGAGTTTGCAGGGATTAGATTGAAAATATCAGATCTGGTCTCCCTGAGTTTGTAGTGGAGCAGATCAAAAGATAGTGGATACTGCCTTCATGAAATTGAAGCTATCAAATTCACTGAAATCAAGATAAAGTTCCAATATCCCTGAAGATGCAGTTTGGTTTGGAAGCCATTTGAAGAGGACGGGGATCAAGAAGCTGGGGCTCAGCCAAGACTAGTCAAAATTGGTCCTTTTATTGTCTTTGCTCTATTCTTGTTTCACAACAATGAGCAAAGAGGGGCAGCTATAAATACCCAATTTTGCCCGGGCCCATCAGAATAAACCAGAAAATAAAAAATAAAACTAATGTCTTTAACAGTCCATTTATACAACCCTTTTACAAAAACCAATTGAGGCCCAATACTTGACCCAAACTACCATCACACCCATGCAGACACCGCTAAACAAGACCCTAACCTAACTAACCTCACGAGGCCCAAAAGGCCCAAAACCCCCAAATCAGAAACAAGGGTTTCTGAAACCCTAAGGAAGTCTCGTGCCGCAAGAGCCTCGCACCCACCAACAATCGCGCCGTGAACAGGAGTCCAGCGCAATCGCCGTAAGTCTCGCGCCACCATCATTCACGCTGCAGTTAACTTACCCCATCTCCGTCCTGAGATCATCATCATCAACCTGCAAAAGGAAACAAATCGCATCCAAAGGGGGGCAAAACAGAGCAGCGCAAAGGAAAAGAAATCGCAGCAAACATGGAATATATGTGATTTCTTTTTTGTTTTCAAAAGGCTATAAAAAGCCTTGCATGTACCTGTAAAAAGGGGATTTTTCGAAAAACAAAGACACACGAAAAAACACAGAGAAACAATAGCAAAAAAATTGTCACGAATATACAGAGAAAAAGACAGAAAGCATTCAAAAATCCAAAGAAATAAAACACAGAAATTTTGTGTAAAGGTGGTGTTTTTATTTCAATTTCTTTATTGTCAATATATTTTGCGCGTGTAATGTAAAAAAGGGAGACATAAGAAAGAGGGTTACCTGCGTGAAACTGAGGCTTTTAAACCTCTGGCCACCGTCAGTGGTGGCGTGTATGGCGCGATGGGACGGTGGCGTTGAGCTCCGATGCTCAGAGTCAGGATGAACGAAAAAGGATTTGAGAGTGTTTTGAAACTTTTAAAAAAAAAAAAAACAGTTTTGAAATGATTTTTTTAATCAGATTTTACACTTATATAATAACAGGGAAACGGTGTCGTTTCTGTTTAATCCCATAAACATAAAACGGAGTCATTTTAAGGCTTTTACCGAATTCGACTGACAGGGAAGGATCCGCGTTTTCGTTTAATGGTCTAATTACCATTTCAGTCCTTCCTCAATTTTTATTATTTTTAATTTCATTCAAATCAACTTTTCATTTATTTTAAATTAACCCTAAACTTTACATTTTGTTTCAATTTAACCCCTGAGCTGCTTTAAAGGTTAAAATTGAACGATATCGTTTTGAAAAAAGGATTAATTTTCGTTTTGATCCTTGTTATTTAACGCGCATTTTTTATTTAATTCTTTTAATTTGTTTAATTGTTGTTTAACCCCTTATATTTATTTAATCCTAAATTTCTTTTTTTAATTTAAATTATTTTGTTATTATATTAAATGTTTTATCATATTAAATATTTTTATTATTTGTATATTAATTTATTAATAGTATAACTTATATATATATATATATATATTTACTAATCTATTATATATTTTAATTATTATTATTTATTTTATATGATTTAATATTATTATTTTTTATTATGTATTATTAATATATTATCTTTTTTATACATTATATAGTATTAGATTATATCATATACTCCTAAAATCCTTATTTTTTAAATTATCTATATTATTTAACATATTTTATTTATATTATTTATGTAGTTTTATACATGTTTTTCTAAAATACTTTATACTATTTATTAATTATTTTTACTACTATCATTTATATATATATATATATATATATATTATTAAATTATATATTTATTATAGGTACCTTTTATCTTAAATTTGTTTTATTTTATATAAAAAGTATTATTATTATTTTTATGTCTAATATATTATTCTTTCATTTATTGCTATTACATGTTTATTTATTTATTTTGCTTTAGATTGTTTATTATTGTTCAACATAGTTCATTATATTTGTGTTATTATTTTATCGTTCATTTGTAGATTATATTGTTGTTTATATTTTTTTTTATAATTTGTTGTTTATTTCAATGTATCTTTGTAATATCATATCAAACCATAGCTTTTTATAAAAAATCTTTTGAATCGACACATTTTATTTCAAATGATTTTCAAAATATGGGAGTATGTGATATTTGGAGAATTTGGAGAAGAATTTTGCCCCAACTTATTGGGTTTGATTCTTCTCGTGAAACTTTAGGTATTACATATTTTCCTTTTTTTTAAAAGAAATTTGTGATTTATCAATTTCAAAATAAAAAAACCTATTCTTGGGAATTCAAGGTGTTGTGCCTTAACTTATTGGGTTCGACATTTTGCGTTTTGAGATGGGGATTTCCTAAAATAAAGACGAGCTTAATTTCAAAGTCATGAGGTGCTATACCTTAACTTATTAGGTAAAGTTCTTTATTTCTTTGAGATAGGTAAGTCTTGGTTTTCTTTCTAATAAAAGGGTCATATTTTGTAATTTTCTTTATTTTCAACATTCGGACATGATCTTATCGATTTGGTACCAATTTTTGGGCATTATGAGGGTGCTAACCCTTCCTCATACGTAACCGACTCCCAAACTCGTTTTCTTGTTTTTGTGGACCAAAAATGTTTTAAAATAAAATGTTTTACAAGGTGATCCAATCACACCAAAGTAAAAAAAGATTGGTGGCGACTCCTATTTTTGTTTTTAAAGTCGATCTCCATTTTCTAAACCCGATTTTAAAATGGTTTCGACAACACCTTTTATGTATTGA
The DNA here is from genome assembly GCA_025506655.1 of Gossypium rotundifolium. Lineage (NCBI taxonomy): Eukaryota > Viridiplantae > Streptophyta > Magnoliopsida > Malvales > Malvaceae > Gossypium > Gossypium rotundifolium. Next base: position 54,696,201 of record CP106726.1, on the reverse strand, counting down.
AAAAATAGATTTAAGCTTTTCTATTTTACTCTATTATTATTAAAGTATTAAAAAACTAATTAAAAAAAAGGTTAATTTTGCTCTAGAAAAAGTTTGAAAAGAGAATCTCTAAACAATTTTATGAATAGGCTGCTTAGAATTAGAATACATACATATATTACATATACGATTCAAGACGAATAAATCAACTTCAAAATACCATTCCACATAAAATAGTTGATATTATTTTGTTATGATTTACAGAACCAAAGAAAAATAACATGATAGAAAAATTACATAACTAATTGTTTAAATATAACCTATTTATTTATAAGAAATTGAGAATACTAATATAAATTATGAACACTTGTACAAATTTAAAAATTCTTTCAATAAAAGATAGATATATATACCATAGTTTCTTTTTCAATCTCATTGTATGTTCTGAAGATTTTTTTATCTTTTTGATATAATGTTTAGAATTACCCATAATCCCTCCCCAACTCATAAATAGGAGTATAATGCGTTTCAACGCATTCGGACCCACGTCCTCTTACATTGACAATAATACTCATGCCAATCGAAGTAAGATTCAATCAACATATATATATCATAGATTTTACATCTATGCTTATATGCAATTCAAGGAGACTTCATCTTTACAAAATTAAAAACAAAATATTTCTTGAATGTTTAACCCAAAATATGGAGAAAATGATCAATTTATTAGGGATTTGGTAAAATAAATACATCAGTCTTCATATTATAAATGAAATGTAACATAAACTCAATAAACATAAAGATTTTTATACACAAATCAAAGATGCAATTATGAGTATTACCCTTGAAAAAACTATCAATAAATACAAATTTCTAACATATTTTCTTAAAAACTATAATATGTTGTTTAACAATATTATAACTATAATATGTTGTTTAACAATATTATAATGTTGCTAATTGAGTCTTAATTCGATTAATATCAACATTATTGTCAGTACAAAAAGACGTGGGTTTGAGTGCGCTGAAGCACATTAAACTTCCTATTTAAAGGTTAAAATATCCAAATTTCAAGAAGTCTAAATTGATTGCCACATTTTTAGATAAATAATTTTAACTTGGTTAAAAGAAGATTAATTATGATTTAATTAGATAAAACTAAATATTTAAATTACAATATTGCCTAAAATTATTTTTTTTCAAAAGGTTTAATTATTTTTATCTAATTTATATAAGAATGAGAAATATAATATATATTATCCATTGAAATGGAAGTTAAATATTAAATTAAAAAATAATATAATCTATTTTTAAAGATTAAAAATAATAAAAAGTAAATTAAAAAGAGCTTCAATCATATTTACTTTTGAGACTAAGAAGGAAATTGAAAATATAATATATATTACTTTAAAATATAAAATATAAAATTAAATTAATTAAAGCTTAAATATTTAAAATATTCTAATTAAAATTACATAAAAATAAATATTCATTTGAAAAGATTATTATATTATATGTTCTCTAAAATGTTTAAAAAATTAGAAGAAATAATTTTGAAGAACACCTTTAACTGAAAATATAATATAAGTTAGGTAATACTTATTTTATCATTTTATTTAAAACAATAATCTTATGTTACCTCTATAAGTCATAAATGCTAAAGTCAATTTTAACCCCCCTTTTTTTTCTATTGGGTTTTAGGAAATGATTTTATACATGGTATAAATAAATAAATAAAACTAATAAATAATAAAAGCAAAAAAGCATCAATTAAGAAAACATCTAAATTGTTCCTACTAACATTTTAAAACAACCAAATTACCCTCTTAATTTCAATGATTCCCAAATGAAGCTGGTATTATATTTTATATATTTTTATAGAAAAATTAATTAGACAAAAATGAAATTTTAGACTTTAAATAATACCTAAACCATAAATAATTAAAATGGAATAATAAATTTTAAAATCATGAAAAACTAATTATCTTTTAATTTTTAAAAATACTTAAATTGTTTTATTAAATCTTAAAACTAAATTGTCCCTATTATTTTTATAATACCTACCCTATTAACTCTATATAATATCTACTTTATCCTATTAACTCCTAATGACTCCGTAAAAGTTGGTTTATATATTATATAGATATAAACAAACATTAAATAAAAATACTAAAATATAATAATAATATTTAAATTTTATAAATAAATTAATTAACTTTTGTTCAAAATACTTAAATTGCCCTTCTAATGCTTAAATTATCCTTATTGATTATTGATACTACCTAAAATACACTTATTAATTTTTATACTACCTAAAATACGCCTAACAACTCCTAAAGGCTTCATTAGGAGCTAGTTTTGTACAATATATTGATAATTGGGGTGCTCTAATTACACTTAATTCAGTGGAACCTACCAAATACAATTGTTACTCAAACATGTGGCCTATGTGTAGTTACAAACAACCATACTCAAATCTAATTACTAGGTGACTTTTCAAATACTATCTTAAAAAAATTCAAAAATATTCAAAAAATATTTTCTAATTAAAATTAAAATTAACAAAATATATTAAATGTTGATCAAGTATTAACGATCAGTATGCATATGAGATGCTACTATGACGAAGGCACATCAAACACAACTTACAAATCTCAAAGTATTACTCTTTAAAACAATTAAAGAAATTCAATATAATTTAGAGGCTTTAGAAATGCTTTAATATAATTTAGAATTGATTTGTAGGTGATTGGAGGTGCCGAAAACTAAATACGGGCTTTTAGGATTCAAAAAGAACCAAAAAATTGTTATAGCCCCAGACTAAAGTAAAGGTATCAATACCTCTGGGAGAAGTACTAATACCTCTCCTTGATATTGTAGGTTTTGAGCTACTAACTTGGATGTATCAATACACCCAAGCCAGATATTGATATTTGGGACCCCTAAAGCCTTTAACTATTGACTTCAATGCTTCGATACCAAAAGGGGAGGTATCAAAACCTTAAAGCAAAGGATAAAAAAATTTCAAGTTTAAAACATTAGCAATCATCCCAAAACACCTCATAATCACATAACTACATAACACACTCAAAGGTCATTTGGGAATCATGCAAATTCTTTCTTAAACGTGTTCTAACTTAGGTTATGCTAATGTATCATCACAATAAATCTTAATACCTTTTTAGAAATTAGTATACACATCTAAAACAAATAAAAACACCCATCCAAGCATGGCTTGATATCAAAGAAGAATAAAACATGCATGCATACCAAAATATCCATAAATCATCCATGACTCTAGCCAACTAAAATAATCCTTAAAACATACTCATTATTAACATCTACACAAGAATCAAGGTAAGATGAAACTAATATGTATTACATACAAGAATAATTGGTTAAGTACATGCCATTAGAAGCCACTATACAAATAAGCTAATTTCATGCTCTGATGTCTGCGTGACTCATATATTTTGATGTATTGAAATCTTTATTTCAAATAACTAAAGTCGAAAGCTAGTGTGTTTGGTATGCGACTTCTTCATAACATAACTTCATTTAAAATAGTGGAATTCATAACCAAGAAAATCGTAAATGATAACATCTCATTGGAATTACATGATAGATGAAAAAGTAACAAGACTACGAGTCATTTCTCTAGGAAAAAATATTTAATTACTATTTGCTAGTAATTGGCTTTTTCATGAAGAAAGGTGTAATGGTTACCATGAGAGAAAATATGATCATATTGTTGGAACAAATTTAACCCAAAGAGATTGAGGATATCCTATAAGGGTAACACACTCATGACAAGATCATTGGACAAGCCTTTATTATGTTGCTTTCATACTGGTATATAATAAGGGAAATAGTACTTTAGTGGAATGGTGACCACGCCATAGTGTATGGACATTTAGCAAAGAAATAAGCACGAAATATGGAGAACTTAGAAGCAACTTTTACTACAAGTGTGACAAGTCAGTTGTAATATTTATATGTGTTACAATGGAATACGAAGTATTCCAAGGATTGAACCCAAAAGAGATTAGGTGATACGATGAAATAACAAAGACTAAGCATGTAAGTAAGGAGTCTAGCTAGCTAAAGGCCAAGCAACATTGTACGCCAAATTATAGAAGAGATGGATTTGAACTAAACTATAACCTAAGGGACTACATGCAATAAAACCAAATTCAAATATTCAATAATCAAGAAAAGAAAGCAATTGATTAGCATCCATGACAACCAATCAATTCTTGGAGTAGGGATCTAAATTGTCTAAATTCCTAATTGGTCCATTTTTACCGCTCGGTCACCATTTTACCCAATTAAGCAATTTAGTCTAATTTATCTTTCGACCTCACTAAATTAAATCGGGATTAAAAAAATTTATGTTTGATAAGATTCCTCTTAATCTCAATTATCTAATTGTTTCCCTAAAGTCATCAATTCTAGGTTTTTAAGTCTATCCAATTTAATCCAATTTTTTCGATCTAGTCTTTAAACCTCAAATCAATCAAATGTCACTTCAATTAACGAATCATAATTAAATTTAATTCATACCCATCATAAATACACAAAACCTAATCAATTTCATGCTAAGTTGGGCTATCAAATAACATAAAAGAGATAAGAGTTGAGAATGCTTAGTAATTTTAGAGAAATCCTTGAATTGATTGATGAAAAGTATGATAAATCTTGAAGTTCCACTGCCTAATCACTTGATTTGTATATTTGGATAATAAAAGTACTTAAAATCTATAGAAATTCTAAATTAAATCCCAAAAGGTACAATGATATCTCTTTACTTTTGGGCTAAAAGAAGTAAAGTGTAGATAAATGTAAGAGAATTCTAAAAATCTAACCTAGAAAGGAAAAGTACCAAAGAATTTAAAAATGATTGGGTGATCTCCTTTTTTTGTATAAAGTTGCTTAAATATTCTGACACAAATTAACCTAAGAATGAAAAAAATGTCCCTAAATGATAGATGACTTAAGCTTAGTTGGACATTAAATTGCCTATGCAAAATTTCAGTAGTCAAGCCTTGGTGTCGTAACACCTTCAACAATTGCCTTCGGTGGATGCTTAAGAGCTTTAGTGTCGTGACCATGAGCTTTTGGTGTTGCAACTTGGTACTCAAACGACCTAGCTTCCTCATTTACTATTTGGGCTTGGAGTTCCAACACTGGTGGCTTGGAGTTGCGACCATGGAGGTCGGTGTTGCGACATTCATCTCTTAGTGTCACGACCTCAAAGGTAGACCACTTGAATTGCATTTTGTTGAAGTCCAACTCTTCAAGAATTGAATCAGTGATGTCGCGACCTTGGCCACAGTGAAGGCCCTTCCTTACATTTTTACCTCAGCCACATTCCTGCATAAGCTCAATTTAACCATTAAACATCCAATGGCATAATTTTTCCATTTTGGATCTAAAAAGCATAAAAAATACAATAAAACTAACATATACCATAAAATCTAATGATTAACAAAAATTAGTAAAAAGCTTAATAAAAACTTGAGAACAAGCTCTTTAATTACCTAAAGAGCTTAATTCGACATATCAAATTACGACAGATCAAATGTCTTCATGATTAAATAATATTGTAATTAGTAGACAAAATGTCAGAACTTAATTACAAATTATTTGAGCACTAATTATATGTGTTCATTTAGTCCCTCTGCTATCTCAAAACAACCCAAAACGGATAAAATGAAATAAAAGAAAACAATGATTAAGTGAAATAAACAAAATGGGACAAAGACAGGGTTGAGTATCATACTCAATTTTAAGTTTAAAATCCCAAAAATAGAGGTTTATCAAAAGTGGAAAATAAGGTTTGAGAATAGAGGAGAATATCTTTTGTTGAAAGCCAAGAAACGACTTAGACCGCCTCTCATAAAGCACATGTGATGATTTAGTTTAGGGTTTATTACTATAAATACTACAAGACTTGGTTTTAAGAAAAATAATTTAAAATTCTACCGTGCACCATACATAATTTTCTTAACTGATTTTTTCCAACAATTATCACACATGATTTTGTCATTAGCAAATCATGTTTTCTAAGTTTCATACATAATGCCAATGAGGCCCATCTTGCTCATATGTATAATTCGCATATCCCAAATCCGATACATAAGATAGTTGCACATTTAATCAACATCTCCAATGCTCACACATATGTATACAAGAATTACCATCTCATAAACAAATTGACTTATCTTCAGGCATAACACATTGTCAACAAAAATTTAATCTCAAGTTTTGGTACAATCTACATTTCACAAACATATTTATTTTTATGTTCACAAAACATCATAAGGAAAAATTACCTTTCTTCATTCAATAACTAATAAACTTTATCATTTTGTCACATATTTTCTCATTACCAAATGCCCATTCAAATAAATCATGCTATGTTGTCATACAAACTTATAACTAATTTCTTTTAATTTAATAACCACCAATTAATACAAATTTAATATTAAACAAGGTATATAGATGGTAAGTTCCTACCTTCAAGATAACAAAAGGGAGGAAAGCTCCTCTTCACTTTTTGAATCCAAGGTTTTCTCCTTGCCTAAGTAAGGAGAAATTCTTTCTCTTTACTATACATAAAACACATAGTAAATACACATTAATAACACAATATAAATTATCAGTGATTCAACAACTAAATGAGCATATAATGGTAAAATAAATATGATGAGATGATGAAAACTTAAATATGTTACCTTTCTCACACTACCAATTTTTCTCGTCTAGACACTAAAACCCTAAGTGAATGGATGATGAAAATGATAAAAGGAATGGCTAAATCAAAGTCTATTTGAGTGAGTTTCAAGAAAGGATAATGGAATAAGGTGAAGATTTAAAAATTTTTGAAAAAAATCAAAAGAGTGAAAACAAGAGTTTTTTTACTCTTGCTCTCTAGATAGCCGGCCAAACAAGAATGAAATTGAGGGGGGAGGGGTTCTTCCCCCTTTTCTAACATTTTTTTGTATTTAAAAATGTAAGGAAAGTCAAAGGGTCAAAGCATTTTTAATTTGTGTGGCATAGTCTATGGTGAAAATTAGAATTTAATGGTCCAAATTCATCTCATCACCACATATCCTAATAAATCCAAATATTCTAATATATCCATGAGAAAAATATAAAAAAAATACCCTTATAAATAAAATTATTATTTTACCCTCACATAAAAATCTTGATTAAGACTAAAACTCCAAAAATAAATTATTATAATAACTCATGACTCCATAAATACCCAAATTCTTGTAAATAAAAATATTACACCAAAATTCTAGACAAAATTCTCGGAATAGTACCATATGATAAATTGAAAAAAAATTTGATGTTAACAAGTCTCCCCTCCTAACAAAAAATTTGTCCTCGAAATTTACTTGGATCGAAATGCTATGGATATTGTTGTCTCATCAATTCCTCACTCTCCCATGTAGCATCCTCAACCTAATCATTATGCTAAAGTACTTTTACTAAATGTACTCTCTTGTTCCAGAGTTCTTTGGTTCCATGAGCCAAAATTCTAACAGGTTCCTTCTTATGGGTCAAGTCGAGTTGAAGCTCAACTCCTTTTGGAGTAATGACATGAGATGGATAGGATATATATCTTCTTAATATAGTCATGAAAAACATTATCACTACACCAAAACATACTTTTAGCGGCGTTTTTAGTGGTGTTTTAATGAAAAACGCCGCAAATATTAATATTATGAAACAATAGCGTTTATTTCAAAACGCCGCTAAAAATGAGAAATAGCGTTTATTTCTAAAATGCCGCTAAAAAGGAGAAATAGCGGCATTTTTTCCCAAACGTCGCTAAAGATCTGAGCATTAGCGGCGCTTCTAAAAAAACGTCACTAAAGATATGAGCATTAGCGGCGCTTTTAAAAACGCCGCTAAAGATCTGAGTATTAGCGGCGCTTTTTTAAAAACACCGCTAAAGATCTGAGCATTAGCGGCACTTTAAAAAACCGCTAAAGATCGAGCATGATGCTTTTAGAAAACGCCGCTAAAGATCTGAGCATTAGCGGCGCTTTTCTAAAAACGCCGCTAAATGAAGAGTATTAGTGGTGCTTTTCCAAAAACGCGCCAAAGATTTTAATCAATACGACGACATTTTGTAGTTGAACTATAGTTGCTAGATCGAGAATTAGTGGCGTTTTTTAAAGCGTCATAAAAAGTATGTCATTAATTGCGTCTTTTTAAAAATGCATAAAAATAAATAATTTAAGGGTTATGATTTTAGGGGTTGACTATTAGGTTTTAGGGTTAGGGTTATGAATAAAAAATAATTTATATTTTAGGGTCTATGTAAGCATTAACATTCTATTTTAATTACTTTTGTCCTTATAAAATTTATATTGAGGTTTAGCCACTATAAGAAAATAAACTTTATATATATATATATATATATATATATATATATATAGTTTAAATTATTTAATTTCTTATATATATATATATATATTAAAATTATAATTATAGTTTAAAATATTTTAGAGATAATAGATAAGCTTTATATATATTAAAATTAAAAAATTGGTAATCCATGCATCGTAGAGAAACAAAATTAATTAGTAAATTGAAAATGTTATTTAAATTTCCTAAAATATTGAAAGAATATATAATATTCAAAATTTATCTAAATAATTTAGGGTTTAAGGTTATAATTAAGGGTTTAGTGGTTTGTATGAATTTGGCTAGGGTTTGAGTTCGATATTTTAAGATTTAGTGTTTAGAGTTTATGGTTTACGGTTGGTCTTAGGATTAGGGTTATGGCTTGAGTTTATGAGTTTATGGGTTTGTAGGTGTATGGTTTAAGGTTCACGGGTTGAGGTTTATCGAATGAAGATGAAATATCAAATTTGATTTAATCATTAAAAATTATAAAATATATGCTATAAGATTGCATTTTTACTTACAAATTAATTTTATTTTGCTATTTGAAATGACTTAATTATGAAAAGTTACAAATTGATAACTAAACTATTTAAAAGTTTTGCTTTATCGAAACCCCTAAACCCTAACTATTTATATTAATTAAAATACAATTATTTTTAATTGAATATTTATATTCTTCAAAAAAATAATGACACGTAGAAAAAATTGAAAGCAAAAAAAATAAAAAATATATGTTAAAAATTAAAAATTAAAATACTATTATTTAAATCAAATTTAACTTTAAGGTTAAAATGCAATGTAAGTTAAACTTTCAGGTTTCGGTGTTAGATTCTATAGTTACGACAAGCGTTTAGGGTTTAATGACTTTAAGGGTTATTGGTTGAAGGGTTTGTGTTTGACTTAGTTTAGGGTTTAAGGCTTTGATAAAAGCGTTAAGGATTAATCTCGATTTTTAGAATATAAATCAAAATAAGATAAATATAAATTATTATTTTAAAAAATATATATCAAAATGGGTTAAATCCCAAAAGCATACATGAACAATGGTTTAGTGTGCAATTGTATACATGAACACTGCAGGAAAATAGGGTTTTATCGGCATTTTTAGCAGCGTTTTGTTTTATCGAAACCCTTAAACTCTAACTATTTATATTAATTAAAATACAATTTATTTTTAATTGAATATTTAAAATCTTCAAAACAAATAATGACATGTAGAAAAAAAATTGAAAGTAAAAACATAGAAAATATATGTTAAAAATTAAAAAAATTAAGGTTTCGGTGTAATGCGATGAAATTTTAACTTTAAGGTTAAAATGCGATGTAAGTTTAAGGTTTTTGTAACACCCCAAATCCGGCCTAGAAGTTAGGCTCGAATCTGGATGTCATATTGAAGGCACAATTCGAAACGGTTTTGCTAATTAAAAATTTAAGGCCTAAAAGCCCAAAACAAAAGTTTATTTCGAAAACCATATTAACACTTTAATAATTTTATGAAATTTCTTAAGTGGGTAGTTGGAACAATAATAATAACCCAAGATATAAATTCAATTAGGAGTTACAAGGCCTTGTTACAATTTACAAGGCCTTGTTACAATCCAATGAAAAAACAAAGTATTTAAAATAAGATCATTTGAATAAATTATAACATTTGAACAGCTTGTAGTGTGGCCATCTCCGAGTCCTCTCCCACGTCGAGCCGTCTATTCAGGATTACCTAAAACATTAAAATTAAAGGGTGTGAGTTTACGAAAACTCAGTGTGTACAACCCTCATCGGTAAGAACATGCATCACAACAATCCAGGCCGAAGCCCATTACAGTAACGGTGGTAATTGGGCCTTAGCCCAAAATAGCCTCGGTTGAGCCTTAACCCACATCATATGTCACAGTAGATAATGTATGCAATGCGATGCAAACCCAGCCTCAACCTAGATTTTCCATCCTCTACACACCACCCGTACCAACCAATCACACCGTGGGGATTTCTACAATTAACCCTCCATCCGCTACACACCATCGATGGCAGACATGCTGCAGTTAGCTGCTCATCGTCAGAATCGTGACATAGTCACCAGAACAAATCATGGCAGAGCCACTATAACAAATTATGGCAAAAGCCACTACAACAGATCATGGCAAAAGCCACTACAACAAATCATGGCAAAAGCCACTACAACAGAACACTTCCCCTTTCATATTACAATCCCAACCCCATTCAAGCATAAGATACTGATGTATGGTTTCAACAGGATCGGCATGCATGTATAAAATGCTCATCACATATAACATGTCATCTCATCAGAACCATCTATTAATATCACAGAAGTCACTAACCTGATGAATCGCCTTTACTCTCCATGGGGATTTCAATAGCCATATCGAGTTTTCGGCATTTAACAGAATATACATAAATATATATGTTATCAAGACACAATAAATGGTGTGAGAAGTTACACACAATCACGCCAATCAACCCCAAAGGGTATAACGGTAATTTTACCTCAGAGGGTATTTCGATGAATTTACCTACCAAGGGTAATTGGTAATTCTACTCATAACTAATCCATGTATGCGATTGCACCTCGAACATAATCAATCATACAATTAAAACAGACAACATTAGTACTACCACGAGGATACAACGGTTATTTTATTGTTTAGGGGTAAAATAGTAATTTCGCAAGCTAGGGGAATTTCGGTAATTTTACAAATCGGGGGTACTTTGGTAATTTCATAAATCGGGGGTATTTTGGTAATTTTATAAATTGAGGGTATTTTAGTAATTTCACAAGTCAGGGGTATTTCGATAATTTTACAAATCAGGGGTATTTTGGTAATTTCACAAATCGGGGATATTTTGGTAATTTTGCAAACCAGGGGTATTTCGGTAATTTTGCAAACCAAGGGTATTTTGGTAATTTTGCAAGCTAAGGTTATTTTAGTAATTTCGTAAATCGGGGGTACTTTGGTAATTTTGCAAATCGAGGGTATTTTGGTAATTTATAAATCGAGGGTATTTTGGTAATTTCACAAGTCGGGGTATTTTGGTAATTTTGCAAATCGAGGGTATTTTGGTAAATTCACAAATCGGGGATATTTTGGTAATTTTACAAAACAGGGATATTTTGGTACCTTACCAATATAAGGGTATTTTAGTAATTTAACAAATATAAGGGTATTTGGTCCATCTCGGATTTTAGTTATGAACTTTGGCCCATCAACAAGTCCTCGCGGCTAAAGTGAACAGACACTACGCACCAGGTAGGATTCCAGAAAAGAGGAGGTGGGCCACTAGGGCCGCTTAAATACCAAGCTCTCCCTAGATCCAATCCTAGACATGCGTATGCCCGTTGCCACACCCTAACCCAACGACTTGTTCACAGACATGTTTAATTAGAAAAAGTAAGTCTTATGGAATTTAAGAGTTGTTCAAACTAGACCTAAGGTCCATAAACCCTAACATACATGTCTACGTCCCCATAAGCCCATCAAGCCCAAATCACTCCCTTACGGCCCATTAGGCCCAAATCTCATCATATAGCCTATTAGGCCCAAAAAAATCCAATTCATGTATCATGCATGACTAATTCAATTCGTATAACCAACCAAACCATTTCATCAAATTTAGCCTAGGGCCCACCGGGCCCATTTAGCCACTTTCGGCTTTTCGGCATTGCCGATATTGTGTGTGTAGTGTTTGTACACACCTAGTAACCACGCGCGCTGCAAACCCCTTAGTCACGAACCTACAATCGACATCACCTAACGATTAATCATAACTTAATATACACTTATCAGAAATCGAAACCTCACCCTAACCTTACCGTGCACCTCACATTATAGTAGCCCTTCCTTCGCAACTATTGGCGATTATCCTCTAGGTCTACACCCAAACACCCACCAAGGTATATTAACTCTCCTCATAGAATGCTCTATATATAGCTAGCTTCTCACCTTCCTTCTTTGTATCTTTCCGATGTGGGATCCCTCCGTTAGGAGAGTTTAAATCCAACTCAAACTCTTCTCGTCCAATCTGAAAAATAAATACTCCATTGCTTGTCATGAGATTCGAACCCAAGCTCCCTTGCACCCTTAAAGACACCTTGCCACTAGACCACTCACTTTCTTGTGTCTAAAATCATGCGCAACTAAATATAACCCTATGGCAAAATTCTATAGTCCTTTTAAAAAGAAATCCAAAATGCAAAAGCCAAGACTTGAACCTTGGACCTCCTTCCTTCCTTGTGGCGTCACCCCCTTGTCTCCTATGCGGCATCACTTTGCCACTACACCACACACTCCACTTGTGTCATTTTCCCCACATTTTATTCTTAAAGCCTACTACTAACTCCTAGGGTTTTATTCACCCAAAACCAAAATTTTTCCTAAGGCCTAACTTGAACCCGGGACTTCATAGAAGCCCTCTAACCTTCCAAAATCACTCACCTACTAGATCCAACTTGCATTAAAGCCATTCTCTTATTCCCAAAAATTTTAAATGCTCCCATGCCCAAGGCCCCATGGGCCTAATTCTTCTAGGCCCAATTTCGGGATGTTACAGTTTTGGTGTTAGATTCTATAGTTATGACAAGTGTTTAGGGTTTTAGGATTTAATGATTTGAGATTTAAGGTTTATGATTTTGAAGTTTAGGATTTGTGTTTAGGACTTAGGGTTTTAAGGTTTAAGACTTTGATAAAAACGTCGTAGAAAATCATTTTACTTTAAATTAAACGGCGCCATTTTACTGTCTATATTCTCACCCATCATTCAAGTGCCGATCATGTATTCTTTTCGACATGTTGAAAAAATTTGAAAGTAAAAACATAGAAAAATATATGTTAAAATGATAAAAATTAAAATAATATTATATCATTTTATTTTGGGTATATGATTGATTTTTTAATTTATATATTAAATAATTTCAAATTTTAAATAATTTTAAAGATTTCAAACTTTATCAAAATTCTTTTAAATATTACTTAAATTTTAAAAAATTATTTATTTAAATTAAAAATTAAAATACTATTATTTAAAATAATTTAAAATTTTTGGGTATATGAGTGATTGTTTTTAATTTATATATTAAATAATTTTAAATTTTAAAGATTTCAAAATTTATCTAATTATTTTAAATATTACTTAAACTTTAAAATAAAAAAAAGAAAATTGGATTGAATATTTAAATATATATTAGTATCAAAAACATTAGCGGCGTTTTTTTAATAAACGCCGCAAAAGGTATTTTATTTTAATTAAAACGGCACCGTATTGTTAGCTTTTTTTAGTGGCGTTTTTCATAAAATGCCACAATAAGTTGGGCTTTAGCGGCACTAGGTAAAAAACGCCGCAAAAAACTACTTTACTCTTATCAACTTTTCCCGTCCTATATACCCGAAAACCTTAATTCTTTCCCCCTAAAATTTCCCCCCAATTCCTAATTTTTTTCCCCAAACGCGAAAGCATTTTCTTCCTCTGCGAGTTTGGAACTGTACCTTTTTTTTTATGTATCATCTTCTTTCATTTTTTTCGTAAATCTCTTGATGAAGATTGGCAAAAAGAGAACATGAAGACGACGAAAGGAGGCAAAGTGATGAACCCTACGGATGCCTATCGTAAGGAGCTCCGTAAGAAAGAACTCAAACGGGTAAAAGTTCAGTTTCATTTTAGGGTTTTATGTTTCCTTTTTACTTCATTTTCTTCTTTATTTAAAAAGAAAATCAATTTAGTTCCTCGTTTTGCTGTTTGAATGAAGATAAATGCAAAAGCGATTTCACCTAGTTTGAATGGCTTATGTTTTTGTTGTTATTTTACTAGTTATTTTAATCGAATGAATTTGCAAAGAACAATGTTGAATTCGAGGGAATTATTGGCTTCCATGTTAATATCTTGTCTCAAATAATGGAAGTTAAAAAAAAATAGAACATAATAATGTCGCTTAATTTTTATTTTGTTGTTTTGGAGCAGATTTTGTAAATGTAAGTGAGGGTTTCGTCCATTTTTGTTAAGATTACATTTTGTAAATGTAAGTGATTGTTTCGTCCAAATTTTCTAGAGATGACATGGATTATAATAGAAGGGTCCTTTGTGAGTGTGATTTAAATGTAATTCTAGGTTAGTTGATCCGAAAGAGTAAAGTTTGTTTTATTGTTTCACATTGTAAAGTTTGTGGTGCGATGGCAAATTATATTCTCTTGAAGGTGCGGATCATTATACCGATTGCACCACTTGCCCAAGGAAACCGGTTAATTGATGACAATGAGATTGCATTCTCTAGGTCAATGACGGAGAAGAAAAACTTAAGGCATGATCTAAAATAGATAGACTCTCGGCGTGAGGTAGATAAGCGAGTTACATTTTGTTTCTTGCTTATACATGAATTGGCATCATTCAAATGGAAACATACATATTTGGGATTTCATGTAAATGTTTGTTAGATTCCATAGCCTAGTTTACATTTATCTTTCTTTGCTATGTGGTCAGAGGATAGCATCTAGGTTAATTTTGGTTGGGGATATTTTGTCAAGAAATCTTAAAACCATTAATTATTTTATAAACACATTATGCTTCATAATTTGGCTTGTTGATGAAGTGATCCTTCTTTAGGTGATTGAGAGACTTACTCGATGGGTTTGTCCTTTTGCCTTTCCCTTTATGTTATTTGTTGACTTGTGGCGCTTTTCATTTTTTATTCACAATTCCCTCCCTTTTGGTGTTCATTTTGCAGAAAAATTTGATTGTTAACCTTATCAAGATCCAAAATGATGGGACGGTAGAAGTTGATCTACCTAAAAATTCACCGTAGCTTCGAATTGTTAGAACTTTCCTCTATTGAAGGGCCATCCTTTGATCTTGACAAAATGCAATCTGACTCCTACTACAAGTGCCTTCTTGGTATTTTTACCTCTTGAATTGCTATTAATAACTTGATTTGATCTGAACTGAATTGAAACGAGCCTAACTTTTCAGGAATTCAACACGTTCAATTAGATGAACAATAGGCTGTTGATTGTACTTGGGAACTGATTGATTCATCTCTTATCTTCAATATGCCAAAAAAATGCACCATCATCATATTGGCGGTTGCTTGCTAGTAGGAGTGAGCAAAATTCGATTCGACTCGAAAAAATCGAAAAAAAAAATTCGAATTTCGAGTTAAACGAATCGAATTATTCGAGTTAATCGAGTTATTCGAGTCAACTCTAATTTTTTTTAGAATTTCGAGTTCGAATCAAGTTGAGTTTTTGAATTTGAATAACTCGAATAATTCGAATAATTCGAATAATTCGAATATCAAAATATAATATTTTACATTTTTATCCTAAACTCCCAAACCTTTTTAATTTTCCCTCAAAACTTTTTCTCCTTCCCACCAAAACTTTTATTCCTCTCCCATCCCAACCCTTCAATCTACCCAAAATCCATTTCCCACCAAAATTTTACTCTCTCATTTATTTTTTCCCAAAATTTTACTCCCCAAAACCCTCAAAATTTTTTATTTCCCCCCCAAATTTTTACTCCCTCCCACTTTTCCCCTAAAACTTTTACTCCCTTCCCATCCCACCTCCCATCTACCCCAAACCCATCCCCGCCAAATTTTTTTCTTTTGTATTTTCCCTTCAAAATTTTACTCTCCCTATTTATTTTCTCTCAAACTTTTATTCCCCAAAACTTTTATTTTCCCCTTAAACTTTTACTTCTCACCTTTACTCTCAAATAAAAATCAAAATTATCCAAAAAATCACTAAACATAAATTGTAATAATTTTATTTATATCTACTATTTATATTATTAAATTAAATTTCACATTTTATATTATTTATATTATTGAATTGTTTAGTCATATTGAATATTTATATTAAAATTGAATTATTAATTATGCCTTAAAATATTAGTATTAAAATTTTATATTGGTATCAATTTCACATTTTATCTTTAAAATAACTTTTATTAAAAATCACATTTTACATTTAATATATATTTTAATTCTAAAATACATAGTGATAAAAATCGAAGATAATTGAAACAATTAAGCAAGCAAAGAAGCTAAACCGTATATAAAAGATCAATAAATAAATTATGAGGTGATGAAAGTTAATAAAAAATTTGATTGAGGTGGACAAATTTTATTACGATGGGTGACAGTGGTTACAAGGACCCAAAATTATTTTTTAAAATTTAACTCGAACAAATATATTCGATTCGATTCGATTCGAATTCCATCTCACTCGACTCGATTCGAGAAAATTTTAAATTAAATTAGGATGATAAAATATGATTCGTCAACTCGATTAACTCAAAATTTTTTCATTCGATTCGATTTGATTCGATCGAACGCTCACCCCTACTTGCTGGGACCTGTAGCTGTAACTTGTACATTTATATAGGAAACATTTAACACCAGTAAAGAGGCAAAGAGAGACTGGAAGCAGCACATAGGTAATAGTTTTTTTTGCTGTGGAAATTAAGTACTTTTTCAGTTTTATTTCTCACACTTTATGGGGTGAGGTAATTCATACACAAGATGCCCTTGTATATGTATATAACCTTAGATATGATTACTTTAGTAATTTAGGTTTTGTACCATCAATTTGAAGCTAAAATATTGTGTATTTTTCCAATTGTATATATAATATGTGTATTTAAAATGTCACATGTATTTTTTCAATGTATATAATATATTTTCTTGATTAAAGAAGGATTAGTCTAATATATAGTAAAAATAAATTAATTTAAAAATAATTAAAAGAATAAAATGATATTTTAAAAGTAATTAAAAAAGTAAAAATAATAGGCAAGTGAAACAACAGTAATTAAATAAACTAAATAAAGCATAAATTAAGATAATTAAGCAAAGATATCTTTTGTTTGTTAGATATAATAGTGATCACTATTATTTGATATTGTTTTGCATTCCTCCCTTGTTATTTTAGTACAATGTTTGAGATAGATTTTTGAACTTTTAATGGGCTAAACTTAGCCATTAGGCTTTACAATAAATTAGCATTTTAGGGTTTGGCAAATTGGTTGGTTAGGTTTAATTGTATAAATAACTTTTATAACAACATTTCAATTAGTCTTCAATAGAATTTTTATTGATGGCATCCCCAAGTTTCACGATGTTTTTGACATTGGTGGTGTTGTTAATACCAAGTTTCAAGTAGGGGATTTATTGTTGAGAAGGATTGTTTTACAATTTGAAAAGAGCATATAAAAGAAATGACAAGGTTAGGAATTGCCCTTTTTTCACTCATTCTATTGCTTTATTTATGATTTGCTAAAGGTTACCCTCTTTTTGTTTGGTTGGATGCATTCTTGACTATTTCTTTTGTCGGTCGACCTCAACTATTAGTCTTTGTTAAATTCATAGCTCATCTTGTAAACCGACAAGTCACTCATGAGATTATTACTTTGGAACTTCTCACTATTTTCTTTGGAGAACCCTCACGATGATAGTGTTGAGGTGGTGTTGGTTTTGTTACCCAGTGTGGTTCATTACTTGAGGATATTTCACCCAAAGGTCTCCATGTGAGTGTATCTGTTTGAGTCATGATGTATTGTTCAATCGGTAGTTTTACTTTTCCGCATTATGATTGATACTAGTTTAGATCCCATAATTTTATGATGATGTAGGCATGCTAAGAGGTTGAAGTATATAAGTAGTCCACATTCTATGGTCGGGGACTATAGTCAAAAGTGTAATTTATTCTTAGTTCCATAAAAGCGAGTACTTAATCCTTGTACATTTTATTAATAAAAACCTAAATCTTGATGTAGGCGAGCACGCATTCTTAATAGAAGAATCTTTTTCTTGTTTTTAGTTACGTGATCCATCTATAGATTTGTATCGTCAGATTAAAGAGTCTAGGTCGATAATTGACGGTTTCCATTAACACTATTATCAATTTTACGAGCAAAGATTAAATTACTCGGTTTGATAGTATATGACTAAATTGCATATTTGCTATGGTACAACGATTGTCTAGATACTTTAGCATCTTTGGGCGCATTTTCTTGCATTTGGTAATCTTGCATGTAATGCTTAGCAATTCGTTGTCCACGGACGATGCTGTTTATCTTGCTTGACTTCTAAAACTTTTTGAGATGAACTTCATTTAGTTGATAACTTTGAAGTGTGGTTTTAATTACGGTCAATTATATGATATCGGTTTAGAGAAAGTCAATGTTTTTATTTGAAAAATATTATGTCCACGATGGTTGAAACTATATTTGTGTCTCGGTCTTTATGTTTATGAAGTTTTTTCTTGAAAGCTTTTGAAAGTGAATAATAGAAAATTTGTTTAGTGTTCATATCATTTTTTGATATGAAGTAGAGAAAGAAAGTTTTGATTGTTTCTTCTCCTCTGTTTCTCTCTCTCTTCCCTTTGGTGATTACGGTCTAGTGATATCTTACTATCTTATATGTCTCTTATTTGTTTCCCTTTTCGGTTAGTGTTGGTGTTGTTTATAGAAGTATTTGAGCATTTTGGGTATTCTTCATTAGGGAGAGATAGATAAGCGTGTTCGTTTCGATAGAGGGCTTATTTGCTATAAGGAAAGCCAAGTTTCAAGTGTCCTTTTTCCCTAACTAACTTTTTCAAAGTCTGTGAAGCTTGAAGGTCGATACCATTGTATCTAACAAAAGAACAACTTATAATTACATTTGTCGTTTATACATTTGTAGGGATATCCTGCATTGTTAGTCGAACTAGACCTTGTTGAGAAAGATGTCCAATTAACTCATGAGATATCTCTCCAAGATGAGATCGATCCAAAAATAACCATTGGTATGTTTCAAGATGCCTCCAGCTACATTTTTTGTTAGTTATATTTTATTGATGAACTCTACATGTTTGGTTAATTCCTTCCGGCATGCATCATGAATGCATTTATTTGTCCTCTTTGTAGACATTTTTAAACCAGATCCTCAATACTTGGAGAATGAAAAGCGATATGAAGAGTTGAAGAAATCCATCCTTGGTGAGGAGTCCGAGGATGAAAAGGTTTTAGATGCAAGTTCAAGTGATGAGGAGGAGGATGAATGTGATGAGAAAAATGAAGAGCAGATGAAAATAAAGGATGAGACAGAGACAAATCTTGTAAATCTTCGTAGGACAATTTGCATATCAATTTAAGCATTTGCTATTACCAAGCTCCTGCATATCAATTTGCAAAATTGGGTGTGTTGAATTAAGACTGTAGCATTAGAAAACAAATTCATCCTGCATATATTTTGCTTCTTTTTTTAAAATTCTTGCTGAATATTGTTTGCTATCGATTTCTTTTTTTTTTGTTTGGTTTAAATGTAACACCCCAAACCCGGTCAATACACCACGACCGAATCTGGTATGTTATAAGGAAAAATGTATTTGAGAGGTTTAGGTTTCCGTTTAAAAGTTTGATAAAATCATCTTGCTAAATTTTGTACTTGAAGAAAATCTTGAGGTTGACTGATTCAAAATCGATGATGCATTTGAAAACCCGAAAATTTTAAAAACCTTAATCAGTTATGTAAGTAAAACAAGTTTATCTCGTTTAGAAATTCAAGTATTCCTTGTTGTTGCTTAAAAACATTTTTTTGACTTAGTACGAGAATGCATTCAAGATGGAGAGCATTTGAGTTTCGTTTATCTTAAATTACTGTGTGATACCCGATGGTAAAGTTTAAAACATATCGCTTGTAGTTTGAAAACCTTATCTTTACAAATTTTAGCCAAATTTTAACCCAATAAATTATTAAGGCAAATTTGAAATCCAATCCACGCATATAAATAATAAAACATAAGTTTAAAAAAGCCTTTTACAATCCAAATAAAACAAATGAAAAAAACCAGTCAAATAAAGTACCAAGTTTAAATCAATGCAACTCCGAATTTATCCATAGCATGGGCACCTCGAGTCCATCCGGCTCCATGTCCGCGATCTATGTGTCACTGAAATGATAAGGAGAAGGTGAGTCACAAGACTCGTGCATAAATCCTCTCCCGATATATGCAACATGCTAACACATATCATAACAACGCAATACAATTAATGCACCCGATCCTAACCATCCGTAACACCTTTTCTACCCCGTGTGGTACCAAACCACTGGTGGTGCCAAACCACCGGTGACCCAAAGTCACGATATCCATAGATGTGGTGCCAAACCACTGGTGACCCAAAGTCACGAAAGATCCATCGTGGGGCCAACCCGTGTGATACCAAATCACTGGCGACAATCCGTATCTCGAAAGTGGAGCCAACCCACGGTGGCGTTAACCACGAGGGACGAGTCGCTATGAGGTGCCAAACCTCGGTGTCCCAAAGACACAAGTGTGATACCAAATCCTTTGGTGATCGCGATCACGGTTAAAATGATGGGGCCAACCCATCGTGTGATACCAAATCACTAGCGTCAATCCGTATAATCAGCCGTAGGGCCAACCCTTTGTGGTGCTAAGCCCTTTGGGGCGAGGCAGCGGAGGTGCCAAACCTCTGGTGACCCAAAGTCACAATAATCAATCTGTGGTACCAAACCCTTTGGAGGTGCCAAGCCTCACGGTGTCCCAAAGACACGGATATCATATCCCCTCCTCTCATATCACCCAATAACATATCATACTAATGCAAAATCGTGCAATCATGCTATCATGCTCACATACTTAATATGACATCTCAAAATACATACACCATAAATCATTATATCACATATCATCACAGATCTCGTAATGAAACGGACTTACGAATCGTATCCATACCTCATTGGGTATTATATCGGTCAACCATCTTTGTTTCACTTACACAATCAAAGTTATTAACACATTACTCGATTAAGAAGGTGTGTTAGTTTACACACTGTTAGAACGCATGCTCAATCCCAAAGAACCGGTCTAAATCCTCGATTATCTTGCTCTAAAATCGGCCAACCACAAGATTAATCACTTAAGCGCATTCGGCGAATAGATAAACCAAAGGGTTAGCGTTTGAACCCTTACCTTTGCAAATGGTTTGGTTTCCTACCAAACCCGAACCAACAATGGTTCCTTCGATAATCGGCCTCCCCTAAAACACAAACCATTAGTCTCATCGTCTTTGGCTTAACAACTCTAAAGAAAACCATTAAAGCAATCTCTTACCACCACTTACCCAACGTTTATCGAGAAGGAAGGCTCTTCTTGCTTGCCAGAAATCCAAAGGCCCTATCTGAAATCGATTACCAAAACCCAAAGGTTATCTCCTTTCAACAAATGCCGAAATCGGCCCTTAAACAAACCCAAAATCGATAAAGCACAAGAGAGGGGAGAAATGGCCATTCGGCCAAACACTTACCTTCTACTAGACCGATTGAAACAAAAATCCAACAAAGTCAACACCCCTCTAACATTCGGCAATGAAGAACTATAAGGAGAGAAAAGATTCGGTTAGCACCCTTAACAAAAAGGAAAAGGAGATTCGGCCTTAAGAGAAATGGGAAGAACAAATGGTGACAAAAGGCTAAGGGGTTTTGGAAAAGAAGAAAAATAAAATGATGAATGGAGAGGTGCTTTGGTTTATAGAAAAAGAAAATGGAAGATGATGTTTTGGAGAATGGAGTTTGACAAGAGGATATTGAGAGAGGAAAAGAGAGTATGAGAGGAAGAGAAGCTAGTTTCGGCTCAATAGCAATGGAGAAAGTAAATGGAGAATGTAAGTTTCGGCACTAGCTTTAAGAGAAAGGAAATAAACGTATGAGAAGAAGAGAATGCCTGTTTCGGTTTACATAAGATGCAAATAAGAAAAAATGGGAACAAACATTCGGCTACCAAGAGAATCAAGAGAAAAAACAAAGCAATTACGGCAAGGGTATGCTTAGACTTTCGGCTTTCAAAAGAAAAATGAAGGAAATCCTTGAAGTTTCAGCTTGTTTTGACAAAAGAATAATTGGCTTACAAATGCTTTTGATGAAAATGCACCAAAATGCAAAGTGCATTTCGACACTCCTACTACACCAAAATCGGCCACTCACCCCCCAAAATCTCTCCAAAATCCGGCCACAACTCCCCCAAACACTCCAAGCCACCCATTCAAACTAGTTTGAACTAGTCCACCTCCACAAATCACTCTCCACCCACCATTTGAACTTTTGACTTGGTCCAAGCGCGAGTTTGAGCGCCTACAACTCCTCCCTCCATGCCGTCAAAATAGAAGCCAAAATAGGAGCACCCTGCAGCTTGAACACAGGACCTCCTCCCTGCAAATGGCGTCACACACAAAAGCCTCAAGTGGCGCCTATCCTGCCACTCCACCAGCTTACTTGTTATGCTAAAATTCACCTAAAGATATTTATAAACCCCAGCTCCTTGACTCCTCCCACCTAAGCCTAAAAGCAAAGATTTTTCCTACCACTCAACTTACACCTAGCTTATAACTAAGCCCCAAAACATCAAAACACAACATAGCACACCATGCACATGCAACAAAGCCAAAATCAAATAGCCCCAACTCGGGATATTCAGTTCTACCTCCTTAAAAATAATTTGACCTCGAAATTACACGATCGAAGAGTTGCGGGTATTCTTTGTCTCATCATATCCTCGGGTTCCCACGTAGCTTCTTCCACGCCATGATTCCGCCATAGTACCTTAACCAAAGGCACGGACTTCCTACGCAGAACCTTCACATCTCGATCTAGAATCGCACGGTTCTTCCTCCATGGTCGATCTGGATTTACCTCAATCTCTTCCTTCTTTCACGACATGCGATGGATCGAGCGATATCGCTGAGCATTGAAGCGTGGAATCGTCGTGAATCGACTTAACTGCTGGCAACTCAAAATTTGGTAAGCTACTGGTCCCACTCGTCTCAGTACCTTGTACGGCCCAATAAACCTCGGACTTAGCTTGCCTTTCCTTTCGAACCTTAACACTTTCTTCCACGGCGAGACCTTCAGGAAAACTTGATCTCCCACAGCAAACTTAATATCTCTCCGCTTAAGATCGGCATAAGACTTCTGCCGGTCCAAAGCTTCCTTTAATCGAGCCTGTATCAACTTAACCTTGTCTTGGTCTCGTAACTAACTGGTCCCAACAAGCGGCGTTCACCCAACTCGATCCGGCAAGTAGGTGGCGACACTTCCTACCATACAACGCCTCATAAGGTGCCATCCGATGCTTGCTTGGTAATGTTGTTGTAGGCGAACTCACTAATGGTAGAAACTCCTCCCAACTACCTCTGAAGTCCGAACACAACCTCGCAACATGTCTTCCAAGATCGTATAACCTTTTCCATTGCCCGTCGATTGCGGGTGAAATCTCGTCTTTGAAATCCAACCGCGTACCAGAGCTCGATGCTGGCGCTTTCCGAACCTTAGCGTAAATCGGGATCCTTATCCGAGATGATCGATCTTCGCACACCGCAAATGACTCACTATCTCGACACACTGACCGCGCTAACCTTTGAAGTGAGTAATCCACCTCACGGGAATAAAGTGAGTGATTTAGTCGACGATCCTGATACAAAGCGAATCCTTCTTGCTAGGTGTAAGAGGTAATCCATCGACGAAATCCATAGTTATCCTTTCCCACTTCCACTATGGAATCTTCTTTGGTGAAGCAACCACGACAAGATCGATGCTCGACCTTGACCTTGACATGTCAAGCACTTCCCACAAACTTTGTCACTTCCCTTTTCGGACCGCCACGAAGCGCTCTCCGAGATCCCTATACATTTGCTACCTCCGGGATGCATAGCGTGGGGTTGCTATGTGCATCTGAAGAATTTTACGCCTTAACTCGGTATTCCTCGGCATACAAGCTCTTCCCTGAAAACACAGCACTCCATCACTAGACAAACTGTAACCCTCCAAACTATCATTCTGCACTTGTGACCTCTGCGCACTCAAAACCTCATCCATCAACTGTTTTTCCCTGATCGCTCAACCCAAGTAGAAGCAACTGCAGCTCGCGAGAATACTTCGTCGTCGTACAAACTCAAATGGGCAAACACCACTCTTAAGTCCGAAATAACCTTACGGCTCAACGCGTCTGCCACTACGTTAGCCTTGCCCGGATGATACTCAATCGAACAATCG
The DNA here is from genome assembly GCA_025506655.1 of Gossypium rotundifolium. NCBI lineage: Eukaryota > Viridiplantae > Streptophyta > Magnoliopsida > Malvales > Malvaceae > Gossypium > Gossypium rotundifolium. The sequence continues at coordinate 54,671,744 of CP106726.1, read as the reverse complement.
TAGTCTTTTAGCAACTCAATCCATCTGCGCTGCCTCAGATTCAAATCTTTCTGAGTCAAAAGGTACTTCAGACTCTTATGATCTGTGTAGACTATCGATCTCTCTCCGTACAAGTAATGTCTCCAAATCTTCAAAGTGAAAACTACAGCCGCTAACTCTAGATCGTGCGTCGGATAATTGACCTCATGTGGCCTCAATTGCCAGAGATCGTAAGCCACAACCTTTCCTTCTGCGCATCAGACACAATCAAACTCGTATGTGATGCATCGCAATAAACTGTGAATTCCTTTTCTGCCTCGGGTTGAATTAGAACCGGAGCCTCAGTCAAAATCTTCTTCAACTTGTCGAAGCTCTCCTGCTGCTTCTCAGTCCAAATAAACGGAATCCCTTTTCTTAACAATTTGGTCATCGGTCTTTGCGATCAGCGAAAATCCTCTACAAATCTTGGTAGTATCACGCCAAACCCGAAAACTCAAATCTCGACTCTTGACCTAGGCGGCTTCCAATCCAAAGCGCCTCAATCTTTCGAGGATCACTCTAATCCCTTCACCGACACTACATGACCCAAGAACGTCACCTCTAAGCCAAAACTCGTATTTACTAAACTTTGCATAAAGTTGTTTCTCCTCGAATCTGCAATACCACCATAAATCGCATCATGCTCCTCCTCGGTCCTTGAATATACCAAGATGTCGTCGATTAAAACCACTACTGGCCGATCCAAATCTTCTTTGAAACACCCTATTCATCATATCCATGAATCTTTGTCGGTAGCGTTAGCCAACCCAAACGGCATTACTAAGAATTCATAGTGCCCATACCGAGTACGATATGCCGTCTTGCAGATATCCGCCTCCTTCACCTTTAACTGGTGGTACCCAGACCTTAAATCGATCTTCGAGAATACCGATGCACCCTTCAGCTGATCAAATAAGTCATCTATCCGGGGCAGCGGATACTTGTTTTTGATCGTTAGCTTGTTCAATTGACGGTAGTCTATACACATTCGCATAGTACCGTCTTCCTTCTTGACAAAGATCCGGCGCTCCCAAGGTGAAACACTTGGCACGATAAAACCCGGTCCAACAACTCACGGATCTCGAGCCTTAAGCTCTACTAACTCTTTAGGTGCCATCCTATACGGAGCAATGAACCTTTGGCGCGATTCAGATATGATCTATCCCGAACTCTACCTCACGATCGGTGGCAAACCCGGAGCTCCTCGAAACACATCAACAAATTCCCTAACTGTTCGAACCTCCCCATAGTAGACTCTTTAGCCTCCAAGGCACACACATGAACCACATATGCTTCACGTACTTTCGACCATCTTCCGGCTTTCGGGCGGACACCACGTTGGACAAGTAATTTCTTCTATTACCGATCGAGGACTACCTCATCACCCTTAGTTGTTTTGAACCATGCGCTTAGCAGCATAATCTAACCGCTGGTACTTAACGGCCCAGTCCATCCGAGAATCGGATCGAACTCCCCAAACGGCGGTTCCATCGGATCGACCACAAACACTACCCTTGGAGTTCTAGAGGTACATCCCTATCTGACTTATCTACAACTACAGAGAGAGAGACCTGAGGGCTTATTACGGTCATCTGCCTGAAGATATCTCGAGTCTAGATCCATGGTCTTCACTATGCTACTTGCAACATATGAATGCGTCGAACCCACATCAATCAAAGCGGTAAATGGAGAACCAAAGATTAAAACGTCTGGGTTATGACATTCGATCGTCGCCCTCCTTTGGTGCCTCATTGCATACACTAGCCCATTATCGGCCTCGAACTACCGCACCTACGCACGGTGCTCCACGGCCCGACGAACCATTACCTCATCGCCATTACCTCGGCCCTCTACGGTGGTGGTCCATTATTCTGAAGCGAAATACGGCCACGACTTCTGGATGAATCCTAGCCAACTTACGCAGACGGGTCCTTACACGGTGGTCCAAATGAGCCACATTCAAAACATCCTCTACCACCAGTCCAACATCCTCCCAATGAGCTTTCCCACAGCGGTTACCTGCGGCGGTCCCGACTAGCAACAACAAACCTACCGGGACCGGTTCGGCCCACTCGGTCTAGCCCTTTTCGAGGATTACGACGACCCGAAGACCCAAAATTCCTCTTATGTCGGTTCTTATCCATGCCTTGCCTCACAGACTCCTTAATACCCTCGGCTACCTTCACCTTTTCAACCAGGACAGTAAATCCGCGCTCCTGCTGGGGAGCAATCAGCAACCTTAATTCATCTCGCAGGCCATCCTCGAAACGAACACACCTCTCGTGTTCAGTAACCACCATACCCCTAGCATACCGACTCACTGAGGAACTACGCCTCGTGCTCGACACAGTTACTCCCGAACTAACCTCAGAAATGCTTTCCGTTGCTCATTAATGTAGTTAGCTCCAACATACTTTTTCTGATAAGTAGCCCTAAAATAGTTTCAAGTCAGATCTTCCGCTGCAGCGCTGTCCCGAACCGTGAGCCACCACTGGTATGACTCATCTCGAAGAAGTGATACTATCCCCTTTAACTTCTCTTCAGTAGTCAGGTCCAGATCATCCATGATCCGCTCTGTCGCCTCTAGCAAATATTCAGCCGTACTGGGAGCAACACCAGACACACCTCGGAATACCTCAGCCCCGTTTGCCCGAAGTCGTTCAGGCACAGATTTCCTAACTCCTGCGCTTCCACCTACTCCAACTACCCTTTCCAGAACCCGCAGCATCGCCTGTGACACTACGTCGTCCCCAGTCTATTCTTGAAACTCACTACCTCCGGTGGTGGCGATGCGGTATCTCATTCTCGACCTCGACCGAGATCCTACGGGTTCAGAAACTGTCATCCTACCTCGACCACGTCCACCTCGTATACTCATGACTAAAATCTTGTCTGATTTAAAGAATTTTATGCATCAGTAATTATTCCACTGTTTAAAAGTAAAATCTTATGATTATTAAAGAAGCTTGTTTTCGTAAGTCCACAGAGTCCTATCAGTTTCAGTTTCTAAGGTAATCCACTATTGCTAGTCATCCACTCACATCAACATCAAAATCACAAGCAATAGTAAGGGGTACTTACAGGCGGTGGTCTTGGGAGACTTCGGTGCCATGCCCTTCAAACCATATTCTTTAAAATCAAAACACTTTAAAAACCAGAATTTAAAACATTTTGGGCCTCAGGCCCACAGTCGAGCCTTTGAACTTGGCTCTGATACCACAATTGTAACACCCCAAACCCGGTCAATACACCATGACCAAATCTGGTATGTTACAGGGAAAAATGTATTTGAGAGGTTTAGGTTTCCGTTTAAAAGTTTGATAAAATCATCTTGCTAAATTTTGTACTTGAAGAAAATCTTGAGGTTGACTGATTCAAAATCGATGATGCATTTGAAAACCCAAAAATTTTAAAAACCTTAATCAGTTATGTAAGTAAAACAAGTTTATCTCGTTTAGAAATTCAAGTATTCCTTGTTGTTGCTTAAAACATTTTTTGACTTAATACGAGAATGCATTCAAAATGGAGAGCATTTGAGTTTCGTTTATCTTAAATTATGGTGTGATACCGATGGTAAAGTTTAAAACATATAAACATGGTTTGAAAACCTTATCTTTACAAATTTTAGCCAAATTTTAACCCAATAAATTATTAAGGCATATTTGAAATCCAATCCACGCATATAAATAATAAAACATAAGTTTAAAAAGCCTTTTACAATCCAAATAAAACAAATGAAAAAACCGGTCAAATAAAGTACCAAGTTTAAATCAATGCAACTCGAATTTATCCATGGCATGGGCACCTCGAGTCCATCCGGCTCCATGTCCACGATCTATGTGTCACCGAAATGATAAGGAGAAGGTGAGTCACAAGACTCGATGCATAAATCCTCTCCGATATATGCAACATGCTAACACACATCATAACAACGCAATACAATTAATGCACCGATCCTAACCATCCGTAACACCTTTTCTACCCGTGTGGTACCAAACCTTGGTGGTGCCAAACCACCGGTGACCCAAAGTCACGATATCCATAGATGTGGTGCCAAACCACTTTGGTGACCCAAAGTCACGAAAGATCCATCTGTGGGGCCAACCCACGTGTGATACCAAATCACTGGCGACAATCCCGTATCTCGAAAGTGGGGCCAACCCACGGTGGCGTTAACCACAGGGATGAGTCGCTATGAGGTGCCAAACCTCTGGTGTCCCAAAGACACAAGTGTGATACCAAATCACTGGTGACCGTAGTCACGGTTAAAATGATGGGGCCAACCCATCGTGTGATACCAAATCACTAGCGTTAATCCGTATAATCAACCGTGGGGCCAACCATTTGTGGTCTAAGCCTTTGGGGACGACGCGGAGGTGCCAAACCTCTGGTGACCCAAAGTCACAATAATCAATCGTGGTACCAAACCACCGGAGGTGCCAAACCTCACGGTGTCCCAAAGACACGGATATCATATCCCCTCCTCTCATATCACCCAATAACATATCATACTAATGCAAAATCGTGCAATCATGCTATCATGCTCACATGCTTAATATGACATCTCAAAATACATACACCATAAATCATGATATCACATATCATCACGGATCTCGTAATGAAACGGACTTACGAATCAGTATCCATACCTCATTGGGTATTATATCGGTCAACCATCTTTGTTTCACTTACGCAATCGAGTTATTAACATATTACTCGATTAAGAAGGTGTGTTAGTTTACACATGTTAGAACATACGCTCAATCCCAAAGAACCGGTCTAAATCCCTCGATTATCTTGCTCCTAAAATCGGCCAACCACAAGATTAATCACTTAAAACCCATTCGGCCAGAATAGATAAACCAAAGAGGTTAGCGTTTGAACCCTTACCTTTGCAAATGGTTTGGTTTCCTACCAAACCCGAACCAACAATGGTTCCTTCTGATAATCGGCCTCCCCCCTAAAACATAAACCATTAGTCTCATATGTCTTTGGCTTAACAACTCTAAAGAAAACCATTAAAGCAATCTCTTACCACCACTTACCCAACATTTATCAGAGAAGGAAGGCTCTTCTTGCTTGCTTTCGAAATCCAAAGGCCCTATACGAAATCGATTACCAAAACCCAAAGGTTATCTCCTTTCAACAAATGCCAAAATCGACCCTTAAACAAACCCAAAATCGATAAAACACAAGAGAGGGGAGAAATGGCCATTCGGCCAAACACTTACCTTCTACTAGATCGATTGAAACAAAAATCCAACAAAGTCAACACCCCTCTAACATTCGGCAATGAAGAACTATAAGGAGAGAAAAGATTCGGTTAGCACCCTTAACAAAAAGGAAAAGGAGATTCGCCTTAAGAGAAATGGGAAGAACAAATGGTGACAAAAGGCTAAGGGGTTTTGGAAAGAAGAAAAATAAAATGATGAATGGAGAGGGTACTTTCGGTTTAAAGAGAAAGAAAATGGAGGATGATGTTTTTGGAGAATGGAGTTTCGGTAAGAGGATATTGAGAGAGGAAAAGAGAGTATGAGAGGAAGAGAAGCTAGTTTCGGCTCAATAGCAATGGAGAAAGCAAATGGAGAATGTAAGTTTCGGCACTAGCTTTAAGAGAAAGGAAATAAACGTATGAGAAGAAGAGAATGCATGTTTCGGTTTACATAAGATGCAAATAAGAAAAAAATGGGAACAAACATTCGGCTACCAAGAGAATCAAGAGAAAAAAAAAGCAATTACGGCAAGGGTATGCTTAGACTTTCGGCTTTCAAAAGAAAAATGAAGGAAATCCTTGAAGTTTCGGCTTGTTTTGACAAAAGAATAATTGGCTTACAAATGCTTTTGACCGAAAATGCACCAAAATGCAAAGTGCATTTCGGCACACTCCTACTACACCAAACCGGCCACTCACTCCCCCTAAAATCTCTCCAAAATCCGCCACAACTCCCCCAAACACTCCAAGCCACCCATTCAAACTAGTTTGAACTAGTCCACCTCCACAAATCACTCTCCACCCACCATTTGAACTTTTGACTTGGTCCAGGCGAGTTTGAACCGCCTACAACTCCTCCCTCCATGCCGTCAAAATAGAAGCCAAAATAGGAGCACCTGCAGCTTGAACACGGACCTCCTCCTGCAAGTGGCGTCACACACAAGCCTCAAGTGGCGCCTATCACGCCACTCCACCAACTTACTTGTTATGCTAAAATTCACCTAAAGATATTTATAAACCCAGCTCCTTGACTCCTCCCACCTAAGCCTAAAAGCAAAGATTTTTCCTACCACTAAAACACACCTAGCTTATAACTAAGCCCCAAAAACATCAAAACACAACATAGCACACCATGCACATGCAACAAAGCCAAAATCAAATAGCCCTAACTCGGGATATTACATTAAATGTTATGGGTGAAAATATTTAATTTTGTTATTTTTCCTTAAATTTTTATAATATTTTAATATTTATAATATTTTAATTTTATTCTTTTTATAATATTTTAATTTTTTTTAATTTTCATGACTTTTAGTGGCGTTTTTGTGAAAAGCGCCGCTAAAAGTCATGGTCTTTAGCGGCGTTTTTAGGAAAAGCGCCGCTAAAGGTCATGTTCTTTAGCGACGTTTTTAGGAAAAGCGCCGCTAAAGGTCATGTTTTTAGCGGCGTTTTTAGTATAAGCGCCGCTAAATGTCATGTTCTTTAGCGGCGTTTTTGGGAAAGCGCCGCTAAATGTCATGTTCTTTAGTGGCGTTTGTGAGAAAAGCGTCGACCTTTAGCGGCGTTTGTGGGAAAAGCGCCGCTAAAAGTCATGATCTTTAACGGCATTTGTTTTAGCGGCATTTTTTGCGGCACTTTTGAAAGCGCCGCAAATACTATTAATAGCGCTTATAACGCCGCTAAAAGCCTAAAAAAATGCCGCTAAAAGTCTGTTTTGGTGTAGTGTATGGATCTTCTCCAAATTTGATGGCAAAGCTAAACGATAAGCCACGAGTCCAATATGCTAAAAAATCTTATAAGGTTTAATGAACCTTCGACTAAATTTGTCTTTCCTTCTGGACAGAAGAGCCTTTTTCCAAAGGGACACTTTCAGAAAGACCTTATCCCCCACATTGAACTCAATTTCCTTTCTCTTTAAATCAATTTAAGACTTTTTTCTATCAAAGCAGTTTTCAAACAGTCTCGGATGGTTCTCACTTTAACCTTTATCTCTTGTATCAAATCAGGTCCATCCAACTTATTCTCACTCAACTTTTTCCAAAATAGAGGAGTTATACACTTTCTCCTATACAAGGCTTTATAAGGTTTCATCTTAATGCCCGACTCATACTTGTTGTTATAAGTAAACTCAACTAGAGGTAAAAACTTTTCCCAACTATCCTTGAACTTAATCATGAAGTCTCACTATCGCTGAAATGTAGAGCTCGATAGATCTCTTCAAAAGTCTACAATAACCGTTGCAATAATCGTTAATCTGTCTATAATAATCGTTAATTTGGGGTAAGACAATGTTATTGTAGACTCATTTTAGTCACTTTACTTTAGTAAAATTTCATTTTAGTCAATCATTTTTATCTTTTTAATTTCCTTTGTTGTTTTTTTTAGAATCAATTTTAGTTTTTTTTTCTAGCAAAAGGAAAAAAAGTCTTGGGCTTTATAAAGAAAAAACATGGATTTTTACAAGAAAAACTTAAATTTTACATGGAAAATTTATTTTATCTTTTAATTTCCTTTATTATATTTTTAGAACTAATTTTAATTTTTAGGAAAAATATAAGGTTTTACAGAAATTATTTAGGTTTTATATGGAAAAAACTTGGGTTTTACATAAAACCATTTTATGTTTTAATTTCCTTTATTTTATTATCCTTTTAGAATTAATTTTACATTTTTCAAATTTTTCAATAAAAAGGGAAATTTGGGGTTTTAGAGGAAAACCTGGGGTTTTAAAGAAAAAAAAAATTGAGTTTTTACTTTTTATAGGGAATTGAGTAATAGGGAAAAACTTGGTTTCATCTCTACAATTGAATAAATCAATTTCCCGTAAATAGTTTTTATTTGAAAAATAAAATTAATTTTAAAAAAGAAAATGAGTGATCAAAATGAAAATTCGCTAGAGTTGAATGACTAAAATGAGTGTACAATATCATTACCGAACCCCAAATTAAGGACGAGATGATCAAAATGAAAACGGTTTGTAACAACAATGCTCTTTTTGTAATTTTTTATTTTCGATGTCTAAAATAAAAACTTATGAAAATTAGGTGATCAATTGTATAGTTTACTCTAAATTTTAACAAATTCAAATTAAATATTTAAAAATAAAACGGCACTTGAAGAATTAAAAAAATAAATCAATTAAGCCCTATTAACTTCTTGCACCCAATTGAACCCTAGAACTTATAAAATTAACTAAATTAGCCCTCTAATTGATGTTGACAATTAGTTTCTAAAGAAATTTCTACTGTGGCCATTAATAATTACCACATCAGTATTGATTGTTGATATATTAATTCCACATCAACAAAAATAAAAATATTATATTAATTTCTGTGATTATAAAATCATAAAAATTTTGAAAATTATTAAAATAAAGTAAAATTATAAAAATAAAATTAAAAATACACAAATTATAAAAATAAATCATAATTTTTAATAAATTAAATCTCGAGTAAACTAATCTATTATGAAAAAGATGCAATTTGATTTTAAGAAAAATCATAGCTCTATTGTAAATTTATCAATTTATTATTTTAAATTCAAATTCAAATTTTAATTTGATATGAGAAAAAAATATATTTTTAATGATTTTTTATACTTTTATGATTTTAAATTCGATTATAGTTCAATTACGTTTTTTTAATAGTTTTAATACTTTTTATAGATTTATAATTTTTAATAAATCTTAAAAATTAGATGTCCAAAATTAAATGTATCAGGACAATATCTTAGTTCATCTTGAACTTAAAATTTTATTTCATTTTATGATGTGGTAATGCCATGTTAGCAATCAATGTTGACATGGATCACCATGTTAGTATTTATTGGTTAAGTTAATGGACACATCATCTGTTTAATTAGAAATTAATGGTCAAAATTAGTTAGAGTTTTGATTTGATTAATTTTATAAGTTTAGGGCTCAATTGAGTCCAAAAAATTGAGTTATTTTATTCAAATAACCCCAAAAATAATTAATTATGTAAATAACCTTGATTCAAAAATAATTATCTAAATAACTTAAAATGAGCACTAAAATTAAGTTATGCGGACTAAATGGCTGACACTATTATTTTTCTATTAAAAAAATAATTTTTGGGGTTTTAAAAATTAGATGCCTGACACCCATGTATTTTTTTCAAATTTTTTTTGAAGTGCTGATACATTGATAGCCGACATCCTTTTATCTGATTAAAAGTATATTTTGTTGAGATGTCAGGTGCCAGGAACAAAGGCCTAAACTCACCAAATAAAAGGGGATGGAAATATTGCAATATTAACCCTTTCTTATTTTTCCATCTTTTTTATTTTCCAAGTTTGCTTACATATTTTATATTTCAAAATAATGTTAGACTCGTTATCATGGTTGTTAATTATTATTGCATCACTCACATTATTATTAAATTTAAAAATTAATTTAAATTTAATAGGCAATTAAATTAGATTGTTAATGATTTTCATCTATAAAAAAATCTAATTTAATTGTTCCTATTAAATTTAAATTAATTTTAAACTTAATAATAATGTGAGTGATGCAATAATAATTAACAAACATGATAAAGGACTCAATATTATTTTGAAATATAAAATATGTAATCAAATTTGAGAAATAAAAAAGATGGGAAAACAAGGAGGAGTTAATGTTCCAATATTCCCATCTCCTTTTATTGGGTGTGTTTGGGCCTTTGTTAGTAGAACCTGACACCCAAAAAAAAAAATTTCTGTAATCAGATAAAGGGGTGCCGGCCATTAGTGTGCCAATATTCAAAATTTTTTTTTTGAAAAAAAATATATGGGTACCGGCCATCTAGTCCCTATAACCTAATTTTATTTTTCATTTCAGGTTATTTAGGTGATTTTTTTGAATTAGGGTCATTTATGTAATTAATTATTTTTTGGGTTATTGGGTAAAATAACCAAAAAATTGAAAAAGACTTAATTGAATTTTTTGAAAATTTTCGAGGACCTACTATACCATTAAGCCAAATATTTAATACGCAGTCATCAGTGATCACAATAATTCAGCGTCGCGTAATACGACTAAATTTGTTCCCGCATTTATTTTTGTGATTGTTAGGAAACGTGTCGTGTTTTTAAAGAACGTAAGTAGAAGGTAGAAACCTCTTAGCTCGGGTCTCATTTGCCTCCTCAAACTTGACTGACACAAAAATTTGACTCCCAAGACAAAATTGATTGGGTTTTTTTTCTTCTGGAAATTCCTAATTCCAGTAACAACGATTCTAAGAAATCAGGATCCAAAGGGAAGAAAACTCCAATAAAGGTAAACAGTACTGAAACTCTGCTTTTGTTTTTTGCTCTCAAAACTACGATTACAAACCAAAAGCTTGTTCTAGCTTCAACCTGTAGTCTCTTGTTCGATCAAATTCTGAATGTTCTTAATCGCAAACTGTACGAGCATTAAAACCCATTTTTCTTTTCATATTTATCGATTTGCCTCTCTTCCATTTTTAGTGTGATCTTAGCTTTATTTAAAGTGCCCATTATTTCTATATTTATGTTTAGTCTTGTTGTTTAGTTTTCTTGTTTTACTTCCTCTGTATCTGCTTCCTTCTGTTGAACTTAGTTCTAAGGGAAGAACCCATCTAAAGTAAGGATTTTGACTCTAGATTTTTGTTTTTATTTTTTTTAGTCCTTTAATAATCATTTTTTTTCTGATTTTTTATTAAATGGTGTTCTAGCAATTAAATACTATAACCCCATTTATTCTCAAAAAAATTACTCTTTTGGCAGCTTAATATAGTAACATTGCATTCCAGCTTCTAGTTTTTGATTGATTTTAAGAATTACCCTTTGGAATGTTAATAATAAATTATGAGTACCAATGGAACAAGTAGTAGTAATTTCTTGGTATGTTACTCCACCACTTTGTCTTTCTTAAAGTATTAGTGTTGATACCCGTGTTAGACACAAGCTTTGAAGGACCTTTCTGGGAGAAAAAATTAACATTACAGAGTAACATAGATTTCTTGAGTTTCTTAACAGGATCCTCTAAATATACTTGGCAGCCTAACATGACTGCCGATACCACAACCTTAAGCTACTGGTTGAACTGGAGGATCTCATTCTGTGCATTGTTCATCCTAACCTCAATGGTTGTGGCAGCAATTATAATCTGGAAATTTGAAGGTCGGAAAAGATCGGAACATCAAGAGGTAGAAAATAGGAAGGAATCTCCGGGGATCTTATATGAGGATGAAACTTGGAAAACATGTCTTGAAGGCATTCACCCTGCTTGGTTGCTGGGTTTCAGAGTGTTTGCTTTCTTGATGCTTTTGGCATTACTTATGGCCAATGTTGTCATTTCTGGAGGTGGCATATTTTACTTTTATACTCAGTAAGTGATATATCTCTTAACCTTTCCTATTCTTGGTTATATTGAATGCAATTTTCTTGATTTAATGAACTTGAATGGCTTTTCTTCATCTTGGTGATGGTTCATTATATATTGTTTCTCTATGTTACTCTGACTCAGGTGTCAGTGCTGGATATGTGTATTTGTCTGACTTGGGTATAATTAGATTCTTTTTTTCAAGTTTTTACTTGTATTTGGAGAATCTTTGGAGGTCATATCCCTTTATCTATGTGTCGGACATGAGTGGTGGACATGTTTACTTCAAGAAAAATGAGTCAGAATAACATAGTTGTTCTTGCATTACATATTCTGCATTGATTCTAGTTTACCATAGTGGATACGGCAGATAATTTGTCTAAATTTGATCTCTGTTAGTTAATTTTCTTTTCTGTTAGTTAATTTTCTTTCTATGGTAGGTTTACTCAAAAACCGATCGTGGTTAGACCATGCTAAAAATCTATGTTATTCGGACTCGTTTATGAGTGTCAAATGTGATTAAATATCTGGCATAAGTAATTCAAAAAAAAAAAAAAAACCAGTCAATGTCAACAAACACTAAAAATATCTAACTGTGCAGCACCCTGTATAACACTCAGCATGGTTTTAACCTAAATGCACAATAATGCTACATTGTACTTTTTCGTAAATAGTTTTCTATGTTTCTTGGATTCAGGTGTGAGTGTTGGACAAGGAAATGTATCAAAAATAGGTATGGTCAGATTTTTTTCTAAATTTTTCAATGTACTTGGAGGTTAGATATAAGTTTCAGGCATGAATACTTCCAAAAAGAGAAAATGAAGAGTTGGAGCAACATAAATTCTTCAAAAAGCTTTTGATGATTTGAAGCAAATGATTACATGAAGGCTTCAAGTTTTCTAGTCATGATAATTTATGAAAAAAATGAGTAAAAAAAGTTTGAGATAATTTATATATAATCAAGATGCTATCTGTGTGATTTCATTCCCATTGATCTTTACTGTTGCTGAATGTTTGAAATGTATTTTATTTTAACTGATTCATTTTTGTTCCTGAGCAGGTGGACATTTACTTTGGTCACAATCTACTTTGGGGTATGTCTCTTGCTATGTTACCTGAGCTTTTATTTTCCATATCTGGCATATCCATATCGAGGGCATCATACCCGACATTCATCCTGAGTCTGGGTCATTGGTTAAAAAATCAAATTGGACCGGCTTTCTCAACCAGTTAAACTGGAAAATGGTAGATTGACTTGGAAACTTGTTGAACTGACCAAAACTAATAAAAGTAAGGAACTAAAAAAGGGATTAAACTAGATTATTATTTTCTAAATTAATTTGGCCTTTTTCCTTATGTTTTTGGACACATTTCCCTATTTGAACTATTTTTATGAATTCGTTTAATTTTTTTTTCTGTTTTTTATTTTTTCTTGACTGTTGAACCGAGAAACAAACATCTGATAGGTTCAACCTCTGGTCTAAATTGTTATTCCTTGGTAGTAACACAAGTCTCTTGTATCATTTTTATCATCTCGATTTTGTTCCAAATAACTGGGATAACCTTTTGTGTAACTTGCTGATATTATAAGCTACAATTGTAGTTTGGATCGGCAGTCTCCATAGATGGATGTCAAAAGCACTGCAGAAAAGCCGGTGGAGATAGGTCCAATCACATTAGTTTAGATTCTGAGCAAGGCACCTACGTACCTCCCACGATTGATGAAATCGCAGATGTATCATCCAACCAGTCCAAACATTTTGATCCCCTTGAAGCTCCTTATCATCCTTCTATTGCAGGTCCATGGACTTATGCGTTTCAAATTATTTATCAGGTAAGTTCTCTCATAAGATCAGTTTATCTGATTCCTGGTTTCCTCTTCATCTTCCGTTGGTAGCCATTTGTTCTATAACACTTTGACGTTTCACTTTTCTTGAAATGTCCATGTTTGATAATTGTATTTAGACCTATCTAGACATAGGTATCGAGATATATCTAGACATAGGTATCGAGATATAATCTTCCAGAAACTCTTCAAATATATGAAAATTGAAGAAAAAAATTGAGCATACCGTGTCGCCATGTTCCTTTATCCGACACTCTCACAATCCTGAGTCTGAGAAACATGGATGTGTACTTCTATTTCTTTAGCTAATTCTTGGAATAAACCGTTACAACATATCTTGAAGAAAGAAATCAGACTATAATTGCTTGAACAGAAAGTTTAACAGTTATCTAGTGTGTCTTCCTCTGTTACTTGGACTTGGCTATGATTATCTGCTATGAGTAAGCATCTGACATAGTTATATTCAATTTTCATGCATTTGGAGGATCCTTAGAGGGTTACATCTTCAACTTATGGCTAAATATGCATCAGACATAGGTGCCAAACATGGATACTATTTTAAAAAATAAAGATTCGAAGCAACATAGCAATCTGCTGTTGGTTTTAATTATTGAGATCTTATTTTCATTTTCTTTTCACCTGATCTTTTATTATTTTGGTATCTCCCAATAGATCTGTGCAGGTGCAGTAATGCTCACTGATTCAGTATTTTGGCTGATCATTTTTCCATTCCTAATGCCCAAATCTCGCAGCTTGAATTTTGTAAGTTTGATGCTACAAACTCTATTTTTCCTGAGATTTTTCTGCTTCTTTTGTTTGAAACATATGTTGCGGTTTATATGATCAAATCCTTTTGCTCTATTGGATGAATTGTAATTCTGTCAATATGAAGAAAGATTTGTTGACATCTTTTGTGGTGGTTGAGCTGAGTAAGTTCTTGGAGGTATAATGAGAGTTATGTTTCCGGGGCGTGCTGTGGTTCTTAAGTTATTAGGTTTCAGAGGAATAATCGGGAAAATACATAATGATAGAGTTTCAGTTTTTATGTTTCTCTTATTCAAGGCCAGCCTTTACTCTAGCCATACCAGTGATGAAAAATCAGGACTGAACTGGCTGGTTGAACTGATTTAAATGGAACTGTTGTCTCGTTCAGTCCGGTATATATCCAAAAAAACTGGGAAACCAATGAACCAGCCTTTACTTTGGCCATTTAGACATGTCTGTGAGCTGTGCTGGGGACTTCTAGTCTTTATAGGTGTAAACCAGGTTTCTTCTGAGGTTTGAGCTTGCTGAGTTGTGAGTTCGTTGGCTGTCCTACATGCTCTACATGCAGGGCTTCAGCTGTCTAAGGGCTAATTTAGTAATTTACAGTTGCTATTGGAAACTCAGGTTAGAAAAAGCTTGGATTGGAAAAAAAAAAAAAAAAAGGTGTTTAGAAAATGTTTCCTTTTAAGTTGAAAACTAAACGGAAAGATACATTGGCTTAGCAGTGCATTGAATGTTGAGGGTGATAATTGTTGTTTAAATATCTCCATTACACTATAATTTATTCTTAGGAAAGTGATCGAGGGGTTTTGTGTAGTTCTTTTAACTTCTTTATTCTTATGGTGTTGGATACATGTATCTGACATGAGTATCTTCAATTTTTTAAGTCTTTTTCGTATATTTGGAGGGTACTTGGTGACAGGGGCAAAGCCAAAATTTTTTTTAGGGGGGCTGAAATTAAATTTTACTTTTTACGATAGTAAAAATGCAATTTCACCATTTTAATAGCCTATATCTTAATAATTTTTAAAGGATTAAATTAAATTTTTATCATTTTTAGGGGGCCAAAGTTCAATTTTACCTTTACTAATATAAAATTTTAAAAATTTTAAAGGGGCCTTTTCCATTTAGGGAGAGCCAGGGCCCCTGCCAGCCCCCCCAGCTACGCCTCTGCTTGGTGAGTCGTATCCCATACCATGTCCAAAAACATGTCGAACATGAGTTCTGGATATAGGTACTTAACAAAAATGAAGAGAAGCAATATAACCGCAATCTGTTGTTTTTACTATTAGGTATTTTGGGATATAAACGATGGAAGAACTCTGCTGTGTTTTCACTATTTCCCTTTAGTTTTTTTTCATGTAAGAAGTGTTGAATTGCTCATATATTTTATCTATACTTTCAACTGCAGATTGTTGTCTGTATGCACTCAATCAATGCTGTTTTCCTAATTGGTGACACAATTTTGAATTGCATGGTAATTTCTACATTTCTTTATAGTCCCAATGGCTATGTTATTCAAACTCTGATGTAAGTATTGAACATAGATACATGTTCTATGTGAGTATACTCAATTTTTTTTCCAAAATTTCAAGTGTCCTCGGAGGATCATATTACCAAACTCATGTTCAAGCATATTTTGAACACGGATACTTAAAAAAAAAAAAAAAACAAAGAGTCGAAGTAATTCCTGTATCTTGCAATCAGTTTATAAGCTAATATTACCTTTTCCTTGCAGCGGTTCCCTTTGTTCCGAATTGCATATTTTATTTTATGGACGGGTGCTTTTGTTATATTCCAATGGATCATCCATGCTTGTGTTAACCTTTGGTAAAGCTTCAGTTCTGTTTTACTGTTTAACTACTAGTTATACATATATTATGGATGAATGGCTTTGTCTTCACAGTGTGACACCCCCTCTGGTTGCAGGTGGCCATATCCATTTCTTGACTTGTCATCCTCATATGCTCCCTTATGGTACACATTTAATCTTTTGTTAGATATCATTATGATTTATGTTCATGATGTCAGATGCGAGTATGTGTCTGAAACTAGATGTGTCTAGTATGGATGTTCACTCATCTTGAAGCATTTTTATTTGGTATTTATATCGGACACATATCCATATATATGTGAATATGACCTATCAAAGGATATTCTAAATACATGGAAAAACTTCAAAAAGAACCAAGTCATATTTGTAAAAAAACACATACTTGTATTTGATACTGTAGAAACTTTAGAAATCAAATTCTTAGTTCTGCTAATTAGCTTACAAGTATAAAAAGAGATAAACTATCCTAAGGAAGGAAACAATCCCTAAAAAATTGTATTATCCTAAGAATCAGTAACTATGATTAGTTTCTATTTATAGAAGATTTCCTTAGTAATCTCTCATTAATTCTAGTAATTCCAACACTCCCCCTCAAGCTGGAGTGTAGATGTTTATCAAACCCAGCTTGCCAACATGTTCTTCAAACATGTTTTTGTTTAAGCTTTTTGTCAACATATCTGCAACCTGTTTTCTGGTAGGTAGATAGGTAACACTCACTTCACCTGAGTGTATTTTCTCTTTTATGAAGTGTCGGTCTATCTCAACATGTTTGGTACGATCATGATGCACAGGATTGTGAGTTATACTGACAGCAGCTTGGTTGTCACAATGCAACTGCATAGGTCTATTATAAGGAACCTTTAGTTCTCTCATCAGCCTTTGTATCCAAATTCTTTCGCAAATACCATGCGCTAGTGCTCGATACTCAGCTTCTGCACTGCTGCGTGCTACCACAGACTATTTTTTACTCCTCCATGTCACTAGATTACCCCAAACATAGTTGCAATAACCATTGGTTGATCATCTGTCATTAATAGAACCTGCCCAATCAGCATCAGTATACATTTCACATTTCTACTGTCATTTTGCTTGAAGTATAGGCCCTTGCCAGGAGTTCTTTTAGGTACCTTAGTATCCGATATGCAGCTTCTAGGTGTTTCTCCTTGGGCATGCATATATTGACTTATGACGTTGACACTAAAAGCAATGTCAGGATGAGTGTGAGCTAAGTAGATAAGTCTCCCTACTAGACGTTGATATCTCCCCCTGTCGACTTCTCCATCTTCATTAGCACCCAACTTGAGATTAAACTCCATAGGAGTTTCAGCTGGTTTACAACCCATCAACCCAACTTCTGATAGCAAATTGAGGACATATTTTCTTTGGGAGATAGAAATACCTTTTTGAGACCTTGCTATCTCCATGCCAAGAAAATATTTAAGATTTTTCAAATCTTTAAGTTCAAATTCTGTTCCAAGAAATTCTTTCAACTTCCCAATTTCACTTGTATCATCTCCTGTCACTATTATGTCATCCACATAGACAATTAGGATGCAACATTTTCCTTGTTCTAAATGCTTTTAAAACATGGTGTGGTCTGCCTGTCCTTGAGTATACTCCCTGCTCATCATGGCTTTTGCAAATCGACTAAACCACGCCATTGGAGATTGTTTCAGCCCGTACAAAGACTTTAAACACTTGGCTCTTTCTTTCTTCAAATCCAGGTGGGAAGTCCATGTAAACTTCTTCATTTAACTCTCCATTGAGAAAAGTATTTTTAACATCTAATTGGGTCAATTGCCAATTAAGATTGACAGCAATGGACAAAAGGACTCTAATCGTGTTTAGTTTGGCAACCGGTGCAAGTCTCTTCATAATCCAGCCCATAAGTTTGAGTGAAGCCCTTAACCACAAGACGAGCCTTGTATCGGTCAATCTGGCCATCAGGTTTGAATTTAGTAGTAAAAATCTATTTGCAGCCTACTGTTTTCTTTCCTTTAGGCAGATCCGAAATTTCACACGTTCCATTATTTTTGAGGGCCTCCATTTCTTCCATCACGGCTTGTCTCCATTCAGTTGACTCAAATGCTTCTTCTATAGTTTTTGGAGTTTTTATAGAATCAACATTAGTCACAAAAGTATTATAAGACTTAGATAAGTTTCTATAGGATACAAACCGAGAAATAGGGTGTTGAGTGTAGCTCCTTGTGCCCTTTCTCATTGCAATTGGAAGATAGATGGATGGTGATGGAGGTGAGACTTCATTTTCAGAACAGTCCTCGGTTGAAGATGCGAATGGCACTGCTGTATCAGTTTCAGGACGTCGATTTCGTCTGGAATAAACCTGCAGTTTGGGCACTGTTGCTGTTGTTTTCCTTGATTAGGGGACTGTTTAGTGATGGTGTTGTTATCGGGAAGTATAGTGTTAGTTTCTTGCGGCATAGGAGGAAAAATAACACTTCTAGGTTGGGTTTAAGTTTAGTGATAGTGGTGATAGGGTTGGGAGGTATGACGAGGAGAGTATTAAGGGTCTCATCTTCATTAAAAGTCTCCCCCTGAAGATGAGAAGATCTAAAAAAAAGGTTCGATTTCAAAGAAGGTAACATCCCGAGAGACAAATAGTCGGTACAAGGTTGATGAGTAACATTTATAGCCTTTTTGAGTGGGGGAACACCCAATAAATATACAGGGGTGGGCTCGAGGATCAAGCTTAGATTGATTGGGTTGATGATTATGGACAAAGGCTTTGTAACCGAATATTTTTGTTGGAAGATTAGGAACATGAAATAGAGGAAATGATTTGTGAATAGTGTTTAGAGGTGTTTGGAAGTTTAGGACTTTTGATGGCATCCGATTTATTAGGTAGCAGGTAGTAAGAATAGCTTCACCTATAAATATTTTGGGACACTCATGGTGAACATTAAGGCCCGAGCAACAACAAGGAGATGTCGATTTTTCCTCTCGGAGATCCTATTCTGTTGAGGAGTGTTTGGACACGAACTCAGATGTATGATTCCTTGGTCTAAAAGGTATGAACTTAGGACAGAATTTAAGTATTGTCTCCGTTGTCCGTGTGGAGAGTTTGAATGGTAGAGTTGAATTGGGTTCGAACCATTGAGTGAAATTTTTGAAAGACTTTGGGTGTTTCAGATTTTTCTTTTAAAAGGTAGACCCAACATACCCTAGTGTGGTCATCAATAAATGTAATAAACCACTTAGCTTAGATAATGTTTTTCACTTACTAGCTCCCATAAGTCACCGTGTATTAATGAAAAGGTTTGATGGGTATATGATTTTAAAGGTATGGAACACGGTATGTTTGGACAATTCACAAATATCACACTGCAAGGAATTTATTTTTTTATTTCGAAATAACAGTGGAAGATGCTTTTTTAGGTTCAAAAGATTTGGATGTCCTAACCTACGGTGCCATAGCATAATAGTATCTTCTTTTGCAGTAGATAGAGCTAATCCCCCTTGTGTGCTGTCTTTATTCCACACATACAGTCCATAATCAACCTTAGCAGTGCCAATCATCCTTCCCGATTTCTGTTCCTGTATTACACAACCAATTGCAAAAAATTCAGCAAGCATTTTCCCATCTTTAGTAAGTTTACTTATTGAAAGTAAATTACAGGATAAGTTGGGAACTTGTAGAACATTATCAAGGGAAAAATTCTATTTTACTTTTACTTTTCTTACTCCAGCCACAGGTGAGTATGAACCATCAGCAATCTTGATTCGGGATTTGTTATGACAGGTGGTGTAAGTTTGGAATAGAGTGGGGTTACCTGTCATGTGGTCTGAAACACCCGGATCTAGTATCCAAGAAGATTGGTTATTAGATTCAAGAGCAATATTGAGAGCAATACCTTGAGTAGCTATATTCACATGACCAGTAGAGGTACTAAGAATTTTATGGAGATTTTCGAGTTGAGTCTTGGTTAGGCGCACATCCAGCACCTCATCTGCAGTATTGGAAGATAACAGGGCAGTTTTCTTGTCTTTTTATTTTTTTATCTAGATAACCATGGAGTTTAAAACATTTTTCCTTTGTGTGACCAACACGGTTGCAGTGGCTACACCATGGTTTGTTCGATCCGGACTCATTTCCAGCACGAGGTTTTTGTGTTTGAGGACCTTTGGACACAAGAGCAGCAGATTCAGTAGGCTGGTCAAAAGAGATTATCGGTTTGGGTTCCCCCATCATGACAAGACGACGTTTCTCTTTTCTTCTCACTTTTGCAAAAGTTTCACCAATGGTTGGGAGAGATGATCTGCTCAGAATTCTGCCATGAACCTCGTCTAACTCATGCCTCAGTTCAGCTAGAAACTCATAGAGACGTTCGTTGTTGAGGTGAGTCATAAACCTAGTGTGTTCTAGGCCTTCTCCCCAATCAGCCTCATAGTACATATCTAACTCCTGCCACAAGATTTTCATATTGTTGTAGTAGTGAGTTACCTCAAGTGTCCCTTGTCGAATGTCTTTCAACTTGAGTTTGATCTCAAAAACTTGAGAAGCGTTTCCAAGATTAAAGTAGTTCTCTTTTACTGCATCCCCCATGTCTTTTGCAATCTTGAAGAGAAGGTAGGTTCGACTTATATGGCCTTCCATAGAATTAATCAGCCATGCCATAACAATGGAGTTATTGGGTTCCCAAGTAGCATAAGTAGGGTCTGCTACGTTCGGTCGTGGAAGTTCTCCATTGATGTATCCTATCTTACCTGGGCCACGGATCACCATAAGAACAGATTGGGACCATTGTAGATAATTCTTCCCATTTAGTCGATGACTAGTGATCATAAGTGATGAATTAAGATCACTTTGATTCCCTGGTTACCATTCTAAGATATTTGTGAAATCTCAGTTTCGGACAAGGCTTCATTAAGGTCACCTATGGGAGGAAAAAAATAGGGTCTTGGGAAGAGGGATGAGAAATCGGAGGGATTTTTAGGAAGATGAACGAGAGGATCGTAAAATTCCTAGTGCTCCGATACCATGTAGAAACTTTAGAAATCAGATTCTTACTTCTGCTAATTAGCTTACAAGTATAAAAAGAGATGAACTATTCTAAGGAAGGAAATAATCCCTAAAAAACTGTAATTATCCTAAGAATCAGTAACTATGATTAGTTTCTATTTACTGAAGATTTCCTTAGTAATCTATCCTTAATTCTAAGAATTCCAACAGATACTCATATTGAACTTCTTTCTTCTAACAAACTCAACATTTTGCAATGTCGGATTGAACAGGTACTTGGGAATAGGAGTAATGCTCATCCCATGTTATGGGATCTTTGCTTTAATAGTTGAACTCAAGGACTACTCTTTGTCAAGAACATTCCCGGATTCGTATAGAAAGTTGAGATAAAAAAAAAAAAAAAGGAAGAAGAAGAAGAAAAAAGGTAATGATGTTGGGATGGGAGGCTAGCAGAGGCCTCTACCACGTGATATTAGCACCTAACAGGTAGGTTACTAAAATCTTACGTCTTCTGGTATTGATTGTGGACTAATTATTTCTGGAAGACGAAAGCTAATGAGTCCATGCTTGTAAGGCAAGTTATATCAAAATATATGATTGCATGTGTATATCATTTAGAAATTCACATGAAATTAATAAAAAGAAATGTCATTTAGATTAACAAGGGTATTGAATGTTTCTTTGATATTTAGAATGTGAGTTGGAGCAGTTCAATTGAGAACTAATTTTTTCATCCCATCAATAACTCCCAAGAAAATTGGTTCAACCACTAAAAAATTTAAATGCAATTACCAAATTTTCAAGATTTAATACGTCAAATAATTCTTAAAATTTTATATTTATGAAGTCACATTTATTCACGTAAAACTTCTAATTTTTTAATTAAACGAAAAACCATATTAAAAATAGCAAAAATTGAACCGTTCAAATAGATTTTTGCTCTATCCAATCCAAATTTTATAGTTTTTGAAGGAAGGATGTCAAGCATTGAAGTGGAATACTTCTAGTAAGTGCTTGCTCATGTCTACCTTATTTCGACTTTAAGCAATGTTATTTTATCCTGTATCATAGACTAAATCACCAAACTTAGCTCCTATTTTCATTTAAATCATAGAATTTTAATTTAAAAATTACATCAAAATTAATAAATTAGGTCACTTATACTAACAGATGATTAAATTATTTAACGGAAAAGTTGAATCAACATATATATATTTACATGTCATCTTATTGGATTTTTTTTGGCAAATATCTTACTAGCATTTTAATAATTGTATTTTTCTCAAATTTTGGATTTGGTTAACTGATAAGAAAAAATAATCTTTCCATTTCCCAACTGATGCAAGTTGATAGATTTGTCGATTGATTTCTTTCAATTTTTTTTTAAATGGAGTTTACGCTAGTTATATTGCTTGAGACATTGGAACTCCCATTGCTTCATCCGATAACCCTTATAGCTTGACAGGTTTACTTACGAAAGGTATCCTGGACTCTTTGTCAGCTTGAATTCTAGTTTATATTGCTTTAGTAGGTTTAATTGCTGCTGATTTTCTGAGTAAGAGGATGAGCTGCAATTTTAGACTTCAAGTAATAGCTTACTTCATGCTTTTCCCAGGAGCTGGTTTGATGGCTTCCCTTAATTTGGACCTATTTTTTTTATTAGATTAGACTATTCATTACTTCATTTTTGTGCAATTATAATTCTTTTTAAATTTCTTCAAGAAAAAAATTGATGTTAATGTAACCTAAATGGATGATATATTAATAGGCGCCTCACTTTTTTCACTTATTGTAAAAGATCGAAGTACATATTTATAAATATTGAAATCCACATTCTAAGTGAGGAAAATTGGTGATTCAACGATAACTGATGCATAGTTCAAAGAGTTCACTTGTAGATGAAACATGTGTCTATATAATCTGTCCTCAAATTGCTTTACAAGGAAGGTTAGTGGGCTTGGTCGTAGCTATGAGTCTCTCTTTCCCCATTCTCAATCCCTACATTTGCATCCTTTATATAAAAGAAAAAGAGAAACACCTTTGTTGCCAATTTTGCATGAGCAAGACAAAACCAAAAAGAACATAACGATGCCCAAGTGCGATACTGAAGGAACCTAATAGTAAAGCTCTCTCCTTTTTCTTTTAATATCTTTCTTGTTTAAGATTGGCTCGTTTCTTGTTGTTTAAAGTTGATTTCATTGGTGTATAAAAATGTCATGTGCCTTTTAAATACCTAAGCCAAACCAAATTATGCCAAAGTGTCAATAGAAATAGGAATTGACATTTGAACACCGATAAGGGAGTATCACTACAATGACTATCTCTAGCATCCCTAAAAAAGGATTGAACCTGAATATTATGGTGATAGCGATGGACTTGAAGCATTTCACCTCTAGATTTTGTTTCTATTGTGGATGTAAAGTAAAAAGATAAAATAATGTGTTCAACAACTCTTTGGGTATTCCTTAATAGTTGGTTTCGCAACAGCTTGTTTTAGATCGATCTTTTAAATTATGTTGTCGAAGCAAAGATTATGGCGAAGTTTTAGAGTCATGTCATTTGTACTCAAAAGTATAGAACGAGTTAAAAGAGGAGAAGATGAAGAATGAAAATAGGTTGGATAGCTTTGCATCATAAGCTGTTGGAACATTTTCAAATATTTATAGTGTTTCAATAACTATAAATGAATGGGTGTAATTAATCAAAAGATTATATTTTTTTGATTTTTAAAAAAGAATTATAACTATTTAAATAATATTATTTGAATAGTTATAATTCTTTAATAATTATATGTTTATTTTAAAAACATTATTATTCGAGAAAGACACCTATTGATGAAAATGTCTCTATGAAGAGACATGAAAATTCTATAAATAGGAATAAGATTTCATTTGGAAATCATACCAACAAAGTCTAATATTCTTTACCAACAAAGTCTAATATTCTTTCTTTCCTTCCTTCATTTTTTAATATTATTAGATTGTTCTATAAAGTATTACTGCAGAGATCCTTTAATAGAAATTGAGTTTCTTGTCATACATTGCTCAGTGTGTAGTGGGCTATTCTCGTCAGTACAAAACGTAAATAGTCATTAGTTTCATTGTATCCTCGATGTTAATTTGCTCGGAACTCGTTTGCACACCAAAGATAGGTGGGGGCAAATATAACCTTAAAGATAGTGGTTTGATACAAGCATTGGAGCTTTGTCCTATTTCTTCTTCTGTTCGAGTTTCGTTACGTGTGTTCGAGATTTTTCTCACTGGAGATTTGTACTAACATAAGCGACATTGTTGCCTCCGCCTCATTCTGGTTTTACACCTTGTAAATGTAAGTGTTGCTTTAATTTAATATTGTACTAGTGATGTTACCAACAAACTATCATTATAATTTTCTTTTGATGTAAAGATTCGATTGTGCTTCGAGTAATAAAAATGCTACTTATCAAATTCTCGTAGGCAATATTAATAGGCAATATTAATAAAATCTACTTCATTGGTATCTTGTGTTATGCAATATTAATAAAATCTACTTCATTGGTATCTTGTGTTATTCTTTGCCTACTAGTGATGTTACTAACAAACTACTCATGCTAGCTTGTTTGGATCAGAATCACTTTTGGTTTCACAATATTGACAAGGCTATCAATAATAAGTTCGAATATGGTCCCCTCAATTAAAAGTTGTATGCTATCAAATTAATTAAACTTTTAGAAGTTTCTCTACTAATTCCATCATGGTACGACAATGTTATTATTTGGGATGTCTTTACTTTTTCATTTTTCTTGTTATACATCCCCTGTTATTGCACCATGAATGATTCAAGTTTTATTTTATTGTTTGAATGAAGTAACTAACCGACCATTGATATAGTATTTTCCTCGGATGGTCCACCATTTTTTTACTCCTCTCTTCGAACTCTTTCTTTAAAGCAGATAAAACAATAGTTGAAAACAATTTTAAAAACAAAGTAAAGATTTTATCAAAACAATCTCTTTAAACAAAGTACATTCGTTAACCTCAAATTCACTACTTATTGACCCTATAAAGCATAGACTAGAAATGGCCTTAAGTTTGTATAAATTTTAATAAACAAAACAATAACATTGAAGTTCCAAACATGCAAGAAAATATGGCACATGCATATTGCTTGGTCAAACATCTTCAACAAGATCTTGTCGTGAATTGGTAAACACTTCAGATGAGTCATCTTGTGTCCTTTCCTACAATAAAAATGGTGGTTATAAGTACTCAATTTATACAACAATTAAAGGGAATTATAATTTAGTTTCAAAATAATTAAAATTTTATACTTGTAAATGCTTTTTATCACGGTGAAAATGTTTGTAGTATCCTTGTTGTCCCACATATATGAGTCATTTTTAGTCCCTTTCTAGATAACTTGGACAAATTGCTTTCATTTTCTTTCTCTTCAAGTATTTCAACAATATTCTTTTTTCATCGTGTCTCTCTTTTTTAAGCTTAGGAAGCTCAAAGTTGAATAATTGCATTTCCATGTTGGATAGAATCCCATTGGTCTTCACCAACAATTGGATTAATCATATAAGCATAGATTTTAAAAAATGTTTCAACCTTGTAACAATCATCCACATGATCCTCTAGATGTTTTATTCGTTTAAGGATGCTAAAAGTTGCATGTGAACATGGTAATCCACTTAGCACCATCTCCTACAAGAGCATGCCATTTTATTCACATAGACCAATGATTGAGTTAATGCACATCTAACTTGAAATGTATGACCTTTTTGACCAATTTGGCATTCAATTAAAGGATTCAATCTTCAACTTGTTGAGTTTCTTTTGTATCTTAGGAAAAATTTGGCCATTAAATCTTCTCATTGCATACCTTTGCATATAAAATCTTCTCATTAACTTTAAACCGATTGCTTCAAGTATTGTAAGAAGTCTCACATTTAAATGTCGCACATATTATTTAGAAGCATATCACATTTGAAAAAAGTTATAAAATGCGATCTAGATCATTCTTGAGTCAATTTCTCTTTCAACCACTTGTAAGCAGTATCACATGTTTTCTCAATCTTCTCCATCCAATAATTAAATTCATCAACATAGCTAGCTCATGCTACTGTCCATAAATAGTCTTTAAAGGTCTTTCCTTTATGGGCATCAATCTTGAAAATTTTTTGATACATATGTCGAACACAAAAGTAATCCTCAAAATTTTGAAATAATGATTGTACAATAGGAGTGAGACCCTACAAATAAAATAAACATATTAGTCTATTAAGATACATATAATAAGGTAAAAAATAAAATAAAAATTACTTAAAAGATGGTGCAACTTGCTAACCTTCTGCCTATCTGACATAAAACTCCAAGCATGAGAATTTTCGATGTTTAAATCATTGGCTAGCAACTCTAAAAACCAACCCTAATTGTTACTATTCTCACTCTCAATAAATTTGTAAGCTATCGGATAGATGAAATAATTGGCATCTATACCTATTGCTGTAAGCAAATCTCCACCATATTTACCCAACATCCATCTATCAAAATAATTGGTGTATAACCAGCCAAAATGTCATCCTTCAATGCCTTGATACATATGCAAACCCTTTGAAACAATGATCTTTCTAAATGCAAAACGACGTTAGATCCAAGATTTCTTTTTCTTACATGTCCATAATAGTTTGGCAATTTAGAGTATTGGTCTTTATCATTCCCCCTAATAATCTCCAATGCTTTTACTTTAGTCTCATATCCCTTCATCCATTTTATTTCAAGATTTAATTCCTTTCCAACCTTAGCCAAAAATGTATTCACCTTCACTTTAAGGTCATTGTGAAATAAATCTAAAAAACAATGCGCCAACCATTCAACTGATGCAAATTTATTTTCAAAAATTTTACTACAATTATGCTCACTCACATTGCTTTTGATTTGAACAATCATTTTATCTGACATTTTTGAAGCCCATATATGAAAAGAACAACCTGTTTTGCACCTAACATCCACTCTATCTTTATCATTATGCTTAAAATCGATCCCAAGCTGATTAACTAATGAATATTGCCGACAAATATTTTTGAATTCATTAAGATATTTAAATATCATGCCTACAACAAATTTTGGATTCTTCATATTCCTTTCAACGTCAAATTCAGGAAGTTTTTGCTTTCTCTTGACATCAATATCGTTGTCACTAATAGCACAATCCAAATATAATTGGTCATAACCATCTGAAAAGTAACCAAATCCAGAATCAAACTAATCATCTAGTGAATCATGTGACCCTCTTATTGTTTTTTTATCGATCACTTTCTGTTTTTCTTTTTGTCTCTTTCTAGTTATGAATTAATGCACCATCTATCTTACATCTAACTTCAACATCAAATAATCATCACCATCATCTAAATTGTATTCACTATCGTAAAAGTCACCATCATCATTGTTTTTCATATTCTAAACCATTCCCAAATTCTGATCTATGTTCAAAATAAATTTCAACTTCTCGATTATCTGGCACATATGAATCAATTATTGTTGCATCATCATCTTCCTTTATCTTAACTAATCCATCAGTTAAGCCTTTTTTTAGTATCCTTTAATGATACGTTATATATCCACTATAACCTAACATTTGGCCAAACTCATTCAAATATCACAATGACAAATCAATTGGATTACACCAATCAATATAATTTATTTCGTCTCTATCATATTTATTTTCCCCGTTAATACAACATAGATTTCCATTTTTATTGTAAAATAATTAGTATGATGCATTGAAAAATCAAATAACAAAAATAAAACTAAAAATCGGTAAACCTTATTAAAATATCATAACTTTAAGTGTTAGTAATTAAAATACCACCATTATGCTATAGTGTTAGTTCATGATCAACAATTATCAAGTAATATATTTCAGTTCAAATAAAAATAGGTACAAAAGAAAATATAGTTAAGCACAAAATATAAATAAAAAATAAAAAATTCAAATCAAATCTTAAATTCATAGTGCATTGGATTCAAATGATTTTAAACTAATCGAGATTACATAAGTTTTCTTTTGAAAGAGATTACTTAATTTTAATTATTGTCGGAACTAATGATCGTTTAAGCAACACTAATAAATTTAATATAAAATTTATCAATAGATAAAAAGCCACAAACCTAAATTTTTCTTCTTTTACTATTGACTTAATTTTTCTTTTAAAAAAATATGTATATTCCCTTAAAAAAGCATCAAATATAGGATGGGCATATGAATCCCAAACAATAAACAAAAATTTAGAATACTAGATGATGATTAGTATGGGTATTTTACTAAAAAAGCCCCATTTCCAACATTATTTACGGAAATGGGCCACTTAAAAGATTATTTATTGAAAGGGATCAAAAAATCCAAAACGTGCCTACGTGAAAGTGTTTTAAGGGGAAATTTCAAAAAAGCGCCTTCTTGTGGGAGTGCTTTTGACATGTCAACAAAAACGTGCTAACGTGGAAACGTTTTAGCATGTGTTTTTCTAGGGTGTTTGGGTTATTTGCATGTTAGGGCTTAGGGTTTATGTTTAGGGTTAGGGTTTTTGAAAAAAATAAATTAAGGTTTAAGGTTTTTAAAAAATAAATTTGGGTTTAGGGTTTTTTTAATAACTAAGTGATGTATTCTAAAAAAATTATTTTGACGAGATGGATTTTTTTTATGCGATCGATAAATGTCTGAAAAAGCTTCCAGCTGGACGCTTTTTTGTATAGTTGATTCTGAAAAAATAATTTTGAAAAGATGGTTCTAAAAAAATATCCCGGGATTCATAGGAAATTTGATAGTTGGGGTTGAAAAATGCTAAGTAGGATGCACTGCCATCAAAATTATTGAAAAAAGCTCCCGGCTAGATGCTTTTTTTGTATAGTTGATTCTGAAAAAATAATTTTGAGAAGATGGTTTTGAAAAAACAGGTTGAAAACGCTTCAAACAGCATACATTGTCAATAAAAGTATTGAAAAAGGCTCCCAGTTGGACTTTTTTTTGTACAGTTTATTCTGAAAAATAATTTTGAGAAGATAGTTTTGAAAAAATAGGTTGAAAATTGCTTCAAGCAGGATGCACTGTCAACAAAAGTACCAAAAAAACTCTCAACTGGACGCTCTTTTCAGTAGTGCTGGTAATAGTGCATCCCACTATCCATTGGGCTATAAATGAGCTAAATTTTATTCTCTTGTTGCATAAGTTACAGTAAGAGAAATTGAAGAAGTTCAGAAGAATAGAAATTGAAGAAGTTTAGAAAAATAAGAATTAAAGAAGTTGAGAAGGTATAAGTTGATTTATCGTATTCATATTTATACAAATCATTATATTTTTGCATAATGTTTTTTATTTTGAAATTCTTCAACAGATAATTTGGTTGAAAATGAGTGAACATATTAGTGTTGTTATTTTTTATCAACGATAGCGTTGATAACAGCGTTATTTTTTATTAGAGAACATAGCGTGACTAGTTTCTAACCAGAACATATATTTGACAGAACTTCGTAAAAGAATTAGGCAAAAAATCTTCGGAACGACGCCAATGAGAGTTTCGTCTATTAAGTATCAATTTTGTGCTTCGGATGATCTCGTGACATATGACTCATTTGATATCAAAGGTGTTCGTGGCTTAGAGGCGATGGTCCATACTCATCTCGCTAGTGGATAACGCTATCTTAAGTTATATATGGAATTTTCATCGCTAAATAAAGCACTTACGACTTCAACATCTACTCTGTTCGAGAGGAATACACGACCCCTGCCCGACACTCCGTTAGTGGGAGGCAAAACATGGAAGCGTCTGTTTTTGGTAGCAGTATAGAATACACGACCCTTGCACGACACTCAGTTAGTGGATGGGACATGCACCTCTATAGGTCAATGTTCAATGCTGGAAATATGTACTAGGGAATGACATCAACTTTTAGTGGTTGGCAATCCACATCTGATTGGGGACGTTATGAAACGTCCACGAGAAGGGATAATATACTCCTGTGACGTCCACTAGTGAGGGGACATCGTATGTTGCAGATGATGGTGGGTCAGATGATGAGTCGATGTGGATCCACCCCGAGAGTCTGATCTTGATGGTGCAGAAGTTGAATTATTTTTTGAACCGGAGCTTGTTCTAACAGAACCTGAAGATGATGAATAAGGTTCAGATGAATAAGAAGATCTGTGATTCACGGCATACTCGTCTCTAGCCTACATGCATAATGTCAATTTATCAGTAGATGATGCGTTAGAGTTTC
Source organism: Gossypium rotundifolium (assembly GCA_025506655.1). Classification (NCBI taxonomy): domain Eukaryota; kingdom Viridiplantae; phylum Streptophyta; class Magnoliopsida; order Malvales; family Malvaceae; genus Gossypium; species Gossypium rotundifolium. Next base: position 54,641,488 of record CP106726.1, on the reverse strand, counting down.
AGATCTACCACACAAGAGGCGTGACCACACAAGTTCGTTGTTGGATTTGGGTGAATTGGAAGTTGGTAAGGAGTTTTCTAGTAAGGATGGTTTTCTCGGTGCATTGAAGTAATATAGCATCGTGAACGGGGTTAACTACCACGTGGTTAAATCCAAATCTGAGAAATTTGATGCCAAGTGTGCAATGTGAGACAGTACATGTTCATAGAAAATCATGGCTTTAGTTAAGAAGAAGACATGATTGTGGGAGATAAAGAAGTTCAAAGGTCCACATACGTGTGTTGTCAGTACAGTATCATTGGATGTTTAGGGTTTTTGAATATTCCTGTTATTATTTAATGTTGCATGATTTAACGTACTCATGGGTTCATAGGTGTTTCATAAGATTATCTCAAGATGGATTCAGATATGATAGCAGGCTTAATACTATCGATGGTGAAAGCGAATCCCAGTACTACTATGTCAGTCATAATTGCCAATATTCGTAGCCAATTCAAGTACATGCATTTTACTGTAAGGCCTGGATAGCTAAACAGAAGACGTTGGATAAGATGCACAGTGGATGGGACACTTCATACAATGAGGTGTGCCAGTGGGGTCAGGTGTTGGAGAAGTACGTCCTAGATTGTGTAACAAACCTTGAAACGGTTCTTGCATACTACAACAACCGTTTGCTCTGTAGATGCCAAGTGTTCAAGCGTCTATTCTGGAGCTTTAAGCAATGTTGGGACGCATTTGTGTACTGCAAGACATTGGTACAAATTGATGGTACATTTATGTATGGTAAATATACCCATCGGCTATTGCTAGCTGTGGTACAGGATGGTGATGGGAGGATCCTTCCAATTGCGTTTGCAATAACACCGGGGGAGTCAAGTGACAACTAGGATTTCTTTCTTTCTAGGTTGAGGAGGCATGTCTGCCCCCAACCTGATATCTGCGTTATATCAAATCGGGGCATTGGAATACAAACTGCAATTGAGTGACAGGAAAGCCTATGGGATCGCACACACCATCGATATTGTTTAAGGCACGTTGCGTCCAACTACTACGGGCAATATCGGTTTACCATTAAATGACGACAAGTGACCAACATGGGTATTTAATCGCCACCAATATTATTTAGTTTGTAATATTCAATTTTTTTTGAATGGAAGAATGGTATGTAATTATCGGTATCCACTTATATTGACAGGGTACGAGATTAATAAGGATCGTTTGCATGAGATGCTGGCAATTTTGCTATCAATTAACGATCAAGGCGCAAACTACCTCTATAACATACCTTTTGATCAATGGACAAAATCATACAACGGAGGCCTACGATATAGTCATATGACCTGAAACCTGGCTGAATGCATCAATTTTGTTTTCAAAAGAACGCGTCATTTGTCGATAACCTCGATTGTATAGGAGATATACTTCTATTTTGTGGCACTGTTTCCAAAGCGAGTAGTAGGTTATAAAGGTCATGTATGGTGCCAAAAGGTCGTGCAAGAAATCAATAAGGCCAAGGCGCGGGTCAACTCCATACGCACAAGGTGTCACAATTGTGACAACCTATGGTTTTGTTTGACGGAGTTCGATAAAACGAACTAAGGTATTACCGGCGGACAATATCGTGTACACCTGAGAAATAGGACTTGTAATTGTGGGACATTTGTCGCATTTTGTTATCCATGCGCTCATGTAATTGCAGCTTGTCAGAATCTCCGTTTGGATCACATGAGCTATGTCGATGAAGTGTACAAATTAGAATACATGTACAATGTGTGGAAACACGTATTCCCACCAGTCCCAGATGAACGTAAATGGCCGTTTATATTGCTTGCTCCGTTTAAGTTGTTACCAGATAGAGAATTGCATTCCAAACTAAAAGGTCGACCGTCTCGACTAGAATACGTGATAATATGGATATCCAGGAAAAAACGAACCAACATAAGTTGTGCGGGTGGTGTAGGAACCTAAGTCATACAATTCGAACATGTCCAAATCGAAATAGTTCATAATTTATTAAATGAAACTATGAAAAAATAACTTGTATTGACTTATTGAAAAGAACTTCTATTTTATTAAATGACACAACATAAAAATAATTTCTACAAAAATATTCAAAACAACTTTTGTTTTATTAAATGAAACAATATAAAAATAGTTTGTACAAATATATTAAAAAAATAAATGCATGTGCCAGTCAAAGTTAGTGCCACATGGGGGTGGTCAACGATTATGCGTTGGATTCCTTGGTCCAGCTTCCGACTGGGGTTGTGGTTGTTCAGGATCAGCTTTTGGTTGTAGGTGTTTGGAGGATGACCCACCTTGATAGAACAAAGATTGCGGAGGTATTTGCATCAAACATGGTGAAGGTGTTTGAATCCAATAAGGCGATGGAGGAATGAAAATGAAATGAGCTCCTCGATGGTGTCTCGTGCAGTCCTTCCCGCGACAATGGCCTATATATCATCGGTTGAGTCGGAGTCATCGGAAATGAGATGCACCAGACCATGCATTCCAAACTTGCATAGGATTGGGAAAATGAAACATATAAGGGTTAGGATACACACCTGGAATAATCTGAAGGGGTTATGGTGTGGGCATCATCGCTTGCTCGTTGGGCTCAGTGATTGCTTGAGGGCTATTGATGGGCCTGCCCTGCCAGCCCTTGTCCTTGGATTTAAAGGTTCTCGTTGTTCCCTTTCGACACGGAATTGCTGACGCTTTTACTCTTCCGAGAGCAAATATGGCTTGTCATGGATCCTAAACCATGGCATGTATTCCAACTCGCACGCTAACTCTGGAACGATAATCGGTTCGCGAGTAAGTATATTATCATACCAATTTTCCCACATTTTGATATATTTTGAGAAGAAGAACGACCAATACATATTCGCTCACCGTAAGTCAATTTTGTGCTCTTCATCGAACACCTCAGGTGCCACAGGAATCAGTTGTCAGAATCCGAATGTCACAACACTTTATTGGTCTGGTGCATCTCGACGGTAGCGTAGTTGACCAATGAGACTTTAACATGCCAGATATTCGAATTTTGTTGGAATTCATCCGAAATTACTACCTGAATTGCTGGATCCTCATATGGTGTCTATTGAAACTATATGAACATAATAAAAATATTATTTATATACATAATACTAAATACTAAATACGAAATCGACTATGTTATATATATATAGTTCAAAACGAAATATATACTTACATGCACTTCTGACCATTGGTCTAGTAGAAGCCATATATATTTAAGAGCGGTAGGTATTCCCTCGTAACTCGCCGAATGGTTCCACTTATTTAAATAATATTTTAGCATAAAATTATATTTTAAATCTATGTAATAATTGTAAAATCTAATATAAATTTTACCCCGTTAAGAGTGGGAATGTATAGGGGTGGTTTACCCGAGGATGTAAAAAAGGAAAGCGAAACCGAGCCCATGATTGTAGTAGTGAGAGGCAACCTCTGATTTTGATTTTATTTGATTGCATCATCTGACACATCTCCCGGTATAATGTTAACAATACGACAGACCCCCAACTGAGTTCGCTAACTACTCTAAAATCAACGGGTTTCAACAGCCACATCAAATGTACGAGGTTTCGTGACTTGTCTGGCATCAGATAACCTCCGAGGATCTCAAGGATGTATGCCCGAGCGTATCGTATTCTTTCTACTTTATTCGAATCATCCCCTAGCTCCGGGAATGTGTATTGTAACCAGCCCATCTCAATCTGAGCTCCGTAAATATTATCCGAAATCGCACCTAAAAGATCGTAGCATATTGCTCTCCAATCAGTAGATTGAGCAGACCCGGTGAGTACAGACCCATCTATCGGTAACCCCAATTGTAACTGCTCGTCCTTCAAAGTGATGGTACACTCTCCGTATGGAAGATGAAATGTATGCGTTTTGGGTCTCCACCTCTCTACGAACGCCCTGATGAGTTTTGGGTCCAACTTGTACCCTCGGCCTATATTGGCCACGTGCCAAAAACCCGCTTCCCTAAAGTAATTTTCTATCAACGATGATGGAGGACCAAACATATTACGAATATAACATTGTAACACCCGATTTACCGACTGCTATAAAAATTATAAAAAGATATTAATTAAATTACATAAATGAAAAAATTAAATAATATTAAAAAATTAAAATTGACCCTTACCATTTTCATTTGGTAGACGGAGATATGTTTATTATCGGGACGAATTAATTGTCGGGCCATTGCTAACACGATCAAATTTCTTTAAAATTATAAAAAAAAATAATACTAATTTAGACAAAAAATTAAAACTTAGAGAGTTTTGAGAGCTTTTTTGAGAAATTTAGACAGAATTTTAGAAGAAATGTAATTTGGAGGAAATTTTGTGTGAAAAAAATGGGTAGGGGGTTTTATAATTTTTTTCATGACATTGGCTAGCAGGAAAATTTTGAATATTGTTGGGGCAAAAATACTGAGCTAGAGCGCTTGATGGCGTGCTTTTGCCATATCAGCAAAAGCGCTTTCACATTAGCGCGTTTTTGAAGATGGCAAAAGCACTCCCACGAGAAGACGCATTTTTGAAATTTCTCTTTAAAACGCTTCCACGTATACGTATTTTAAATTTTTTGGCCCATTCTAATAAATAATATTTTAAATAGCCTATTTCCGTAAATAATATTAAAAATGGGCTTTTTTTTAGTAAGATACCCGATTAGTATTAATTTATGTTATGGAGCTAATGGAGTCTACTAAATAACAAAAAAAGAGGTGTGTGGGACTTTTTTAATGTTATGGATTAGAATTAACATGGTTCAAATAATGATAAATTAAAAGGTTAATCATCAATGGTTAATGACAAAATAAATACAACCCTTTTGAGTTTCTCCATCCTTTATTAATAAACTGCCTAAATCCTCGAAAGTCGCCACTAAGGATGAACAAAGAACATGAAGAAGGTCAATCTGAATCCGACATCATTCGTGGAGATGTCTTAGAATGGATTTTCTGTCATGTTCCGCTTATCCATCTGGTTCCTGTTTTTTACCTTTCCAAATCATGGAACCGCGCCTTCTTCTCCTCTCTCCGCCACTTCAACAAGCCCAACCATGGCTCATTGTCCACTCTCAGACCTCACGCCCTCCTTACACCACCGCCACCTCCTCCGTCGCTTACGACCCGCGCTCCAACCTTTGGATCCGAATCAACCACGACCCACCCGTCGAATACGACTCGGATCTCCGTTCATCCAACTCCACGCTGCTTTACATGTTGTCTATATCGAAATTCTCCTTCTCTTTCGACCCTCTCCATTTGACTTGGCACCAAGCTGACCCACCCCTCGTGTGGAGGACCGACCCCGTTGTCGCTATGCTGGACCGCCGTCATATCGTCGTCGCTGGCGGCGCCTGCGATTTCGAAGATGATCCACTCTCAGTGGAAATCTACGACCTCGAAACTCGCAAATGGGACACCTGTGAGTCAATGCTGGCAATCTTCGAACAGTCTGCAGCTTCCATGTGGCTCTCTATCGCCGCCAATACAAAAACATTATATGCTATAGAACAAGCTTCAGGCATTACGTGTTCCTTTGACCCGATATCCAGGATCTGGTTGGGTCCGTTCGATCTTCAACATGATCCGAACATTTACTTTTCAGTTATTGGAATATCCGGGGACAGCTTGATCATGTTGGGGTTACTCGGAAATTTCGAGAATGTTAAAGACATCAAAATCTGGGAACTAAAGGGTGAATCATTTGAGTTATTTACGGAAATCGGAGCGATGCCAAAAGAGTTAGTAGAAAAGCTGAAAGGGGAACATGCAAGTTTAAGCTCAATAAAAATAAGTTCAACGGGTGATGTTTTATACATATACAACCCCGAAGAGCCAAAGGAATTGGTGGTTTGTGAGATTGACGGAAGCCGAAGGGTTTCCGGGTGGGGAATTTTGAAGAACTCGACGGTGAATGACGGGGGTAGGGTGACAGAGAGGGCGGTGCTTACGTGCGCCGATGTCAATTTGGGTGATTTACGGAAAGCTATGAAGTCCGGGAAAGGGAGTTTCAGTACTGTTAATAAAGGGATTTTACAGTGAGTTTTTTTGTATTTTTTCCTCTTGCATTCAACTACAGTTATTGTTGATGGATTTGTTAATTTCCTCAAATATAAAATAATAATAAAGATATAATTAAAATTCTACTTGAAGGATGTATTAAACAACTAAAAATATTTGATTGACTAATTATTATCATTTTATCTTAGGTTAAGTAAAATTAATCAAAGTGATTAAAAATAAGAAAAAATGGTTAAAAATCTTGCATTACCAAAGTAACTTAAGATTGCTAAATTTGAAATTTTAATTTTAGGATTGTTTGTACAATACAAAATAATTGATAAAGGTGTAATTATTATTCAAGTAATTACATTTTAATTTTTTAATTATATTTAGTATTATAAATTGTAATTATATAGTTACATAATTTATATTTTAAAAATATTAATTATTATAAAAATTATTAGTATGTTAAAATAATTTTTAAATAAGTAACAAAAGTTAAAATCAAATCATCATATATATTATGTTAGTCTAAAAAGTAGTCGATGATCGATCACTAATAGAAAATAAAAGAAAAATAAAAATCATATGTAATTTTATATAATTATTCTAGAGCATATTTGTTTAGTTATTCCTTCTTTAATATTTAACATGTGTTCTTTATCATCATTTGTTAGTATTTGACCAAGTTCATCATCAACTGAATTTGAATATGCATCATTAACATTATCAAGATCCCTTTTTCCGTGTTCTATTCGATGTATGTATCATTTCAATTCCACTTATGATTCAAATTATGAAATATGCAACATGCTAATACGATCCATCATTATTTTTTTATGCTATACTAAGGTGATGTTGTTAATACCGAATTTTTTTTAAAACACAAAATGTCTTCTCAATTACATTTCACAGCCTTAAATTAAAGAGTTTGTGAGCTGTCTATGATGTTTGTATCCGACACCATTCTCTCAAATGGTATCATACTCCATGATATGGTGTAAGGAAACTTTTGTATTTGAATAATTAACATTGACATTATAATATTTGAGTTCATAGTCCAAATATGTATCTTTAATTATAAAAAAAACTTATATAAACTTAATTGAGAGAAAGATAAGCTAGGTTATATTCTTTTTATAATATGTAAATTAAGTTAAAATAATATAAATTTTATAATATATAACCTTTATAAAAAAGGTTTTATAAATTGTCCAATAACTATCATAATACTTTTTATATATAACATAATTTTTCATAACTTTTGAAAGTTATTTTTATGAATAAGTTATGATAAGAAAAATTATAACATTTTTTATGAATAAGTATGTTACTTTATAATATAGCATGGACATATGAATAAGTTATGTTAATACTTCTAGAACGTAGGTTTTTACAAAAATATATATTATAACACTTTTATTATATGTAAATTATTTTTATAATAAACTTTTTTACCATTACTTTAGAACTTTTTAAGATCTAAATAATATAACTTTTATTATAACTTTATAAAATATACAAATTATTTTTATAATATAAATTTTAGGATTTATAATATAAGAAAATTTTAACTATAATCACCCAAACACTCATACCTATTCATGCTTATAATATAATTTTTATAACTTGTATTAAAATTATTTTTTAGAATTGGATTTGAGTGTACCTTCCCTAAGAATTGTAAAGCCAAATTGGCGTGTTCCAAATACACCCAATTTGGTGAGACCTACCAATTACAATAGTTAAAGTAGGAGAAAACTTTTGCATCTCACCTAACATGTGGTTTCCACATGTCTTTATTTTATAAATATATATATAATTTTATTAAATATATATAAACATTTAAAAATATAAAAAAATATAAAAATCTAAAAATCATGAAAACCTAAAAATTATTAAAAATTAAATATTTTTAACAAAAATTAAGAATCATTTGGGTAATTCTTGATCTTTTATCTTTTCTTCAACATCGAATTCATCTAATGTGATAAATATCTTCATCTTCATTTGGGTAATTTTCAATATCAAATCCTTCTCCTTTATCATCATCCTAACATCATAAGATAAAACCCCAATAATTCCATTAAATAATTAATTTTTTAATTTAAAAAAATGGGTTACACCTTGAAGAAGAAGGTTTTCATTAGAAGAAGAGAGTATAATCCAATTTTCCATATGCTTTATTTTTGTCAAATCCTCAATTGCTAAGGCTAGTTAACACCGTCTTATTCTTTGAAACAAGAAAACCAAATTGAATTAGCAGGGGAGCGACTCGATCTCAATAGCTCCATATCGGATGGCACCTCTTGAGCTAAAAGAGTTGAAAGCACAGTTACAAGAGTTAACAGATAGGGGCTTTGCTCGACCAAGTTTTTCTCCTTGGGATGCACCGATTCTTTTTGTGAAAAGAAAGATGGAGCGATGCGAATGTGTATTGATTATCGACAAGCCCAATAAGGTAACTATAAAGAATAAGTACCGTTACATCGGATTGATGATTTGTTTGATCGGTTGAAAGGGCATCGGTATTTTCGAAGATAGATTTGAGATCGGGTTATTATCGATTCTGAGTCGGAGATATGAGATGAGCCAAAGCGCATTAGGACGAGGTGCGGACATTTTCGATTTTTGGTTATGCCTTTTGGGCTTACTAATGCACTGTTGTTTTATGGATTTGATGAATCGAGTTTTAGACAATTTTGGATCGATTTGTGGTAGTGTTTATTGATGACATATTGATTTACTCAATAATGAAATCGAGCACGCCGAGCATCGAGATTAGTGCTACAAACTTTGCGAAATCAGCGGTTGTATCGAAGTTTAGTAAGTGTGAGTTCGGATGAAAGAGGTCACTTTTGGGACATGTTGTTTCACGATCGGGCATTCGAGTTGATCCGAACAAAATCTCAATTATAACTAATTGGAAGCCACCGAAAATGTTTCGAGATTGAAGTTTTCGGGACTTACGGGTTACTATCGACGATTTGTGAAAGATTTTCTATGATAGCTACCCGTTGACAAAGTTATTGCGAGAAAGATGTCGAGGTTCGAGTGGTTAGAAATGTGTCAAAAAGTTTTGATCATTGAAAGCCCTTTGATGAAGCTCAGTATTAGTTCATTTGAATCGGTAAAGAATTTGTTGTTTATTCGATGCTTCTTTGAATGGTTTGGGCTGTGTTTTGATGCAGGAAGGCAAAGTTGTAGCCTACGCTTCAAGACAATTGAAGCCGCATGAAAGAAATTACCCGACGTATGATTTAGAGCTTGCAGCCATTGTGTTCGCACTGAAGATTTGGCGTCATTACTTATTTGGCGAGAAATGCTATGTTTACTCGGATCACAAAAGTCTGAAGTATCTAATGACTCGGAAAGACTGAATTTGAGACAACGCAGTGGCTAGAATTGTTGAAAGACTATGAATTGGTGATTGACTATCACCCGGAAAAGCTAATCTTTATTGCGGATCGTTAAGTCGAAATCATTATTTGCTCTTCGTGCAATGAATGCATGAGATGGCTATGTCTAGTGATGGTTCGATCATAGCCGGAATTCTGAGCAAGACCGATGTTTATTCAAGAAATTCGTGATGCACAAAAAGTTGACAAAGATTTGATTGCAAGTCGAATTCATGAGAAAAAGTCTGAATCAGATTTTCAGATTGATGCGAATGATTGTTTGAATTTTAAAAGCCGAATGTGTGTTCCAAAGAACTCGAATTAATCTGAGATGATTTTGAGTGAGGCTCATAGTGGTCGACTATCGATACATCCGGTAGCGAAGATGTATAACGATTTGAAACAGATTCTATTGGTGGCACGCATAAAACATGATATATCTGAATTTGTTTCTAAGTGCTTAATCATTAGCAAGTAAAAGTTGAGCATCAAGCGCCATCTGGACTACTTGACCAATCATGATACACGAATAGAAATGGGATAGAATTACAATGGATTTTGTATCCGGTCTCCCTATGACTCGAGTAGGAAAGATCTTGTCTGGTGATAGTTGATAGGTGACTAAATCACTCATTTTGTGCCAAGATCGTCTGGACTATTCACTTGATAAACTTCTTGAATTGTACGTATCGCGATTATGAGATTGCATGGTATACGAGTTCCATTGTTTGAGACGAGAGACAGAGATTCACATCGCGGTTTTGGAAGAAGTTGCAAGATGCTTTAGGTACTAAACTTCATTTTAGTGCGACTTTCCATCCATGATGAGACGGTCAATCCAAGCGAACTATTCGGATACTTGAGGACATGTTGAGATGTTGCGTTCTCGAGTTTGAAGGTGCGTGGGACGGTACCTACCTTTGATTGAATTTACTTATAATAATAGTTTTCAATCTAGTATCAAAATGGCACCTTATGAAGCCTTATGCAGGCGAAAGTGTCGAACACCATTGTCTTTAATTGGGCTCAATGAGAATAAGATACAGGGTTGATTTGATTAAAAAGCTGAGCAAGTAGCTATTATTAGAGACAATTTGAAAGCGCTTGGATCGTCAAAAGTCTTATCTTGATTTGAAACGTAAAGATATTGAATTCAGTTGGAGATCGAGTCTTTTAAAGGTTTCACCGTGGAAGAAAGTGCTCCGTTTTGGCGGAAGGCAAGTTGAGCCCGAGGTTCATTGGTAGTATGAAATCATTGAGCGCGTTGGGCTGTTGCTTATAGATTGAAGCTACCCTACGAATTAGAAAAGATACACGATGTATTTCATGTTTCTATGCTCAGTAGATACAGATCGGATCCGTCACATGTGATTGTCAAAATCGAGATTGAGATACAATCGATATGACGTATAAGGAAAAGCCGATCCGTATTCTAGCTCGGAAATGAAAGAGCTAAGAAACAAAAGATTTCCTTAGTGAAAGTGTTATGGAATCGACATGGAGTTGAAGAGGCAACGTGGGAACTGAAGATTCAATGAGGCAACAATATCCGACGTTGTTTAACGGTAAGATTTTCGGGGACGAAAATCCTTAAGGGGGGAGAGTTGTAACAGACCAATTTTAACCCTAATCAGAACGGTGGTTTCGGGACCACGAATCCGAGCTTGAGAAATATTTTAATATTATATTTTGTGTTTATTATATGTGATTTAATGAGTGTGAAAGTTTCGTAGAAAAATTTAGTCGTTTAAGTGCTTAATTTGATAAAAAGGACTTAATCGAGAAAAACGTAAAAGTTTCATGCTAAAGTGAAAGGTACTAATTTGATTGTGGCTTTTTAAGTGGAGGTCCTAAAAGGGAAATTAGCCCATAGTCTATAGTAAGGACGGCAATGGGCCAAGTTAATATATATATATGTTAGTTTAATTATTTTTATATAAGGTTATGATAATATTTTATAAAGAAATAATGTTAGTGTATATATTAAACAAAAGATAAAATAAAGCCATCATCACCTTCCTCCTCTCATAGCAGAATGTAAGAAAATAAAACACCATTGTAGAGCTTTGAGTTTGACAACTTAGAGAGCTTGATTAAGGTACTTCGATTTTAGTTTTTGATAATTTTACGTTTTGAGATCGTTTGCAGTATATTACCCGACCCATGCCTAAATTTTTGAAAATATTATGTATATAGAATTGACCATTAACATGCTTGGATGGTTTTGATATTTGATGATTTTAAATTGAATGTATGTTAAAGATTTACAAGTTTTGTATTGGAATTTTGGTGATTTTGAGTATATAGGCTAAATTGAAAATAATAAAATTCTTGAAGGACTAAAACATAAAATAAATGAAATGAGGAAAAAATCAACACAAAGAAGAAAACTCATCTTATTTGGGTTTGGGTTTTCGGGTTTAGTGGGCTCTAAGTCTCCGCTTGAGAATCCAAATGGTGAAAAAAGAGACTAGTGAGGGGAGAATATTATTAGCATCTTGAACCCATCCAACAATCAATGTAAGAGATCGGAGCGTTCGAACTTTGTAAGTAAATTTAGTAAATCCATGTATTTTATTGGGTTTAGTAAGAAAATCAAATGGATATTTGAGTAGAGGAGAGATAGGGGAAGAGTTTGGTGGTGATATTTTTCGGAGGAGATCATTAGAGAGATGGTGATGGTGCATGCTACGGTCCCGAGTGATGGATCTTGTCACTGGATGATTCATAGGCAATTTATCTGTCTTGTTGAAGTGGAACTTGTTGAAGGGAATTCCAAACCTTAAGACTTGTTAGAAAGTATTGAATCTTGTTAATCTCCTCTGTATTATTCACTTCCCAAATCTCTTTTAAATAGAGATTACAAAGTTCAATTGAAATTAAAAGACTTATTAAGAAAGTAATTCTACTAAGGAAAGACTTCTAAAAAATTATTTAATACTTTCCTAATAAAATAATAATAAAGATACTTCTTAATAGAATAAAAATACTAATTCCTTAAACATCATTTATTGTCGTTCCACTTTCGTGCACCTTACGACGACATAGGTTTGTCTGAAAAATGCATCTGTCACATTACCTGTAACATCCCGATTGAGGGCCTAGTCAGAATAGTGGTGCGAGACCACAAATTTGAGGTATATGTATGAGTTTTTAAGGTTTATGCCATGTTGCATGTTAGTGTGAAAGTTTCATGAAGTAATTTTATTAAATTGCAGTTGAATTTTCCAAAAGGACAAAATTACAAAAGTTGCAAATTGTGAGATTCTAGAAGCTATTTGTGTGAAATAGTTTTGAATCATCAATTAGAGGTCCTTAAATAATAATTTTCCCAAATTCTAATTTTTGGACAAAATTGGGCATGAATGGGTTAAAATTTGAAAGTTTGACAAAAATGGCATTTTGGTCATTTGTCAATTAAATGATTAAAATGGGAAAAGATGATAGAATTTCATCCATCTTCTTCTCCAAGCTACCGAAAATTGAGAGAAGCCATTGTTAGGGCTCTTCAACTTTTCAAACTTGCTAGTAAGTGTATTCTAGCTCCATTTTTGATATTCTTCGTATTTTTGAAGTCCTAGTAGCATGAGTAAGCTATTTTTAGCTATATGTTGAGCTAAGATGGATGTTGAAAAATATACCCATGTATGACATGCATGTATTTTGATGTTTTATGGAAGAGTATGAAAGCTTGATGTAGTAGAAACATCTTTTGCTAAGTGAATTCCATAAAAAAATGCATGTAGGGACTAGTTTGTGAAAGTCTTAATATTGGTCATACATGTGTGATTTAGTGAGAATTGATGATTGCTTTAGTTGAGTAAATGGTTCGGCTATACATGAAAGGCTAGAAAGTTGAATGAAAATCACTTTACGAGCCTTGGGCCAAAAGTGTAAATATGAGAAAGTTTTGGGGAAAAATGGTAATTTTGCTAAAGTATGAGACAAGAACCAATTTAGTCAATGTGTGTATTGAATAAGTTGATTTATTCATTATAGATCAAGAAAGATGAAGCCCGAATCAAAACCGAGGCAAGAGCAATGTGGTGGACTAAATTGCACATCTCTATACTTTTGAGTGCCGAGGTAAGTTTATACGTAAATAATACATTCATACTTACAATTTGTTGATGTTAGTTAGTTTATAGCATGACTGAGAATGATTGAGAATTGATGTGGTTCAAGTGGAATGGATGTAGTAGATATTGTGAATGGATGGATGAATTGTAAAATAGACAAGTGAATGTGTAGTGATAATACTTGATGGTGGGCTACGTGCGATACCACCCTAATACTTAACGACAATGAGATGGGCTATGTGCGATGCTAATGTTAAGTATATTATCTAGTGGCTAAGTGTGGAACCACTATGATTACTTTGTTGGTAAGCTAAGTGCGATACTACCCTATAATTTGATTGTGGTGGGCTAAGTGCGAAACCACCGAGAATTTAGCGGTGTGGATGTATTATTAAGTAAATTAGCTATGTGGATGTACTATTGAGAAATAACGATGTGATGTTACAAGTAAATGTGATATTGAATGCAGGGGTGCATGTCAATAATTATGAGTATGCGACTTATGATGTGTTAGAAATATGGTAAGGGATAGAAAGAATAAGCATAGTTGTGATGTGAATTTATTTGATAGTACAATGCTAATTGTTGTTTAGCTTATACTAGAATGCTTAAATTTTTTATGTGTAAACTTACTAAGCTCAAAGCTTACTCCCTTTCTTTTCCTTGTCTTATAGAGAAAAAGGGTTGATTTGAAATACGTGGATCAAACAAAAGATCGTCCACACTACCAACACACTCGGTACATTAGACTCAGTGTTTTGTATATGGCATGTATAAGGGCTAGACAAGTTAGTGAATTTTGTTGTAATGGATAAGATGTGTTGGCCTTTAGATGGATAATCTATTTTGTATAATGCCATGGTTATTGGCTATCTTATTATATGAAAAGATGTAGATAACCATGTGAGATTATGTTTTAATATGAATTATTTATGGATGAGTTGAATGAGTATATGTTGTATGAACTTGAGGGGTGAGAAGAGCTTAGCACATAGGTTTGTTCTTGTTCATGTGGATAGACACACGGGCATGTATCTAGGCCATGTGTGACACACGGCCAGACCACGGGCGTGTGCCTTGGCCGTGTCTCTTTGACAGTTTCAAGTAGTATAGGCCACGGGCTAGCCACACGGGCGTGTGTCTAGACTCTAGACCATGTAAGGTAGTCAGTGTTCACCACGGGTGGTGAGCACGGGCGTGTGTCCTAGCCATGGGGGATTGGCAGTATACTTGGGTTTTCATGCACGGGTTGAGGGCATTGGTGTGGGTGACCTCCACGGGCGTGTCTTACTTTACATGGGCATGTAGTCCCTGTTTAGGTGGAGAAATTTTAAAATCGTAGAAGTTTTCGATAAGGCCTTAAGAGCCTTCGTGAGTTTGAGTGAGGCCTTGTAAGTAGATAATGAGGTTGTTGAGGTGACTTAAGAGAGTAGTCACGATGAGCCTAAGTGGCGACCATATGGTTTTAATATAGTAACGCCTCCGGCCCGGTTCTGGCAGAAATTATGGGTAAGGGGTGTTACATTACCCCTTCTGTGGAAAAAGACCTTGTCCTCAAGCTCGATAGTCAGATAGGAGTTTCAAAATTCTTGCGCATTCTCCCAAGTGGTGCTGGTGTAACAGCCCGATTTTGGGGCTAGTCGGAACAGTGGTTTCGGGACCACTAATCCGAAGTTGAAGAAAATTATTTTGATATTATTTTATGTGTTATGGCATAATTATATGGATGTATGAATGTAACTGTAACACCCCAAACCCGACCTAGAAGTTAGGCCCGAATCTAGTGTGTCACATTGAAGAAAACGTATAAAGGATTTGTGATTCATACTAAAATAAGTTTTGTTAAAATCAAGAAAAACAAGTTTGATTTGAGACATTTGATAAAATACTACTGACCTCGAAGATTGATTGATAAATCGATAAATTTGAACTAATGCTCTTATAAAACCGTCTTTGCGATTGTTAAAAACTTGTTTGAGAATTACAGCCTCTTTGTTAAAACCCAAAACACTTTAGCAATTGTTATCTACTTGAAAACGTAATTATCTTTAAAAACCTTTTTGGTTGCGAAAACATATTTGAAATAAACGATTTACGAAAATATGACGTTTGGAAATAGAGTTGCAGAAACATTTTAAAAACATTACGGAAACGTAGATAAAATACAAGTATTTTTGAGAGGTTAATTAATGAGTCAAAAATCGAGGTAGTGAACTTTAACCGTGACTTTTGAAAATGTCGTCGATAATTTGAAAGAGAATTTCTGAGTTAAATCATTTGTAAAAGTTTGTTATGAAAATCATTTGTTAATCTATTTTTTAAAACCTTTACTTAAGATTTTTAGAAAAAATTCCCGTTTAAAAACAATTCAAGCATAATACTAAGTACGACAAAAACATAAGCAAAATAAAATATTCCAGAGGCCTTATTACAACACAAAATAAACCCAAAATAGTAAGAATAATAAAGTGAACGAAATCAGGAAACTAAAGTTCAATAAAAACCATTTCTAAAGGATGGCCTTCACCGAGTCATCCATGGCCCAAGTCTACGTCACTGAGCATTACCTACAAGGGTTAAGAGAAAAGGGGGTGAGTTACAAGAACTCAGTGTGAAATCCCCTTACCGTTGTTCACTGGGCCAAAATCTCATTAAGCAATTATTTGGGCCTAAGCCCACATACAATAATAATAATGTAATGAATATAACATGAATATGAAATGCAATTCCCAAACCAAGCCTAGTATTCCATCCGCTACACACCACCCGTACCAACCAACACACCTGTGGGGAGCTTTAGTTACCTACCCCGCCAACACACCAAACGTAGACATTAAACCATTTATAACATATTATTTGTGGACAAGCCACCAGAATAACAGAATTTATGTGGCATAGCCACCAGATAGATTGTGACAGAGTCACCAAATATGTGGCAGAGCAACCAAAATTATGTTGCAAAGCTACCAAAACTTCTCTTCATCATTATCCCATCCCATGCAATTCATGTATATGCATCATACATATCAAATCATGATATTTACAAATATAATAACAATAATTAAACATTCAGAAATTTATGACAAGCAAATTGGCCCAATAACACTTTGCAAAATTGGGCCATTAGAGCAATATATCAAATCGACCCATTTTATCACATATCCATTCGGCCTATTTAATCACATATCCATTCGGATTATTTAGTCACATATCAATTGCCACATGGAAGTGTTTTTCAAAACCATCCTATTTACGGAATAGAAATTTAAAATTCAAAACACTATTTCAAGAATGGCCTCCACCGAGCCATCCATGGCCCAAGTCCACCTCACGGAGCATTACCTGCTGTGGTTAAGAGAAAGGGGGTGAGTTACAAGAACTCAATGTATAATCCCTTACCATCATCCACCGGGTCGTAACACATAGCAATATTTTGGGCCTAAGCCCAATTACAATTATAACATGTATATAATATGCATGTGATATGCAATTCCCAAACCAAGCCTAATTTCTATCCGCTACACACCCTGCACTCAACCATCACACCTGGGGATCAAGTCAACCCACCCCGCCAACACACCACCGAGGCATTAAGCCATTTTATATTTGTGGCAAAGCCACCGAACTAGAGGCAATAAGCCATTTGATTATTTGTGGCAGAGCCACCGAACTAGAGTCAATAAGCCATATTTGTGGTAGAGCCACCGAACTAGAGGCAATAAGCCATTTGATTATTTGTGGCAGAGCCACCGAACTAGAGGTAATAAGCCATTTGATTATTTGTGGCGAGCCACCGAACTAGAGCCAATAAGTTTATTTGATTATTTGTGGCGAGCCACCTAACTAGATTTTGGCAATGTGCCTTTCTTCTCTTCATCATTTTCCCAACCCATGCAAACATGTATGCATAACAATTTATATCCATATGATAATTTTAGCAAAAGGCCCAATTTACAAGAGAATCAATATTTCAAGTTTTTAATTAAGGCCCATAACACAAAATAACATTTAGCCCATTTAGCACTTTAGCAACTTAGGCCCAATTAACGATCTAGCATATTTTCGGCCCGTTTAACGATCTAGCAGAGATTTCGGCCCATTTATTGATCTAGCAGAGATTTCGGCCCATTTAACTATTTATCAGGGTTTTCGGCCCATTTAACAATCTAGCAAAATTTTGGCCCATTTAACGATCTAGCAAAATTTGGCCCATTAATCGATCTAGAAAATTTGGCCCATTTAACGATCTAGCAAAATTTGGCCCATTAATCGATCTAGAAAATTTGGCCCATTATTCACATGAGGCCCATATAGCAACATATTTCAATTTGACCCATAAAGGGTATTTTCGTAATTTAGTCCATAGGGACATTTTCATAATTCGCCCATTAGGGCATTTTCGTAACTTGACCCGTAAGGGCATTTTCATAATTCGCAATCGTATCCACAAAGGGTAATTCAAGAATTTACCCTCTAAGGGTATAATGGTAATTTCGCAACCTAAGCTTATTTACTAATTTGGGGCATAAAACTAAACTGTCCAACTGCATCACACTGACTAAATTGGCCATAACTTGAGTTAGAAAACTCAAATCTAAATCCGTAAATTTTACTTGAAACTAGACTCATATATCTTTCTACTATAAGTTTTCCAGAATTTTTACCTTAACCATTTAGTACAGTTTATTCCTTAAAATTTCCTTGTTTCACTGTCCAATGATTCTGACCTCTCTTACCTTAATCTCAAATATCTTACTGTACGATTTTCATCTACTGCTGCCACTTATTTCTTTTGAAAATAGATTCACTAAGGAATCCATAAATATCAATTGTAACTCTTAATTCACTTTGTACAATTTTATAGGATTTTTCCAAAATAGAACAAAATACCCCGAAGTCATTCAAAACCAGTCTCACTAAAATTAACATATCTCGTAATCTAATATTCCTTTTCCTTCTCCATTTCTTCCATATTAAAATTAACACAGTAAGATTTAATCTGATATCTTATTCACTTTGTAATTCCTTTTATCCAATTTTTCATGATTTTTCAAAATACAAGACACTGCTTCGATCAAACTATTTTATTACAAAATACGATTACCACTACGAATATACGCACTCTCGAGTGATCACGAATGCCGGTTATCGGTTTTATTCGTATTTCTACCGAATCACAGAATATTTCATGTAAACTTTCAAAGAGATGTGAGACTTACTCACCATTTCAAACATATATTCGAAGGGTACGGATTACACACCTTATTCGAATCCAGTAATACCTAAATTCTCCATGGCACCTAAAGATACAATCGATCAACAATTAATCCCAAAACTGAATTTACCACTTCAACCAATTATTTTGATTGATTAACAATCTATCACTTACCAACAATCCGAGTCTCTTATTACGAGGATAGGTGTTCGATTGGCCTCCGATAAAGTACTTGAGTCCTTAAAAGTGATTAACACAAAACAATGTTAGCCACACCTTATTTGGCTTGAGGAGGAATCACCACAATACACCCCTTCACCTATATACGGCTTGGAAGAAAAGAAAATGAAATGAAAAGAGGAAAATACGATTACTTACCGATTTGATTAAGAAGAGATTGATGGAAGAAGAGTGCCTTGTAATTTGGAAATCAAAAGGGAATAAACAATAGATGAAAATCTTGATCAAACAAAAGAGCAAGAAAATGCACAATTGTGCTAGGGAATTCGCCAAAGTAAAAAGAAAGAAGAAACTATGGTCACCAAGGCTTGTAATTTCACACAAAGCAAAGGAAAAGAAAAGAATTTGAGAGGAAAAACAATGCACTATTGTGCTACTATGATTTGGCAAGGAGGGTTGCAAAATTGAGAGAAATGGCACAAAGTTGTCAAAAGGATTTTGGCCAAAACAAAGCTAAGACTTTACCCAATGCCAAATAAAATTTCAGCCACCTAATTACTCCAAAAACCATCCACATGCATCCCCTTAGGATAAGATTTGGCCACTCATACTTTCCAAAACACCTCCCGATATTAGCCTCTTGTCCCCATTTCTTTCCTATTCCTCTTGATTCCTTTCCCAAACTTTAACCTTGCCATATTCTTTTAGCCACCTTACCAAAATAATAAAGTCCACACTTACCAAAAATACTTCTTGGCCGACACATAAGGAAGGAAAGCAAAATAATAGTCAAATTTGCAAACAATGGGATTTGAACCTCTTCCTCAAGGTACATCACTTAATGCCATAGCCTCTTTACCATAAGCTCCTTTATGCTAACAAATTACTCATCTAATTCCATAAGCCTTGAAGCCACTTACTATCTCTCCTTAATAGGCTAAATCACAAAATTTTACTAAGGCCCAACTCAACCCTAACTTCATAGAAGCCTCGTAACCTTCCAAATTCATTTAACTAATAAGTCCAATTTGCAATATTGTCATTCTCTTGTTCTCAAAATTTTAAACATTCCTACGCCATTGGGCCCAATCCTACTAGGCCCAATTTTAGGATGTTACAAATTCGGCCCATTTAGTCACATATCAATTCTGCCCATTTAGTCACATATCAATTTGGCTCATTTAGTCACATATCAAATTGGCTCATATAGCAAAATATCAGATCGGCCCATATAGCAAAATATCATATTGGCCCATTAA
The DNA here is from genome assembly GCA_025506655.1 of Gossypium rotundifolium. Classification (NCBI taxonomy): domain Eukaryota; kingdom Viridiplantae; phylum Streptophyta; class Magnoliopsida; order Malvales; family Malvaceae; genus Gossypium; species Gossypium rotundifolium. Next base: position 54,621,311 of record CP106726.1, on the reverse strand, counting down.
ACAATATGTCCAATCAGCCCATAAGACAATATGTCAATTCAGTCCATTAAGCAATATCGTATTTCGGCCCTTTAGGGGTATTTCGGTAATTCAGTAATCTTACCCACTAAGGGTATTTCGATAATTCGGCCCATAAGGGCATTTTCGTAAATTGGTAATATTACCCACTAAGGGTAATTTGGTAATTTCGCAATCTAGACTTAACTACTAATTTGGGCATAAAAATTTAAACTATCCATCTGCATCGTACTGACTAAATTGACTATAGGAAACTCGAAATATAAATTCATAAATTTTCATTGAAACTAGACTCATATATCTTCTTACTACAATTTTTCTAGAATTTTTGGATTAACCATTTAGTACAGTTTATTCCTTAAAGTTTCCCTTATTTCACTGTCCAATGATTCTGACCTCTCCTTCCTTAATTTCAAATATCTCATTGTACGGTTTTCATATACTGCTTCGACTTGTTTCTATTGAAAACAGGCTTACTAAGGAATCCATCCATATAAATTATATCCCATAATTCATTTTTTACAATTTTATATGATTTTTCCAAGACAGATCAGGGAACTACGAAATCATTCAGAACCAGTCTCACTAAAATTAACATATCTCATTCACTTTCTAATTCCCTTTCTCCTATTTTTCGTGATTTTTCAAAAACACATCACTGTTTCTAACCGAAACTATTTTATTACAAAATATAATTACCACTACGATCATACGCACGCCCGAGTGATTACGGATGTCAATTTTTGGTTTTCTTCGCTATTTCGACCGATTCACAGAATATTTCATACAAACTTTCAGAGAAGTGTGAGATTACACACCATTTTAAATATGTATACGGAAGGTATGGGATTACAAACCTTATTATGGGATTCATAACACGATACTCTTCGTGGCACCTAAAAGTACAATCGGTCAACAATTAGTCCAAACCCAATTTACCACTTCAACCAAATATTTTGATTGATTAACAATCTATATCACTTACCAACAATCCGAGTCTCTTATTATGAGGGATAGATCGAGCGATTTAGTCCTTAAAAATATAATCGATTAGTCACAACCACTATCTCATTAAGCAAAATAATCGGTCAACGAAAAGATCCAAAAAGAACCATGATGAATCCCTTACCTTAACGATATTAGTTTCGATTTCTAACGATTGTACAATGGCTACCGATGAGTCAAAGTTTGGCCTTCCACTATAACTCGATTGATCAAACGAGTGAGCGTCAACACAAATGAGTAGAAATGATTAAAAGAAAGGAGAAGATGTATCAAGGTGTTTGGAGTGTTTCGGTCAACACCAAAAGAGATATGAACCAAAGAGAAATGTGAGTATTTCGACAACAAGAAGAATGGTGAAAGATGGATTAAGGTTTCGACACCCAAGGAAGAAGTGAAGAAAATATTCTCACTAATGGCTTCTAAATTCGGTATAAAGAAAAAGAAGGAGTTTGGAGAAAAACACAAAAATAGTGCAAAAGTGATTTTTACCTAACAACACCAAAATTCCACCAAATGACCAAGCAAAATTCAGCTACCTCCTTTTCCCCCAAAACCGTCCACATACATGACCATAATGGTCAAAAGTTGCCCAACCATACCTTCCATAACACTTCCCTTGAAAAAGGCCACATGTTCCCCTTACTTGCCCTTTTCTTTTGATTCCCTTCTATCCATTCTTCCTTACCATATTTCCTTAGCCACCTTGCCTTATTAAAAATTCCACCTTGCCTTATTTTCTTCCTCAATATCCTCTCTATCACCTCAATCTCCTCTCCATCTCCATGATTTCCTTCATGAATCGCTCCACTTGTCCCCTTATCATCTCTTCTCCTTTTTGGCAAAAATAAAACTCCCTTGCTTTCCATGAGATTCAAACCCTAGTTCTCCCATCAGCCAGTTCACACCACTTTCCACTAAGCCACAAGCTCCTCTTGTATCTCCAAAATGCACCCATTTATTCCTAAGTCCTACTTCCATCAGCCATATCCACTAAAAGTCCAAAAATGAAAATTCTTCCTATGGCCTAACTTGAACCCGAGACTTTATAGAAACCTCGTAACCTTCCAAATTCACTTAACTAATAAGTCTAATTTGTAACAATGCCATTCTCTTATTCTCAATTATTATAAACAGTCCTACACCCAAGGCCCATTGGGCCCAACTACTAGGCCCAATTTTGGGATGTTACAGTGATCGATTTAAACCCTAGTCAGAATAGTGGTTTTGAGACCACAAATCTGAGTCAGAATAATATTTTAATATTATTTTCTGTGCCTATAATATGTGATTAAGCATGTGTAAAATTTCTGTGAATTAAATTGTCTGTTTGTATGCCTAATTTGAGCAAATGACTAAATCACAGAAAATGCAAAAGTGGCCTTCTAATTTAATGAGTGCCGAATTGTTAATGTCTTTATCATGTAAGGTCCTTAAAAGGGAAATATACCATTAAATATTGGATGAACGGTTAAAGGCCATTGATATGTAGTTGAAAATGTTTTAATGATGGGTAAAATAGTAAATAAGCATTAATATGTTTATTAAATAAAACAAACATATGAAAGATGATGGTTATCATCTTTTAGTGCTGAAAAATAAAGAAAAGAAAAGAAGGAAGAACCCTAAAGTTTCGGTTAGCTTTTTGGTTTGATTCAAGGTATGTTTTGCTTCGGTTTTCGATAATTTCTACGTTTTCGTAATCGTTGCTTTGTATACTTCAAAACCCATGCTTCAATTTTGAGAATTGATGATGATTTTGAAATGTGTCTTTGATGAACACATGAGATTTGAAATATTTGATGATGAAATATGGAATATATGTGTTTGATTAGCATATTTTGTATTTGAGTTTTTGATGAATTTGAGTATTTTGGACTTAATTGAGAAAATAGTAATTTGAAGGACTAAATTGTGAAATAAATGAGATGTATGAACTTGTATGAGCTACATGAGAATTTGACTAGGCATGGGTATCTTGAAATTATGTGTATTTTGTGATTTTGTGAAATAGGGACTAAATTGTCTAAATGTGAAAATGTGAGGACTAATTTGCAAATTGCCCTAAATGTGTATTCTTGGATTGAATTGAATGAGTTGATGAATAAATGGATTAAATTTGAATATGTATAGATCAAGAATCAAAGAAAACGGACTTAGATCGGGGGAAATCAAAAATGATTGAATAACCGAATCCGATCAAATATCCGAATCCAAGGTAAGTCGATACACAAATAAATGTATTTGATTCGAGCTATTTATGCATTTATGAAATTTAAATGGCTATGAATAATGTTCTAGATGGAATGTATGTGAAATTCGAGGATATATTGACAAGTTATAAATGCTTGAGAAGTCCCGTACGAACCTAGGAATAAATAGGATAACGTATGTTATGACATAGGTATCTGTTATGTGATATCATGTAAGACCACACCGGGATGTTGGCATTGATATGATAATTATGTGTAAGACCATGTCTGGGACATTGGCATCGTATTGATTCATGTAAGACCTTGTTTGGGACAGTGGCATCGATATCTGATTACATGTAAGACCACGTCTGGGACGCTGGCATTGTACGACTATTTTGAGTACTCTGAGTATCCTATTAGATTTCAAATGGTTCAACGGGCAAGTTTGAGAAATGAAAGACTCTGTGAGTTGTACATCCATTTCAGGTACGTTGATATGCATGCTTTGTATAAGCATGAAAGGTGAGTAACTATGTGCATTGATACAAAGGAATATTTGAGATATGTTTATGATTGAAATATGAGCAAATGAAATGCTTGAGATATGATGAATTGGTAAGCAATGGCAAACCAAATGAGCCAAAGAGATTATATATGTGTTTGAAATGAAGATATGATAAAGAATGCAAATAGCTATGCTATGAATGATTATATGTTAAGTTTATTTGTATATGGCTTACTAAGCTTTTGGAAAGCTTACTCTGTGTGTATGTTTACTCTATTTTATAGGTCGTCAAAGCTACGAAAGGCTCGAGAACCGTCGAGGATCGTCATCACACTACCTAAACTCAATTTTGGTACTTTTGGAAAGTGTAAATAGCTAAATGTGGAATGTATAGGCTAGTTATTTTGGAACATGTTTGAGATGTGTAAATAGCCATGAGATGTGGCTAGATAAATGTTGGTATTATGCATGGGTGACTTTGGTATATGATGTTTGATTTTGGTATGGATTCATGGTTTTGATATGGTCATATGAATGGTAAGTATAATGATACAATATGAGTATATATGTTTGAACAATGAGATGGTTCTATGAATATGGAAAATTGAGGATGAAACATGATTAGTTTTATATGTGATTTAGTTGTGCATTTTTGGCATATAAGTTGGCATGATTAGAGATGAGATTGATTGGGATGATATGTTGATCTTATTATATGATTTTGGTTGCCAATTGTGTATGGAATATTGCTTGCTTGAGCTTGTAGGTATGACCCTTGTGTGGGTGGCAATTTGGCCTTGAAAGTGGCCTATAATTGCCAACACGGTTGAGCATACGGGTGTGTGGCTCGACCGTGTCCCTCATGGTTGAAATTCAAAACAAGTTAGGATCGACCACGGGCTGGACACACGGGCGTGTGACTGGCCGTGTGGTGCAAGTCAGGATCGACCATGGGCGTGTCCACGGTCGTGTGGACAAGTCAGTATGTATGTCCTGTTTTGGCACGGCTTAGACATACGGGCATGTCTGAGGCCATGGGAGGCACATGGCCTGCCCACACGGGCGTGTGACCTCTGTAACTTAGAAAAGTTTTAAATTTTTTGAGAATTTCCATATGTGTTCGATTTAGTCCCGACCTTATTCTAAAGCATGCTTAAGGTCTCTTAGACCTATTAAAGGACACTTTGTTTGCATGAGATGAATTGTAACAGTCCGGTTTATACCTTAGTCAGAACAGTGGTTTTGAGACCACAAACCCGAGTTCGTATAATATTTTAATATTATTTTCCATGTCTTTGATATGTGATTAAGCATGTGCTAAATTTTCGTAAGTTAATTTGTCCATCTGTGTGTTTAATTTAACAAAAGGATTGAATTGCATTAAATGTGAAAGTTGTATGCTATTTGTTAAGGTGCCTATGTGTTGTGGTTTATTAAAGTGAATGCCTTATGTTGTTATTAAACCAATAGTTAGTTGGTGGATTGATAAAGGTCATAAATGCCCTTAATGGATATAAATTTCTTATGTTTAATGAAAGGTTAATATAGTAATTAGGTTAATATTATATTATAATAAAACAACCATTAAAAATATGATGATTATCATCTTATATTGTCAAAAATCAAAGAAAGAAAAGAAAGAAAATTGAGCTAGGGCATTCATCCATTTGAGGGCTTAATTCAAGATCAAGAACCGAGGAAAACGAACTTAGAACGTGGGAAAGCGAAAGTAACAGAGTAGCCATTTTCATTCAGTTAAACCGAATCTGAGGTAAGTCACTATGCAAATAAATGTACTTGTATGAAATTGTGGTTGCTCATATGACTAATGTTGATAATGAATGCTTATTAGAGGTTATGCATATGAATTCCGAGATAAGTTTGATATAGTGACAATGTCCGAGAAGTCCCGTACGAACCTAGGAATAGATAGGATTAGCTATGTCATGACATAGGTATCTGTTCTGTTTTATCATGTAAGACCACGTCAGGGATGTTGACGTTGATTTGAGATTTCATGTAAGACCACATCTGGGACGGTGCCATCGATATGAGCTTTACGAGTAAGACCACGTCTGGGACGTTGGCATCGATATGAGCTTTACGTGTAAGACCATGTCTGGGACATCGGCATCGTATTGATTCGTATAAGACCTTATCTGGGACAGTGGCATTGATATCCAAGTGTGTGTAAGACCTCGTCTGGGACGTTGGCATTGTACGACTATTCGATCTTTCTGAGCATCCTACTAGATTCCTAAAGGTTCAACGGGCAAGTCTGTGATACGAATTATAAATCCAAGCTATGATCAAATAAGTGAATGAATGTTCGTTTCAGGTACGTTGAATGTACATTAAGTGTGTATAAAAGGTAAGTACCTATATGACTTTGATTTGAAGAAAAGTATGATTGAATATGAGAAGGTGAATGAGATGCAAGAATGATTATGAAAGAGCTATGTATACATATTATTATTGAATTGTGAATATGGAAAATGTGGTCACAAGTATATGAACCAAAGCACATTTGTGATAGTATGCTAAGTGTTTGGGATGTGCCAATATATCTACTTGCATAATATGCATTCTATGCTAAGTTTGTTTGTATATTAACTTACTAAGCTTTTGGAAAGCTTACTCGTGTGTCTGTTTTCTCTATTTTATAGGTCGTCAAAGCTACTAAAGGCTTGGGACCGTCAATGATCGTCATCACACTACTAAACTCTTTTTGGTACTCTTTGAAAAATGTATATAGCTAGATATGACATGTATAGGCTAGATATGTGCATATGTTTATGAAGTGAACTTAGCCATGGTTTTGGCTAGTTTTGAGTTGATAAAATGCTTGAATGAATGAGTTATATGATGCATATTTTTGGTATGGTTTGGAGCACAAGAAATGGTTAAGTTTTTGAGTAAGTTTTGGATGAATTATGTTTGTGATGAGATGAGTTTTAGTCTTGAATTGTAATGGTTGGAATTAGTATTGAATGCATGGTTTGGATGGTTATTTTGGTATAATTTTGGTTGTCATTTATGCATGAAATGGAATGGTAAATGTTGCTTGTAGGTATGACCCAAGTGGGTGGCATTTTGGTCTTGCAAATGACCTATAATGTCACACGGCCATGGCACACAGGCGTGCCTAGTGACCGTGGGGTAAAGTTAGTAGCTAGCTTAAGAGTACACGGCTATGGTACACGGGCGTGCCTAGAAGCCATGTGAGAAAGTCAGTATATGCCCTATTAGTACATGGCCTTAGCACACGGGGGTGCTTGGTAGCCATGTTGTTTTGGCAGGATCGACCTCGGCCAGGGCACAGGAGTGCTTGGTGGTCGTGGTGCTAAGTCAGTTTCGTCCACGGGGAGGACACATAGGTGTGTCAAGTAGCCGTGGGTGGAACACGACCCACTCCCATGGGCGTGTATTCCCTGTATTTGAGAAACATTTTTAAGTTTTGAGAACTTCTGTATATGTTTCATTTTAGTCTTGACTCGGGTTATAAGCATGTTTAAGGTCTCGTTGACCTATTTAAGGGACAGTATGTGTGTACGATTGATGAATGAAATGTATGAAATGTTAGGAAAGTTTTGATCTGTTCGGTAACACCTTTAACCCTAATCCAACGACGGTTATGGGTTAGGGGTGTTACATGAATTGTAATATGAGATGTCTATAAAAGATTCTGGTTATTCCGTAATGCCTTTTTACCCTATTTCGACGACGGATACAGGTTAGGGGTGTTACAATGAAAATTTTGGTGCATTAATTTTAGCAATTGTATAATTAAATGTGAAAAAGGACTAAATTGCATAAAATGTGAAAGTTATATTATACAAGGTAGAGGTGTCTAATAGCCTTAGAATATTAAATTGGAGGTCCTTAAAGTGCAATTAGGCCATTAAGTGGGTGTGGCTGGCCATAGGGAGCAAGGGAGACAAGAGCATTAATTTTGGTAAAACATTTGGTGAAATTATGTAATTAAAAATGAAAAAATAAGATAAATAAAAGAGATATAATCTTTCACTATTCATACTTCTTCTCCACCGAAAATTGAAGAGGAAATAGGGGAATTTGGAGTTCAAATTTTCATCCAAGCAAATGTCTTGCAAGTAAGTGATTTTTGAGGTCTTTCTTGATAATTTTTGTACTTTTGAAACCCCAAAAGCTTAAGCTAGCTAATAAGGGGGCTGTTTTGCTAAATGTTTGAAAGTTTAGGGACTTTCCATGAGAGTGTTTATGTTGTTTGCTGAGTTTTTATGGAAGAGAATGAATGTTAGTGGGTTAAGGAACAACTTTTGTGAAAGGTGTTACCATGAAAACACCTAAATAGGACTTAATTGTAAATGTTGTAATTGAGTAATAAATGCATGAAATAATTGGTTTTATGAGTTTTTATAAGAGAAATAAATGTTCATCTAGGCTTGTTTAATGAGAAAATGTGATGAAAAACAATTTACGAGCCTAGGGGAAAAATCGTAATTTTGCCAAAGTATAAGGGCAAAATGGTCATTTTTGCCTAAGTAAAACTTTTGATGTATCATGAATTATAAAGTGATTGAATGAGTGAATTTTATTATTATAGATCAAGAAGAGCGCGGAAACTATCTTGACCGAGAAAAAGGCAAGGTTATGGACTAAACCGTCGACTAGTACATTTTGCGTCGATGTAAGTTTATGTGTAAACGATACATCTTTAATACATATGTTGTTACTTATTGGTGCAATATATGAAAGAGATCAATTATGATTGTGATTGATTGGAATTGATAGATAGTGAGTAATTCTCGTATGAACCTTGAAATAAATATGTAAGTGCGAAAAATATCTATAATAACTATTTGGTGGGCTATGTACGACACCACCGTAAATATTCTTTTTGGTGGGCTATGTGTGATACCACTTTACTATTTATTCATGATGGGCTGTGTGAGATACCATCATTTATATTGTTATTTGGTGGGCTATGTGCGAAACTACCTTAATTATTCTTGTTGGTGGGCTATGTGCGATACCACCCTATTATTAACTATTGGTTGGCTGTGTGCGAAACCACCTGGTACTTAGTATCATTCCGAGGGGTTCATCGAGAAATTTTCTAAGTAAATATGTCATGTGGTTTATGGTGATAAGTGAGGGGATGTGTGCAAGTAAATGTGAGCATTTTATTTGTGGTATGGATGGAATGTGGTAAGAGATGAGATGAGTAAGCATTATCATGGAAATGTGATTTGTTCTTGCTTATTATGTAATGTTGTTAGTTGATTGGCATATGTTACGATGTTTATAGTTTACATGTAAACTTACTAAGCTTAAAGCTTACTCCCTTCCTCTTCCCTTGTTTTATAGTGTCAAAGAGCCAGCTTGGGATGCAAAGATAATTTGAAGATTGCCCACACTATCAGCTCATCTCGGTATATTTAGACTTAGCATTTTGAGTATGGCATGTATTGGGGCTAGACTTAGTGAAATGTCTTGTTGTTTTGGCCAAGTGTGTTGGCTCTTTTAAAGATGAACTTTTTGTAAAGCCATAGTTGGTGGCTCATTATTTTTAATATATGAAAAGATGAGGTTATTCATGAATGTGTATGATGCATGATTGGATTGTTTGATTAATGGTTGAATGTGATTTATGTTGTAGGAGTTTGGGTGATAAAAGAACTTGGAAAATATCCTTGTTCTTGTCACACGAGTAGGCACACGGGTGTGTGTCTAGGCTGTGTGCGACACACGATCAGTCCCATGGGCGTGTGGCTTGACCGTGTGTCCCTTGCATGTTAGTGTTGCAAGTCAGTGTCGACCACGGGCTAGACACACAAGCGTGTGCCTAGGTCGTGTGCCCTTTATATGGTTGCTGACATCATAAACAGAATACCCAGGTTTTCATACACGGGTGAGGACACGGGCATGTCTAGGCCGTGTGAAGGACACGGGCCAAAGGCACGGGCATGTGTCTGGCCGTGTGAAAACCCATGTAGGTTCAAAATGAAAGATAAATTCCACACGGCTAGGGACATGGGCATGTGCAACCACACGGCCTGCCCATACGGGTGTGTCCCATTTCACAAGGGCGTGTGACCCGTTTAGGCAAAAATTTTCTAAGTATACAAAAGTCCTCGATTTGATTTCGAGACCCTCCGATTTCATTTTTAAGGCCTCATAGGCCTATAATAAGGATGTTATGAATGTGAATGAGAAGTTTTAAGTTGGAATGAAATTTGATAACCCAAAGTTGTACGTTCAAGTCAGATACGTTCGGCAATGCCTCGTACCCGGTTCGGCATTGAATACGGGTAAAGGGTGTTACATTTAGTGATATCAAAGCTATGGTTTAGTCTATTCTAGGACTATCGTAGCGTGTTTAAAGTCTAACTATACATGCCATAAATGTTTATTGATAGTGTGGTGACTTCTGACAATTATAAACTTTGTTTTATATAGTAAATGGATCCCGACCAAGAGGCTGTTGATGGCGCTGCTAGTAACGTGCTGGCTCCCCCGCAAGGGACTGCGCCTGTAGAGAGTAGACCCAAAACTATGAGTCAAGGAGAATAGGCTTGGGAAGCCTTTCTCCAAATGATGAGTAATTGGTATACAGAGTATGTGCGAGCGAACCCTAATGCTCAACCTCCTCCATGCCCTCCTATACCTCAGCCAGTTTGTAAAACCCTTAACCCATAACTATCACCGATTTATGGTTAAGGGGCATTACCAAATAGTCAAAAACTTCTACAGATATTTCATAATAATATTCAACAAATTAAATCAAAATGTCCCTTAAATAGGTCAACAAGACCTTAAACATACTTTCGAATAGGGACGGGACTGAACCAAACACATACGAAAAGCTCTTAAAAATTTAAATTTTTTTATAAGTTACAAAGGTCACACGCCCGTGTGGGCAGACACGCCCATGTGTCCAAGCCGTGTCAAAACAGGGCATACATATTAACTCGACCACATGACCTGGGACACGCTCGTGTGCTCCACCCGTGGTCGAGCCTGACTTGCACGACATGGCCAGTCACACGCTTGTGTGTCTAGCCCGTGGTTGAGCCTGACTTGTTTTGAATTGCAACCTCAAAGGACACGGTTGAGCCACACGCCTGTGTGCTCAACCGTGTGGGCAAATATAGGCCATTTACAAGGCCAAAATGCCACCCACACTTGGGTCATCCCTATGAGCACATACAAGCCTAATTCCACACACAATTGGCAACCAAAAACATACTAAATGGACATCATATCATCCCATTCAATTTCATTTCCCATACATATCATCTTATATGCCAAATTGCACAACTAAATCATCAGTATAACCAAACATGAATCATCCACAATTTTACCAGTTCATATAACCATTCCATATATCAAACATATATACTCATTTTGCATCAATATGCTTCCCATAATCTTGACCTCTTCATAAACATAAGATCATACCAAAACCAAACATCATATAACATAACTCATAATTCACTTACACATCCATTAAACTAGCCATATCACATGGCCATTTCATATCTCAAACATATTCCAAAACAACTAGCCTATACATGCCATATTTAACTATATTCACATTCAAAAGTACCAAAATAGAGTTTGATAGTGTGGTGAAGGTCCTCGACGATTCCTGAGCCTTTCTTAGCTTTGACGATTTGATAAACAGAGAAAACATACACAAAGTAAGCTTTCCAAAAGCTTAGTAAGCTATATACAAATAAATTTAGCATATAATCATTCAAAACACATATTCAATATGAATTTACTAATAGCTCAATTGCATAACCATAGTTTTTCTTGGCTCATTTACTAGCCATTACTTCCCACATATCATAGCTCATAATATCACTTTACTTATAGCTCATTCAAGCATGAATCATATATTATCTCATCAAATCAATTCACATATCTTATCTAGGTAAGTTCATATACATACTTACCTTTCATATACTTGTTTAGTATATAGTTCAAACATACCTGATTTGTTTATACATATCACGTAGACTTTCATTTCTTGGATTTGCCTGTTGAACCATTCAAAATTTAATAGGATACTCAGAGTGCTCGGAATAGTTGTACAATGCCAACGTCCCAGACGAGGTCTTACATGTACTCAAATATCGATGCCACTATCCCAGACAGGGTCTTACACGAATCAAATACGATGCCAATGTCCCAAGCATGGTCTTACACGTAAATCTCATATCGATGCTAACGTCCCAGACATGGTCTTACATGAAATCTTGAACCAATCCAACGTCTCGGACGTGGTCTTACATGACATCTCATTCCGGAACATATGTCATGACATACGTAACCCTATCTATTCCTAGATTCATACGGGACTTCTCAGACATTTACAACTTATCGACATATTTTGAATTTTCATATACATTCCATCTCGAGCATTAATCACACAATCTCAATCTAATAGATACATAAATAACTCAATTCAAATATGTTTATTTGTATATTGACTTACCTAGGATTGAATATCGGAAACGGACTCAACTACTCAATTATGATTTCCCTCGATCTAAGTCCGTTTTCATTGGTTCTTAATCTATACATATTCAGATTGAACCCATTTATTCATCAATTCATTCAATTTAATCCAATAACACATATTTAGGGCAATTTGCAAATTAGCCCTCATATTTTCATATTTGGACATTTTAGTCCCTATTTCACAAAATCACAAAATATACAAAATCTCATGATACCCATGCATAGTTGAATTTTACTCATGCTCATCTAAGTCTATATATTTCATTTATTTCACAATTTAGTCCCTCAAATATTATTTTCTCAATTAAGTTCAAAATACTCAAAATCATCAAAACTTCAAAGAAAAAACTTGTTAGTCTAACACATATATTTCATATTTCACCATCAAACATTACAAAACTCATGTGTTCATCAATGGCACATTTCAAAACTTTCATCAATTCACAAAATTAAGACATGGGTTTCAAAGTACTCGAAACAATGATTACGAAAACGTAGAAATTATGAAAAACCGATCAAAAACACATACCCAATTATGCTTAGACCATGGCCAAATATAACAAGCTCAAACTCTTTCTTTTCTTTTTTATTTTCAGTGGATGAACACTTAGAAATATCCACCATTTTAACTTTTTTTATTATAACATATAGTATTAATTAAATTACACATTTAACCTTTTAATTACACTTTAAAAATCCCACTTTCGAATGTCCATTACCATCCAACTATCATTCTTATGGCATATTTCCACTTTAAGGACTTCACATTAAAAGAACATTATCAATTCGACACTTATTTAATTAATAGGCCACTTTTACCTATTATGCAATTTAGTCCTTTTGTCAAATTAAGCACACAAACAGACAAATTAATTTACGGAACCTTCACACATGCTTAACCATATACTGCGGACATAGAAAATAATATTAAAATATTTTTTTGTGGTCTCGAAACTATTGTTCTGACTAGGGTCTAAACCAGACTGTTACAATTCTCCCCCTTTGGGATTTTTGTCCCCAAAAATTTTACCGTTAAACAGATTCAGATATTACTGTCTCATTGAATCTTCAGGCTCCCACGTAGCCTCTTCCACTTCGTGTCGATGCCACAACACTTTCACTAACGAAATTTTCTTATTTCTCAATTCTTTCTCTTCACGAGCTAAGATACGAATCAGTTCTTCTTCAAAAGTCATATTAGATCAAATTTCAATCTCAGATGGAGAAATCACGTGTGATGGATTGGATCTGTATCGACGAAGCTTTGACACATGAAATACATTATGAATCTTTTTCATCTCAGGTGGTAACAATAACCTATATGCAACAGGTCCAACTCATTCAATGATCTCATACGGTCCGATGAACCTCGGACTCAATTTGCCTTTACGTCTGAATCTAAGTACTTTCTTCAACGGAGACACTTTTAAGAACACTTTATCACCGATTTTAAATTCAATGTCCTTTCTTTTCAAGTCTGCATAGGACTTTTGACAATCAGATGCTACCTTCAGACTATCACGAATTACTTTCACTTTTTATTCTGTATCTTTTATCAAATCGACCCCGTGTGTCTTATTTTCACTAAGTTCAGTCCAATACAAAGGTGTTCGACATTTGTGTCCGTACAAAGCTTCATATGCCATTTTAATGCTAGACTAAAAGCTGTTATTGTATGCAAATTCAATCAGGGGTAAATACTGTTCCCACGTACCATTAAACTCAAGTATGCAACATCTCAGCATATCCTCAAGAATTTGAATGATCCGTTTAGACTGGCCATCTATTTACGGGTGAAAGGCTATACTGAAATGCAATTTAGTACCTAAAGCCTATTACAATTTCTTCCAGAACCGTGAAGTAAACCTCAGATCTCTATCAGACACAATAGACAAAGGCACTCCGTGCAATCTCACAATATCAGAAATGTAAAACTCAGCTAACTTATCAAGTGAGTAATCAGATCGTACCAGAATAAAATGGGCAAATTTCATCAACCGATCAACCACGACCCAAATTGCATCTTTCTTTCTCGGAGTCAAAGGTAATATAGATACAAAATCCATCGTCACTCTATCCTATTTCTACTTAAGAATCAGAATCAATTGTAACAAACCAGATGGAACCTGATGTTTAGCCTTAACTTGTTGACAAACAAAATATTTCAAAACAAAGTCAGAAATGTCTTGTTTCATTCTAGACCTCCAATAATGTTGCTTTAGATCATGATACATCTTTGTACTTCCCAGATGAACAGATAGACGACTGTTATGTGCTTCATTCAAAATCAACTGGATTAGCTCTAGATTCCTTGGAACACAAATTTGATCTCGAAATCTCAAGCAGTCATCATTTTCAACTCAAAATTCAGAATTAGAATTCGAATCATATTGAGCTCGCTTTGCTAACAAGTCATTATCAATTTTCTGAGCATCATAAATCTGTTGTAAAAACAACGGTTTCACTTTCAATTCAGCTAAAACTGAACCATCATCAGACAAGTCCAAATGACCATTCATAGTACACAACGTAAATAGTGATTTTTGACTCAGTGCATCAGCAACAACAATTGCCTTACCCGGAAGATAATCTGTCACAAGCTCACAATCTTTCAAAAGCTCTAACCTTCTTCTCTATCGTAGATTTAAATCTTTCTCAGTCATCAGGTACTTCAAACTTTTGTGATCTGAAAATGCGTGGCATTCTCACCAAAAATATAATGGCACCAAATTGTTAGAGCAAACGCAATTGCAACTAGCTCGAGGTCGTGTGTCGGATAATTCTTTTTATGTGGCTTTAATTGTCTCGAGGCATAAGCTATAACCTTGCCTTCCTGCATCAAAACACATCCTAGACTATTTAATGAAGTATCATTGTAAATCACAAATTCTTTACCCGATTCTACTTGTATCAAAATTGGAGCTTCGGTCAAAAGGTCCTTCAACTTATCAAAGCTTTTCTGGCATTTATGGGACCATTCAAATCTCACATCTTTCTGAAGTAATCTAGTCAACGGAATAGCTATCATTGAGAATCCTTTTACGAATCGACGATAATAACCAACTAATCCTGAAAACTACGAACTTTAGATCCATTCTTCAGAGGTTTCCATTTCAGAATAGTAGAAACTTTACTTGGAACAACTCGTATTCCAGATGCGATACAATATGTCCCAGAAAACTAACTTCACGCAACCAGAATTCACATTTGCTGAATTTCGCATACAATTGCTTATCTCGCAGAGTTTGCAACACAATTCTTAGATGCTCAGCATGCTCAATCTCTTCATAAGAATAAATCAAAATATCGTCAATGAAAACAACAACAAATTGATCTAGTTACGGTTTGAAAATTCTGTTCATCAGATCCATAAAAATAGCAGGAGCATTCGTTAGTCCGAAAGGCATAACTAAAAAACTCATAATGCCCGTACCTTGTTCTGAAAGTAGTTTTTGGAATGTTTGAATCTTTTACCCACAGCTGCTAGTACCCTGGTCTCAGATCTATCTTTGAAAACATATTGTCTCCTTTCAACTGATCAAATAAATCATCGATTCTGGGTAGTGGATATTTGTTCTTTATCGTCACTTTGTTCAACTGACGGTAATCGATACACATTCTCATCGTGCCATCTTTCTTTTCAAAATAGAACAGGAGCACCCCAAGGTGAGAAACTTGGTCTTGCAAACCCTCTATCTGTTAATTCTTGCAACTGTGACTTCAATTCTTTTAGCTCTTTTGTTGGTGCCATTCTATATGGAGCTATCAAAATAGGAGTTGTTCCCAAAAATAAATTAATACCAAATTCAACTTCACGTATCGGAGGTAATCCCGATAATTCTTTAAGAAATACATCAGGAAATTCACAAATAACTGGCACTGATTCAACTTTCCTTTTAGATACTTTTGAGTCAATTACATAAGCAAAATAAGCTTTATAACCCTTTCTCAAATAATTTTGAGCTTTCAATACAGATATCACAGCAGGTAACTGATTCAAATCATTAGATTCAATCTAAACATTTCATCATTATGACATCTCAAGTCAATAGTTGTAATTCACAACAGTATCATGCAATGTCAACCGGTCCATACTCAAAATTATATCGAACTCATCAAAAGGTAATAACATCATATCAGCAAAAAAATAGATATCTCGAAACATTAATGGATAGTTCTTGCATACTTTGTCAACCAGGACACTTTTACCTAAGAGGTTCAATACTTTTATAACAAACTCAAGAACTCTACAGGCAAAGTCTTACTAGATACTAAGTTCATGCATATATATGAGTAAGTAGAACCAGGGTCTATCAATGCAATCACAGAAGTATCATAAAGAGTAAATGTACTCGTTATAACATCTAGAGATAAAGCTTCCTCACGAGCTCGGATGGCATACGCTTTGGCAGGCACTCTAGCTTTAGATCTTGCAACTGTATCTTTCATAGCTCTCTAACTACCACTAACGTTTCTTGCATTTCAGGAAGGTCTACCTCTCTCTGAAATATTATCAGACCTCGGATTCTAAACAATCTCTTGCTTAACAGACTCTAGAAAATCACAGATAAAATGATCTAACGATCCACATCTAAAGCAAGCTCGACATTTAATCTACAATTTCCCGGATGTCTTTTACCACAATGCTTACATTCAGGTCGATTGGATCGAACATTTCCAACACTTGCCATTGAAGTTGCCGGAGCTTTGGTATTCGACTGTGATCTAGCTCGATCTCTCAGATTCGAATGTCCCACATTAGTTCTGGAAGGCTATGCTTATCTCTGAATTTTTTTGAAGTAGACTAAAATGATTTGCTCGAGAATCTCTTTCTAGCATCTCTAACTTCAGACTCAACTTTTCTTTTATCTTTACCGAGTGCCTTAGCTTTGTCGCTCGATCAACAAGTACGATGAACTCTTTTATTTCCAAGATCCCAACAAGAAAATGAATATCTTCATTAAGGCCATCTTCAAATCTTTTGCACATTATTTCTTCAGTTGATACACATTCCCGAGCATAATGACTTAATCTCACGAACTCTCGTTCATATTCAGTGATAGGCATGCAGCTCTATTTCAATTCAAGGAATTCCTTTCATTTTTGATCTATAAATCTCTAACTGATGTATTTCTTCAAGAATTTAGACTAAAAGAAATCCCATATAACCCATTCCTTTGGAACAACATAAATCAAAGTCTTCCACCACTGATAAGCTGCATCTCGTAGTAAAGAAAGAACACATTTTATGCATTCATCTGGAGTTAATGTCATTTCATCAAATACTCGGATTGTGTTCTCGAGCCAAAACTCGGCTTTCTCAGCATCGTCATCACTAGTAGCCCTAAACTCTTTAGCCCCATATTTACAAATTTTTTCAACCTGGAGGCTTGTTCAACATATTCAAGTTCATAATCGGAGGCATAACTGAAGTCTGAGGGGGATTAGTCGGGGGTGGAGGTTGTGAAACAGTCGAATTATTTCTTACAAACTGAGTGAACCACTCACTCATCATTTGGAAGAAAGCTTGTTTAGCTTCTCCCTCTTGACTACTAGTAGCTGGTCTCGAATCAGATGGCGTTGTCCCTTGAGCGGGAGTAGGCACATTGCTTTCTACATCGTCAGCTACGGCTCTTTCGGGATCCATTACTATACAATAAACACATTTTATACGTCAAGATTCATCACACTATCACATTTCATATATATGGCATGTATAGCTAGACTCTCACACGCTACGTTAGTCCGAGAATCGATTAATCCGTAGCTCTGATACCAACCAAATGTAACACCCCAAACCTGTAACCATTATCGATTTAGGGTTAAGAGGCATTACCAGACAATCAAAACTTCTACTGATATTTCATAATAATATTCAACGAATTAAATCAAAGTGTCCTTTAAATAGGTCAATGAGACCTTAAACATGCTTTAGAATAGGGCCGAGACTGAACCGAACACATACAAAAACTCTCAAAAATGTAAAATTTTTTCTAAGTTACAGAGGTTACACGCCCATGTGGGCAGGCCGTGTGATACGCCCATGTGTCCAAGCCGTGTCAAAACAGGACATACATACTGAATTGACCACACAGCTTGGGACACACCCGTGTGCTCCACCTGTGGTCGAGCCTGACTTGCACCACACAGCCAGTCACACACCGTGTGTCTAGCCCGTGGTCGAGCCTGACTTGTTTTGAATTGAAACCTTGAAGGACATGGTCGAGCCACACACTGTGTGCTCAATCGTGTGGGAAAATATAGGCCATTTACAAGGCCAAAATGCCACCCACACTTGGGTCATCCCTACAAGCACAAACAAGCCTAATTCCATACAAAATTGGCAACCAAAAACATACCAAATGGGCATCATATCATCCCATTCAATTTCATTTCCCATACATATCATCTTATATTTCGAATTGCACAACTAAATCATTAGTATAACCAAACATGAATCATCCACAATTTTACCAATTCATATAACCATTCTTTATATCAAACATATATACTCATTTTGCATCAATATGCTTCCCATAATCTTAACCACTTCATAAATATAAGATCATACCAAAACCAAGCATCATATAGCATAACTCATCATTCATTTACACATCCATTAAACTAGCCATATCACATGGCCATTTCATATCTCAAACATATTCCAAAACAACTAGCCTATACATGCCATATTTAACTATATTCACATGCTATATTTAACTATATTCGTAGCTTTGACGATATGATAAACAGAGTAAACACACACAAAGTAAGCTTTCCAAAAGCTTAGTAAGCCATATACAAATAAATTTAGCATATAATAATTCAAAACACATATTCAATATGAATTTACTAATAGCTCAATTACATAACCATAGTTCTTATTGGCTCATTTACTAGCCATTACTTCCCACATATCATAGCTCATAATATCACTTTACTTATAGCTCATTCAAGCATGAATCATATATTATCTCATTAAATCAATTCACATATCTTATCTAGGTAAGTTCATATACATACTTACCTTTTATATAATTGTTTAGTATATAGTTCAAACATACCCGATTCGTTTATACATAACACAAACTTTCATTTCTTGGATTTGGCTGTTGAACTATTCAAAATTTAATAGGATACTTTGAATGCTCGGAATAGTCATAAAATGCCAACATCCCAGATGAGGTCTTACATGTACTCAATTATCGATGCCACTGTCCCAGACAGGGTCTTACACGAATCAAATATGATGCCAATGTCCCATACATGGTCTTACATGTAAATCTCATATCGATGCCAACATCCCAAACATGGTGTTACATGAAATCTCGAATCAATGCCAATATCCCAGACATGGTCTTACATGACATCTCATTCGGAACCTATGTCATGACATATGTAACCCTATCTATTCCTAGATTCATACGGGACTTCTCGGACATTTACAACTTGTCGACATATTTTGAATTTTCATATACATTCCATCTCGAGTATTAATCACACAATATCAATATCATAGATACATAAATAACTCAATTCAAATATGTTTATTTGTATATTGACTTACCTCGGATTCGGATATCGAAAACGGTCTTGGGTACTCAATTATTTTTGATTTCTCACGATCTAAGTCCATTTTCTTCGGTTCTTGATCTATACATATTCAGATTCAACCCATTTATTCATCAATTCATTCAATTCAATCCAATAACATATATTTAGGGCAATTTGTAAATTAGCCCTCATATTTTTACATTTAGACATTTTAGTCCCTATTTCACAAAATCACAAAATATACTAAATCTCATGATACCCATTCATAGTTGAATTTTACTCATGCTCATCTAAGTCCATATATTTTGTTTATTTCACAATTTAGTACCTCAAAATATTATTTTCTCAATTAAGTCCAAAATACTCAAAATCATCAAAACTTCAAAGACAAAACTTGTTAGTCTAACACATATATTTCATATTTCACTATCAAACATTACAAAACTCATGCGTTCATCAATGAGAGCGAGTTTGTTAGGCTTAGCAAGTACGCACAAGAATGTGTGTCTATAGAAACTATCTTGTGTAAGAGGTTCGAAGATGGGCTGAATGAGGATATCAGACTGCTAGTTGGGATCTTAAAATTGAAAGAATTCGTGGTGTTGGTCGATAAAGCTTGTAAGGTTGAGGAGTTGGATAAAGAAAAGAGAAAAGCCATGAATGAGGCCCGAGATGCAAGAAAGAGGCCAATGAGTAAATCGTACCAAACTCAATCAAAGAGGCCCAAGAAAATGAACCCTCAGATGACTACTTCAGTTGGATATTCACACCGAGATCGAGGTAATACATACTCAAGCTCGAGAGTTCAAGCCACCTTGATGGCAGGCATGGGCAATCCAAAGTCAAATAAACTAGAGTGTCCAAATTGTGGTAGGCAACATACTGGGGAGTGTTGGGGAAACAACTAAAATTGTTACAAGTGTGGTTCACCCGATCATTTATCCAAAATTGTCCTGAGAGGGATGAGAAGGAAAGAAAACAAGAAATAAGATCAAGTAATGTATCTTCGAGGGGTAGATCACAAAAGAACCAGGGAGGTGGGGCTAGTAATAGAGGTGCACCTAGAGACTCTGCTGTGAGGTCGGAGGGACGAGCACCTACAAGGACTTATGCCATTTGCACTCGTGAAGAGGCATCATTTTAGATGTGATAGTGGGTACTTTTTCTCTTCATGATATCTTTGTCATTGCTTTGATTGATCCGGGTCTAACCATTTTATGTTTGCATGAAATTGGCATCTAGTATGAGTATGATTGTTGAGTCTATGAAATTTGTAGTAAAAGTGTCAAACCCGTTAGGCAAACATGTGCTAGTTGACAAGGTGTGTAGGAATTGTCCTTTGACAATTAGAGGTCACTATTTTTCGGCTAACCTTATGCTGTTGTCGTTTGATGAGTTTGATCTAATTCTTGGCATGGATTGGCTGATTGCTCATAATGTTTTAGTAAACTATGGTAGTAAGTTTATTGAATTGAGATGTGTAAATGGAGATGTCATTTGGGTTGTATCAGGTAAATCGGATAGTTTACCTGTAGTGATTTCATCTATGGTAGCTAAGAAATACTTGAGAAAAGGATATGAGTCCTATCTCACCTTTGTGCTGAAGACTCAAGAGTCAAAGGTAAAGATTGAATCAGTGCTTGTGGTATGTGAGTATTTGGACGTGTTCCGGAAGAATTACTCGAATTACCTCCAGTTAGAGAGGTTGAGTTTGGCATTGAGTTAGCTCTAGTACGGCATCTATTTAGGTTACTCCATATAGAATGGCACCATTAGAGTTAAAAGAATTGAAAGTTCAGTTGCAAGAGTTAACAGACAAGGGTTTTACAAGACCGAGCTATTCAACATGGGGTGCTCCGGTACTTTTTGTGAAGAAGAAAGAAGGATCGATGAGGTTATGTATAGATTACAGACAACTCTACAAGGTGACATTGAAGAATAAGTATCCTTTTCCAAGGATAGATGATTTATTTGACCAATTGAAGGGAGCTACGGTGTTCTCTAAGATAGACCTAAGGTCTGGTTATTACCAGTTGAGGGTTAAGGAGCAAGCTGTGCCAAAAACTGCATTCCAGACGAGGTATGACCATTATGAGTTTCTTGTCATGCCATTTGGCTTAATAAATGCTCCTGTGATTTTTATAGATTTTATGAACCATATCTTTCGACTGTATTTGGATAAGTTTGTAGTTGTTTTATCGATGACATACTGATTTATTCTCGGGATGAGAGTGATCATGCAGAACACCTAAGAATTGTGTTGCAAACTTCAAGAGACAAGCAGTTGTATGCTAAATTCAACAATAGTGAGTTTTGGCTCTGAGAGGTCAAATTCTTAGGACACATTATGTCAGGTGATGGCATTAGAGTTGATCCAAGTAAGATCTTGGCTATTGTGGAATGGAAATCGCCGAGGAATGTATTAGAGATTAGAAGTTTTTTAGGTTTAGCGGGGTGCTACAGATGGTCCGTAAAAGGGTTTTCCATGATTGATACGCCGATGATGAAACTGTTGTATAAAGATGTTAAGTTTGAATGGACCAAGAAATGCCAACATAGTTTTGAGAAACTAAAAGCATTATTGATAGAAGCGTCGGTTTTAGTACAACCTGAGTCAAGGAAGGAGTTTTTAGTCTACAGTGATGCATCCTTAAATGGTCTTGGCTATGTGCTGGTGCAAAAGGGAAAGGTAGTAGCTTACGCTTCAAGACAACTAAAACCACATGAGAAGAATTATCTGACTCACGACTTAGAGTTGGCTGTGATTGTTTTCGCTTTGAAGATTTGGCTTCATTATTTATATGGTGAGAAGTGCTGAATCTTCACCGATCATAAGAGTTTGAAGTACTTGATGGACTAAAAGGATTTGAAATTGTGACAACGGTGGTGGCTTGAATTATTGAAGGATTATGAATTAGTAATCGATTACCATCCGGGTAAAGTGAATGTGGTTGCAAATGCCTTAGTAAGAAATCCCTGTATGCTTTTAGAGCTACGAGTATGAGCTTAGCGTTGTCTGATGATGGTACTATATTAGCCGAGTTGAGGGCTAGACCATTATTTATTTAGCAGATATGTGAAGCTCAAAAGAATGATAGTGAGATGTAAGTGAAGAGAACTCAGTATGAATTGGGAAATGACTCTGATTTTCAGGTAGGTTCAAATGATTGCTTGAGGTTTCATGATAGAGTGTGTGTACTAAAGGATGATGAGTTAATCCAAAAATTTTACATGAAGCATACAGTGGTTGTTTGTCAGTACATCCCGGGCAGCATAAAAATGTACAATGTTTTGAAGAAGTTGTATTAGTGGCCGGGTATGAAAAGAGACATCTCCGAGTTTGTTACAAAGTGCTTGATCTGTCAACAAGTGAAAGCCGAGCATCAAGTACCTTCAAGATTACTTCAGCCAGTGATGGTTCCCGAGTGGAAGTGGGATCGAATCACAATGGATTTTGTAACGGGGTTACCTATAACCCTGAAAAAGAAAGATGTTGTGTGGGTTATTGTTGATAGATTAATGAAATCGGCTCACTTTATATCGGTGCGTGTGGATTACTCACTTGACAAGTTGGCTGAGCTATATATTGCTGAGGTGGTGAGATTACATGGGGTGCCTATATCCATTATCTTGGGTACAAAATTAAATTTTAGTACCGCGTTTAAAATAGCCCGATTTAGACCCTAGTCAGAATAGTGGTTTTGAAACCATATTTCCAAGGTCAAAAAAATATTTTAATATTATTTTTTGTGTTTATAATATGTAAATTAGTATGTGTAAAATTTCTGTGATTTAATTTGGTCATTTGTGTGCTTAATTTAAGAAAAGGACTAAATTGCATAAAGTGTAAAAGTAGCCTTCTATTTGAATAATGGTCGAATTAATGTGTCTTTATAGGAGCAAGTCCTTATGATATAAATTGACCATTTAATTTTTGAGTGGACAAAGATGGACAACCATTAAGTATATATATTATGTTTTATTAAAGGACATTTTAGTAAATTATGCATTATTATGAATTATAATAAAACAAAAGCTTAAAAATAAGCCATTATATTATGTTCATCCACAGAAATTACAAAGGAAATAAAAAGAAAAAGAGTTGTTAAGTTTTGGCAAATGTTTAGCTTGATTCAAGGTATGTTTTGTTTCGATTTTTGATAATTTCTACGTTTTTGTAATCATTGCTTCGTGTTCTTTCAAACCCATGCTTTAATTTTTGAATTTGATGATGATTTTTAGATATGCCATTGATGAATGTTTGATCTTTGTGATAGATATTGGTGAAATATGAAATTTTGATGTTTGGTTAACATATTTTATCTTTGAATTTTTGGTGAAATTGAGTAATTTGGGCTAAATTATGAAAATAAGAAATTGGAGGGCTAAAATGTAAAATAAATGAAATGTTATATAACATAGGGAGAATTCGGCTAGGCATGGGTGAAGTGAAATTTTGTGTATTTTGTGATTTTGTGAAATAGGGACTAAAGTGTCAAAATGTGAAAATATGGGTGCTATTTTGTAAAATGCCTTAAATTTGTGTGTTTGGATTAAATTGAATGAAGTGATGATTGAGTGAGCTAAATTTGAATATGTATAGACCAAGAAAAGAGAGATTCAGATTGAGATCGAGGCAAAGCCAAAGTTCTTGATTGATCGACTAGTCTCGGTATTTCGACGTTTGAGGTAAGTTCGGATATAATACAAGTTGATAAATTTATATCTATGTGATATGAAATGAATGAATGTATAGTTATTGAATTAGAAATGTTATATATGATCTTCAGAAATGTGGCACTAAGTGTGCGTAATTGAAATCGAGACAGAGATGAATAGCATTGTGTGTGCAAAGTAATGGAAGCTACGATTTTATTAATTGGCACTGTGAGTGCGATATCGAGATACGTTCGGTTCTAAGTAAAGGCACTAAGTGTGCGATGACATTTAAGCTTTGGCTATGAAATTTGCACCAAGTGTGCAATTGTATCGAAGAAATAATGAAGATTGATCAAAATGTGGAATCGAGCATTGAGTCCCAAAATTTGGTTGTAAACTAGGTGTTGGCAAAGGTATGTATGAAAACCTAGGTGGTTGATGAACTTATAGATGATGAATGAATTGTGATGTGAGCATATGTCTATAGTTGAGATTGTGTATTCATGAAAATCGATCTATGTGATGGTTTGTTTTGTATATTGATTTGAATTATTGAGTTAAATGTATTGTATTACGAACTTACTAAGCTTTAAAGCTTACAGTGTGAAGTGTTTCTCTATTTCACAGTGTCTTTAAAGCAAGCTCGGATTTGGGGATCATCAGTGACTCAATCACACTATCGGCTATCTATTTTGGTTCTTTTGAAAAGATGTGTATATATATGTAGTATATGGCATGTATAGGCTATTGAATTTGTCATGTTTTGAGTTGTATAAATCTTACCATGAGATATGGCTTAAGCTTAAAAGTTGAATGATGTTAGTATTTTTATGTATGGGTTAAGTGAATGATGAATATGGTATGTTTCAAGCTTAAATGGTTGATGAAAATTGTGGTATAAATGTGAATTGTGGTAAGGTTATATGATGCTTGATCCATATGATTTGGGATGTGAATTTTGGTAATTTGGATGAACTAATGTGAAATGAAATTGAGTATGAATATAGATGGTATAGTTGATGATAAATTGGTACTTATATTGATAGGTTTTGGTTTCCAATTGAGGTATAAATGCATATGATTTGAGGCTTGTAAGTGATGTTAAGTGTGGAAGGCAAGTTTGGCATTGTAAATGGCCCATAATTGCCCACATAGTTGAGCACACGGGCGTGTGGCTCGACCATGTCTTTCAAATTTGCAAACTAAAACAAGTCAGACTCGACCACGAGCTAGACACACGGGCGTGTGCCTGGCCGTGTGGTGCAAGTCAGTGTCGACCACGGGTGAGGCACACCGCCGTGTCTCAGGCCGTATAGATAAGTTAGTATGTATGCCCTGTTTTGCCACGGCTTGGACGCACAGGCGTGTTCAAAGCCGTGTGAGGCACACGGCCTACCCACATAGGCGTGTGACCTCTGTAACTTAGAAAAATGTTTGAATTTTAGAAATTTTCGTATGAGTTCGGTTTAGTCTCGACCCCTTTCTAACACATGTTTAAGGTCTCGTAGAAATCATTAAGGTACTAATTGAATGTGAATTGCTATGTTTGGATGTGGAATGATATTGAATGTTTTGAATTGAATGTTTTGAATTGATAGGTAATGCCTCTTAAACCTATTTCAACAACGGTTATGGGTTAAGGGTGTTACAGCGTTCCATCCTCAAACCTATGGCCAATTTGAAAGAGTGATTTAAGTTCTCGAAGATATGATCCAATGTATTTTAGAGTTTGAAGGTATTTGGGAAAGATATCTACCTTTGGTTGAGTTTGCCTACAACAATAGTTATCAGTTGAGTATATGGATGGCACCGTACGAAGCTTTATATGGTCGCAAGTGTCGGACTCCCTTGTATTGGACAGAACTTAGTGAGAACCAAATTCACGAGGTCGATCTAGTTAAAAAAACCGAGGAGAAAGTGAAAGTGATCCGTGATAGTCTGAAAGCTACTTCAGATCGACAAAAGTCATACGCAGATTTAAAAAGGAAAGAAATTGAGTTTCAAGTGGGTGATAAAGTATTCCTGAAAGTATCTCCGTGGAAGAAAATATTGAGATTTGGTTGAAAGGGCAAATTGAGTCCACGATTCATAGGGCCGTATGAGGTTATTGAAAGGATTGTGCCAGTAACAAACCGGTTGGCTTTGCCAGTAGAGTTAGAGAGAATACACAATGTGTTTCATGTATTGATGTTGCGGCGATATTGTTTTGATCCTTCGCATGTGATCTCTGCCAACTGAAATTGAGATACGACCGGACATGATGTATGAAGAGGAACCATTAAGATTTTAGCTCGAGAGGTTAAACAGTTGAGGAATAAGAGCATAGCCTTAGTGAAAGTGTTATGGAAAAAACACGGTGTGGAAGAGGCTACGTGGAAACTGGAAGAAGCCATGAATGAACAGTACCCAAACCTTTTACCGAGTAAGATTTTAGAGGACGAAAATCTTTAAAGGAGGGAGAGTTGTAACAGCACGATTTTGGGGCTAGTCGGAACAGTGGTTTCAGGACCAGTAAGCCGAAGTTGAAGAAAATTATTTTGATATTATTTTATGTGTTATGGCATAATTATATGGATGTATGAAAATTTTGGTGCATTAATTTTAGCAATTGTATGCTTAAATGTGAAAAAGGACTAAATAGCATAAAGTGTAAAAGTTCTATTATACAAGGTATAGGTGTCTAATAGCCTTAGAATATTAAATTGGAGGTCCTTAAAGTGCAATTAGGCCATTAAGAGGGTGTGGCCAGCCATAGGGAGAAGGGAGACAAGAGCATTAATTTTGGTAAAAAATTTGGTGAAATTAGGTGATTAAAAATGAATGAAATAATATAAATAAAAGAGATATCATCTTTCACTATTCATACTTCTTCTCCACCAAAAATTGAAGAGGAAATAGGGGATTTTGGAGTTCAAATTTTCAGCAAAGCAAATCTCTTGCAAGTAAGTGATTTTTGAGGTCTTTCTTGATAATTTTTGTACTTTTGGAGCCCCCAAAGCTTAAGCTAGCTAATGAGGGGGCTATTTTGCTAAATGGTTGAAAGTTTAGGGACTTTCCATGAGAGTGTTTATGTTGTTTGTTTAGTTTTTATGGAGGAGAATGAATGTTAGTGGGTTAAGGAACAACTTTTGTGAAATGTGTTACCATGAAAACACCTAAATAGGACTTAATTGTAAAGGTTGTAATTGAGTAATAAATGCATCAAATAATTGGTTTTATGAGTGTTTGTAAGAGAAATAAATGTTCAGTTAGGCTTGTTTAATGAGAAAATGTGATGAAAAACAATTTATGAGCCTAGGGGCAAAATTATAATTTTGCCAAAGTATAAGGGCAAAATGGTCATTTTTGCCTAGGTAGAAATTTTGATGTATCATGAATTATAAAGTGATTGAATGAGTGAATTTTATTATTATAGATCAAGAAGAGCACGAAAACCACATTTACTAAGGAAAAGACAAGGTTACAGACTAAATCATCGACTAGTACATTTTGCACCGAGGTAAGTTTATGTGTAAACGATACATCTTTAATACATATGTTGTTACTTATTGGTGCATTGTATGGATGAGATCAATTATGATTGTGATTGATTGTAATTGATAGATAGTGAGTAATTCTCATATGAACCTCGGAATAAATATGTAAGTGCGAAAAATATCTGTAATAACTATTTGGTGGGTTGTGTGCGATACCACCATAAATATGCTTTTTGGTGGCCTGTGATGCGATCCCTGTATCATGTTACGACACCAACTAACACCATCAGGAGTGGCCTAAGCTCGAGGGGCCTAAGTGCAAAATGAAGTCGAATTCCAGCTCAATTAAGTTCAATCAAATGCAGTTCAAGTCGATTCCAGCTCCTCGAGCTCCGTCCAGCTCAATTCAGCTCATTTGAGCTTATTTCAGCTCGTTCTTTATTTCAGTAAATTAAACTAAGTTTTAGTTTTATACTAATTAGTTTGCTATAACTCTTTAACGAAAATCCTAGATCAAATAAGTTCATTAAATGTTTTCACTTAGTTTGAGCTAGCCGAACTTAATGCTACTAGCTAGTCTTTAATTAATATGTTCAGTTTAGCTTAGCATGATATTTATGATGTCTAGTTCATGATCTTAACATGTTCAGCTAAATATATATTGGGATTTAATGTGTTCATGTTTCTTGTAGGTTCAACCGAATGTATTGAGTACATTTAATGTGATTCATGCATGGCTAGGTACATGGATTAAAGAGTTCATGCATGAACGAATTTATGCATGGTGGGCTGGCTATTGTTGATCCTTAAGCAGCCTTTGGTCAAGAGTTAAGTTCCTCAAGGTGACCGAATGCATGAAGGAGCCATTAATGCAAGTACATGCATGGCTTAATACATCGTATGGAAGGATACAAGCACAACTAGTGTTCAATGGATGGCATTTGAAGGAATTCATGTATTAGGGACGTTCATGCAAGTGGAGACTATTTTATGTACATGTATTTGAAGATTCATAGACCGTAATTAAGGAAGAACCTACATGGGGACATTTTATGCATGTTTCATGCATATCCAAGTTGACCATTCAAGTATTCAAGGTACATTCAATCTTCATTCGACCAAGGGAGGTGTAAGAGCATCAAAGGGTTGCACATTCATGAACTAAGGCTATTCTTCATTACTAAGCATACATGAATGCATCAAGGAAATAACAAGATGATTCAGCCATTTATTTATCATCTTCCAAGCACTTTTGCTTGTTCATGAAGCTGACTAATGAAGTTCCATTCGGCCAAATTTGGACCTTGTTTTCTAATGGGTTTCTTCTAGTTCATTCTAGAATTTTCTAGCCTAATTTAATTAGCTTTTAAGTCTATGCATTGTCCATTCGGCTACTTCAAACTAGGCCTATAAATAGTTTGTCATTTTCATTTGTAAAGGTTGTTGAACTTTGATCTAATTTTATGAACATTGTGTTCTGGAGTGAGTTTATCTCCTCTCTATTTTTTGTACAAGTTTTGTTTGACTTATCAAGCTCGCTTGTGGCATCTCTGAACTTGTTATCCGAACTTATCACCTTAATCGGTGTGGCGTTCATTCTATTTCCATCTTTCACCTTAACCGTATAAGAACCGGGGTGACACTTTTTAGTGTTGAATAGCTCTTGGTTAAGTTCGTTTTCCATCGTCACCAAACTATCTTTTATCTATTCTTACCTATCTTAATTATTCTTATTAAACCGAAACCTTTATCATCCATCTTTCTTTCTATCACCCAAAATCGAACCTATTCTTCCCAATCTTTGAACTTGTATTCCTTATACTTAAACCTCCATTCCTAACTTAACCCGACATATAA
Organism: Gossypium rotundifolium; assembly: GCA_025506655.1. Taxonomy (NCBI): domain Eukaryota; kingdom Viridiplantae; phylum Streptophyta; class Magnoliopsida; order Malvales; family Malvaceae; genus Gossypium; species Gossypium rotundifolium. Next base: position 54,591,534 of record CP106726.1, on the reverse strand, counting down.
AAGAAATTCACTTTAAAAGATCCCGCAATCCTATCTATCTATTCATTGCTTTTTGAAAACGAAACATCTCCTCGTAGACAATCGGGCACCTAAAGTGACTCGTGTTATTTGTGAACCCGAGGGCGCATCATTTGTTATCAGAGCTATAAAACGAGGAGCTCTAACGATGATCGAAAAGCCGGAATAGGTAAGTAAGTTGAAAAGAAATAAAAAATTAAAAAAAATTCAAAATTTTTTCGAAGCTGTAATTTATTCTCCTTGTATTTCAGCCTATTGTAGTTGAAAAAAAAAAGAAAAAAATATATGAAAATATATAAAAAAAGAGAGTGAAGTTTTCTATGCAAGTGCTTGTTTTTGCTTCTCATTCTTCTACCCCGATCATCAAAATCCCTTTACCATCATTTGGTATTTTCCATTCCACCCCAACACCACACTTTCTTCAATTTTCATTTTTCTTTATTTCAGCCTACCCTAAACACCCTCACGTTATCCCTTGTACCACTTTGAAACCGACCCTCAAGCTGTGATAAGTCTATTCAAAACGAACTACAAATTTGTGAGAGAGATTCGAGTGGTAAGAGGCACGAGTGTATTCATTAAAGAAAAAGCCTATTTTGAGTTAAACACGAGCGTGAGTGAAATTTTCTTTGTGAGCAGACTTGTGAGATTTTGTGGTAAGTCATTTAACTCTTTGTTATTGTTCTTTCTAACATTTTTTCTTTTTAGCAAACAATCATGTCTCAAGAAGAGTTTTTCGCGTTTGAATTTCAATATTTGTTGAACGAAATGGAAAGCATGCTCGACTGAAAAATTTCATCAAGCCGAAGAATGGAGTTGAGATCATCACGGCTACAAATGTCAAAATACTATTCGAGAGGAGATTCTTTTCGAAATTCCTATTCAACAAGGCCGCCGAGACTAAGAGACAAAAACTTCGAGTTTGAGACTCTTCGAGATAATAAATGAGAAAGAATGAGTTATTTCTCGTATGCTTCAAAGAAATCCTTCCCAAAGGATTATTCCCAAAGAGATGGACGAGAAACCTACGAAAATATTTTCTCTTTCGTTGAGCCAAATGATTATCTTCTTGATTCTTTTGTATCATATCGTGTTGTAATAAAATCGAAAATGAAATAGAAAAAGAGGAAAAAAATGAAAAAGAAAAAGAAAAAGAAAAGGAAAAAGAAAGTGAAAAGGAAATAAAAAAAGAAAAAGAAAAAGAAAAAGAAGAAAAAGAAAAAGAAACTGAAAAAGAAAAAAATATTGAAAAAGAAATTGAAAAAGAAGAAATTGAAAAAAGAAAGAACTTGAGTTAGAAAAAGGAACAAAAGAACAAAACGAGTGAGAAAAAGTGAGGACTATTTCAACTAATGTATATAAAATTTGTTCTTGTTTTGTTTCCTCTTTTCAGGTTTCTGAGAAGTCGAGCGACGAATACCAACATCAATGCCTTCCTGACGAGCATCGTTTTTGCTTAACCGAAAAATGTAAGGTTGAAGTTGAGGATAAACCACACGAGCTCGAAGGTAAGTGAGGTAAGGAATATTTAAATGAGTCACGACAATCCGATTTGAAGTTCGTCAATGAAATTTCCAGTGACTTAGTTTTTAAAAGCTTCCCTTATTCTCATCCAATTAATTTTTACTCTTTGAATGTGGTTGATATTGTTTGTCCTGATCGACAAACCAATTTGATTTTGCAAAATAGCGAGTTTCACGAAAAGCGATTAAATTGTTCAATTGTGGTAATTATGTGAATCATTTATCGTTTTGTTTGAAATTCTCGAGTTCTTGTAAATCTGTTTCAAAGAATTTTGATTGTTATGTATTCAAAAATTCTTTTGGATTGACATGTTTGATTTAACAAACCCGTTGCTACATTTTGACGTAAGTAATCAAACTCGTGTTTAAATCGAGAATTTGCCTTGGTTCATTCTGTGGACAAATCAAGTATCTTAAATGTCATTCGAATAATTTCTATTGTGTTGATACTTGGTCTTTGAATAAGGTAACGAAAATTGCCCAGTTCGTTTTCAATTGTAATTCGTTCCTTAAGCAAGTTCTATGGTTGTACATGAAGTTCGCATTTCGTTCGAAAAGGTTAATTCAACTGTGAAGCTTCGGCTACACTATAGTCCCGAGGAGAGAATATTTGTGTTGCACGAGCAAGGTAAAAACGATCTTTGTTTTTCTACTTTTAAAGGAAAGACTTCTGAAACTTTTGAATTTCACTTAATCAAACATCTTCCGAGGCCTATAACAACATAAACACAATTTTAGCAAACGAAATGCAATCAACCCTATACAAATTAAATTCAAACTAAATTGATTAAACTAACCATTCCAAAAACATAAATATTCATAGATATGTTCATCATAACAAAAACAACATTTAAAGAGATAAGGAACAAGAATCAAATCCGGTGTTTTTTCGTGGCTTGACTAGTTTGCTCCGTTCTTCCTTCTCCGTTGTCCTCGTTGACCAAGGCTGCTATGAACACTTAATTGCTACTCCAAATGGCTGATGAATTCCCCTTTTGTAAGAGGAGAAATTGGCAAGAGAGCAAGGGAATTTGGAATGGAAAAGAAAAGAGAAAATGGAGAGAAGAGAGAAAAGATGTGAATGCTTGAGGTGTGTTGAAATGAGCAACCAAGGGGGTTTTTATAGGGTGAGAGGGCTGCTAAAAATAGCCAAAATCAGCAGCCAAAGAGCCCTCCCTTGGCCTGCCACACATGTTGCAAGTTTGAAGCTTTCAAACTTGTAATATTAAGGTTGGGTCAAATCTAGAAAGGCAAAAAAAGAGGAGGGACGAAGTCTTCAAGGGCCTTTTTGCAAGCCAATTAATCAACCAAGTAAGCTTATTGGGTTAGCATGCTGGACAGTTTTGGTCTGCCCATAACTTGGTTGGTTCAGTTCTTTCAGTTCAGCTCAACTAGGCCACTTTTCATAATTAATTAATAATAATTTATTTAACCCAAATTAAATTGGATTAACATTAAATTTAATTTTATTATGAATTAATACACATAATTTGGACCGTCTTTAGCTAAAAAATTCATTCGTCTTGATGCTTCAAAAATTGCTTCTCGATTTTGCTTCTTGTAGTGTCTGCCAAGCCAATTTTTGCCCTTTGTACGAATCTGTCGAAAATGATCAAAATTAATCAAAATTAATTAAAATTGATTATGTTAATAATTTAAGTAAAAAATAATTATTTTATAATAATTATATATTTTGCGACAATAATTTTACTGAAACTGCATGAATTTGAGTTTAAAAGGGCATGAAAAAGTGTGTATATTTTCGTGTTTCCAACGCAGGAGCATTAGTTAGTTCGAAAGGCATAACAAGAAATTCATAGTGCTTGTACCTTGTTCTAAAAGTGGTTTTCGGTACATCCGACTCTTTAACTCTCAACTGATAGTATACAGATAGCAAATCTATCTTGCTCCTTTCAATTAGTCAAATAGATCATCAATCCTCGATAAAGGATACTTTTTCTTTATCGCTACTTTGTTGAGCTGTCAATAATCAATACAAAGTCTCATATATCCGTCTTTCTTATTTACTAATAACACTAGTGCACCCTAGGGAGAAAAACTCGGTCTTGCAAAACCCTTATTTGTCAACTCTTGCAACTGAGCTTTTAATTCTTTCAATTTGGTCGGAGCCATTCTATACGGGCAATCGATATCGGTGAAGTCCCTGGCACTAAATCAATACCAAACTCAACTTCTCTAATCGGTGGCAACCTAAGCAACTCTTTTGGAAAAACATCCGGATATTCACAAACTACCGGCACTGATTCAATTTTCAATTTAGACACTTTTGTATTCAACACATAAGCAAGATAAGCTTCACAACCTTTTCTTACATAACTCTAGGTAGGCATTGAAGAAATCACAACAAGTAACTCACTCGACTCATCTGAATCAATCCGAAGAATTTCACCATTTTCACATCTCAATTCAATAATCTTTCTTTTATAGTTCACTACGGTATCATGTAGTGTCAACCAATCCATACCCAAAATAACATGAAATTTGTCATATGGTAACAACATTAAATCAGCCAGAAAATAGTGACCTTGAATCATCAAGGGACAATTCTTGCAAACTCTATCAACTAATATATGTTTGCCTAAAGGGTTTGAAACTTTAATCACAAACTCATAAACTCAACTGGCAAACTCTTACTAGCTACCAATTTCATACAAACATAAGAATGAGTCGATCCAGGATCAATCAATGCAACTACATTAGTATTATAAAGAGAAAAAGTACCAGTGATAACATCGGGAGATGTCGTTTCTTCGCAAGCACGGATAGCATAGGCTCTAGTAGGTGCTCTAGCCTCAGACCTTATAGTTGAATCTTTAGTTGCACCCTTGCTATTTGCTCCATTTCCCATATTTATTGGGGGCCTCCCTCTCGTGGCGGTATTACTCGATCTTGTATTCTGAATCTTGTCTTTCTCAGCCATTTTCGGGGAATCCCGAATAAAGTGGTCCTGAGAGCCATACTTGAAACAAGCTCTACCATTCATTCTACATTCACCAGGATGTCACCTACCACAGTACTGACATTCAGGTTTATGGGATCTAACATTACTAATGCTAGCCATAGACATAGCTTGAACTTTAGAACCCGAGTATTGCTTCCCACGATCTCTGTTGGAATACCCGATTGAAACATTTGAACGAGAATGCATTTCTTAATTTCTTTCACTGAGATGGAAATGACTTGCTTATCGATCTTTTTCTCAAATCTCCAGCTTCAATTTTAGCTTTTCTCCTCTCTTTGTTCAACTCTTGACTTTACATGGTCGCTCGACTAATACTACAAATTCTTTTAGCTCTAAGATCTCAACTAACACACGAATATCCTTATTCAATCCATCCTCAAATCTCTTACACATAATAGCCTCGGTGGAAACACACTCCGAGCATACTTACTAAGCCTGATGAACTCTCGCTCATACTCAGTCACTGACATACGGTCTTGCTTCAGCTCTAGAAACTCTCTGTGTTTCTAATAAATGAACCATTGACTGATATATTTCTTTATGAACTCATCTTAGAAGAATTCCCATGTCACTCTTTCCCTCGGTAGCATTGATACTAAAGTGTTCCACCAATTATATACAGCATCTCTCAGTAGTGAAATGACACACTTTAAACTCTTATCTGGTGTACAAGGCAGCTCATCAAACACCTTGATAGAGTTTTGAGCCAAAACTTAGCTCTCGAGATCATCATCCACATTATCTCTGAAATCTTCAACCCCATGCTTTCGGATCTTATCAATTGGAGGCTTATTCAATCTTACAAATTCCATACCTTGTGGAGCTACGAGAACCGACTGAGGTATAAGTGGGGGTGGAGGGGGTTGAGCCGTCGGATTTGTTCGAACAAACTCCATATACCACTCGCTTCATCATGTCGAAAGGCTTCCCTAGCCCATTCTCCCTGACTAACCGTGGGAGGTTTATTATTAGACGCCGCTGTCCATTAAGCGTGAGTCGGCACATTACTTTCAACATCATCAGCCTCAGCTCAATTGGGATCCATTTACTTTATGAAAATACAATTTAAAATTGTCAGAAGTCATCACACTATCATAGTTTATTTATATATGGCATGTATAGCTAAACTCTTACACATGATACGTTAGTCCAAGAATCGACTAAACCGTAGCTCTGATACCACTAAATATAACACTTTTTACCCGTATTCAACACCGAAATAGGGTACAAGGCATTACCAAACTTATACACAAGCAATCATACAAAATCGAGACATAAATTTCCATCCAAATTAAAAATCTTTACATACAATCATATAGTCCTTATTACGGGCCTACGAGGCCCAAAACATACATTGGAAGTGGTTTGGGACTAAATTGAGAACTTGAGAAAATTTTACAAAACTTAGAAAAATTTTCATGTTTTAAGGGGCACATACCGTGTGGGCAAGTCGTGTGGTCACATACGCCCGTTTCCTTAACCCATGTAACTCTCTGTTTATCACCCAAGAGTAAATTGAAGTCACACAGCCAAGACACACGCCCGTGTGCTTAAGCCGTATGGTCGATTTAATTTTCATAATTTTTCATAAAATAGGTGCAAACTTCATATGCCTTGGACACACGCCCATGTCCTGAGGTTGTTTCCTGCACACGGCTGAGACACACGCCCATGTCTCTGCCCGTGTGCTCATTACTGGACATTCTGTTTTGCAACACGTGTAGGTGACACACGACCAGAACACACGCCCATGAGGCTGACCGTATGTCACACACGGCCTAGACACACGCCTGTGTGTCTACCCGTGTGGACAAAAAGAAGGCTATTTACGAAGCCATTTTGCCACCCTTGATGCATATACCTACACAACATCTCAAGACACCAATCCATGCATAAACATACAACCAAATCAACCACAACCAAAGCAATAACACATCATTTACATGCTATTATCTATTGTGCCTAAACATCATATCATTTCATCACAAATCATGCCTATTTCCATATTCATGAAAGGCATTACATATTTATATAGTTATAACCAACATTAGCCAACTTTCAATGGCCATTTACAAAATGAATCATTAACCATTACAAGCCAACACATTTGGCCTAGTGACCTAATCTATTCCTAAGGTTCAAATGGGATTTTTGCTTGTCGAATCTTCGTCGAGTATATCCATAGAAATAAACATGCAAATAATGCAATATCAAAGCATTAAAAATATAAATATTACATTCCGTTATTTACATACAAACTTACCTCGGTACAAAAATAGTAGAAATGGACCTAATCTCAATCACCTTGCTTTTCCCCCGATCTAAGTCCGAACGTCATTTTTCTTGATCTATAATAGTAAATTTAATTCATTTAATACTCACATTATTCAATTTGGCCTGAAAATCATCTTATGGAAAAATTACATTTTTGCCCCTAACATTTTAATATTTTATATTTTAGTCTCTAGGCTTGTAAAATGAGTTTCATTCAATTTCTTCACACTTTAAGCCTAGCCGAACCTTCCTTATGCTTATACCAGTCCACATTTTTCATTTATTCACATTTTTCCTACACATTTTATAATATTTTACAAATAAGTCCTTTTTGACATTTTTACCAAAAATCACTTTGTAAAAGTTGTTTATCTAACAACTAATATGTATTTTCTACCATTAAACTTCATAATAAACACATGTTCATCATGGGTCAAACCCTAGAACTTTAACCATTTCTCAAATTAGTACTAGAAATACGTAGATCGATTTACAACGACTACAAAAATATAGAAATCATTAAAAACGGGACAAGAACGGACTTACAATCGAGCTTGAAAGATGGCCAAACCCTAACTATGGAGTCTCTTCAATTTTTGGCACAAGGATAATGATGAATAAGAAATTTTGACTTTATTTTGGCTTATTAATTCACTTATTTACCAAATGACCAAAATACCCTTTCCTTAAAACACCCAAATTTCACCTATCTCATGTCCATTTTTGTCCACTAACTTAAGCAATGATCTAATTACCATCTAAGGACTTCTAATTTAAGATCTCATAACAATTAAACACCCTAAGTATATAGAACTCAAGTTTTGCAATTTTTATAATTTAGTCCTTTTTGCTAAATTGAGTGCTCAAACGTCAAAATTTTCGAACGAAATTTTCACAGAATTATTCCATAAAACTATAGACCATAAAAATATAATAAAAATAAATTTTTCTACATCAAATTTGTGGTCTCGAAACCATTATTTTGATTAGACCCAAAATCGGGCTGTTACACCCTTCCACATGGACCGGAGCTTCGCACATCAGGGGTGCACTTAGCAACACCTATGGCGGTATCTAATAGAAACACCCTTTTTCCCAATCCTAGCTTCATCTAACCTATTGATAGTTTCCCTTCCATACCATGCATGCAATAATCATGTCTATCATACAAATTATCATTATGCATGTACCACACCAGATAACCATTCAACAACTATCTATAATTAAACGTTCTGCAAATAACTGGCAAGTTCATACAATTGCATTTATCAACCATAAGTCAAGGTGCGGAAACTCACCTTGCCTTCTTACAACTAGCTTGTCCAAATGCCAATGTAACACCCCAAACTCAGCCTAGACGTTACGGCTGAATCTGGAAATGTTACGTAAAATGGTTATAAATCTAACTTTCGCTTTACGAAAAATGTCTTGTATCTTTATTGCTTAAAAAGTATTTTTAATTTGAAAATGTGTTTATCATACTTATTTAATTAAAATCATTGTTTGTTTACATTTTCTAAATAAATCGAGTGTCTTGCAGCTGAAATTCTTAAAATGTTCTACTTTAGAAACTGAGTTTGTTTTCTCGAAAATAGTTGTTTGCAAGAAAATTAGTTGTTTTTGTAAAGTTTTTTTATTGAGTGCCATGCCAAAAATCTCAAAAAGAAAATCCAAACTAGAAATAATCCCAAAATTCTAGAGAGTCCAAAATTTACAAAACTCTCAAACCAAAATTTTAAATAAGTTCAATTTAAGTAAAACTAGTTTACAGAGGAATAGTCATAATCGAGCTCTCGTCGCACCGATCCGCCTAAGTCTAAGGGTTACTTGAAATTATCAGACAAACAGAGAGTGAGTTTTTATAACTCAGTGGGTAACTAATAAGAAAACAAAATTTTAGATTTAATTACATGGCAGAATAGATACAAACATATTTCTTATATAGAACCAGAATCATATGTGGAATTACAATTCTACCCCCATCTGCTACACACCATCTTCGACCATCCCTACACACCACGTAGGGTCTTAAAGACCCATCTAGCCCTACACACCACTTAGTGTCGATACGACACTTTTAGAATAATCGTAGCAGTGCTGCCAGTATAATGGCGAGATATTGCCTCACACAGAACACTTCCTCCACATAATATATGTTCCACCCTATAATCAGATATAAACATAAATAATAGATGCCATAATTTACATATCATACATGCTCGTATAATAGATGTAGAACATGCTTTATACATAACATATCATACATATCACATCACTAAACATGAACCTTATACATGTTATACACATATTTACATCAAGTTTCAGATTAAAAGAATTCTTGTCTTATAACTTATATAACCACATACCGACCCCAAGGAAGGCCCATAGTTGATCGGGATGACATGTACGACCCTAGGAAAAATTCTAAAATTTGGGCCCACACACTCGTGTGGCCCACATGGCCCAAATTACCTAGCCCGTATGGCCCACATGGCCCACACACGCCCGTGTGGCCTACACGGCCTAAAATGGGCTAGATCGTGTGTCACACACGTCTTGTCACACAACCGTGTGTCACACATGGCCTACCACACAGCTGTTGTAACACTCTTAACCCGTATCCGTAGTCTGAATAGGGTTAAGAGGCATTACCGATCAAATCATAACATTTAGCCTTCATTATTCTAACATCATTAAGTCATAATCAAACAATATCACTAAGTCCCTCAATAAGGTCTACGAGACCTTAAAACCATGTTAGAAAGGGGTCGGGACTAAACCGAGCTCATACAAAATTTTCCAAAAACTTAACATTTTTCAAAGCTACATAGGTCACATGCCCGTGTGGGTAGGCCGTGTGCCTCACACGGCCTTAGACACACCCTTGTGTCGAAGCTGTGGCAAAACAGGGCATACATATTGACTTGTCCACACGGCTCAAGACACGCTTGTGTGCTTCACTCGTGGTCGACACTGACTTATTTCATACGGCCAGTCACACGCCCGTGTGTCTAGCCCGTGTGCGAGTCTGACTTGTTTCAATTTAAAAACTTAAGAGACACGGTCGAGCCACACGCCTGTGTGCTCAACCGTGTGGGCAAATATAGGCCATTTGCAAGGCCAATTTGCCATCCACACATTGGGTCTCACCTACAAGCATCAAACCACATAATTTCATACCCCAAATGGCATCCAAACACACTAAAACATGTACAATTTAGTCTCTTAAACATCATCATTCATTTCATATTCAAATCCAACTCAATATACCAATCTAAATTATCATTTTCACATCCAAATCATGTGATCCAATCATCATTTAATCCTTACCAAATTTAAACATAAAACATACTATTTCCATTTTACTAAATTCATACCATATTGAACATTCACATAAAACACATACACATAATAACCATTCTTCTCATTTATCCATAAACATGTACCAAAACCATTAAACTATCAAGCCATATCACATGGAAAGATCTATTGTAACATCCCAAACCCGGTCTAGGCGTCACGACCAGATCTGGTATGTCACAGGGAAAAGGTTGACAAGAAACTTTGGGGATTTTGATGAAAATCGAAAGTTTGAAACTTTTTATTTCATGTGATGTTTTGAAAACAGTGGTTTGCCGCTTAAGAAAATTTTCCAAGTTGGATTAACTGCTCATTTACTATATATGTTAGCACTTGTGAGAAAAATAGATATTTAGGTTGCAGTTATTTAGAAAACTTCTTTTTAACAATTAAGTTTAAGTCATAAAATAATGTTGTATCAAAGTGGAAATTAAATGAAAATCCAAATAGCAATTTAGAAAGGCCTTATTACAACAATTAAATTCCCAAATTAAAACGTCTTAAAAGAAAACTAAGTTTACTGAAATTAACAAGTTATGGCCTCCTCGAGTCTCTTGGCTCCCAAGTCCACGTCCTACTGATCACCTGCAAGATTAAGCAGAGGGGGTGAGTCAGCAAGACTCAGTGTGTAAGTTCCCCCTTAAAACATCATAAATGACCTCAAGCCCATAACCACATATTGGGTAGCCCACTCAAAAATAGCATGTACAAAAATGGATGCAATTTACCCGGCCTAATCCTAGATTTCCATCCTCTACACACCACCCGTACCAGCCGATCACTCCGTGGAGATTTCTACAATCAACCCTCCATCCGCTACACTCCATATGTGGCACCTAGCCACTGGTGACATAGTCACAAAATATCTTATGTACGGCTAACCCACTTGTGGTACCAAACCACTAGTGACAATCCCGAATAATCATATATGTGGGGCCAACCCACTGTGGTACCAAACAACTGGGACGAGTCACAAAATCATCAATATGTGGTACCAAACCACTGGTGGTTCCAAACCACTGAGACTTAATCACGAATCAAGAATGTGGGGCCAATCCACGTGTGGTACCAAACCACTAGTGACAGTCTTACACTTCCCCTTTCATATCATATCCAACCCATGCATACAAATGTCAACCGAATGCAACATACTATCAAATGCATAATATTATCATGGCATACTTTTATTAACATATACATAAATAGCAAGATACTTACCTGGTACTTTAGCCATGCCCTTAATGGCATAATGCTTATTCATCTAGCCATTGTGGCTTTTCAGCCCCAATGAAATTAATAACACATAATAATAATATTGAAGTGTGTAAATCTTACACACCTGGATACGCATAGCACTATGCTATCTATGTCGACACTATCACTATCGGAGACTACTGCTATCTGCCTCTTATTATGCTCAGAAGCCAGCCCACAACCTGGTGGCCAATCCCGAACAACAGATACCGCGCGTTTCTTGAACTTAGGGGCTAGGACCGCGGGTGCAACCCCTTCTTTCGCTTGGCTGACATTTGAGTCCATGAACAACCTTGGTCACTAAACTGGATTAAAGCAGCGAAATTGAATAAGAGCGAATAGACACTCAACGCTAAGGGTCCTTACCTAGATCGACAAATCCCAAAGATTAAGAATCTAAATGGACTAGAACCAATTGTCCCTTAACACACCCCAATCATAATCCAGAAGCCAGAAGAACGTGAAGATAAACCCCCTACAAATGGCCAAGAGTTAAAGAATACGATTACTGCCTTTGGCACTCCACCAAGAGAAGAGATGATTGAACCAAAATGAAAACACTTACCACAACACTAAAGAAACCAATTGGGAGTGGTGAAGAACAGGTAACAACAATCCACTGGAACGAAATCGAAAGAAAATGATATGAATGTCAGAGGAATTCGGCTTCCTTCCAAAGAAAACAAGAGGAGAAAAAGAGTGAGTAGATGTTTAGAGAGATTCGACTAAACCAAAAAGAACTTACCGAATGCCGAAAATGTTCTGCTCTTGAAAAGAATGAGATGGAGAAGAAAGGTACTATCTACCAAAGGAGATTCGACTATGATGTTTGAGAGAAAAGAGAAGAAAATGCCAGAGTTTCGGCAGGAGATGAGGCTTCAGAGGGTTTCGACTTTGGTGTTTATGGCAATGAAAATGAAATGGGAGTAAAGAGTGGATGGTAATGTGAGTTTCGACCAAGCACAAAAGAAGGAGAAAATATGAAGAGTATTGGGAGGTGTTTCAGCTTTGGTGAATGGGAGAAAAGAAAATGCAAAACAAAAAGTGTGAGAGTGTTTTGGTATTTGAGAGAAAAACCAAAAATGCACAAAGTGGTATAAATGTTTTGGTTTTTACAAAAAGAGTTGAACAAAGAATGCTCTTGGTTTCTCTAGCTAGCCGAAATTCTCAACACCCCTAATGCCATCATCTAACATCCGGCCACCCCCTTAACAACTCTAAACTGAACCCACACACACACACACACACACTTCCTACATTCGGCCAAGTACTCTCCCTTTCTTCCAATCCCATGATTCTCTCCACCGATCACTCTCCACTCTCCATTCAAACTTGTTGACCCCTTCTTCCTCCTTGAATTACTCTCTTCCTTTCATTTAAATGTGTTGACCCATTCAACACTCATCCACCAGAGTCCAAGATGAGAGCAACTCTCCCCCACCTTGGCATAAAAAAGAAATCCCTCAAAGGGGATCTACGCAGATCGAACCTACTCCCTGCCAGTTTCCCTGAGGCGTCACCTTCCAGAGCTTTAAGTGGCGCCTCCTTGCCACTTCACCAATCAAATTCTTGTGTCAAAACACACAAACACCAACCCTTAAGTCCCATCCCATTCAGCTTTCCCCTAAAGTGCCCAAAAAGTAAAATTTTTACTAAGGCTCCGGCTTACCCTTAAGTCATTCCTGGACCCCAAAGCACCCTAAACTAGCATGACAAACATAGCATTCACGCACAAACACACAAATGCATAGCCCCTAATTTAGGATGTTACAGTTCTACCCCCTTTAAAAAATTTTGGCCTCAAAATTACCTGGTCAAAAGAGATGGCGGTATTGTTGTCACATTGATTCCTCGGGTTCCTATGTAGCTTCCTCAGAACCGTGGTTATGCCACAGAACCTTAACCAACAGAACTGTCTTTCTATGTAATACCTTGACATCACGATCCAAAATTCAAACTTATTCTTCCTCAAAGGATAGATCAGGCCTCACTTCGATCTCCTCCATGGACACCATGTGAGATGGATCCGAACGATAACATCTTAGCATCGACACATGAAACACATCATGAATCTAACTTAACTCTACAGGCAACTCGAGTTGTAGGCTACTGGTCCCATACGCCTCACTATCCGATAAGGCCCGATAAACCTGGGGCTTAGCTTACCCTTCCATCTAAACCTAACCACTTTCTTCCACGGTGACACCTTTAAGAACACCTAGTCACCTACCTCAAACTCTATGTCTTTACGCTTTAAATTAGTATAGGACTTCTGTCTGTTCGAAGCTTCCTTCAACCGAGCCCTAATTAGCTAACCTTGTCTTCTATTTCAGAGACCAATTCGGACCCAACATCTGATGTTCACCCAACTCTGTCCAACAAGTGGGAGTGCGACACTTCCGACCATACAACGCCTCATATGGTGCCATCTGGATACTCGATTGGTAGCTGTTATTGTACACGAATTCTGCCAATGGTAAGAACTCTTCCCAACTACCCCTAAAATCCATGACACAACCTCTCAGCATATCCTCTAAGATTTGGATTACCCTTTCTGACTGTCCGTCCGATTGTGGATGAAATGCCATACTAAAATCTAACTTTGTGTCCAATGCTTGATGCAATGCCTTCCAAAATCTTGATGTAAACTTAAGGTCTCTGTCGAGATGATCGACACTGGCACCCCATGCAACCTTACAATCTCTTTATATATAATTCAGCCAACTTCTGAAGAGAGTAGTCTACTAGCACCGGTATGAAATGAGCAGACTTCGTCAAACGATCAACCACTACCCAAATCGAATCCTTTTTGGTAGGTGTAAGAGGAAGCCCACTAACAAAATCCATTGTGATCCTTTCCCACTTCCACTGCAGAATCTTCATCAGCTGTAACAAACCCGAAGGCAGCTGATGTTCTGCTTTCACCTGCTGACACGTCAAACACTTACTCACATATTCGGTTATTTCTCACTTCAGACCCGACCACCAGAATTGTTCCCGCAAATCTTGATACATCCTGATACATCTTACTTCCTCCAGGTTTCATAGCGTATGGGCTATTATATGCTTCCTGCAAAATCTTACGCCTCAACTCCTAATCCTTCGGCATGCAAATCCTTCCTCGAAAACACAGAACTCCCTCACTGCCCATATTATAATCCTTTACTTCATTCTGAACTTGAAGTAGTCAAGCACTCAAGACCTCATCCAATAATTGCTTCTCTCTGATCTGATCTATCCATGTCGGTTTCACCTGAAGCTCAGCCAACAAACTCCCATCATCATACAAGCTAAGTTGTGTAAACATCACCCTCAAATCTGAGATTACCTTACGACTCAATGCATCTGCCACCACGTTAGCTTTACTAGGATGGTATTCAATTGAACAATCGTAATCCTTCAACAACTCGACCCATCACCTCTGTCTTAAATTCAATTCCTTTTGGGTAAGGAGATACTTTAAGCTCTTATGATCTGTATAAATGACGGACTTCTCCCCATACAGATAATGTCTCCAGATTATCAGAGCAAAAACCACTGCCACCAACTCCAAGTCGTGCATGGGATAATTCAACTCATGCGACCTTAACTATCGAGACGCATACGCGACAACCTTTCCGTCTTGCATCAACACACATACTAAACCTGTGTGTAACGCATCACAATAAACCACGAACTCTTTCCTGACCTCTGGCTGAATCAACACCAGGGCTTCCATCAGAATCCTGTTTAGCTTCTCAAAACTTTCCTGCTACTTATCAGACCAAACAAACGGAACCCCTTTCCCTAGCAACTTGGTTAATGGAGCCGCGATCAAGGAGAACCCCTCAATGAATCTTCTATAATACCCAGCTAGGCCAAGAAAACTTCTGATTTCAGCCACAGACTTAGGTGGTTTCCATCTGCAAAGACGACTTTGACCTTTCGGGGTCAACCTTAATCCACGATCATGTCAAGCAATGAGTTTTAAAATTTATAAAAAAAATGATCAAACCTGTAGACTAACTATGACAATAATAGAGGCAAGTGCACCTATCTAATAGTAGTATAGTTTAAGCAAGAATATCTTATCGAACCCAAAAGAACCTAAAAGTACCACTACTCACTTTCTTTCCATTATTCAACCTAAAATATGGAGCGATTGATTTATTAATATAAAACTAATGAAATATTTTAAACTAAATGAAAAGACGAAAGAACTAAACTTTGGTAAAAGACTGTGAAAAAAACTCAATTGATTACGATGATACCCTCAGGAAGAATCCGCCTAGACTTCACTTGTTATCTAACCTTTAATTCATATGATTTCTTTACTTAACTTGATCCGTGAGACTCCCTAACCTATATTAAACCCTCTCTCAAGCTTAATAATGTCTAACCTTAGGTTAATTAGTGGAACTCTCGTTCTCTTATAATAACCCCTAAGGAAGCATAGAATCGATCAATGGACTCCCATATTAGGTTTCACCTAATCGGCAAAATCTCGTAACCCTATCTCTAGGCATTCGATCAACTCCGCTTAATTATGCTAGATCTACTCTTGGCGTGGTCTATTCATCCTCCACCTAAGCACATCGATTAAATTAAGCAACATAATTAAGAACAAACTAAGTATTTATCATATAAACCAAAAATCAAATAACAAAATCCATCATAGGTTTCATCCCCTTCAGGTATCTGAGGGGTTTAGTTCATAACAAAGTAGGAAAACATCTCAAGAGAAAATATAAAACAAAACCCCTAAAACCCCCCTGAAGGAATTGAAGAGGGGATCCTCCGTCTTGAGTAGAATCCCGGCTCTTTGAGATGGATCAATCGACTATTTTCGAGTAAATCCCTGAATAAGAAAAGCTTTGGCAGAAAACTCTGCTCAACTTTCCCCCTTTAGAATGACTGCCTTGGCTTGTTTATATAGGCTTTTTAGATGCCTCACTTGACTCCTAAGCATCTACTTCAAGTAGAATTATTATTAAGGTGTTTAAGTAGACTTAGAAGTATGTTTCTTTGGCTTCAAGCATCCAAATCTGAGTGAAATTGCTTTCTCTCGTGGCAGGGGCATGGCCAGGGCACGCCTGTGTAAGTCGTCTTCTAGGCCATGTCTCTATTTTGTTGATTGAGGCACGACCATGCAAATCGGGTTTAGGCCATGCTTTGAGTCTGTCGATTTGGGCACGACCATGCAAACCGTGCCTAGGGCGTGTTGGGATTTTTTCGATGAGGAACAGTCGTATAAATCGGGGACAGGCCGTGTTCTAAATGGATGGCAAGGCACGGCCGTGTGACATAAAGCCCAGGCCGTGTCATCTTCTCGTGTTGGCCCAATTTGGTCCGTTTTAAGCCCATTTCTCATTCTTTTTATTCTTGGGTGCTTTCCTAAGTATAAGACATGAAAAGAAAGAATTAAGAGAACCTTTTTTACATAAATTAGGGATAAATCATCCAAAAGCATCCTAAATGTGGGATTAAAATATGTTACATTTGCGGTTTATCAAATTCCCCCACACTTAAGCTTTTGCTTGTCCTCAAGCAAAATTCTCAACTTATAATTAAAATGAATTTTCCACAATCCATAATTCCTATCGATAACGTCTCATCATAATTCATAGATAATTTATACATGGATAATTTAACTTAAAGTGCCCTAAAGATTCAATCAAGATAAGTCATACCTTTATAGCACGAAGACATAGGTGTCTCCCATTATTTAAATACTTACCTTTAATTCAAAACCGACAAGGATTGACATCCTCAATAAAAGTTCACTCAAATCACTCAAAGTGTTTAAAGATCAAGAAAAAGCACTCATAAGTCGAACCTGAAAAGTTAATTCCATAGGCTTGCTCGAAACCAAATCTCCACCATCAGATATGAGATGATACATAAATCAAAAGGTCTTTATTAGGGTTGTAACGGGGTTAGGGCTTAAAGTGTGGATACAAAATGAATTAGATGGTTAGAATCGAGATTGACTTGACAAGTTACCTTCCTAAAAAAACTAATTAAAGCAATTACATCGCTTGAAAACTAATAATACTATTATTGATAATACCGTAATACTGAACTCTTCTTCAACAATCGGGTTTTAGACACATGAGCTTCTTTAAACAAATACTAATAATGAATAAACTTTGATTTTTTAAGAACAAACTAAGTAATCTGGAATAGCTTTATAAACTAATTTAAGTGGCGATCAAATCAATTCTCGAAAGAAGGGTAGTCAAAGGAATAGTGATAACAAATACAAATGGGGTTTTGGTTTAAAATTTTAGGGGTAAATAAAAAAAAAATAAAAAGTTGTTAGGTTTCAACGGGGTTCACTAGGGGTTAATTAAATAGGTAGGCTTTTTAGTGGAGTGAATGGGTTAAAACCTAGGTGCCTTTATCATCTTAGTATATCAAGTCAATAATGTGGTCTTGATATGCATAAATGAGGCAAGTTCTAGAATAACAGTTCAAAGTTGACACTCTCATAAAAAAAATGAGCACGAAAAAGAATATATGCTCTATAAGGCTCAAAATCTCACAAAAATTATGGGTGTTTTGACATCAATCCTTATAAATTTCAAATTTCAAAGTAATACTCAAATTCAATTCAACAACCTAACAATTTTAATTTTTAGAAAGTAGACTTATTATGCATGATTCTCTAGTACTCTTCAAATTTAATCATCAATGCACAATTAACTATGACTTAATAAAAACATTTCAATAATAGTCATAAATCATTAGAAATTTCATCCTAATTAGTAGTATGAGAAAAATACTTTCGAACAAGACTAAATTCAGGATTTGAGAATAATACAAAAAGTTGGACACTTTTACCCCCCACACTTAAGATGTACATTGCCCTCAATGTACAAAGATAAATAATGACATTAATGGGATAAATCAAAAGAGAAAGGAGAAAGTGACACTTCTCTAATTGCGGATGAGGTCCAAGATGCGTTCCGTAGGTGACTTTTATGTGGATGTGTGATAGATTCTGCAAAGTCACTTGGTTAATAATCTTGTAGCATATAATTGAGTAGGGATTCTTTAAAAGGTTAGATAGCCAATGGTAGAAAAATTAAAAATAAAAACCATGCAATACTAATGAAAGTGTAAATCTAAAAGCAACATCTAATAAAAAGTTTTAAAATACAGAAAAGTAAATGTCAGATAACAATTTATTAGGACTCAGAGGTCCTCATCATCAACTAGATCCTGTGGAGGTGTTGGTGGTGATATATGAAAGTGATGGCAGATTTGCGACAGGGTGGCCTCGATCCTATCAAAACATCGGCGATGTCGATGGCTGCCGGGTACAAGATCGCCGAATCGTGTGAGGCGTGCCGAGATATCTGCCAACGAAGCTACTAAATATGATGGTCTTTGGCTCGAATCGGTGGGACATCATCAGTAATGTCCGCAGGTACCTCCTCATCTGTGGTTAGTCTGTATTGAGGGGGGTCCGTCCCTCGACGATGTTTGATCATCTTCATGTGTAACATCGTCTGGATTCCCTGAGGTGTCATATGTCCGATCAGTGTAAGTGAGGACCTCTGATGATCGGTGTTGAGGAGTCCAAAGTGTCGAGCCAATCGCGTTATGTACGGTCCCATTGATAGGATTCCCTTTCTGTGCGCCTCCGTCTGATGCTGTATTACGCATGCAATAAAATATGCCACATCGAAAACATGTCCTTCAGACATGCATGATAAGAAGTAGACGTCTTGTTTATGAACGACGCCGGTGCTCTCTTTGCAGCCTGTAATGGTATGAGCGAGAATAGGATGAATATACCTGAGAGCTAGGGAAAGGGCGGTCGCCTTAGAATGGCTGGGGTTATAGTTGCTTGTAGTGGGTTGTAGTTTTTGCCAGCATCTAAGTGGAGCACAGTGGAGCTCTCGGTTCAAATCGTCCAGTGGGTTTTCTTCTATGAATCTTAGTGTGTAAAGTCCAAGTGCTGTTCCAAATTGAGGTACGCTTAGTTGACGTACTGTGCCCCCTAGGCGAAATTGAATCGTGCCGGCATCGTCAAAGTGCGTCATTACTGTCTGTAGTGTGAATGTGGCACAGAACTCGAGGGTAAGTTCCAAAAATGTGGGTTCATCGATGGCGAAGATGTTTTCCCAAGGGTCGATTGAGAGAAGTGCCTGAATATCAGTTTCAAGTCTGATTTGCCTTACTGCATTCTAGTTAATGCATCTCTCAGTGCCGATAGGTCTCTTTTGGATCTCTATATAGTGCTCTTCTTGTGTTGCTTGGGGGAATCTGAGGAAAGGATGTCGAAGTTCGGTAGAGGCACTTGCGGAGGATGATCCAGGTGCTTTTCTCTTTTTGCTCGGAACTGATCATTTGATTCTTGAGGATGACATGGTTCCTACAAATCAAATGTAAAGTAGTTTTCTAGTTCCACTAATGTATTTGAAAAAATGTTATTCACCATAAAATTTTGACAATAGTAGAGCATCAATTCTAAAGGTGGAGGATCAATCTTTAAAAGCTAAAATAATAATGAGAATAAAACAATGGGAATACTCAATAAAATGAACTAAACAATGAGAAAACATAGACTAACAAGAAATAGAATAATCGAAACAATAAGAATAAAAAAAACTTAAATAAAGAGGAAATATGTGAAAATGTGAAGAAAAAGAAATCAGGAGAGGTGTTGAGTGATGAGCACGGGTGGAGGACACGGTGGTGGAGCTAGGTTTTACAGCCTGGTAGGGGCGTAGTGTGTGAGCACGGTGGTGCTGCGACCGTGTGGGTTAGTAGTGGTTAATTCTTGGAGAAAAAATGGCGTTTGGAGAGGAAAAATCTGGTTTTGTGGCTGGGTTTGGGGAGAAGGGAGTTGAAAACTAATTTTAGGGTTTGAATTTTGGGAAGAAGATGGTTAGATTTTATTTATAGGGGATGGGGAACGGTTTGTTGACACGTCCGTGTCGTTTTGGAATTTTCCCGTGCTTTTCGCGTTTTTCAGGTTTGGGTGAGTTCGGATTTATTAACACGGCCATGTTACCATTTGACACGCCCGTGCGGAGCAAGCCAGTATGTTGGCACGGGAGTTTGGACCGCCGTGTGTGGCCCGTGGTGTGCAGGTCAGTAGCTTCACACGGTTTGATCGTCCGGACGTGTTCTACCCTTGTTGGTTAAGTCAGTAGCCTCACACGGTTATCTCACATGGGCGTGTTCAGGTATCGCAGCTCGTATTGTCGATAAATTTTTTTTCCTTTTAAGAACGGCTCTTGGCACACCCGTGGGTAGTCCCCTATTTTTCACATGATCGTTGACACGTCCCGTGTGTAAGGCCGTGTTTAAAATCCTGCATTTTCTTGTTTAAACTAATTTAGGGTAGTTTTAGGAAAATAAAGATAATGTTAATGTTAATGTGTTTAGTGCTCGGGTTGCCTCCCGAGAAGTGCTTGTTTATGGTCTTAAGCTGGACTCTCCTTGTTTTCGATTCTAAAAGAAGGCTCATGGAGCAAAAGCTCCCCTCTCATATCTCCAAAATCTGCACCATTATAAATTTTAAGTCGGTGACCATTTACCTTGAATGTGCCCTTAGTGGGATGAGTTACCTCGATGGTGCCATATGGAAATATTGTTTTGACCATGAATGGGCCTGACCATCTTGATTTTAACTTTCTTGGGAATAATTTTAGCCTTGAGTTGTATAGTAGGACCAGGTCTCCTACTTCGAATTGTCTTGATCGCTTGAGACAAGCATCGTGACATCGCTTTGCTACTTCTTTGTATAGTTTTGCATTCTTATAGGCTTCCGTTCTCCATTCATCTAGCTCGTTCATCTGCATCATTCTTCTTTTTCCTGCAATTTTGAGGTCAGAGTTCAAAAATTTTATTGCCCCAAAAGCTTTGTGTTCTAGCTCGAATGGTAGATGACAGCTTTTCCCATATACAAGTTTGTATGGGGATGTCCCTAGAGGTATTTTGAATGCTGTTCTGTAGGCCCATAGAGCATCATCTACTTTAACTGCCCAATCTTTTCTATTTTATTCAACCGTTTTTTCTGGAATGCGCTTAAGTTCTCGGTTTGCTACCTCAACTTGCCCACTGGTTTGAGGATGGTATGGGGTGGCTGTTCTGTGGCATACTCCATATTTTCTTTAGAACTTTCTCAAATTGTGCATTACAAAAATGGGTACCCCTATCTCTAATGATAGCTCTAGGTGTTCCGAATCGAGAGAAAAGTTTTTTTAAGAATTTAACTACTATCCTAGCATCGTTAGTAGGTAAGGCTTCCGCTTCTACCCATTTTGTCATGTAATCAACTGCCACTAGGATATATCTATTTCCAAATGAACTAGGGAATGGTCCCATAAAATCAATACCCCATACATCAAATATTTCACATGACAACATATATGTTTGAGGCATTTCATCACGTTTAGAAATATTACCTGTTCTTTAGCATTTATCACACGAGGTAACATACCTGTTGGCATCTTTAAAAAGAGTGGGCTGGTAAAAACCTGATTCAAGTATTTTGTGTGCCGTCTTAATACCACTGTAGTGTCCTCCTGATGGTCCTAAATGACAATGTTCCAGGATTTTGCTGGCTTCTATCTTTGTAACGCATCTCCGTGTTACCTGATCTGCACATATACGAAAGAGAAAGGGATCTTCCCAAAAATAATTTTTCACATCAGCAAAGAAACGCTTCTTTTGGTGATGTGTAATTTTTTTGGCAAGACGTTAGCTGCAAGATAATTCGCAATGTTTGCAAACCATGGTATTTCAGAATGCGTTATAGAAAAGAGATGTTCTTCAGGAAATGAATCATTTATTTCACCTTCATCTAGCTCTTTGGTGTGTGGATTTTCAAGTCTAGATAGGTTATCCACTGCAAGATTCTCGGCTCCCTTCTTACCTTTTATTTCCAAGTCGAGTTCCTGCAAGAGTAAAATCCATCGTATGAGTCTAGGTTTTGCATCAGAT
Organism: Gossypium rotundifolium; assembly: GCA_025506655.1. Taxonomy (NCBI): domain Eukaryota; kingdom Viridiplantae; phylum Streptophyta; class Magnoliopsida; order Malvales; family Malvaceae; genus Gossypium; species Gossypium rotundifolium. The sequence continues at coordinate 54,569,181 of CP106726.1, read as the reverse complement.
TTGTTTAAAAGGTAGCGAAGAGTTGAATGATCATTGTAAGTGACTAATTTAGACAATATTAAATATTGTCTAAATTTATCAAAAGCAAAAACTATGGCTAGCAATTCTTTCTTTGTGGTAGTATAGTTTTCTTGTGTGGGTGTTAGTGTTCTGCTGGCGTAGTAAATTGGCTGAAAATGCTTGTCTCTTCGTTGTCCCAAAACTGCACCTACTGCAAAATCACTTGCATCACACATTAGTTCAAAGGGTAAGTTCCAATCAGGTGCAATCATAATCGGTGCATTTATTAATTTATCCTTAAGTATATTGAATGCATTTAAGCATTCCTGATTGAAATCAAAAGGGACATCTTTTTATAATAATTTTGTCAAAGGCTTAGCTGTTTTACAAAAATCTTTAATGAATCTTCTATAGAATCCTGCATGTCCTAAAAAGCTTCTAATAGCCTTAACAGAACTAGGGGGAGGTAGTTTTTCTATGGCTTCAATTTTTGCTTTGTCTACCTCAATCCCCTTACTAGAAATTTTATGTCCTAGCACAATCCCTTCTCTATCCATAAAGTGACATTTTTCCCAATTCAGAACAAGGTTTGTCTCCTCACATCTCATTAGAACTTTTTTAAAATTTTTAAGGCAAAGATAGAAAAAAATTACCGAATACCGAGAAATCATCCATAAATACCTCCATGATGTCTTCCATGAGTTCGCCAAAGATTGCCAACATGCAACGCTGGAAAGTAGCAGGAGCATTACATAATCTAAAAGGCGTTCTTCAATAAGAAAACATACCATATGGGCATGTAAATGTCATCTTCTCTTGATCTTCAGGAGCTATGGGGATTTGAAAGTAACCAGAGAGTCTGTCCTAGAAGCAGTAGTACATATGCCCGGATAGTCTTTCTAACATTTGGTCTATGAATGGTAGAGGAAAGTGATCTTTTCTGGTGGCATCATTTAGCTTTCTATAGTCTATACAGACTCTCCAACTTGTAACTGTTCTTGTGGGAATTAACTCATTCTTTTCATTGGGCACTACCGTTATTCCTCCTTTCTTTGGAACTACCTGCACAGGACTTACCCAAGTCTTGTCGAAATGGAATAAATTATTCCTGCGTCAAGAAGTTTAATTACCTTAGCTTTGACCACTTCTTTCATATTGGGGTTTAACCGTCTCTAAGGTTGCACACACGGTTTATAATTTTCTTCCATTAAAATTCTGTGGGTGCAGAATGTGGGGCTTATTCCCTTGATGTCAGAAATTTTCCAAGCTATGGCTTTCTTGTGTTCTCTTAGTACCTTTATCAGCTGCTCCTTTTCCTTGGATTCTAGTTCTGAAGAGATGATTATTGGTAGCGTAAAATTGCCCCCAAGGAATGTGTATTCTAAGTGTTTTGGTAACTGTTTGAGTTCCAATTTGGGTGGCACTTCGATGGAGGGTTTTTGTTTTATTTCATTATCATTCTCAATGCTTTATTCTTTCCTTTGTCTGAATGATGACGTATTTAGATTCAACTCATTGTCTTCATCTTCTTCCCCCTTTTCTTGAGTCAGGCACAATTCCGTCGTGTCATCATGTAGGATTTCCTGTAATGTATTTTGAACGTACGATCAGTAGTATCAACAAAATAACACGAATCATCTTGCTCTTTAGAATATCGCATTGCATATTTCTTCATCACCTATCCTTAATGCGAGTTTACCATCACCTACATCAATAACAACTTTAGCAGTGGCTAAAACTTGACGCCCTAAGATTAAAGGAACATGTATGTCTTCATCCATGTCTAAAACAACAAAATCAACAGGGAAAATAAATTTGTCAATTTTTACCAAGACATCTTCGACAACTCCTCTAGGATATTTAATAGATCTATCTACTAGGTGAATATTCATCCTAGTGGGTGTTGGTTCCCCAAGATCCAATTGTTTAAACATTTTATAAGGCATTAAATTTATACTGGCGCCTAGATCAGCTAATGCTTTCTTAATATTCAAGCTACCAATTAAACAAGGGATAGTAAAACTTCCTGGGTCTTTTAATTTGGTTGGTAGCTTATTTTGGAGGATGGCTGAGCATTCTTCATTAAGTTCCACTGTTGACACTTCTTCGAACTTTATTTTATTTGTCAGGAGTTCGTTTAAGAATTTTGCATACTTTGGCATCTGTGAAATGGATTTAACAAAAGGTAAGTTAATATGTTTTTGTTTAAAAAGTTTGAGAAACTTACCATATTGAGCATTCCATTGTTCTATCCTCAGTTTTGCTGGATATGGAATTGATGTCTTCTTTTCTAGATGTGTTGGAGTATTGGTTTCAACTTCAACACTTTTCTCCTTGGTAATCTCATGTGGGTTTTTTCTTGGTGGTTCCATTAGCTCTTTGCCACTTCTTAGTGTAACTTCCTTTGCCCGCTGTGTGCCTTTGGAGAAAATCTCTGTCCGTATTTCACACACCATCGCAGTCAGTAATCTGATTTGACTCTCGATCCCTTTGATCGATTTTTGTTGTTTATCTAGTGTTGCTTCAGTCTTTTGGAAACGAGAATCTGTGGCCTCCATGAATTTTGTCAGCATCTCTTCAAGGTTTGATTTCCTTTCCTGAGGATAAGGCTGATTTTGGTAATCAGAAGGAAGTTGCTGCCTTTGATTTCCCTGATTTCCTTGTCCTCTCCACAAAAAATTTGGGTGGTTCCTCCAACCTGCGTTATAAGTGTTACTATAAGAATTATTATTGGATCTGAAATTATTACCTACATAGTTTGTCTGCTCGTTTTCTGCTCCTGGTTGGTAGGGTGGGTACTCAAGATTCGCCACATTCCCGCTTGCTTCGCATTGCATTACTAGATATACCTGCGAAGAACATACATTATCGATCTTTTTATTCATTAACTCCACCTGCATTGACAACATTGTCACTTCGTCTATGTTAAAAACTCCGGCTGATTTTGTCAGTTTAGCCTTTGTACTTTGCCATTGACAGGTGTTCAATGACATCTCCTCAATAAAATTGTAAGCCGCTTCAGGAGTTTTGTTATTCAAAGTTCCATTGGATGATGAATCAATCATTTGCCTAGTTAGAGAAGTCACACCATTGTAAAAAGTTTGGACTTGAAGCCACAAAGGTAATCCGTGGTGTGGGCATCTCCTTAGGAGATCCTTGTATCTTTCCCATTCATCATATAATGTATCTGCATCATTCTGCATAAAAGAAGATATGTCATTCCTAAATTTGGCGATTTTGGCTGGTGGAAAATATTTTAAAAGAAATTTTTCAGTCATTTGATCCCATGTGGTGATTGACCCTCGTGGTAATGAGTTCAACCACTACTTTGCTTTATTCCTTAATGAAAAAGGAAATACCCGAAGACGTATGGCATCGTCAGAAATGCCATTTATTTTGAAGGTATCACAAAACTCTAAGAAATTAGCTATATGAGTATTTGGATCTTCGTCGTGCAAGCCATCAAATTGAACAAACTTTTGAATCATTTGTATTGTGTTAGGCTTTAATTCAAAATTATTAGCAGCTATAGCAGGCTTAGCAATACTAGATTCTGCTACTGTCAAATTAGGTTTAGCATAATCATACATAGTGCATAGAGCATTATTTTCTCTCACATCGTGGATTGTTTTGTCCATCCCTTGATGAGGATTGGATCTCTTCTCGTTCTTCTCTTTGGTAGTCTAGAGCTCGTCTAGTTTCTCTGCGATTTCTTGTTTGTAGCCTCAATGTCACTTTCATATTCTAATGGTCCTCTCGGGTTTCTTCTAGTTATAAACTAGAGGTACCTCGCAAGTCAAGAAAGAAAGAAAGAAAGAGAATTAGTAAAAATAAAACCTTAATCTAAAAAAATAAAAAAATAATAATAGAATAATGTCTAAAGTAATAGAAATAGAGCTTTCTTAATATTTTAGAGTTCACGCAGCGGTGCCAAAAACTTGATCATGTCAAGCAATGAGTTTTAAAATTTATAAAAGAATGATCGAACTCAGAGACTAACTATGACAACGATAGAGGCAAGTGCACCTATCAAGCAAGAGTATAGTTTAAGTAAGAATATCTTATCGAACCCAAAAGAACCTAAAAGTACTACTACTCACTTTCTTTCCATTACTCAACCTGAAATATGGAGCGATTGATTTATTAATCTAAAACTAATGAAATATTTTAAACTAAATGCAAAGATGAAAGAACTAAACTTTGGGAAAAAGGCGTGAAAAGAACTCAATTGATTACGATGATACCCTCAGGAAGAATCCGCCTAGACTTCACTTGTTATCTAACCTTTAATTCATGTGATTTCTTTACTTAGCTTGATCCGTAAGACTCCCTAACCTATATTAAACCCTCTCTCAAAGCGAATAATGTCTAACCTTAGGTTAATTAGTGGAACTCTCATTCTCTTATAATAACCCCCTAAGGAAGCAGTAAATCGATCAATGGACTCCCATATTAGGTTTCACCCTAATCTGACAAAATCTCGTAGCCCTATCTCTAGGCGTTCGATCAACTCCGCTTAATTATGCTAGATTTACTCTTAGGCAGGGTCTATTCCTCCTCCACCTAAGCACATCAGATTAAATTAAGCAACATAATTAAGAACAAACTAAGTATTTATCATATAAACCAAAAATCAAATAACAAAATCCATCATAGGTTTCATCCCCTTTAGGTATCTGAGGGGTTTAGTTCATAACAAAGTAGGAAAACATCTCAAGAGAAAATATAAAACAAAACATAAGAAATCCCTAAAACCCCCTGAAGGAATTGAAGAGGAGATCCTCCTTCTTGAGTAGAATCCCGGCTCTTTGAGATGGATCAATTGGCTATTTTTGAGTAAATTTTTGAATGAGAAAAGCTTTGGCAGAATACTCTGCTCAACTTCCCCCCTTAGAATGACTGCCTTGGCTTGTTTATATAGGCTTTTTGGATGCCTCACTCGACTCCTAAGCATCTACTTCAAGTAGAATTATTTATTAAGGTGTTTAAGTAGACTTAGAAGTATGTTTCTTTGGCTTCAAGCATCCAAATCTGAGTGAAATTGCTCTCTCTCATGGTAGGGGCACGGCCAGGGCACGCCCGTGTAAGTCATCTTCTAGGCCGTGTCTCTATTCTATTGATTGAGGCACGACTGTGCAAATCGGGGTTCAGGCCGTGCTTCGGTTCTGTCGATTTAGGCACGGCCATGTAAACCATGCCTGGGTCATGTTGGGCTTTTTGTCAACGAGGAATGGCCGTGTAAATCGGGGACAGGCTGTGTTCTAGATGGATGGTAAGGCACGACCGTGTGACATGAAGCCCAGGCCGTGTCGTCTTCTCAGGTTGGCCCAATTTGGTCCATTTTAAGCTCGTTTCTCATTCTTTTTATTCTCGGGTGCTTTCCTGAGTATAAAACATGGAAAGAAAGAATTAAGAGCACATTTTCTACATAAATTAGGGATAAATCATCCAAAAGCATCCTATATGTGGGATTAAAATATGTTACTTTTACGGTTTATCAATCCCCTCAGCAAACACAACATTCCCCAAAAAGGTTACCTCTTTTAGCCAAAACTCACACTTACTGAATTTGACGAACAACTACTTTTCCCTCAAAATTTGTAAGACCACACGAAGATGCGAGTCATGCTCCTCCTCCGATCTGGAATAGACCAAGATATCGTCTATGAATACAATGACAAATCGGTCCAGATAGGGTTGGAAAACCCAATTCATCATGTCTATAAACGCTGCTGGTGCATTGGTCAAACCAAATGGCATCACCAAGAATTCGTAGTGGCCATAGCGAGTTCGAAATGCCATCTTATGAATATCTGCCTCCCTGACCTTAAACTGATGATACCCTGACCGTAAATCTATCTTCAAAAAGACTGAAGCACCCTTCAATTGATTGAACAAGTCATCTATCCTTGGCAGCGGGTACTTATTCTTGATGGTCAGCTTGTTCAATTGACGGTAGTCAATGTACATACGCATCGATCTATCCTTCTTCTTGACGAATAACACGGCGCTCCCCAAGGTGATACACTCGGTTGAATAAAACCTCAATCCAACAGTTCTTGAATCTGAGCTTTCAACTCCACCAACTCCTGGGCGCCTTCCTATATGGGGCAATCGAAACAGGTGCTGTCCCCAGATAAAGATCAATACCAAATTCCACCTCTCGGTCCGGAGGCAAACCTAGAAGCTCTTCTGGAAAAACATCGAAAAACTCCTTCACTGTTCTAACATCCTCCACAGACAAATCCTTGCCCTCCAAGGCACAAACCAAAGCTATGAACGCCTCACAGCCCTTCTTCACCATTCGCTCAGCCTTTAAAATAGATATCACATTAGATAAATAGTTCCTCCTCTCACCTATTACCACCACTTCTTCATCCTCGAGAGTTCTTACTACCATGCGCCTGGTAGCACAATCCAGATTCGCTCGATACTTCTCTAGCTAGTCCATGTCTAAGATCAGGTCAAACTCTCCGAACGGTAGTTCCATCAGATCGACCAAAAAAACCATCCCTTGAACTTCTAGAGGTACACCCCTATAAAGTCTGTTTACCACTACCGATTGTCCTAGCGGGCTAACTACGGTCATCTCCCTAGAGGCAATCTCAGAGTCTATTCCTAGGGTTCCAGATATCCCACTAGCAACATATGAATGTGTTGATCCTATATCAATCAAGGCAGTATAAGGCAACCCATAAATAAGAAACGTATTGGTTATGACGTCTGGTGCATCTCCCTCTTCTCGACGCCTGATTGCATAAACCACCCTGTGTCTCCTTGCATCATCGCCCAAGACACCTCGCACGGTGCTCCACGACCACGACTGAAACCATTACCTCCTCTAACCAGACCTCGGCCTCTTTGTGGTTGCTGGCGACCTCTACCTGACTGAACATAACCTTGACCCATTGATTGCGCTTTGCCCCTCTCTTGTTGACAGTCCCTTATACGATGCTCTATAGACCCACACTTGAAATAGCCTCTATAACCAACCCAACACTCACCAAAATGAAATTTATCACATTGGGTACACCTTGAAAGCCGACTATCACCAGCAGGTCTCACAACACGATTCGGCCCCTCAACCCTAGGCCTATTCTGAAACCGCCCAACTGATACTGACGAACCAAAATTCCTCTTGTTCCTATTCCTCTGTAGATTCTGCTTTTCGGACTACTTCACCTTCTCGGCTATCTTAGCCTTCTCCACAAGAACATCAAATTCCCTCTCGCTGTGGGGCTATCGGCATACGCAGATCATCTCTCAACCCATCCTCGAACCGAACATAGTGCTCATGATCCGTGGCCACAATACCCCGAGCATAATGACTTAACCACAAGAATTCTGCCTCATACTCGGACGCTGACTTATTCCCCTGAACCAGATTTAGGAATGCCTTACGTTGCGCATCCACATAACTCAACCCTACGTACTTCCCCTGGAATGCAGTCTTAAAGAAATTCCAGGTGATATGCTCAGCCACCGTACCATCCCTAAGCGTGAGCCACCACTGATATGCCTCGTCTCGCAGGAGAGACACTACCCCTTTCAACTTCTCCTCTACCGTGAAGACTAGATCATCCATTATGCGCTCACTCGCTTCTAACCAATACTCTGCTGTATTAGGGGCTACACTAGAAACACCCCTAAACATCTCTGCTCCATTGGCTCGGAGTCGCTTAGACATCGATTTTCGAGCTCCTGTACCTATGCTTGCCCCAGCCACTCTCTCTAGGACCCGCAACATTGCCTGCGACACCGCGACATCCTCGCCTGTTTGGTCCTAAAATTCTGCTTCCACTGCTGGCAGCACTGGTATCTCACTTTTTGACCCATGACCAGATCCTACTGGTTCTGATATAGTAGTCCTGCCCTTCCACGACCTCGTACATTACGTCCACAACCTTGAGTTCTCATGACTAACATTTACGATTAATCTGATTAAAAAGTTTTATGAGTTAGTTATTTCTTTCACTTTTTAATACCGAAGAATTTTATGGAAGTATAGTCTCAGGGAGTAGTTTTCGTAACACATATCAAAGTTTCAGTCTCCATAATCTGAGTCTCCTAGAGCATGCAACCATATTAGCAATCGTTTCATGCATACCCTACCAAAAATTTTAAATCACTTACCTGGGTGGACTGGGTGCCGTCGGACTCGGATGCCATGCTCTAACCAAACCATTCCTTCCAGAAATCGTTTAGACCAACTTAATAAAACATTGTTAAGCCCATTTTCACAGCCCGAGTTTTGCAACTAGGCTCTAATACCAAAATTGTAACATCCTAAATCCGGTCTAGACGTCACGACCAGATCTGGTATGTCACAGGGAAAAGGTTGAAAAGAAACTTTGGGGATCTTGATGAAAACCGAAAGTTTGAAACTTTTTATTTCAGGTGATGTTTTGAAAAGAGTGGTTTACCGCTTAAGAAAAATTTCTAGGTTGGATTAACCACTCATTTACTATCTATGTTAACACTTGTGAGAAAAACAGATATTTAGGTTGCAATTATTTAGAAAACTTCTTTTTAACAATTAAGTTTAAGTCGTAAAATAATGTTGTATCAAAGTGGAAATTAAAATGAAAAACCAAATAGCAATTTAGAAAGGCCTTATTACAACAATTAAAATCCCAAATTAAAATGTCTTAGAAAAAAACTAAGTTTACTGAAATTAGCAAGCTATGGCCTCCTCGAGTCTCTTCGGCTCCCAAGTCCACGTCTTACTGATCACCTGCAAGATTAGGCAGAGAGGGTGAGTCACCAAGACTCAGTGTGTAAGTTCCCCCTTAAAACATCATAAATGGCCTCAAGCCCACAACCACATATTGGGCCTTAGCCCACTCAAAAATAGCATGTACAAAAATGGATGCAATTTACCCGACCCAATCCTAGATTTCCATCCTCTACACACCACCCGTACCAGTCGATCACTCCGTGGAGATTTCTACAATCAACCCTCCATCCGCTATACTCTATATGTGGCACCTATCTACTGGTGACATAGTCATAAAATATCATATGTGGGACCAACCCACTTGTGGTACCAAACCACTAGTGACAATCCCGAATAATCATATATGTGGGGCCAACCCACTATGGTACCAAACCACTGGGACGAGTCACGAAATCATCAATATGTGGTACCAAACCACTGGTGGTTCCAAACCACTGAGACTTAGTCACGAATCAAGAATGTGGAGCCAACCCACGTGTGGTACCAAACCACTAGTGACAGTCTTACACTTCCCTTTCATATCATATCCAACCCATGCATACAAATGTCAACCAAATGCAACATACTGTCAAATGCATAATATTATCATGGCATACTTTTATTAGCATATACATAAACAATAGGATACTTACCTAGTACTTCAGCCATGCCCTTAATGGCAAAATGCTTATTCATCTAGCCATTGTGGCTTTTCAGCCACAAAGAAATTAATAACACATAATAATAATATTAAAGTGTGTAAATCTTACACACCTGGATACGCACAGCACTATGCTATCTATGTCGACACATCACTATCGGAGACTACTGCTATCTGCCTCTTATTCTTCTCAAAAGCTGACCCACAACCTGGTGGCCCGAACAGCAGATACTGCGCGCTTTTTAAACTTAGGGGCTAGGACCACGGGTCCAACCCCTCCTTTCGCTTGGCTGACATTTGAGTCCATGAACAACCTTGGTCACTAAATGGATTAAAGCAATAAACTGAATAAGAGCAAATAGACACTCAAAGCTAAGGGTCCTTGCCTAGATCGACAAATCTCGGAGATTAAGAATCTAAATGGACTAGAACCGATTGTCCCATAACACACTCAATTGCAATCCAGAAGCTAGAAGAACGCGAAGATAAACCCCTACAAATAGCCAAGAGTTAAAGAATATGATTACTGCCTTCGGCACTCCACGAAGAGAAGAGATGATTGAACTAAAATGAAAACACTTACCATAACACTAGAGAAACCGATTAGGAGTGGTGAAGAACAGGTAATGACAATCCACTGGAACGAAAGCCAAAAGAAAAAGGATATGAATGTCAGAGGAATCCAGCTTCCTTCCAAAGAAAACAAGAGGAGAAAAAGAGCGAGTAGATGTTTAGAAAGATTTGGCTAAACCAAAAAGAACTTACCGAATGTCGAAAATATTCTGCTCTTGAAAAGAATGAGATGGAGAAGAAAGGTGCTATCTACCAAAGGAGATTCGGCTATGATGTTTAAGAGAAAAGAGAAGAAAATGCCAGAGTTTTGGCAGGAGATGAGGCTTCAGAGGGTTTCAGCTTTGGTGTTTATGGCAAAGAAAATGAAATGGGAGTAGAGAGTGGATGGTAATGTGAGTTTCGGCCACGCACAAAAGAAGGAGAAAATATGAAGAGTATTGAGAGGTGTTTTGGCTTTGGTGAATGGGAGAAAAGAAAATGCAAAACAAAAAGTCTGAGAATGTTTTGGTATTTGAGAGAAAAACAAAAAATGCACAAAGTGGTATAAATGTTTCAGTTTTGAAAAAAAGAGTTGAACAAAGAATGCTCTTGGTTTCTCTAGCTAGTCGAAATTCTCAACACCCCTAATGCCATCATCTAGCATTTGGCCACCCCCTTAACAACACTAAACCGAACCCCCACACACACACACACACTTCTCACATTCAGCCAATCACTCTCCCTCTCTCCCAATCCCATGATTCTCTCCACCGATCACTCTCGACACACACACTTTCCACATTCGACCAATCACTCTCCCTCTCTCCCAATCCCATGATTCTCTCCATCGATCAGTCTCCACTCTCCATTCAAACTTGTTGACCCCTTCTTCCTCCTTGAATTGCTCTCTTCCTTTCATTCAAATGTGTTGACCCATTCAACACTCATCCACCAGAGTCCAAGTTGAGAGGAACTCTCCCCCACCTTGGCGTAAAAAAATCCCTCAAAGGGGATCTACGCAGCTCGAACCTGCTCCCTGCCAGCTTCCCTGAGGCGTCACCTTCCAGAGATTTAAGTGGCGCCTCCTTGCCACTTCACCTATAAACTTCTTGTGTCAAAACACACAAACACTAACCCTTAAGTCCTATCCCATTCAGCTCTCCCCTAAAGTGCCCAAAAAGAAAATTTTTTTACTAAGGCTCCGGCTTACCCCTATGTCATTCCTGGACCCCAAAGCACCCTAAACTAGTATGACAAACATAGCATTCACACACAAACACACAAATGCATAGCCCCTAATTTAGGATGTTACATCTATACACTTGCAAAACATACCATATTCACTAGCCTATACATGCCATATACCAAATATATACAACTTCCAAAAATACCAAAATAGATAGCTGATAGTGTGATTATGTCAGTGACGATCCTCAAATCTGAGCTAGCTTTAATGACACTGTAAAACAGAGATAAACTTCGCACAATGAGCTTTAAAGCTTAGTAAGTTCGTAATATAATACATTTAACTCAATGGTTCAAAATCAATATACAAAATAAACCATCACATAGATTATTTCACAAGAATACACAGTCTTATCCATAACCAAATGCTCACACAACCATCCATTTATCCATTTACAAAATCATCAACCACATAGGTTCCGTACATACTTGTACTAACACTTAGTTAACAATCACTTCTGCTACTCAATGCTCAATACCACATTTCGTTCAATCTTCATTAATCATTGGATTTACTCACACACTTAGAGCCAATTTATTAGTCAAATCTTTAATATCATCACACACTTAGTGCCCTTAAATTAAACAAAATTTAACTCGGTATTGCACACACAATGACAATCAACGTAGTCGATACTTTCTTTATTTCGCACACACAGTGCCATTCTCTACTATATCAATTCTATTTCACACACTTAATGCCATACCTCTCAATCCACATTTAACCTTAATAATTCATCAGCCACATAATCTTTCATTACATAACACATGAGCATAATTTAAATAATTCGTATTATAAATGAACTTACCTCAGAATAGAATTAATGATTTGAGTCGATCAACCGAGTACTTTGTTCTTGTCTTGATCTAAGCCGAATTTCTCTTTTCTTGATCTATACATATTCAAATTTAGCTCATTCATTCATCAAATTATTCAATTTAATCCAAACACACATATTTAGGGCATTTTACCAAATAGCCCTCATATTTGAACATTTTAACATTTTAGTCCCTATTTCTTAAAATAACAAAATACACAAAATTTCACTATACTCATGCTTAGCGAATTTTCCTCATATTCATACAAATCCACATACTTCATTTAATTCACAATTTAGTCCTTTAATTTACACTTTTCTCAATTTAGCCCAAAATAATCAAATTCATCAAAAATTCAAAGACAATATATTAACCCAACATCAAACTTTCATATTTCACCAACTATCCACACAAAGTTCAAACATTCATCAATGGAACATCTCAAAATCATTATCAAATTCTAAAATTAGGGCACGGGCTTGATAATATGCTATGCAACGATCACGAAAACATAAAAATCATCAAAAATCAAGCTCGAAACACTTACCAAATAAGCTCACAAGTGCTGAACCCTAAAAGTTCATCAATGGCTTTCTTCTTCCTCTATATTCGACCAAAATAAATATGATAATATGGATTTCCTATTTGTTTTATTATAATATAACATTAAGTAACTAAATACCAATTTTAACATTAAAGAATATTAATAATAACACTAAAAGCTATGCCATTATCATCCATTTACTATCAAATGGTTTAATAACAACATAAGGACCTTTCATTTAATAAGCCATGCCAATTAAGCACTTTAACAACTAGCACACAACTTTTATATTTTATATGATTAAGTCCTTTTTCTCAATTCGGCATGCAAACGATAAAATTTTCACACAGAACTTTCACACATGCTTAATCACATACTGTAAACATTAAAAATAATATTAAAATATTTTTTGACCTCGAATTTGTGGTCCCAAAACCACTATTCTGACTAAGGTCTAAATAGGTCTATTACAACTCTCCCCCCTTAGGGATTTTCATCCCCGAAAATCTTTCTAGTGAATAGGTTAGGATATTTCTATCTGATAACATCTTCAGGCTCCCATGTAGCCTTTTCAACTCTGTGTTTGTGCCACAACACTTTCACTAAAGAAATTCTCTTGTTTCTCAATTCTTTGATTTCAAGTGCCAGAATTCGAAAAGTTCTTCATTATATGACAGATCAGTCTGAATCTCAACTTTAGTAGGGGCAATCACATGTGATGGATCAGATCGGTATAGTCTAAGCATCGATACATGAAATACAATATGAATCTTTTCTAACTCAGGTGGCAACATCAATCTATAAGTAACCAGCCCGATACATTCAACAATCTCATACGGCCCGATAAACTTCAGACTCAATTTGCCTTTTTCGCCGAATCGAAATATTTTCTTCCACAGAGTTACTTTTAAAAACACTTTATCACTGATCTCAAATTCAATATCTTTTTGTTTCAAATCTGCATAGGATTCTGGTAATCTGAAGCGGCTTTCAGACTTTCACGAATCACTTTCACTTTCTACTCAGTCTCTTTGATTAAATCAACCCCGTGAATCTTATTCTCACTATGCTCAATCCAATATAATGGAGTTCTGCATCTACAACCGTAAAGCGCTTTATATGGTGCCATTTTAATGCTTGATTGAAAACTATTATTGTATGCGAATTCAACCAATGGCAAATGCTTTTCCCATATACTCTCAAACTCAAGAATACAACATCTTAACATATCCTCGAGAATTTGAATAATCCGCTCGAATTGGCCATTTGTTTGAGGATAAAATGCAGTACTAAAATGCAGCGTTGTACCTAAAACCTCATGCAATTTCTTCTAAAATTGTGAGGTAAACCTCAGATCTCTGTCAGACACAATAGATAATAGTACCTTGTGCAATCTCACAATCTCAGAAATATATAATTCAACTAACTTATCAAGCAAATAATATTTTCTCACATGAATAAAATGAGTTGATTTCGTTAATCTGTCAACTATAACCCAGATTTTTCTCGGAGATAAAGGCAATCCCGACACAAAGTCCATTGTGATTCTCTTCCATTTCTATTCAAGAATAATTATCGGTTGTAACAAACCAAATGGAACCTAATGTTCAGCTTTAACTTGCTGACAAACTAAACATCTTGAAACAAACTCTGATATATCTTGTTTCATACCATGCCACCAATAAAACTATTTCAAATCATTGTGTAACATCCTGAAATATGGCTTATGCATTTTTGCTTAATAATATGAAATAGCATGCTTATGTGTGTTGTGGATGTGCATTATGAATTTTGTGAACCTTAGTGTGTAGACAAATTCCTTAGAAAGTATTAGATTCTAAATCTAAAAGAGGAAGCTAACAGGAAGGCCTTAAAAGAAATATTAGAGGAAATGTGACATGAAATTGGGCTTGGAAAAGTGGCTTGGAGGCGCCACTTAAGGCCTCTGGAAATAACGCCATGGGCTATGAGGAAGGACCTAAGTTCGAGTCGCATGGGAAGCAAATAAAAGAATTTTATTTTGCTACAAGGAGTAGAGAGGTGGACAGCACTAAGGAACTCAAGGGAGGAGTTTAATCCTTTTAAAATTGACTAGATAAGGGATAATTGGTGGATTAATTTTATTAATTTGAAAAGGTGATAAGAGATAAATGATAACTTATTTTTATTAAATTTAAGAGAAGAGATAAAGAGAAAAACAAGGAATTAGATAGTGTTGGCCGAATAAGGGGGTTCTTTTGATAGTATTTTCGGCCAAGGAAGAGTAAAGCCATTCTCCATTCTTTTCTTTCTTCCCTCTGCTGAATTCTCTCTGCCAATTATTCTCTTTTCCTTTTTGATTCTCCAAAAGCTGAACCTTCAACATCAACCTACTCTTCTTCTTTTGCAAATTTAATTAAAATCGAACCTCAAGGTAACCATTAGTTGATTTCTTCATAGCTTCAAAAGTCGAAACTTGTTGATCACACTTAGTCTATAGCCGAATCTCGTGGGTTCAACAAGGCGATCGACTTCTATATTGAGGGTAAGAACTAGTTATCATTCGATTTCCATTCTTTTCTTTAGACTTACCGAAAACAAGGTACTAATCTCCTTAATGTGCTTTGTCGAATCTTCAAAGGATCTTTGGGGATTGGTTTGCTTGTTGTCAACTTCAGAGAAGAATCTTTCGGGATTTCAAGTTTTAAGGTAAGCTATAAGGTGATATTCGACCATAGGCCATTAGTATGTGATTTAAAGTTGGACTTAAATCTAACCTATGACTATAGGTATTTCGACATATCCTTGGTTAGGTGGATAATTCCGAGATTTAGAACGCAATGTAAGTGGGTCTATGAATTCGGCCAAGGCCAATTTTGGTATTTAGATCTATTTCTAAAAGCCAAAACTAACTAGTTCAATGGTTAAGGGTATAGCCGATTGCAATAAAGAAGCATCATAAAGTTTCGGGATTTGTTTAAGAATCAAATCGGTACCAAGGTAAGTTTTGGGTTACAATAATCCTATTGGGATTTGGTTTTTATAGCCGAATGGCTTTTTACTAATATGATTGGGGCTGGCCAAATATAGGCATTAAAGATCTAAAGCAATAGATTGGATTTTTGGGATTTGGAGTGAATTGCTAAGTAAATCAGGTATGTACCCCCACACTAAGCTTCAATTAATTTATGGTTATGCGTTAATATATGTGTTAATAAAAATATGTGTGAAGTGGCTAAAAGTACCATGCAATGGTGCGAACGAAATACTCGGTATGTTTACCCACTCCTACTATGAGTAGGTTATGATCTATTATGGCACATATGCTAATAGTGATAAGAATGTGAAATAAAGCATGTTATTGCATGATATGTTTGACATGGGGCATATGGGTGATATGTAAAGGGGAAGTGAATTGGTGGTTTAATACCCCAATATCTGAATGTGGTGACTTATGTCACAATATCTGAATGTGGTGACTTATGTCACAATATATGAATGTGGTGACTTATGTCACAAAATAATTATCTGGTGGCTATGCCACTAATTTTATAAGGGCGATGAGCACGTCGATTGCAGCGATTGCCTTCGATGGTGTGTAGCGGATGGAGGGTTGACTTAGTAGTCCCCACGATGTGATGATTGGTACGGGCGATGTGTAGCGGATGGATACTTAGGCTTGGGTACGGGTTTGCATCATTAAGTATATGTGCTATTATGTATGAATTGATATGCACGAATTAATTGAGACTTATGTTGGTGTATACATTGAGTCATTTGATTCACCCGTTGTGGGATTACTTTTCGGTGACGCCAATAAAGGACCGGATTGGCAGGAGCTTAGTGGTGGCCATGCTCGGTTCAAGATTTTATTTTATTTTGGACTTGTTATATTTTAAGTATTTTGGATTTAATTTGGGTTTTGATTTGATGTAATAATGCTTTGGTTTTAAGCTGTTATGCATGCATATTTAATTATCTAAGTATGACTCGATTTTAATAATTCAAAGTTAAAGTCCATTTTCTTAAGTATAAATATTAAATGTTTTGACACATAATCAACACGGGTTTTAAAATTCGAGCCCAACCCAAATCAACTATTTTCAAAAACACACAAAATTTTAGCAAAGTTTCAAATAAGAATCGACTAGTTTTTCCTAGAAGCATGCCAGATCTGGTCAAGGCTTGTGGGCCGGGTTTGGGGTGTTTCATTTTGGTATCAGAGCCAGGTTCAAAACTCAGCCTTGAGGGCTTTTAGGGCCCAAAACATTTTCTGTCTTTTGAAATTGGATTTTTCTAAGAAGTGAGCAGGGTTTCTGGCATGGCACTTGAGTCTCCGACCCGAAGTCCACCAGGTAAGTACCCTATCCATTGTGTGAATTATTGTATGATTTGTAGGGGGGTAAAAATGGAACGTAGCTTAGTATGATAAGTACTTGAGCTATAGGACTAGTTTACCCCAACAATTACATAAAACTTTAATGCACAATTAAACAAACCTATGTTTAAGTCACCGAGTTAGGGTGTGGCAACCGTTGTGCGCATGTCTAGGATTGGTTTCAGTGGGAGCTTGGTATTTAAGCGATCCTAGTAACTCACCTCCTACCCACTTGAATCCTACAGTGCGTAGTAATGGTTCACCCTAACCAAGAGGACTCAGCCACAGGCTAAACCCAATAACTAAAACCCGAAAGGGACTAGCCATATTTCCACAAAAAATCCTAGTTTTAAAATCACCAAATTACCCCTCTGATGTACAGGAAAACTATTTTGAAAAATTTTTCTAAAATAATCTCGATTTACTTAAATACCCCTGGTCGGAAAAATTACTAAAATGCCATTGGTTTATAAAATTTCCATATTACCACAGTTTTTATCAAGATTCTCTTACCTTACAAATATCCAAACACCCTACTTTATAATAAGACACCCTAATTTGGAAAATTTATGAAATTACCCCTAATTTGCAAAATGACCAAATTACCCCTAACTTGTACAAATGACCAAAATACCCTCAGTAAGGAAAATTACCGAAGTACCCTCAAATTAGAAATCTTTAAAAATACCCTCATTTTGAAAAGTCACCAGGAACCATATTTTGCAAAAAATTACCGAAATGACCTTAGCTTGTAAAATTACAAAAATACCCCTAGTGTATAAAATTATCATTTCACCCTTGAAATTTTTCCAGCAAGGATTTTAATTTTTGTAAAATATCAACAAACTCTATTTTGCAACATTTTCAAATACCCTAATTTGAAAATTACCAAAATACCTCTGTAAGACAAAATTACGAAAATACCCCTAGGTAGTGGAAAATGACAAACAACGACAATTACAACATTTCTCTGTAATGAACGCAAGTTCATGTGTGTGACTAAATGAATGATGTGAGACTGTATGTGTATGAAACGAAAGAACTACTTCCCGAACTATTAAACATAAAGCATTCGTGATAAATTAGTGGAACCAAACTAATTCATAAAACTCTTTAATCAGATAAACGCAAAGCGAAAGTATGAATTCTAGGGGACGTGGTCGTAACGTACGTGGCCGTGGAAGAGGCCGAATGACCGTGTCTGAACTCGTTAGATCGGGTCAAGGATTTGAGAATGAAATGCCACCACCACCACCAGCCGCTGATGTGGAATATCAAGATCAGACGGGGGATGACGCAATGTCACAGGCGATGCTACGGGTTTTGGAAAGGGTGGCTGGAGTGGGTGGAGGCATGAGAGCTCGAAAGTCGGTACCTGAGTGACTTCAAGCCAACAGAGCTGAGGTGTTCCATGGTATATCTGGTGTGGCACCCAGTACTGCTGAATATTGGTTGGAAGTGACCGAGCGAATTATGGATGAGCTCAATTTAACTGACGAGGAAAAGCTGAAAGGGTTGGTGTCGCTTCTCCGCGATGAGTCATATCAATAGTGGCTCACGGTGCGGGATGGTGCTACAGCTAAGGAACTCACTTGGGAGTATGCTAAAGCAGCATACCAGAAGAAGTATGTTGGCACTCATTATATTGATGCGTAGAGAAAGGAATTTCTAGGGCTGGTTCAAGGGAACAAGTCCGTAGGTGAAATCTGTTGAATTCCTAATTTGAGCCATTATGCTCGAGGATAGTGTTTACTGAGCATGAGCGGTGTGTCCAGTTTGAGGACGGACTAAGGGATGATCTGAGGTTGCTGAAAGCTCCACAACAAGAGCGAGAGTTTGCTGTGTTGGTGGAGAAGGCTAAAGTAGCCGAGGGAATTAAGGATTTTGTAAGGCAGAACATCGATTGAAATAGGCAGAAAAGAGGATTTGGATCATCAAGGCCATCTAGGAATGAGCAAAAGAGGCCTAGAGTTGATGGGCCGCGAGGTCAGCAAGCTGCTTCAGGAGGGCAGTATCGTGCTTGTGATCAGTGTGGGAAAAAGCACTTGGGTGAGTGTTGGAAAAAGACGGGAGGATGTTTTAAGTGTGGGTCCAAGGACCACATGATTAAGGATTGCCCGATGAGAACTGAAGGGGGACGACCAGTAAGTCAAGGTTCTAACCAGGCTGGAAGAGGAGGACAACAGCCACCGCGAGGTCGTGGGTCGGCTAGCAGAGGTAATGGTTCTGGTAGAGGACGAGGAACACCGGGTCGAGGTGTTGGTAACACGGAGGCCAGGTAGCAGGGTTTGGTTTATGCAGTTCATCGAAGGGAAGACGGAGACGCACCGGATGTCATAATCGGTACGTTCCTTATTTTTGACAAATCTTATATTGCTTTGATTGATATGGGCTCGACCCATTCTTATGTTGCATGTAGAGTAGTTGAAACTCTAGGGATAGCCTCTGAACTATCTAATAGGGAGATGACTGTAGTAAGCCCATTAGGCAAAACTGTAGTGGTGAATAGGATGTTTCGGAGAGTACCTTTGGAACTTTAAGGAGCGGTATTTCTTGCCAACTTAATGGAATTACCCTTCGGGGAATTCGATCTTATACTTGGCATGGATTGGCTAGTGGAGCATCGGGCTGTATTGGATTGTGCAGTCAAGCGAATGAAGTTAAGGACCCCAGAGAAAGAGGTGATGGTTATGATAGGCGAGAGGAGGAACTACTTGTCTAACGTAGTTTCGGCATTAAAGGCGGATAATATGGTTTGAAAGGGGTGTAAGGAATTTTGGGCCTTCATTAGTGCTTTGGACGCAAAAGAAGGGCGAGTTAGTGGAGTTAGAACTGTAAGGGAGTTTGTGGATGTCTTTCCGGAGGAATTAACTGGAATACCCCCGGACAGGGAGGTGGAGTTTGGAATTGACTTGCTACCGGGTACAGCTCCTGTGTCAATTTCCCCATACAGAATGGCACCAAAGGAGTTGGTTGAGCTCAAGGCTCAAATCCAAGAATTGCTAGACCGTGGGTTTATTCGACCCAGTGTGTCTCCATGGGGAGCACCAGTCTTATTTGTGAAGAAGAAAGATGTAACTATGCGCATGTGCATAGATTATCGTCAGTTGAACAAGCTGACCATCAAGAACAAGTATCCTTTGCCAAGGATTGATGACTTGTTCGATCAGCTTAAGGGGGCCGCGGTTTTCTCAAAGATAGATCTAAGGTTCGGATATCATCAGCTTAAGATGAAGGAAGTGGATATCCATAAGACGGCCTTCCAGACAAGGTATGGGTATTTTGAATTTGTAGTAATGCCGTTTGGGTTGACGAATGCCCCAGCAGCGTTTATGGACATGATGAACCGGGTCTTCCAACCCTATCTGGATCGGTTCGTTGTTGTGTTCATAGACGATATTTTGGTGTATTCCAAGTATGAAGAGGAGCATGATGAGCATCTCGGATAGTGTTGCAAGTGTTGAGGGAGAAGGAACTCTACGCCAAATTTAGCAAGTGTGAATTTTGGCTTAAGGAGGTGACGTTTTTAGGACATGTGGTATCTACTGATGGAATAAGGGTGGATCCTCGAAAGATTGAGGCAGTTCTGGATTGGAAACCCCCTAAGTCAGTGGCGAAAGTTTGGAGTTTCTTAGGATTGGCAGGCTATTATAGACGGTTTGTGGAAGGGTTCTCGTCAATAGCCGCGCCTCTGACAAAGTTGTTAAGGAAGGAAGTGCCTTTCATATGGACTAATAAGTAACAGGAGAGCTTTGAGAAGCTTAAGAAGGTCTTGACCGAAGCCCCAGTTTTGATTTAGCCAGAGGCAGGAAAGGATTTTGTAGTGTACTGTGATGCTTCCCATACAGGATTGGGAGGTGTTCTTATGCAAGATGGGAAAGTAGTCGCTTATGCGTCTCGACAACTAAGGCCACACAAGGTTAACTACCCAACGCACGACTTGGAATTAGTGGCAGTGGTCTTTGCCCTTAAGGTGTGGAGGCATTATCTTTATGGAGAAAAGTCAGTGATCTACACAGACCATAAGAGCCTTAAGTATCTACTAACTCAGAAAGAGCTAAATCTGAGACAGCGAAGGTGGGTGGAACTATTGAAGGACTATGATTGCTCTATAGAGTATCACCCGGGCAAGGCAAATGTGGTAGCAGATGCCCTAAGTCGAAAGGTTGTATCAGATCTGAGGGCGATGTTCGCACATTTGAGCTTGTATGACGATGGAAGTTTGCTGACAGAATTGCAAGTTAAACCGACATGGTTGAATGAGGTGAAGGAAAGGCAGTTAATGGGCGAAGATCTAAGTGCTAAGTTACGGCAAGCGCAGAATGGAGAATTAGAAGATTATGGCGTTAATGACGAAGGAGTATTGTGCTTCAAGGGTATGATCTGTATGCCGAAGGACGAGGAGCTTAGGCAAAGAATTCTTCGAGAATCACATAGTAGCCCTTATGCTATACATCCCGGTGGTAGTAAAATGTACATAGACCTAAGAGAACAGTTTTGGTAGCCTGGTCTGAAGAGGGAAGTTACAGAATTTGTCGGCAAATACTTAACGTGTCAGCAAGTTAAGGCTGAACATCAAGTTCCATCGGGGTTGCTTTAGCCAATACAAATTCCGCAATGGGAATGGGAGAGAATTACCATGGACTTCGTTAGTGGGCTTCCCCTTACGCCTACTAAGAAGGGCTTGGTATGGGTGATAGTGGATCGGCTGACAAAGTCTGCGCATTTTATTCCAGTGCGGGTTGACTACTCCCTACAGAAGTTAGCGAGATTGTATGTAGCGGAGATTGTGAGGTTGCATGGAGTGCCGATGTCAGTTATCTTAGATAGGGATCCGAGGTTCACGTCTCGGTTTTGGAAAGCTTTACATCAGGCTTTAAGCACTAGATTGGATTTCAGTATAGCTTTTCATCCACAGTCGGACGGCCAGTCTGAACGGGTGATCCAAGTGCTAGAGGATATGCTGAGAGGCTGTGTAATAGACTTTAGAGGAAGTTGGGAAGAATATTTGCCCCTAGCGGAATTTGCATACAATAACAGCTATCATGTAAGTATTCGGATGGCACCGTACGAAGCATTGTATGGTCAAAAGTGTCAGACTCCTACATGTTGGACGAAATTGGGAGAACGTCAGATTTTGGGGTCGAAAATTGTGGCAGAATCTGAGGAGAAGGTTAGTGTAATTCGAGCTCGATTAAAGGAGGCATCTGATAGGCAGAAGTCGTACACAGATCTTAAACGAAAGGAAATAGAGTTTGATGTGGGATATCAAGTGTTTCTTAAAGTTTCGCCTTAGAAGAAGGTGATGAGATTTGGTCAAAAAGGGAAGCTGAGTCCAAGGTTTATAGGGCCTTATCGAGTAATGAAGTGAGTTGGACTAGTGGCATACCAGTTGGAGTTGCCACCAGAATTGAAGCAGATGCACGACATATTTCATGTCTCCATGCTACGTCGATATCGATCAGATCCATCTCATGTAGTTCCGATTGAAGAGGTGGAGCTGAGACCAGATCTGTCTTATGAGGAAGAACCAATTCAGATTCTAGAATGAGATGTGAAAGTGCTACGAAGGAAATCGGTCCCTTTGGTCAAGGTGTTGTGGCGAAATCATGGATCGGAGGAAGCTTCGTGGCAACCAGAAGAGGCAATGCAACAGCAATACCCCACCTATTCTAGCCAGGTAATTTCGAGGACGAAATTATTTTAAGGGGGTAGAACTGTAACATCCTGGAATATAGCTTATGCATTTTTGCTTAACAATATGAAATAGCATGCTTATGTGTGTTGTGGATGTGCATTATGAATTTTGTGAACCTTAGTGTGTAGACAAATGCCTTCAAAAGTATTAGATTCTAAATCTAAAAGAGGAAGCTAAGCAGGAAGGCCTTAAAAGAAATATTAGAGGAAATGTGACATGAAATTGGGCTTAGAAAAGTGGCTTGGAGGTGCCACTTAAGGCCTCTGAAAATGACGCCATGGGCTATGAGGAAGGACCTAAGTTCGAGTCGTATGGGAAGCAAATAAAAGAATTTTATTTTGCTACAAGGAGCAGAGAGGTGGATGGAACTAAGGAACTCAAGGGAGGAGTTTAATCCTTTTTAAAATTCGGCTAGATAAGGGATAATTGGTGGATTAATTTTATTAATTTGAAAAGGTGATAAGAGATAAATGATAACTTATTTTTCTTAAATATAAGAGAAGAGATAAAGAGAAAAACAAGGAATTAGATAGTGTTGGCCGAATAAGGGGGTTCTTTTGATAGTATTTTCGGCCAAGAAAGAGTAAAGCCATTCTCGATTCTTTTCTTTCTTCCCTCTACCGAATTCTCTCTGCCAATTATTCTCTTTTCCTTTTTGATTCTCCAAAAGTCGAACCTTCAACATCAACCTACTCTTCTTCTTTTGCAAATTCAATTAAAGCCAAACCCTCAAGGTAACGATTAGTTGATTTCTTCATAGCTTCAAAAGTCGAAACTTGTTGATTACACTTAGTCTATAGCCGAATCTCTGTGGGTTCAACAAGGGGCAGTCGACTTCTGTATTAAGGGTAAGAACTAGTTATCATTCGATTTCCATTCTTTCTTTAGACTTACCGAAAACAAGGTACTAATCTCCTTAATGTGCTTTGCCGAATCTTTAAAGGATCTTTAGGGATTGGTTTGCCTGTTGTTGACTTCAGAGAAGAACCTTTCGGGATTTCAAGTTTTAAGGTAAGCTATAAGGTGATATTCGGCCATAGGCCATTAGTATGTGATTTAAAGTTGCACTTAAATCTAACCTATGACTATAGGTATTTCGACATCTCCTTGGTTAGGTGGATAATTCTGGGATTTAGAACGCAAGGTAAGTGGGTTTATGAATTCGGGCCAAGGCCAATTTTGGTATTTAGATCTATTTCTAAAAGCCGAAACTAACTAGTTCAATGGTTAAGGGTATAGCCGATTGCAATAAAGAAGCATCATAAAGTTTCGGGATTTGTTTAAGAATCAAATCGGCACCAAGGTAAGTTTTGGGTTACAATAATCCTAGTGGGATTTGGTTTTTATAGCCGAATGGCTTTTTCTAATATGATTGGAGCTGGCCAAATATAGGCATTAAAGATCTAAAGCAATAAATTGGATTTTCGGGATTTGGAGTGAATTGCTAAGTAAATCAGGTGTGTACCCCACACTAAGCTTCAATTAATTTATGGTTATGCATTAATATATGTGTTAATAAAATATGTGTGAAGTGGCTAAAAGTACCATGCAATGGTACGAAGCGAAAATACTGTGTATGTTTACCCACTCCTACTATGAGTAGGTTATGATCTATTATGGCACATATGTTAATAGTGATAAGAATGTGAAATAAAGCATGTTATTGCATGATATGTTTGACATGGGGCATATGGGTGATATGTAAAGGGAAGTGAATTGGTGGTTTAATACCCCAATATTCGAATGTGGTGACTTATGTCACAATATCCGAATGTGGTGACTTATGTCACAATATATGAATGTGGTGACTTATGTCACAAAATAATTATCTGGTGGCTATGCCACGAATTTTATAAAGGCGATGAGCATGTCATGCGCAATGACGCCTTCGATGGTGTGTAGCGGATGGAGGGTTGACTTAGTAGTCCCCACGGTGTGATGGTTGGTACGGGTGATGTGTAGCGGATGGATACTTAGGCTTGGGTACGTGTTTGCATCATTAAGTATATGTGCTATTATGTATGAATTGATATGCCTGAATTAATTGAGACTTATGTTGGCTGTATACATTGAGTCTATTTGACTCACCCCGTTGTGGGATTACTTTTCAGGTGACGCTCATTAAAGGACCGGGTCGGTAGGAGCTTAGTGGTGGCCATGCTCAGTTCAAGATTTTATTTTATTTTGGACTTGTTATATTTTAAGTATTTTGGACTTAATTTGGGTTTTGATTTGATGTAATAAGGCCTTGGTTTGAACTGTTATGCATGCATATTTAATTATCTAAGTATGACTCGATTTTAATAATTCAAAGTTAAAGTCCATTTTTCTTAAGTATAAATATTAAACGTTTTGACACATAATCAACACGGGTTTTAAAATTCGAGCCCAACCCAAATCAACTGTTTTCAAAAACACGCAAAATTTTAGCAAAGTTTCAAATAAAAATCGACTAGTTTTTCCTAGAAGCATGCTAGATCCGGTCAGGGCTTGTGGGCCGGGTCTGGGGTGTTTCGCATTGTACATTTTCGTATTTCTCGGATGAATAGACATATGACTATTATGAGTTCTCATTGTACATTTTCGTACTTCCCGGATGAACAGACATACGACTATTATGAGTTTCATTCAAAATCAACTGAATCAACTCAAAATTTCTCAGAACACAAATCTGATCTCGGAACATCAAACAACAATCATCATCAACTCAAAATTTTGATTCAGAATTCAAACCACACTGAATCAATTCTGTTGGTGCCATTCTATATGGAGCTATCGATATCGGAGTTGTCCTTGGTACTAACTCAATGCCAAACTCGACTTCTTATATCAGAGGTAATCCCGGTAATACTTCAGGAAACACATCTGGGAACTCGTAAACTACAGGTACAGATTCAACTTTCTTTTCTGACACTTTTGTATCTATCACACATACAAGATAAGCTTCACACCCCTTTTTCACATAATTCAAAGCTTTCATCGAAGATATAACAGCCGGTAGCCAATTCAAATCACTGGATTCAATTCAAACTATCTCACCATTCTGACTTCTCAAATCAATACTCTTCCGTTTGCAATTCACAATAACTTATACAAGGTTAGCCAATCTATACCTATAATTATATCAAATTCATCAAAGGGTAGCAGCATCAGATTAACCAAAAAACAAATATCCCAAAACATCAACGGACAGTTTTTGCATACTTTATCAACCAGAACACACTTGCCTAAGGGGTTCGATACTCTAATTACAAACTCAGTAGACTCAATAGGTAGAGTTTTACTAGATACTAAAATCACACACACATATGAATGAGTAGATCCTAGATCTATCAATGCAATCACATCGGTATCAAAAAGAGTAAAAGTACCAGTAATGATGTCTGGAGATGACGCTTCTTCGCGAGCTCGAATAGCGTAAGCTCGGGCTGGTGCTCTCACCTCTGATCTCATAGATGTATCCGTTGTTCCTTTCTGGCTACCACTCACATTTTCGGTGTTTCTGGGTGGTCTAGCCCTAGCCATCGTATTACTTAGCCTCGCACTTTGAACATTATCTTTCTCATCTAACTCTGGACAATCCTGAATAAAGTGGTCTCATGATCCACATTTATAACAAGCTTTATTATTGTACTTGCCCCATCATTCTCCGATATGACGTCTTCCACACTGTCTACACTCAGGCTTATTACTTCTTACACTTCCAACGCTTGATTCCATTGGAGTTTGAGCTTTTGAACTCGTATTTTGTTTCACACGATCTTTACTCAAATGTCCAAATGAAACATTTGAACGATTGATTGCATCTTTGAATCTCTTTGACGAAGAATGATACGACTTGCTCATCGACCTTTTTCTTTCGTCTCCAGCCTCTGAATTCGCTTTCTTATTTTCTTTACTAAGCTCCTTGGCTTTCCAGACTCTTTCAACCAATACTACAAATTCATTCAAATCAAGTATTCCAACCAATAGTTTAATGTCTTCATTCAAACCTTCGACAAATCATTTACACATAGTAGTTTTTGTCAAAACACACTATCGTGCATACTGACTTAGTCTCACAAATTCCCATTCATATTCTGTAACAGTCATTCGACCCTATTTTAGATCAAGGAACTCTTTACGTTTTTGATCTATAAACCGTTGATTGATATATTTCTTCTAAAATTCAGCTTGAAAGAAGTCCCAAGTGATTCTTTCTCTCGAAACCACAGATATCAATGTTTTTCACCAATTATAAGCAGTATCTCTCAACAATGAAACAACACATTTTAGGCATTCATCAGGAGTCAATGACATTTCATCAAACACTCAAATTGTATTCTCGAGCCAAAACTCAGCTCGCTTAGCATCATCATCAACTGTGGCTCTGAACTCTTCGGCCCCATACTTTCGTATTTTATCCACTAGAGGCTTACTCAATCAGATTGGATCTAAAACTTGTGGCACTACTAGAACTTGTTTGGGTAGAGGTTGTTGAGCAACTGGATTCATTCGAACGAACTTCTGCTACTCAATGCTCAATACCACATTTCTTTCAATCTTTATTAATCATTTGATTTACTCTCACACTTAGTGCCAATTTATTAGCCAAAGCTTTAATATCATCACACACTTAGTGCCCTTACATTAAACCGAATTTAGCTCATTATCGCACACACAGTGCCATTCTCTACTATATCAATTCTACTTCACACACTTAGTGCCATATCTCTCAATCCACATTTAACATTAATAATTCATGAACCACATAATCTTTCATTACATAAAACATGAGCCTAATTTAAACAATTCGTATTATAAACGAACTTACCTTGGATGTAGAATTAACGATTCGAGTCAATCAATCGAGTACTTTGTTCTTGCCTCGATCTAAATCTGAATTTCTCTTTTCTTGATCTATACATATTCAAATTTATCTCATTCATTCATCAAATCATTCAATTTAATCCAAAAACACATATTTAGGGCATTTTAAAAATTACCCTCACATTTGCATATTTTGACATTTTAGTCCCTATTTCTTAAATTCACAAAATACACAAAATTTCACTATACTAATGCTTAGCCAAATTTTCCTCATATTCATACAAACCCACACATTTCATTTATTTTACATTTTAGTCCTTCAATTTACACTTTTTTCAATTTAGCCCAAAATAATCAAATTCATCAAAAATTCAAAGACAAAATATATTAACCCAACATCAAACTTTCACATTTCACCAACTATCCACACAAAGTTCAAACATTCATCAATGGCACATCTCAAAATCATTATCAAGTTCTAAAATTAGGGCATGGGCTTGATAATATTCTAAGCAAGGATAACGAAAACATAAAAATCATCAAAAACTAAGCTCAAAACACTTACCGAATAAGCTCACAAGTGCCGAACCCTAAAAGTTCATCAATGGCTTTCTTTGTAATATCTTGGAAATGGGCTTGTGCGTTCATGCTTAATTATATGAAATATTATGTTTATGAATGTTCTGAATGTGATCTATGAATATCGTGAACTTTGAAATGTAGGGAAAAACTTTAGAAAATTTTTAGATTTTAAGTCTTATTAAGGGAGCTAAGTGAATAAGGCCTTAAGGGAAAATGTATGTAAAATATAACATACAAATAGGCTTGGTAAAGGTGGCTATAGGGCGCCACTTAAAGCCAGTGTAAGTGACGCATACAAGCTATGCAAATGGGCCTAGGTTCGAGCCACATGGTAAACAAAAGGAGTTTTTTTTTTCAACATGAAGAGGGAGAAGTGGACGGCATTAAGGCACTAGGAGGGAGGAGTTTAATTCCCTCTAAAATTCGGCCAAGATAAGATAAATGAGGAATTTCTTTTTATCAAGTTTTAAACAAAGTGATAAAGGAGGAAAATATGGGAGAAGTGATGGCCAAGTAAGGGACACTAAGCTTAGTAATTTCGGCTAAACTAGTAGAAGGGGATAGCCGAAATTGTCAAAGAAAATATTCATCTTTCTCTTTTGTTTTATTTTCTCAACTCTTGCCTAGCCGAAATCTTTTCTCCCTAAAAATCCCCATTGTCGATTTCTTTCAAGTCCTTTACTCTACCATTGAAGCCGAATCCCCCTCGTAAATCTTTGTTCTTCTTCTTTACAAACACAATCACAAGCCGAAAATACTAATAGCCCTAGCTGATTTCTCATTAAGCCTTAAGAGCCAAAATTGTGATCCACATCAAGGCCATAGCCGAATATCCTTGAGGAGTTTTAAGCATAGGTGCTGTCGATTTCTTCAAGCAAGGGTAAGATCCAAATTTGGTTTCCATTCCTTTATATCCTTAGACTTATCAAAATTTAGGGACTAATCCCTATTGTTGTTCTTGGCCGAATTATGGAAGGGAGGCTTCGGGATTTAGTAGTTATCAACTATAAAGAGGAGATCTTTCAAGATTTTCAAGGATCCAATGTGAGTTAATCGGTCAAAGGCCATTTATCATGTTTAAGTGATTGAAAATCTGATCTAATATGCGAGTCTATAGGGATTTCGACAGAGGTATACAAGGATTTTGGGATTTGAGAATCGAAAGGTAAGTCCATCTGCACATTCAGCCAAGGCCTAGTTGGTATCTAGATTTATTTCTTGATTATTCAAAAAGCCGAAACTAACAAGTCAATAGATCTAATGATCAGCCGATTATAGGAAGGAGCCTAGCAAAGTTTTGGGATTTGATCTTAAATCCAATCGGTAATAAGGTAAGTTTTGGTTTCAAAAGTCCTTCGGGATTTAACAATCTAGCCGAATAAGTTTTACTAACATGTCTACTAATGGCTGACTATAGGAATTAAAGGATCTAAGGCTTTAGATCAAGTTTCTCGGGATTTAAGTGAACCGCTAAGTGTATCAGGTGTGTACCCCACACTATCTTTTAATAAGATGTATGGCTAAAATTTAATATGAGCATGTTTATAAGAATGTGAATATGGCTAAAGTACCATGCTATGGTACAAAGACTATGAAAATATATCATTAAGGCACACATATGAAACTATAAGTATGTGATTTAAGAATTTGGCATGTTTTGTATGACATGGGCATATGGGATATTATGAAAAGGGAAGTGAATGTGGTGACCTAAGACCATGTTATCTCGAATGTGGTGACCTAAGACCACGATATCTGAATATGGTGTCTCATGACACAAAGTATGTATCCGATGGCTATGCCACGAACTTTATAAGAGGCGATGTGCACGTCATTGCAGTGATCGCCTTTGATGGTGTGTAGCGGATGAGGTTGACTTAGTAGTCCCCACGGTGTGCGAGGATGATGCACGGTGATGTGTAGCGGATGGCATATAGGTTTGGGTTGGGTTGCATCATTATTTCCTATCATTATATGAATATGCATGTAATATGTGAACATATGCCTAAATTGTTAAATTTTAGTGTTGGTTACACATTGAGTCATTTGACTCACCCCGTGGGATTACTTTTCGGTGACGATCAATGATGGGCTGGGTCCGCAGGAGCTTAGTGGAGGCCATGTGGAGTTCAAATTTTTCTTTGTTCTGGACTCTTTTTATTTTGAGTACTTTGGATTTATTTTTGGGAATTATTTGATGTAATAAGGCCATAGTTGAATTATTTTATTTTACTTCTACTTATCCTGCTACAAAATATTCTTTTTAAAAAAAGAGACTAAGTGAATTTATCATGAACTAAACCCTAAATGCTTTGTCACCTAAAGTCAAAGGATTTCAAATATAAAATTAACTTGTTTTCCAACCCGAGCCCAACCCAAAAACAATCTTTCTTTTAAATCACATTGTTCTGTTTCCAATGCCACAAAAGAATTTTGAACCGGTTTACATCGAGGAACATACCAGATTCGATAAAAGCTCGTGGGCCGGGTTTGGGGTGTTTCAATTTGGTATCAGAGCCCAGTTTAAACTCTCGGTCTTGGGTTTAAGGCCCAAAACGTTTTCAAAGTTAAGCCCAAAAAGAATTTTTGTGAATTAAGCAGGATTTTCTGGCATGGCCCACTAAGTCTCCGACCCGAAGTCCACCAGGTAAGTACTCCGATCTCTTGTGTAATTTATATTATGACTTGTAGAAGGGGTAGAAATGGAACGTAGAATAGAGATTTAGTACTTGAACCCTAGGGCTAGTTACCCCAAAAATTACATAAGACTTAAATGCCTAATTAAACAAACATGTGGTTAAGTCGCCGAGTTAGGGTGTGGCAACCATGGTGCGCATGTCTAGGATTGGTTTGGTGGGAGCTTGGTATTTAAGCGTAAAATGCGGCTCACCTCCTCTCCACTCGAATCCTACAGTGCGTAGCCTAGGTTCACCCTAACCAAGAGGACTTATACAGGCTAAACCCTAACTAAAACCCGAAAGGGACTAGCCGTATTTTTATGAAAACCCTAGTTTTATAATCACCAAATTACCCTTGAATAGTAGCAAAAAACTTATTTTGGAAAATTTTCAAAATATTTTGATTTATAAAAATTACAAAATACCCTAGTGGTAAAATTACAAAATGCCATTGGTTTATAAAATTTTCAAAATACCCATAGTTCTTATCAAAATTTCACTACTTTGCTTAAAGGAACCCTAAATTTACAAAATATCAAAATACCTTGATTATGGAAAATTTTTTTCTGAAATTACCCTAACATGCAAATTATCGAAATACCCTCGAGTTACAAGATTACGAGCGACCCCGATCTTCAAAAATTTTTGCAACAACACTGATTAGGAAAAAAAATTCTCAAAAATAACCCTCAAGTTTTGTAAATTCCAAAGTACCCTTGATTTATCAAGATTTACAAATTTACCCGGGTTAATTACCAAAATACCCTCAGATTTCAAAACTTCCAAAATACCCCCGGGAATGTAAAATTTCCAGAATACCTTTATTGAAAAAAACACCAAGGAACCTTATTTTGACAAATTATGAAAAATACCCCTGTAGGACAAATTACGAGAATACCCCTGGGATAGGAACGGACAGAATGTCCGAAGAGTGAATGTGTATGTGAGATACTATGGAATGGATGTGCTTTTCTATGAATTAGGATAGAAGACTTGAAACTTTGAATGATCGAAAGAACCCCTATTAAACTTCCTGCCATAAAACTTCTTGTGGATAATCAGTGGAATAAGGGCTAATTCATAAAATTTCTTAAACCAGACTAAAGCGCGATCGTAGAAATGAGCTCTAGGGGATGTGGTCGCAATGTACGAGGATACAGTCAAGGTAGAATGACCGTGTTAGAACTCGTTAGATCGGGTCAAGGATCTGAGAATGAGGTACCACCGCCACCATCACCACCAGCTGTTGGTGTTGAGCAGCAAGATTAGACGGGAGAAGATGCTGTATCGCAGGCTGTGCTACGAGTTCTTGAAATGGTGGCTGGTGTTAGAGGGAATATGGGAGCTCAAAAATCTATACCCGAGCGACTCTGAGCCAACGGAGCTGAGGTGTTTCGTGGAGTATCTGGTGTGGCACCCAGTATAGCTGAATATTGGTTGGAAGTAACCGAATGCATTGTGGATGAGCTCGATCTGACCCCTGAGGAGAAGTTGAAAGGAATGGTGGCATTGCTACCCGATGAAGCGTATCAATGGTGGTTAACAGTTTGGGATGGTGCCACAGCTGAGGATCTAACCTGGGAATATGTTAAGGCGGCATATCAGAAGAAGTATGTCGGTACACGTTATATTGATGAGCAGAGGAAGGCATTTTTGGGGCTGGTTCAAGGGAACAAGTCAGTAGCAGTATGAAGCTAAATTTTTGAGGTTAAGCCGGTATGCTCGAGGAGTGGTGGCAACAGAGCATGAGCGGTGTGTCCGGTTTGAGGACGGAC
This sequence comes from Gossypium rotundifolium, assembly GCA_025506655.1. Taxonomy (NCBI): domain Eukaryota; kingdom Viridiplantae; phylum Streptophyta; class Magnoliopsida; order Malvales; family Malvaceae; genus Gossypium; species Gossypium rotundifolium. The sequence goes on along the minus strand of CP106726.1, from coordinate 54,536,745 downwards.
TAAGGGATGACCTGAGGTTGGTTGTCGCTCCACATCAAGAGCGGGAGTTTTCTGCTTTAGTAGAGAAAGCTAAGATAGCGGAAGGAATTAAGGACTCTGTGAGGCAGAACATGGACCGGAATAAGCAGAAGAGAGGATTTGGGTCATCTGGATCTTCTGGGAATGCTCAGAAAAGGCCTAGAGCTGATGGGCCGCGAGGTTAGCAAACTGGTACTAGAGGGTAATATCGAACTTGTGAGCAGTGTGGGAAGAAACACTTAGGCGAATAATAGTCGCGCCTTTGAAAAAGTTGTTAAGGAAGGAAGTACCCTTTGTATGGGCGGATAAACAGGAGAGTTTTGAAAAACTTAAGAGGTATTGACGGAAGCTCGGTGTTGATTCAGTAGGAGGCGTGGAAAGGATTTTACGGTGTATTGTGGCGCTTCCCATACTTAGGTTTGGGTTGCGTATTGATGCAAGACGGGAAAGTAGTCACATATACATCCCGACAGTTGAGGCCACATGAGGTGAATTACCCGACGCATGACTTGGAATTGGCGGCAGTGGTCTTCGCCCTTAAGGTATGGAGGCACTATCTTTATGGCGAAAAGTCGACGATCTATACGGACCACAAGAGCCTTAAGTATTTGCTGACTCAGAAGGAGTTAAACTTAAGGCAGCGAAGGTGGGTTGAATTACTGAAGGACTATGATTGTTCAATAGAGTACCATCCGGGCAAGGCGAATATAGTGGCGGATGCTCTAAGCCAGAAAGTTGTGTCAGATTTGAGGGCAATGTTCGCACATTTGAGTTTGTATGATGATGGAAGCCTATTGGCAGAATTGCAAGTCAAGACTACATGGTAGAATGAAGTGAAAGAGGGACAGTTGGCTGATGAAGACCTAAGTGCTAAGCTGCAGCAGGTACAAAATGGAGAGTTGGAAGATTATGGCATTAATGGCGAAGGAGTGTTATGTTTCAGGAACAAGGTCTGTATGCCCAAGGATAAGGAACTTAGACGAAAGATTCTTCAGGAATCGCATGGTAGCCCTTATGCTATGCATCCTGGAGGCACTAAGTTGTACAGAGACTTGAGGGAACAGTTTTGGTGGCCTGGTCTGAAAAAGGAAGTTACTGAATTTGTTGGCAAGTGTTTGACGTGTCAGTAAGTTAAGGTTGAACACCAAGTCCCATAAGGATTGCTTCAGCCAATCATGATTCCGCAATGGAAGTGGGAGAGAATCACCATGGACTTCGTTAGTGGGCTTCCCCTTACGCCTACTAAGAAGGACTCGGTATGGGTAATAGTGGACCGTTTGACCAAGTCTGCGTACTTTATTCCGGTGAGAGTCAATTATTCTTTGCAGAAGTTGGTAAAGTTGTATGTGGCGAAAGTCGTAAGGTTGCATGGAGTGCCGATGTCGATTATCTCAGATAGGGACCCAAGGTTTACTTCCCGGTTCTGGAAAGCATTACATCAGGCTTTAGGCACTAAATTGGATTTCACTATGGCTTTTCATCCACAGTCTGATGGGCAGTCTGAATGAGTAATCCAAGTGTTAGAGGACATGTTGAGGGGCTGTGTGATGGATTTTCGAGGAAGTTGGGAGGAATATTTGCCTCTAGCGAAATTTGCCTACAACAACAGCTATCAGGAAAGTATTCGAATGGCACCTTATGAAGCACTGTATAGTCGAAAGTGTCAGACTCCTACATGTTGGACGGAATTGGGAGAACGACGAGTTTTGGGTCCAGAGATTATGGCAGAATCCAAAGAGAAGGTTAGTGTAATTTGGGCTTGATTGAAGGAAGCATCCGATAGACAAAAGTCGTACGCCGATCTCAAACAGAAGGAGATTGAATTTGATGTGGGAGACCAAGTATTCCTTAAAGTTTCACCTTGGAAGAAGGTGATGAGATTTGGTCGAAAAGGGAAACTAAGTCCAAGATTTATAAGACCCTATCGAGTGTTGAAGCGAGTTGGACCAGTGGCATATCAGTTGGAATTGCCACCTGAGTTGAAGCAGATGCACGACGTATTCCATGTGTCCATGCTACGTCGATATCGATCGGATCCATCTCATGTGGTACCAATCGAAGAGGTGGAGCTAAGGTCAGACTTGTCCTATGAGGAGGAGCCGATTCAGATCCTAGAATGTGATGTGAAAGTGTTAAGGAGGAAGTTAGTTCCTCTAGTTAAGGTGTTATGGCACAATCATGGATCAAAAGAAGCATCGTGGGAGCCAGAAGAAGCAATGTGATAGCAATACCCCCACCTATTCTAGCCAGGTAATTTCGAGGAAGAAATTATTTTAAGGGGGTAGAACTGTAATATCCTGGAAATGGGCTTATGTGTTCATGCTTAATTATATGAAATATTATGTTTATGAATGTTCTGAATGTTATCTATGAATATCGTGAACTTTGAAATGTAGGGAAAAACTTTAGAAAATTTTAGATTTTAAGTCTTATTAAGGAGCTAAGTGAATAGGGCCTTAAGGAAAATGTATGTAAAATATAACATACAAATAGGCTTGGTAAGGTGGCTATAGGGCCACTTAAAGCCCAGTGAGTGGCATACAAGCTATGCGAATGGGCCTAGGTTCGAGCCACATGGTAAACAAAAGGAGTTTTATTTTTCAACATGAAAAGGGAGAAGTGGGCGGCATTAAGGCACTAGGAGGGAGGAGTTTAATTCCCTCTAAAATTCAGCCAAGATAAGATAAATGAGGAATTTCTTTTTATCAAGTTTTATACAAAGTGATAAAGGAGGAAAATATGGGAGAAGTGATGGCCAAGTAAGGGACACTAAGCTTAGTAATTTCGGCTAATCTAGTAGAAGAGGATAGCCGAAATTGTCAAAGAAAATATTCATCTTTCTCTTTTGTTTTATTTTCTCAACTCTTGCCTAGCCGAAATCTTTTCTCCCTAAAAATCCCCATTGCCGATTTCTTTCAAGTCCTTTACTCTACCATTGAAGTCGAATCCCCCTCGTAAATCTTTGTTCTTCTTCTTTACAAACACAATCACAAGCCGAAAATACTAATAGCCCTAGCCGATTTCTCATTAAGCCTTAAGAGCCGAAATTGTGATCCACATCAAGGCTATAGCCGAATATCCTTGAGGAGTTTTAAGCATAGGTACTGTTGATTTCTTTAAGTAAGGGTAAGATACAAATTCGATTTCCATTCCATTATATCTTTAGACTTATCGAAATTTAGGGACTAATCCCTATTGTTGTTATTGGCCGAATTATAGAAGGGAGGCTTCAGGATTTAGTAGTTATCAACTACAAAGAGGAGATCTTTCGAGATTTTCAAGGATCCAAGGTCAGTTAATCAGTCAAGGGCCATTTATCATGTTTAAGTGGTTGAAAATCGGATCTAATATGTGAGTCTATAGGGATTTCGACAGAGGTATACAAGAATTTCGGGATTTGAGAATCGAAAGGTAAGTCCATATGCACATTCGGCCAAGGCCTAGTTGGTATCTAGATTTATTTCTTGATTATTCAAAAAGCCGAAACTAACAAGTCAATAGATCTAATGATCATCCGATTACAGGAAGGAGCCTAGAAAAGTTTTGGGATTTGATCTTAAATCCAATCGGCAATAAGGTAAGTTTTGGTTTCAAAAGTCCTTCGGGATTTAACAATCTAGCCGAATAAGTTTTACTAACATGTCTACTAATGGCTGACTATAGGAATTAAAGGATCTAAGGCTTTAGATCAAGTTTCTCAGGATTTAAATGAACCGCTAAGTGTATCAGGTGTGTACCCCACACTATCTTTTAATAAGATGTATGGCTAAAATTTAATATGAGCATGTTTATAAGAATGTGAATATGGCTAAAGTACCATGCTATGGTATGAAGTACTCAGGTACGTTTCCTACTCCTCCTAGGACTATGAAAAATATCTGTTAAGGCACACATATGAAACTATAAGTATGTGTTTTAAGAATTTGGCGTGTTTTGTATGACATGGGCATATGGGATATTATGAAAAAAGGGGAAGTGAATGTGGTGACCTAAGACCACAATATCTGAATGTGGTGACCTAAGACCACGATATCTGAATATGGTGTCTCATGACACAAAGTATGTATCCAATGGCTATGCCACGAACTTTATAAGGGCGATGTGCACATCGACTGCAGCGACTGCCTTCGATGGTGTGTAGCGGATGAAGGGTTGACTTAGTAGTCCCCACGGTGTGCAGGATGGTACAGGTGATGTGTAGCAGATGGCATATAGGTTTGGGTTCGGGTTGCATCATTATTTCCTATCTGTTATATGAATATGCATGTAATATGTGAACATATGCCTAAATTGTTAAATTTTAGTGTTGGTTACACATTGAGTCTGTTTGACTCACCCCTTGTGGGATTACTTTTCAGGTGACGATCAATGATGGGCCGGGTCGACAGGAGCTTAGTGGAGGCCATGTGGAGTTTAGATTTTTCTTTGTTTTGGACTCTTTTTATTTTGAGTACTTTGAATTTATTTTTGGGAATTATTTGATGTAATAAGGCCATAGTTGAATTATTTTATTTTACTTCTACTTATCCTGCTACAAAATATTCTTTTAAAAAAAAGACTAAGTGAATTTATCATGAACTAAACCCTAAATGTTTTGTCACCTAAAGTCAAAGGATTTCAAATATAAAATTAACTTGTTTTCCAACCCGAGCCCAACCCAAAAACAATCTTTCTTTTAAATCACATCGTTCTGTTTCCAATGCCACAAAAGAATTTTGAATCGGTTTACATCGAGGAACATACCAGATCCGATAAAAGCTCGTGGGCCGGGTTTGGGGTGTTTCATTCTTCTTCCTCTATATTCAGCCAAAAGAAAGATAACAATATGGATTTCCTATTTGTTTTATTGTAATATAATATTAAGTAACTAAATACCAATTTTAACCTTAATGAATGTTAATAATAACACTAAAAGCCATGCCATTATCATCCATTTACTATCAAATGGTTTACTAACAACATAAGTAGTACCTTTTATTAAATAATCCATGCCAATTAAGCACTTTAACAACTAGCACACAACTTTTACATTTTATGCGATTAAGTCTTTTTTCTCAATTTGACACACAAACGATAAAATTTTCACACAAAACTTTCACACATGCTTAATCACATACTGTAAACAGTAAAAATAATATTAAAATATTTTTTTGACCTCAAATTTGTGGTTTTGAAACCACTATTTTGACTAGGGTCTAAACCAGGCTGTTACAGCCGTGTGGCCTCAACAGTCCCCGATTTTGACTTTTGCCATTCGCTATTTTTAGGGTTTCTCGTTACACACCTCCACTATTTTTTATGCAAAATCACTCATAAGAATCCAGAAACTAAACACATCAAATAAACATATGTTAAAATGATTTACCAAACTCAATTTGAACAAATCAACAATGTTTTCGCTCAAAGTTTAACAAAATCAGGACCTTAACTTCTTGATTAATGACTAACCTTCAAGGGAGAAGTAACCAAACAGAAATCTAACTAGTCGAGGGTGAGAATGGTTCAAAAACTCCACCTACAAAATAAAGCACACCATCACCTCAATATTCATGAAAACCCCAAAATCACCAATACATGCTTAAACACAATTTTAATAATTCCAACATAACGAAATAGGCGACGAAAAAGACCATACTTACCACAGCCTCTTGAACACGACACTATAAATAACAATCTTAAAACACTTTGATGGCCTCAACAAAAAGATTTAATTTGAAAGAACAATGTCAAAGCAAAACAAAGAGATGGAAAAGAAGGTAGAATCAAATGGCAACGAAAACAAAGTAGTAGGCAAGAACAAGAAAATGACGTGAAGTGGGATGAGAGGAAAAAGAAAGAAACATAGGGGAGAGGTAGCAGATTTTTAGGGTAAAAAAGGTAAACTAAAAAAGTATAAAAATAAAACTAAATAACAAATTCCTAACTAATTAACTCCCCGGACACTTATCTGTTCACAAGAACCAAATTTCAATTCAAACACTACTACCAGCATACAAACAAAAACCAACAAAAACTATTTCCTCTTTTGTCCCTCAGGGGATTCAAACTCGAGACCCCCACCAAAATACCAAGACCCACAACCACCAAAGCAGGCATTCACTTGTGTCAGTTCTTAACAAATAATAACTCATATTTTGGGGACATTACAGCCAGAGCCTCTTCTATCCCACTAGCTAAGCATAACAACCCTTTATTAGTTGTCTCGAAAACATTCAAACCTTAAAACCTAAAATTCATGATTATATAAAAGCTTATAAGGTTATTACTCTACTCCTCTTATTCAACCCACGATTCGAAAGGAAACTTACCAGTTCCCAATCTTTCTATTTCTAGACTCCAAATCAGATGGTGGTTGCAACATGCAGAGCTTCATTTAGCTACATTCTCTTCTTCTTTGGAGTGGTTGAAGAAAATGATGCTTAGAGAGGAATTTTTGAAAGGCAGAATTGAGAGAAATTATTTTTCCACACATATCTATATATATACTCCATCAGCATGGCCTCTAAGAATTGTTATCACTACTAAATTCTAATCATTTTGTCCCACACCATGGAACCAGTTGGGGCTGACACATGTTTTCTTTTCTTCCACTTTCTAATATCTTGGTCCTGGATTCGTCTGATATCAACTCAACAACCCCACTCCAAAATAGATATCTAGATGTGTGCATAGCATAGTATACGTGAGACTTTATACTACATAAGGAACCTTTCTCATGTTTTCTCTTTCTTCCGCTGTCTTAGGATAGTCTTCCAAAGAAAGATGAAATCTTGGTACAGAAGGTTGATTTCCCTTATTTGAATCGATCATTGCATAACATTCCAATACATTGTCTATGTATGATGCTTTCAATAGTGTTATCACTTTGTTCTTTCGATCCCTTAAGATTCGAATTTCTTGAACAAAATTAGCTTCTTCCAAGTCCTTCATACTAAACTGTTGGGATAACCACAGTTTAACTGATGATAATGTCCCTACATCATTACCACTGAGTTGAATGTCATCGACATATAGAACAAGAAAGACTATCTTTCCATCCCTAATACTTTTATATACACGAGATTCATCTATGTTTCTCTCAAACCTAAAAAGCTTGATCACTTGATCAAATCTTTGATTTCATAAGCAAGATGCTTAATTAAGTCCATATATAGATCTAAGTAGTTTGCAAACTTTATGCCTGTTTCCATTAGATATATATCCAGTAGGTTGCACCATATAGATGTTTTCTTCAAGATAGTCATTCAAGAACATTGTCTTGTAATACCTTTCACCCAGCCTAGTCACTAGACTTAAGTTATAAAATGCTACTACTATTACCGAAGCAGTTCACATTCTAAATTTCAAGAATAATTCATTCAATCATCAATTCTTAATATAGATGCATACACCACATGAAAATAAAGTAAAATCGAAACTCAATCAAGCTTATAGAAGCTCTAAATTTGACCCAAGCATGAATAACCAAACTATAAACTTTTTAGAGTTTGAGCATAGGTATCGATACCCAAGTTATGTACTGATACCATCTTTAATTTTGATGTTTTAAAAATCAAGTTAAAACCAAAGGTCCAGATTCAAATATCAATGTACCGATACTTTCTTATAGGTACCGATACCATACCTTTGTACCAATACCAAATTGGCATTTTGTTTGTTTCACAAAATATTTACAAAATCACTGGTATTTATATCTAAGGTTCCGGTACTAATACTTAATCTACAAGTATCAATACCTCAATATGGTATAGAAACCATTTTAGCATTCTGTCAATTTAAAATATTGTTCATTTGGTAAAGTACCAATCCTTTAACTACGATTGTAATATCCCGGGTTAAGGGCTATTTTATTTTTGGCATTGTTGCATGTTAATGGCTTGCTATGTTGTTGTTTGTGTGGTTTCGGGGCTTAGTTGTAGGCTAGGAGTGAGCCTGAGTAGGTGGTAAAATTTTAGTTTTTGGGCTTAAGATGATAGGAGCTGAAGGAGTTGGGGGTTATATATTTTACTTGTTGAATTGTGGCATAACAAAGGGGTTGGTGGAGTGGCAAGACATGCGCCACATGGAGAGTGTGGTTGGCGTCAACTGCAGGAGGAAGAGGTCCTGAGTTCAAGCTGCGAAAATCCCACACTTTTGCATCCATTTTGACGGCATGAAGGGAAGAGTTGTAGGAAGTTTGAACTCTGCCTTGGACTTTGTCAACTCTTTCAAACGGTGGGTGGAGAGTGAAAATAGGAGGAAGACTTGGTCATAGTTATTTGAATTGGTGGTTTGGGAGTGAATGGGGGGAGGTTGGCCGGGTTTGAGGAGTGTTTGGGGAGTTTGGCGGTTGGCAAGTTGGGGAGGAGAGTGCCGAAATGTCATTTTTGGCAATTAGTGCATTTTCGATTTTAGCTAGTGTCAAACAAGTCTCTCCTTTGGTCTTTTGGTAAGCCGAATTTCACCCATTTTGTTTTTGCATTCTTGAAATCGAAACCCCAAGTGCTTCATCTCTTTTTCATTTTTCTTTTGTTCTCCTTAAACCGAAAGCTTCAACACCCTTACCCTTGCCGAAACTACTTGGTATCTTTCAATTTTGTTGTTAGCCGAATGCCTCTCTCTTTTTCCTTTCTTTTCCATTTGTGTAAACCGAATTTGGTATTGTCTTTCTTTTTCCATATTTTTTTTTCTTTCGTTGTTGAGCATTGGTAGCCAAAGCTTTCATCTCCAAAACACTCTCTCCAATTCTTTTCTTGTTTAAAACCGAACATACCTTCCTCTCTATTCAATCTTTTATTTCTTTCTTCTTCTCGAGCTTTAGCCGATTTTTCTCCATTGTTTTCTCTTCATCTCTTTTTGTGTGTCAGTAACCTTCATTTCTTCTCATCTCTACTCCTTTTCTTTCCACTCAAAAGCGAGCATAGGTATGTGTTAAACACTTAGGTGAACCTCCTTTCCACCTTGATTAAAGGGTGTTAGCGAATCTTTCTTCTCTCTAGTGGTGTTTGGTGGCGAATATTGGGTGTTGTTAGGTCTTTGGTTTCCAATGGGTTGGTAGTGGGTAAGAGCTTGGCGAATGGCCATTTTTCCTTTTTTGTTCTTATATTTTGTGGTTTAAATGAAGGCGGTTTGTTATTGGTTGAAGGATATGGATCTAATGTGTAGACCAATCTCTTTATAGGACATTGATTTTGGGAACAAGTAGGAGGAGCCTTGTTATCGATAAGCAAGCGGTAAGTGGTGGTAAGAGTAGTTTTCTTTTAGATTATTCATTTAGTCTTTGTTATGTAAGGCTGTTAAGAGATTAACCATTTTTCTTTAGGGTGTGCCGATTGTTCAACGAAGAACCATTGTCAGTTCGGGTTTGGTAGGAAACCAAATCAAGTTAAGGTAAGGGTTAATCGATATACCCTTCTGGTTTAATTGGTTATAGCCGAATGGTTTAGGTATTAATCTCTTGTTGGCCGATTGTAGACTCAGGGTTGTCGAGGTGATCAAGGGACGTAGACCGATTCTTAGGGTTAACATCTTCGCTATTCAGGTGTGTAAACCAACACACTATCTTAACTAAGTAATGTGATAACTTTGGTTGTGTAAATGAAACGATGTGGTTGACTATTTTGATACCCATTGAGGTATGGATACGGATTCGGTAAGTCCGTTTCACTATGAAATATGTGATGATATACGATATCATAATTATGGGTGTATATTCATTGAGATGCCATATTGAGCATGTGAGCATGATAGCATGATTGCGATTTTGCATCTAGTATGATATGTGATTGGGTGATATGAGAGGAGGGGAGTATGATATCCGTGTCTTTGGGACACGGAGGTTTAGCACCTCTAGTGGTTTGGTACCACAGATTGATTATTGTGACTTTGGGTCACGGAGGTTTGGCACCTCGGCGTCTCGTCCAGTGGCTTAGTACCACGGTGGGTTGGCCCCGATTGATTATCTGGGATCGGCGTCATAGGTTGGCCCCATCACCGGATTTGTGATTGCGGTCACGGTGATTTAGTATCTGCTTGTGTCTTTGGGACACTAGAGGTTTGGCACCTCATTGCGACTTCGTCCACGTGGTTTGACACCACCGTGGGTTGGCCCCACTTATGAGATCTGGGATTGTCGCTAGTGATTTGGTATCACACGATGGGTTGGCCCCATCATTGGATTATTGTGACTTGGTCACCAAAGTGGTTTGGAACCACGGTATGGATATCGTGACTTTGGGTCACCGGTGGTTTGGCACCACCGGTGGTTTGGTACCACACAGGGGTAGAAAAGGCGATATGGTTGGTTAGGATCGGTGCATTACTTGTATTATTCTGTTATGATATGTGTGTTGGCATGTTATCTTGGGAGAGGGAATTATACTGAGTCTTGCGACTCACTCTCTCCTTTGACATTTGGGTGACACATAGACGCGGACATGGAGCCGGATGGACTCGAGGTGCTCATGCCATGCTAATAAGGGATTTGCTCGGACTTTATAAAACTTGGTACATTAGTTATTTATTTCTATCTGGTTTTATTCGGGTTGTAAAAGGCCTTTTAAAATTATGGTTTGCTTGTTTATGCTTAAAGTAAATGTTTAATATGCCTTAACAAATTAATTGGGTTAAAATGTGCTAAAATTTGGAAAGATAACGATTTCAAAACTACAAAAGCGACATTTTAAACTATACCACCGGGTATCACACTAAGAGTTGGAATAAAGAATAACTCAAATGTTTTCTAACTTAAACACGATTTTCCACGAAGACAGAATGTTTTTGTAACAATGATAAACAACTCAAACTTCTTAACGAGATAAACCTGTTTTGTCTATCCATCGGAGTAAGTTTTTAAAATTTTCGGGTTTTCAAATACATCATCAAATCTCAATCAAACCTACTCGGGTTTTCTTCAAATACAAAATTTTAGCGAAGTGTTTTCCTCCAACTTTTATACTCAAACCTAAACCTCTCAAAAACTTTTTCCCTGTAACATACCAGATTCGGTCGTGGTGTATTGACCGGGTTTGGGGTGTTACATTTGTGGTATCGAGCCAAGTTCAAAGGCTACATTTGGGCCCGAGGCCAAAATGTTTTAAAACTATAGTTTTTGAATATTACATTTTAAAAAGTATGGTTTGAAAGGCATGGCACCGAGTCAAGCACCAATCCGCCTGTAAGTACCGTACTATTGTTTGTGGTAATGATATTGATAAGATTGAATGGCTAGTGATAAGTAAGACTACCTTAGAGATTGGCGATAGGACTCTGTGGACTCATGAAACGAAACTTCTTTAATAAGCAATATTCATAAGACTTTGCTTTTAAGCAATTGGAATAATGATGATACATAAAATTCTTTAATCGAGACGAGATTTAGTCATGAGTACAGAGGTGGGCGTGGTCGTGGGCGTGGTCGCAGTAGGATGACGATTTCGAGCCCGTAGGTTCGGGTCGAGGTTCGAGAATGAGATCTGGGTTCCCGCCACCAGTGGAGGTGGTGAGTTTCAAGACCGATCGGGATGATCAGGTCACTGAGCGATCTTGTGGGTTTTAGAACGGGTAGTTGGAGTAGGTGGGCGAGGAGCTAGAAAATCTATGCCGAGTGACTTGAACAAGCGGGTGAATTCTTTCGGGTGTCTCGGTGTTGCTCCCAAGACTTCTTGAGTATTGGTGGAAGCGACGAAGCGGATCATGGACGATCTAGACCTAAGCTCAAGAGAAATTAAAGGGGATCGTATCACTTCTCGAGATGAGTCATACCGGTGGTGGCTCCTTTGTTCGAGACATTACTGCGGTGAAGATCGACTTGGGACTATTTTTGGGCCGCTTATCGAAAAAAAATGCGTGGGGCTAATTCGTTAATGAGCGGTGAAAAGCATTTTGAGGTTAGTTCGGGAGCAAATCGTAATCGAATCTGGCGAGTTTACGAAGGTCGAGTCGGTATGCGGGGGCATGGTGGCTCTTGAACATGAGAGGTGCGTTTGTTTGAGGATGGCTGCGAGACGAATTAAGGTTGTTAATTGCGCCAATGAGGGCGTGAATTTTGATTACGGTTGAAAAGCGAAGGTAGGCGAGGGCATTAAGGAATCATGTGGCGGGTATGGATAGGAACCACACAAGAGGAGTTTTGGATCTTGGGTCGTCAAGTAATCACATAAAAGGGCTAGACCCGTGGGCGAATCGATCGGGTGGGTTTGTTGTTGCTAAGCGAGGGACCGCCGATGTAACCGTTGTGGGAAGGCTCATTGGGAGGATGTTGGGTGATGGTAGAAATTTGTTTTGAGTGTGGCTCATTGGACCACCGTGTGAGGGACTGTCCGCGCCAAGTTAGCTAGGATTCAATCAGAGAATCGGCCGTACTCAATCTGAAATAATGAGACCACCACCGTAGAGGGGTCGAGGTAATGGCAGAGGAGGTAATAGTTCGGTGGGGCCGTGGAGCAGGCGGCAGGTGCAGTGGTTCGAGGCCAGACGGTAGGGGTTAGTGTATCTTGCGAGGCGCCGAGAGGAGGGCGACGCACCGGATGTCATTCTTGATACGTTTTAATCTTTGGTTCTCCATTCTTGCTTTGATTGATGTGGGTTCAACACATTCATATGTTGCAAGTAGCATAGTGAAGACCATGGATCTAGACTCGAAATATCTTCTAGGCGGATGACCGTAATAAGCCCTCAGGTCACTCTGTAGTTGTAGATAAAGTGTATAGAGGCGCACCTCTAGAACTCAAGGGGTATCTTTCGAGGTCGATCGATGGAGCCGCCGTTTGGGGAGTTCGATCGATTACGGGATGGACTGGCTGGTTAAGTACCAGCGAAGTTGGATTCTTGTGACTAAGCGCATGGTTCGAAAACGACTAAGGGTGATGAGGTAGTTACGATCGGTAATAGGAGGAATTATCATCCAATGTGGTATCTGCCCAAAGCCGAGAAGATGGTCGAGGAAGGGTCGTGAAGCATATGTGGTTCATGTGTATGCCTTGGAGGCTAAGGAGTCTGCTTGTGGAGACAGTTCGAACGATTAGGAATTTGTGGATGTGTTTCTGAGGAGCTTCGGGTTTGCCACGGATCGAGAGGTAGAGTTGGGATAGATCTTGCAGGAACCGCGCCAGTATCTATTGCTCCATACAGGATGGCACCTAAAGAGCTAGTGGAGCTTAAGGCTCAGATCCAGGAGTTATTGGATCGAGGCTTTATCAGGCCAAGTATTTCACCATGGGGAGCGCCGGTACTCTTTGTAAAGAAGAAAGACGGTACTATGCGGATGTGTATAGACTACCGCCAACTGAATAAGCTAACGATCAAAAACAAGTATCCCCTACCTCGGATAGATGACTTGTTTGATCGGTGAAGGGGCGTCGATTTTCTCGAAGATCGACTTAAGGTGCAGGTATCACCGATTAAGAGTAAAGGAGGCGGATATCGTAAGGCGGCATTTCGATACTCGGTATGGGCACTTTGAGTTCTTAGTTATGCCGTTTGGATTGACTAACACGGCTGACTTTCATGGATCGATGAATAGGGTGTTCCAACGATATCTAGATAAGTTCGTAGTGGTCTTTATCGGCGACATCTTGGTATATTCAAGGACCGAGGAGGAACATGATGCGATTTTGCGGGTGGTATTGCAGATTAGAGAGAAAGCAAATTTCTATCTGAAGTTCGAAGAATGCGAGTTACGGCTTAGGAGGTGGCGTTCTTGGGTCATGTAGTGTCGGTGAGGGATTAGAGTGGACCCCGTAAGATAGAGGCCGTTTTGGGTTGGAAGGCGCCTAAGTCGAAGAGTGGAGATTGAGTTTTCGGGCTTCAAGGGGATACTACTAGAAGATTTGTAGAGGGTTTCTCATTGATGTGCACCGATGACTAAATTATTGAGAAAAGGGTTAGTTTATTTGGGTGAGAAGCGATAAGAGAGCTTTGATAAGTTGAAGAAGATTTTGGTGAAGCTCGGTTCTAATTCAACTTTGAAATTTGGTAAGGAATTTCTGATGTATTGCGATGCATCACATACTGAGTTTGGGTTGTGTCTTGATGTAAGAAGGAAGGTTGTGGCTTACGCATCTCGGCAGATTGAGGCCACATGAGGTAAATTATCCAACGCATGATCCGGAGTTAGCGGTAGTAGTTTTTGCCTTAAAGATATGGAGGCATTACTTGTATGCGGAGAGAGATCGATAGTCTACACGGATCATAAGAGTCGAAGTACCTTCCGACTCGAAAGACTGAATCTGAGGCGCCGCAGATGGATTAAGTTCTTTGAAAGACTACGATTGCTCAATCGAGTATCATCCGGCAAGGCTAACGTTGTGGGCGTACGCGTTGAGCCGTAAGGTTGTTTCGGTTTAAGGCGTTGTTTGCCCACTTGAGTTTGTATGACGACGGGAGTATTCAGCGAGCTGCGAGTTAAGCCTACTTGGGTTGAAGCGGATCGAGAGAAAGCAGATGTTGGATGAGGTTACGAAAGCGCAGAGGACACAAGTGCGAGAATGATGGTTTGAAGGGTTATAGCTTGTCTAGTGATGGGGTCTTTGTGTTTTCGGGGAAGGCTTGTATCGAGAGATTACGAGTTAAGGCAAAAGATTCTTCAGATGCACATAGCCCTACGCTTATGCATCCCGGAGGTAGCAAATGTATAGGGACCTCGAGAGAACGATTACGGTGGCCGATGCGAAAAAGGAGGTGGCCGAGTTTGTGGGGAAGTGTCGACATGCCAAGAGGTCAAGGTCGAGCATCGACATCTGTCGTCTGGCCGCTTCACCGGTGAAGATCCCACAATGGAAGTGGGAAAGGATAACTATGGATTTAAATCGGTGGATTACCGCTACACCGAGCAAGAAGGATTGATCATTGGTAATTGTGGATCGGTGACTAAATCATTTCACTTTATTCGGTGAGGGTGGATTACTCACTGCAGAGGTTGGCAAAGTTGTATGTGTCGAGATAGTGAGGCGCGCGGGGTGCGATGTCGATCATCTCGAATAGGGATCCCAGATTCACGTCAAGGTTCTGGAAGGCGTTGCATCAGGCTCTGGGTACACGGTTAGATTTCAGCACAGCATTTCATCCGCAGACTGACGGGCAGTCGGAAAGGGTTATACAAATTTTGGAGGACATGTTGCGAGGGTGTGTATTGGAATTCAGGGGTAGTTGGGAAGAGTATCTACCGTTAGCTAAATTCGCCTACAATAACAGTTACCAAGCAAGTATCAAGATGGCACCTTATGAGGCGTTGTGCGGTAGGAAGTGTAAACACCTACTTGTTGGACGAGTTAAGTGAACGTCGGTTGTTGGGACGAGAATTGGTTCTTGAGACCAAGACAAGGTTAAGTTGATTGAGCTCGATTGAAAGAAGCTTCGACCAACGAAGTCCTATGCCGATCTTAAGTAGAGATATCAAATTCTTTGTGGGAGATCGGGTTTTCTGAAGGTCTCACCGTGGAAGAAAGTATTAAGGTTAGGAAGGAAAGACAAGCTAAGTCCGAGGTTTATTGGGCCATATAAGGTACTGAGACGAGTGGGACCAGTTGCTTATCAACTCGAGTTGTCGTGAGCTAAGTCAGATTCACGACGTGTTCCACGTTCGATGCTTCGGCGTTATCGCTCGAGATCTATTGCACGTGGTGACAGTGGAAGAAATTGAGGTAAACCCAGATATGACCATGGAGGAAGAGCCTGTACAGATTTTAGATCGGGATGTGAAGGTTCTGCGTAAGAAGTCTATGCCTTTGGTTAAGGTTCTATGGCGGAATCATGGCATGGAAGAAGCTACGTGGGAACCCGAGGATGTGATGAGACAGCAATACCCGTAACTCTTGACGACTGTGTAATTTCGAGGTCGAAATTATTTTAAGGGGTAGAACCGTAATATCCGGGTTAAGGGCTATTTTATTTTGGCATTGTTGCATGTTAATGGCTTGCTATGTTGTTGTTTGTGTGGTTTGGGGCTTAGTTGTAGGTTAGGAGTGAGCTTTGAGTAGGTGGTAAAATTTTAGTTTTGGGCTTAAGATGATAGGAGTGAAGGAGTTGGGGTTATATATTTTACTTGTTGAATTGTGGCATAACAAAGGGGTTGGTGGAGTGGCAAGACATGCGCCACATGGAGAGTGTGGTTGGCGTCAACTGCAGGAGGAAGAGGTCTGAGTTCAAGTGCATGAAAATCCCACACTTTTGCATCCATTTTGTGGCATGAAGGGAAGAGTTGTAGGAAGTTTGAACTACGCCTTGGACTTTGTCAACTCTTTCAAGCGGTGGGTGGAGAGTGAAAATAGGAGGAAGACTTGGTCATAGTTATTTGAATTGGTGGTTTGGGAGTGAATGGGGAGAGGTTGGCCGATTTTGAGGAATGTTTGGGGGAGTTTGGCCGGTTGGCAAGTTGGGGAGGAGAGTGCCGAAATGTCATTTTTTGGCAATTAGTGCATTTTCGATTTTAGCTAGTGTCAAACAAGTCTCTCCTTTGGTCTTTTGGTGGTTTAATTTCACCCATTTTGTTTTTGCATTCTTGAAACCGAAACCCCAAGTGCTTCATCTCTTTTTCATTTTTCTTTTGTTCTCCTTAAACCGAAAGCTTCAACACCCTTACCCTTGCCAAAACTACTTGGTATCTTTCAATTTTGTTGTTAGCCGAATGCCTCTCTCTTTTTCCTTTCTTTTCCATTTGTGTAAACCGAATTTGGTATTGTCTTTCTTTTTTCCATATTTTTTTTCTTTCGTTGTTGAGCATTGGTAGCCAAAGCTTTCATCTCCAAAACACTCTCTCCAATTCTTTTTCTTGTTCAACCGAACATACCCTCCCTCCTCTCTATTCAATCTTTTATTTCTTTCTTCTTCTCAGAGCTTTAGCCGATTTTTCTCCATTGTTTTCTCTTCATCTCTTTTGGTGTGTCGTAACCTTCATTTCTTCTCATCTCTACTCCTTTTCTTTCCACTCAAAATCGAGCATAGGTATGTGTTAAACACTTAGGCGAACCTCCTTTCCACCTTGATTAAAGGGTGTTAGCGAATCTTTCTTCTCTCCTAGTGGTGTTTAGTGGCGAATATTGGGTGTTGTTAGGTCTTTGGTTTCCAATCGGTTGGTAGTGGGTAAGAGCTTGGCGAATGGCCATTTTTCCTTTTTTTTCGTTCTTATATTTTGTGGTTTAAATAAAGGCGGTTTGTTATTGGTTGAAGGATATTGATCTAATGTAGACCAATCTCTTTATAGGACATTCGGATTTTGGGAACAAGTGGGAGGAGCCTTGTTATCGATAAGCAAGCGGTAAGTGGTGGTAAGAGTAGTTTTCTTCAGATTATTCATTTAGTCTTTGTTATGTAAGGTCATTAAGAGATTAACCATTTTTCTTTAGGGTGTGCCGATTGTTCAACGAAGAACCATTGTCAGTTCGGGTTTGGTAGGAAACCAAATCAAGTTAAGGTAAGGGTTAATCGATATACCCTTCTGGTTTAATTGGTTATAGCCGAATGGTTTAGGTATTAATCTCTTGTTGGCCGATTGTAGACTCAGGGTTGTCGAGGTGATCAAGGGACGTAGACCGATTCTTAGGATTAACATCTTCGCTATTCAGGTGTGTAAACCAACACACTATCTTAACTAAGTAATGTGATAACCTGGTTGTGTAAATGAAACAGTGTGGTTGACTATTTTGATACCCATTGAGGTATGGATACGGATTCGGGTAAGTCCGTTTCACTATGAAATATGTGATGATATACGATATCATAATTATGGGTGTATATTCATTGAGATGCCATATTGAGCATGTGAGCATGATAGCATGATTGCACGATTTTGCATCTAGTATGATATGTGATTGGGTGATATGAGAGGAGGGGAGTATGATATCCGTGTCTTTGGGACCTTTGTGTCTTTGGGACACGGAGGTTTGGCACCTCCGGTGGTTTGGTACCATAGATTGATTATTGTGACTTTGGGTCACGGAGGTTTGGCACCTCGGCGTCTCGCCCCAGTGGCTTAGTACCACGGTGGGTTGGCCCCACGATTGATTATCTGGGATCGACGCCGGTGATTTGGTATCACACGATGGGTTGGCCCCATCACGGATTTGTGATTGCGGTCACTAGTGATTTGGTATCCTGCTTGTGTCTTTGGGACACCGAGGTTTGGCACCTCATTGCGACTCGCCCCGTGGTTTGACACCACCGTGGGTTGGCCCCACTTATGAGATCTGGGATTGTCGCTAGTGATTTGGTATCACACGATGGGTTGGCCCCATCATTGGATTATTTGTGACTTGGTCACGGTGGTTTGGTACCACAGTATGGATATCGTGACTTTGGGTCACCGGTGGTTTGGCACCACCGGTGGTTTGGTACCACAGGGGTAGAAAAGGCGATATGGTTGGTTAGGATCGGGTGCATTACTTGCATTATTACATTATGATATGTGTGTTGGCATGTTATCTGGGAGAGGGAATTATACACTTGAGTCTTGCGACTCACTCTCTCCTTTGACATTTCGGTGACACATAGACGCGGACATGGAGCGGGATGGACTCGAGGTGCTCATGCCATGCTAATAAGGGATTTGCTCGAGACTTTATAAAATTTGGTACATTAGTTATTTATTTCCATGTGGTTTTATTCTGGGTTGTAAAAGGCCTTTTAAAAATTATGGTTTGCTTGTTTATGCTTAAAGTAAATGTTTAATATGCCTTAACAAATTAATTGGGTTAAAATGTGCTAAAATTTGGAAAGATAACGATTTCAAAACTACAAAAGCGACATTTTAAACTATACCACGGGTATCACACTAAGAGTTGGAATAAAGAATAACTCAAATGTTTTCTAACTTAAACACGATTTTCCACTAAGACAGAATGTTTTTGTAACAATGATAAACAACTCAAACTTCTTAACGAGATAAACTGTTTTGTCTATCCATCGAGTAAGTTTTAAAATTTTGGGTTTTCAAATACATCATCAAATCTCAATCAAACCTACTGGGTTTTCTTGAGATACAAAATTTTAGCGAAGTGTTTTCCTCCAACTTTTATACTCAAACCTAAACCTCTCAAAAACTTTTTCCTCAGAACATACCGATTCGATCGTGGTGTATTGGTAGGGTTTGAGGTGTTACAACGATACTTTCTGTCAAACAACTAAAAATGAATCATTTAATTTCTTTATCATGCACAAACCAATACAAATTCAAATTACACCTCAAAACACATCAAACCTGCATATTTTAACTTTTACACTTCTAAAACATATGACTAACCATACCAAATGTTCATAACTCATTAAACCTCACTTAGGTACCTAAACATAACATTCAAACTTAATCAATTCATACTAAAAAATCACCATTCATATACTTCAACCTTTTCTTGACACATTGCCATTATGCACATTTATGTTCACAACATATGACCATCAAATGACAAGCATTATTCATAGATCAAAGTCACAACCATTCAAATAAACACATATACATAACAAAGCCTATATACATGTCACATAAATGAGTATATAATGATTAAATACTATCGAATCAATGGCTGGATAGTATGTGCTCTGAGTTGATCCGGTCATTATGCTCTGCAAAAGACAAGTACAAAATAGAAAATGAAATCGAGTAAGCATTACGAATGCTTAGTAAGTTCATAGGTTTTAAAATAGTAAACTTACCTCAAATCACAATTAACATAATGAATTAGTTAACTATATGACTTTCCTATCATCACATTTCACATTAGTAAGGTGAGTTCATCAGTTAAAATCTTGTAACATTTAAATATGTACAACACATTTCAATTCAATGTCATTCTATCAGAATCATCAAACATATACATAGTTTCATCATTCCAAATGCATATATCAATTTCTTAATACAATACATATTATCAATCATATATTTTTGGTTTTACACTAATCGTTTAGGCCAATAAACTATAATGAACATATACGGATACGCAGGTAACCACCAAAACACACCAAATTGCTCATTCGAGCGATAACTCCAATACACACTTGAGCACCAAAGTGCTAAGCAAATAAGCATCAAATGTCATAGCACATTACATCCCTCGTGAACACTAGGGTCTCGATAGAGATAATCAACAACACTGGTCTCCGAAAAGACAAAACTCGGTAATACGCATTAACTGTTGGAATCCAATTTAAACAGTGAATTCTCTGTACATTAGTATCACCTCATACATTATCTCATACAGCGTGTAACTAATCCTATTGGCATGCCAATTGTATCCTATCCTTTCTTACGTTCATCCAGACACATTTAACACATTAGTTCATTTCTTTACAATTCCGTCTATTTCTCACATTTTTGTATCATTTTATAACCAATTCAAAATATAGTCACAAGCTATAATTTCATAATTCAAACACATCCAATACATTTACAAACATATATGAACTTACCAAATCAAAACGTAAATAAGTACAATGTTGGGGACAATCCGTAATTTTTATTTTTTCTTGATTATCTATCGGTTGATTCAAATCTTGATCTATGTGATAATTCAATTCAATTTATCAGTTTCAAATACCTTATAACATCTTATTCTATGCATATAACATTTTAATTTTATTTTTCAAAAATTTCCTAAAATTTTACATTTTATTCAATTTAGTCCCTAAAATCGAAAAAATCATATCTTTCACATTTAAGCCCCATTTTTTAATATGATTCCAAAATCATCCCTGTACATCCCTCTAACACCTATATTTAAAGAAAAATCACGCTAATTTCAAAATGATTACCTCTGTACTCAAAACTAACAAATGTCACTTCACAATTTAGTGTTTTGTAATATCCGGGATTTTGGGCTTGTGCATTTTTGTTTAATTGCATGTGCTAGTGTGCCCATGTGTATTATGAATGTGTCTTATGAATTTTGTGAACCTTAGTGTGTAGGTGAATGCCTTAAAAATTATTCAATTCTAAGTTTAAAAAGGGAGTTAAGCTTGATAGGCCTTAAGCGAAATTGTAGGGAAAATTAGACACAAAAGTCAGCTTGTTAAAGTGGCTTGGAGGTGCCACTTAAAGCTCTGGTAGGTAACACCACAAGCAAAGGGAAAGGGCTTGGGTTCGAGTCACAATGAAGCAAATAGGAATTTTATTTTGCTGCCAGAATGAGCAGTAGTGGACGGCACTAAGACACTAAAGGGATGAGCTTTAGTTGTAATTAAATCCTTTTTAAAAATTCGGCTAAGATAAGAGATGAATGTGGATTTATTTCTATTATTTTAAATGAAGTGATAAAGAGGGAAATAAGGGATTAGATAGGGGAAGAAGAGTGTGGCCGGCCTAGGGACTCCTTTAAGGTAATTTCGGCTAAGTATTGTAAGGGGGATAGCCGAATTTCATTAAACAAGTTAGTCTCTCTTTTGTTTTCTCTTTTCTCTCCAAAGCCATCACTATTATCTTCCTTTTCTTGTTCTGGCCGAAACCCTCTCTAAAGATCACCATTGACGATTCTTCCTGGGTCCCATACCCTTCCTCTTCACTCTCGTTGAAGCCGATTTCTTAGTAAGTTCCAAAAGCTGAAATCTGTTAATTAACATCTAGCCAAAGCCGAATTTCTCTGTGGATTCAAGTGAAGGTGCAGTCGACTACAGTACTAAGGCTAAGATTAGTTGATATTCGATTTTCAATTCTTTTTCTTTTAGCCGAAACTTAGGGACTAATCCATTGTTGTTCTTGACCGAAACTTTGAAAGATCTTTCAGGATTTCCATAGTAGCTGACTACTAGGGAGATCATTCAGGATTTCAGATCTAAGGTGAGAGATTAGGCCGAACGCCATGTATTCAAATGTTGGAATTGGATCTGACATAGTACTTGTAGGGATTTCGACAGAGACCAAGGACAAGTGATATTTCGGGATTTGGATTCACAAGGTAAATACATGTGATATTCGGCCAAGGCCTATTTAGTGACTTAGATCTTTTTCTTATTTATTCAAAAGCCGAGAACTAATTTGTGAAGTGATTTAGTGCTAGCCGATTGAAAAGAGGAAACACTACAAAGTTTCAGGATTTGATTAGTAATCAAATCGGCAACAAGGTAAGATTTTGGTTGCGATAATCCTTCGGGATCTAATCATTTGGCTGAATAGGCTTTTGCTAAAATACTAAGTGTTGATCGAATGTAGGAACTAAGGATCTAAAGCGTTAGATCGGGACTTTTGGGATTTCAGTGAAAGCAGTAAGTAAACCAGGTGTGTACCCCACACTAACTTTTAATAGATTTACGGCATCAATTTAATATATGTGTTTATAATGATGTGAAATGTGGCCAAAGGTACCATGGAATGGTACAAAGTACTCAGGTACGTAGCCTTAACATTATGTTAATAAATGATAGGAATATTTGGAATATGGCACATATGTGAATATCGATAAGAATGTGAAATAAGGCATAAGGCATGATGTTGCATGATTTGTATGGCATGGGGCATATGGGAAATTATTTAAAGGGGAAGTGATCTGGTGGTTTATACCACAATATCTGAATGTGGTGACTCATGTCACAAAATCCGAATGTGGTGACTTATGTCACAAATAATTATCTGGTGGCTATGCCACAATATATATAAGGGCGATGAGCATGTCGTCTGCAGTGACTGCCTTCAATGATATGTAGCGGATGGAGGGTCGACTTAGTTGTCCCCACGGTGTGATGGTTGGTACGGGTGATGTGTGGCGGATGGTTATCTAGGTTTGGGTTCGGGTTTGCATCATTGATTATATGTGTTTCATATGTGTGATTTGACATTCCTAAATTGATTGAGAGTTTGTGTTTGGTGGATACACATTGAGTCTGTTTGACTCACCCTGTTGTGGGATCTTTTTTGGTGACACTCAAGAATGGACCTGATTGGCGGGAGCTTTATGGTGGCCATGCTCATTTCGTAAATTTTTTGTTTTGGACTTTCAATACTTAAGTATTTTGGACTATTTCGGGTTTTATTTTGATGTAATAAGGCTATAAGTATTAAACTGATTATGCATGCATTTTAATTATTTTTAGTATGGTACGATTTGATTTTTATCAATTTTAAAGTTCAAGTAATTTTTCTTAAGAACAAATATTAAATGTTTTGACACCTAATCAACACAAATCAAATGTTCTTCAAAAACACACAAAATTTTGGCAAAACTTCAAATAAGTTTCAAAGATTTTTCCTAGAAGCATGCCGATCTAGTCAGGGCTTGTGGGCTGGGTTTGGGGTATTTTAGTTTGGTATCAGAGCCCGATTCAAAACTCAGCCCTGAGGGCTTTTTGGGCCCAAAACATTTTCTTTCTTTTGAAATTGGACTTTTCTAAGAAATAAGGGGTTTTCTAGCATGGCACTGAGTCTCCTACCAAGTCCACTGTAAGTACCCCTAACTCCTCTGTGACTTGTATGGGGAAATCATAGGGACGAGACTAGTAGATTAGGAGATATTAAACCCTAGGATTAGTCTACTTCAACACCAAGTTACATAAAACTTAAAGTCTAACCAAACAAACACGTGTCTAAGTCATTTGAGTTAAAGGTGTGGCAACCACAGCGCATGTCTAGGATTGGATTCGGTGGGAGCTTGGTATTTAAGCGATCCTAGTGACTCACCTTCTCACCGCTCGAATCCTACCTGGTGCATAGTGACGATTCACCTTAACCAAGAGGACTCAGCCACTGGCTAAACCCAATAATTAAAACCCGAAAGGGACCGTCACCTTGTTT
Source organism: Gossypium rotundifolium (assembly GCA_025506655.1). Classification (NCBI taxonomy): domain Eukaryota; kingdom Viridiplantae; phylum Streptophyta; class Magnoliopsida; order Malvales; family Malvaceae; genus Gossypium; species Gossypium rotundifolium. The sequence goes on along the minus strand of CP106726.1, from coordinate 54,513,041 downwards.
TGTGAAATTTCAAAGTTAAACCATGATTTTAAAACTCCAAGTGCCCTTGATTTAAAGAAGACCAGAATACCCCTGGTTTGCAATTGACCAAATTACCCCTAACCTGTACAAATGACCAAAATACCCTCAGTGTGGAAAGTTACCGAAGTGCCCTCAAATTAAAATTTCTAAAACTACCCTTGTTTTGAAAAGTCACCAGGAACCATATTTTGCGAAAATTGTTTTTACCGAAATGCCCTTGGTTTGAAAAATTATGAAAATACCCTCAGCTTATAAAATTACCATTTTACCTTTAAAATTTTCTTACCAAGTATTTCAATTTTGTAAAGATGCCAAAAGTCTTTATTTTGCAACATTTTCAAATACCCTAATTTGGAAAATTACCGAAATACCCCTATAGGATAAAATTACGAAAATACCCCTAGGTAGTGGAAAACAACAAACAATGACAACTACAACATTTTTCTGTAATGAACGCAAGTTCATGAATGTGATTGAATGAATGAATTGAGACTGTATGTGTATGAAATCGAAAGAACTACTCCCTAGAACTATTGACCATAAGACTGTTCATGATAAATCAGTGAAACAAAAACTAATCTATAAAATTCTTAAATCAGATAAACGCGATTCAAAAGTATGATCTCTAGGGGACGTGGTCGTAACGTGCGAGGCCGTGGTAGAGGCCGAATGACTGTGTCAGAACTCGTTAGGTCAGGACAAAGGTCCGAAAATAAGATGCCACCACCAGCAGCCGCTGATGTGGAATATCAGGATCAGACAGGGGATGATGCAGTATCATAGGCGATGCTGCGAGTTTTGGAAAGGGTGGCTAGAGCAGGCGGAGGCATGGGAGCTCGAAAGTCGGTACCTGAGCAACTTCAAGCTAATGGAGTTGAGTTTTTCCGTGGAGTATCCGGTGTGGCACCCAATACGGCTGAGTATTGGTTGGAAGCGACGGAGCGGATTATGGACGACTTGGACCTAACTGCCGGGGAGAAATTGAAAGGGATAGTGTCGCTACTTCGTGATGAGTCATACCAATGGTGGCTCACAGTTTGAGAAGGTGCTACCGCAGATAATCTTACTTGGGAATATTTCAAGGCAGCATATCAGAAGAAGTACACTGGAACTAGCTATGTTGATGCGCAGAGGAAGGAGTTTCTGATGCTGGTTCAAGGAAATAAGTCTGTAGCAGAATACGAGGCAAAATTCCTAAGGCTGAGCAGTTATGCTCGAGGTATTGTGTCGACGAAGCATGAGCGGTGTGTCTTATTTAAGGACGAACTGAGGGATGATCTAAGTTTGTTGATAGCTCCATAGTAGGAGTGAGAGTTTGTCGTGTTGGTGGAGAAGGCTAAGGTAGCCGAAGGGATTAAGGACTCGGTGAGATGTAATACGATCGGAGTAGGCAAAGAGAGGCTTTGGATCATCAGGGCCTTCAAGGAATGAGCAAAAGAGGCCTAGAGTTGATGGGCCGTGAGGTCAAGAAGTCGCTCTTGGAGGCGCGATCGTACTTGTGCCCAGTATGGAAAGATGCACTTGGGGGAGTGTTGGAAAAAGACGGGAGGATGCTTTAAGTGTAGGTCCAAGGACCACATGATTAAGGATTGTCCTATGAGAACAGAAGGGGGTCGACCAGTAAGCTAAGGTCTTAACCAGGCTAGAAGAGGAGGACAGCAGCCACCACGAGGCCATGGTTTGACTGGAAGAGGTAACAGTACTGAAAGGGGACGAGGAACCCCGGACAAAGGTGTTAATAATACAGAGGTAAGGCAGCCGAGTTTGGCTTATACGGTACATCGAAGGGAGGACAGAGATGCAGCGGACGTCATAACCGGTACGTTCTTTATATTTTGCAAGCCTTACTTTGCTTTGATTGATGTTGGCTCTACCCACTCTTATGTTGCATGTAGAGTAGTTGAAACTCTAGGAATAGCCTCTGAACTTTCTAGTAGGAAGATGACTGTAGTAAGCCCATTAGGTCAAACTGTAGTGGTGAATAAGATGTTTCAGAGTGTGCCTTTAGAGCTTCAGGGAGTGGTATTTCCTACCGACTTAATGGAACTACCCTTCGGAGAATTCGATCTTATTCTTGGCATGGACTGGCTAGTGGAGCATCGGGCTGTATTAGATTGTGCGGCTAAGCGAATGGAGTTAAGGTCACCGGAGGATAAGGCAGTAATTATGATAGGAGAAAGAAGAAACTACTTGTCTAACGTAGTTTCGGCATTAAAGGCTGATAAGATGGTTCGAAAAGGGTGCAAGGCATTTTTGGCCTTCGTTAGTGCGTTGGTTGCAAAAGAAGGGGGAGTTAGTAGAGTTAGAACCATAAGGGAGTTTGTGAATGTCTTTTCGAAAGAATTACCTAGAATACCCCCCGATAGGGAAGTGGAATTCGAAATTGATTTGCTGTCGGGTACAGCTCCTGTGTCAATTTCCCCATACAGAATGGCACCAAAGGAGTTGGTTGAGCTCAAGGCTCAGATCCAAGTATTGCTTGACCGTGGGTTTATTTGACCCAGTGTGTCTCCATGGGGAGCACCGATCTTGTTTGTGAAGAAGAAGGACGGAACTATGCATATGTGCATAGATTATCGTCAGTTGAATAAGCTGACCATTAAGAACAAGTATCAATTGCCAAGAATAGACGACTTGTTCGATCAGCTTAAGGGGGCGGCAGTATTCTCAAAGATAGATATAAGGTCTAGATATCATCAGCTTAAATTGAAGGAGGCTAACATCTATAAGACAGCTTTTTGAACAAGGTACGGGCATTATGAGTTCTTAGTGATACTGTTTGGATTGACAAACGCCCCAGCCGCGTTCATGGACATGATGAACTGGGTTTTCCAACCCTATCTAGATCGGTTCGTTGTTGTGTTCATAGACGATATTTTGGTGTGTTCATAGTCGGAGGAAGAACATGATGATCACCTCCGAGTTGTGTTGCAAGTGTTAAGGGAGAAAAAGTTATATGCCAAGTTTCGCAAGTGCGAATTTTGGCTGAAGGAGGTTACGTTTTTAGGACATGTGGTGTCTGCTGAAGGAATAAGGGTGGATCCTCGGAAGATTGAGGCAGTGCTAGATTGGAAGCCACCTAAGTCTGTGGTTGAGGTTCGTAGTTTCTTGGGTTTTGCAGGCTACTACAGAAGGTTTGTTGAAGGGTTTTCATCGATAGCTACACCTTTGACGAAGTTGTTGAGAAAGGAAGTACCTTTCATATGGACAAATAGGCAACAAGAGAGCTTTGAAAAGCTTAAGAGAGTCTTGACTGAAGCTCCAGTTTTGATTCAGCCTGAGGCAGGGAAGGATATTGTAGTGTACTGTGATGCTTCCCATACAGGATTGGAAGGTGTCCTTATGCAAGACGGGAAGGTAGTTGCTTATGCATCTCGACAACTAAGGCCACACGAGGTTAACTACCCGACGCATGACTTGGAATTGGTGGAAGTGGTCTTTGCTCTTAAGGTGTGGAGGCACTACTTATATGGAGAGAAGTCCGTAATCTACACAGACCACAAAAGCCTCAAATATCTGCTGACTCAGAAGGAGTTGAACCTGAGACAGCGAAGGTGGGTGGAATTGTTGAAGGACTACGATTGTTCCATAGAATATCACCCGGGCAAGGCGAATGTAGTGGCAGATGCTCTAAATTAGAAAGTAGTGTCAGATCTAAGGGCGATGTTTGCGCATCTGAGCTTGTATGACGATGGAAGTCTACTGATAGAGTTGCAAGTTAAGCCGACGTGGTTGAATGAGGTGAAAGAGAGTCAGTTGGCGAATGATGGTCTAAGTGCTAAGCTACGGCAAGTACAGAGTGGGGAATTGAAGGATTATGGTGTTAACGGCGATGGAGTATTGTGTTTTAAGTGTAAAGTCTGTATGCCAAAGAATGAGGAGTTAAGGCAGAGGATTCTTCAGGAATCGCATGGTAGCCCATATGCTATGCATCCTGGAGGTAGTAAGTTGTACAGAGACTTAAGGGAACAATTTTGGTGGCCTGGTCTTAAGCGGGAAGTTACCGAATTTGTAGACAAGTGCTTAACGTGTCAGCAAGTTAAGGCTGAACACCAAGTTCCGTCAGGATTGCTTCAACCGATACAGATTCTGCAGTGGAAGTGGGAGAGAATCACCACGGACTTCGTTAGTGGGCTTCCCCTTACGCCTACTAAGAAGGACTCGGTATGGGTGATAGTGGATTGATTGACAAAATCCGCGCATTTCATTCTAGTGCGGGTTGACTATTCTCTCCAGAAGCTAGCAAAGTTGTATGTGGCAAAGATTGTGAGGCCGCAGGAGTGCCAGTGTCGATTATCTTGGATAGGGATTTGAGGTTTATGTCTCGATTTTGGAAAGCACTACATCAGGCTTTAGGCACCAGATTAGACTTCAGTACGGCTTTCCATCCACAATCAGACGGTCAATCCGAACGAGTAATCCAAGTGTTAAAGGATATGCTAAGGGGATGTGTGATAGACTTTAGAGGAAGTTGGGAAGAATATTTGCCTTTAGCTGAGTTTCCATACAACAACAGTTATCAGGCAAGTATTAAAATGGGACCGTACGAGGCATTGTATGGACGGAAGTGTCGCACTCCTACATGTTGGACGGAATTGGGAGAACGTCAGATTTTGGGTCCGAAAATTGTGGCAGAATCAGAGGAAAAGGTTAAGATAATTCGAACACGATTGAAGGAGGCATCTGACAGGCAGAAGTCGTATGCAGATCTCAAACGGAAGGAAATAGAATTTGATGTGGGAGATCAAGTGTTTCTTAGAGTGTCACCTTGGAAGAAGGTGATGAGATTTGGTCGAAAAGGGAAGCTAAGCCCAAGGTTTATAGGACCTTATCGGGTGTTGAAGCGAGTTGGACCGGTGGTATACTAGTTGGAGTTGCCTTCGGAGTTGCAGCAGATGCACGACGTATTCCATGTCTCTATGCTACATCGATACCGATCGGATCCATCTCATGTAGTTCCAGTTGAAGAGGTAGAGCTGAGATCAGATCTGTCTTATGAGGAAGAGCCGATTCAGATTCTGGAACGAGATGTGAAGGTGCTTCGGAGGAAGTCGGTCCCTCTGGTCAAAGTGTTATGGCGTAACCATGGATTGGAGGAAGCTTCTTGGGAGCCAAAAGAAGCAATGCAACAGCAATACCCCCATCTATTCTAGCCAGGTAATTTCGAGGTCAAAATTATTTTAAGGGGGTAGAACTGTAATATCTGGGATTTTGGGCTTGTGCATTTTTGCTTAATTGCATGTGCTAGTGTGCCCATGTGTATTATGAGTGTGTCTTATGAATTTTGTGAACCTTAGTGTGTTAATGCCTTAAAAATTATTCAATTCTAAGTTTAAAAAGGGAGTTAAGTTTGATAGGCCTTAAGAGAAATTGTAGGGAAAATTAGACACAAAAGTCAGCTTGTTAAAGTGGCTTGGACGCGCCACTTAAAGCTCTGGTAGGTAACGCCACAAGCAAGAGGAAAGGGCTTGGGTTCGAGTCACAAGGGAAGCAAATAGGAATTTTATTTTGTTGCCAGAATGAGCAGTAGTGGACAACACTAAGACACTAAAGGGATGAGCTTTAGTTGTGATTAAATCCTTTTTAAAAATTCGGCTAAGATAAGAGATGAATGTGGATTTATTTCTATTATTTTAAATGAAGTGATAAATAGGGAAATAAGGGATTAGATAAGGGAAGAAGAGTGTGGCCGGCCTAGGGACTCCTTTAAGGTGATTTCGGCCAAGTATTGTAAGGGGGATAGCCGAATTTCATTAAACAAGTTAGTCTCTCTTTTGTTTTCTCTTTTCTCTCCAAAGCCATCACTATTATCTTCTTTTTCTTGTTCTAGCCGAAACCCTCTCTAAAGATCACCATTGCCAATTCTTCCTGAGTCTCATACCCTTCCTTTTCACTCTCGTTGAAGTCGATTTCTTAGTAAGTTCCAAAAGCTAAAATCTGTTAATTAGCATCTAGCCATAGCCGAATTTCTCTATGGATTCAAGTGAAGGTGCAGTCGACTACAGTACTAAGGGTAAGATTAGTTGATATTCGATTTTCAATTCTTTTTCTTTTAGCCAAAACTTAATGACTAATCTATTGTTGTTCTTGACTGGAACTTTGAAAGATCTTTCGGGATTTCCATAGTAGCCGACTACTAGGGAGATCATTCGGGATTTCAGATCTAAGGTGAGAGATTAGGCCAAAGGCCATGAATTCAAATGTTGGAATTGGATCTAACATAGTACTTGTAGGGATTTCGACAGAGACCAAGGACAAGTGATATTTCGGGATTTGGATTCATAAGGTAAGTACATGTGATATTCGGTCAAGGCCTATTTAGTGACTTAGATCTATTTCTTATTTATTCAAAAGCCAAGAACTAATCTGTGAAGTGATTTAGTGCTAGCCGATTGAAAGGAGGAAACACTACAAAGTTTCGGGATTTGATTAGTAATCAAATTGGCAACAAGGTAAGATTTTGGTTGTGATAATCCTTCGGGATCTGATCATTTGGCCGAATAGGCTTTTGCTAAAATACTAAGTGTTGACTGAATGTAGGAACTAAGGATCTAAAGCGTTAGATCGGGACTTTCGAGATTTCAGTGAAAGCATTAAGTAAACCAGGTGTGTACCCCACACTAACTTTTAATAGATTTACGGCATCAATTTAATATATGTGTTTATAATGATGTGAAATGTGGCCAAAGGTACCATGCAATGGTACAAAGTACTTAGGTACGTAACCTTAACATTATGTTAATAAATGATAGGAATATTTGGAATATGGCACATATGTGAATATCGATAAGAATGTGAAATAAGGCATAAGGCATGATGTTGCATGATTTGTATGACATGGGGCATATGGGAAATTGTTTAAAGGGGAAGTGATCTGGTGATTTATAGCACAATATTTGAATGTGGTGACTCATGTCACAAAATCCGAATGTGGTGACTTATGTCACGAATAATTATCCGTGGCTATGCCACAATATATATAAGGGCGATGAGCATGTAAATGCGTGATGCGCCTTCGATGATGTGTAGCGGATGGAGGGTCGACTTAGTAGTCCCCATGGTGTGATGGTTGGTATGGGTGATGTGTAGCAGATGGTTATCTAGGTTTGGGTTCGGGTTTGCATCATTGATTATATGTGTTTCATATGTGTGATTTGACATGCCTAAATTGATTGAGAGTTTGTGTTTGGTGGTTACACATTGAGTCTGTTTGACTCACCCCGTTGTGGGATCTTTTTCAGGTGACACTCAGTAATGGACCGGGTCGGCAGGAGCTTTATGGTGGCCATACTCAGGTCAGAAATTATTTTGTTTTGGACTTTCAATACTTAAGTATTTTGGACAATTTCAGGATTTGTTTTGCTGTAATAAGGCTATAAGTATTAAACTGATTATGCATGCATTTTAATTATTTTTAGTATGGTACGATTTGATTTTTATCAATTTTAAAGTTCAAGTAATTTTTCTTAAGAGCTGAGATTAAATGTTTTGACACCTAATCAACATAAATCAACTGTTCTTCAAAAAACACACAAAAATTTTGGCAAAACTTCAAATAAGTTTCGAAAGATTTTTCCCTAGAAGCATGCCAGATTCGGTCAGGGCTTGTGGGTCGGGTTTGGGGTGTTTCATGTTTTTTATTAACTAAGCTCAAAATCTATCAATTTAATACCAAAAGCTTCAAGATTCAACAATGGAAACTCTTGAAAACTTTAATAGTTTCACAGATTAATCCCTTGGTTAGCTAAATTGAGCTACAACGATTTTAAAAATATAAATTTAATGAAAAATATACCTCAAAATCCCTTACATGCTAAGGTTGAACCTTGAGCTTCAAAAATGGCTACTTTCTTTTCTTTTCTAAGGAGCAAATAGTGGGGGAAGGAGAAATGGTTGAAGTTGACCATTTCTTTTCATATTTTGATGTTTTAATATTTTATAATAATAAACTTTAATTAGTTTTAACATAAAAATTATTAAATATTAAGCACCAACTATCCACCACTTTTAAAAAGTGATTAACTGTCACCTTAAGCCTTGAACAATTTCTATTTTACCCTTTTAACTAATAAAAATCAATAGCGATTAACTTTTACGATTTTTATGATTTATTCCTTGTACCTTAATTGCTAACCATTCAATAAAATTACCTAACCGAAATTCAATATAACTTCATAGTACACTAGTAAATATTAATTAATAATATTTACAAACTCAGTTTTTAGAAAATGGGGTTCCGAAGTCGTTTTTGGTACCAATGAAAAACATGTTGTTACGTGTCTTGACATCCATTTTCTAGATCTCGTAATCAAGAGCCGCTAAAATGGATAACAATATGTGGATTGAATTAAGCATGACAATTGAAGATAAGGTTTCTTCATAATTGATATATTGTTTCTTATTATAACATTTTTCTACAAGTCTAGCCTTGTAAGTTTCTACTTTTCCATCCGCATTTCTTTTCTTATTATATATCCATTTACACTTATGGGTTTTATCCCATAAGGTAAGTCTAAAAATTCCCACACTAAGTTGGAATCCAAAGAATCCATTTCAACTTTCAAAGATATTTCCTAGATCTTGGAATTAGCACTTTGCGTCACTTCATCATATGTGAGTGGGTCATCATCTTCTTTTATTGGTAGACTTAGTGTTTAAAACACTTTAGCAGATTGGAAGAACTCGAGCCTACAAGAGACCCTCCCACTGCGACGAAGAACCCTATGTTATTGATCATTTGTAGGTCTACTATTAGGAGTTGGTTATGGAGCCATCTCCATAAGGATTTTTATATTTCCTGAAAGTTTGTCGAGTACTTATTTACTCTAAGGCTTGAAGTCATTCATGTAAATTTCCTCATGAAAAGTAGCATGAGTTGACACTACGACAATATGCTCTTTCGGGTTATAAAACAAACTATCCTTTGTTCGCTTTTGATATCCCATAAACATGCATAATTATGTTTGTAAATCCCACTTCCTCGCATCTTTATCCAATACATGGGTCGGGCATCCCCAAATCCTTAAATTATTTAGACTTGGCTTCTTGCCATACCACAATTTGTATGGATTTTTAGGTGTTACCTTAGATGGTACATCATTTAGAATATAGGAAGTCATTTCCAATGCATATCCCTAAAAGGAGATTGGCAGCTTCGAATAACCTAACATCAAACGAACCATGTCTAACAATATTTGATTTCTTTTCTCTATGTAACGCCCTAAAATTTTAAGTATTTATCTTTGCATGTTTTTAGCACAACTACGTGTTTGCTTCAATGGTTAAGTGATTTGGGTGTGTTTGGGAGTGTCTGAGAAGTCTTGGGTTCAAGCCTGGGCTTGTGCAAAAAGCTTTATTTTTAGGAATAAACCCTTGACTATAGTTAGTAGGCTTTTAAATATTTGTGGGTAAAGCATGACATAAGGAACTTGCTGGTCTAGGGGTGAATGGTTTGTTACCTATGCCAATGATCTAAGGTTCGAATCCTACTGAAGGCAAGTGAGTATTTATTTTGCTGTTATGTCATGGGAGGTGTTATAGATTGATTAAAACACTAAACTCGTTGAGAAGAATTCAAATTGAGTGGTTGAGGGGAGCTATGATCAAGTGGAGAGATTTGAGGAGGGATTTCGAAGAAAATCAACGGATGATGGGAGAGGGAATGTTATGTTGAAAGTGGACTTTGGGCACTCAAGAATTTGGCTGCAACACCCCTACCTCATAACCATCGCAGGTTTAGGGTTAAGAGGTAGTACTGGACAAATCAAATCATTCACGAAAATTTCATATCATAATTCAGTAAATAAAATCAAAGTGTCCCTTAATTAGGTCTACGAGACCTTAAACATGCTTTAGAAAGGGGCTAGGACTAAACCGAACATATCCGAAAATTTTAGAAACTTAAAATTTTTTCTAGGTTATAAAGGTCACACGCCTGTGTGGGCAGGCCGTGTGCCTCCGACGGCCTCGACACGCCTCGTGTGTCTAACCCATGTCAAAATAGGGCATACATGCTGACTTGTCGACACGACCGTGGACACGCCCGTATGCCTCACCGGTGGTCGCTACTGACTTGCACCACACGGCCAGTCACACGCCTGTGTGTCTTGCCCGTGGTTGAGTCTGACTTGTTTTACATTGCAACCTCGAAGGACATGGTCAAGTCACATGCTCGTGTGCTCAACCGTGTGGGATATAGGCCATTTGTAAGGCCAAAATGCCATCCACACTTTGGGCAGTCCCTACAAGCATCATATCAATTCATTTCATGCCAAAATAACCAAAATTTCCAAGCATTCAAAGGCATCTCAAACACAAAAGCTTATGCAACAATTAGCTCAACTAAATAACAACCATTTCTAAGCAAGTTTCATCCACAATCTTACCATTACAATATAATATCTTCCCATCAATATGATACAAACTTTGCTTCATAAACATACCACAATTTTGATCATCTTATTAACCAACGTACCATATCAAAATATGCATCATATATCATGACCACTCATTCATATCACCAATATTTATCTAGCCATATCACATGGCTATTTACATATCATAAACATAATCTATTCCAACTAGATTATACACACCATATTTAACATATACATAATCATAAGGTACCAACATGTGATTTGGGTAGTTTGATGACAATCCTCGACGATTCCCGAGCCCTCCGTAGCTTTGAAGATCTATAAAATAGAGCAAACACACACAAAGTAATCTTTCAAAATGTAGCACCCCAAACCCGATCTAGAAGTTAGGTCCGAATCTGGCATGCCACATTGAAGTGCCTTTCAAAAACCATGTTTTCATTGAAAACCCTTCACAATTAAAACTTGAGTAAAATCCCAGTTACGTCAGTTTAATTTTTGCCGAGGTTTATTAAAAAGTTATTACCTTTAAAACCTTGTTGTAGCGAAAACTTAATTTAAAAAAAATGATTTACAAAACCACGATATTTAAAAATTGAGTTGCGAAAATGTAGCGTTGGAAAAACAGTTATTGTTTTGAAAACCGCGACTACTTTAATCAGATAGGAAACGTAGTAACTGAAAATCCTAAATCAAAATCAGAAATTAAAAGAGGCCTTATTAGAGAAATTAAAACCCAAAATAGAATTTAAAACATATATAAAGTCCAAAGCGTAACATCTGCAGTCGTGTGGTCACCTTCGAGTCCCTCGCAGTACCGATCCTCCTAAAGTGGGATTACCGACGATTAAAAAGCGGGTGAGTTTACAAAACTCGAAGTGTAATCCACTTACTAAGGTAACAGTCAATATACGTAAATAGAAATCAAAAGCGATGCAGGCCAAAGCCCTTTAATGATAATAATACGATCCGATTCAGAGCATACGTGGGCCAAAACCCACTACAATATCATTTGGGTCATAGCCTATAACAGAATCAATTGGGCCTAGCCCAAACCAAAAACAGAACAAGTGGCCTAAGCCCAGTATAATGACAAATCTCACCCCGATCCAGCCAATACCCCACCCATACCAACCCTACACTCCTGTAGGGATAAAATCGGCCCACCCAGCCAACACACCAAGCTTAGTAATGGTTGCGGCACTAAGTAAATAGAACGGCTCTGCACCATAGACAGAATGGCTAAAAGCCATAAATATCGCAGCAACGTTGGCAGTTAACAGAACGACTAAAAGCCATAAATAGAATGGTTGTAAACCATAATCAGGATGGCACAGAGCAATAATCAGGTTGGCACAAAGCTATTGGTAACTGTAATAAGTTTTGCACATAGCCATCAGCGACGGTAATATGATCGACACACAGCCACGAGTAATTATGATCGACACATAGTCATCATCAATATATATTAGGCACATAGCCAAAGGTAAATACGATTGGCACAAAGCCATAATCAAGATGGCATAGAGCCATATTTAGGTTGGCACAGAGCCATAATCAGATTACGTAGCTTTAAGCCGTCCGTCGGTCCACAATCGTCTCATGCGACCCATGCGACCTTAACCAATCAATACTGGATCCACAGTCGTCTCATGTGACCCGTGTGACCCTATCAGAACTTCCTCCGTATCAATGTCCCAACCCCATGCAATATGTCGTGTATGTCATGCTCAATCATTACACATGTATGCAAAATGGCCATGCTCAGTAACAGTAATTTAGACATATATTAAAAAAATATCAGTCACTTGACCACAGTCAAGTTAGTTAAAACACAGTCATACGATCACAGTTAAATTAGTCAAATTCATAGTCTAAGTCAGTCATTTACCCACAAGGGCAAAATAGTCATTTTACCCACAAGGGCAAAATAGTCATTTTACCCTATAAAGGTATTTCGATAATCCTACCCTTCAGGGGTATTTCGATAATTTTACAAATTGGGGGTATTTCGATAATTTCACAATCGAGGGTATTTTGGTAATTTTACAAATCGAGGGTATTTTGATAATTTCACAATTCGAGGTTATTTTGGTAATTTTATAAATAGGGGTATTTCAGTAATTTCACAATCTAAGGGTATTTCGGTAATTTGACAAATTGGGGGTATTTCGGTTATTTCACAATCTGAGTGTATTTCGATAATTTTACAAATCGGGGGTATTTTGATAATTTTCACAATTTGAGGGTATTTCGATAATTTTACAAATCGAGGGTATTTCGGTGATTTTATAATCCGAGGGTATTTCGGTAATTTTACAAAGTAGGGGTATTTCGATAATTTCACAATTTGAGGGTATTTTAGTATTTTTACTAATCAGGGTATTTCAGCTTTTTGGCATTTTGTTGATCTACGATTAGAAGGAGTGTGGTTACACACACTATCGATTTTCTCGCTGACTATTGAATACAGGGTACTGTTACCACGTAGAGTACTAAGAATTCTAGTGCATCGGAACCTATTCAAAAATAACAACAATTAATCACTTGTCAACAGAGTTAAAAGAACATTAACCAAACCCCCTAGCCAAAGGATCGACCACCACTTGCCTTGACTCGATCGGTCAACTGTGATTCGCCAACTCGAACCAGAGTTTGGTGCAGCCACCCTTCCTCATCCCGGCGAAAAGTCCCGAATAGCCGACACCTCACGCCTCTTAAACTTTGGAGTAGAGGTTACACACTCAACCTCAGTCGGTACCTTTGCCATCGCTTTATTACTAGCACCCTCTTCACCCATCGAAAGTTTTAAAACTTGAAAGGACATACACAAGAGAGGAAAGCGGTCATAAGGGATCGGACCATTGGCTTAAGCAACAAAAAAGAGTACTAAAAGGAACCGAGACTTACCGATTAATAGAGCCGTTGCAGAATCGAAATAGAGAGGGAAAGAAAATAGAGAATTCGGTCACCACAGAACAAATTAGGAGAAAAGATTCGGCTCACAAGCTATTAGGAAACTGAAACTAAAAGAAGAGAGGGATGGTATTCGACTTAGGAGAAGAAAGGAAAAGAGGAAGTGGGAAAGAAAAAGAGAAAAATAACCGAATGAAGAGGGAGAGAGAGGAAATGTATTCGGCAAAAGTGACCTAAAAAGGAAAGAACCGAATGGTCAAAAATGCTGCACGAGATGCCACAAAAGAGAAAATCTCAAAATAGCAGAGAAAGAATTCAGCTTCTGCAGTCTCAAAATTTTTAGAAAAATACACAACAAATGACCCCTAGCTGAATTCACCCACTCAAGTTACCCCAATTCGACACTCTTCTCCCCTCACTCAAACTCCTTAAAAATCTCCAAAAATCCCTCCACCGAATTTTCCCCTTGATTTACTCCAACTTCCCATTCAAATTCAATTCAAATTCTTATGACCAATTCAACCACAGAGTTCTAGTCAAGTTCCAACACCTCCCCAGCTCAAGCAGCAAAATAAACATACAATTGTGCACGCCATGCCTCAAACCTTAGACTCCTTGCCACACATGTAGCGTCACCACCACTGCCCCAATAAGCTCTTTGTGTAACATTTTACCTTCAATAAATTAAGAAGTCTAAAGGCCAAGGCCTAGGTTCCTTCAAAAGAGAAACCAAAATAAATTACAAGAGCCAAGACTTGAACCCAAGCTCCCTTGCAACCATAATGACGCCACAACCACTAGACCACATGCTTCCTTGTGTTATTTTTTTAACACAATAATTTAAAAGGCCTACATCCAATCATCCAGGGTTTTATCCACTTAAAACCAAAATTTTTGCTAATGTCCAAGTTTGAACCTAGGACTTTTCCAACTCCTCTCAGGACCTTTAACCACTTGAGTAGACATTTAATTGTGATATTCACATGCACAACTAAATAATAATTCCTCCAGCACGCAAAGCCCATTTTTCCTAGGCCCAAAATTTAGGGCATTACACAAAAGCTTAGTAAGCCATATACAAATAAAATTAACATATAATGCACATAATCATAATGATACAATGTCATTAATATTTCTCACTTGCAAAACTCATATACTTCTCTTTGGCTCTTTTGTTTAACTACTGCTTTCCACATTTCATAGCTCAAATATAACACATTTGCTCATAGCACTTCAAGAATATATCACTTATTACATTATCAAATATATACACATATTCATCTTGGTAAGTTCATATATACACTTACCTTTCATCCACACACATGGTGTACCTATCGAACGTACATGATTCGTTTATACATTTCACGTAGGCTTTCATTTCTTGGATTGGCCCGTTGAACCTTTCAAAATCTAATAAGATACTCAGAATGCTCGAAATAGTCATACAATGCCAACGTCCCAGACGTTGTCTTACATGTACTCAAATATCGATGTCACTGTCCCAGACAAGGTCTTACACGAATCAATTATGATGCCAATGTCCCAAACATGGTCTTACACGTAAATCTCAAATCGATGCCAACATCCCAGACATGGTCTTACACGTTGTCTCATACTGATGCCAACGTCCCATACTTGGTCTTACACGATATCACATATCAGACACCTATGTCATGACATATGAAATCCTATATATTCCTAGGTTTATACGGGACTTTTTCGGATGTTGGCACCATGTCAATACTATCTCAAATTTCATGTACTCATCATCTCATATACATTCATAATCATAAATTCTCATATGAATATACATATATCAATGTAAATACTTTTATTTGTATATCAACTTACCTTGGATTCGGATAAACAAAAACGAACTCGGCTACTTAATTACTTTCATTTTCCCACGATCTAAGTCCGTTTTCTTTAGTTGTTGATCTATACATATTCAAATTTAAATAATTTATTCACTAATTCATTCAATTCAATCCAAAAACATATATTTAAGGAAATTTACAAATTGACCCTTATATTTTCACAATTTGACATTTTAGTCCCTATTTGACAAAATCACAAAATACACAAAATCTCTATACACCCATGCTTAGCCGAATTGTCTATAGGTCCCTAGCAACCCATATTTTTTATTTATTTCACATTTTAGTCCTTTATAATATTATTTCTCAATTTAGTCCAAATTACTCAAATTCATCAAAAACTCAAAGACAAATTATGTTAACCTAACACATATCTTTCATAATTCATCTTCAAACGTCACAAAATTCATGTGTTAATCAATGGTACATTTCAAAACTTTCATCAATTCACAAAATTGAAGCATGGGTTTTGAATAACACTAAGCAACAATTACAAAAACAAAAAAACTATCAAAAATCGAATAAAAAACTTACCTTAATTGAGCTTAACCCTAGGCCCAATATCACAAAGCTTTAAAGCTTATTCTTCTTTTCTATTTTCGGTGAAGAACATGAAAGATGAACATTGATTTAAGCTTTTGTTTTATTATACATTAACTTAATTAACAAATTCCATTTTTAACCTTTAATAAAAATATATATAACATACAATATAAGGTCATTTTTGACCATTTCCGTCCATTTTCTTTATTAGTGGGCTAATTGCCTATTAAGGAGTTCACATTATAAAGACATTAGCAAATTTCCACTTACACATTAATTAGCCACTTTTTCTTTTTACGCTATTTAGCCCTTTTCTCAAATTGAGCACACAAACAGTCGAATCAATTCACGGAACTTTAACACATGTTTAATCACATACAATAGACACAAAAATAATATTAAAATATTTTTCTAGCTCAGATTTGTGGTCCCGAAACCACTATTTCGACTAGGGCCTAAATCGAACTGTTATAATTCTCCCCTTTAGGGATTTTCATCGCCGAAAATCTTACTGTTGAATAGGTTCGGATATTGTTGCCTCATTGTATCTTTCGGCTCCCACGTAGCCTCTTCAACCCCGTGTCGATGCCATAATACTTTAACTAACGAAATTTTCTTATTTCTTAATTCTTTCACTTCACGAGCTAAGATACGGATTGGTTCTTCTTCGTAAGTCATATCAGATCGAATTTCAATCTCAGATGGAGTAATCACATGTGATGGATCAGATCTGTATCGACGAAGCATTAACACGTGAAATACATTATGAATCTTTTCTAGCTCAGGTGGCAACAACAATTATATGCAATAGGTCCAACACGATCGATAATCTCATACGGTCCGATGAACCTCGAACTTAATTTGCCTTTACATCCGAATTGGAGTACTTTCATCCACGGAGACACTTTCA
The DNA here is from genome assembly GCA_025506655.1 of Gossypium rotundifolium. NCBI lineage: Eukaryota > Viridiplantae > Streptophyta > Magnoliopsida > Malvales > Malvaceae > Gossypium > Gossypium rotundifolium. The sequence goes on along the minus strand of CP106726.1, from coordinate 54,496,398 downwards.
AGAATACTTTATCACCAATTTTGAATTCAATGTCTTTTCTTTTCAAGTCTGCGTAGGACTTCTGACGACCAGACACTGCTTTTAGGTTATCACGGATTACTTTAACTTTCTGTTCAATGTCTTTTATCAAATCGACCCCGTGTATCTTATTTTCACTGAGATCAGGCCAATACGGAGGTGTTCGACATTTATGTCCATACAAAGCTTCATAGGGTTCCATTTTGATGCTTGACTGAAAACTATTATTATATGCAACTTCAATTAGTGGCAAATACTGTTCCCACGTACCGTTAAACTCAAGAATGCAACATCTCAACATATCCTCGAGAATCTAAATAATTCGTTCAGACTGGCCATCTTTTTGTGGATGGAAAGCAGTGCTGAAGTGAAGTTTTGTACCTAAAGTACCTTGCAGTTTCTTCCAAAATCGTGATGTGAATCTCGGATCTCTATCAAATACAATAGACAATGGTACTCAGTGCAATCTCACAATATCAGAAATGTAAAGTTCTGCTAACTTATTAAGTGAGTAATCAGATCGTATCGGAATAAAATGGACAGATTTTGTCAGTCGATCAACTATGACCCAAATTGTATATTTCTTTCTCAAAGTCAATGGCAATCTAGAAATAAAGTCCATCGTCACTCTGTCCCATTTCCACTCGGGAATTAGAATTGACTGAAGTAACCTAAAAGGTACTTGATGCTTGAATTTTACTTGTTGACAGATTAAACATTTCGAAACAAAGTCAGATATGTCTCGTTTCACACTAGACCACCAATAGTGTTGCTTCAAATCATGATACATCTTTGTACTACTCGGATGAATAGATATCCAACTGCTATGAGTTTCATTCCAAATCATCGAATTCAATTCTAAATTTCTCAAAACACATATTCATTTCTAAACCTCAAACAACTATTAGTATCAACTTGAAACTCAGATTCAACATTCGATTCACATTGAGCTCGCTTTGCTAACAAATCATTATCAACTTTCTGAGCATCACAAATTTGTTGTAAGAATAATGGTTTCGCTTTCAATTTTCCAAAACTGAACCATCATCAGATAGGTCCAAATAACCATTCATAGCAGATAACGTAAATAGTGATTTTCGTCTCAGTGCATTAGCAACAACATTTGCCTTACCCGGATGATAATCTATTACAAGCTCGTAATCTTTCAACAGCTCTAACCGTATTCTCTGTCGCAAATTCAAATTCTTTCTGAGTCATCAGGTACTTCAAACTTTTATGATTTGAAAACACATGGCATTTCTCACTGAAAAGATAATGACGACAAATCTTTAATGCAAAAATGATTGTAGCTAACACAAGATCATGTGTCGGATAGTTCTTTTCATGCGGCCTCAATTGTGTCGAGGCATAAGCTATAACTTTGCCTTCTTGCATCAGAACACATCCCAGACCATTCAACAAAGCATCACTGTAAATCACGAATTCTTTACCCGATTCTGGCTGTACCAAAACTGGAGCTTCAGTCAACAAAGTTTTCAACTGATCAAATCTTTTCTGACATGTATCAGACCATTCAAATCTCACATCTTTCTGAAGCAATCTAGTCAACGGAGCAGCTATCATTGAAAATCCTTTTACAAAGCGACGATAATAACCAGCTAGTCCTAGAAAACTATAGACTTCAGACATATTCTTTGGAGGTTTCCATTCCAGAATAGTAGAAATCTTACTCGGATTAACTCGTATTCCAGAGGCTGATACAATATGTCCTAGAAAACCAACTTCTCGCAACTAGAATTCCCATTTACTGAACTTTGCATACAATTTCTTATCTCACAGAGTTTGCAACACAATTCTCATATGTTCTACATGTTCAGTTTCATCTCGTAAATAAATCAAAATGTCGTCAATAAATACAACAACAAATTGATCTAGGTACGGTCTAAAAATTCTGTTCATCAGATCCATAAAAATAGTAGGAGCATTCGTTAGTCCGAAAGGCATAACTAAAAACTCATAATGCCCGTACCTCGTTCTAAAAGCAGTCTTCGAAATATCTGAATTTTCTATTCGCAATTGGTAGTATCCCGATCTCAGATCTATCTTTGAAAACATAGTGTTTCCTTTTAGCTGATCAAATAAATCATCAATTCTGGGAAAAGGATATTTGTTCTTTATAGTCACTTTATTCAACTGACGGTAATCAATGAACATTCTCATCGTGCCATCTTTCTTTTTCACAAACAGAATAGGAGCACCCCAAGGTGAGAAACTCGATCTTGCTAACCCTCTGTTAGTCAACTCTTGCAACTATGACTTTAACACTTTCATCTCTATTAGTGCCGTTCTATATAGAGCTATCGAAATACGAGTTGTTCGCTGATAAACCGTAAAAGTAACATATTTTAACCCCATATTTAGTATGCTTTTGGATGATTTAGCCCTTGATTTATGTGAAAAGGTGCTTTTAATCCTTTATTTTCATGTTTATACTCAAGAAAGCACCTGAGGATGAAAAGAACAAGAAACAGGCTTAAAACGGGCCAATTTGGGCCAAAGAGGAAATCGACACAGCCTGGACTTCAAGCCACACGGCCGTGCATTGCCATTTACTTCACATGGCCATGCCACAATTTACATGGCCGTGCCCCAATTGACAGAATCGAGACATGGCCTGAAGACGATGTACACGGGCGTGTGCCATGGCCGTGCCCCTGCTACAGAAATGAGCAATTTCACTCAGATTTGGATGCTTGAAGCCAAAGAAACATACTCCTAAGTCCACTTAAACATCTTAGGAGAAATTCTACTTGAATTAGGATACTTAGGAGCCAAGTAAAGCATCTCAAAGCCTATATAAACATTGAAGGTAGCAACTAAAACGGAGTTCGAGAAGTTTAAACAGGTTTTTAGGCGAGTTTTTGCCAGATCTTTTATTCAGGGAATTACTCGAAGATAGACGGTTGATCCATCTCAAGAAGCCAGAGTTCTACTCAAGATAGAGGATCTCCTCTTCAATTTCTTGAGGGTTTTAGGATTTCTTATGTTTTGTTTTATCTTTTCTCTTGAGATGTTTTCTTATTTTGTTATGAACTAAACCCTTTAGATACACGAAAGGGATGAAACCTATGATGGATTTTGTTATTTGATTTCTAAATTATATGATAAGTACTTAGTTTGTTCTTAATTATGTTGCTTAATTTAATCTGAAGTGCTTAGGTGGAGGAGGAATAGACCGCCAAGAGTAGATCTAGCATAATTGAGCGAGGTGATCAGGCGCCTAGAGATAGGGTTACGAGATTTTGCAGATTAGGTGAAACCTAATATGGGAATCCATTGATCGATTATCGCTTTCTTAGGGGTTATTAAAATGTCGTCAATAAATACAACAACAAATTGATCTAGGTACGGTCTAAAAATTCTGTTCATCAGATCCATAAAAATAGCAGGAGCATTCGTTAGTCCGAAAGGCATAACTAAAAACTCATAATGCCCGTACCTCGTTCTAAAAGCAGTCTTCGGAATATCTGAATCTTCTATTCGCAATTGGTAGTATCCCGATCTCAGATCTATCTTTGAAAACACAGTGTTTCCTTTTAGCTGATCAAATAAATCATCAATTCTGGGCAAAGGATATTTGTTCTTTATAGTCACTTTATTCAACTGACGGTAATCAATGCACATTCTCATCGTGCCATCTTTCTTTTTCACAAACAGAATAGGAGCACCCCAAGGTGAGAAACTCGATCTTACTAACCCTCTGTTAGTCAACTCTTGCAACTATGACTTTAACACTTTCATCTCTATTAGTGACTGTTCTATATGGAGCTATCAAAATACGAGTTGTTAGTTGATAAACCGTAAAAGTAACATATTTTAACCCCATATTTAGTATGCTTTTGGATGATTTAGCCCTTGATTTATGTGAAAAGGTGCTTTTAATCCTTTATTTTCATGTTTATACTCAGGAAAGCACCTGAGGATGAAAAGAATAAGAAACAGGCTTAAAACGGGCCAATTTGGGCCAAAGAGGAAATCGACACAGCCTGGATTCAAGCCACACGGCCGAGCATTGCCATTTATTTCACATGGCCATGCCACAATTTACACGGTCGTGCCCCAATCGACAGAATCGAGACACTACCGAAGGCGATGTACAGGCATATGCCATGGCGTGCCCTGCCACTCTAAATGAGCAATTTCACTCGGTTTGGATGCTTGAAGCCAAAGAAACATACTCCTAAGTCCACTTAAACATCCTAGGAGAAATTCTACTTGAATTAGGATACTTAGGAGCCAAGTAAAGCATCTCAAAGCATATATAAACATTGAAGGTAGCAACTAAAAACGGGAGTTCAGCAGAAGCTGAAATAGGTTTTTTAGACAGAGTTTTTTGCCAGATCTTTTATTCAGGGAATTACTCAAAGATAGACAGTTGATCCATCTCAAGAAGCCGGAGTTCTGCTCAAGATAGAGGATCTCCTCTTCAATTTCTTTAGGGGGTTTTAGGGATTTCTTATGTTTTGTTTTATCTTTTCTCTTGAGATGTTTTCTTATTTTGTTATGAACTAAACCTTTTAGATACCTGAAAGGGATGAAACCTATGATGGATTTTGTTATTTGATTTCTAAATTATATGATAAGTACTTAGTTTGTTCTTAATTATGTTGCTTAATTTAATCTGATGTGCTTAGGTGGAGGAGGAATAGACCACGCTAAGAGTAGATCTAGCATAATTGAGCGAGAATGATCGGCGCCTAGAGATAGGGTTACGAGATTTTGCCAGATTAGGGTGAAACCTAATATGGGAATCCATTGATCGATTTACTACTTCCTTAGGGCGTTATTATAAGAGAACGAGAGTTTCACCAATTAACCTAAGGTTAGACATTATTCACCTCGAGAGAGGGTTTAATATAGGTAGGGAGTCTCACGGATCAAGCTAAGTAAAGAAATCATATGGTTTGGGGAATAAATAATAAGTGAAGTCATAGGTGGATTCTTCCTGAGGGTATCGTCTTCATCAACTGAGTTTTCCTAAAGTCTTTCTCCAATTCATTCTTTTGTCTTTGCATCTAGTTTAGTTTTTCATTAGTTTCATAAACCAATCACTCCATATTTCAGGTTAAATAATAGAAAGAAAGTGAGTAGTAGTACTTTTAGGTTTCCTTGGGTTTGATAAGATATTCTTGCCTAAACTATACTATTGTTCGATAGGTCCACTTGCCTTTATCGTTGTCACTGTTAGTCTACAGGTTTGATCATTCTTTATAAATATTAAAACTTGACTGTTTGACACGATCAAGTTTTTGGCACCGTTACCGGGGAACACTAAAATATTAAGAAAGCTCTATTTTTATTACTTTAGCCAAATTTTTATTACAATTTTTTATTATTATTTTTTATTATTATTATTTTTACTTTGCTAATTTTTCCTCTATTTTGCTTTTGGCAGAAAATTTTAGTCTATGGAAAAGATGGCACTAAATAGAAACATCCAGTGTCTTCAACCTCAACGTGGTCACCAGGTTATCTAATCAGTTAGAGATGATGAATAAAAAGATTGATGATTGGTATAGTCCCTCACAGGAACATCCAGAAATACAATATGATTTGAATCTAGGAGGCGTGGCGAATCTTGAGTACCCACCCTACGAATATGGCATGGAAAATGAGTAAGCTCACTATACAGGTAACTATTCTAGATATCAAAATAACTTTTATAGTGACACTTATAATGCAGGTTGGAAGTACCATCCCAATTTCTCATGGGATGATCAAAATAACCAAAGATCGAAATTTCCTCCAGATTTTCAACAACCACCACACCAACAAGAGGAGGAGCCAAATCTTGAAGAGATGATGACGAAATCCATGGCAGCCATAGATTCTCGTTTCCAAAAGACTGAAGCAGCACTTGATGAACAACAAGAATTGATCAAAGGGATCGAGAATCAAGTTGGAGAACTTACTAGGTCAGTGTGACATCTCACAAAGCTGATTTCTGAATGTCAACAAGGACGCCTACCAAGCAACATAGAAATAAACCCGAATGAGCAAATTCAAGCCATCTCAACCCATGCCAGTAAGGGGTTAGATGAACCTAATCCAATATAAAAAGCCAAGGTAGAATAAGGTAAGGTATAAGAAACATAAGAAAAGCTAAAACCGGTAATCAAGGAGTACAAACCTCGCATACCTTATCCCGAAGCAATGAAAAGAGATGATTCAGAGGAACAGTTCGGTAAGTTTCTTAAACTCTTAAAGAAATTACATATTTACTTACCTCTTCTTGAAGCTCTTTTTAGATACCAGACTGGAGGAAATTTTTAAGACAGCTTTTGACCAACAAACGCAAATTAGATGAAGAGCACCACGTGGAACTAAACGCAATGTGCTCATCAATTCTACAAAATAAACTGCCACTAAAATTAAAAAATCCAGGGAGTTTTATAATTCCATGTTTAATTGGTAGTTTATCTATTGATAATACATTAGCGGATTTAGGGGCAAGCATCAATGTTATGCCTTACAAAATGTTTAAACAACTAGGTCTAGGTAAACCCAAACAAACTAGGATGAGCATTCAATTAACTAATAAAACCATAAGAATTCCTAGGGGTATAATAGAAAATGTTCTAATCAAAATTGATAAATTCGTATTCCCATTAGACTTTGTCGTTTTAGACATGGATGAGGACAACACGATCCCCTTAATTTTAAAAAGACCCTTTTTAGCAACTGCCAGAGCTAAAATTGATATCTCTGCAGGAGAACTCATATTTCATGTAGACGACGAGATAGTCACTCTTCAAGCTCTTGACTCGGACATAACATCAAGTGATAAAGGTGAGAAAGTAAATTCAGTTGATAACCAACTTGTTCAACCTTCATTACAGGAAACACCACAAAGTTACAAACCTGAGCTAGATCATAGACCTCGTGCTAATAAAGAGGAATTACATGAGGAACCAGAACCACATGAAGTGAAACCGAATGAAACCCAGACGAGCTGATAGGAACAACAAATGACATCAAAATAGAGGATCAGGTATTTTTGAATAAGGAAGACCCTCGAATCACCAATTCAAAACTCAAGGCAAACAAAGAAATCACTTTTGAGGTACTTAATGTCTTCCTATATGGCACAGTCAAGGTAAGCAATCCTAAATTCAACACTTTTGAGGTAAACATTACTCGACTTAAACTTTATATCCATAACCGAGTTGATCGCATAAGAAAGGATTTCCACCTCCTCAACCCACCATGATTGTGCGTACAATAGGTAAGTCTAGCTCAAGACTTTAAATGAGCACTTCTCGGGAGGCAACCCGAGTACTAACTGTACTAATTAGTTTGGTTTTATTTCTTTTCATATTTAGGCATAGGTTTCCATACCCACACGGCCTTGCACACGGCCGTGGCCGTGGTCATGGCCGTGTGGACACCACGACTAGGCACATGAGCGTGGACCTTATCTCTATTTAATTATTTACTTTTATTTATATTTTTATTTTTATTTTTCCTTTATTATTTTCTCCTTTTTCTCAATGACATTTAGATTTAGCTTAGGATTCAACAAAACCAAGCCGGCTACTTCGAGGATTCAATTTCAAACAGTTTGAGACGCTTCCCACGTTCACCTCCAATCTTATTCGATTTCTTTTCATAGACTTCATCCAAAAATTCAGGAAGTGTTACTTCTCCCCTTCTCTTTTGATTTTATTATTGCATATTTTTTTATCTATCTTTGTACATCGAGGGCAATGTACATCTTAAGTGTGGGGGGTAAAAGTACGACTTTTTGCATTATTCTCAATCTGAATTTAGTCTTGTTTTCAAGTATTTTCTCATATTACTAATTAGGATGAAATTTCTATTGATTTATGATTTTTATTGATATGTTTTAGAGTAAGTCATAGTTAATTGTTCATTGATGATTAAATTTGAAGAATACTAGAGAATCGAGCATGATTAGTCTACTTTCTAAAAATTAAAAATTAATAGGTTGTTGAACTGAATTTGAGTATTACTTTGAAGTTTGAAATTTACAGGGATTGATGTCAAAAAATCCCATAAATTTTTGAGATTTTGTGCCTTATAGAGTATATATTCTTTTTCGTGCTCACATTATTAATTATGAGTGTGTCAACTTTGAACTGTTATTCTAGAACTTGCCTTGTTTATACATGTCGAGACCACATTAATGATTTGATATACTGAGATGATAAAGGCACCTAGGTTTTAACCTAATCACTCCACTAAAAAGCCTACCTACATAAATAACCCCTAGTAAACCCATTTGATCCTAACAACCCTTTTTATTGAATTACCCATTTGATATTAACCCAAAACCCTTTGTATTTGTTATTATCATTCTTTTGACTACCCTTCTATCAAGAATTGATTTGATCAGTTACCTAATTAGTTTATTTCAGTTGATAAAGTCTTTCTTTATTATGTATTTACTTTAGTTTGTTCTGAAAAAAAACAACATCGAAAAATCGAAGTATATTCAGTATTAGTAGTATAGAAAGTGAGCTTGTGCATTTAAATTTCAATTATCAAAGAAAAAAAGCTCGTATTATTATTAGTTTAAAGTTTCAATTGATGTAATCATTTATTTTCTAGTTCATTGTTTTTAGTTAGCTAAATTGTCAATTCGATCTCAATTTTAACCTTCTAATTCAGCCTTTATCCACACCCTTAACCTTAACCCTATTACAACCCTGATAAAGACCTTTTGATCTGTGTATCATCTCATATACAGTGGTGGAGATTTGATTTTTAGGCAAGCCTATGGGATTAACTTTTCAAGTTTGACTTTGAGTGCTTATTCTTGAAACCTTAAACATTTCAAGTGATTTGAGTGAATCTTTTGTGAGGATATCAATCCTTGTCGGTTTTGAATTAAAGGTAATTACTTAGATAAGGGGAGACACCTATGTTTTTGTACTACAAAGGTATGACTTATTTTGATTGAATCTTTAGGATTCTTTGAGTTAAATTATCCATTTATAAATTATCTATGAATTATGATGAGATATTTTCGATAGAAATTATGAATTATGGAAAGTTCGTTTTAATTGTAAGTTGAGAATTTTGCTTGAGGACAAGCAAAAGCTTAAGTGTGGGGGTATTTGATAAACCGTAAATGTAACATATTTTAACCTCATATTTAGTATGCTTTTGGATGATTTAGCCCTTCATTTATGTAAAAAGGTGCTTTTAATCCTTTCTTTTCATTTTTATACTCAGGAAAGCACCCGAGGACGAAAAGAACAAGAAATGGGCTTAAAACGGGCCAATTTGGGCCAAAGAAGATATCGACACGGCCTGGACTTCGAGCCACACGGCCGTGCATTGCCATTTACTTCACACGACCATGCCACGATTTAGACGGCCGTGCCCCAATCGATAGAATCGAGACACGGCCTAAAGACGATGTACACGGGCATGTGCCATGGCCGTGCCCCTGCTATGGGATTGAGCAATTTCACTCGTATTTGGATGCTTGAAGCCAAAGAAACATACTCCTAAGTCCACTTAAACATCCTAGGAGGAATTCTACTTGAATTAGGATACTTAAGAGCCAAGTAAAGCATCTCAAAGCCTATATAAACATTGAAGGTAGCAATTAAAAACGGGAGTTCAGTAGAAGCTGAAATAGGTTTTTAGGCGAGTTTTTGCCGAGCTTTTATTGGTGAATTACTCAAGATAGCAGTTGATCCATCTCAAGAAGCGGAGTTCTACTCAAGACAGAGGATCTCCTCTTCAATTCCTTCAGGGTTTTAGGATTTCTTATGTTTTGTTTTATCTTTTCTCTTGAGATGTTTTCTTATTTTGTTATGAATCTAAACCCTTGAGATACCAAGGGATGAAACCTATGATGGATTTTGTTATTTGATTTCTAAATTATATGATAAGTACTTAGTTTGTTCTTAATTATGTTGTTTAATTTAATCGATGTGCTTAGGTGGAGGAGGAATATACCCCCCCAAGAGTAGATCTAGCATAATTGAGCAGAGTTGATCGGGCACCTAGAGATAGGGTTACGAGATTTTGCCAAATTAGGGTGAAACCTATTATGGGAATCCATTGATCGATTTACTGCTTCCTTTGGGAGTTATTATAAGAGAACGAGAGTTCCACTAATTAACCTAAGGTTAGACGTTATTCATCTTGAGAGAGGGTTTAACATAGGTTAGGGAGTCTCACGGATCAAGCTAAGTAAAGAAATCATATGGTTTGGGGAATAAATAATGAGTGACGTCATAGGTGGATTCTTCCTGAGGGTATCGTATTCATCAACTGAGTTTTCCTAAAGTCTTTCTCCAATTCATTCTTTTGTCTTTGCATCTAGTTTAGTTTTTCATTAGTTTCATAAACCAATCACTCCATATTTCAGGTTAAATAATAGAAAGAAAGTGAGTAGTAGTACTTTTAGGTTCCCTTGGGTTCGATAAGATATTCTTGCCTAAACTATACTATTGTTCGATAGGTCCACTTGCCTCTATCGTTGTCACAGTTAGCCTACAGGTTTGATCATTCTTTATAAATATTAAAACTCGACTATTTGACACGATCATTCACGAAAACAAATCAATTCCAAATTCAACTTCACTTATCGAGGTAATCCCAATAATTCTTCAGGAAATACATCAGGGAATTCACAAACCACTGGCACTGATTCAACTTTCTTTTCAGTCACTTTTGAGTCAATTACAAGAGGCAAAATAAGCTTCATAACCCTTTCCCACATAATTCTAAGCTTTTAACACAAATATCACAGATGGTAACCCATTCAATTCATTAGACTCAATCCGAACTATTTCATGATTTTGGCATCTCAAATCAATAGTCTTTCTTTTGCAATTCATAATAGCATCATGTTATTTCAACCAGTCCATACGTAAAATTATATTGAACTCATCAAAGGGTAATAGCATCAAATCAACCAGAAAATAGATATCTCAAAACATCAACGGACAATTCTTGCTTACTTTATCAACCATGACACTTTTACCTAAGGGGTTCAATACTCTAATAACAAATTCAGTAGACTCTACAGGTAAACTCTTACTGGATACTAAGTTTATTCATATATATGAATGTGTAGATCCAAGGTCTATCAATGCAATCACAGAAGTATCATAAAGAGTAAATGTACCCGTTATAACATTTGGAGATGAAGATTCCTCACGAGCTCGAATGGCATACGCTCTGGCAGGAGCTCTAGCTTTAGGTCTCGCAATAGTGTCTTTTGTAGTTCTCTGATTACCATTGACATTTCTCGCATTTCGGGAAGTCTACCTCTCACTGAAACATTATCAGATCTCGGATTCTAAACAATCTCTTGCTCAATAGACTCTTGGCAATCTCGAACGAAATCATCTAATGATCTACATCTGAAACAGGCTCGATCATTCAATCTACAACTTCTTGGATGTCTTTTACCACAATGCTTACATTCAAGTCGCTCAAATCAGACATTTCCAACACTGGCCATTGAAGTAGCGGGAGCTTTGAAATTTGACTGTGATCTAGCTCGATCTCTGTTCAAATGTCCCACATTATCCTTTGATCGGATTTGTTCATCTTTGAATTTCTTTGAAGGAAACTAAAATGTTTTACTCGAAAATCTCTTTCTCACATCTCTAGTTTCAAAGTCAGCTTCTCTTTTCTCTTTCTCAAGTACCTCAGCTTTACAAGCTCGTTCAACCAGTACTACGAACTCTTTTATCTTAAGTATGCCAACTAAAATTTTAATATTCTGCATATTATTGCCTCGATTGATACACATTCTCGAGCATACTGTCTTAATCTCACGAACTCTGTTTCATATTCGGTGACAGACATGCAACCCTATTTCAACTCTAGAAATTCCTTTCATTTTTTATCAATAAATCTCTAACTGATGTATTTCTTCAGAACTCAGTCTGAAAGAAATCCCATGTGACCCATTCTTTCGGAACAAGGGAAATCAAGGTCTTTCACCATTGATAGGCTGCGTCTTGTAACAAAGAAACAACACACTTTATACATTCTTCAGAAGTCAATGACATCTCATCAAATACTCGGATAGTGTTCTCTAACCAAAACTCGGCTTTCTCAGCATCATCATCTCTATTGGCCCTAAACTCTTCAGCCCCATACTTATGGATCTTGTCAACCGGAGGTTTGTTCAACAGATTTAAGTTCATAAAAGGAGGTACAACTGAAGTCTGAGGGGGATTAGGCGAGGGTGGAGGTTGTGAAATAGCTAAATTATTACTTACTTACTCAGTGAACCACTCGTTCATCATTTGAAAGAAAGCTTGTTTAGCTTCTCCCTCTTGACTGCTAGTAGCCGGTCTCGAATCGGATGGCACAGTCCTTGAGCGGGAGCATGCACATTGCTTTGAACATCGTCAACTACGGCTCCTTCGGGATCCATTACTATGTGAAAATACTTTTTACACATTAGGATTCATCACACTATCACATTTCATTTATATTGCATGTATAGCTAGACTCTCACACGCTACGTTAGTCTGAGAATTGACTAAACCATAGCTCTGATACCAACCAAATGTAACATCCTAACCCGTAACCATCACTGGTCTAGGATTAAAAGGCATTACCGGATAAATCGGATCATTCATGGACAATTCATATCATAATTCAGTAAATCAAATCAAAGTGTCCCTTAATTAGGTCTACGATACCTTAAACATGCTTTAAAAAAGGGCTAGGACTAAATCGAACACATATGGAAATTTTCAAAAACTTAAAATTTTTTCCAAGTTACAGAGGTCACACGCCTGTGTGGGCAGACCGTGTGCCTCCCACGGCCTCAGACACGCCCGTGTGTCTATGCCATGTCAAAACACGACATACATACTGACTTGTCCACATGGCCGTGGACACGCCCATGTGCCTCACCCATGGTCGCTACTGACTTGCACCACACGGCCAGTCCACACGCCGTGTGTCTTGACCGTGGTCGAGTCTGACTTATTTTGCATTGCAACCTTGAAGGACACAGTCGAGCCACACACCTGTGTGCTCAAATGTGTGGGCAAATATAGGCCATTTGCAAGGCCAAAAATGCCACCCACACTTTGGGCAATCCCTACAAGCATCATATCAATTCATTTCATGCCAAAATAACAAACTTTTCCAAGCATTAAAAGGCATCTCAAACACAACAACTTATACAACAATTAGCTCAACTAAATAACAACTATTTCTAAGCAAGTTTCATCCACATTCTTACCATTACAATATAATATCTTCCCATCAATATGATACCAACTTTGCTTCTTAAACATACCATAATTTTGATCATCTCATTACCTAACATACCGTACCAAAATATGCATCATATATCATGACCACTCATTCATATCACCAACATTTATCTGGCCATATCAGGTGGCTATTTACATATCATAAACATAATCTATTCCAACTAGACTATACATGCCATATTTAACATATACATAATCATAAAGTACCAAAATGTGATTTGAGTAGTGTGATGACAGTCCTCGACGATTCCTAAGTCCTCATTAGCTTTGATAATCTATAAAATAGAGAAAACACACACAAAGTCAGCTTTCAAAAGCTTAGTAAGCCATATCCAAATAAACATTAACATATAATGCACATAATCATAATGATACAATGTTATTAATATTTCTTAATTGCAAAACTCATATACTTCTCTTTTGCTCTTCTGTTTAACTATTGCTTTCCACATTACATAGCTCAAATATAACACATTTGCTCATAGCACCTTCAAGCATATATCACTTATTACGTTTTCAAATATATACACATATTCATCTTAATAAGTTCATATATACACTTACCTTTCATCCACACACATAGTGTACCTATCGAACGTACCGATTCGTTTATACATTTCACGTAGACTTTCATTTTTGAATTTTCCTGTTGAACCTTTCAGAAGCTAATAGGATACTCAAAATGCTCGAAATAGTCATAAAATGCCAATGTCCTAGATGTGGTCTTACATGTACTTAGATATCAATGCCACTGTCCCAGATAGGGTCTTACACGAATCAATTACGATGCCAATGTCCCAGACATGGTCTTACACGTAAATCTCAAATCGATGCCAACATCCCAGACGTGATCTTACATGATATCTCATATCGATGCCAACGTCCCAGACGTGGTCTTCCACGATATCACATATCGGACACCAATGTCATGACATATGAAATCCTATCTATGCCTAGGTTTATACGAGACTTTTTTGGATTTGACACCATGTCGATACTATCTCGGATTTCATGTACTCATCATCTCTTATACATTCATCATCATAAATTTTCATATGAACATACATATATCAATGTAAATACTTTTATTTGTATATAGACTTACCTCGGATTCAAATAAACGAAAACAAACTCGGCTACTCAATTACTTTTGTTTTCCCACGATCTAAGTCTGTTTTATTCAGTTCTTGATCTACACATATTCAAATTTAACTCATTTATTCACTAATTCATTCAATTCACTCCAAAAATACATATTTAGGGAAATTTACAAATTGACCCTCATATTTTCACAATTTGACATTTTAGTCCTTATTTCAAAAAATCACAAAATACACAAAATCTCTATACACCCATGCTTAGTCGAATTCTCTATAGGTCCCTAGTAACCCATATTTTTCATTTATTTCACATTTTAGTCCTTTAAAATATTATTTCTCAATTTAGTCTAAATTACTCAAATTTATCAAAAACTCAAACAAATTATGTTAATCTAACATATATCTTTCATAATTCATCTTCAAACATCACAAAATTCATGTGTTCATCAATGGAACATTTGAAAACTTTCATCAATCCAAAAAATTGAAGCATGGGTTTTGAAGAACACTAAGCAACGATTACAAAAACATAGAAATTATCAAAAATCAAATGAAAAACTTACCTTAATTGAGTTTAACCCTAGGCCCAATATCATAAAGCTTTAAACCTTATTCTTCTTTTCTATTTTCAATGAAGAACATGAAAGATGAACATTGATTTAAGCTTTTGTTTTATTATACATTGACTTAATTAACAAATTCCATTTTTAACCTTTAATACAAAATATATAACATATAATATAAGGTCTTTGTTACCATTGTTGTCCACTTTCTTTATTAGTGGGCTAATTGCCTATTAAGGATTTCACATTATAAAGACATTAGCAAATTAACCCTTACACATTATTTAGCCTCTTTTTCATTTTACGTGATTTAGCCTTTTTCTCAAATTAAGCATACAAACAGTCAAATTAGTTCACGAAACTTTAACACATGCTTAATCACATACAGTAGACACAGAAAATAATATTAAAATATTTTCTAACTAGGATTTATGGCCTCGATACCACTATTCCGACTAGGGCCTAAACCAGACTGTTACATCGGCCATGAGTGGTATGCCTCATTTTTTGTTTTTCCCCTTTAGTGTTTTTCTCTTTTTACTTTAGAGGACAAATGTGGTAGGGGATTTTGGCATATTCTTCTATCTCACATCTTTCCTATTTTGACAACTTTTCTCTTGGGCCAAATGCACTTTTCTTTTCTTTTCATCTCTTCTTCTCTTCTTTCTCTATGTTGGCTGAAAATTGCCTCTTCTTGTTCTTTTCTCAAGTAATTCTTCTATTGGCCAAATATACATACTTTCCTTTTTCATCTTTCCTTTTCCCTCTGTCGAAACCTCTTCTCCCCTAAATCAATTCTATTCTTTCTCTCCCTCAAGGGTTGTGCTGTCAATTTCAATTTTGATCACTACCGTCAAACCATTCCTCTTCCTCAATCGATTGAATTTGCTCCTTCATTTTGGTAAGTAAGTATGGAACTTGAAGTTTCGGCTTTGGTGCTACTAAAGTGGGGTTTGTTTAACTGTTTTTGACAGCTTTAAAATAAGGGTGAGTGGCTGTGTTAGTGTCGAATCCTTTACCTATTCTGTGCTCTTGCTCTCTTTCGGTAAGTAAGTATGGAACTTGAAGTTTTGACTTTTGTGCTACTAAAGTGGGGTTTGTTTAACTATTTTTGACAGCTTTGAAACAAGGGTGAGTGGCTATGCTAGTGCTGAATCCTTTCACTATTCTGTGCTCTTGCTCTCTTTCGGTAAGTGCTTTAGACGAATCATTATTCCCTTTCTTCTTCTTCCTTAAGTGGTAAATAATAGCAATTGTATGAAAGTTAATGAAGGATTCAGGGAACTCCTATTCAATCGCTAAAGACTAGATTCGTGAGAGTCACCATAGTTTGATTGAAGGTAACGCTACTCTATTCTATGAATGAATTATTGGTTTCGGGTTTCTTTTTAACCGTAAAGTGGGACTGATGGTGGTGTTGATTGACCAATTGTAGGTTGGTGAGTGCTTCAACGACTATTCATGTAGAATCGAAGCAAGGTGTGTAAACACTACCCAAATTGTAAATTGGTAAAAGTCGAAAAAGTATGACAATTGACGCTACACGAGCTTGCACTCACTTGTATGGTAATATGAACACATAAAATGTGGGTGTTAGTCTATCGAGGCCACCATGATCAATTTCATAGTTTTAGGTTGTTTGGGCCATGTTGGGCCAAAATAGGGCCGTGTGGGTCCAATGGGCTTGTGGGCCCTATATGGGTAAACCACCCGAACATATGGAGAATATTGGGCCAAGCTATGTAACTTACATGTTCAAAACCAATTTTGGGCTATGTGGGTCACACGAGCATGTGGGCCGCATTATAGGCCATGGGCCCATTTTTATTGTTTGACTATTAAGGTTGCACGGGTCGCCTCGAGACGACTGTGGACCTACTGATGGGTCGATAAGTATAACTAGACCCCCAAACTGATATAAAATGATTGTTATGCCCCTATGTGGTAAAATGACTATTATGCCCCTATGTGGTAAAATGATTGTTATGGCCTTATGTTATAAAATGATTGTATGCTTTATGTTATATATGACTGTATATAAGCATGCCATGACATATATGTTGCATACATGTATTATATGTTGCATGGGAATGGGATTATTATGATTGGAGGAAGTGTATCAGATTGGCGACTTTCTTTGCAAATCTGCTTAGGCCATAATGGTGCTAATTTTGGAGTGTAGGGATGGGTAGGTGATTTTATCCCCACATGGAGTGTTGGGATGGACATAGTGGAGTGTAGAGGCTAGTTGGGTAGGATTTCTGATTGTATGTCTGAACTGTTACTACTACTGTAATGGGCTAAGGCCCACATTGATACTGATAATGTTATGGGCTAAGGCCCACACTGATACTGCTACTATAATGGGCTAATGTAGCAACCCAATTTAGGGCCTAGTTGGTATAGTGGTGCGAGACCACAAATCTGAAGTAGAAATATGTATTTTAATAATTTTTATGAGGCTTACGAGGTATTTGCATGATTATGTGAAAATTTCATGAAGGAATTTTATTAATTAGTAAACAATTTGTCCATTAGGACTAAATTGCAAGGATTAGAAAATATGAGAATCTATAAGGTTTAAGTATGAAATAGCATCATAAAAATTATTAAAATTCCTTATTTAGCAATTAGATGATTATATGTTAAGATGGACAAAAATAGACATGGGAAGGAAAAATCTCAAGAAAGGATCATTAAGGGCATTTTTGTCATTTGGTAAATAAAAGATTAAAAAGGGAAAAGAAGTCAAAATCGTGTCCATCTTCTTCTTCTTGGCTAAAATTCCCCAAGGAAGACATAGCTAGGGTTTGTTCATCTTTCAAGCTTGATTGTAAGTGTCTCTTTGCCCCATTTTTAATGCTCATTGTATTTTTGAGATCCTTGTAGCCCAATTTAGCTATTTCTAGCCATATTTTGAGCTAGGGTTTATGTTCAAAAATTTACCCATGTATGACATGCATGCATTTTGATGTTTTAAGGAAGAATCTGAAAGTTTGATGTATGATAAACATCTTTTTCTAAGTGATTTTCATGAAAAATGCAGAAAAGGACCAAATTGTAAAAGTTATAAAATTGGTCATCATGAGTGAAATAGTGGAAATTAAGGGATGTTTTAGTTAAGAGAATAATTCAGCTATTCTTAATATACAAGGAATTTGAATAAAAATCATTTTACGAGCCTAGGGGAAAAAGTATAATTATGATAAAGTTTAAGGGTAAAATTATAATTTTACCAAAGTGTGATTCATGAGTCGATTTAGTCAATGTGAGTATTAAATAAGTGAAATTGTCATTATAGATAAAGAAATGCGAAGCCCGGATTGAAACCAAGGTAAGACAAGGTTGCAGACTAAATCGAACATCTATATACATTTTGAGTACCGAGGTAAGTTTGTGTGAAATTAAGGTTACATGTGTTACTATGTTTAAATTACTTATTATTTTATGAAATGCTTATTATTTCCATGAAGTTGATTAATAATGTCTTGGTGAGAAAATGAATGAGAACATGAAAGTTGAAGTCTCGGTTGATGACTCAAAAAACGAGTATACCTATATCATGCCAAGAGATAAGGAAGGTCCCGTATAAGACCATATCTTGGATATGGCATCGACATCGAATGTAAGTCCCGTATAAGACCATGTCTGGGATATGGCATCGGCACCGAACGTAGATCCTATATAAGACCATGTCAGGATATGGCATCAGCATTGAATAAAGAAGATCCAATATAAGACCATGTCTGGACATGGCATCGGCACCATATAAGGAAGGTCCCGTATAAGACCATGTTTGGGACATGGCATCGAAACCATACAAGGAAGGTCTGTGTAAGACCATGTTTGGGACATGGCTTCGGCACCAAAGGAAGATCTCGTGTAAGACCATGTCTAGGACATGGCATCGACATCGAGCTAAGAGATCTTGTGTAAGACCATATTTGGGATATGGCATCGCCATCAATAGGTGATCCCATGTAAGACCATATCTAGGATGTGGCATTGGCATCGAGATACATGCATGATGAGATTGAGTATCCTCTAATATTCTGGGTAATTCATCGGATAAAAGAGCTAAGTTTGTAAAGGTGACAAAAGAGCTAGGCATGTAAAGATGATATAGAGCCAAGTTATACAAGGATGGCATTGAGTTCCATTTATATTAAGGATGATGAAATTTTGAGTTTATGTTTATAATTGCATAAGTGCTAAACTGTATAACTAAGTGAATACAGGTACCATGAGTAAAATACAAATTATGAAATCATAATGTGATATGTGATGGGTGAGAGTAAGTATGAGTAAGTATGGCTAAACATTTGAGACTTATGTTGCTATTGTTTCATGAGATGGAGGAGTTTGTTATGAGCAACGATGTTGCAATATAAATTTCATACAAACTTACTAAGCTATATGCTTACCCCTCTCTTTTTCCTTTTCCTTGTAGTATTGCCAAGCTAGCTCGAGGATCGTAAAACGTCGGAGCTCGGATCACACTATTAATCATTATTTTTGTACAGCAAAGTTGATTTATTTTAAGTATGGCATGTATAGAAACTTGATCATTTTGAATTATGTCATAATGGGAGTGAAAGTGTTGGCTATTAAGGTTATTCACTCTATTTATATATGGCCAAAGAAATTAGCCAATATTTATTAAGTTCCATATCTTGAAGATGATGAGTTTTTATGAATTCTATAAATGATGTCTTAGCGATTTTTCATAGTGCATTATTGCTATATTATGTGTTGCTTGTGTTGGAATATATGTGTTCATGTTTTAGGGTGGCAATTGATTTGGAGAATAGCCTTCTAATTGTCCACACGGGTAGACACACGGGCGTGTGTCTAGGCCGTGTGTGATACATGGTCAGCCCCATGGGAGTGTTAATAGGTCGTGTGTCCCCTACATCAACTTACGAGAATAAGATTCGTCACACAGGCCAGCACATGGGCGTGTGCCTAGGCCGTGTGCCCATAAAAGTTGATGATGTAATAAATAGAGAGCTTCACGGGCAGAGGACACGGACGTGTCTAGGCCGTGTGAAGGACACGAGTTCTAGACACGGGCGTGTGTCCAGCTGAGTGAATACTCCTGTAGGTTCGAAAGGAAAATAAATTCCACATGGGCTAGGACATGGGCATGTCAGACCACACCGTCTGCCTACATAGTCCGCCCATACGGACGTGTCCCATGTCACATGGGCGTGTACCCCTCTTTAGATAAAAATTTTCTAAGAGTGTAAAAGTTTCCGGTTGAACTCCAAAACTTTCCGGATGAATGTTTAAGGCCTCGTAGGCCTATATTATGTACGTTATGACCAAGGATGAAAGGTTTCAAGTTGAAATGAAATTTTATAGCCCAATAATACATGTTCAAGCAAGGTTAAATACGGTAATGCCTCGTATCCTGTCCCCGTCGTCAGACATGAGTAAGGGGTGTTATAGCTAAGGCCCACATTGATATTGATACTGTAATAGGCTAAGGCCCACATTGATACTGATACCGTAATGGGCTAAGGCCCAATTGAACTTAACTGTTATTGATTTGGGCTTAGGCCAGACTATAATTGCTTACAACTTGATTGGCCATTTTGCTTATATGGGATTACACACTGAGTTTTCGTAAACTCACCCTTCTGTTTACTTGTACAGGTAATCCCCAATCTTAGGCAAATCGGTGCTACGATGGATTCGAAGTTGGCAACACAACTGCACCTATTTTTATATTTGGGTTTTATTTCCAATAAATTTGATTTGGGTATTTGTTTTGTAATAAGGCCTCTTTAAATTTTAACTTTTAATTTGGGGGATTTTATTTATTTCAATTCACATCTGAGTAGTAGTAGGACGCAGTTTTTCAAAAGATAATTGTTTTCCAAAACACTACGTTTTCATAACATACCATAAAAACTTCCGCATCAAACATTGTTTTAAAGTATGGTAACAAACTAATAAGATCAACGTTCTACTAAAAACAACTTGAGTTTTAAAGGAAAAAGATACCCTAAAATTCTCCGTTAAGATCATAAATGAGTTTTAATAAAATGGATTTTCCAAAGAAATTATGTTTTGAAAAGCACTTCAATGTGATACTGCCAGATTCGGCTATAATGTCTAGACCGGGTTTGAAGTGTTACATTTAGTGGTATCAGAGCCAGGTTTAAAACTCGGCTATGGTTGTTGAGCTTCTTCTAAAAACTCAAAATTTTCAAACAGAACCGTTCCAAGCAATTTAGAAGTATTTTGAAATATTTTTACTGATGTGTGGCACACTGAATCTCCGCGCCGATATTGTACGTCCTCTAAAACTTAAGTTTGTTTAAAGTGAAATATTGAGACTACTATAGGTAGTAAACTGTACTGAAATACTCTAGTTAGGGAAAACTAAACTTGTAGTAAGGCTGCGTTCTATGAAAAAAAACTCTTAAATACTGATACTACTTTGCATAAGATATCTGTTAACCAACACTGGAACTGTAAACTGATGCATAAAATTGTTAAAAGCAAATAATGCACAAATATATAATGAGCACCAGAGGTACTCGTGGGAGGGGTACAAGAGACCGTGGCAGAGGCCGTAAAGGTGCTCGGGCTGGGTCTTTGTCACCGGGCCATATGCCTAATGCTGAAGCTAAAGAGGCACCGGCTTCACTTGTGGCTGAGACTGGGTCTCACGATCGAACGGCTAGGGACGACGCCTTTTCCCAAGCTATGTTGTGAATTCTAGAGAGGGTCATTGGGCCCAATACTGGTACTATGGGTCGTGGGTCAGTCACGTAATGACTTCAGTCTAATGGGGCTGAGATTTTTATGGGAATCATTGGAGTTGCCCCTAATGTGGCTAGATATTGGATTGAGGCCACAGAGAGGATCATGGATGACCTTGAATGCACCCCTGAAGAGAAGCTAAAAGGAGCCATGTCATTGTTGCGAGACGAAGCCTATCAGTGATGGCTTATAGTTAAAGAGGGTACTCAGGCTAACCGATTGACATGGGAATTCTTCAAGAGTGTTTTCCAAGAGAAGTATGTGGGCACTAGTTACGGGGATGCCCAGAGGAGGGAATTTCTAAATTTGACTTAGGGGGATAATTTAGTGGCTAAATATGAAGCTAAATTTTTGCGATTAAGCCGCTATGCACGTGGGATGGTGGCAACTGATTATGAGCGGTATGTTCGTTTCAAGGATGGCCTCAGGGATAGTCTGAGAGTTTTAATAGCTCCAAAGAAGGAGCGAGATTTTGCCACACTGGTAGATAAGGTGAAGATCGCCGATGAGGTGAAGCATACTGAGCGTCTGAATAGAGAAAAGGGTAGGAATAAGAGGGATTTGGAGCCCTCAAGTTCCGTTCAGAGGCCAAATAAAAAGGCCAAAGTAGATGGGCTGGTCAGATTTAGGGCCCCTATTACTGCTACTGGACCGCAGCCATGTGTTGGTTGTGGTAGATGCCATCAGGGCGAATGTTGGAAAAGGATTAGGGCATGTTTGAGGTGCAAATCATTAAAGCACCGTATCAGAGATTGTCCACGGAGGCCCGAGCAGATGCAAGCTACAGGTCGGGGTACTGTTCAACCACCGAGAGGCATTTAGCGGTCACCAAGAGGCCGAGGTCAGGCTATAGATGGAAATGATATGGGTCGTGGTCGTGGAGCACCAGGCAGAGGTGCTGGTCATACTGAGGCGAGGCAACGAGCTCTGGTTTATGCTACACGTCGTCGAGAAGATGGAAATGCCCCAGATGTTATTACTGGTACGCTTTTATCCATAATGTACCTTATATTGGACTGATTGATGTTGAGTCTACGCATTCTTATATAGTATGCTCGGTGTTTGAGACTTTGGGTTTAATGGTTGAAACCACTACAAGTGAGTTTACTGTGTTGAGTCCTTTAGGGCAGTCAGTCAAGTAAACAAATTGTTTAGAGATGTACCTTTGGAGGTTCAGGGAACCATCTTTTTGGCGAATTTAATGAAACTTACTTTTGGTGAATTTAACTTAATACTGGGCATGGATTGGCTGGTTAAGCATTAAGTGAATTTAGACTGTGCTACTAAACGGGTGGTACTAAAGACGGTGGAGGGTGATGAGGTGGTGCTAATAGGGAGCGTCGAAATTATCTATCAAATGTGATTTCTGCCTTGAGGGCCAAGAAGTTGGTTCGTCAGGGTTGTGAGGCATATATAGCCTACATCAGTGGTGTTGATTCTTAGGTTCTGTCTGTTAAAGATATCAAAACAGTCAAAGATTTTTCGGATGTTTTTCCTGATGAACTACCTGGTCTACCTCCAAACTGTAAATTTGAATTTGGGATTGAGCTCCTACTAGGTACAGCTCCGGTGTCCATCACTCTCTATAGAATGGAACCGAAAGAGCTAGTGGAGCTTAAGGCCCAGATTCAAGAGTTACTGGATCGAGGGTTCATCTGCCCTAGTGTGTCTCCATGGGGAGCACATTTGTTATTTATGAAGAAGGATGGATTCATGCATATGTGCATCGACTACCTACAACTGAATAAATTGATTATTAAGAATTAGTACCCCCTGCCGAGGATTGATGATCTATTCGATCAGTTTCAAGGAGCTTCGATCTTTTCTAAGATTGATCTCGATTTGGATACCATCAACTGATAGTCAAAGAGACTGATGTTCACAAGATAGCATTTAGGACTTGTTATGGTCATTGCGAGTTCCTTGTGATGTCGTTTGGACTGACGAATGCACCGGTAGCATTTATGGATCTGATGAACCGAGTCTTCAAGCCTTATTTGGATCAATTCATAGTGGGTTTTAAGATGACATCTTGGTGTATTTGAGAACTGAAGATGAACATGACGCACATCTTTGAGTAGTTTTGCAAATTCTGGGGGAGAAACAATTTTACGCTAAGTTCATCAAGTGTGAATTTTGACTATGAGAGGTAACATATTTGGGCCATATGGTATCTACTAAAGGGATTAGAGTTTATCCTCAAAAAATTGAAGCGGTTTTGGATTGGAAGCCGCCTAAGATGGTATCTGAGATTGAAGTTTTTTGGGACTGGCGGGGTATTATAGACGTTTTGTCGAGGGGTTTTTGTTGATTGCTGCACCTCTGACTAAATTATTGCTTAAAAGAGAACCGTTTATCTGGATGATAAGCAATAAGAGAGTTTTAAGAAACTTAAGAAGTTTCTGATAGAGGCCCCTGTCTTAATACAGCAATAGTCTGGGAAAGAATTCACTGTCTACAGCAATGCGTCTCATATTGGGTTGGGATGTGTGTTGATGCAAGAGGGTAAGGTGGTAGCATATGCGTCTCGCCAGCTTAAATCTCATGAGGAAAATTATCCAACACATGACTTGGAATTAGCAGCGATGGTATTTTACTGAAAATCTGGAGGCATTACCTATATGGTGAAAAGTGTTTCACTTACACAAATCACAAGAGCATCAAATACCTCCTCACTCAGAAGGAGCTAAATATTAGCAGTGTAGATGGGTTGAGCTACTTAAAGATTATGGCTTTTCGATTGAATACCATTTTGGTAAGGCCAATGTGGTGGCTGACACACTGAGCCGTAGGGCTATGACGGACCGAGGGCGATGTTTGCTTGAATCAGCTTATTTGATGATGGTAGTTTGTTGGCCAAACTCCAAGTTAAATCGTTGTGAATTGAACAGATTAAGGGTAAATAGTTGCAGGATGGGTCTTTGGGTCCTTGATTCCGACAGATTGAGAGTGGGGAAACTTCAAATTTTGGACTGAATAGTGAAGGGGTACTGTGTTTCCGTGCGAGAGTCTGTGTTCCAAGAGATATTGATTTGAGGCAGTCTATACTGTGAGAGGCACATAGTAGTCCTTATACTATGCATCCTCGCAGAATAAAATGTACCGAGAACTTCGTGAGTTATATTGGTGGCCAGGGCTTAAGCGTGAAGTTACAAACTTTGTGAGTAAGTGTCTGACTTACCAGTAGGTTAAAGCTGAACATCAGTTACCTTCAAGGTTGATTTAGCCAGTTAAAATCTCACTTTGGAAGTGGGAGAGTGTAACTATGGCACCTTACGAGGCATTATATGGCCATAGGTGTCATTCTCCTTCGTGTTGGACCGAGTTAAGCGAGCGCCATGTTTTGGGCCCTAAATTGATTTCTGATACCGAGGACAAAGTTAGATTAATTCGAGATCAATTGAAGGTGGCATCAAACAGATAGAAGTCATATGCGGATTTGAAGTGCAAGGAGATTGAGTATTTTGTAGGGGACTTCATCTTTCTTAAGGTATCGCCATGGAAGAAGGTACTGAGATTTGGACGGAAGGGCAAGTTGAGCCCTAGGTTCATTGGTCCTTATCGCATACTGAAACGTATGGGACCGGTTGCCTATCAACTTGAGTTACATCCAGAGTTGGATCGAATTCATGATGTGTTCCACGTATTTATGCTGAGGCATTATCGCTCTGATCCCACACACGTGATTTTGACTGAGGAGATTGAGGTTAGACCGGACCTAACTTTTGAGGAGGAACCGGTTTAGATTTTAGATCGGGATATAAAAGTCTTGAGGAAAAAGTCTATCCCACTAGTTAAGTTACTTTGGTGCAATCACTGTTAAGAGGAGGCCACATGGGAACCCGAAGAGGCGATGCATCCACAATACCCTCATTTGTTTTGACCAGGTAAATTTTGAGGCCAAAATTTCTTTTAGGGGATAGAGTTGTAACGTCCCAAGAATTTAAGTATTTTTCTTTGCATGTTTTTAGCACAACTACTTGTTAGCTTCAGTGGTTAAGTGATTTAAGTGTGTTTGGGAGTGTTTGAGAAGTCTTGGGTTCAAGTCTGGGCTTGTGCAAAAAGTTTTACTTTTAGGTAATAAACCATTTCCTATAGTTAGTAGGCTTTTAAATATTTGTGGGTAAAACATGACATAAGAAGCTTGCTGGTTTAGGGGGTAAGTGGCTTGTTACCTATGCCAGTGGTCTAAGGTTCGAATCCTGCTGAAGGCAAGGGAATATTTATTTTGCTGCTATGCCATGAGAGGTGTTATAGTTTGACTGAAACACAAAAATGGTTGAGAAGAATTCAAATTGAGTGGTTGAGGGGAGGTGTGATCAGGTGGAGAGATTTGAAGAGGATTTTGGAGAAAATCAAGGGATGAGGGGAGAGGGAATGTTGTGCCGAAAGTGGACTCTGGGCACTCAAGAATTCGGTAATGTGGTAGGGGATTTTGGCATATTCTTCTGTCTCACATCTTTCCTAGTTTGACAACCTTTCTCTTTGGCCAAATGCACTTTTCTTTTCTTTTCATCTCTTCTTCTCTTCTTTCTCTGTGTTGGTCGAATATTGCCTCTTCTTGTTCTTTTCTCAAGTAATTCTTCTATTGGTTGAATATACCTTCTTTCCTTTTACATCTTTTCTTTTCCCTCTACCGAAACCTCTTCTTCCCTAAACTGATTCTCTTCTTTCTCTCCCTCAAGGGTTGTGCTATCGATTTCAAGTTCTAACCACTACTAAAACCATTTCTCTTCCTCTGTAGATTGATTTTGCTCTTTTCTTTTTGGTAAGTATGTATGGCACTTGAAGTTTCATCTTTTGTGATACTAAAGAGGGGTTTGTTTAACTATTTTTGACAACTTTAAATCGAGGGTGAGGGGCTGTGCTAGTACCTAATCCTTTCACTATTCTGTGCTCTTTCTCTCTTTTGGTAAGTGCTTTAGGCAAATCATTATTCCCTTTCTTCTTCTACCTTAAGTGGTAACTAATAGCAATTGTATGGCAGTTAAGGAAGGATTCAGGGGACTTCTAATCAATCGCTAAAGACTAGATTCGTGGGAGTCACCGTGGTTTATTGAAGGTAACGCTACTCTATTCTATGAATGGATTGTTGGTTTTGGGTTTCTTTTTAACCGTAAAGTGGGAATGATGGTGGTGTTCATTGACCAATTGTATGTTGGTGAGTGCTTCAGTGATTGTTCGTTTCGAATCGAAGCAAGGTGTGTAAACACTACCCAAATCGTAAACTGCAAAAGCCAAGTATGACAATTGACGCTACACGAGTGTGCACTTGCTCGTGTGGTAATCTAAATACATAAAATGTGGGCGTTAGTCTATCGAGGCCACTATGAGCAATTTTGTGGTTTTAGGCTATTTGTGCCACGTTGGGCCAAAATGGGTCGTGTGGGCCCAATAAGCTTGTGGGTCCCACATAGGTAAACCACTAGAACTTATGGAGAATATTAGGCCAAGCTGTGTAAATTACGTGGCCAAAACCAATTCTGGGCTATGTGGACCACACGAGCGTGTGGGCCCATATGGGCTTATATTATGGGCCATGGCCCATTTTCACTATTTGACTATTAAGGTTGCACGGGTTGCCCGAGACGACTGTGCACTTATTGATGGGTCGATAAGTATAACTAGACCCCAAATTGATATAAAATGATCGTTATGCCCTTATGTGGTAAAATGACTGTTATGCCCTTATGTGGTAAAATGATTGTTATGGCCTTATGTTATAAAATGACTATATGCTTTATGTTATGTATGACTGTATATGAGCATGCCATGACATATATGTTGCATAGGGATGGGAATATTATGATTGGAGGAAGCGATCGCATCGGCAAACTCTACCAGAATATCTTGCTTAGTCAGAATTGGTGCTAATTTTGGAGTGTAGGGATGGGTGGGTGATTTTATCCACACATGGAGTGTTGGGCTGGACAGAGTGGAGTGTAGAGGCTAGTTGGGTAGGATTTTGATTGCATGTCCGAATCATATCGCCATCAGAATGGACTAAGGCCCACATTGATACTGATACTGTTATGGGCTAAGGCTCAAGTTGATACTGATACTGTTATGGGTTAAGGCCCATATTGATACTATACCGTAATGGGCTAAGGCCCAACTGAACTAAACTGTTATTGATTTGGGCTTAGGCCAGACTATACTTGCTTACGGCCTGATTGGTCATTTTGCTTATATGGGATTGCACACTGAGTTTCTATAAACTCACCCTTCTGTTTATCTGTACAGGTAATCCCCAATCTTAGGCGGATTGGTGCTGCAATGGATTTGGAGGTGGTCATACAACCGCTCCTATTATATTTGGGTTTTATTTCCAATAAATTTGATTTGGGTATTTGTTTTGTAATAAGGCCTCTTTAAATTTTAACTTTTAAATTAGGGGATTTAATTTATTTCAATTCACATCTGAGTAGTAGTAGGACGCAGTTTTTCAAAAGATAATTTTTTCCAAAACACCACATTTTCGTAACATACCATAAAAGCTTCCGCATCAAACGTTGTTTTAAAGTATGGTAACAAACTAATAAGATCAACGTTCTACTAAAAACAACTTGAGTTTTAAAGGAACCAGATACCCTAAAATTCTCCGTTAAGATCATAAACAAGTTTTAATAGAATGGATTTTCCAAAGAAATTATGTTTTCGAAAAGCACTTCAATGTGATACCGCCAGATTCAACCATAACATCTAGGCCGGGTTTGGGGTGTTACACTCTACCACGCCATTCTATTATGGAGTGTCTGACAAAGTTCATTGAGATAGAATCACATTCTCTATGAGATACACTCTACCACCTCTTGCACTAATGTCCATAGGGCTACATACGTCAGTGTGCACAAGTTCTAAGGGTTTCACGCCCTCATCCCTTTTGAATTAAAAGATCGATTGGTCATCTTACCTTCCAAGCAAGATTCACATTGTGGAAGATCAACTTCTTTAAGAAAACTTAAAGTATCATCTTTCACAAGCCTAGTAATTCTTTCCTGGTTAATATGACCAAGTCTTAAAAGTCTTTTATTCAAAATTTTAGTTTCAAGCAGCGTGTACATCTTAGGTTTGATAAAATAGAGATTATTTGACATCCATCCATTACAGATAAGTTAACAATTTCTAAATATTGCAATACTATTATTAAAAGTCATGGTCAAGTCATCTTTATATAAACATGCAATAGAAGTCAATTGATATTTAAATTAATTTTTTTCTATTTTCCAAATAAACATCATAAATTAATTTTAATTAATTAATTTCCCAATTAAATAATTTTCTTAACCCAATTCTAATTATGTTAAAATCATGACAACTTTACCGTAAAAGAATCTATAAGAAAATATATTTAAAATTTCTACATTCAATGATTCACTATAACCAATTAATCTAATTCCATTTTCGAATTTCATTTATTTATTTAAATAATAATTCAAAAACCATAAATTAATTTTCTAGGTCATTTTCATTTAGTGTAAAATCACACTCATTTTCGAATGTTTCCCATTTCTCCAACTTTATCATTTCTATTCATTTGATTCAATATGCAATTCATTTTTGGTTTCAACGAGCTTGTAACGCCCCAAAATTCTTATTTTTATTATTGTGAAAATGTGATAATGTGTATCTGCTTCAGTGGTTAAGTGTTCTGGGTGTGTGTGAGAGGTCCCAAGTTCAAGCCTTGCTTTTGAAAAATTTTGGGTTATTTTGGAATTAAGCCTAATACTAGTTCAGCAAGCTTATATTTAATTACTTGTAATATCATATCAGAATGGGCCTGCTGGTCTGGTGGTTAGGTGGAGTGTTGGTGTGTTGGAGGTCCTGAGTTCAAATCCCTGCAAGGGAGTTTATTTTTGCTCAGATACGTAAGAGTTTTGGTGGAACGAAAAGTTTGGTTAGTGGGATTTAGTGGAGAGATTTGAGGGATATGGGAGTTGTGGGAATTATTCGTTTGATTTTATTATTTTTCTGAAAAATCCCCTCTCTCCTGCCGATTTTCGACTACTCAGTTTTGACTTTTTTTGTAAAAATCTCCTATTCTGTTTCTTTCTACTAATTTTTTCCTTTTCCCTTTTTCCTTTCTCACTTTTCGTTTTCCTTCCAACTTGTCTCTCTCTCGCTTGTGCTGCGTTTGATTATGTCTTGAATCGGTAAGTTTTGGCAAGATGGTTTGGTTTCCATTCATTAATTTTACCATTGATGAGTATCGTTAATACCGATTAGGTGAAGATTTGGAGTCTTAAAATAGCTGACGAAGACTTAGTTCTGTGGAAAGTACCATTGTTCGATTGAAGGTAAGGTTTAGTTGTTCGATGAAGGAATAACTCGATTCGAGTTCAGTTTAGTTCAGTTTTAAAGTGGCTAATTGAGTGATTTGTTGGTCAATTTAAGTTTCTGAAGGCTTGGGAGTGGTTTCACATCGAAACAATACCAGGTGTGTACCAGATTGCACAAAAAATAGGGTTGTGACGAAAGCCAAAAGCCCCACTATCGACGCCACACGGCCATGTGGTCACTCGTGTGGTAGGCCGTGCGACGGGACATGGGGTTGTGATCGATGAGGCCAAGCCGTGCACACAAGACACGACCATGTGATGGCCAGGTAGGCTGTATGCGACACACGGGCTAGACCAATTTGGGCTGTGTAGGCCACACGGACATATGGGTCCACACAAGTAGTCCACATGAGCATGTGGGATTTTGGGCTAGGCCGTGTGATCCACACGGCCAAGGCCAAGTTGGGCCGTGTAGGCTACACGGGCGTGTGGGCCCACACAACCAGGCCACATGGGCATGTGAGCCCATTTTTACTGAAATGTTTCTTAGGGATGCACGAGTCACCCAAGTTGACTGTAAACCTACTGTAGGGTCGGTAAGCGTTACTTAGACCCCAAGATGTGTGATCTGACTGTATTTAATGCATGTATTGAGCATGATAATTTATGCATGATCACTGATAATTATATAAGAATGACTGATAGATGCATAAAAGCATGATATATTGTATATTGCATTACATGGGGTGGGGATGATTATGATTGGAGGAAATGTATTGGAAGGCTCTTAAGCCTATTATCTAGTAGCTCGACTGCAATTTATTGATATGTGCCGCATTCGGTATGACTTGGAGTGTAGGGATGGACGGAGATGGAGTGTAGAGGATGGTGGGTAGGACTCTGTTTGCTAATTATTGTTTGCATTATTGTTAATGTGATGGGCTAAAGCCCTAATGCATATCTGATACTGAACTAAAATGGGTTAAGGCCCAAACTACTACTAAAACTATAATGGACTTAGGCCCCAAACTGTATTTGACTGTTTACTGCTAATTGACTATATGCATGTTTTCTATGGGGATTACACACTACGTAAACTCACCCCTTCTGTTTAATGTGATCAGGTAATCCCCAAGCTTAGACGGAGCGGTGCAGTAGAGGACTCAGCGATGATCACGGTTAATAAAACTCTCTGTTTTGATTTTTGGTTATATTATTTTTGGGTAAATTTTTCTTGATGTAATTTGGGATTTTCCTTGGACTTTTACTTAATTGTGATTTTCATGGATTTTATAACTGCACAAACTTAATGAACAAATTGTTTTCTCTAAAAGAAAGAGGTTTTCCTAAATTGGGCGGATTTACTTAATTAACTCGATTTTTTATAAAATAAATGATTTTTTAAAGCTTTCACAACGAGTCACGTTTTAAACAATTGATTAAACGAGTAAAACAAATTTTGGAACTAATAAGATATAAGGAAAAGTAATTAAATGAAATACAATTTTATCACAATAACATGATTTTCAAACACCCTATCATGTGACATCGTTAGATTCAGCCATAGCGTCTAGGCTAGGTTTGGGGTGTTATAGAGCTAGCGGAGGGACCAATTGGACATATGTGATTAGAGCTCAAATGATTTATAATTATGTTCTAGTTTTTCGCCTATTAATTATAAACTAATTTAGTCACGAAGTCATTCCACTATAGTATCATGATTGAGCTCTCCCTAATGACATACCAGTATGAAAGCAACTCGATCAGTGCTCATCCAATGACCTTTTCATAAGTTTGTTACCCTTATAGGATATCCTTAATCTCTTTGGGATAAATTCGCTCTCCTAACATGATCCTATTTTATCTCTTAGTAACTATTACATCTTTCTTCATGAAAAGTCAATTGTTATCAAAGAGTAATTAAGTTGTTCATCACAAAGACAAATGACATGTGACCATATTTACTTTTCATCTATCATGTAATGTCAATTGGAGGATATCATTTACTCGTGTCTTGGGCTATGAATTCCACTATTGTGAATGATTCTACATACTGTGGAAGTTGTATACCCGATGCACCAACTTTTGATTTCTTATCTATTTGATCTTAGGCTTTTACTTACATCAATGTATATGAGTCATGCATACATAGTCCATCATCCACTCGGGATTAAAGAATGTCACACTTTGAACATCACAAGTGAGTAAATTCATAAACAAATTCAAGATCTCATCTTTTTAGGTCCAGTCCAATGTACTGGCAATCTATGAGTCACATTTATGTGTCTATCTTTTGGGAGTTATCCACTTCGACGCCGAAGACAAGGCATCTCCCCATTTGGACTTGATAGACGCATATTAGTCTTTGAATCGATTTGCTCATTTCTAATTAGACTAATGATATGTTTATGTTTATCTACCAATATAAGCTTTCTTTCTGTATTACGATCCGACCACGTTATACCGCTTAGTATTAGTTTAAACTTTAGATAACTAGTGAGTCAATATTTACTTGTATTTTGCTTTGCATGCAAAAACCACATGAGCACATTATACAAAGAATTAGTATAATCAATGAATTATTTTTTAAAATATTCTGTTCAAAGAAATTACAAGTTTACAAATGAATATACTACACTTAAGTCACCAGATCTAACACCCTGCTCAACCATGGGTTCCTATTTGCAATTCGATTTAGGTTTGGTTGTGTCATTGGTTGCCTCACCTTTTTGGGTTCCGCCAAAAATTTTAGGTTACAAAAATACATGGTATGTTTCCAGCTTACATGAATTTTTTTAATTTTACAAAATTAAAATTAAAAGACCTACATGGAGATGATAGTACATGATCTAATTACAAACCAAAAGTTTTAAAAAAACCTAAATTACAATTGTTTTAATGCTTGGAACCACAGCTTTTAGCAAAAATTACTTTATAACAAATATAAAATAAAACATACATTCATTCACATATATAACAATCCAAAACATGCATATAACTTAGAAATGTAACTTCCTATATTATTTAATCAAGTAATGAGTGAAAGAGAGAAAATTTGGTATCAGTTTATACTATAAACATTGCACAACCTGGATCTAATACCAATAATTGGAAAAATCGGTCTAGAAAATAGTATTTTTAAGCAGGTTGAAAGATTAAAATTTTCTTAAAACCAAGCCATTTGATATTTATAGTAATGAACACTTAACTAAGTTATTATTTTTGCTTTGTACGAGGTAGTCCAAGTCATTTCCCGGCTTAGTATCTAACTATTTTGAACCCCAAATTACTTTAAATATGGAATCAAACAAAACGAACTGAACGCACAGAATAAAAACTTTTTATTAACATTTAGTGGGAAAGTTAATTTCTGTCAATGGGAATTAGAAAACTTTGAGCTTTTCCAAAAAAGAGATTTTCTTTTTCTTGTTAATTAGGTCATCCCAAGGATCCTATTTATAGGAAAAGGGTACAAAAGTTTTAATTGAATAAGGGGTAATTAATTAATAATATTTTAATATAAAAAATATAGTATTCCACTATAATTGGAAAACAATGGGCAATTGCATTCCCCTAGTAATGGTTTTGCCACACATGTAACACCCCAAAATTTTCAATTAGACATGTGGCATTATTCCGGTAAATAAACAATGAAGTTTCAAGAGAAATTAGAAAATTCTTAAGATAAAAGAATTCTTATAAAATTAAAGTGATTTTGGAAATGGTAACTAATGAAAATAATTTTGTAGTGCAAAGTGGCAAAGGGACTAAATGTAAAAATTAAAAAATTTTAGGACTAAAGTGAAAATATAACCAAAATGGGAAAAGTGAGTTGTTAATGATGAATTGGCATACAATTAAGTTGGAATATGTATCGGTATGTGAAAATAACTTTTGGGGCTAAATTGGAAATGATGGGAAAGTATAATGACTAAATTGCAAATTTCCACATTCTACAAAGAAAAGGAAAAAGATGTAATTTTCACCTCCATAAATTTTTGTTAAATATTATAAGTGAATTATGAGATTCAGAATTGATGATTGCTTGTCATTGTGAAGAAATTGTGCTTTGTGGCAAAAAGGGGAAATTAGTAATTTTATCATAAAGTGTATTTTGGTCATTTCAAAAATATTTTAAGTCAAGAATATTATTTTTATAAAATATTTAATACTCAGGATTACTATGGACTGTTTGGATATCATATTAAAAGAATTTCTATAAGACTTGATAAATTTTGGACTTAATTTTGAACATGGGCTTTTTGTCCATTTGTTGTCATTTTATATGGAAAAAAATGGGAACAACCCCAATTTTTAGCTGAAGCAACTAACCACCCCTCCCCTAGAAGCTTACATCTTCTTTCATTTCTTTTTCCATTTTTCTCTAAATTCTTTCGAAAACTAAAACACCCAACTTGGAATTTTGTTAAAATCACATAAAGAACTATCTCCAAAACCTATTGCCATTATTAATACTTCAATTTGTAGTCTTGGTTTTCACAAATTTTAGTGTGAGAAATTAAGGTTAGAGAGAGAAAGCTTCAATAAGGTAAGAATGGTTTTTTTTTTCTAACTAACTAACATGATATTTGAGTTTGATTAATTATGAGAAAACTTAGAAAGTCTTGATATTAATTTCAGATATATTTTTATGTATATGGGAAATTAAGAAATATTGAAATGGGGTTTCCAAGCTTAGTTGATGATGGTGGAATCTATCATTTGAAGGCTAGATTATGTATGTAAGAGCATCCAAATGAAAGTACCTTGGATAATCATACTTCTCTTATGCTTTGGAACTTAGAATATTAGGATCTTATTATTTTGTAATTAATTTGATTACGTTTTTAAAATGTGTGAATTTTATGGCTTAAAAGGTATAAAATATGAAATTAATGTGTTTTAGTGAAAATGCTTAACAAGTTGATGTTATAAATTAATTATGTGATATAGAAACTTTGGTTGATATGTGATGATAATGAATATATTTGGAGGTGTGAAAATATGAATGAATCATGTTGATTAAATAAATAATTAAATATTAATAACGTCCTTATGGTCAAGTATGTGAAAAATTGCTAATTTCTACAAATTGTCGGTAGAATCAAAACAAGCTAAAAACATAAAAATTGCTATATGAAGTCAATGAACACGAGAATGAAGTATAACACGAGATGGAAATATGATTATGGCTATATGGATATGAGTAACAATGAATCTCGTTATGAATACTTTAAGTTGTTTTAAACTTGGTAGAAATGTTAGGATATAGTTGACATGCCTATTAGGGTCATATGTGTACGATTTTTATTAGAGGTTTGTTCTAGTGGTATGTGGGATTCGAAGTTCTATGATATGATTCTAGAGTTCTATTATTATACCTTTGGTCAAGCATTTATTACCAACCATTAGGCCTATATGATATGGAGGTTTTATGGCTTCGGGCATTACAATATATGCTATTGGTGTATATCGAATCCCATAGTGTCCAAGTCATGTTTTATTGAGATTGCAAAGGGCAACAATCTAAAAAAGTGATAAGAATGAATAATAAAATAGAAATTTTAGTTGTGAGATGCATGAGCAAAAATGCTAATATGAAATTGAAATGATAACAAGTTTTATTTATAT
Organism: Gossypium rotundifolium; assembly: GCA_025506655.1. Lineage (NCBI taxonomy): Eukaryota > Viridiplantae > Streptophyta > Magnoliopsida > Malvales > Malvaceae > Gossypium > Gossypium rotundifolium. The sequence continues at coordinate 54,460,780 of CP106726.1, read as the reverse complement.
ATGTGGTTTAAGTGACCCATCCCTAATTATGTTACAATAAGTTATATTCATGTGCGCCTTAATAAAGAGAATGGAAGTGAAATGTTTGTTGCATTAAGTATATGTGTGAATATCTATGTAAGTATATACATGTACGAAAATGTTAGAGAATTGGTTTAAAGGTTTATAAATATTGGAATAAACACTATATGAACCCACAACAGTGTCTTAAGCATGAACATCATAAGATGATTAGTTAAAAAGTCATGAAATGTAAGTTGAGCCCCTTTAAGCCAATTAACTTAAATGAATCCATTAACAATACTAAATTATGGCTAGAATGAATTGAAAATAGTATGATTCAAAATGCTCAACATTAAAAAAGTATAGGATAGTTTTTACTAAGTTATGAGCTAAACATATTAGTGATTTAAAACACGAAGGTATAAGACTTGCCAAGTAGCTTTGTTTTCAACTTGGAAGCATCGTGCCACTTATTGAAGTTTTAAAGTTGGCAAATCAATAATTGATTGGTTTTGAATTAAGATTATGGCATGTACACTAAGGCTTAATTGGGACTTGAAATTGAAAAACTTTGACGTGTAATTCAAGTTGCTTATGTATTTTATTCAAGTTTTGTAACACCCCTTACTCGTATTCGATGCCGGAATAGGGCACGAGGCATTACTGGACTTATCATACAAGCAAAAAATTTGCATCCAAATTAAAACCATTCATATTCAATGATAATGTCCCTAATACGAGCCTACGAGGCCCAAAACATGCATTCGAAGTGGTTCGAGACTAAACTGATAACTTAGGAAATTCTTGCAAAACATAGAAAAATTTTAACTATAAGGGACCACACGCCCGTATGGGTAGGCTGTATGGTCACACACGCTTGTGTCCCTAACCCTTATAACTCACTAACTTGAAATGTATGAACAAATTGAAGTCACACGGCCAAGCCACACGCCTGTGCTAGGCCATGTCCTAAACTAAGATGTTCTCTGACTTATGCACATGGCCAAGTCACACGCCCGTGTGCTAGGCCATGTGGTCGATTTAATTTTTCTTATAATTTTCATAAAATAGGTGCAGACTTTACACGACCAGGGCACACGCCCATGTCCAAGGCTGTGTCCCTCACACGGCTAAGAGACACGACCGTGTCTCTGCCCGTGTGCTCAATACTGAGCATTCTATTTTGCAAAATTAAGGTGCAGGGGACACACAGTTGAAACACACACCCATGGGTTGTGTATACCCATGTGGAAAAAAATAAGGCTATTTACCAAGCCATTTTGCCACCCTTACTTACACACGTCAACACAACATCACATGGCACAAATACAAGCATATAGATACAACCAAGACTACCACAACCAAGGCCAGAACATGTCATTCACATACTAACATCTAATATACTTATGACATCATACTTTGACCAATCAAATCATACCAATTTCACATTCATAAAGGCATTAACATATGAATGGACTCATAACCAATCGTAGCAAACTTTCGTAGCTATATACAAAATGAAGCATTAACAATTACAAGCCAACACATATGGCCAAATCAATAATGACACATATAACAAAATGATAGAGTCCCTATACATGCCATATTCTCAAAATGAAAATTCCAATAATACCCAAAATGTCAATGTGATAGTGTGAGGAGATCTCCGACGATTTCCAATCCGAGCTAGCTTGGTGACACTATAAGACATAGGAAAGGAAGAGGGTAAGCTATATAGCTTAGTAAACTCGTAAGCAAATAATAAGCAAATCTTACCATGTATTTACCATTCAATAGTATAGTACAAGATAACATAATAATTCAATGAAACTCATAGCCATTATTCATTCATTCACATCTTATCGAGATTTCATTATTTCAAAATTTTTAATAGTCACAAGTTTAGTGTACATACCTGTACCGATCAACTTAATCTCATACTCATCTTTGTCTTTGACATACCTTTTGAACCACTTGGAATACTATAGGAAACACGGAAAGTCATGCACACTAGATGCCACATATGTAGCCAATGCTACCTTAATCACATATAAGCTCACTCTCGAGCTAATCTCGGGCCTACTCACACAAGCTTTCAGTCAAGAAGTAGCTTCACGGTGCTACTCACACAAGCTATCAAGTATCTGCAACACATACTGGAATACTCAGCCACCAGTAAGATGTACAGGACTAACACCCGAATCACATATCACATAATCACAAAGGTTTACTAGTGACTTGTCACTTGTATGCTAATCTATTCCTAAGGTTCAACCGGGATTTCTTACTTGTTGAATCATTGTTGAACTTGTTGATAGAGTCAATTATACAATTCATGCAATATTAAAGCATTTAAAAAGACAAAAGTAATATTGTTTAATAACATACGAACTTACCAAGGTACAAAATGGAGAAATGGACCTAATCATCAAATACTTTGTTTTTCCCCCGATCTAGGTTCGAACTTCATTTTTCTTGATCTATAATATCAAATTTAACCTATTTAATCATCACATTATTCAATTCAGTCCAAAAATCACTTTATGGAAAAATTATATTTTTGCCCCTAATGTTTGACATTTTTACATTTTAGTTATTAGGCTCGTAAAATGAAATGTATTCATTTTCTTCAAAACCCAAGCCTAGCCAATTGTTATTCATACTTATAACAACCCACATTTTCATTTATTCACATTTTACCACTTATTTCACAACATTTTTCAAATAGGTCCCTTTTTGACATTTCCATAAAATATCACTTTGTAAATGTTGTTTATCTAACATCTAACATGCATTTTCTACCGTCAAACATCAAAATACATGCATGTATATCATGGGTAAAATTTTAGACTTTGATTAATTAGTCCTTGGAATAGCTAGATTAGGTTACAAAGATCTCAAAAACATAAAAAATCATTAAAAATGAGACTAGAACAAATTTACAATTGAGTTTGAAAGCTTGACAAACCCTAGGTATGTCTCCTCTTATGATTTTTAGCTATGGAGAATAAGATGGACAAGAATTTGGCTTTATTTTACTTATTAACTCATTTAATTACTATATTTGTAGCATCCTAGAATTAGGGTTTCTACATTTTATCTTTTCTGAGTGTTTGCCTTATTCTGCTTGTTATTTTGGTGGCTTTGAGGGTCCTAGGGAGGCTCGGGTTCAAGCTAGAGCCTTGGTAAAATTTTTCTTTTTGGGCACTTTAGGGGGGAGAGCTAGTTGAAGCAGGTTTTAAGAGTATTTCCTGGTGTTTGTTGACACAAGAAGGAGTGTGGTAGAGTGGCAAGTGATGCCTTAGGGAGCTAGAGGGATGACGCTACAAGGGTAATAGAGAGGGTGAAGGTTCGAATCCTCTCTATTGCAATATGGGACTTTATTTTTGTGCTTAGGGAGGTAAGGTGTTGGCATTCAGCTGGACTCTTCTTAGTGGAGGTTTGAATGAGTCAAATTAGTTTGAATGGATGGAGGAGAGGTGATGGAGGAGTTGAAGTGGTCAAATGGGTTTGAATGGGTGTTAGGGAGCAAATTGGGAAGGAGAATAAGGGATTTGGTGATGGTGGAGTTGTTGGCCGGATTTGAGGAGTGGTTGGGAGGTGAGTTTTAGCTAGAAGTGTTTTTAGGGTAGGCATGTTTGATTTTTGAGCTATGGGAAGGGGGTGTATCGTTTTTCCTTTTGGGAAGAAGAGTATAAATCGAAACCATTCTTAGAGCCCTCCCTTTTCTTTTGCATTTCTGTCACCTTGTGTTACTTCTTTGTTATCAAAAAACCGTAGCACACCCTAACCTCTACTCTTTTCTATCATCTCCCTTCTTCTCAACTTTTGTTCTTTCTAAGCTCTCATTGATAGTCGAATTCCCTTCTTCTCCCATTTGAAACCTACTCCTTTTAGCTATACCATAGCTGAACCTCTCTATCATTTCATTTCTTTCCAAGCTGAAACCCTCTTGTTTATCTCTTCTCCTCTACCATTTTATTCTCTAGTCGAATCTTCTCCCAAATTTATCTCTTCTTTAGCCGAACCCCAGTTGCTTATTTTCTTTTTCTTCTCATTTTTTTTGTTCTAGTGTTTGAAACCGAAACCCCTACATTAGTCGTTCTTGTCTGGTTCCTCCATAGCGAAACTTGGGTTGCCTTCTATCACTGCTGTTAGAGCCAAATCTCCTTGGGTTCCATTCGGGTTTTCTTTATTTTATTATTCTTATGGACATTCTCTTCATTCTTTTTTTTGTTCCAATTTGAAGCCAAATTTCTCCTGAAGATAATTAAATTCATATCTTCCAACCTGTTTTTTTAGCTGAACCTCAAGAAAAGAAAGGTTTGTTGGATTGTCAAAGCTCCTCTTCAGTTGGGTCCTATCATGCAAGCCGAACAATTGTAGTCCGAATTTGAAGGACTGTTAGTTTTCAAACCTTACTATTCCATCCGGGTTCGTGAGGTAATGAGATTTCCTTGATTTTGGTTTGACTATTTCCTTTCTCCTTTCGTTGCCTTAACCTAATTTCTTTGATGGACATCCAAACATTTTTCTTTAAAGTACTGATCAAGACTCTTATCATGGATATGAGTCCGAGTCGATCCAAGGTGGGTGCATCTAAGGAGCCTGAGGGGAGCGGACCTGTGATTTCTGCTCATAAGTTTAAAAGACCTGCGGTGTCGGTAGTTTGAGACTTTTCGTCGGGGTGTGGTAGAGAGCCGACGTCTGCTTGGGATAGGCAAATCGTGGTGGTTTCTTCTAGTGAGAGTGATGACGTAAAGAGTCTAGTTTTACTCGTAATTAGGTATGTAATGCTCACACTTTCTCTTTATTATTTTGCGTAAATAATTGTGATAGCTGAAAGCCCAAACGACTGTGCAATCGATCGAGATACCCTTGTGGGTCAGTTTGAGGACACCAGGTAAGTACCGTTGTAATGGCTTTGCATAATATGATTATGTATGAGATGAGTAAATGTTGTACATGGATAATATGTTTGCATCGGGTTTTGCGATGTGAACAAAAGGGGAAGTATGATTCAGTGACTATTGTCACAGTGGTCTGGGACCACAGTGGTTTGGAACCACGTATACACATGTTTATCAGTGACTTGTCTCAGTGGTCTAGGACCACAGTGGGTTGGCCCCACATTTATATATACTGTGACTTTGTCACAAGTGGTCTAGGACCACAATGGCTTGATGCCACAGGTGTTTGGTTGATTCAGGTGACCTAGAGGATGGAAAACTAGGTTGGGCTGGGGCTGCATTGCATACATTTCTAATATGCTATTCTATGTGGGCTTAAGACCGATTGCATTATAAGGGGAATTACACACTGAGTCTCGGTGACTCACCCCTCTGCTTAATTTTGTAGGTAAGCACTAGATCCAGATTTGGAGCTGAGGCGGACTTGAGGTGGCCATGCAATGTTTCTCTCATAAATTCGTTTCTTTTATTTTAAACTTATTTTAATTTGGGATTTTATTATGTAATAAGGCGCTATAACTTCAATTTGGGTTTTGATTTAATGCTGATATTATATATTTTATAAACTATGAAATAAGTGGTTTTTCTAAAATTAAAAACATAAACAAATAGTTTTCAAAGTTTTAACAAAAGATGGCTCACGAATAACTAATTAATTCGGAGATTTTATTAAAACCACAACAATGTTTTCAACTGTCACGCTTATGACATTCCTCAAAAACGGCTACCGAAAGATAAAAATATTTTTTTACGATATTTGTTCAATCTAATATGGATTAGTAAGAAACTCTTGAACGACTTTCTAAATTATTTTCAAGATAGAAACACTATTCAAAAAGTTTGCCCAAATCACGATGTTTAGTTAAAATTTTTAAATTTTCTTTCCGTAACATACCAGACCTGGTCGTAATGTACTGATGGGTTTATAATTATGGTATCAGAGCTTAGGTTTACAAAACTCGGCTATGGATTTGGGGTTCAAAATGTTTTAAAAAGTTGGTATGGAAAATGGTTTAGAAAAATATATGTTTTCTGGAAGTATGGCACACGAGTTTTCGGCACCAATCCACATTGTAAGTCTTCTAATTGTTACTTGAATTCTTATGAAATAGCGTGATAGATAGTTTTGAGAAATACAACTCTAAGGATATAGACCTTTAAAAATATTTCTTACGAAAACCTACTTCTAATGTTATTTTTATAAGACTATTCCGTAATAAATAATGGAAGAAATACTAAATCATAAAACTTTTAATCAGATGAAGTTGAACCCGTAGTCATGAGTGCTAGAGGACGTGAACGTAATATGCGTGGCTGGGGTGTTGGGTTGAACCTTTGGAATCAGGGCATGGGCCAAAAGGTGAAGTGCTGGCATCACCAATTGCGGAAGCGGGATTTCAAGACCAAACTGGTGGGGACGGTGCTGTGTCTCAAGCTATGTTGCGTGTTCTGGAGCGGGTTGCTGGAGCAAGCACAGGATCAGTAGCTCGAAAATCTGTTTCTAAGCGACTCCAAGCTAATGGGGCTGAGATGTTTAGGGGTATTTCTGGTGTGGCTCCTAACGTAGCTAAGCACTGGCTAGAAGAAGTTGAATGAATCATGGACGATCTTGATTGTATTGCAGAAGAGAAGCTGAAAGGAGTAGTATCTCTCCTTCAAGATGAGGCATACCAATGGTGGCTCACGGTAAGGGATGGTACAGCAGCAGACTGTATTACCTGGGACTTCTTTAAGGCAGCGTTCCAGTGAAAGTATATTGGGGTGAGCTATGTGGACGCTCAGAGGGAGGCATTTCTAAACTTGGTCCAGGGAAGTAAGTCAGTGGCTGAGTATGAGGCAGAATTCCTACTTTTAAGCCATTATGCTCAGGGTATCGCTACAATCACGAGCATTGTGTCTGATTTGAGGATGGTCTAAGGGACGAGTTGCGAGTACTGATAGCTCCGCAATGGGAAAGGGAGTTTAGTAATCTGGTTGAGAAGGCTAAGATAGCCGAAGAGGTGAAGCGATCTGAAAGACAGAATCAGGATAAGGACAGAGGTAGGAATAAAAGGAATTTTAGGTCGTCAGGGTCTATTGGGAGTTTCCAGAAGAGGCCTAGGTTTGATGGGTCGGGTCGAGTTGTGAAACCTGTTGCTATTGGTCAATCCCAACCATGTGCTAGATGTAGAAATTTTCATTTAGGGGAGTGTTGGGTAAGAAATAAAGGATGCTTCAAGTGTGGGTCTGTAGATCATCTGATAAGGGACTGTCCATAGGAGCCAAAAAGGGCACGGCCAGTTGGTCAGGGTTATGTTCAGTCTGGAAGAGGTGGTCAACAACCACCAAGAGGTCATGGTCTGGCTAGAGGAGGAAACAATTTTGGTCGAGGGTAAGGAACACTGGGCAGAGGTGCTAGGAATACAGATGCGAGACAGCCTGGGTTGGTCTATGCAGCTAGACACCGAGAGGAGGGCGATGCACCGGATGTCATAACCGGTATGTTATTTATTTTTGGTTTTCCCATTACAGCACTGATAGATATTGGGTCTACACATTCGTATGTTGCTAGTACTGTGTCTGGAGCTTTGAACATAGGATCTGAGGTTGCTTCTAGAGAGATGACTATGATTAGCCTTTTAGGACAATCTGTAGTGGTAAACAAACTTTTAGGAGGGTGCCTTTAGAAGTTCAAGGGATAGTTTTTCCAGCTGACTTGATGGAACTACCGTTCAACGAGTTCAATTTGATTTTAGGCATAGACTGGTTAGCTAAGTATCGAGCAAACTTGGATTATTCTGCTAAGCGCATGGTGTTGAAGACTCCTGAGGATAAAGAGGTGTTAGTGATAGGCAAAAAAGGAATTACTTGTCCAATGTAGTGTCTGCTCTAAAGGCTGAAAGGATGGTACGAAAAGGGTGTGAAGCATTCTTAGCTTTCATTAGTGCTTTGGAGGCCAAAGAGTTGACTGCAGAGAATGTTAGAATGGTGAAGGAGTTCACAGACGTCTTTCCAGAAGAGCTTTCAGGGTTACCTCCGAATCGCGAGGTGGAGTTTGGTATTGATCTTTTTTCGAGAATAGCTCTGATGTCCATTGCTCCATATAGAATGGCACCAAAAGAGTTGGTGGAGCTTAAAGCCCAGATTCAAGAGTTGTTGGACCGTGGTTTTATCTGGCCAAGTGTGTCACCGTGGGGAGCTCCGGTGTTATTTGTCAAGAAAAAGGATGGGTCAGTGCGGATGTGCATTGACTATAGGGAGCTAAACAAGTTGACGATTAAGAACAAGTACCGTTGCCAAGGATTGATGATTTGTTTGATCAGCTGTGAAGCACTTCGATTTTCTCAAAAATAGACTTGAGGTCAGGTTATCATCAGCTTAAGGTCAAGGAGGCGGATATTTATAAGATAACTTTTTGAACTCGTTATGGTCACTACGAGTTCTTAGTGATGCCGTTTGGGTTGATTAATGCACCAGCTGCGTTTATGGATATGATGAACGGGTATTCCAACCCTACCTGGATCGATTTGTCGTAGTATTTATAGATGATATCTTGGTATATTCAAGGACGGAAGAGGAGCATGATTTAGATCTTTGGATTGTTCTACAGATTTTGAGAGAAAAGCAATTGTATGCCAAATTCAGCAAGTGTGAATTTTGGTTGAGGGAAGTTACTTTTCTGGGGCATGTTGTGTCTGCTGAGGGGATTAAGGTCGATCCCCGAAAGATTGAAGCTATTTTGGATTGGAAACCACTGAAGTCAATGGAAAAAATTTGAAGTTTTCTGGGATTAGTTGGGTACTACAAAAGGTTTATTGAGGGATTCTTGTTGATAGCTGGACCTTTAACCAAGTTGTTACGGAAAGGGGTACCATTTCTTTGGGCTGATAAGCAGCAGGAAAGCTTTGAGAAGCTGAAGAGAATTTTGACGGAGGCACCAGTGTTGATTTAGCCTGAGGCTGGAAAGGAGTTTGTATGTTGATGCAAGAAGGGAAAGTGGTAGCATATGCGTCTCGGCAATTGAGACCACATGAAGTGAACTATCCCATACATGATCTTGAGTTATCTGCTATAGTGTTTGCTCTAAAGATTTGGAGAAACTACTTGTATCGAGAGAAGTCAATTATCTACACAGATCACAAGAGCTTGAAATATCTCCTTACCCAGAAGGAGTTGAATTTAAGGCAGCAGAGGTGGATTGAATTGTTGAAAGATTATGATTGCTCAATCGAGTATCACCCAGGTAAAGCTAATATAGTGGCGGATGTGTTGAGCCGTAAGGTAATATCTGGTTTGAGGACAATGTTTGCCAATCTCAGTTTGTATGATGATGGAAGCTTGTTAGCTAAACTTCAAGTGAAGCCTTCATGGGTAAGTTAGATCAAAGAAAAGCAGTTGTCAGATGAATCATTGAGTTCTAGATTTTAGCAAGTGGAAGGTGGTGAGATAGGATATTTTAGTTTGAACAGTGATGGGGTATTGTGCTTTCATGGAAAGGCTTGTAAGCCGAATGATTCCGAGTTGAGACAGAGGATTCTGCAGGAAGCGCACAGTAGTCCATACGCAATGCATCTCGACGGGAGTGAAATGTATTGAGGTTTACGTGAGCAATTTTAGTGGCTAGGTCTGAAGCAAGAAGTTATCGAGTATGTAAGTAAGTGCTTGATGTGTCAGCAAGTGAAGGCGAAACATCAGTTGCCTTCAGGGTTGCTACAGCTAGTGAAGATTCCACTTTGGAAGTGGGAGAGGATAACTATGGATTTTGTTAGTGGGCTACCCCTTACGCCTACTAAGAAAGATTTAGTGTGGGTGATTGTCAATCGGTTGACAAAGTCTGCTCACTTCATTCCTGTTCGTGTTGACAACTCATTGTAGAAGTTAGCTAAGTTGTACATAGCAGAGATTGTCAGGTTACGTGGGGTACCAATGTCGATCATATCAGGCATAAACCCTAGGTTTACATCGCGATTCTGAAAGGCATTACATCAAGCATTGGGTACAAGACTGGATTTTAGCATGGCGTTTCACAGTAGACAACGAATTCTTTTCCAGCCTCTAGCTGTATCAATACTGGGGCTTTAGTTAGAATTTTTTTTTAATTTCTCAAAACTCTCCTGCTATTTTATCAGTCCAAACAAACGGTACTCCTTTACACAGTAGCTTAGTTAAGGGTGCAACAATCAGTGAAAACCCTCAACAAACCGTCTGTAATACCCTACCAGACCCAAAAACTTTGAATCTCAGATACCGACTTTGGTGGTTTGCACTCTAATACTACCTCAACCTTCCGAGGATCAACCCTAATCCCCTCGATAGACACGACATGACCCAAAAATGTCACCTCACGCAGCCAAAACTTGCACTTGTTGAATTTGGCATAAAGCTGCTTTTCTCTCAGTATTTGTAGCACAATCCGAAGATGTGAATCATGCTCCTCCTCAGTTCTTGAATATACTAGAATATCATCTATAAACATCACCAGGAACCGATCTAGATAGGGTTGAAAGACCCGGTTCATCATATCCATGAAAGCAACTGGTGCATTCGTTAACCCAAACGGCATGACCAGAAACTCGTAGTGTCCATAACGAGTCCTGAACACTGTCTTGTACACATATGCCTCATTAACCCTTAACTGATGATATCCCGATCTAAGATCTATCTTGGAGAAAAATGCGGCTCCTCGCAGATGATCAAACAGATCATCTATTCTTGGTAAAGGGTACTTGTTCATAATTGTTAGCTTGCTCAATTGACGGTAGTTAATACACATGCGCATTGACCCATCTTTCTTCTTCACGAACAATACCGGTGCTCCCCACGAAGACACACTCGGTCGGATGAATCCTCGATCCAATAGGCCTTTAATTCTACCAGCTCCTTCGGTGCCATCCTATAAGGGGCGATGGACACTAGAGCCATTCTCGGTAAAAGCTCAATGTCAAATTTGACCTCGCGGTTTGGAGGCAACCCCGGAAGCTCTTCGGGGAATATATCCAGAAATTCCTTTACGGTCCTAACATCCCCAATAGAGAAACCCTTAGCATCAGACATGCTGACATAAGCTAGGAACGGCTCGCAACCTTTGTGAACCAGCTTCTTGGTCCTTAACGCTGTGACTTCGTTGAATAAATAATCCCTTTGCTCCCCTATCACAACCACCTCCTCATTCTCCAAAGACTTCAGTATCATACATTTAGCAGCGTAATCCAAATTCGCATGATGTTTCACTAACCAATCTATGCCCAGAATGAGATCAAACTCGCCAAATGGCAGTTCCATCAAATCCGCTGGAAAGACAACCCCTTGGACCTCTAGGGGCACATCTCTAAATAGCTTATTCACTATAACTGACTGTCCTAATGGACTAATCACTGACATTTCTCTATCAGCAAGTTCAAACTGTATACCCAAAGTTACAGAAAAAATATATGCAACATATGAGTGCGTCGACCCAAAATCAATTAAAGCAATACATGGTACATCATGAATGAGGAACGTACCAGTTATGGCGTTAGGTGCGTCGCCATACTCTTGACGCCGAGAAGTATAAACCAACCCTGGATGTCTCACCTCTGTATTACCAGCACCTCTGCCCGATGCTCCACAACCTCTTCCTAACCCATTTCCCCCTCTGGGTGGACCATGACCTTTCAATTGCTGCTGACCACCTCTCCCTGGCTGCACATAGCCCTGACCTACTGTTTACCACTTGACAGGATCTCGAGGACAGTTTCTATACTGATGATCCTTGGACCCACATCTAAAATAGCCCCAGTTCTTTTCCAACACTCTCCCGAATGAGGTCTACCACACTCAACACAAGGCTGCAGTCGACTAACAACAACTGGAACCCTAGCTCAGCCTGGCCCATCAAACCTAGGCCTCTTATTAAGCCCACCTGAAGAACTTGAAGGCCCAAAATCCCTCTTATTTTTTCCCTTTTCCCTCTCACAATTTTGACGCTCAGAGTGTTTCACCTCCTCAATAATTTTAGCCTTCTCTACCAGGGCGGTGAAGTCTCTTTCCCTCTGTGGGGCTATCAGTACTTGCAACTCATCCTGAAGACCATCCTCAAACCATACGCAGAGCTCATATTTAGTTACAACTATGCCCCGAGCATACCGGCTCAAACGCAGGAACTCTACCTCATATTCTGCTATAGACTTATTCCCTTAAACCAGATTCAAAAATTCCTTTCTCTGAGCATCCACATAACTTGCCCCGGCATCCTTTCCTTGGAAGGTAGCCTTAAAGAATTCCCATGTCACGCAGTCAGCCTACGTGCCTTCCCTCACGTTAAGCCACCATTGATATGCCTTATCTCGCAGTAAGGACACTACTCCTTTCAATTTTTGTTCTACCGTGCAGTCAAGGTCATCCATGATTCGCTCTACCACCTCTAACCAATACTCTGCTACATTCGGGGCTACACCAGAAATGCCCCTAAAGATTTCCACCTCGTTTGACTGGAGTCGCTCAGAAATTAACCCTTAGGCCACCGATCCAGTACTCGCCCCAGCAACTCTTTCCAGAACCCATAGCATCGCTTGAGACAAAGCATCATCCCCTCAGGCTAGGTCATTAGACCTTGTTTCAGTCACTGGTGATGCCGGCACTTCCCTTTCAAGCATATGCCCTGATGTTGAGGAACCAGCCCTAGCACCACGGCCTCTACCACGGCCTCGTGTACCCTTTCCACGACCTCTTGTACTTATATCGATGTAACGTATTAATCTGTTTAATAGTTTTATGAATCAGCTTATAGTTCTCATGATTATTAACAGATGTTTTATGAAAATGGTAATAAGAGTTATTTTCGCAGATCGAGTTTACTAAAGTTTTAGTCTCTTATAGTCTCGATTTCTCCAACTAAGGAGTTTCAGTATCTACTACTATCCCTAGTAGTTTCTTAGTACAGTCATATTTGCATATAACAAAGTGTAAAGTAAGGGGACTTACGAATTTGGTGTCGGAGCCTTGGTGTGCCACACTTTCAGTAACACTATCATTTTTTCTAAACTAAAGTTTAAACAGATTTGGAAAAATTTTCAACCCATTCCATAGCTTATTTTTGCAACGTAGCTCTGATACCATTAAATGTAATACCCCAAACCCGCCTAGACGTTATGGTCAAATCTGACATGTCACATCAAAATGGTTGTTTAAAACTAAACGATCATTAAAACCTTTCCTGAATTAAAAAATATTTTTTTATCAATGAAAGACCCTAATTTTCAATTACTTGTCAAACTAACTTTGCTTAGAGTTATCTCCTTTTCGAACACAATGTTATTTTCAAAACATTGTTTGTTGCGAAAGACTGACTTCCAAAGTTGTAGGAAACGTGATGTTTGAAAACAATAGTTATTATTTTGAAAACTCGTGTTTAACTATTTGACAGTTCATAATTAAAACATTCAAAACGAAAGTTAAAGAAAGACCCATTGGCCATATTACATAAATTATTAACCCAAAAATAATATAAAAATAAATTAAACCCAAAAAAATTACTAAGTTCCATTTATTAAGAAATCTGGTGTATAGCCACATCTGAGTCCTTCGCAGCTCCAAATCCTCTAACGCTGGGGATTACCTGTACGGTTAAGAGAAAGGGGTGAGTTACAAGAACTCAGTGTGTAATCCCCTACAACAGTCATAAACTGGGCTCGAGCCCATACGGTGTCGGTTTGGACCTAAGACCTATTCGGTAATAATTTGGCCTAAGCCCCAAATCATAACAATATAATGGAATGTACCCACCCTAATCAAATCAAACTCTTTACTCGTACCAACCAATCTCTCCATGTGGACCATGTCAACCCACCCAGCAAAACTCTCCAATAATGCAGTCAAGCTGCTAATAACAGTATATGTGGCTAAGCCATTAAATTAAGAACATGTGGCAAAGCCACTATAACGGTATGTGGAGATGCCACTAAAACGGTATGTAGTAGAGCCACTAGAACGGTATGTGGCAGAGCCACTAGAACGGTACTTCCTCCAATCAACAAACCCAACCCAATGCACTATGTTATGAATATAGTGTATTACAATTATAAACAGATATATAAAATCAATAAATAATATTTAACTACCACCAAGGGTATAACGATCATTTTTCATTTAGGGTAAAACAGTAATTTCACCCCCTTTTTTGTCATTACAGTGTAATTGGGCTTAAAATCCAATTTTGTCCCAAACAGGCCCACATGCTCGTGTGGCCCATTCAGTTTGTTTTCAGTCTCAGTTCTGCGGACTTTACAGTCGCATCGCTCATTCGGTAATTTTCCATCGATTTCACTCATGTGGGCCTACAAACCCATTGGGCCCACTTACCCGCTTCGGCTCAACAAGGCCCATTACGGCCTCAATTTTGCAAGAGAGTTCGTGACACTCTCAACTATCTATCGCAATCACAAGTGGCTCGGTTTATCTCTACGAATGCTCACACGCTCGAGAGATCTCAATTACCGATACTCTAGCTTTTTAGTATTTCGACTTTTGGCCAACTCACAAAATAGCACATAATAACACAAATAAAGGTGTGAGATTACACACCTTAGTGAGATGCACGATTAGCCCTTCGTATCAAACACATCATTAGATTACCTTATTAGCTAAACGTTGCTTAAGATTAATCACTTAGAGAATTAGACCTAAAATGTTCTCCTTACCTTGTTTAAGCAAACGGCCTTAAACACCAAGATTACTAAGCAAGATTGATTGGCTTCATGTCCTTAACAAGAATCTGTACCAAATGAAACCCATGAGTGTGACTAGAATCCTCTTACCACTCAACACAAACACATAGCACATTCGGCCAAACCAAGTATTATAACAACGTTCTTACCTCTCTTGAATGATGAATCCACAATAAAGATTTTATTAATACAAACCACTTGCTCCCTTCGCCTTATAGAAATCCCTAAACTCGACAATGGCCAAACACAGAAAGAAATGTATTTTTACCCATAAAGTGTAAGAAAGAACATATGGTTATTAAAGAAGAAACCAAATGGGAACAGAGTTACAAACAAAAAAGAACTATAACTTACACATTGTCACCCTCCTGGTAGAATCGTAGATGAAGAGAAAAAAGCTAGTTGAAGAATAAAAGAAAAGGAAATATGTATTCGCCTATGGAGAGAAGGCAGTTCAAGAGAGGAAAAGAGTAATGTGAGAAGAGGAAAGAAGTGTAGGTATTCGGCTAGAGAAAAGACAAGGGATGAACAAGGTGTGAATAGAAATGAGAAGAAGGGTAGTGATTAGGCTAACCAAAAATTTTGGCTATTAGCAAAAGAAAGAAGAAATAATGAAAATGCATGAAAGGTAAGCAGACAAGAAGGAGAAAGTGAACGAAATGCTGCCAAGAAGAAAACCCGAAATGCTTTCAAAAGACTCTCAATCAAATTGCCTAAATGAAACAAACTCGAAATGAATTAAATATAAAAGGTAGTAGCACAAAGAAGTTTGGGTTTCTATACAAATTTAAAGTTGCCGAAATTGCCTCCCAATGTCACCCCTAGCCAAAATCTTCCCCTTAGCCACAATCCCAAATTTGGCCAACTCTCCACCTCTCCACCATCCCTTGATTTTCTCCACTATCCTCTCATTGAATCACTCCTAACCTCCCATTCAAACCTGTTGACCCAGTCTCCAACTCGCTTTGAAGAGTTTGATTCGAACTCTCTTCCTCCCCTCCTAAGTCACAAAATAAAAGCCTTTATTTGCAACTTATGGGATTCGAACCCCTTCTCTCCTTGCTCTTCACTTGATGCCACTCCACCACACCACATGCTCCACTTGTGTTAGTATAGCGCACACAAATTTACTTAAGTCCTGCTTCCCACTGCCCTCTCCCACTAAAGTGCTAATAAATCGTAAAAGTAACATATTTTAGGCCCACGTTTAGTATGCTTTTGGATGATTGAGCCCTTGATTTATGTAAAAAGGTGATTTTAATCCTTTCTTTCCATGTTTATACTCAAGAAAGCACCCAAGGATGAAAAGAACGAGAAATAGGCTTAAAACGGGCCAATTTGGGCCTAAGAGGAAATCGACACGGCTTGGACTTCAATCCACATAGCCGTGCCTCATCAATTTACTTCACATGGCCTAAACCATGATTCACATGACCATGCCTAAATCATCAGAATCGAAACATGGCCTGAAGTCGATTTACACGGGCGTGTGCCATGGTCGTGCCCCTGTCGTGGAAAAGAGGAATTTCACATGGATTTGGATACTTTGAGGCAAAGAAACACATTCCAAAGCTTATTCAAACACCCGAGTAGGAAGTATACTTGAATTAGGACACTTAGAGGCCAAGTAAAGCATTCTAAAAGTCTATATAAACACCCTAAGTGTAACCGGGTGAAGGGGGCGGTTAGCTAGGCCAAGGAGCCGAGCCAGAAGGTCAGATTTGTGGGAATTACTCGAAGATAGCCAATTGATCCATCTCAAGGAGCTGGAATTCTACTTAAGAAAACGGATTTCTCCTTCAATTCCTTCAGGGGGTTTTAGGGATTTCTTATGTTTTGTTTTATCTTTTCTCTTGAGATGTTTTCTTTATTCCTTATGAACTAAACCCTTCAGATACCTGAAGGGGATGAAACCTAGATGAATCTTGTTATTGTTTTCTGAATTATATGATAAATACTTAGTTTGCTCTTAATTATGCGTACTTAATCCAAATCTGATGTGCTTAGGTGGAGGAGAAATAGACCCTGCTTAAGAGTAGATCTGCATAATTAAGCGGAGTTGATCGCACGCCTAGAGATAGAGTGACCAGATTTTGTCAGATTAGGGTGAAACCTAATATGGGAGTCCATAGATCGATTTACTGCTATTCTACGGGGTTATTATTCAAGAAAGAGATTTCTGTTAATTAACCTATGGTTAGACGCTATTCGCCTCGAGAGAGGGTTTAATATACGTTAGGGAGTCTTACGGATCAAACTAAGTGAATAAATCATATGGTTCAGTGTTAAATAACAAGTGAAGTCTAGGTGGATTCTTCTTGAGGGTATTGTCGTGATTAACTGAGTTTCTCTTCAAGTTATTTCACAATTCGTTCTTTTTGTCTTTGCGTCTTTAGTTTAGTAATCGTTAATTTAGATTAAAGCAACTTCACTTATTTTTAGGCTAAATAAAAAAAAAGAAAGTTAGTATTAGTACTTTTAGTTCCATTGGGTTCGACAATCCATTCTTGCCTAAGCTATACTACTGTTCGATAGGTACACTTGCCTTTAATCATTGTCAGAGTTAGTTTCCAGGTTCGATCTCATTCATTATGAATTTTAAAACTCGATGGACACATGATCAAGTTTTTGGCGCCGTTGCCAGGGAACTAAAATATTAAGAAAGCTCTATTTTTATTACTTTAGCCATTATTTTTATTTTTCATTTTATTTCTTAATTTATTTTATTTTATTATTTTTTCTAAATTTATTTCTTCCTTTTTCTAGCAGGAACCTCTAGTTTATGACTAGAAGGAACCCGAGAGGACCACTAGTATACGATAGTGAAATTGAAGCTATCGCTCGTAGGAATCATAGAGAAATTAGGCGAGCCCTAAATTACACAGAAGAAAAATGAGAAAGCAGATCCAATCCTACTGAAGGGATGGACGAGAATAATCCACCACCATAAGATGTGGCAGAAAACAATGCTCCACGTACTATGTTTGATTATGCTAAACCACATTTAACAGGAGTAGAATCGAGTGTTGTTAGGCCTGTTATAGCTGCTAATAATTTTGAATTAAAGCCTAACACAATACAAATGATTCAACAATTTGTTCAATTTGATGGTTTGCAGGACAAAGACCCAAACACTCATATAGCTAATTTTTTAGAGTTCTGTGATACCTTCAAAATAAATGGCATTTCTGATAATGCCATACGTATTTGGTTATTTCCCTTTTCATTAATGAATAAAGCCAAACAGTGGTTAAACTCGTTACCACGAGGGTCAATCACTACATGGGAGCAAATGACCGAAAATTTTTTATTAAAATATTTCCCACCAGCCAAGATGGCCAAATTACGGAATGATATCTTTTCTTTTGTGCAAATGGATTTAGAAACACTATACGACGCAAGGGAGAGATACAAAGATCTCTTGAGAAGTTGTCCACACCATGGTCTACCCTTGTGGCTACAAGTCCAAACTTTCTATAATGGTGTAAGCCCCTCAACGAGGCAACTAATCGATTCAGCCGCCGGTGGAACCCTGAACAACAGAACTCCTCAAGCAGCCTACGAGTTCATTAAAGAAATGCCACTGAATAACTATCAGTGGCAAGTTACAAGGACAAAACTGATAAAACCAGTTGGAGTTTACAACCTCGATGCAGTGACCAAGCTATCAACACAGGTAGAGATGATGAATAAAAAGCTTGATAGCTTGTGTTCTTCGTAGGTACATCCAGTCATGCAATGCAACGCAAGTGGAACTATGGCGAATCCTAAGTACCCACCCTACCAACCGAACACAGAGAATGAATAGATTAACTATATAGGTAATAATTTCAGATCCAATAATAATCCTTATAGTAATAACTACAATCCAGGTTGGAGGAACCACCCAAATTTTTCATGGGGAGGCCAAGGAAACCAAGGAAATCAAAGACAACAACCTCCTCAAAATTTCCAAAATCAGCCATATCCGCAAGAGAAGAAGCCAAACCTCAAAGAGATGCTGACAAAATTCATGGCAAACACAGAAAATCATTTCCAAGAAACTAAGAAAACACTTAAAAGCAACGAGAACCGAGTTGAGGAACTTACTAAGTCAGTCAAGGAAGTCACTAATGCAGTCGAACAACTCGCAAAGCTAATGTCAGAACGACCGCAAGGATGGCTACCAAGTAACACCGAGATTAACCCAAAGGAGCAAATCCAAGCCATAACAGCTTAGGAAAATGTAAGGTTAGATGAACCCATCTCAACAAGCGAAAACAAGGACGAAGAAGGCAAAATTAAGAAAACACAAGAAAAGCCAAAATAGGTAATCAAAGAGTACCAACCCCGCATACCTTACCCCAAAGCAATGAATAGAGACGATACAGAGGAATAGTTCAGAGAACTCATTCTTCGTGTAGGTGATGAACCAATCAGTCTTCAAGCTCTTGACTCAACCAGGACTACAATCAATGAAGGTAAGAAAGTTAATTCAGTTGATGATCAATTTGAGCAACCTTCATTGCAGGAAACACCACAAGGATATGAATCTGAGCCGAAGCACGGACCTAGTTCCAACAAAGAAGAATTATATGAGGAACGAAGCCTTAGGGTCGACAAACCAAAAGAATGGAAGACACAATTCAAAGAGGAACATGAACTGCATGAAGTAAAACCTAAGGAACCACAGAAGAGTTCATAGGAACATCAAACCACTTCAAAATATGAGATAAGGTATGGATGAACAAAACAGATCCACGAACAACCGAAGACACTTCTTTTGACGTACGTAATATTTTTCCATATGGAACAGTCGAGGTAAGCAATCCAACATTCGGCACTTTTAAGGTAACGCTTCTCGACTTAAACTTTATCATCAAAGTAAAGCCGATAGCATAAGGGAAGATGTTCAAACCTTCAAACCACCATGATTATACAAATGAAGGGAAAGTCTAGCTTAATACTTTAAACAAGTGCTTCTCGGGAAGCAACCCGAACACTAACACTAGCTATTTATTTCCATTTTTGATGATTTCTTTATATTTTTTCCAGAATTTTAATGAAACAAAAAGTGTAGATTTCAAGGCCACACAACCATGGCCGTGGTCGTGGACCACCAGAATCCCCATACTGACATAGCAGAGGTAGTACGAATCAAATCCCACCTAATTCTCAACATCACGGATCTAACCACTCCCCCACGGGCATCAACAAAGTGGCACGGCCGTGCTCTACAACCGTGTGAAGCTACTGACTTACTAGACACGGGAAAGATACGCCCATACTACCCAATCGTGCCAAGACACTACCTTTTCGAAACAGGCGTGGGATTTGGAAAATGAACGTGGGTGAACCAACACGCCTAGATACATGGCCGTGTGATACGACCGTGTAATTCAACACACCCTCGGTCCACGAACATGAGAACGTGCCAGATTTGAGATCCTATTTAAACCCCACAGCCCTTCTCCTTCTCCTCTCATTCTTTCTTCCTTCTTTTTCTTTCTTTTTCTTTCTTTTCGTAAAAAAGGTGTCCAAACTCTTGAGCTACACTAGAATCATGCAGAAGAAGCATAAGAAGGCAAGCATTGTCTCCTCAAAGGAGACCTTACACATAAGTTCATGCTGGCCGCTTCATCCAAACACCAAGCCAAGGGTCTTTGAGACCTTTACGATTTTATTTTTCTTTTCTCTTTTGCTTTAATTTCCTTCCCTTTGACTCTCTTATGCTTAATCTAGTTTATTTTATTTTAGTTTCTTTGTTTAGGTTCTAAAGGTTGTTAGGAAATCACGCACCACAGCTTTAGAGGTCAAACCCACCTCGCGAACCATCTTTCGATAAGGATTCCTAAGTCCATTAGTATTTTATTCTAATTTTAGTTTCCTTCTTAGTCTGTTTCCCTTTAGTTTTCTTGTTCTTAATTACATAATTAGTTTATTTTAAATATGTTTCAATAATTTCTGGCTAACTCTTCACGAGCTCCTCAATTTCTTCATCTAGCGTAGAGCTTGGCGGTAACCACCCCACCAGGCCCATAAAAAAGGCCACCACCGCCTCCTCCAACTCATCTTTTACCACGACCACTGCCAACTCCCGGAGTCATCCAAAATCCAGGAAGTGTCACTTCTCCCCTTCTCTTTTGATTACATTATTAGTTATCCATCTTTGTACATTGAGGGCAATGTACATCTTAAGTGTGGGGGTGATTAAGTGCCTAACTCTTTGCATTATTCTTAAATAATAATCCTAACTTTTTGCATGATTCTAAAAATCCTAAATTTAATCTTGTTTTTAAGTATTTTTCTCATATTACTAATTAGGATGAAATTTCTGTTGATTTATGATTTTTATTGATATGTTTTGTATTAAGTCATTGATAATTGTGCATTGATTATTTAAACTTTAAGATACTAGATAATCAAGCATGATAAGTCTACTTTTCAAGAATCAAAAAACTTTTCTAGGTTGTTGAACTAAATTTGAATATTACCTTGAAGTTTGGAATTTACAGAGATTGATGTCAAATACCCATAATTTTTGCGAGATTTGAAGCCTTATAGAGCATATATTCTTTTTCATGCTCACTTTATTGATTATGAGTATGTCAACTTTGAACTGTTATTGTAGAACTTGCCTCGATTATACATGTTGAGACCACATCTATGATTTGATATATTAAGATGATAAAGGCCCCTAGGTTTTAACCCATTCACTCTACTAAAAAGCCTACCATCACAAATTAACCCTTAGTAAACCCATTTGATCCTAAAAACCCTTTTATTGATTTGCTCGCTAAATTTTAACCCAAAACCCTTTGTATTTGTTATCACCATTCTTTTGACTACCCTTCTATCGAGAATTGATTTGAACAGTTGCCGAATTAGTTTATTTTAGTTGATAAAGTTTTCTTTATTATATTTCTATTTAATATAAAAAAATAAAAAAAAATTGAAGTATATTCATATTAGTAGTATAAAAAGTGAGATTGAACATTTAAATTTATATTATCAAAGAAAAAAGCTCGTAGTATTATTAGTTTCAAAGTTTCAATTGATGTAATCATTTATTTTCAAGTTCATTATTTTTAGTTAGGTAATTGGTCAGGTCAATCTCGATTCTAAACCTTCTAATTCAGCCTTTATCCACACCTTTAACTTAAGCCCCGTTACAACCCTGTCAAAGACCTTTTGATTTGTGTATCATCTCATATTACAGTGGTGGAGATTTGATTTTCAGGCAAGCCTATGGGATTAACTTTTTAGGTTTGACTTATGAGTGCTTATTCTTGAACCTTAAAACACTATGAGTGATTTGAGTGAATCTTTAGTGAGGATGTCAATCCTTGTCGATTTTGAATTAAAGGTAATTATTTAGATAAGAGGAGACACCTATGTTTTTGTGCTACAAATATATGACTTATATTGTTTGAATCTTTAAGAGTCATTGAGTTAAATTATCCATGTATAAATTATCTGTGAATTATGATGAGGCATTGTTGATAGGAATTATGAATTATGGAAAGTTCGTTTTAATTGTAAGTTGAGAATTTTGCTTGAGGACAAGCAAAAGCTTAAGTGTATGGGTATTTGATAAACCGTAAAAGTAACATATTTTAGGCCCACATTTAGTATGGTTTTGGATGATTTAGCCCTTGATTTATATAAAAAGGTGCTTTTAATTCTTTCTTTTCATGTTTATACTTAGGAAAGCACCCGAGGACAAAAAGAACTAGAAACGAGCTTAAAATGGGCCAATTTAGGCCCAAGAGGAAATTGACACGGCCTGGACTTCAACCCACACAGTCGTGCCTCGTCAATTTACTTCACACGGCCTAAACCATGATTCACACGGCCGTGCCTACATCAACAGAATCAAAACACGGCCTGAAGTTGACTTACACGGGCGTGTGCCATGGCCATGCCCCTGCGTGGAAAAGAGGAATTTACTCGTATTTGGATACTTTGAGGCAAAGAAACACATTCCAAAGCTTATTCAAACACTCGAGTAGGAAATATACTTGAATTAGGAAACTTAGAGGCCAAGTAAAGCATTCTAAACTTTTATATAAACACCCTAAGTGTAATCGAGTGAAGGGGGTGCTTAGCGAGGCCAAGGAGCCAAGCCAGAAGGTCAGATTTGTGGGAATTACTCGAAGATAGCCAGTTGATCTATCTCAAGGAGCCAGAATTCTACTCAAGATGGCGGATTTCTCCTTCAATTCCTTCAAGGGGTTTTAGGGATTTCTTATGTTTTGTTTTATCTTTTCTCTTCAGATGTTTTCTTTCTTCATTATGAACTAAATCCTTCAGATACCTGAAGGGGATGAAACCTAGATGAATCTTGTTATTGTTTTTTGAATTATATGATAAATATTTAGTTTGTTCTTAATTATACGTGCTTAATCCAAATCTGATGTGCTTAATCCTTGGTTGCACCTTTGCTACTGGTCACATTCCCCGTATTCCTCAGGGGGCCTCCCTCTAGAAATAGTGTTTCTCAGTCTTGCATTCTGGAACTTGTCTTTCTCGGTCATCTTAGGGCAATCTCAAATAAAGTGATCTTGTGAGCCACATTTGAAGTAATCCGGTCATTTATTCTACATAGCATTTCCAACACTAGCAATAGACGTAGCTTGAGCCTTAGAACCCCAGTATTGCTTTCCACGATCTCACTGGAATATCCAACTCAAACATTTGAACGAGTATGCAAATCTCTTGATTTCTTTGACTGAGATTGAATTGACTTATTCATCTATCTTTTTCTCGAATCTCTAGCCTCAAACTTAGCTTTTCTCTTCTCTTTTCCCAACTCATCAGCTTTGCAAGCTCGATCGATTAGCACAGTTGTAACATCCTGAAAAGGGCCTATGCATTTTTAGTTTAATTGTATGAAATGACAAGTTTAAGCACTAAGAATAAATTTTTGAACATTTTGGAAACCTGAACATTTTGGAAACCTGAACATTTTGGAAACTTGAACATTTTGGAAACCTGAACATTTTGGAAACTTGAACATGTAAGAAAAATGGCAAGTTCTGAGCCGATCGAAAATTTTAGGAAACTTAGAAATGATCGAGAAATGTCAAAATTTAAAGTTCAAAATAGGAAATAAGGGCAAGAGGGCCTTAAAAGAAAAAAGTCGGTAAGATTTGACACATAAACAGGCTTGGAAAAGTGGCCTGAAGGTGTCACTTAGGGCCTATGGAAATGGCGCCATGTGCAAGGGAAATGGGCCTGGGTTCGAGTCACTTGGAAAGCAAATAATGAAGGTTTTAGTTTTGCTTCCAGAAGACTGAGGTGGACGGCACCTATTTCTAGAAAGGGAAGAGTTTTATTTCTTTTAAAACTTGATAAATTAAGTGATAAATAAAGGATTTTAATTGAGGAGATAAATGATGGATTAAACACTTTTATTCTTTAATAAAAGAGATAATATTATCACAAGGAAGGGTGGTGGCCAAGTCAAGGACTCTTGGCCTAGTAATTTCGGTTGAAGAAGGAGAGTTAGAGGCTTTTCTCTCATCTTTTCTTAAGTGTGCCGAAAATTCCCTAGCCCCTATTTCTCTCTCTGCCGAAATTTTCACTAAGCAAAACTCCATCTTTTCTTCTCCTCTCCTTTGTCATTGTTAAGTCAAAACCCTTTTCTTTTGATCCCTGTTAAATCTCCATAGCCGAATCTTTGTGACTCTAAGTAAGAGGTGCAGTCAACTGAGGCATTAAGGTAAGAACAATTAATTCTTGTTCTTCTAATTCTTTTAATCAAGATCTAAGAAATAACCCTTTTTATGTCTCATGGCCGAATATCAAAGGAAGAGTTTCGGGATTTCAGATTCAAGGAATTTAAGGTGAGGCACAATCGGCCAAAGGCTAAATTTTATTTATTAAAGTTAGATCAGATCTAACATGTGAATTTTAGGAATTTCGACATCACTTAGGGAGCAAGGAATCGATTTTGGGAATCTCATCATAAGGTAAGTGGTTATAATCGGCCAAGGTTCTCTCTTAAATGTCTAGATCTATTTGTTATAATCAAGAGACTAATCAAATCAATGGATTTAATGGTTAGTCGATTTCAAGGAAGAAGAACACAAATCTTCGGGATTTGATCATCAATCAAATCGGAAAACAAGGTAAGTATTGGTAATACCATTCCTATTAGGATTTGGTTTTAAAAGCGAAAAGGCTATTAATGTGTTTTTGTATGATGGGCCGAATATAGGATCTAAAGTTAGATCGGGATTTTCGGGATCTCAAAGAGTCTATTAAGCGAATCAGGTGTGTACCCATACTAACCTTCAATACGTTATATGGTAATATTAATTATATGATTATTCGTAAGAATGTGAATATGGCTAAGTACCCTAATGTGGTACAAAAAAGTACTCAGGTACGTTTCCTACTTCTGATAGGATTATGAAATATGTTATTTTATAACATGTGAAAGTATATATATGAATGTGGAAATAAGTATGTTGTGCATAATATAAAATTTATGGGGCATTCGGGATCTATGTGAAAGGGGAAGAAGGTGTTGACTTCGGTCTCACCAACGGAATATGGTGACTACGGTCACAACATTTTGAATATGGTAACTCCGGTTACATTATCTGAATTTGGTAACCGATTACATTATTTGAATATGGTGTCTAATGACACAAATTATATAGGCGATGAGCACGCCGATCGCAATGATCGCCTTCGATGGTGTGTAGCGGATGGAGGGTTGACTTAGTAGTCCCACGGTGTGGACCAAGGTACTGGTGGTGTGTAGCGGATGGACCATTAGGCTTGGGTTTGGGTTGCATCATCATTTAATTTTATATGAATATGAATTTGATATGAACATGTATGCCCGATTTGTTGAATGTTAGTACTGTGTGCACATTGAGTCATTGACTCACCCCATTGTGGGACCTATTTTCGGTGATGAACAAAGGATGCATCGACGGTGAGACCTTGAGGTGGCCATGCTTCATTTGAAGATTTTATGTAATTTGGACTTTATTTTTTTAGTACCTTTAATATTATTTTTGGGTTTTACTTGATGTAATAAGGCTATAAGGCCCAATGGATTTTCCTTATTTTGCTTTACTTTTAACTATTTTGTTACTGAACTATTTATGACTAAAGTTAAAGTGATATATTTTTTATAAACCTTAAAATTATTTTGTCACCTTAATAAAATTGGATTTTCAAATAGATTAAATGGGTTCCCAATCGAGCCCAATCCACAACAACATTTTTCTAAAAAATTTTACAAATTCTCTCTAAGTAACGAAAATCTTTGAAAGCTGGTTTACTTTAGGAACATACCAGATCCGGCTCGGGCTCGTGGTAGGGTGTGGGTGTTCGATTTGGTATCGAGCCTAGTTTTAAACTCTCGGCACGTGGGCTAAGGCCCAAAACGTTTTGAATTGAGCCCAAATGATTTTCTTTAAAAATAAGGTGCTTCGGCATGGCCCCTAAGTCTTCGACCATTGATCCACCTGTAAGTACCCCTAACTCTATGTGTGATTCTGTGATTTATGAGCTGTTTAAGGGTACAGCATGGAACGAGAATAGAATGATAGGAACATGAACCCTAGGACTAGTCTACTTAAACACAAACACATAAGACTTAATGCACTAAACAAACCTATGGCTAAGTCATCGAGCTAGGGTGTGGTAACCCCAGACGCATGTCTAGGATTGGATCCCAAGAGCACAGTATTTAAGCGGTCCTAGTGACTCACCTCCTCTTCGCAGAATCCTACCAGTGCGTAGCTTCGGCTCACCCTAACTCGGAGGGCTCGGTGGTGTGGCAACCTCTGCGCATGTCTAGGAATGGTTTGGTGGGAGCTTGGTATTTAAGCGATCCGTGACTCACCTCCTCTCCACTCGAATCCTACAGTGCGTAGCTTTGGTTCACCCCGACCAAGAGGGCTCGGTTATAGGCTAAACATAATGACCAAAACCCGAAAGGAACTAGCCATGTTTTAAAAAAAAAGAGAACAAAACAATAAACCCTAGTTTTTCAAACTTTTAAAATTTTCTTTTAAATCGAGAAAATTATTTTACAACATTTTCGAAAAACTCGATTTGCGAAAATTATAAAATGCCCTTAGTGGTAAAATTACCAAAGTGCCCTTGGTTTATAAAATGATTCAACTACTCAATAGCTTTACCAAAATTTCATTATTTTATAAACATTCAAAACCCTAATTTGTAAAATATCAAAATACCTTGATTTTGGAAAAATTACAAAATTGCCCCGACTTACAAAATTACCAAATGACCTCGATTTCTAAAATTTTGCAACATTCCCATTTTTGAAGGAATAATTTTCGAAAAGAACCCTCAAAGTTTTACAACATTTGAAATACCCCTAGTTTATTAAATTTGCAAATTTACCCTGATTTGTGAAAAATTACCAAAATACCCCTGAGGTCAAAAATTACCGAAATACCCCCGGATTTCAAAATTTTTCCAAATTACCCCAAGACTTTGAAATTTTCAAATTAATTTTGACAAAAACACCAAGGAACATTTTCTTCGTAAAATTACGAAAATGCCTCAGAGGACAAAATTACGAAAATACCCCGGTAGTGGAAAATAACAACAACGAAAACTACAACGCTTTCTCCGAATGAACGAAAGTTCATATTTGTCTGATGGATGAATGAATGAATGGAAAAGACTATGTGTTTGTATGAATACGAGAGAACCACTCTTAAATCCCTTTTCATAAAACTCCTTCGCTGGTAAATAAGTGGAACAATGACTAATCCATAAAATTTCTTAATCAGATCTCGACGCTAGAAAATGAGCTCTAGAGGACGTGGTCGTCGTGGTCGAGGTAGAGGAAGGATGACCGTGTCGAAACCCGTTAGATCGGGTCAAGGGTCCGACAATGAAATGCCACCGCCACCACCACCCTCAGCTTTTAATGTTGAGCAGCAGGCTCAGACGGGGGAAGATGCTGTGTCGCAGGCTGTGCTATGAGTTTTGGAATTAGTGGCTGGTGGAGGAGGAATAGGAAATCGAAAGTCAGACTGAACGGCTCTGAGCTAATAGAGCGGAAATATTTCGTGGAGTGTCTGGAGTAGCACCCAGTACGGCTGAGTACTGGTTGAAAGCCACGGAGCGTATCATGGATGAGCTCGATTTGACTCCAGAGGAAAAGTTGAAAGGGATGGTGGCATTGTTTCACGATGAAGCGTATCAGTGGTGGTTAACTCTTCGGGATGGTACCACGATCAAAAATTTGACACAGGAGTATGTTAGAGAGGCATTTCGAAGAAGTATGTGGGAACCGGGTATCTGAGATGAACAAAGGAAGGCTTTTCTAGGTTGGTGCAAGGCGATAAGTCATGCCGCAGAATATGAGGCGTAATTCACGAGGTTGAGCCGCTATGCTCGAGGGTAGTGGCAATCGAGCATGAACGCGTGTCCGCTTTGAGGACGGGACCGAGGACGATCTGAGGCTGCTGATAGACCGCATCAAGAGCGAGAATTCTCGGCTTTGGTGGAAAAGGCCAAGGTGGTCGAGGGGATTAAAGACGCTACCAAGTAGACTGTGGATAGGAATAAGGCCAAAAGAGGATTTGGGCCATCTGGAAAGGGTCACAAGAGGCCTAGGGTTGACGGGCCACGAAATCAACAGGCTGGTACGGGCTGGCAGTTTCGCCCTTGTGAGCATTGTGGGAAGAAGCACTTGGGAGAGTGTTGGAGGAAGACGGAAGGATGTTTCAAGTGTGGGTCCAAGGACCATATGCTTAAGGATTGTCCCAAGCAACCAGATGAGAGCCGACCGGTAGTTCAGAATGCTAGCCAGACCGAAGAGGCGGACAAACTGACCTCAACGGGTCGTGGTTCGTGTAACCAAGGTAGTGGCTTTGGTAGAGGCCATGGAGCATGGCCGAGGTACTACTAATACCGATGCAAGGCAGTGGGTTTGGTTTATGCGGTTCACGGAGGAATATGGTGACGCACCGGATGTAATAACCGAGACGTTCTTTATTTTGACAAACCCTATTTTGCTCGATTGATGTGGGCTCGACCCATTCCTATGTTGCATGTAGTGTAGTGGAAACACTAGGCCTAGACTCGAACTTTCGACAGATGATGGTGTAGTAAGCCCATTAGGCCATCTTGTTGTGGTAGACAAGATCTTTCGAAATGTGCCCTTAGAAATTCAGGGAGTAAACTTTCGAGCAAACTTGATGGAGTTACCCTTCGGAGAGTTTGAGTTTATACTCGGAATGGATTGGCTAGTAGAACACCAAGCCGTGTTAGATTGTGCAACTAAGCGTATGGAACTAAGAACCCGGAGGATGAAGTGGTAGTAATGATCGGAGAAAGGAGAAACTACTTGTCTAACGTGGTTTGATCAAGGTCGAGAAGATGGTTAAGAAAGGTGCAAGGCATTCCTAGCCTTCGTAAGCGCGATAGGTGGAAAGGAAGAAGGTATTAATGGAGTTAGGACGGTAAGGGACTTCGTGGATGTGTTTCCAGAGAAATTACCAGGAATACCCCCAGACAGGGAGGTAGAATTTAAAATTGATTTGCTACCCGAAATAGCTCCTGTGTCAATCGCTCCATACCAAATGGCACCAAAGGAGTTAGTGGAGCTCAAGGCTCAAATCCAAGAACTGTTGGATCGTGGGTTCATCCGACCCAGTGTGTCTCCGTGGGGAGCACCGGTCTTATTTGTGAAGAAGAAGGACGAAACTATGCGTATGTGCATAGACTACCGTCAGTTGAATAAGCTAACCATTAAGAACAAGTATCCTTTACCAAGGATCGATGACTTGTTCGATCAGCTGAAGGAGGCCGCAGTATTTTCAAAGATCGACTTAAGGTTAGGATATCATCAATTTAAGGTGAAGGAGGCTGACATCCATAAGACCGCCTTTAGGACAAGATATGGCCACTTTGAGTTTGTAGTGATGCCATTTGGATTGACGAACGCTCCAGCTGCGTTCATGGATATGATGAATCGGGTTTTCCAACCCTACTTGGATAGGTTCGTCGTTGTGTTCATCGACGATATTTTGGTGTACTCGAAGTCGGAGGAGGAGCATGATGAGCATCTCCTAGTTGTGTTGAAAGTGTTAAGGGAGAAGAAGCTCTATGCCAAATTCAGCAAGTGCGAATTTTGGCTTAAGGAGGTGGCATTCTTAGGACATGTGGTATCCGCAGAAGGAATAAGAGTGGATCCTAGGAAGATCGAAGCAGTGTTGGATTGGAAACCACCTAGGTCCGTGGCTGAAATTCGAAGTTTCTTAGGCTTGGCGGGCTATTATAGAAGGTTTGTGGAGGATTTCGTCAATAGTCGCGCCTTTAACAAAGTTGCTAAGGAAGGAAGTACCTTTGAATGGACTAATAAGCGGCAGGAGAGCTTTGAAAAGCTTAAGAAGGTCTTGACTAAGCTCCAGTGTTAATTCAAAATGAGGCGTGAAAAGATTTTGTGGTGTCGTGTGACGCTCAGACACGGGTTAGGTTGTGTACTAATGCAAGAGGGTAAAGTGGTTGCTTATGCGTCTCGGCCTAAGGCCTCATGAGGTTAACTACCCTACTCATGACTTGGAACTAGCGGCGATGGTTTTCGCCCTTAAGGTTTGGAGGCACTACCTTTATGGAGAAAGGTCGGTTATCTACACTGCACCACAAGAGCCTTAAGTATCAAGGTAGTGTCGAATCTACGGGCTTTGTTTGCTCACTTAAGCGTATGTTGATCGCACGCCTAGAGATAGGGTGACAAGTCGAGATTCCCCAATAGAAGTGGGAGAGAATTACCATGGACTTCGTTAGTGGGCTTCCTCACGCCTACTAAGAAGGACTCGGTATGGGTGATAGTGGACGGTTGACCAAGTCCGCACACTTTATCCCAAAGAAGAATGGATTATTCTCTTGAAGTTGGCTAAGTTATATGTGGCGAGATTGTGAGGTTACATGGAGTACCAATGTCAATCATCTCCGATAGAGACCCAAGGTTTACGCCTCAATTCGAAGGCACTTCATCAAGCTTTAGGCACTAAGCTAGACTTCACTACTTTTCATCCACAATCGATAGGCGATGCGAGCAGGTTATACAAGTGTTGGAGGATATGTTGAGAGGCGTGTAATGGATTTACGAGGAAGTTGGGAAAATTACTTGCCTTTAGCTGAATTCGCCTACAACAACACTATCAAGCTAGCATTTAGATGGCACCATACGAAGCATTGTATGGAAGGAAGTGTAGAACACCTACTTGTTGGACCGATTTTGCGGATTAGGGTGAAACCTAATATGGGAGTCCATAGATCGATTTACTATTATTCTAGGGGGTTATTATTTGAGAAAGAGGTTTTCGTTAATTAACCTAGGGTTAGACGTTATTCGCCTCGAGAGAGGGTTTAATATATGTTAGGGAGTCTTACGGATCAAACTAAGTGAATAAATCGTATGGTTCAGTGTTAAATAACAAGTGAAGTCTAGGTGGATTCTTCTTGAGGGTATTGTCATGATCAACTGAGTTTCTCTTCAAGGTATTTCCAAATTTGTTCTTTTTGTCTTTGCGTCTTTAATTTAGTAGTCGTTAATTCAGATTAAAGCAACTTCACTTATTTTAGGCTAAATACTAAAAAGAAAGTTAGTATTAGTACTTTTAGTTCCTTTGGGTTCGAAAATTCGATCTTGCCTAAGCTATACTACTGTTCGATAGGTACACTTGCCTTTAATCGTTGTCAGAGTTAGTTTCCAAGTTCGATCTCATTCATTATAAATTTTAAAACTCGATAGACAGACGATCAAGGGCCAAAAACCAAAATTTTTCCAAGGCTCAGAAGTCATGCCTCCCTAGAACCCCCAAACAAACTCAAATAACCAGCTAAGCAAGCACAACATGCAATTATGCAATAATTTTCAACCCGTAACTTTTGGGATGTTACACAATTTATTTCTGTTTCAAATCCGCGTAAAATTTATGTCGATCTGAAGTAACTTTCAAACAGTCACGAATTACTTTCACTTTCTCTTTAGTTTCTCTAACCAAATCAACTCCATGAATCTTTCTCTCACCAAGCTCGGTCCAATACAAAGGTACTCGGCATTTGCGACCATACAATGCTTCGTACGGTGCCATCTTTATACTCGACTAAAAACTATTATTGTAAGCAAATTCGACCAATGATAGATATTTTTTCCAACTACCTTCAAACTCTAAAACACAACATAGAAGAATATCTTTGAGAATCTGAATTATTCTCTCAATCTGACCGTTGGTTTACGATGAAATGCGGTACTAAAATTCAACTTCGTACTTAAAGCTTCTTTCAACTTCTTCCAAAACTGATAAGTAAATCTCGGATCTCTATCTGAAATAATAGAAATAGGTACTCCATGCAATCATACAATCTCGGCCACATATAATTCAACTAACTTATCAAGAGAATAATCTGTACATCTATCAACAACAACCCAAACAACATCTTTCTTCTTCAGAGTCAGGGGTAATCCCGTTACGAAATCCATAGCAATTTTGTCCCATTTCCACTCGGGTACCATCACAAGCTGAAGTAATCCAGAAGGCATTTGGTGTTCGGCTTTCACTTGCTGACAAATCAAACTTCTTGATACAAATTCTGAAATGTCTCTTTTCATACTTGACCACCAATACAATTGTTTCAAATCATTCTACATCTTAGCACTACCAGGATGAACTGATAAACAACTACTATGTGCCTCATGAAGAATTCTCTGAATAAGCTCATCATTTCTTGGTACACAAATCCTGCCTCAGAACATCAAACAATTAACAGAACCAATCTGAAAATCTGAATCAGTATTCGACTCACAGTAAAATCTTTTAGCTTGCAACTCATTGTCAGATTTCTAAGCTTCACAAATTTGCTGAATAAATACCGGTTTGGCTTTTAGCTCAGCCAAAATAGAACCGTCATTAGATAAGCTCAGTCGTGTATTCATTTCTCTCAAAGAAGACAAAGACTTTCTACTTAAAGCATCGGTGACTACATTCGCTTTTCCCGGATAATAGTTAATCACCAACTCATAGTCTTTCAATAGCTCAAGCCATCTTCGTTTTCGCAAATTCAAATGTTTTTGAGTTATCAAATACTTCAAACTCTTGTGATCAGTAAAGATGTGGCATTCTCACCATACAAATGATGTCTCCAAAATGTTAAAACAAACACAACGGCAGCCAATTCCAAGTCATACGTCAGATAATTCTTTTCTTACGATTTCAACTGTCTCAAGGCATAAGCTATCACTTAACCCTCTTGTATCAACACACATCCTAGCCCATTCAGTGACGCATCGCTACAAATTATGAACTCTTTTCACAGTTCAGGTTGGACTAAAACTGGTGCCTCAGTTAACAATGCCTTCAATTTCTCAAAACTCCGTTGACATCTTTTGGACCACTCGAACTTAACATCTTTTGTAACAACTTGGTCATGGGTGTAGCAATTATCGAAAAACCTTTAACAAAACGTCTATAATACCCAGCTAAGCCTAAAAATCTCCTAACTTTGGATACATTCCTTGGAAGTTTCCAATCAACAATTGCCGAAATTTTACTCGGATCAACCCATATACCATCTCCTGAAATAATATGTCCCAAAAATCTGATTTCTTGAAGCCAAAACTCACTTTTACTGAATTTAGCAAACAATTTCTTATCTCTCAAAGTTTGAAATATAGTTCTTTAATGTTTGATATGCTCAGTCCCATCTCGTGAATAAATCAAAATGTCATCAATAAACACAACCACAAATTTATTTAAATACGGTCTGAAGATTTGATTCATTAAATCCATAAAAATTGCAGGGGCATTAGTAAATCCAAAAGGCATAATAAGAAACTCATAATGCCCATACCTTGTTCGAAACGCGATTTTCAGCACATCTGATTCTTTGACTATCAGCTGATAATAATTGGACCTTAAATCTATCTTCGAGAACACTGTTGCCCCTTTCAACTGATCAAACAAATCATCAATCCTTGACAAGGGATACTTTTTCTTTATCGTAACCTTTTTGAGCTAACGATAGTCAATACAAAGTCTCACGGATCTGTCTTTCTTCTTTACAAATAACACTGGTCCAACCCAGGGCAAAAAACTCGTCTACCAAAACCCTTATCTGTCAACTCTTGCAACTAAGATTTCAATTCTTTCAACTCGGTCGAAGCCATTCTATACAGAGCTATCAATACCGGTGAAGTTCCTGGTACTAAATTAATAGCGTAAGCTCTAGTGGGTGCTCTGGCTTCCGATCTCACAGCTGAATTCTTGGTTGCACCTTTGCTACTGGTCACATTCCCCATATTCCTCAGGGGGCCTCCCTCTAGAAATAGTGTTTCTCAGTCTTGCATTCTGGAACTTGTCTTTCTCGGTCATCTCAGGGCAATCTCAAATAAAGTGATCTTATGAGCCACATTTGAAGTAATCCCGGTCATTCATTCTACATTCACCGGGATGTCATCTACCACATGTTAACATTCCGGTCTATGGAACCTAGCATTTCCAACACTACCAATAGACGTAGCTTGAGCCTTAGAACCCAAGTATTGCTTCCCACGATCTCTGCTGGAATATCCGACTGAAACATTTGAACGAGTATGCAAATCTCTTGATTTTTTTGACTGAAATTGAATTGACTTATTCATCTATCTTTTTCTCGAATCTCTAACCTTAAACTCAGCTTTTCTCTTCTCTTTTCCCAACTCCTCAGCTTTGTAAGCTCGATCGACTAGCACAGTAAACTCTTTTAGCTCTAAGATTCCAACTAACAGTCTAATATCCTCGTTCAACCCATTTTTGAACCTTTTACACATGATAGCCTCGGTCAAAACACATTCTCGAGCATACTTACTAAGCCTAACAAACTCTCACTCATATTCGATCACAGACATTCGACTTTGCTTCAGCTCTAAGAACTCCTTACGTTTCTGATCAATAAACCGCTTACTTATATATTTCTTTCTGAACTTGGCTTAAAAGAATTCCCAAGTAACTCTTTCCCTCGGTACCACTGATACTAAAGTATTCCACCATTGATACGATGTATCCCTCAAAAGTGAAATAGCTCATTTCAAACACTCATCCGTGTACAAGAGAGTTCATCAAATACCCTAATAGTGTTTTCAAGCCAAAACTCTGCTCTCTCGGGATCATCATCAATATTAGCCTTGAACTCTTCAGCCCCGTGCTTTCGAGTCTTATCAACTAGAGGCTTATTCAATCTTAGAAAGTCCATCCCTTGGGGAGCTACGGGAATCGATTGGGGATTGGGTAGGGGTGGAGGACATTGAGCAGCTGGATTTGTTCAAACGAAATTGGCAAACCACTCATTCATCATTTGGAAGAAGGCTTCCCTAGCCTCTTCTCCCTGACTAACTGTTACTGGTCTACTTTCAGTTAGCGCCCTTGAGCAAGAGCCGGTGCATTATTTTCTGCATCATTAGCTACAGCTCGGTCGGGATCTATTTACTATAAAAAAACATTATTTAAAATTATCAAGATCCATCACACTATCACAGATTATATATGGCATGTATAGCTAGACTCTCACACACGCTACGTTAGAATTGACTAAACTGTAGCTCCGATACCATTAAATGTAACATCCTTTACCCGTATTCAATGTTGAAATAGGGTACGAGGCATTACCAAACTTATCATACAAACAAACATAAATTTCGAGTCAAAAATTTGCATCCAAATTAAAATCATTTATATTCAATCATAACGTCCCTAATATGAGCCTACGAGGCCCAAAACATACATTGGAAGTGGTTGGGGACTAAACTGATAACTTAGGAAATTATTACAAAACATAGAAAATTTTTCACTATACAGAAAATTTTTCACTATACAGGGACCACTCGCCCGTGTGGATTCGGGACACGCCCGTATGGGCAGGCACACGCTCGTGTTCCTAACCTGTCTAACTCACTAACTTGTAATGCATGAACAAATTGAAGTCACATGGCCAAGCCACACGCCCATGTGCTAGGCCGTGTTCTAAACTAAGGTGCTCTCTGAGTTATGTACATGGCCAAGTCACACGCCCATGTGCTAGGTCCTGTGGTCGATTTAATTTTTCATAATTTTCATAAAATAGGTGCAGACTTCACACGGCCAAGGCACACTCCCATGTCCAAGGCCGTGTTCCTCACACGGCTAAGACACACGACTGTGTCTCTGCCCATGTGCTCAATATTGAGCATTCTATTTTGCAAAACTAAGGTCCAGGGGACACACAGTTGAAACACATGCCCATGGGTTGTGTCTACCCGTGTGGACAAAAATAAGGTTATTTACCAAGCCATTTTACCACCCTTACTTGCACACATCAACACAACATCACATGGCACAAATCCAAGCATATAGATACAACCAAGACTACCACAACCAAGGCCATAACATGTCATTCACATACTAACATCTAATATACTTATAACATCATACTTTGCCCAATCAAATCATATCAATTTCACATTTATAAAGGCATTAACATATGAAAGGACTCATAACTAACCTTAGCTAACTTTCATGGCTATATACAAAATGAAGCATTAACAATTACAAGTCAACACATATGGCCAACTCAATAATGACACATATAACAGAATGACCAAGTCCCTATACATGCCATATTCTAAAAATGCCAAATTCCAATAATACCCAAAATGTAAATGTGAAGTGTGAGGCGATCTCTGACGATCTCCAATCCTGAGCTAGCTTGGCGACACTATAAGACATAGAAAAGGAAGGAGGTAAGCTATATAGCTTAGTAAGCTCGTATGCAAATAATAAGAAATTCTTACCATGTATTTACCATTCAATAATATAATACAAGATAACATAATAATTCAGTGAAACTCATAGCCATAATTCATTCATTCACATCTTACCAAGATCTCATCATTTCACAATTTCCAATAGTCACAAGTTTAGTGTACATACCTGTAGCGTTTCAACTTAATCTCATACTCATCTTTGTCTTTGACATACCCGTTGAACAACTTGGAATACTATCTGATACACAGAAAGTCCAGCACACTAGGTGCCACATATGTAGCCAATGCTACCTTAATCACTTATAAGCTCACTCTCGAGCTAATCTCGGGCCTGCTGACATAAGTTGTCAGTCAAGACGTAGCTACACAATGCTGCTCACACAAGCTGTCAAGTATTCGCAACACACGTCAGAATACGCAGCCATAGGTAGGACGTACAGGACCAGCACTCAAAACACATAATCACAAAGGTTTCCTAGTGACATGTCACTTGTATCCTAATCTATTCCTAAGTTTCAACTAGGATTTCTCGCTTGTCGAATCATTGTCGAACTTGTTGATAGAGTCAATTATACAATTCATGCAATATTAAAGCATTTAAAAATACAAAAGTAATATTGCTTAATAACATACAAACTTACCTCGGTACAAAAATGGCGAAATGGACCTAATCATCAAATACTTTGTTTTTCCCCCGGTCTAGGTCCGAACTTCATTTTTCTTGATCTATAATATCAAATTTAACCTATTTAATCATCACATTATTCAATTCAGCCCAAAAATCACTTTATGGAAAAATTACATTTTTGCCCCTAATGTTTGACATTTTTACATTTTAGTCCTTAGGCTTGTAAAATGTAATGTATTTATTTTCTTCAAAACCCAAGCCTAGCCGATTCTTATTCATGCTTATAAACAGCCCACATTTTTCATTTATTCACATTTTACCACTTATTTCACAACCTTTTTCAAATAGGTCCCTTTTTGACATTTTCATTAAAAATCACTTTGTAAATGTTGTTTATCTAACATCTATCATGAATTTTCTACTATAAAAAATCAAAATACATGCATTTATAACATGGGTAAAATTTTAAACTTTGATTAATTAGTCCTTGGAATAGCTAGATTAGGTTACAAGGATCTCAAAAATATAAAAATCATTAAAAGCGGGACTAGAACAGACTTACAATCGAGCTTGAAACCTTTAAAAACCCTAGCTATGTCTCCCATTTTGATTTTCGACTATTGAGAAGAAGATGGACAAGAATTTGGCTCTATTTTGCTTATTAACTCATTTAATTACTATGTTACTAAAATACCCTTAACTTAAAACATTAAAATTCTACCTACTCCATGTCCATTTTGTCCACTAATTTAAACAATGGTATAATTACCTTTTAAGGACCTCCAATTAAAAATTTCATAGCAATTTGACCCCTTTAGCTTATAGAACTCAAATTTTGCTTCTATTGCAATTTAGTCCTTTATGCCAAATTGGACACTCTATCGATAACATCTCTTAACGAAATTTTCACACAATCATTCAAACATGCCCTAGACCTTAAAATCATAATAAAATAAATATTTCTACTTTATATTTGTGGTCTCAAAACCACTATTCTGACTTGGCCCTAAAACGGGCTGTTACAAGTTTTATTTTATGAATTATTTTGATTATGTTATAACTTGTATTTTGAAGTTTAAATGAGTTTTGAAATTGAGATTTGATGTTTTGGGACATATAAAAATGATGTGGTTATGCTTAGATATAATTTTAAGTGTCTTTTAGTCAATTTTTCAATTTCAATGGCCTAAGGTCCGGTATCATTGTCAAAGTTATAGCACCCCATTTGGCAAAATGCTACCTAAAGTAGTACATGGGCCTAGGTTCTAACCTCAAGGCCTTAGGTACTTATACCTAAGGTCCTAACGGTGCTACTATACAGTTTTATGAAAAATGAGCCCTCCAAGGCTCATATATGGTCTCAAGAACCTCCAAACACCCACAAATTGATTCAAAATGATTTTAACAAGATTCTGAAACTCAAAAATTGATTTTATCTATTTTCTATGATTTCATAAAAATATTTTCTTATTTAATTTCTTAAATAAATTTTAGATTTTTGACACATAAGTGGTCCGATAGCATCTCTCATCTGTACTAGTCATTGAAACGGGTGAGGGGTATTATATATCTTTCACATAGAATGGGCTCCTGGACCCGTATCCTGTATTGGGTACAATCATATGTGTTATCTAGACTTTTATCCAACTCTTATAATTTATCGAAGCCAATAAATATTTTTCTATTTCCTAAAATATTAATTATTTAATTAATTAAGTTAGTTAAGTTATCAAATTAAATAATTTGCTCAACCCAATTCTAATTATATTATAGTATTGACAACTTTACCATATTAGGTTTTGTTTGTTTCAATTTAAAATGGCTTAGGAAAATGATTTACTTTTCTAGAAAAGTTAATATTTTATGATGTTTGGATAAATTTGTGTAAAATATTTCATTAAAGTTGTTTTCAATGAAACAAACATATATATGAGATTTTCTTATTTTTAATTGTTTAATTGAGTTTATTTTATATCTATAAATTTATATTTTACATTATTTTTGCATATATTATTATTTTTTTGTTAAATTCAGGTTCATTGCAACATCATTTTTAGTTACGTGACTACCAAGAAAGGATTTTTTATTTAAAAATATGACTTCAACACAATTGACAAAAAAAAATTAAAAATGTCAACAATTAGGCTTGTAACAGCCCGGTTTAGACTCTAGTCGGAACAGTGGTTTGAGACCACAAATCCATGTCATAAATAATGATATTTTCTGTGTGAATGATATGTGACATAGTCTGTGTGAAAATTATGTGTGATGATTT
The DNA here is from genome assembly GCA_025506655.1 of Gossypium rotundifolium. Taxonomy (NCBI): domain Eukaryota; kingdom Viridiplantae; phylum Streptophyta; class Magnoliopsida; order Malvales; family Malvaceae; genus Gossypium; species Gossypium rotundifolium. The sequence goes on along the minus strand of CP106726.1, from coordinate 54,421,452 downwards.
GATCGTTTTAGTGTCGGATTAAGAGAAAGGATTTAATTGTGTAAATGGTAAAAGCTATGTGCTGATTTATAAGTACCTAAGTGTGATTGTCTTTATAAAGTGAAGACCTTATGATGCATTTAGGCCATATTAAGTGATAGTGGATGGCAATGGACTAGAATGACCTTAATGTTAAAATGTTTTATTTATTTATTTAAAGGTTAAATTAGTAAATGGAATAATTATAATATAAATGTTATAATAAAACAAAGATGATGAATAAGTGGCTGCGTTCATCTTCTTCCACCATTCTAAAAGAAAAAAAATAAAGGGTTTAAGATGTTGAAACATTCGGCCACTTCAAGCTTCAATTAGTAAGTGCTTTATGCTCGGTTTTGATAATTTCTATGTTTTTGTGATCATTGCTATATTCTCTTGCTAACCCATGCTTAAATTTTAGAAAATGATGGTGATTTTGAGATATTCCATTATTGAATATATGAGCTTTGTGATGATAGTTGGTGGAATATAAAAGTTTAATGTTGGGTTAACATAGTTTGTATTTGAAATTTTGGTGAAATTGAGTAATTTGAGCTAAATTGTGAAAATGAGAAATTGAAGGACTAAAATGTGAAATAAATGAAATGTGAGGGCTTGTATAAGCATGGGGAGAATTCGTCTAAGCACATGTATATTGAAATTTTGAGTATTTGATGATTTTGTGAGATAGGGACTAAAGTGTCGAAATGTGAAAATGTGATGGCTATTTTCTAAAATGCCCTAAATATGTGTGTTTGGATTAAAATGAATGAGTTGATGATTGAATGGATTGAATTTGAATGTGTATAGACCAAGAGAGGAGAGGTTCGAATCGAAATCGAGGCAAAGATAAAGTGCTCGATTAATCGATCGTGTCGATAGTTTGACGTCCGAGGTAAGTTTGGATATAATACTAGTTGTAAACTTTATCTATGTGATATAAATTGAATGGATGTATATGTATTTATGAGATTTGAAATGCTATGTGCTGAATTGAGATAAAGGGGCACTAAGTGTGTAAAATTTGAAACGAGAAAGAGATGATTGGCACTGTGTGTGCGAAAAGATAGAAGCTTCAGCTTATCGACTTGGCACTATGTGTGCGATACTGATATAAGTTTGGTTAAATGTATTGGCACTAAGTGTGTGGTTATGATTATGTTTCAGTTATGAAATTGGCACTAAGTGTACGAATAAACCAATGGAATAGCAAGGGTTGAACGAGAGGTAATATCGAACAATTGAGTAGCATAAATGGTAAGTAACTAGGTGTTGATCAAGGTACATTTGAACCTATGTGGTTGATGATAGATTTAAGAGTTGGATGAATAAATAATTGGGTATGTGGTTGAGATTGATAATGTGCCTAGGTGTGCCTTTATCTATGTGATGGTACATGTATATATATATTGATGTTGTAGTATCGAGTAACATGTATTATATTACAAACTTACTAAGCTTTGGAAAGCTTATTGTGTGATTTTTTTCTCGCCTTGAAGTGCCAGTAAAGCTAGCTCGGATCTGGGATCGTTAGCTTCTCAATCACACTATCGGCATTCTATTTTGGTACTTTTGGAAAGATGTATATAGCTAGAATATGGCATGTATAGGCTAGTAAATTGAATCAAGTTTGAGATTTGTAAGTAGCCATGAAATGTGGCTAGATATGTGATAGGTTTGGCATGAATGAATGTGGTATATAAATGATGCATCTTTTGGCATGATTTGTAGGTTGATAAATTTGCTATTGAGTGGTAACTTTGTGTTGATAAATGCTAGTAGGAGTAGTGAGATTTGGGAATGAATTATGCTTGTGATAGAATAAGTATTGGTATTGAATTGGGTATGATTAGAGTTGGTATTGATTGTATGTTTTAAATTGCTAAATTGGTATGCTTTTAGATGGCAATTATGTTTGGTTGATTGGCTCGTAGGTTTGACCCTAAGTGAGTGGTATGTTGGCCTTGCAAAAATGGCCTATAATGTCGCAAGGTTGGGGCACACGGGCGTGTCTCGGACCGTAGGTAAATTAGCGTATCGAGGCTTAAATCACACACGCCATGGCACAGGCGTGCTTGCTGTGTCGTAAGCGAGAAATGGCAGTATATGACCTTATAGGACACGGCCTTAGCACATGGGCGTGCTTGTTAGCCATGTTGATTTTGGCAGTATGTAACCACGGGAAGGTCACACGGGTGTGTTATGTAGCGTGGGAGAGGCACGGCCTACCCCCACGGGCGTGTCTCCTTTGTATTCTAGAAAAGTTTTAATTTTTCATGAAATTTTATATGTGTTTCGGTTTAGTCCTGACTTAGTTTATAAGAATGTTTAGGGTCTTGACGACTCGTTTAAGGGACACTATGATTGTATATGAATGTGTTTGATGATGATTGACTTTGAGTCGTGAATGCGATGTAAAATAATCCTATTGTTTGGTAATGCCTCTAAACCCTATTCCGACGACGGTCTCGGGTTAGGGGTGTTACATTTTATTGGTATCAGTGCTACGATTTAGTAAATTCTTAGACTAACGTAGCGTGTGTGAGTCTAGCTATACATACCATATTGTGAAATTGCAATTGTGTGATGAAATCTGACAGTTGAAATGTGTTTTAATATAGTAATGGATCCCGATCGAGCAGTTGCTGACGACGTAGAGAGTAATGCTCCTACTTTCGCTCAAGGGATAGCGTCGGCCACATCTAGGCCGAATGATAGTGGTGAGAGAGGTGAGGCTAAGCAAGCCATCTTTCGTATGATGAGTGAATAGTTTTCAAAATTTGTTAGAACAAATCCGACTACTCCACAACGTCCACCCCCGCAAGTACCTATTGTGCCACAAGTTGTAGATCCGATCAGATTAAATAAACCTCATGTGGATAAGATTCGCAAGTATGGGGCCGAAGAGTTTAGGGCCGCAGCTGAAGACGATGCTGAGTGAGCCAAGTTTTGGCTTGAGAATACAATCAGAGTATTTGATGAGATGTTGTTGAACCATGAAGAGTGCATTAAGTGTGTAGTTTCCTTGTTGAGAGACACAGCTTACAATTGGTGGAAAACATTGATATCTATAGTTCCAAAAGAGAGAATAACTTGGGATTTCTTTCAGTCTGAGTTTAGAAAGAAGTATATCAGTCAACGCTTTATTGATAAAAAATGTAAGGAGTTTTTAGAATTGAAATAGGGTCGTTTGTCTGTTACTGAGTACGAGCGGGAATTCGTAAGATTGAGTCAATATGCAAGGGAATGTGTTTCGACTGAAGCTACTGTGTAAACATTTTATAGAGGGATTGAATGAAGACATTAAGTTGTTAGTTGGAACACTGGATATAAATGAATTTATTGTATTAGTCGAAAGAGCATGCAAAGCTGAGGAGCTCGATAAAGAAAAGAGAAAAGCTAATTTTAAGGCTCATGATAAAAGAAAGAGATCGATGAATAAGTTCTCTCAATCTTCAACAAAGAGATATAAAGATGCAAGAAATCGTTCAAATGCTTCGCTTGGACACCCAAATAAAGATCGTCAGAGACAAAGTACTGGTTTACGAATTCAAACTCCGAATGAAACAAGTGTTGGCAGTGTTAAGAGTAACAAGCCTGAATGTAGACAATGTGGGAGACGACATGTGGGAGAGTGCTGGGGCAAGTATAATAATAGAACATGCTATAAGTGTGGATCCCGAGATCATTTCATTCAAGATTACCCAAACATAGTTGAAGAAGAAAATATTCAGAATTAAAGATCGAGTAATGTGACAACAAGAGGTAGACCACCCAGAAGCATCAGAAATGTGAGCGAAAACCAGAGAGGAACAACTAATACAGCTGTGAGGTCAAAATCGAGAGCACCTGCCCGAGCCTATGCTATATGTGCACGAGAGGAAGCATCATCTCCAGATGTGATCACTGGTACTTTCACTTTATTTGATATTGATGTCATTGCATTGATAGATCCTGGATCAACTCATTCCTATATGTGTATGAATTTAGTATTGAATAAGACTCTACCTATTGAGTCTACTGAATTTGTGATTAGAGTATCGAACCCCTTAGGCAACTGTGTTTTGGTGGATAAGGTGTGCAAGAATTGCCCGTTGATGTTTCGTGATTTATGTTTCCCGGCCAATTTGATATTGCTACCATTTGATGAATTTTACATAATTTTGGGTATGGATTGGTTTACTTTGCATAATGCCATCATGAATTGTAAGAGAAAGAATGTTGAATTGAAGAGTCAGAATGGTAAGATAGTTCGAATTGAGTCTAGTGATATGAAAGGACTACCAACTGTTGTATCTGTGATGAAAGCTATGAACTATGTGAGAAAAGGTTGTGAAGCTTATTTGGCAAACGTGATTGATACAAAGGTGTCGAAAAATAAAATTAAATCTGTGCCTGTGATATGTGAGTTTTGAGATGTGTTTTCAGATGAGTTATCTAGATTACCTCCAATTAGAGAAGTTGAATTTGGTATTGAGTTAGTGTCGAGAACTACTCCTATTTTGATAGCTCCATACAGAATGGCCCCAACTAAATTGAAATAGTTAAAATCTCAATTGTAAGAATTGACTGACAGAGGATTTGCACGACTGAGTTTTTCACCCTGGGGAGCTCCTGTGTTATTTGTGAAAAGAAGGATGGAACTATGAAAATGTGTATTGATTATCGATAATTGAACAAAGTGACGATAAAGAACAAATATCCATTACCTCGGATCGATGATTTGTTTGATCAGTTGAGAGGAGCTAAAGTATTTTCTAAAATAGATTTGAGATTGGGCTACTATCAGTTGAGAGTTAAAGAATCTAATGTGCCGAAAACTACTTTCAAGATGAAGTATAGACATTATGAATTCTTAGTGATGCCTTTTGGACTAACAAATGCCCCTGCAGTATTTATGGACTTGATGAATCAGATATTCAAACCGTATTTGGATCGCTTTGTGGTGGTGTTCATTGATGATATTTTGATCTATTCGCGTGATGAGACGCAGCATGCCGAGCATTTGAGAATCGTGCTACAAACTCTGCGTGAGAAGCAGTTGTATGCAAAGTTTAGCAAGTGTGAGTTTTGGTTGCCTGAGGTCAGTTTTCTGGGGCATATTGTATCTGCTGCTGGGATACGAGTCGAGCCGCATAAAATCTCTGCTATTTTAGATTGGAAGCCTCCGAGAAATGTGTCTGAAGTCTGTAGTTTTCTGGGACTAGCGAGATATTATAGAAGATTTGTGAAAGGCTTCTCGATGATTGCGAATCCATTGACAAAGTTGTTACAGAAAGATGTTAAATTCGAGTGGTCAAAAAAGTGTCATCAGAATTTTGAGCAATTGAAAGTGTTGTTGACAGAAGCACCGGTGTTAGTTCAACCTGAATCGAGCAAAGAGTTTATAGTCTATAGTGATGCATCGTTAAATGGTTTGGGCTGTGTACTGATGCAAGAAGGAAAAGTCATCGCTTATGCTTCGAGACAGTTAAAACTTCATGAAAAGAATTATCCAACGCATGATCTTGAATTGGCTGCGATTGTATTCACATTGAAGATTTGGCATCACTATTTATTCGGTGAAAATGTCACATATATACGATCATAAGAGTTTAAAGTATTTGATGACTCGTAAAGATTTGAACTTATGGATGAGAAGATGGTTAGAATTGTTGAAAGACTACGAACTTGTGATAGATTACCACCCGGGTAAAGATAATGGTGTAGCTGATGCTTTGAGTCAGAAATCATTATATAACTTGCGAGCTATGAGTAATTAGATAGATCTGTGTGATGATGATGCAGTTGTAGCTGAATTGAAAGTAAAGCCGATATTTGTACAGAAGATTTGTGATGCTCAGAAGATTGATAGTGAGTTGTTAGCAAAAAGACTTCAGTGTGATTCTGACGCCATATCGGAATTTCGCGTTGATAATAATGATTGTTTGAGATTCAGAGATCATATTTGGGTTCCGAGAAATTCATAGTTGATTCAAATAGTTTTGACTAAAGCTCACGATAGCCATTTGACTGTACATCCGGAGAGTACGAAAATGTATAATGATTTGAAACAATTTTATTGGTGGCATGGTATAAAGAGAGATATTTCTGACTTTGTGTCAAAATGTTTAGTTTGTCAACAAGTTAAGGCTGAACAACAAGTTCCGTCGGTTTATTGCAACTGATTATGATTCTTGAGTGGAAATGGGAAAGGATCACGATGGACTTTGTGTCAGGTTTGCCCTTATCTCCGAGCAAGAAATATGCGATTTGGGCGATAGTTGATAGATTGTGAGATTGCACGGAATACCGTTATCTATAGTGTTTGATAGAGATCCGAGATTTACCTCACGATTTTGGAAGAAATTACAAGATGCTTTAGGCACAAAATTGCATTTTAGTACTACTTTTCGTCTGTAAATAGATGGTTAATCCGAGCGAATCATTCAGATTCTTGAAGACATGCTGAGATGTTCAATACTTGAATTTGAAAGCACGTGGGAAAGTCATTTATCGTTGATTGAGTTTGCATATAACAACAGTTTTCAATCTAGCATTAGAATGGCACCATATGAGGCTCTTTACGGTCGAAAGTGTCGAACTCCATTGTATTGGACCGAGTTGAATGAGAACAAGATTCACGGGGTTGATCTTATAAAGGAGACTGAGCAGAAAGTGAAAGTAATTCGTGATAGTTTGAAAGCAGCCTTAGATCATCAAAAGTCTTATGCAGATTTGAAACGAAAGGATATTGAATTCGAGGTTGGTGATAAAGTGTTTTTGAAAGTGTCACCGTGGAAGAAAATACTTCGATTTGCCCGAAAGGGCAAGCTGAGTTGAGATTCATCGGACCGTATGAGATTATTGAACGAGATGGACCGATTGCTTATAGATTGAGATTGCCATTAGAGTTGGAAAGGATCCATAACGTGTTTCATGTGTCAATGCTTCGACGATATCGATCAAACTATCTCATATAATTGCACCTACTGAGGTTGAGATTTAGTCAGATTTGTCATATAGTGAAGAACCAATCCAAATTTTGGCATGAGAGACTAGAGAGTTGAGAAATAAGAAAATTTCTCTAGTGAAAGTATTATGGCACAAACATGGAATTGAAGAGGCTACGTGGGAGCCTGAGAACGTTATGAGAGAGCAACATCCACAACTATTCACTGGTAAGATTTTCAGGGACAAAAATACCTAAGGGGGGAGAGTTGTAATGACCCGATTTAGACCCTAGTCGTAAGCGGTGGTTCAAGACCACAAACCGAGGTCGTAAAAATATTATAATGATATTTTACGTGTGAATGATATGTGACATAGTCTGTGTGAAAATTCTGTGTGATGATTTGATCATTTTAGTGTCGGATTAAGAGAAAGGACTTAATTGCATAAATGGTAAAAGCTATGTGCTGATTTATAAGTACCTAAGTGTGATTGTCTTTATAAAGTGAAGACCTTATGGTGCAATTAGTCCATATTAAGTGATAGTGGGTGGCAATGGACTAGAATGACCTTAATGTTAAAATGTTTTATTTATTTATTTGAAGGTTAAATTAGCAAATGGAATAATTATAATATATATGTTATAATAAAAAAAGATGATGAATAAGTGGGTGTAACACCACAAACCCGGTCAATACGCCATGACCGAATCTGGCATGCCACAGAGGAAAACGTTTTGAAGAAAATTGAGTTACCGATTAAATTTTAGTGATAAACTCTTTGTTGTTCTATATTTGTAGAAAACAGGTGTATAACAAGTTAAAAACTGATAATTTACTTTGAAATTCCGTAAATAAATCTTTTAAAACTTAGTTGTCAATCCATAGGTTAGAAAACATTTATGTCATTTTAAGAAAAACCCGAATTATTACTTTGAAAACCGTTTGCATTTGAGTGTAGAAACTTCAATTTGGAAATCATTTAAGTTGTCGAAAACACTTAAGTTGAAATTTTACTATCAAACGATTTATATTACCCGATGGTAAGATTTTGAAAACCATTGCGTTTCTAAACTTTGGGCTCAATTATTAAATCAACCATGATATTTATTTAGCCATGCTTAAAACAAGTCCAAAGCATATAAATAATCCAAAAACATAATTAAAGAGGCCTTATTACAATTTCAAATAAAGACGAAAACCAAATTAAAATAAAATAAAGTACCCAAATCGAAGTTCATGTAAAACTGAATTTTTATTGCATGGTCTCCTCGAGTTCATCCGGCTCCTCATCCGCGATCTACGAATCACCTGAAAAGATAAGGGAGAAGGTGAGTCACCAAGACTCAGTGCATAAATCCTTCCCTCGATTAATGCAACATACTTACACAATTCATAACCAAATAATGTAAATAATGCACCCAACCTAGCCATCCATAACTCCTTTTCTACCCCGTGTCGTACCAAACCACTGGTGGTGCCAAATCACTGGTGACCCAAAGTCACGATATCCAATAATGTGGTGCCAAACCACTGGTGACCCAAAGTCACGAATAATCCATCTGTGGGGCCAACCCACGTGTGATACCAAATCATTGGCGACGATCCCGTAATATCAAATGTGGGGCCAACCCACTGTGGTGCTAAGCCACTGGGACGAGTCGCTATGAGGTGCCAAACCTCTGGTGTCCCAAAGACACAAAATAATCTTATGGTACCAAACCACTGGAGGTGCCAAACCTCTGGTGTCCCAAAGACACGGATATCAAATCCTTCCCCCTCCTCTCATATCACCCATCACAATGCAACATTTATACAAATCATGCCATTATGCTTTATTAGGAATCACATAGCAAATATATCATAAATATCATCATCATGCATCATATTGCAAAAGTCATATCGAAACGGACTTACCCGATTCCTTGCTCATACCCTTATGGTATCATATCGAGATTTTCACAGTTTTTGGCTTTAAAACATGATCAAGTTATTAATATATTACCGAGTTATAAAGTGTGTAAGTTACACACCTGTCACTAGCGAAATCACTAAATCCCGAAGACCCGATCTAGCGCACTAGATCTCCTTGTCCTACATTCGGTCAATACTTAGACTAAAAACATAGACCATTCGGCCATACCACTAAATCCCAAAGGGTGAAATAACGTATAACTAACACAATCCTTACCCTTAACTTACCAAAATCGATTGTCAGAGAATTGAGGCTTAGATCGATTACTTCCAAAGTCTCGAAGAGCCTAAAAGAATTTGGTTTCTATGAATAGTTAGAACCTTACTAACAAATGCCCAAAAATTCGGCCTTTGCCCTCATGAGAAACGATAGAGAGAAAAGAAGAGGAATAAGGAAATTCGGCCAATACACTCACCTATCTTCAAAACCGATTATAGATGAACCTAAAGAAAATCTACCCTTGTTGATATTCGCCAAGTCAAATCAAAAGGGAATGGGAAGTTTCAGCTATGGTTGTTTAAAGACAACAAATAGGATTAGGGTAAAGTGGAGAATGAGAAAGGAAAAGGAAAAGTGAAGATAGGAGAAGGAGAATTGACAATAGAAGAAAGAAAAGAATGGAGAGAAGTAAATAGAATGGGAGATGGATGCTTTCAATTTTGAGCAAAAGTGAAAGAAAGAAAAGAGAATTGGGGAGGAGTAAGATTCGGCCAAGAGAAAGTAAAAAGAAATGTGGGTTTTGAACAAGTATGAAAAGAATAAAAAAGAAAGTTGAGAATAAGAGAGGTTCGGCCAAGTACTATGATAGTTTCAGTTTTTATACAATATGGTGTACTAGGGAAAAATTTGCAAAACTCAAAGGGTTTTCGGTTATTACACAAAACAAAGAATAATACCAAAACAAATTTTTACCTTATTGCCAAGAACACATTCGGCTAGGGAGAGAGTTTGTGGAGAGAAAAGAAAAAAATGATGCTCAAATGCTAAGAAAGTTTTTACTAACAAACTATCAACCTACCAAGCCTTCAACAAAATCGGTCAACCCCCCTAGGCCCCAAAACCTTCCAAATACATGGACTAATGGCCATAAAAGAGTTTCCAAAACAGCTCTCCAACATTCAAGCCTTTTGTCCCCTTATCCTTCCTTAATCCATAAGATTCTTATCCCAAAATACAAGCTTTCCTAATCTATTATTCAACTTGCCATAAAATTTAAAGTCCAACTTACTATATGTAAAACTTGACCGACACTTGATGTAAGGATGAATAAAATAAAGTCTTCAAAATGTATTCCATGATACTCAAACCACTCCCTCAAGCAACCATTCATGCGCCATAACCACCTTGCCAAGAACTCCTCATGTGCTAAAATTAGACACTTAAATTAACTTAAGTGTCAGGATCACCTAATCCACTTCACTAAATTTTTAATACTAAAAATTATTCTAACTTAGCTAACAATTCCAAACCTTCACAAAACTATACTAAGCACACAATAAAAATCATACTTGAACTAACACTAATAACAAGATGATACTCAAATTTTAGGATGTTACAATTCTACCCCTTAAAATAATTTTGTCCTCGAAATTACCTGATCAAAAGAGTTGAGGAAATTGCTGTCTCATCACATCCTCTGATTCCCACATAGCTTCTTCTATGCCATGGTTTCGCCATAAAACCTTCACTAATGGAACTGACTTCTTACACAAAACTTTCACATCTCAATCCGTAATCAGATCGTTCCTCTTCCACCGCCGATCTGGACTCAACTCTATTTCCTCTACTGCCACAACATGCGATGGATCAGATAGATAGTGTCTAAGCATGGAGACATGGAACACATCATGTATCTGACTCAACTCCATAGGCAACTCGAGCTGATAGGCTATTAGTCCCACTCGTCTCAACACCTTATACGGCCCAATAAACCTTGGACTTAACTTGCCTTTTCTCCCAAATCCTAACACTTTCTTCCATGGCAAGACCTTCGGAAAGACCTTATCACCCACGGCAAACTCTATATCCCTCCGCTTGAGATCGACATATGACTTCGCCTATCCAAAGCTTCCTTGAGATGAGCTGAATCAATTTAACCTTATCCTCGCCTCGCAACCAACTCGTCCTAACATCCGACGCCACCCAACTCGTCCAAAGATGTAGGTGTGCGACACCTCCTACCATACAACGCCTCATATGGTGCCATTTTAATGCTTGCTCGATAACTATTGTTGTATGCGAACTCGCCTAATGGTAAAACTCTTCCTACTACCTCTGAAGTCTAAAACACAACCTCTCAACATATCCTCTAAAATTTGTATAACCCTTTTCAACTGCCCGTCAGACTGTGGATGAAATGCGGTATTGAAATCCAACCGCGTACCCAAAGCTTGATGTAACGCTCTCCAAAACCTCGACGTAAATCTAGGATCTCTGTCCGAGATGATCGACACTGGCACACCATGCAACCTTACTATCTCCGCCACATACAACTTAGCTAACTTCTGAAGTGAGTAATCCACCCTTACCGGAATGAAATGAGTTGACTTAGTCAAACGATCCACAATCACCCAAAATGAGTCTTTCTTACTAGGTGTAAGGGGTAATCCACTGACAAAGTCCATAGTGATCCTTTCTCATTTCCACTGTGGAATCTTCACCGGTCAAGTAACCAGACAGAATCGATGCTCGCTTTGACCCATCGACACGCCAAACATTTACTCACAAACTCGCCATTACCTCCGCCTGCACTGCCACCAAAATTGCTCTCTTAAATCCCGATACATCTTGTTACCTCCAGGATACATAGCGTATGGGCTGCTATGTGCGTCCCGAAGAATTTTCTACCTCAACTCGACATCCTGCGGCATACAAGCTCTCCCTTGAAAACACAATACTCCATCAATGGACAAACTATAACCCTCTAAATTACCATCCTGAACTTGCAACCTCCGAGCATTCAAACCATCATCTTCTAACTATTTCTTCTTGATCTACTCTAACCAAGTCGGCTTAACTTGTAATTCTTCCAAAAGACTCCCATCGTCGTATAAACTAAGATGAGCAAACATCGATCATAAGTCTGATACAACCTTACGGCTCAACGCGTCTTCTACCACGTTAGCTTAGCCCGGATGATACTCAATCGAACAGTCGTAGTCCTTCAACAACTCAATCCATCTGCGCTGCCTCAAATTCAAATCTTCTAAGTCAAAAGATACTTTAGACTCTTGTGATCGAGATAGACTATCGATTTCTCTCCGTACAAATAGTGTCTCCAAATCTTCAAGGCAAAACCACGCACTAATTCCAAGTCATGCTGCCGGATAGTTAACCTCATGTGGTCTCAAGCTGTCGAGATGCATAAGCCACTACATTTCCTTCTTGCATCAAGACACATCCCAAGCCAAGATGTGATGCATCACAAGAACCGTGAATTCCTTGCTCCGCCTCAGTGGATCAAAATCGAGCTTGGTTAGAATCTTCTTTAACTTGTCGAAACTTCCTTTCGCTTCTCACCACACAAATGGAACTCCTTTCCTCAATAACTTGGTCATTGGTGCTGCGATCAAAGAAAATCCTCTACAAATCTTGGTAATACCCCGCAGACCTAGAAAACTCGAATCTCACCATCGACTTAGGTGGCTTCCAATCTAACATCGCCTCAATCATTCGAGGATCCACTCTAATCCCTCACCGATACTACATGACCCAAGAAAATCACCTCCTAAGCCGAGCTCGACTTACTAAATTTGGCATAAAGTCTTTTTCCTCGAATCAAACACTACTCGCAAATGCGATCATGCTCCTCTTCCGACTTTGAGTATACCAAAATATCGCCTATAAATACTACGACAAACCGATCCAAAACTATTGAAATACCCGATTCATCATGTCCATCAATCTTTGTCGGCGTTAGTCAATCCAAAAGGCACTACCAGAAACTCGTAGTGCCCATACCGGGTGCAAAATGCTGTCTTATGGATATCAGCCTCTGTCACCTTTAGCTGATGATATCCAGACCTTAAATCAATCTTGGAAAAAACTGCTACCCCTTTAAGCTGATCAAACAAGTCATCTATCCTCGGTAAAGGATACTTGTTTTTGATCGTCAACTTATTCAACTGACGGTAATCTATACACATCCGCATCGAACCATCCTTCTTCTTGATAAAAAGTACCGGCGCTCCCCAAGGTGAAACACTTGGTCGGATAAAACCTCGATCCAACAACTCCTGAATTTGAGCCTTTAATTTCACTAATTCCTTCGGCGCCATCCTATACGGAGCGATAGACACTGGCGTAGTTTCGAGTAACAGAGCTATACCAAATTTAACTTCACGATCCGGAGGCAGTCCCGGAAGTTCTTCTGAAAATACATCAGCATATTCTTTTACTGTTAGGACATTCCCTACAATAGACTCCTTAGCCTCTAACGCACACACATGAACCATAAATGCCTCACAGCCCTTCCTGACCATCTTCTCAGCTTTCAACGTAGATACCATGTTGGATAGATAATCTCTTCTATTACCTATCATAACCACCTCTTTACCCTCAGCTGTCTTCAACACCATGCGCTTAGCAGTGTAATCCAAACTCGTCTGGTACTTGACCAACCAGTCCATCCCAAGAATCAGATCGAACTCCCCAAACGGTAGTTCCATCGATCACTACAAACACTACCCTTGGAGTTCTAGGGTACATCTCTATCTGACTTATTTACTTCTACAGAGTGACCTAGAGGGCTAAGTACCGTCATCTCCCTAGAAGTAATTTCAAAGTCTAGGTTCATGGTCTCTACTATGCTACTAGCAACATACGAATGCGTCAAACCCACATCTATCAAAGCAGTACATGGTGCACCAAAGATTAAGAATGTACCGACTATGACGTCCGGTGCATCACCCTTTTCTCGACGTCTCGCTGCATACACAAACCCAGGCTATCTTGCCTCGGTGTTGCTGCACCTCTGCCTCGATACTCCACGGCCTCGACCAAAATCATTACCTCCTCTATCGTTACCACGACCCCTCTACGGTGGCAGTCCCTCCTTTCTGAACTGAGCACGACCTTGACCCTCAGACTGATTCCTGGCTAGCTTACGTGGACAATCCCTCACACGATGATCCAGCGAACCACACTCAAAACATCCTTTTCCACCAATCCAACATTCGCCCCAATGATATTTCCCACATCGGTTAATCGCGGTCGGGTCCACGATTAGCGAGAACATGCCTCCTAGATTGATTCACCCATTTCGCCTAGCCCTCTTCTCGAGAATTACCTACCGACTGGATGATCCAAAACCTCTCTTATGTCTATTCTCGCCGTGACTCGCCTTACGATTCCTTTATCCCTTCACTATCTTAGTCTTTTCAACTAGCGTAGCAAACTCTCGCCCCGATGTGGAGCAATCAACAATCTCACCGTCCCTCAATCCATCTTCGAATCGGACACATCGCTCATGCTCCGAAGCCACGATACCTCCAGCATACCTGCTCAATCTTAAAAATTCTGCCTTATATTCTGATACGGACTTACTCCCCTGAACCAAACTCAGAAATGCCTTATGCTGCGCATCAATGTAGCTAGACCCAACATATTTCTTCTGATACGTTGCCTTAAAATAATCCCAAGTGAGATCATTCGCTGTAGCATTATTCCGCACCATGAGCCACCACTGATATGACTCATCCCAAAGAAGCGACACTATCCCTTTCAGCTTTTCCTCAAAGATTCAGATCCAAGTCATCCATGATTCGCCCATCGCCTCTAACCAATATTCGCCGTCATCGAGCCACACTAGAAACACCTCGAAATACCTCAGCTCCATTGGCTCGGAGTCGCTCAGTCTTGGTTTTGAGTTTCCACGCCTCCACCTACTCCAGCTACCCTCTCAAGAACTCGCAGCATCGCCTGAGACACTACGTCATCCCCCGCTTGATCCTCGAAACTCACCACCTACAATGGTGGTGGTCTTTGGTATCTCATTTTTCTACCCTCACCGGACCTTCACTGCTCGGACATAGCCATCCTACCCCGACCAAGCGTTCACGCCAGACACGACCTCTACCTCGAGTGCTCATGTCTGAAAGTCTCGATTATCTGATTTAAAAGTTTTATGCTTTAGTCATTATTCCACTATCTTTAAAGTACAGTTTTATGAATAATTCTTATTAAAGAGTTTTATTTTCGTGAGTCCTTAGAGTCCTATTAATTTTAGTCTTTAAGGTAGTCCACTATTACTAATCATTCAAAGTTTATAACACCCAAAAATCACAACCAAAGGCTAGGGGTACTTACTTGGGCGAATTAGTGCCGGAGACTCGGTGACATGCCTCTCAAATCAAACAATACATTTTAAAACAATATTTTAAAACATTTTGGGCCTCGAGCCCACAGTCGAGCCTTTAAACTTGGCTCTGATACCAATTTGTAACACCCCAAACCGATCAATACGCCATGACCGAATTTGGCATGCCACAGAGGAAAACGTTTTGAAGAAAATTGAGTTACCAATTAAATTTTAGTGATAAACTCTTTGTTGTTCTATATTTGTAGAAAATAGGTGTATAACAAGTTAAAAATTGATAATTTACTTTGAAATTCCGTAAATAAATCTTTTAAAACTTAGTTGTCAATCCATAGGTTAGAAAACATTTATGTCATTTTAAGAAAAACCCGAATTATTACTTTGAAAACCGTTTGCATTTGAGTGTAGAAACTTCAATTTGGAAATCATTTAAGTTGTCAAAAACACTTAAGTTGAAATTTTACTATCAAACGATTTATATTACTCGATGGTAAGATTTTGAAAACCATTGCATTTTTATAGTTTAGAAAACTTTGGGCTCAATTATTAAATCAACCATGATATTTATTTAGCCATGTTTAAAACAAGTCCAAAGCATATAAATAATCCAAAACATAATTAAAGAGGCCTTATTACAATTTTAAATAAAGACAAAACCAAATTAAAATAAAATAAAGTACCCAAATCAAGTTCATGTAAAATCAAATTTTTATTGCATGGTCTCCTCGAGTTCATCCGGCCTCATCCGTGATCTACGAATCACCGAAAAGATAAGGAGAAGGTGAGTCACCAAGACTCAAAGCATAAATCCTTCCCCGATTAATGCAACATACTTACACAATTCATAACAAGTAATGTAAATAATGCACCCAACCTAGCCATCCATAACTCCTTTTCTACCCGTGTGGTACCAAACCACCGGTGGTGCTAAATCCTTGGTGACCCAAAGTCACGATATCCAATAATGTGGTGCCAAACCATTGGTGACCTAAAGTCATGAATAATCCATCTGTGGGGCCAACCCACGTGTGATACCAAATCACTGGCGACGATCCCGTAATATCAAATGTGGGGCCAACCCACTGTGGTGCTAAGCCACTGGGACGAGTCGCTATGAGGTGCCAAACCTCTAGTGTCCCAAAGACACGAAATAATCTTGTGGTACCAAACCACTGGAGGTGCCAAACCTCTGGTGTCCCAAAGACACGGATATCAAATCCTTCCCCCTCCTCTCATATCACCCATCACAATGCAACATTTATACAAATCATGCCATTATGCTTTATTAGGAATCACATAGCAAATATATCATAAATAGTATCATCATGCATCATATTGCAAAAGTCATATCAAAACGGACTTACCCGATTCCTTGCTCATACCCTTATGGTATCATATCGAGATTTTCACAGCTTTCACTTTAAAACATGATCAAGTTATTAATATATTACCGAGTTATAAAGTGTGTAAGTTACACACCACCACTAGCAAAATCACTAAATCAAGAAGACCGATCATCTTGACTAGATCTCCTTGTCCTACATTTGGTCAATACTTAGATTAAAAACATAGACCATTCTACCATACCACTAAATCCCAAAGGGTGAAATAACGATAACTAAACAATCCTTACCCTTGACTTACCAAAATTGATTGTCAAAGAATTGAGGCTTAGATCGATTGCTTCCAAAGTCCCAAGAGCCTAAAAGAATTTGGTTCCTATGAATAGTTAGAACCTTACTAACAAATGCCCAAAAATTGGCCTTTGCCCTTATGAGAAATGATAGAGAGAAAAGAAAAGGAATAAGGAAATTCGGCCAATACACTCACCTATCTTCAAAATCGATTATAGATAAACCCAAAGAAAATCTACCCTTGTTGATATTCGCCAAGACAAATCAAAAGGGAATAGGAAGTTTTGGCTATGGTTGTTTAAAGACAACAAATAGGATTAGGGTAAAGTGGAGAATGAGAAAGGAAAAGGAAAAGTGAAGATAGGAGAAGGAGAATTCACAATAGAAGAAAGAAAAGAATGGAGAGAAGTAAATAGAATGGAAATCGATGCTTTCAACTTTGAGCAAAAGTGAAAGAAAGAAAAGAGAATTGGGGAGGAGGAGGATTCGGCCAAGAGAAAGTAAAAAGAAATATGGGTTTTGAACAAGTATGAAAAGAATGGAAAAGAAAGTTGAGAATAAGAGAGGTTCGCCAAGTACTATGATGGTTTCAGGTTTTACACAATATGGTGTACTAGGAAAAATTTGCAAAACTCAAAGGGTTTTTGGTTATTACACAAAACAAAGAATAATACCAAAACAAATTTTTACCTTATTGCCAAGAACACATTCGGCTATGGAGAGAGTTTGTGGAGAGAAAAGAAAAAATGATGCTCAAATGCTAAGAAAGTTTTACTAACAAACTATCAACCTACCAAGCCTTCAACAAATTTGGTCAACCCCCTAGGCCCAAAACCTTCCAAATACATGGACTAATGGCCATAAAAGAGTTTCCAAAACAACTCTCCAACATTCAAGCCTTTTGTCCCTTATCCTTCCTTAATCCATAAGATTCTTATCCCAAAATACAAGCTTTCCTAATCTATTATTCAACTTGCCATAAAATTTAAAGTCCAACTTACTATATGTAAAACTTGACCGACACTTGATGTAAGGATGAATAAAATAAAGTCTTCAAAATGTATTCCATGATACTCGAACCACTCCCCTCAAGCAACCATTCATGCACCATAACCACCTTGCCACTAACTCCTCATGTGCCAAAATTAGACACTTAAATTAACTTAAGTGTCAGGATCACCTAGTCCACTTCACTAAATTTTTAATACTAAAAATCATTCTAGCTTAGCTAATAATTCCAAACCTTCACAAAACTATACTAAGCACACAATAAAAATCATACTTCAACTAACACAAATAACAAGATGATACTCAAATTTTAGGATGTTACAGTGGGTGTGTTCATCTTCTTCCTCCATTTGCAAAAAAAAAAAAAAAAAAGAAAATAAAGGGTTTAAGGTTTTGAAACATTCGGCCACTTCAAGCTTCAATTAGTAAGTGCTTTATGCTCGGTTTTTGATAATTTTTACATTTTTGTGATCGTTGCTTTGTGCTCTAGCTAACCGATGCTTAAATTTTAGAAAATGATGGTGATTTTGAGATATGCCATTGTTGAATATATGAGCTTTGTGATGATAATTGATGGAATATAAAAGTTTAATGTTGGGTTAACATAGTTTGTATTTGAAATTTTGGTGAAATTGAGTAATTTGAGCTAAATTGTGAAAATGAGAAATTAGAGGACTAAAATGTGAAATAAATGAAATGTGAGGGCTTGTATAAGCATGGGGAGAATTCGGCTAAGCACATGTATATTGAAATTTTGAGTATTTGATGATTTTGTGGGATAGGGACTAAAGTGTCAAAATGTGAAAATGTGAGGGCTATTTTCTAAAATGCCCTAAATATGTGTGTTTGGATTAAAATGAATGAGTTGATGATTGAATGGATTAAATTTGAATGTGTATAGACCAAGAGGGGAGAGGTTCGGATCGAGATCGAGGCAAAGATAAAATGCTCGATTAATTGACCGTATCGATAGTTCGACGTCCGAGGTAAGTTCGGATATAATACTAGATCTAAACTTTATCTATGTGAGATAAATTGAATGGATGTGTATGTATTTATGAGATTTGAAATGCTATGTGCTGAATTGAGATAAAGGGGCACTAAGTATGCGAAATTTGAAACGAGAAAGAGATGATTGGCACTGTGTGTGCGAAAAGATAAAAGCTTCGGCTTATCGACTTGGCACTGTGTGTGCGATACTGAAATAAGTTTGGTTAAATGTATTGGCACTAAATGTGCGGTGATGATTATGTTTCAGTTATGAAATTGGCACTAAGTGTGCGAATAAACCAATGGAATAGAAATGGTTGAACGAGAGGTAATATCGAACAATTGAGTATCATAAATGGTAAGTAACTAGGTATTGATCAAGGTACGTTTGAACCTATGTGGTTGACGATACATTTAAGAGTTGGATGAATAGATAATTGGGTATGTGGTTGAGATTGATAATGTGCCTAGGTGTGCCTTTATCTATGTGATGGTACATATATATATTGATGTTGTAGTATCGAGTAATTTGTATTATATTACGAACTTACTAAGCTTTGGAAAGCTTACTATGTGATTTGTTTCTTTGCCTTGTAGTGTCAGTAAAGCTAGCTTAGGTTCGAGATTGCCAACTTCTCAATCACACTATCGGCATTCTATTTTGGTACTTTTGGAAAGATGTATATAGCTAGAATATAGCATGTATAGGCTAGTAAATTGAATCAAGTTTGAGATTTGTAAGTAGCCATGAGATGTGGCTAGATATGTGATAGGTTTGGCATGAATGAATGTGGTATATAAATGAAGCATCTTTTGGCATGATTTGTAAATTGATAAATTTGCTATTGAGTGGTAACTTTGTGTTGATAAATGCTAGTAGGAGTAGTGAGATTTGGGAATGAATTATGCTTGTGATAGAATAAGTATTGGTATTGAATTGGGTATGATTAGAGTTGGTATTGATTGTATGTTTTGAATTGCTAAATTGGTATGCTTTTAGATGGCAATATGTGCATAAGATGTTAGGTTGATTGGCTTGTAGGTTTGACCCTAAGTGAGTGGTATGTTGGCCTTGCAAAAATGGCCTATAATGTCACACGGTTGGGGCACACGGGCGTGACTCGGACCGTGGGTAAATTGGTAGAATATGGCTTAAACTGCACACGGCTATGGCACGGGCGTGCCTCTGTGTCGTCTGAGAAATGGCGAGATATGACCTTATAGGACACGGCCTTAGCATACGGGCGTGCTTGTTAGCCGTATTGATTTTGGCAGTATGTAACCACGGGGAGGTCACACGGGTGTGTCATGTAGCCGTGGGAGAGGCACGGCCTACCCTCACGGGCGTGTCTCCCCTATATTCTAGAAAAGTTTCAATTTTTCATGAAATTTTATATGTGTTTTGGTTTAGTCCCGACTCGATTTATAAGCATGTTTAGGGTCTTGATGACTCGTTTAAGGGACACTATGATTGTATATGAATGTGTTTGATGATGATTGACTTTGAGTCGTGAATACGATGTAAAATGATCATATTGTTCGGTAATGTCTCTAAACCCTATTCCAGTGACGGTCTCGGGTTAAGAGTGTTACAAGGCTTGATTTTCAAATTTGAAAAGTAGAGGGACTAAATTCTTGAAAATAAAAGTACAAAGACTAAATTGCAAATTTTTGAATAGTACATAGAATTATGACATATTTTAACATTTATACTACAAAACGCTTATTATTAATATATTTATAGTTGTAATAAATATTTATTATTAAAATATTAATATTGAATATTTTAAATAATATGTCAAGAATATTATTTAAATTATTTTTTAAATTTATTATTAAAATATAATTAAAATATTAAATAATTTATTAAAATAATAAATTATATTAATTATATTAATAATTTATTATGTGACTAAATATAAATAATTAAATATATACGCTTAATAATATTGAATAATAAAGTATTTTATATTAATATTTTAATAATTGTAAATATTTTTAAAATAAAAATAAATTTTATTATCAACATAAAAATATTAAGCTTGGTTTAAGTTAATTTTATATAAAAATAAAATTACCTATAGAGGAGGTCTTTTTCGGAAAATGACTTACTTTTTTTAAGGAACTCATTTTATCGAAAAATGACTTATTCTACGTTGACTTGTAAGTCATTTTCCATTAACCAAGTTGTTTTTTGTTAAATAAACATAGGAAAATGTAGAAAATATTTTTCGTAAAATATTTTCTGTCAAACCTTTTACATTTAAACAAACAAACCCTTAGAATCTATAAGGAAATTTATTTAACTACCCCATTCAACAAAACTACTACGACTAATTAATTTAATTCTCACTTTAAACTTCAGTTATTTACTCACAAACAATTAAATAATAATTTGAAGAAATCAATTTATTTTCTAAGTCATCTTTTGTACTTAGCGAGAAAATGCATTCATTGCAAATAGTGACACATGCAATATATTTCTCTTAGTTGTTGTTTTCATGCATTTTATATTATCGGTTCTACATGTAATCCGTTTTAGGTTATCGCAAGTTAGCACAGGGACCGATCAGAAATATATAACTAGAGCTCAAATAATTTCTAATTACGTTCTAGCTCTTCTCATATTAATTACAACATTATTTAATCATGGAGTCATTCCACTAAAGTATCATGACTGAACTCTCTCTTATTATATATCATTACAAAAGCAACTTGATAAATGCTTGTGTAATGACCTTGTCATAAGTGTGTTACCCTCATAAGATATCCTTAATCTCTTTGGGTTAAATTTGTTCACCCAATATATTATCCAAATTTGTCTCATGGTAAACATTACATCTTCCTTTATGAAAAAAATCGTTTACTAAAAAATAGTAATTAGATAATATTTGCTAGACAAATGACCTATGGTCAGATTACTTTCTCAACTATCATGTATTACCAATGGGGAATATCATTTATTGTTAGCCTGGTAAATCAAACCAAAATCGCTAAGAGAGGGTGAATTGACCTTTAAAAAATTTGGTGGAAGTAAAGAGAGAAAATGAAACAAAGAACACAAATATTTTGAGTGTTCGGCATTAATTGCCTACTCTACTACCTTAGCTTTCCACCACTGTGGATTTTCTCAAATTCACTAATTTGCTCAACCTTTGAGGACAAGATTTAACCTTACAACTCCCTTAAGATTTCTACCCAAATCTTAAGAAGAAATGAACACCCCTTACTCGTATTCGACGTCAGAACAGGGTTCGAGGCATTACCGGACTTATAACACAAACAATCATACAATTCGAGTCATAAATTTTATCCAAATTAAAAACCATTCATATTCATTCATACAGTCCCTTAAACGAGCCTACGAGGCCCAAAACATACATTAGAAGTGGTTCGGACTAAACCGACAACTTTGGAAACTTTTAGAAAACTTAGAAAAAAAATTTCAATGTATAAGGGTCACACGCCTGTGTGGTTTTGGGACACGCCTGTGTCCCTAACTTGTGTAGACAAATTGAAGTCACACGGCCAAGCCACACTCCCGTGTGTTAGGCTGTGTCCTAAACTAGGGTGCTCTCTGACTTATGCACACGGCCAAGTCAAATGCCTGTGTGCTAGGCCATGTGGTTGATTTAATTTCCATAATTTTTCATAAAATAGGTGCAGACCTCACACGGCTAGGGCACACGCCCATGTCCAAGGCCGTGTCTTTCACACGGCTAAGACACACGGCCTTGTCTCTGCCCGTTTGCTCGATACTGAGCATTTGTTTTGCAAAACTAAGGTGCAGGGGACACACAATTGAAACACACGCCCATGGGGCTTGCCGTGTGTGACACATGCCCATGTATCTACCCGTGTGGACAAAAATAAGGCTATTTACCAAGCCATTTTGCCACCCTTACTTGCACACATCAACACAACATCACATAGCACAATTCCAAGCATATAAATACAACCAAAACAACCACAACCAAGGCTATAAGATGTCACTTACATACTAACATCTAACATACTTATAACATTATACTTTGCCTAATCAAATCATACCAATTCCACATTCATAAAGGCATTAACATATGAATTGACTCATAACCAACATTAGCCAACTTTCATGGCTATATACAAAATGAAGTATTGACAATTACAAGCCAACACATATGGAAAAAATCAATAATAACATATATAACAAAATGACCAAGTCCCTATACATGCAATGTTCTCAAAATGCCAAATTCCAACAATACCTAAAATTTCAATGTGATAGTGTGAGGCGATCTCCGACGATCTCCAATCTCAAGCTAGCTTGGCGACACAATAAAACATAAGAACGGAAGAGGGTAAGCTATATAGCTTAGTAAGCTCGTATGCAAATAATAGGCAATTCTTACCATGTATTTACCATTCTATAATGTAATGTAAGATAACATAATATTTCATTAAAATTCATAGCCATACTTCAATCATACACATCTTACCGAGATCTCACCATTTCACAATCTCAACAGTTATAAGCTTAGTGTACATACCTGTACCATTTCAACTTAATCTCATACTCATCTTTGTCTTTGACATACCCGTTGAACCACTTGGAATACTATCGGATACATGAAAGGTCTCCCACACTAGGTGCCACATATGTAGCCAATGCTACCTTAATCACATATATGCTCACTCTTGAGCTAATCTTGGGCCTACTCACACAAGCTGCCAGTAAAGACATAGCTGCACGGTGCTGCTCACACAAGTTGTCAAGTATCCGTAACACATGCTGAAATACTCAACCACTGGTAGGACGTACAGAACCTGCACCCGGATAACATAATCACATAATCACAATGGTTTCCTAGTGACATGTCACTTGTATCCTAATCTATTCCTAAGGTTCAACCGGATTTTACACTTGTCAAATCTTTGTCGAATATTCCCATACATTGCATTAATCAATAATTAAAACATTAAGTTATTAAATCACATTTAATTAAATGCTTATTTAAAATACGAACTTACATCGATACAAAAAGTGATGAAATGGTTCTAATCGTCAAACACTTTATTTTTCCCCCGATCTAGATCCGAACCTCATTTTTCTTGATTTATAATATCAAATTTAACTTATTTAATCATCACATTATTCAATTCAGTGCAAAAATCACTTTATGGCAAAATTACATTTTTGCCCTTAATGTTTGACATTTTTACATTTTAGTCCCTAGGCTCGTAAAATGAAATGTATTCAATTTCTTCAAAGCCCAAGCCTAGCTGAACCCTATTCATACTCATAACAGCCCACAATTTTCATTTATTCACATTTTAACACACATTTTATAACATTTTACAAATAGGTCCCTTTTTGACATTTCCATCAAAAATCACTTTATAAATGTTGTTTGTCTATCATCAAACATACATTTTCTACCATCACGCATCAAATACATGCATATCACACATGGGTAAAATTTCATACTTTAAATATACTTCAAATTAGTCCTTGAAATAGCTAGATTAGGCTACAATGATCTCAGAAACATAAAATTCATTAAAAACGGGACAAGAACGGACTTACAATCGAGCTTGAAAGTGGCCACAACCCTAGCTATGTCTTCCTCTTCAATTTTGGCATAAGGGACTAATTTGATGAAGATGGAGACTTTTATTTTGTTTATTTTGTCTTTATTTACTAGATTACCATTTTACCCTTCACTTAAAATTTGAAATTTTACCAACTCCATGTCCATTTTTGTCCACTCTAAAGTATAATGGTCTAATTACAATTTAAGGACCTCTAATTTAAAATCCATTACTATTTAACACCTATAGCTTCTTGAACACACATTTTGCACCTATTGTAATTTAGTCCTTTTAGCCAAATTGGACACTTTATCGATAAAATTTCTTAACAAAATTTTCACACAATCATTCAATCATAATGTAGACCTTAAAATAATAATAAAATAAATATTTCTACTTTAGATTTGTGGGCTCAAAACCACTGTTCCAATTTGCCCCTAAAACGGGCTGTTACAACTCTCCCCCTTAGGGATTTTGTCCCCGAAAATCTTACCGGAAAAGAGGTTTGGGTACTATTTTCATAGCTTCCTCAGGTTCCCACATAGCCTCTTCGATTCCATATATTTGCCATAAAACTTTTACTAGGGCTATACTTTTATTTCTCAGTTGTTTAACCTCTCGAGCTAAGATCTTGATCGGTTCTTCACCATACGTCATATCAGATCAAATCTCAACCTCTGTAGGAGAAATCAAATGCGAAGGGTTTGATCGATAACGTTGCAACATAGACACATAAAATACATTGTGGATTATTTCTAACTCTGGCAGTAAGGCTAACCGATATGTCATTGGCCCTATTCTTTCAATGACCTCATACGGCCCAATGAAACGAGGACTCAACTTGCCTTTGTGACCAAATCTAAGATTTTTCTTCCACGAGGATACTTTTAGAAATACCTTTTCACCTATCTGAAATTCAATTTCTTTCCATTTCAAATACGCGTATGACTTCTGTCGATCTGAAGTAGCTTTCAAACAGTTACAAATTACTTTCACTTTCTCTTCGGTTTCTTTAACCAAATCAACCTCATGAATCTATTTCTCACTAAGTTTGGTCCAATTATGAATATTCTCTAGCTCAAGTGGCAACATCAGTCTATATGCAATAGGTCCAATACGCTGATAATTTCATACGGCCCGATGAATCTCAGACTCAGTTTGCCTTTACGACCAAATCGAAGTATTTTCTATCAAGGTAAAACTTTAAAAATACTTTATCACCGATCTCAAATTCAATATCTTTTCGTTTCAAATCTGCATAAGACTTTGATGATCTAAAGCCATTTTCAAACTGTCACTAATCACTTTCACTTTCTGTTCAGTTTCTTTAATCAAATTGACCCCGTGAGTTTTATTCTCACTAAGCTCAGTCCAATACAATGGAGTTCTACATTTAGGAATGTAAACATCCTCATATGGTGCCATTATAATTCTAGATTGAAAACTATTGTTGTAAGCGAATTCAATCAACGAAAAATGTTTTTCTCATGCACTTTCAAATTCAAGAATACAACATCTCAACATATCCTTGAGAATCTAAATAATCCACTTGGATTGACCATCCGTTTGCGGATGAAATGCAGTACTGAAATGCAGCCTTGTGCCTAGAGCCTCTTATAATTTCTTCCAAAATTGCGAGGTAAATCTCGAATCACATCGAGACACAATGGATAATGATACCGCGCCTCACAATCTCAGAAATATACAATTCGCTAACTTATCGTTTAATAATCTATTTTCACCGGAACAAAATGAGCTGATTTTGTCAATCTATCAACTATCACCCAGATTGCATCTTTCTTTCTCAGAGATAAAGGCAATCCCGACACAAAGTCCATCGTGATTCTATCTTATTTCCACTCAGGAATCATTATCGGTTGTAGCAAACCCGATGGAACCTAATGTTCAGTTTAACTTGCTGACAAACTAAACATCTCGAAACAAACTCTGAGATATCCCTTTTCATACCATGCCACCAATAAACTTGTTTCAAATCATTATACATTTTCGTACTTCCCGGATGAATAGATAAACGACTATTATAAGCTTCGCTCAAAATCAACTGAATCAACCTTAAATTTCTTAGAATTAAAATTTGATCTCGAAATCTCAAGCAATCATCATTATCAACTCCAAAATCTCAATCAGAATTCAAATCACACTAATCTCATTTTGCCATCATTTCAACATCACTTTTTCGAGCATCACAAATCTAACGTATAAACATTAGACTCACTTTCAATTCAGCCAAAACCAAACCATCATCACACAGATCTGTCTGAGTACTCATTCCTCGCAAAGCAAATAAAAACTTTTGGCTCAAAGCATCAGTAACAACATTAGCTTTACCCGGATGATAATCAATCACTAATTCATAGTCTTTTAGTAATTCTATCTATCTCCGCTATCTCAAATTCAATTCTTTTTGAGTCATTAGAAATTTCAAACTCTTGTGATCCGTATAAATATGACACTTCTCACCAAATAAGTAATGACGCCAAATACTCAATGAAAATACAATCACGGCTAATTTAAGATCATGCGGTGGGTAGTTCTATTCATGTGGCTTTAACTGTCTCAAAGCATAAGCGATAACTTTTCCCTTTTGCATCAACATACAGCCCAAACCATTCAATGATGCATCACTATAAACTATAAATTCTTTACCCGATTCAGGTTGGACTAACACTGGTGCCTCTGTGAACAATGCTTTCAACTGTTCAAAACTCTGCTGGCACTTTTCTGACCACTTGAATTTAACATCTTTTTGTAACAATTTTGTCGACGGAGTCACAATCATTGAGAAGCCTTTCATGAACTGTCTATAGTATCCCGCTAGTCCAAGAATACTATAGACTTCATACACATTTTTCAGAGGCTTCCACTCTAAAATTGCTGATATCTTGCTCGGATCAACTCTTATTCCTGCAACTGACACTATACGTCCTAGAAAACCAACCTCATGCAAGTAGAACTCACATTTGCTAAACTTTTCATACAATTGCTTCTCACGCAAAGTTTGTAACACAATTCTCAAATGTTCGGCATGTTGCGTCTCATCACTAGAATAAATTAGAATGTCATCAATAAACACCACAACAAATCGATCAAAATATGGTCTGAATATCTGACTCATCAAATCCATAAACACTGTAAGAGCATTTGTTAGTCCGAAAGGCATAACTAAGAATTCATAATGCCCATACCTTATTCTGAAAGTAATCTTTGGCATATATGATTCTTTAACTCGTAGCTGATCATAGCCTGATCTCAAATCTATTTTAGAAAACATTGTAGCTCCTTTCAGCTGATCAAACAAATCATCAATACGAGGCAAAGGATATTTATTCTTTATTGTCACTTTGTTCAACTGTCGGTAATCAATACACATTCTCATAGTGCCATCTTTCTTTTTCACAAACAACAAGGAGCACCCCAGGGCGAGAAACTCTGTAATGCCCCGAATTTGGGCTTAGAAGAAATGGGCCTTGAGTGTGGGATCAGCTAGGAAACTGCACATAAATATTTATGTGTGCAAAAAATTGACACAATTGATTGTTTGATTTAATGGTTAAGTGATTTAGGAGTGTTTTGTAGTGTCTGAGAAGCCTTGGGTTCAAGCCCTAACTTTTCCAAAATTTTTGGTTTTTCTCTTAAATGAACCTTGGCTTTAGAATGTAGGCTTT
The DNA here is from genome assembly GCA_025506655.1 of Gossypium rotundifolium. Classification (NCBI taxonomy): domain Eukaryota; kingdom Viridiplantae; phylum Streptophyta; class Magnoliopsida; order Malvales; family Malvaceae; genus Gossypium; species Gossypium rotundifolium. The sequence continues at coordinate 54,393,325 of CP106726.1, read as the reverse complement.
AAGAATATTTGTGTTCAAAATATGACACACAAAAAGCCTATTGGTACAGTGGTTGTGGCATTACAAGTGCGGCAATGGGTCTGAGGTTCAAGTCTTGGGATGAGAAATGGTGTACTTTACTTTGCAGCATGGATCAGCCAGTGGTTGTGTTACAGTGAAATTCTGATGGAGGAGTTGTGGAGAGATATGATGAGGGGTTTAAGGAGCGATATGGGGAGTGATATGGGGAGAGATTTGAGGAGAAAAGTTAGGAATTTGAAGTGTGTGGGATGTGTAGTACCGAATTGGGAGTGTTAGTACTCAGAATTTCAGTAAAGGTAGCTTTTGAGAGTAGTTCTGGTTTCGATTTTCTTTCTTTTGGGCATTTTACTTCTTTTGTGTTTCCTTCTAGTCAAATGGCTATTGTTTCTTGGTAATGTAAAATCATTTTGGTTAATTCCTGGTAAGTCAAGTGCCTCTCTGCACCTTTCAGGTTTCTTTCCTCTGCTATTCTCATTTTCCTAAAAGTGTCAATTACCGAAACCTCTCCTTTTCTCTTCTCATTCACATATTTTCCCTTTACCGAAACTAATCTTCTCCTTTTAGTTCTCCTTCATTTTTCCCTTTTAGCCAAATATAGTCTCCTTCTTCCCTAATATTTTATTCTTCCTTCTATCTTCTCTGAGTCGACCATCCCTTCTTCTTCCTTTTCGGTTTCTTGTCTTCTACTCAGTTTGGTGGATCATTTTGGTGCGCTGGGGGTGGTGGTTTGGTCTTGCTGGAGTTTTAACAAATCGGTGGGGTGCGTTGGGGTAAGAAATCCTGAGGAGCAAAGTAGGGCAAAGATTATTCAAGTCATCAAACTCTGTCTCTCATTAAGGGTAAGATCACTACCATACTCTTAGATTAGGCCGAATATTCCTGTGGTTGGTAAGTTAGCATTTGTGGATTAAGGCCACATATTTGATCACTGTTTTGGTTAATAAGATCTGTTTTGATACAGATATTCGACATAGGCGTGTGATCAATCCTGATCGGTGATCTTAAGAGACTAATGTTAGTCGTTAAGCAAGGTTGGTACTTGGAAATTTCTCACCTGATTCCACAAACAGGTGTGTATTTGAACACCGTAAATCATTACTATCATAAAGATGAAAGAGTATGTGTAATCACACTATCTCCGTTGTGAACCGACAAATGTCGAAAAGCCAAAACTTCGGCATTCGAGGCCTCACGAGTGTGCAATCGCTCGTGTGGTGAACCAACCCCACAAATCATGGGTGATAGATTGTAGAGGCCACTATGAGTGTTCTCGTGATATTTGGCCTCGTTTGGCTAAAATGGGTCGTGTGGGCCCAATGGGCTCTTGGGCCCCACACGGAAAAAATCCTCTATAATTGGCAAATATTGAACTAGGCTATAATGATCACATAGCCATGACTGAATTTGGGCTAAATGGACCACATAAGCGTGTGGGCCCAATTACACCGTTTTGACCATATATGTTATCTGTGTCACTCAAGGCAACTGTAGACCTTCAGGAAGGTTGTTATATGATCAAAATACCCCCATAGGTACCCTCATAGGTTAAATGATCGAAATACCCCCATAGGGTAAATGACCGAAATACCCCCATAGGGTAAAATGATCGAAATACCCCCATAGGGTAAATGACCGAAATACTACCATAGGATAAAATGACCGTAATGCCCCTGTAGGGTAAATGACCAAATATCCCCATAGGGTAAAATGATTGAAATACCCCCATAGGGTACATGACCGAAATACCCCCATAGGGTAAAATGACCGTAATGCCCCTATAGGGTAAAATAACTGTAATAACCCTGTAGGGTAAAATGATCGTAATGCCCCTATAGGATTAAATGATCGTAATGCCTCTGTAAGGTAAAATGATCGTAATGCTCCTATAGCGTAAAATGATCGTAATGCCCCTATAAGGTAAAATAACTGTAATACCCTATCGGGAAAAATAATCGTAATGCCCTTATAGGGTAAAATGACCGTAATGCCCCTGTAGGGTAAAATGACTATTTTGCCCTTCGAGGGTAAATGACTGATTTGTGCTATGATTTGACTGATTTGATTGTGATTGTATGACTATGATTTGATTGACTTAACTGTGAATGATATAACTGATTCTGAGCATGGCATACTGCATACACGACATACCGCATGGGGTTGGGATCTTGTATTAGAGGAAGTGATTGATATGCGAGGGTCGCACTGGTGCTATATAAGAAGTGTAGGGATGGGTGGGTTGATTTAATCCCCACAAGAGTGTAGGGTTGGACGGGAGACGGAGTGCAGGGTTGGTATGGGTATTTATGCATTGCATATACTGATTTTGAAATTGAGATGGGCTTAAGCCCAGAGAGATGTGATATGTGACATTTGATATGGGCTAAGGCCCAACCGAGGCTGATGGGGGCTAAGGCCCAATTGCCACCATTATTGTAATGGGTTAAGGCCCACACTGTACTGCTACTGTTATAAGGCTTAGGCCCAGACTGATTCTATTTCTGTATATTGATTGTTTCTTTAATAAGGGGATTACACACTGAGTTTTTCATAAACTCACCCCATTTTTAACCTTTCAGGTAATCCCCAGTGTTAGATTTGTTCGGCAAATGAGGACTCTGAGATGGCCACACTCATCGCTTCTTATTTTCATTTAATTGGCTTTTATTTACTATTAGTTTTTGTCTGGGTTTTTATATTTGTAATAAGGCCTCTCCAATTTTATAGCTTTTGATTAGAGATTTTAATCATTATGATTTATAATTGTTAGAAGTAGAATGCAGTTTTCCCAAAATAATAACTATTTTCAAAACACTATATTTCCACAACAATTTTTAAGCTTCCATAGAAAAAAATGTTTTAGAAGTAATGATGATTTAAAATGATTAACAAAATGATGGTATAATATGAGTTTTAACAAGGAGGCTTCAACCTCCAAACGAGTTTTTTATCAATAAGAAAAATGGTTTCCAAAAAGCACTCCAATGTGACATCGCTAGATGAGGCCATAACTTCTAGGCCGAGTTTAGGGTGTTACAAACTCAGTCGTGCAAATCTTCTCTCTGTCAATTCTTGCAACTGAGACTTCAACTCTTTCAATTCTGTAGGGGCCATTCTATACGGAGCTATTGAAATCGGAGTCGTTCTTGGCACTAAATCAATACCAAACTCAACTTCTCGTATCTGAGGTAATCTCGATAGTTCTTCAAGAAATACATCAGAGAACTCACATACCACAGGCACAGATTCAACTCTCTTTTCTATCACTTTTGTATCTATCACATTGCAAGATAAGCTTCGCAACCCTTTTTCACGTAATTCAAAGCTTTCATCGATGATATAACAGCCAGTAACCCACTCAAATCACTAGATTCAACTTGAGCTATCTCACAATTCTTACTTCTCAAATCAATACTCTTTCGTTTACAATTCACAATAGCATTATGCAAAGTGAGCCAATCTGTAACAGCCCGATTTTGGGGCTAGTCAGAACAGTGGTTCAATACCACTAAACCGAGGATAAGGAAAATTATTTTGATATTATTTTATGTGTTATAGCGGTAAAATTTGGCTATGTAGAAATTTTGGTGCTTTAATTTTAGCAATAGCATGCTTAATTGCGAAAAAAGGACTAAATCGCATAAGATGCAAAAGTTCTATTTTATAAGGTAGGGGTACCTAATAGCTATAGAATGTAATTTGGAGGATTTTAAAATGCAATTGGGCCATTTTGGAGTGTAATGGTTGGCAATAGGAAGCTTAGGAAACAAAAGCATTAAATTTAGTCAAACTAGGTGATAGTTGGTGACTAATTGACTAAAATATGATAAAATAAAATGACTAAAGCAAGCTATCATCTTTCACTATTCATCTCCCCCTCTACTACTGCAAATTTTAGCAAGTTTAAGGGTTTGAAAGCTTGAAATATTCAGCTACATCTCATCCTTGCAAGTAAGTAGTTTTTGAGGTTTTTCTTAATGATTTTTCTACTTTTGGGGTCCTCAAAGCTTAAGCTAGCTAATGAGGGGACTAATTTGTCATATGGTTAAAAATCTAGGGACTTTCCATGAGAGTATTCATGTTTTTAGCTGAGTTTTTATGGAAGAAAATGAATGTTAAGGAGGTGAGAAATAACTTTTGTGAAAGGTGTTAACATGAAAACACCTAATTAGGATTTAAATGCAAAGATTGATTTTGTGTCATAAATGCATGAAATAGTTTGAATTATGAGTAGTTGTAAGAGAAATAAATGTTCATCTAGTCTTGTTTAATGAGAAAGTGAGTTGAAAAATGATTTACTAGCCTAGAGGCAAAATCATAATTTTGCCAAAGTACAAGGGCAAAATATTCATTTTTGCCTAAGTGTAGATTATGATGCATTATGATCATAGAATGATCTAAATGAATGAATTTTATTATTATAGATAAAGAAGAGCGTGGAATTAACCTTGATCGGGGAAAAGGCAAGGTTATGGATTAGACCGTTAGTTAACGCGTTTTACATCGAGGAAAGTTTATGTGTGAACTATACATTATACATATACATTGTTGTTGCTAACTAGTGTATTGCACAATTGAGAATCTGTATGATTCAAGTGGGTAGAATGTGGTAGTTATTAAAACTCTAGTATGAATGATGAAATGGATATGTAAATGTGTTATATCAATATTTGATGGTGGGCTAAGTGCGATACCACCCCAATACTTAATTACAATGGGCTATGTACAATACCATCGACTATTTATCATTTGATGGGCTATCTACGATACCACCCTAATAAAGACTGATGGTGGGTTAAGTGCGATACCACATTAATACTTAATTACGATGGGCTATGTGCGATACCATCGACTATTTATCATTTGGTGGGATATGTGCGATACCACCCTAAAAAGACTGATGGTGGGCTAAGTGCGAAACCACTAAGAAATTTGATTATGAGTAGTTGATTGAAAGATTGTGATGTGTTGTATTATGTGACATTGTGGTGCTAAGTGCAGGGAGGCATGCTAATAAATGTATACATTAAGCTTGTAATATGGTTTGGATGTGGAAATGGAAGAAATGAGTAAGCATGATTAGGAATGTGGAATGCTTCTTGTTTAGTTGTAATGCTATTTATTGTTTAACACATACTATAATGCTAATTGTTTACATGTAAACTTACTAACCTTAAAGCTTACCCCCCTTTTTTTCCCTTGTTTTATAGAGTTTAAGAACCGAATCGGGATAGGCCAATAACCAGAAGATCGTCCACACTATCTGCTCTCCTTGGTATACCTAGACTTAATGATTTTGTATATGGCATGTATAGGGGCTAGGCTATTTGGATTATTTTGTTATTTTTGCTAAAAGTGTGTTGGCCCCTTAATAAGATAACTATTTTGTATATTGCCATTGTTGATGGCTCACCTTATCATTTATGAAAATATGAAGTTATTCATGGAAATTCATATTGAAATTATGAGTTGTTTATTGGTATGTTGAATGGATTTATATGGTGCAAGCTAGAGGGGTACAAAGAGCTTGGCAAATAGAATTGTTCTCGTCAACATGGGTAGGCACATGGGCGTGTGTCTATGCCGTGTGTGACATACGGCCAGACTATGGGCATGTGCCCAGGTCGTGTGAAGTCTGCATTTAGGATTTGGAATTCAAATCGCCACAAGGTAGAAGCACACATGTGTGCAAATAACCGTGTGGATTAATCAAAGACGACCACGGGCCAGTCATACGGGCATGTGTTCTGGCCGTGTGCTAATTAAGGGTTGATGATTTCATAGTCAGAGAGCTCTATGGGTAGAAGACACTGGCATTTCTAGGCCGTGTGATTAAGTCAGTGTAGTCCACGAGAATCGAACACGGGCATGTGAGATGACACTTGGGTGTGTTCTGGGACCAACACGGGTGTGTGGCCCTTGTTTTGATGAAAAGTTTCTCAGGTTTGTAAAAGTTATGGGATTAGTTTTGAAACCTCTCGGAGGTATGTTTAGGGCCTCATAGGCCAAGATTGAGTTTTGCGATAGGTTTAACAATAATATTTTATAGCTCATTCTGAGATGTTAAAGGTGATAAGTTAGGTAATGCCTCAAACCCAGTTTCAGCTTTGGATATTGGTAAGAGGTGTTACATTTAATGGTATCAGAGCTATGGTTTAGTTGATTCTCGGACTACCATGGCGTGTGTAAGAGTCTAGCTATACATGCCATAAGCGTAATAATGATAGTGTAGTGGCTTCTGATGATTCTAAACTTTGTTTTTGTGTAGTATATGGATCCCGATCAATCAGCTGCTGATGACGTAGCTAGTAATGCGTTGGGTCCCACGCAATGGACCGCACCTGGTCAGGGTGAACTGAGATTAGGGTTCAGGGAGAAGAGGCTCAAAAGCCTTTCTCCAAATGATGAGTAATTGGTACACGGAATATGTAAGAGTAAACCCCAATGCTTAACCTCCTCCACCCCCTCCAATACCTCAGCCAATTCCTGTCACTTCTCAAGGTATAGATGTAGTGAGAATAACCAAGCCCTCGGTAGATAAGATTTGTAAGCATGGGGCCGAGGAGTTTAGAGCCAATATAGATGATGACCCCGAGCAGGCGGAGTTCTGGCTTGAGAACTCAATGAGGGTGTTTGATGAACTCTCTTGTACCCCTGAGGAGAGCTTAAAATGTGGTGCATCTTTGCTGAGGGACTCATCATACCATTAGTGGAAAACGTTGACATCAGTGGTTCCGAAGGAGAGAGTAACGTAGGACTTATTTTTAGAAGAGTTCTAAAAGAAGTATATAAGTCAGAGGTTTGTAGACCAGAAACTAAAGGAGTTCCTCGAGTTAAAGCAAGAAAAATGGCTGTGGCGGAATATGAACGCGAATTTGTTAGGCTCAGCAAGTACGTGCAAGAGTGCGTGTCTACAGAAGCCATTTTATGCAAGAGGTTCGAAGATGGGCTAAACAAGGATGTCAAACTTTTAGTTGGGATTTTAGAACTAAAAAAATTTGTGGTATTGGTGGATAGGGTCAGTAAGGTCAAGAATTGAGTAAAGAAAAGAGGAAGACCGTGAATGAGGCCCGGATGCAAGGAAAAGGCCAATGAGTAAATCCTACCAAGCTCAATCGAAGAGGTCCAAGGAAGTGAATCCTCGGATGACTACATTAGTCGGGTATTCGCAAGGAGAGCGAGGCAACACATACTCGGGTTCAAGAGTTCAGGCCACCTTGATGGCAAGTGTGGGCAATCCAAAGTCCAAATCGGGGTGCCCAAGTTGTGGCAGACATCACACTAGAGAGTGTTGGGGAAACAATCAAAATTATTATAAGTGTGGGTCCTCTGACCATTTCATCCAAAACTGCCCCGAAAGGGATGACAAGGAGAAGAATCAGGAAATAAGATCAACCAATGTATCTTCTAGGGGTAGGCGTAAAGGAACCCGGGAAGTGGGGCTAGTAGTAAAAGTGCATTGCGAGACGCTACTGTAAGGTTAGAGGGTCGGGCACCTGCAAGGACTTATACCATTCGCGCTTGCGAAGAGGCATCATCACCAGATGTAATAATGGGTACTTTTTCTCTTCATGACACCCTTGTTATTGCTTTGATTGATCCAGGGTCTACCCATTCTTGTATTTGCATGAAATTGGCATCTCGTATGAGTCTGATTGTTGAGTCTACAGAATTTGTGGTAAAAGTGTCAAACCCATTAGGTAAACATGTGTTAGTTGATAAGGTGTGTAGGAAGTGTCCTTTGACAATTAGGGGTTATTGTTTTCCGGCAAACCTTATGGTGCTACCGTTTGATGAATTTGATTTGATTCTTGGTATGGATTGGTTGACTTCTCATAGCATTGGTGAAGTATGGTAGTAAATTTATTGAATTGAAATGTAAAAATGGAGATGTTATTTGAGTTGAATCAGATGGGTCGTATAGTTTACCGATGGTAATCTATTCCTTAGTGGTTGAAAAATATTTGAGAAAAGGGTGTAAGTCTTATCTCGCTTTTGTACTATATACTCAAGAGTCTGAAGTGAAGATTGAGACAGTGCCGGTGGTATGTGAGTATTTGGATGTATTCCTAGAAGAATTACCTGGATTGCCTTCGGTTAGAGAGGTCGAGTTTGGGATTAAGTTAGTTCTGAGAACAACACCTATTTCGGTTGCTCCGTGTAGGATGGCACCATTAGAGTTGAAAGAACTGAAGGTTCAGTTGCAAGAGTTAACGAATAAGGGTTTTGCACGATCAAACTATTCACCATGGGGTGCTCCAGTGCTTTTTGTAAAGAAAAAGGATGGGTCGATGAGATTGTGTATAGACTACAGACAGCTCAACAAAGTGACTATGAAGAACAAGTATCCTTTAAAAAGGATAGATGATCTATTTGATCAACTAAAGGGAGCTACAGATTCTCCAAGATTGACCCGAGGTCCGCTTATTACCAGTTGAGGTTAAGGAGCAAGATGTCTTTGAAATCGCATTTCTGGACGAGGTACGACCATTATGATTTTTTGGTCATACCATTCGATTTAGTGAATGCTCTTGTAATTTTTATGAACTTAATGAATCATGTCTTTCAACCGTATCTAAACAAGTTTGTAGTTGTCTTTATCGACGACATATTGATTTATTCACGGGATGAGAGTGATCATGTAGAGCATCTGAGAATTGTTTTATAGACTTTAAGAGACAAGCAGTTGAATGCTAAGTTTAGTAAGAGTGAGTTTTGGCTCAGAGAGGTTGGATTCTTAGGATACCTTGTGTTGGGTGAGGGTATTAGAGTTGATCCGAGAAAGATCTCGACTATTGTGGAGTGGAAACCAACGAGAAATATGACGAAAGTCAGAAGCTTTTTGGGTTTAACGGGGTACTATAGACAATTTGTGAAAGGATTTTCCATGATTGCTATGATGAAATTGTTGCACAAAGATGTTAAGTTTGAATGGAATGATAAATGTCAATAGAGTTTTGAAAGATTGAAAACATTATTCACGGATGTGCCAATTTTGATTTAACTTGAGTCAGGGAAAGAATTTGTGGTCTACAGTGACGCGTCGTTTAATGGTCTTAGTTGTGTGTTGATGCAAGAGGGTAAGGTAGTCGCTTACGCCTCAAGGCAGCTAAAACCGCATGAAAGAAATTATCTAACTCATGACTTGGAGTTGGTTGCGATTGTGTTCGCGTTAAAAATTTGGCGACATTATTTGTATGGTGAGAAATGCCGAATCTTTACAGATAGTAAGAGTTTGAAGTACTTAATGGATCAAAGGGAATTGAATTTGCGACAATAGTGGTGGCTTGAGTTATTGAAGGATTATGAGCTAGTAATCGATTACCATCTGGGGAAAGTGAATGTGGCTGCGGATGCCCAGAGTAGGAAATCTTTGTATGCTTTGAGAGCTATGAGCACGAGTTTGGCATTGGCTGATGATGGAAATATATTAGACGAGTTGAGAGCTAGGCCACTATTAGTTCAACAAATATTTGAGGCTCAAAGGAATAATAGTGAGATACAAGCTAAAAGAGCTGAGTGTGAATCGGGAAATGATTCTGATTTTTGAGTGGGTTCAGATGGTTGTTTAATGTTCCATGATAGTATTTGTGTACCTAGAGATGATGAGTTGATTTGAAAAATATTGAATGAAGCACACAATGGTTATTTGTCAGTATATCCGGTAGTACGAAAATGTACAATGATTTAAAGAAATTTTATTAGTGGTCGGGAATGAAAAGGAACATCTCGGAGTATGTAATAAGATGTCTGATTTGTCAACAAGTAAAAGCTGAGCATCAAGTGCCTTCAAGATTGCTTTAGCCAGTGATGGTTTTTGAGTGGAAGTGGGATCGGATCACCATGGACTTTGTGACGGGGTTGCCTATGACTCGAAAAAGAAAGATGTTGTGTGGGTTGTCGTTGATAAGTTAACGAAGTCGGCTCACTTTATTCCAGTACATGTTGATTATTCATGGATCAGTTGGCTGAGTTGTATATTGTGGGAGTGGTAAGATTACATGGAGCGCATGTATCTATTATCTCGAATAGAGACCCAAGATTTACTTCGAGGTTTTTGAAGAAGTTGCAAGAGGCCTTGGGTACGAGGTTGAATTTTAGTACAGCATTCCATCCTCAAACTGACGGTCAGTCTGAAAGAGTGATTCAAGTTCTTGAAGATATGCTCCAATGCTATGTGTTGGAATTTGAAGGTAGTTGGGAGAGATACCTACCTTTGGTTGAGTTTGCTTGCAACAACAGTTATCAGTCGGGTATACGGATGTCACCATATGAAGCCTTGTATGGCTGCAAGTGTCGAATCCTTTGTATTGGACCGAGCATAGTGAAAAGCAAATTCATGGGGTCAACCTGGTTAAAGAGACTGAAGAAAAAGTGAAAGTGATTCGGGATAGTCTGAAAGCTGCTTCAGACCGAAAAAAGTCGTATGCGAACTTGTAAAGAAAAGAAATCGAGTTTAATATGGGTGACAAGGTATTTATGAAAGTGTCGCCATGGAAGAAAATATTGAGGTTTGGTCAAAAAGGAAATTGAGTCGATGATTCATGGGCTGTATGAGGTTACTGAAAGAATTGGACCAGTGGCATACCAGTTGGCTTTATCGATAGAATTAGAGAACATTCAAAATGTGTTTCATGTATCAATGTTAAGGCGTTATCGCTCCGATCCTTCGCATGTGATTCCTCCAAAAGAAATTGAGATACGACCGGACATGACATATGAGGAGGAGCCGATTAAGATTATGGCTCGAGAAGTGAAACAGTTAAGGAATAAAGACATAGCTTTAGTAAAAGTGTTATCGCAAAAACACGGTGTTGAAGAAGCTACGTGGGAACCAGAAGAAGCCATGAGAGAGCAATATCCAAACCTCTTTACCGGTAAGATTTTTGACGGAAAAAATCTCTAAAGGGGGAGAGCTGTAACAGCCTAATTGTGGTTTGAGACCACTAAATCGAGGATAAGGAAAATTATTTTGATATTATTTTATGTGTTATAGCAGTAAAATAGGGCTATGTAGAAATTTTTGTGCTCCAATTTTAGCAATAGCATGCTAAATTGCATAAGATGCAAAAGTTCTATTTTATAAGGTAGGTACCTAATAGCTATAGAATGTAATTTGGAGGATTTTAAAATGCAATTGGGCCAGTTTGGAGTGTAATGGCCAGCCATAGGGTGCTTAGAGAACAAAAGCATTAAATTTAGTCAAACTAGGTGATAGTTGGTGACTAATTGACTAAAATATGATAAAATAAGATGACTAAAGGAAGCTACCATCTTTCACAATTCATCTCCCCCTCTACTACTAAAAATTTCAGCAAGTTTAAGGGTTTGAAAGCTTTACATTTTTAGCTACATCTCATCCTTGCAAGTAAGTAATTTTTGAGGTTTTCTTAATGATTTTTGTACTTTTGGGGTCCCCAAAGCTTAAGCTAGCTAATGAGGGGACTAATTTGTGATATGGTTGAAAGTCTAGGGACCTTCCATGAGAGTATTCATGTTTTTATCTGAGTTTTTATGGAAGAAAATGAATGTTAGGGAGGTGAGAAACAATTTTTGTAAAAGGTGTTAATATGAAAACACCTAATAGGATTTAAATGCAAAGATTGATTTTGTGTCATAAATGCATGAAATAGTTGGAATTGTAAGTAGTTGTAAGAGAAATAAATGTTCAGCGAGGCTTGTTTAATGAGAATGTGAGTTGAAAAATGATTTACGAGCCTAGGGAAAAATCATAATTTTGCCAAAGTATAAGGGCAAAATAGTCATTTTTGCCTAAGTATAGATTATGATGCATTATGATCATAGAATGATCTAAATGAATGGATTTTATTGTTATAGATCAAAAAGAGCACGGAATGAACCTTGATCAGGGAAAAGGCAAGGTTACAGATTAGACCATTAATTAACTTGTTTTACACCGAGGTAAGTTTATGTATGAACGATACATTATATATATACATTGTTGTTGCTAACTAGTGTATGGCACAATTGAGAATCTGTATGATTCAAGTGGGTAGAATGTGGTAGATATTGAAAACTCTAGTATGAATGATGGAATGGATATGTAAATGTGTTATATCAATATTTGATGGTGGGCTAAGTGCGATACCACCTTAATACATAATTATGATGGGCTATGTGCGATACCATCGACTATTTATCATTTGGTGGGCTAAGTGCGATACCACCTTAATACTTAATTACGATGGGCTATGTGCGATACCATCGACTATTTATCATTTGGTGGGCTATGTGTGATACCACCGTAACTAACCTCTTTGGTGGGATATGTGCGATACAACCCTAATAAAGACTGATGGTGGGCTAAGTGCGATACCACCTTAATACTTAATTACGATGGGCTATGTGCGATACCATTGACTATTTATCATTTGGTGGGCTATGTGCGATACCACCCTAATAAAGACTGATGGTGGGCTAAGTGTGAAACCACTAAGAAATTTGATTATGATTAGTTGATTGAAATATTGTGATGTGTTGTATAGGTGACATTGTGGTGCTAAGTGCAAGGAGGCATGCTAATAAATGTATACATTAAGTTTGTGAAATGGTTTGGATGTGGAAATGGAAGAAATGAATAAGCATGATTAGGAATGTGGAATGCTTTTTGTTTAGTATGTAATGCTATTTATTGTTTAACACATACTATAATGTTAATTCTTTACATGTAGACTTACTAAGCTTAAAGCTTACCCCCTTTCTTTTCCATTGTTTTATAGAGTTTAAGAGCTGAACCGGGATGCGCCGATAACCAGAAGATCATCCACACTATCTGTAACATCCAGGAATCAGGTGTTCTACATTATTGTATGTTGTTGTGTGTTTGGCATGTTTTGTTTTTTAATTTGGTATGTTTGGGGGTCTCGAGAAGGCTCGAGGTTAAGCTTGAGCCTTGGTGAAAATTATGTTTTTAGGTACTTTAAGGGGGAGCTAGCAGAGGTAGGTCTTAAGTATACATACTTGTGTTTGATGACACCAGAAGAGAGGTGGTAAAGTGGCAAGGAGACGCCACTTAGAGTGTAAGGAAATGGCGTCACAAGGGAGAAGCAGCAGGGAGGAGGTTTGAATCCCCTAGGCCTCACTTTGAAGCTTTATTTTTGGCACCATGGGGAGAAGGTAGATTCGACGGGGACTCTCCAAGGTGGTTGGTTGAATGAGTCAAACCGTTTGTATGGGTGGCCATGAGGTGTTGGTTGAGGAAGACTTGGTCAAATTGATTCAAAGGAACGAAGTGGAGTGAAAGTAGGAGGGAATTAAGGAATGTGGCCATGGAAGAAGGTGTTTACTGAATAAGGAGTCTTGGGTGAGAGGTGTTGCGGTTTAGTTGATGGAAGGAGGTGCCAAAATTTTGGATTAGTGTTGAGTTTTTTACCTAGGTGCATTCGGTCTTAGGGGTTAGTATAGTATTAAGGGGAAAGCCAAAACTTTGAGGTACATCTTGGTTCTTCTTTTTCATTTTCGGTAATCACTTTGTGTGTGAGCTAAAATGATTCTCTTCTTTTTCCCTAGATCTATGTCGAAACCATCATCTTCTTATTTCCCCTTTTCTTTGTTGCATAACGTTTCTTACTTCGACAAGCCATAGCTGAACCTCATGTTACTCCTTGTTTTTCTTTTTATTTTGTTTCTCATCGTTTGATTCTCTTCTCTATTTCTTCTTCTCTAGTCGGAACTCCTTGAAGCCCTTGCTGAATCTTTTTTCCTCTTTGTTCATCTCTCAAAACACCATAATCGAGCCTCCCTTCTTATCATCTTCTCTCTTGGTAAATCGAAACCTCTCTTTTATTCTACTATTACCTTTCCCTACCCTAATCATCTCTCAAGTTTAATTTATTCTTCTTTTGGTCGAATACCAAGTTGTTCATCTTCTCTTTTCTCAGCATTTCTTTGGTTCTAGGTGATTGAAGCCGAAACATGCTTCTTTTCTTCCTCTTCACTCTTCATTGTTCATACCTTGTAGAAGCCAAATCTTTTGGGGTGACAACTGAAGGCATCCTTCCATCGATTTGCTAGTAGCCGAATATAGCCTTCCAATTGGCATCTTCTTGTTTTGGTAAGGTTTCTTCTTTTTAGTTTCCCTTTTTGATCTTTCTCTTTTCTTAGTGATCTGTTAACCAAAGGTGTTGACTCATTTCTTTGGGGCTTTGGCTGATTGTAGAGAGACTTATTCTCGTATTCTCCTTCTCTCATAGCCAGCATTCGGGAGGTCATTGGTAAGTCGGGTATGTAGGTCGAATGGATTAGAAAGGTGGTTCTTTTTCGTTTAGTTTCACTGAAAGACCATTTCTTTTGTCCTATTATGGGAATAGATTCTAACTTGGTAATATCTAGGGACTTATTCGGTTTCATAAGCCACCCTTCTAGAAGTTTAATTTTCATTGATCGAGGTAAGAAGTTTCCTTTTGTTTGGCACGTATTCTTTCTTTCTTTTTCACTACGTTAATCTATTTTTCTGATCAAAGACCCTTACCATGGATGCAAGTGTTGGTCAATCAAGAGAAGGGAGCGAACCCATAGTTTTGACTCCTAAGTTTAAGAGGCGAGCTGTGTCAAAGGTTTAGAACTTTCAGCCGGGCTATGTTAAAGAGCAGATGTCTGCTTGGGATAGGCAAATAGTCGTCATTCCTATTAGTGAAAGCGTCGACATAGAAAGCCTAGTGTTATGTGTTATCAGGTGTGTATTACCCACACATTTCTTTACTATTTATGTTATTAATTGTGAAGGCTGAAAGCTGAATTGACTGAGTTCTTAGTCGAAATACCCTCGTGGGTAAGGTTGGATACACTGGGTAAGTTCTCGATGACGATATTTCTGATTATATGCATGTATGTATGATCGTTGTTATGCATGAATGATATAGTTATCTGTTACACATAGTGATCATGGTTGCATTCTTATTTTGGCATGATGAAAAGAGCATGGGCGCGGGATTGAATATAAGGAGAAGGGAGATTAAGTGACTTTGTCACGAGTGACTATTGTCACGGGTGGTCTAAGAATCACAGTGGCTGAAACCACGAATGTTATAATCAGTGACTTGTCTCGGTAAGAACCACAATGGCTGAAACCATGAATGTTATAATCAGTGACTTGTCTCGGTGGTCAAGTACCACAGTGGGTTGGCCCCACGATTACATGATTTAGTGACTTTGTCACGAGTGACTATTGTCACGAGTGGTCTGGGACCACGGTGGTCATGAATCGCAGTGGCATAATACCACGGGTGTTTAGATGGAGAATTAGACTGGGTTGGGCTGCATTGCATACATGTGACATATGCCATACTGAGTGGGTTAAGGCCCAGTTTGTGTTATACGGGATTTACACACTGAGTCTTGGTGACTCATCCCTCTGCTAAATGTTGCAGGTAATCAGTAGATCGCGGGGTTTTGAGCCGGGGCAGACTTGAGGTGGCCATGCATTGCTATTTCTCTTGTAAATTTCATTACTTTATTTTGAACTTAGTTAAATTTGAGATTTTATTATGTAATAAGGCCTCTTTAACTTAAATTTGGGTTGGTTTTCAAATGCCAATTTTAATTATGCAATAAACTATCAAAAATGGGGTTTTCTTAAAAATGTAAATCAAGGTTTTCCAAATACTAACAAATGGATCACATGAAGTAAGTAATTAAAACTTGGAATTTTTCTTAGAACTACTAATAACCCTATCACTTCTTTTTTTATCCAAAAACCACATTACTCAATGTTATTTTCAACAACATTTTCTAAGTATGGTTTCCTGAAAATAACCCGGTTTCAGTACCTAATTAACTCAATAAGAATATGGTAAGATATGTACAACTTAACTGAATTTTAGTTAGCCTTAGCTTGGACGCACTAAACAAAACATTTTCTCAGATTACGATATTCCATTAAATGTTTGTTTTAAACTACATATCCAGTAATAAACCAGATTTGTTCGTAACGTATAAACCGGGTTTGGGATGTTACAATTATGGTATCAGAGCCAAGTTCAAAAACTCGACTGTGGGTATGAGGTTCAAAAATGTTTCGAAAGATGGTTTAAAAAATGGTTTAGAAATCTATATGTTTTCTGGAAGCATGGCACCTGAGTCTCCGGCACCAAATTCACACAGTAAGTCTTCTAACTATTGGTTATTTTACATGAAGTAGTTGTAATGTGCTATGATTTCTTGTAATAAAAAATTCAACTCTAAGAGAATGAAACCTTAGGTATGCATGAACTGGCAAGAATTTCTTATAATGTTATTTTCATAAGATTATTCTATAATAAATAGTGGAAGAAAGACTAAATCATAAAACTTTTAATCAGATTAAGTCGAATAGATAATCATGAGTGCTAGAGGACGTTGACGCGGTGTGCGTGGCCATGGTAGAGGACAGAGAGTTGGGGCTGAGCCTTAGAATTTGGGCTTGAGCCGGAAGGTGAGATGCCAGCATCACCAGTTACGGAAGCAAAATTTCAGGATCAAATGGGTGGAGACTATGCTGTGTCTTAGGCTATGCTATGTGTGTTGGAGAAAGTTGCTGGAACGAACACGGGATCAGTGGCTCAAAAATCTGTGTCAGAACGACTTTGAGCTAACGGGCTGAGATGTTTAGGGGAATTTCGGATGTGGCTCCTAACGTAGTCGAGTACTGGTTAGAAGTGGTGGAACGGATTATGGATGATCTTGACTGCACCATGGAAGAGAAACTGAAAGGAGTTGTGTCTCTCCTCCAAGATGATGCTTACCAATGGTGGCTCACGATTAGAGATGGTACAGCAGCGGACCGCATTACCTGGGACTTCTTTAGGTCTGCGTTCCAGGGGAAATACATTGGGTCGAGCTATGTGGATGCTCAATGAAATGCATTTGTAAACTTGGTTCAAGGAAGTAAGTCGATGGCTGAATATGAGGCGAAACTCTTGTGTCTAAGTCGGTATGCTCATGGTATTGTGTCCATAGATCATGAGCGTTGCATCCGATTTGAAGATGGTGCGAGGATGAGTTGCAATCTTGATAGCTCCATGAGCAGAAAGGAAATTCGTTGTTTTGGTTGAGAAGGCTAAGATAGCCGAAGAGGCAAAGTGATCTTAAAGGTAGAATTAGGATAGGGACAATGGTAGGAGTAAAAGAAGTTTTGGACCGTCAAGATCTACTGGAAATTTTTAGAATAGGCCTAGGTTGGATGGGCAGGGTCGAACTGTGAGGCCTGTTGTTGATGGTCGGCCACAACAATGTGCTACGTGTGGGAAGTTTCATTTAAGAGAGTGCTGGGCAAGAAGTAATGGATGCTACAGATGTGGATCAGTGGATCATGGGGTAAGGGATTGTCCACAAGAGCTCAACAGAACGCTGCCAGTAGGTTAGAATTATATTCACTGGTAGAAGGGGACCGCAACCTCAGGGGGTCGTGGTCCGATCAGAGGAGGAAATGGTTTTGGTCGGGGGCGTGGAGCACCGGGCAGAGGTGCTGGGAATATAGATGCGAGACAGTCGAGGTTGGTCTATGCAGCTAGACGCCATAAGGAGGGTGATGTACCGGACGTCATAGCCGATACTTTCCTTATTTCTGATTTGATTTTACTACACTGATTGATATTGGATCAACACATTCCTATGTTGCTAGTACGGTGTCTGGAACTTTAAACATAGACTTTGAGATTGCTTCTAGGGAGATGACTGTACTTAGCCCTTTAGGACAATCTGTAGTGGTGAACAAACTCTTCAGGAGTGTGCCTCTAGAAGTACAAGGGATGGTTTTCCCAGCTGATTTGATGGAACTACCATTCGGCGAGTTCGATTTGATCATAGGTATGAACTAGTTAGTTAGATATCGAGCAAACTTGGATTGTGTTGCTAAGCGCTTGGTGTTAAGGATTTCTGTGGATGATGAGGTAGTGGTGATAGGTGAAAGGAGGAACTACTTGTCTAATGTAGTGTCTACTTTAAAGGCTGAAAGAATGGTGCGAAAAGGGTGTGAAGCGTTCTTAGCTTTCATCAATGCTTTGGAGGCCAAGGAGTTGGCTGTAAAGGATGTTAGAACGGTGAAGGAATTCTCTGATGTTTTTCTAGAAGAGCTTCTAGGGTTACCTCCGGATCGCGAGGTAGAGTTCGGTATTAATCTTCTTCCGGGGACAGCGCCAGTGTCTATTGCCCCATATAGAATGGCACCAAAGGAGTTGGTGGAACTGAAAGCCCAAATTTAGAAACTGTTGGACCGGGGTTTTATCCGACCCAGTGTATCACCTTGGGGAGCATCGATGTTATTTGTTAAGAAGAAGGAAGGGTCGATGCGGATGTGCATTGACTATAAACAACTGAACAAATTGACTATTAAGAACAAGTATCCGTTGCCTAGGATTGACGATCTGTTCTATCAGTTGTGAGGCACTTTGATCTTTTCAAAGATAGACTTGAGGTCAAGGTATCACCAGCATAAGGTTAAGGAGGCAGATATTCATAAGATAGCTTTTGAACCCGTTATGGTCATTACAAGTTCTTGGTGATGCCATTCGGGTTGACGAATGCACCAGCTAGGTTTATGGACATGATGAACCGGGTATTCCAAACCTATCTGGATCGGTTTGTTGGTGTTCATAGGCGATATTTTGGTTTACTCAAGTTCAAAAGAGGAACATGATTTGCATCTTCAAGTGGTTTTGTAGATTTTAAGAGAAAAGTAGTTGTACGCCAAATTCAGTAAGTGTGAATTTTTGTTAAGGAAAGTTACCTTTCTGGGACATGTTGTGTCTGCGAAGGGAATTAGAGTTGATCCTCAAAAAATTGAGTCCGTGTTGGATTGGAAATCGCCTAAGTCTGTGGCAGAAATTCAGAGTTTTCTTGGGTTAGTCAGGTACTACAGAAGGTTTGTTGAGGGATTTTTGTTAATAGCCGCACTGATTAACTAAGTCATTACGGAAAGGGTACCATTTTTACGTGCGATAAGCAATAGGAAAGCTTTGAGAAGCTAAAGAGGATCTTGATTGAGGCTCTAGTGTTAATTCAGCCTGAGGCTGGGAAGGAGTTTGTCGTTCTACGATCGTCGCATACGTGGTTAGGATGTGTGTTAATGCAAGGAGGGAAGGTGGTAGCTTATGCGTCTCGGCAGTTGAGACCGCATGAGGTGAATTATCCCACGCATGATTTGGAGTTACTTGCGATAGTGTTCGCTTTGAAGATTTGGAGACACTATCTGTATGGGGAGAAGTCCATTATCTACATGAACCACAAGAGCCTGAAATACCTCTTCACCTAGAAGGAGTTGAATTTAAGGCAGTGGAGGTGGATTGAATTGTTAAAGGACTATGATTGTTCGATTGAGTACCACCTAGGTAAAGCTAATGTAGTGGCAGACACATTGAGTCGTATGGTGCTATCAGACTTGAAGGCAATGTTCGCCCATCTTAGCTTGTATGATGATGGAAGTGTGCTAGCGAAACTACAAGTGAAGCCTTCTTGTGTTAGTCAGATAAAGAAGAAGCAATTATCTGATTAATCACTAAGTCTTAAATTTCAGCTAGTGGCAAGTGATGAGATAACAGATTTTAGTGTGGACAGTGATGGGGTATTGTGCTTTCTAGGAAAAGCTTGTATGCCAAAGGATTCCAAATTGAGGTGGAAGATTCTACAAGAAGCGAATAGTAGCCCATACGCTATGCATCCTAGAGGAAGTAAGATGCATCGGGATCTGCGAGAATAGTTTTGGTGGCTGGGTCTAAAGCAGGAGGTGACTGAATTTGTGGGTAAATGCTTGACGTGTTAGCAGGTAAAGGTGGAGCATCAATTACCTTCGGGGTTGCTACAGCCAGTAAAGATTCCACTTGGAAATGGGAGAGGATAATGATGGACTTTATGAGTGGGCTACCCCTTACGCATACGAATAAAGATTCAGTGTGGATAATTGACGATCGGTTGACGAAGTCTGCTCACTTCATACCGGTTTGAGTTGATTATTTTTTATAGAAGTTAGCCAAGCTTTATGTGGCGGAGATTGTGAGGTTGTATGGGGTACCTATGTCTATCATATCAGACAGAGTCCCCAGGTTTACATCGAGATTCTGGAAGATGTTGCATCAAGCATTGGGTACAAGACTGGATTTCAGCACAGCGTTTCATCCACAGACTGATGGATAGTTTGAGAGGGTAATTCAGATCTTGGAAGACATGTTGAGAGGTTGTGTTATCGATTTTGAGGGTAGTTGGGAGGAGTTCCTACCGTTGGAAGAATTCACATACAATAACAGCTATCAATCCAGTATTCAGATGGCACCCTATGAAGCGTTATATGGACGGAAGTGTCACACTCCTACTTGCTGGATAGAGTTGGGTGAGCGACAGTTGTTGGGCCCGGAATTGGTTTGAAACAAAGGAGAAGGTTAAGTTGATTCAAACTCGATTGAAGGAAGCTTCTGATAGGCAAAAATCTTATGCAGATCTAAAGCGTAAGGATATAGAGTTCTCGTGGGTGATCGAGTTTTTCTAAAAGTATTACCGTGGAACAAAGTTTTAAGGTTTGGATGGAAGGGCAAGCTGAGCCCCAGGTTCATCGGGCCTTATCAAGTGTTGAAGCGTTTGGGACCAGTAGCTTATCAGCTCGAGTTACCTCTAGAATTGGGGCAGATACATGATGTATTTCATGTCTCAATGTTAAGGCGCTACCATTTGGATCCATCTCACATAGTGCCGGTAGAGGAAATTGAGGTAAGACCTGACTTATCTTTTGAGGAGGAACCAGTTCAGATCTTAGATCGAGATGTTAAAGTGTTGCAGGGGAAGACGGTTCGTTGGTTAAAGTGTTACGGTGAAATCACGATTCATAGGAAGCCACGTGGGAGCCGGAGGATGTGATACTACAGCAATACCCTCACCTCTTCTGATCAGGTAAATTTTGAGGCTGAAATTTCTTTAAGTGGGTACAATTGTAACATCCGGGAATCAGGGGCCCTGCATTATTGTATGTTACTGTGTGTTTGGCATGTTTTGTTTGTTAATTTGGTGTGTTTGGGGGTCCCGGGAAGGCTCGGGGTTAAGCTTGAGCCTTGGTGAAAATTCTATTTTTAGGTACTTTGGGGGAGCTAGCAGAGGCAGGTCTTAAGTATAAGTACTTGTGTTTGATGACACTAGAAGAGAGGTGGAAAAATGGTAAGGAGACGCCACTTAGAGTGCAGGGAAGTGGCGTCACAAGGGAGAAGTAGTAGAGAGGAGGTTCAAATCCCTAGGCCTCACATTGAAGCTTTATTTTTGGCATCTGGATGGGGAGAAGGTGGATTCGGTGGGGACTCTCCAAGGTGGTTGGTTGAATGAGTCAAACCATTTGAATGGGTGGCCATGAGGTGTTGGTGGAGGAAGACTTGGTCAAATTGATTCAAAGGAATGAAGGGGAGTGAAAGTAGGAGGGAATTAAAGAATGTGGCCATGAAAGAAGGTGTTGGCCGAATGAGGAGTCTTGCGTGAGGGGTGTTTCGGTTTAGTTGCTGGAAGGGGGTGCCGAAATTTTAGATTAGTGTTGAGTTTTCTACCTAGGTACATTAAGTCTTAGGGGTTAGTATTGTAGTAAGGGGAAAGTCGAAACTTTGAGGTACATCTTGGTTCTTCTTTTTCATTTTCGGAAATCACTTTGTGTGTGAGCTAAAATGATTCTCTTTTTTTTCCCTATACTTGTGCCGAAACCATCATCTTTTTATTTCCCATTTTCTCTATTGCATAATGTTTCTTACTTCAACAAGCCATAGCCGAACCTCATGTTACTCCTTGTTTTTCTTTTTATTTTGTTTCTCATCGTTTGATTCTCTTCTCTATTTCTTCTTCTCTAGCCGAAACTCCTTGAAGCCATTGCCGAATCTTCTCTTCCTCTTTGTTCATCTCTCAAAACACCATAATCAAGCCTCCCTTCCTATCATCTTCTCTCTTGGTAAATCGAAACCTCTCTTTTATTCTATGATTACCTTTCCCTAGCCTAATCATCTCTCAAGTTTAATTTATTCTTCATTTGGCTGAATACCAAGTTGTTCATCTTCTCTTTTCTTGGCATTTCTTTGGTTTTAGGTGATTGAAGCCGAAACCTGCTTCTCTTCTTCCTCTTCACTCTTCATTGTTCATACCTTGTGGAAGCCAGATCTTTTGGGGTGACAACTGAAGGCATCCTTCCATCGATTTGTTAGTAACCGAATATAGCCTTCCAATCGGCATCTTCTTGTTTTGGTAAGGTTTCTTCTTTTTAGTTTCCCTTTTTGATCTTTCTCTTTCTTGGTAGTCAGTTAACCAAATGTTTTGACTCATTTTTTGGGGCTTTGGCCAATTGTAGAGAGACTCATTCTCGTATTCTCCTTCTCTTATAGTCAGCGTTCGGAAGGTCATTGGTAAGTCGGGTATGTAGGCCGAATGGATGGGAAGGGTGGTTCTTTTTCGTTTAGCTTCACCAATAGACCATTTCTTTTGTCTTATTCTAGGAATCGATTCTAACTTGGTGATATCTAGGGACTTATTCGGTTTCATAAGCCAATCTTCTAGAAGTTTAGATTTTGTTGATCGAGGTAAAAGTTTCCTTTTGTTTGGCACGTATTCTTTCTTTCTTTTCACTCGTTAATCTATTTTTACGATCAAAGACCCTTACCATGGATGCAAGTGTTGGTCAATCAAGAGAAGGAGCGAACCCATAGTTTTGACTCCTAAGTTTAAAGGGAGTGAACCTATAGTTTGACACCTAAGGTTTAGAACTTTCGGTTCGGGACTTTTATGTTAAAGAGCGGATGTTTGCGCTGGGATAGGCAAATAGTCGTCATTCCTATTAGTGAAAGCGTCGACATAGAAAGCCTAGTGTTATGTGTTATCAGGTGTGTATTACCCACACATTTCTTTACTGTTTACATTATTAACTGTGAAGGCTGAAAGCCGAATTGACTGCGTTGTTAGTCGAAATACCCTCGTGGGTAAGATTAGAGACACCGGGTAAGTTCTCGATGATGATATTTCTGATTGTATGCATGTATGTATGATAATTGTTATGCATGAATGATATAGTTATCTGTTACACATGGTGATCATGGTTGCATCCATATTTTGGCACGATGAAAGGAGCATGGGCTCGGGATTGAATATAAGGAGAAGGGAGATTAAGTGACTTTGTCACGAGTGGTCTAAGAACCACAGTAGTTGAAAGCACAAATGTTCTAATAAGTGACTTGTCTCGGTGGTCAAGTACCACTGTGGGTTTGCCCCACGTAAGCGTAAATTTATCAGAGATCGTCACGGTGCTCTAAGACCACAGTGGGTTGGCCCCACGATTACATGATTTAGTGACTTTGTCACGAGTGACTATTGTTACAAGTGGTCTGGGACCATGGTTTTAGCTTTTGCCGACTCACAGAAACGATAGCGTGATTACACACCTTTTTATGGCGTCGTTCCCAAATCTACGAGCACCCAACATAGATTCATTGAAAACTGACATTAGTCCTTAATCGTTAGGGTAACGCCCTTTGAATAGCACTAAATCTGAAATATTTTCATTACCTTGCTTGAGGACAGACTTAACCTCTTAAGGCTATCGCTCAGGATTGATCACACGCCTATGCTGAATATCTGTATCAAAACAGTTCTTATTAACCAAAATAGTGATCCAATATGTGGCCTTAATCCATAAATGGTACTTACCAATCGCCGGAACATTCGGCCTAATCTAAGAGTAGTGTATTGATCTTACCCTTAACGAGAGACAGAGTTCGATGATTGAAAGACTTTTGCGCTTCTCCACTCCTCAAGAAAACCTAAACCCAATGATCACCACACCAAGAGGAAGATATCACCACTCGACCATCAAAGAATATGAATGAAAGGAATATTTTGCTTTTAGAGTAAAAGGAATAGGAGAGAACAGTTTTAAACACGAAATGAAAAATATGAACACTTACGATTTCAAAACGCTTGTACAATTGAAACAAAGAGGGAAAGAAAACGGAGGATTGGTCACCATAGAACTATCAAGAAAAAGATTCGGTTCACAAGCTAATAGGAAATTGAAACCAAAAGGGATGATATTCGGCTTAAGAGAAGAAAGGGAGAAGAAAAGAGGAATGTCGAATCGGCAGAGAGATAAAGAAGGAAAAAAAATTCAAGGGAGAATTCAGCACTTGATGTTCGTGTTTCGGGAAAGAGTGGGTAGAAATTGAGAAATAAGGATGAAAAGAAAAAAAGACCCGAATGGTCAAAAGTGTTGCACAAGATGCCACAAAAAGAAGTAAATCCCGAAACACACAAAAGGAAAACCTAAAATTATAGAGAGTATTTTCAATTTTTACCCTCTCACAAAGATGCCAAAAATGTACCAACATGAATGCCCATAGCTGAATCCCGTACTCAAGCCTTCCCATTCATCCAAGACTCCCTTCACATCCCAACTCCTTGAAAGTCTCAATCGATTCCTCCTAGATTCACTCCACATCCCCCATTCAAACTCATTCAAATATGATGACCAAGTCTCCAACCACCTCTGCAGAGTTTGAATCAAACTCTACCTCTCATGCCACAGAGTCATAAAATAAAGCATCTTACTTGCATGCCATGGGATTCGAACCCCATCCCCCATGCATGCCCAACACGCCACTAGCCACCACAACACAGGATCTCTTGTGTCATAAAACAACACAACTTAATATATATACCCTTTAAGTTAACATCCAGGTTTCCCAAAAGAGCAAAAATCAAAATTTTGCCAAAGGCCATACCTGAACCCAGGCTACCTAAAACCCCCAAATACACTCAAATACTTAGCCACTGAAGCAAACATGGAATTTAAGCCAATTCATGCAAAATTATAGCCTCTATATTTTTAGGGTGTTACAACTCTACCCCTTATGAAATTTCGGCCTCAAAATTTACCTGGTCAGAATAAGTGAGGGTATTGTTGGTGCAACGCCTCCCTAGTTCCCACGTGGCTTCTTCTGCCCCGTGATTATGCCAGAGCACTTTGACTAGTGGAACAGATTTTTATCTCAGCACCTTAACGTCATGATCCAGTATTTGCACCTGTTCTTCCTGATAGTTAAATCAGACCTAACCTCAATTTCCTCAATTGGCACTATGTGTGAGAGATCGAGTGGAATCGCCTCAGCATGGAGACATGGAACACATCATGAATTCTGTCTAATTCAGGAGACATCTCAAGTTGATAGGCGATCGGCCTTACACGTTTTGTTACTCAATAAGGTCTGATGAATCTAGGGCTCAGTTTGCCCTTCCGTCAAAACCTCAAAATTTTCTTCCATGGTGAGATCTTTAGAAAGACATAATCCCCCATAGAAAACTCGATCTCTTTATGATTTAAATTCCCATATGACTTCTGCCTGTCAGATGCTTCCTTTAACCGATTTTGAATTAACTTTACTTTTTTCTTGGTCTCGAAACCAACTCGGCCCGTAACTCGCTTTCTTGATTCGGTCCAACATGTAAGAGTACGACACCTACGACTATATAATGCCTCGTACAATACCATTTGAATACTAGACTGGTAGCTATTGTTATACGCAAACTCGCTAGTGGTAAATAGTCGTCCTAGCTGCCTCAAAAATTGATTACACAGCTTCTTAACATGTCTTCCAGTATTTGAATCACCCTCTCTGACTGACCATCTATCTGAGGGTGGAACGCAGTACTGAAATCCAACCTGGTACCCAAAGCCTCGTGTAACTTTTTCTAAAATCGAGATGTGAATCTAGGATCTCTGTCGAAATGATAGAAACTAGTACACTATGCAGTCTTAAATCTCGGCCACATACAACTTAGCCAACTTCTGCAACAAATAATCAATGCAAACAGGTATAAAATGGACTAATTTAGTCAGTCGGTCAACAATAACCCATACTGAGTCCTTCATAGTGTTCGTTAAGGGTAGCCCACTTACAAAATCCATGGTTACCCTCTTCCACTTCCAAAGTGGAATCTTAACTAGTTGTAGTAATCCAGAAGGCAGCTGATACTTAGCATTAACTTGCTAGCATGTCAGACATTTACCCACAAAATCGATAACTTTGTGTTTCAGTCCTGGCCACCAGTACAGCTCATGGAGGTCTCGGTATAACTTGTTTCTGCCAGGATGCATAGCGTAAGGACTACCATGCGCCTCTTGCAATATAGACTGCCTTAGATCAGAATCTCTGGGTACACAGACTCGCCCACGGAAGCATAGTACTCCTTCACTATTCAATCCAAAGTCTGTAGTCTCTTCACTCCCAACTTTTTAGAAACTAAGAGTCAGTGATTCATCCAACAACTGTTGCTCCTTAATTTGATTAGTCCAAGTCGGTCTCACTTAAAGTTCAGCTAACAAGCTACCATCGTCGAACAGGCTGAGACGAGCAAATATTGCTCTCAAATCAGATACAACCCTACGGCTCAGTGCGTCAGCTACTACGTTAGCTTTACCAGGGAGGTACTCTATTGAGCAATCACAATCTTTAAGCAACTTTATCTATCTTCATTGCCTAAGGTTTAACTCCTTCTTAGTAAAGAGGTACTTGAGGCTTTTATGATCTGTGTAAATAATAGACTTCTCACTGTATAAGTAATGCCTCCAAATCTTCAGAGCAAATACCACCATAGCTAACTCCAAGTCATGAGTAGGGTAGTTCACATCGTGAGGCTTAAGTTGACGAGATGCGTAAGCAACCACCTTACCCCCTTGCATCAACATACAACCCAATCCAATGTGCACCGCGTCACTATAGATAGTGAATTTCTTCCCAGACTCTGGCTGTATTAGCACAAGGGCTTCAGTTAGAACTTTCTTCAGTTTCTCAAAACTCTCTTACTACCTATCAATCTAATTAAACGGTACCCCTTTACGTAGTAACTTAGTTAGAGGTGCAGCAATCAGTGAAAACCCCTCAACAAACTGTCTGTAATACCCAGCAAACCAAAAAGTTTTGAATCTCTGATACAGTCTTTGGTGGTTTCCAATTCAATACTGCTTCAATTTTTCGAGGATCAACCCTTGGCAAACACCAGTGACCCAGAAATGTTACCTCTCGCAGCCAGAACTCACACTTGCTGAACTTTTCGTAAAGCTATTTTTCCATCAAGATTTGTAGAACAATTCGAAGGTGTGCATCATGATCCTCCTCAGTTCCTGAATATACTAAAATATTGTCTATAAGCACTACTACGAATCGATCCAGATAGGGTTGGAATACTCGGTTCATCATATCCATGAAAGCAGCTGGTGCATTCGTCAACCCAAACAGTATCACTAAGAACTTGTAGTGACCATAACGAGTCCTAAAAGTGGTCTTATACACATCAGCTTCCTTAACCTTTAGCTTATGATACCCAGATCGAAGATCTATCTTGGAGAAAATTGAAGCTCCCCGCAACTGATCAAACCGATGCACATGCGCATAGATCCATCCTTCTTCTTCACAAATAACACTGGTGCTCCCCATGAGGACACACTCGGTCAAAAGAATATCGATCCAGTAGCTCTTGGATTTGAGCCTTTAATTCTACCAGTTCTTTCGGTGCTATCCTATAAGGGGCGATGGACACCGGAGCTATTCCTGGTAAGAGCTCAATATCGAATTTGACCTCACAGTTTGGACTCAACCCATAAAGCTCTTCAGGAAATACATCCAAAAACTCCTTAACAGTTTTGACATCTCTAACTGAAGGACCTTTAGAATCAGAACTGCTGACATAAGCTAAAAATGTCTTGCAACCTTGCGAACCAGTTTCTCGGCCTTTAATGCTGAGATTACATTAGACAGATAATCTCTTTGCTTTCTTAACACAAGCACCTCCTCATCCTCAGAAGACTTCAACACCATACGCTTAGCAGTGTAGTCCAAATTCGCACGGTGTTTTACTAACCAATCCATGCCTAATATAAGATTGAATTCGCCAAATGGTAGTTCCATCAAATCTGCCAGAAAGACAACCCCTTGGACCTCTAGGGGCACTTTTCTGAACAACTTATTCACCCTAACCGACTGTCCTAGTGGACTTAACACAGTCATCTCCCTATCTGTAATTTCAAACTGAAAACCCAGCATCCCCGACACAATGCATGCAACATATGAGTGTTTAGACCCAATATCAATTAAAGTAGTGTATGGTATATTATAAATTAGGAACGTACCAGTTATGACGTTCGGGGCGTCGCCATCCTCTCAGGGACGAGCAGCGTAGACCAAACATGGTTGTCTCACCTCCATGTTACCTAGCACCTCTGCCCGGTGCTCCAGGACTTCGTCCCAAACCATTTTCTCCTTTAGCCTGACAATGGCCTCTCGGTGGCTGCTGAGCACCTCTCCCTGGCTGAACATGGCCCTAACCTGCAACTTACATCTGAATAAGCCTCTGAGTACATTTTTTGACCTGATGATCCATTGACCCACATTTGAAATATGCCCTAGTTCGTTTCCAACACTCATCCTGGTGAGCTCTCCCACAGTCTGCACAAGGCCGCAGTCTAACCATAGTAACAGGAACTACTCGGACTGGCCTATCAAATCTGGCCTTCTTCTTAGGCCCACCAACAGATCTTGAGGGCCCAAAATCCCTCTTAGGTTTGTCCCTATCTTTTTCACGGTTCTGGCACTCCTAGCACTTTACATCCTCGATAATTTTTGCCTTCTCAACAAGGGTAGCAAAGTCTCGTTCCCTTTGCAGAGCTATCAGCACCCGTAACTCATCTCGAAGGCCATCCTCAAAGCTCACACAGTGTTCATACTTAGTTGCGACTATACCCCGAACATACCGACTCAGTCGCAGAAACTCTGCCTCATACTTTGCCATAAACCAATTCCCCTGGATCAGGCTCAGAAATTCCTTCCTCGAGCATCCACATAACTCACCTCAACATATTTTCCTTGAAAGGCCGCCTTCAAGAAGTCCCATGTCAAACGATTAGCCTGCGTACCCTCTCTCACGGTGAGCCACCACTGGTATGCCTCATCTCGCAATAAGGACATTTCTCCTTTTAATTTATGTTCCACAGTACAGTCGAGGTCATCCATTTTCTGCTCGGTAGCCTCTAACCAATACTCTGCTACATTCGGGGTTACACTAGAAACGCCCCTAAAGATTTCAGCTCCATTCGATTGAGTCGCTCAAAATTGACCTTCGACCCATTGACCCAGTACTCGCTCCAGCAACCCTTTCAAGAACACGCAGCATTGCTTGAGATAGAGCATCATCCCCGAATGCTCAGTCATGAGACCCTATCTCAGTTACTGGTGAGGCTGGTGCCTCCCTAGCAAGCATGTGACTCGATGCTAAAGTCCCAGCCTTAGCACCTCAGCCTATACCGCGGCCTCGTGTACCCCTTTCGCGACCTCTTGTGCTTATATCGATATAGCGTATTTAACTATTTTTAAGATTTTTATGTATCATCTTATAATTTCAATAATTATTAATAGATATTTTATGATAAATAATAAATGAAGTTGTTTCTGCAAATCGAGACCTCACTACAGTTTTCAGTCTTCGATAGTCAGAGTTTACTCATACTAAAGAGTTTCATTATAATAATACTATCCATAGTAGTTTCTCAGTAAAACATTTCAGTATATAATAGAAAATAGTGTCAAAGAACTTACAGATTTGGCGTCGAAGACTTGGTGTGCCACATTTTCAGTAATAACCTTTTACTTTTCTTTCCAAAACCAAAATTTAGAAAATTTTAGAAAAACTTACAAGAACCCATTCCACAGTTAAGTTTTACAACCAGACTTTGGTACCACTAAATGTAACACCCTAAACTCAGCCTAGATGTTACGACCGGATCTGACGTGTCACATCGAAGTGTTGATTTGAAAACCGATCTTGTCGATGAAAATTCGTGACTAAAGTTTTAAATCCCTTTTAAAACTAATTACCATTGAAAACGTTGGGGTTGTAAAAGTAAGACTTGTTAATCACATATTGGGCATATCATTTATTACAAGTTTATTAATCTGGATTAAAAATCACGGTGCTCTTCTCGCTCAAAAACCCATTAAAATTTGAAATGCGTGGTTTTCTTTGAAAATAGTTATTATTTTATAAAACCCATTTATTCTTCCTAATCTAGTAGGAAGAAGTAAGAAATTAAAACCAAATAAAATTTAAACCCCAATGGTCTTATTACATAAATATTAACCCCAAAATAACATATTTAAAAAGGATAGGTATAAATCAAAATACTCGTGCACATGTGGCCACCTCCGAGTCCCTCGTAGCTCCAAATCATCTAAGGCTGGGGATTACCGGTACAGTTAAGAGAAAAGGGTGAGTTAAGAGAACTCAATGTAATCCCTATCATGCAAGAATGAGGCAGGCGAGCCCTATTCAAGAGATCAATGGGCTTTAGCCCTATCTGATGTGAGTGGGTTGAGCCCAAAGTAATAACAGTGCCGAACAGAGATGCAACCCAACCCAATCCAGCCAACACACCACCCTACCAACCAACACACCATGTGGGGACTAAGTCAACCCACCCAGCCAATACACCAATATTATAGCATAGCTGCTTATAGTAATGGAGCCAAGCTACTAATAACAGTAAACGTGGCCAAGCCACTAAAATCAGAACACGTGGCGAAGCTACCAGAACAGTAAAAACGTGGTAGAGCCACTAGTGTAGTACTTCCTCCAAATCAGAATCCCAGCCATAATGCAAAATGTCGTGTCATAAATATTACGTGTATGCAGAATGTCATACTCATACCCAGTTACACAAATATCATACACACATCAACTAAACTACCACTAGGGGTATAATGGTCATTTAGTCGGTTAGGGGTAAAAATAGTAATTTTACCCCATAGGGGTATTTCGGTAATTCTACCCTACAAGGGTATTTCAGTAATTCTACCCTACAAGGGTATTTTGATAATTCTACACTATAAGGGTATTTAGGTAATTCTACCCTACGAGGGTATCTCAATAATTCTGCCCATTAAGGGTATTTCAATCGTTTTACTCATTAAGGGTATTTCAGTCATTTTACTCATTAAGGGTATTTTAGCCATTTTACTCGGATAACCTATATGGCCAAAATAGTGTAATTGGGCCCAAGGCTCACTACTCGGCTCAAGTGGGCCCACACGCTTATGTGGCCCGTTCAGCCTAAATTCTATCACAATCATGCAATTAACGTAGTCCAAAATAGTTTCTACTACTTTCGAAAATTTTGTCGTGTGAGGCCCACAAGCCCATTGGGCTCACACGGCCTATTTCGGTCTAACGAGGCCCACAATGGCCCAAATGCACGGAAACACTCGTGGTGGCCTTTACAATCTACCACCCATGTTTGTGGGCACGATTTATCGCACAAGTGATCGCACGCTCGTGAGGCCTCGTATGTCGAGGTTTCGACTTTTGGCTTTTCAGCTTTTGCCGACTCACAAAAATGATAGCGTGATTACACACCTTTTTATGGCATCGTTCCTAGATCTACGAGCACCTAACCTAGATTCATCGAAAACTGACGTTAGTCTTTAATTGTTAAGGTAACGCCCTTTAAATAGCACTAAACCCGAAATATTTCCCTTACCTTGCTTGACGATAGACTTAACCTCTTAAGGCTACCGCTCAGGATTGATCACACACCTATGCCGAATATCTGTATTAAAAAGTTCTTTTTAACCAAAATAGTGACCCAATATGTGGCCTTAATCCACAAATGGTACTTACCAACCGCTGGAACATTCGGCCTAATCTAAGAGTAGGGTATTGATCTTACCCTAAACGAGAGAGAAAGTTCTATAATTGAAAGACTTCTACGCTTCTCCACTGCTCGGAAAACCTAAACCCAACGATCACCACACCAAGAGGAAGAGATCACCATTCGACCATCAAAGAACATGAATGAAAGGAATATTCGGCTTTTAGAGAAAAGGAATAGGAAAGAATAGTTTTAAACACGAAATGAAAAATATGAACACTTACCGATTTTAAAACGCTTGCGAACTAAAATAGAGAGGAAAGAAAATGGAGGATTGGTCACCACAGAACTATCAAGAAAAAGATTTGGTTCACGATCTAATAGGAAATCGAAACCAAAAGGGTTGATATTTGGCTTAAGAGAAGAAAGGGAAAAGAAAAGAGGAATGCCAAATCGACAGAGAGATGAAGAAGGAGAAGAACTTCAAGGGAGAACTCAGCACTTGATGCTTGTGTTTCGACAAAGAGTGGCGAATTTGAGAAATAAAGATGAAAAGAAAAAGACCCGAATGGTCAAATATTTTTTGCACGAGATGCCACAAAAAAGTAAATCCCGTAACGCACAAAAAGAAAACCTGAAATAATAGAGAGGATTTTCGGTTTCTACCCTCTCACAAAGATGCCGAAAATGTACCAACATGAATGCCTATAGCCAAATCCCCTACTCAAGCTTTCCCATTTGGCCAAGACTCCCCTCACATCCCAACTCCTTAAAAGTCTCCACTGATTCCTCCTAGATTCACTCCACACCCCCATTCAAACTCATTCAAATCTGATGACCAAGTCTCCAACCACCTCCATAGAGTTTGAATCAAACTCAACCTCTCACGCCACAAAGTCATAAAATAAAACCTCCTACTTGCATGCCATGGGATTCGAACCCCCTCCCCCATGCATGCCCAACACACCACTAGCCACCACAACACAGGATCTTTTGTGTCATAAAACAACACAACTTAATATATATACCCTTTAAGCTAACATCCAGGTTTCCCAAAAGAGAAAAAATCAAAATTTTGCCAAAGGCCATACCTGAACCCATGCTTCCTAAAAACCCTTAAATACACTCAAATACTTAGTCACTGAAGCAAACATGGAATTTAAGCCAATTCATACAAAATTACAACCCCTATATTTTTGAGGCGTTACATCCCAATAGTTGGAACGTTAGTAAAATATCTATAATAGGGATTCTAATGGAAATTTTATAATCTTTTATGTTGTTCTTGCTGATGATTTGGAATGAACAATTGAAACAGAATCTCTAGGCCGAGGTAAAGTTAGGTCTCTAGTGAGTCTCTAGACCCATCTCCTGCACATTATGTTATCATGACTTTTTGTATGATCGCCATACACTTATATAAGTAAATCTTCTTGAGAAATTGTAGTATGTATGCATTAATGTGTATTATGGGTTGCATGGAAATGACGATGTGTGGTAAGCGTATATGGAAATTTATATGTTTGGAAGTAGATCCAGGTAAGAGTATGAGTGGAATTTGTGTAAATGTGTTCATTATGTTATTTGAGTGATGCATGACAATGTATGTTGGTGTTAAAGGGGTTCACAGAGTTTTGGGAAAGTATGTGATATAATAATGAACCTCGTAGTAGTATTTTGATAACATCCACCGGGACAATAAACACAAAGGCCATTATTACGAGTATATAGTCCGTCGAGACACTAAATACGAGAAAGGTTAGTGTGGCAATTAAGTGGAAAGATTATGGCCATGGCCTATCTGGAATTGACAGATGATCCCCAATTGTCTTCTAGGTTTTCTACGTGTCCCAGCGGCGATGGTGGGAAAACCTCAAGTGATATTGAGTTTAGGCAATTCCATATCGTCAAACATGACAGTTTATGTAAAGCCTTTGTAGCGATTTACCTAGAAAGCATGTATGGTGAATTCTCTGTAAAGCCTTTGTGGCAATATACCTAGAAAGTCCTTATGATGGGTTATTTAGAAAGTTCGTATGGTGAATTACGTAATGTCTAAGTGCGAAATGCTAGCCCGCCTTTATGGGAAATCTGGGTATGCCCTTGTGGCATTTTCTGAAGGAGTTGTTGACAATGTAACCAACAGGTGAACCCGTCATAGTAATCCACTAGGACAGAAAACTTGGCATATCAATAATTATGGGTGGTGTAAGTATCCGCCAAACTTGGAAAATTCTTACAAAATATATTATCAAAGTCAACTGGGAATCTATAGATGATCTAAATCATTGCATTCATCTAAGTATGCTCGCTTAATTGGATTGACTAAAAGATACGTTGTGACTGGCATTCTAGTAGCCACCAAAGCTAGAATATGAATCAGCTAAGAGTAGTATCTATATGTACATCATTCAAAGGAATGGAGTCAGCCTTTATCTTCAAAGAAGTTGTAAAGTAGGATCCATAAAATGATGTGTAGCCGGGATCCGCCAAGTGTGCATAATGTATTAAGGAGGTTACGTGTGGAGAATGGTGTATAGTTATTCGCTAAGAATTTGAGAAGTATCCAACAAGGCCTGAAAAGGTATCCAAGATTTTAAAGTCGAAGAATTCTGCAACAACATTTCAAGGGAATCTCCGATGTGACTCACTAAGTTTCGTTGAACTTATAGACATTTATTTGTAACGCATGTTCTTTGAATTGAGCTAGTTCGCCAAAAGGGACCAAGCTAGGAATGCGCCTTGGTGTCTGTTCGTATGGCGATAGTATGCATACAGAGGAGAACTTTTAGAAATATGGCAAATAGTATTTTTAAGCCACTATTAAGTCTTCTTTATAAAGATTTAATTTTTAATGTATTGCGCTTGTGTTTGAGAAATTGTTGTGATTAATAAATGTTTCAATCAAATATTTTACTTAGAAAATAAATATCCAAATAAGAGGTATGTTTAGAAGGGCCCTCGCCAGTTACAAAAATTGATTGTTAAGTATGTAAGTATTGCGACATCTTATATTTGGATCCAGTATTTCAGGTTAGGTATAAGGTGTTACAACCACAAATCAGTTCGAATTTGAAAATTTTTAATCTTTCGATGTAATTGAAAATAGTTTTCTTAACCAAAATTTCCCAACAACATGGCACTTATGTGCAACCTAATTCGATATTTTGTGCATTTATTATTGTGCTTATTGTGTACCTAAAAAGCACTATTTTGTTGGGGAATGGTTGGATATCCGTGTATCCAATTATGAGTCTAATTTCAGTTAATAGGGCTTTAATAATATGCTATAATGTGAAATTTATGCAAAAGCTGCTACATGCTTTGCTTTGGATTATGTAGATGAAGTTTCAAAAATATCATTATACTTGACATTCTTAAAGCATTTTTTTGTGAAAGGTGGTTTTTAAGCATGATGTGTTATATCGTGAAATGCCAAATAACGTATTTTGATTATGTCTATAATGTTTGTTATTGTTGTCTAGTTTAGCATATGAGATATTCAGAAATGTTTGCATGACTGAGCTTTTGTGGCTTAGTGTATGGTTTGTTACCATGCACAAGTATGTGAAGCTCTAAATGGTTTCTTAAAGGTCAAGCTACATTTCTCGGGTTATTCAATTGTTGAATTGTCGTAAAGAATTTCTTCCTTTACTAGTTATTTTGGGCATGTAATGGGACTTTGTAGAGTGACTTGGTTAAATGTTGATGTACTGTTGGTTTTTGTATTACATTTAGTGTATTTTGACATATTCAGTATGTTGGACATGTTCTTTTGTTGGTAATTGAACTTTGAATCAAAATCGCATGTTGAGTTGTAATTATTAGATTGTAATTTTTACTTAAGGGGTCATATTTTGATCCATTGTGTTTAAATGCATGTTATGTGGTGTTTTAGAGTTGATTTAGTATGTTAAATGTGTTGGGTTTGTTTGGTTA
This sequence comes from Gossypium rotundifolium, assembly GCA_025506655.1. Classification (NCBI taxonomy): domain Eukaryota; kingdom Viridiplantae; phylum Streptophyta; class Magnoliopsida; order Malvales; family Malvaceae; genus Gossypium; species Gossypium rotundifolium. The sequence continues at coordinate 54,357,738 of CP106726.1, read as the reverse complement.
AACGTGTGGTATTGGTTAGAGGTGTTTAAGGGTATTTGGTTAGTGGTTTGAAAACATCAAAATTATACATATTACCCCAAAGTGCGCATTAGGAACAAGTCGGGACTAAATCGGGTACTCAAAGAATTTTTCAGAAAACATTAAAATTTTTCAAAGCTGCAGGGGTCACACAGCCAAGAGACACCCTGGTGTCTTAGACTGTGTGGACATTCGAAATAGAGACACATGGCCATGTCCATGCCCGTGTAACTCTTAGAATTGGGCCACACGCCCATGTGTTAGGCCGTGTGAGTATACTGACTTGTGCAATTTAAAAGATATAAGGGACATACGGCCGTGTCACCTGGCTGTGTGTCACACACGGCTGAGACACACGCCCGTGTAGATGAAAATAGGTCAATTTCCAAGTCACATTTCTCACCCAATTTGACATCAACCTCAACCTAACCCAACATTTTTGCACATCAACAAGCCATAACAAAGCATTCAAAACAAGCCAAAATCAAGTCTTAAACATGAAATATCACCACATACAACCAATATGCCCTGAGGCACCTCAAATGACAACTTAAAGGCATGCCAACCAAGTATCTCAACTTACCTAAATGACCAAATTCATATATGCATATTCAAGCCACATTTTACTTTCTTTCATTCTACCATATCAATCACACATCAAACATGATAAGGTCACTTATATACACATCAAAATATACCCAAAATAAGCCATATACATGGTTAATCTCAACAAAACATTTATATGCCATCATTGGCCAAAATAACCTATACATGCCATTATAACCGAAATTAATTTACTGAAAGGACCAAAAGTACCGATGGATAGTGTGAAATAGCTCCGACCAACTTCCAACCCGTACGAGCTTCCAAATTACTATAAAACATGGAAAATAACACAGAGTAAGCATTTAAGGTTAGTAAGTTCGAATAACACATAATTTAACTTACCATATATCCATAAAATAGGTAAGTAAACAAAGCATATCTCAACCAATTTGGCCAAAGGCCTAAACACATGATCACCAACATATTAGCCATGAAAATCACATATAAAATCCAACACACATGGTTGAATTCATCAAATAATCATATTTCATGTATTTCATGTAAATACCAGTAATAGTTCATATCGAACTCATAAAATCTCGAAACAGAACTGTGCCTGTTGAATCATTTAAAATATCATTGGATACAGGGGTAGTACACACGAGGTGTACTGAACTGTAATCAATCAATTCATACTCATGTATGCTCATACAAGCTATGAATCAGAATGCTCTCACGAAGTGTGGAATCGGAAGCTCATACGAAGTCAAGAATCGAAGCTCATACGAGTCAGAATCGAGAAGCTCATATTTAGCCGTGGTGTGTCTGTAACACATGTAGGACCCAAACCAAATCGGTAACCCTAATGACATGTCTTTTGTATCTTACGAATTGCTAAGGTTCAAATGGGACTCGGTAATCATCGAATATGCGATCGGTATTTATACATAGCAATTATACAAATCACATACATATAATTCAATTTAAAACATATAAATGTACAAATTAATTACACGAACTTACCTCGACAAGTGTACGTAGATACAAAGGCGACTAATCAAATATTTTCTCTTTGACTCGATTTAACTCTGTACGAGATCTGACAGGATCTATACGAATGAATTTAACTCATTTCAATATAATTCTCATTCAATTTAATCCAACACGAAATTTTGGAAAATTATCATTTGCCCTACACTTTTAATTCCTTTGTAATTTAGTCCCTAGGCTCGAAAAATGAAATTCATACAATTTAATCCTTACTCAAGCCTAGCCGATTTTATAAATATTAATAGCAGCCCATATATTTCACAAAATTCACAAATTTTACCATAAATTTATCATCTTTTTCAATTTAATCCCTAATTGATAATTCCATCAAAATTCTCTTTACAAAAGTTTTTACCCAACAACAATCATTCATTTTCTATTACCAAACTTCAAAATTCAAGCATATTCATCAATGGCAAAACCCTAATACTTTAACAGTTTTGCAAATTAATCTCCGAGCTAGTTAGATTAAGCTACTACGATCTCAGAAACATAGAAATCATAAAAAACAAGACAAAAATATATACCTAATTGAGCAAAATAAGCTTGTCCAAATTCAAGCCTTCATGGCTAGGTTTCTTTTCTTTTTCTTTTTGTTGGATGATGATGAGAATAGATTATTTTATTTTATTTATTCTAACTTTAATCACTAATTTCTAAAATTACCCTTAATAATTTATTCAATTTCCAAAAATGACTACTTATGCTTAACCACTAAGCACTTTAATGGCCTATTTACTATATAAGGACCTCCAATTTAAAATTATATAGCTATTTAATACCTTTAGCTATTGGAACACAACCTTTGCAATTTATGCAATTTAGTCCTTTTTATCAAATTAGGCATGTAAACGGTAAAATTTCTTAACGAAATTTTTATACGATATTTCTATCATACTATAGACCATAAAATAATATTAAACTAAAATTTCCAACTTCGGGTTTGTGGTCCCAAGACCACTGTTCTGATTTCACTGAAAATGGGTTGTTACAGTGGGGATCAGGTGGGTACAAGGTCATACCCACGCCTACCCCACCACCCATGACAGGTCTAATTTTTGTCCTCATCCCCGCCCCACCACCCACGAGACCTATACCCATCCCCGCCCAATTGGGTGCGAAGTGGGGCGAGACATTGCGAAACCTGTCCCACTGACACCTCTATCATCAACACTAACAAAATTTCTAAAAAAATCTAAAATGAAGTAATATTTGCTACACCGCAATTAAAGTTTTTATAGATATAATAAAATATTTTTTTTTAAAATAGACATAAGATAATTTTTTAATACTATTATGGAACAAAAAAAAATGTATCAAATATTAATCCATCTTAAATACCTTTTCATCAAAAGTCCTAAAACCATCAGTTTGAACCAATGCTACCTAAATAATCAAATATTTGACGTTTTTCAATTTGGATCATTTGATCCCAATCGCGGATTGCTGGCAAACCAAATCGCTAGACTAAGCATTTTGATGCTGAAGAGATGAAGATGACGAGAAAACTGAAAAGACATGAAAAAGCAATGATTCTTTTTACTCCTATAATTTAAGAGCTTTTGTCCTAGGTTCAAAAAAAAAAGTAAAAGCTTTTACCAAATCAACCAGTTATAAGTTACTTTTCCTAGAACCATAAAATAATATCTGATATAAAGCTTAACAAACCATAAATCAGGATCTGTCCTATCAAATCATTAAGAATAAATCAAGAACAAAACTAGATGTGGAAGGGTACTTGAATTCATCGATTTCTTGAAATCTACGGATCTTGTGGTTTTGATCTTCCAAATTAGCACATAAGTAATCTAGAGAAGGTGGCTATCTCTTTTCTAAAGATGGAATATTATAAAAGTTATTTTATGTGTAATTTAGGAACTATAACCCTAATATATAACTTTTGCACATTAACCTTAATTTCTAATCAGCCTATCATTAATTACAAATTAGTTACTAGAGTATCCACACATATTTGACCCATACTTTATTTAATAATTAAAGCACAATAAACCTTAACTAAATTAGATCACTTTTAATTTGGGCTAACCTATTATGATAGTAAATAATAACATGTAATTATCTTTATTATATATGTGATAACTCTTGCAAAGAGTTATATTTCGAGCCACTAAACTTGATTAAATGCCTGTACTTAAGTAGATATATTTGCATTTTTAGATTATTTTTAGAACATTGCATAATAACGCTTAGATTGTGCCTTGAATGTCCTTTTATGTTACTTTTCCTGTTGGGAGAAAGAATTGGTTGTTGTATACAGTAGGAGCAGAAAAGATGAAGAAAAAGAGAAAAAGAGGAAAAGAATGGAGGAAGTGAAATATTTCTATCGCGAAAGGTTGGATGGATTTCCAATATAAATGCCATAGAAATTCCAAGATAATGCTGATACAACACTTAGTCCTCGTCACCCTATCCAGCTGTCCATGTACCAGATAAATCCACTTGGAAAAGAGAGAGAAAAGTGTGTGCTGAGAGAGGAGGACCTACCCTATAAAAGAGGAAAGGTAAAAGAAAGGAAAAGGGGATATTTTGGAGAGAGGAATTAGAGACGATTTAAGGATCAGTTTTCTCTCCAAAAAATCTGGTGGAGAATTTTAGAGAAAGAAATAGTAGTAGCTTAGAAAAGAGCAGAATATAGACGAGAGGAAGGGGAAAAGAAATCTATCCTAGGTTCACGTACAATAAGAAGATAAAAGAGAAGTTGGAGTGTGGAATTAACTTCCTGCAATTCTGCCTTTATTTTTTTAGATTGACTTTTCTATGATTCAAAATTAATTGAGAAAAGTTGATGAATGATTCTATTTTGATGTTTACTTTTCCACCCACGAACTAAATCTTTTCTGGGTTGGAGTTGTTTGCCCTAAATGTTTTATCATCTTTAATTCCTAGGATTTGAGATTGTTTATATCACAATTACATTAAATTCATGCTTATTTTAAATACATGCATGCAAGCTCTAAACATAATCTTTTCTGGGTTGGAGTTGTTTGCCTAAATGTTTTATCATCTTGAATTGTTTGATGCAAGCGAATACTCGATAGAATATTCATAGCACTCTAGACATAAATGTTGCAAGTTGTATAGATAGGACGTTCATTACAGTCATCAATCCCAAGTTCTGTAGAAGTACATGAACTTAGATGATCTAGCTATCGAAAGATACAAGTCATAGTAGCAAATCTCTAGGCAATAGATTAGATAATATTTTACCATGTCATCATCTTGATATGAACATTTCTCCTGAATAATTCCAACCTTATTCATTCAACAACAGAAATACTCTTGATATTCTCTGTGAATTGCCACATCATTTTATTTTCCATATCAATTTTCTTCTTTATCATTTAATTTTAATAATCCATTATTCTAGTTTCTTATTCACTCTGAGATTATTTCCTGATATTTTGGTATAATTAACAATATTATTATAACATGCTCAATTTCTTACCAATTTTTGATCCCTGTGGAGACAATAATTACTTATCACTTTATTACTTGAATAATGTGCACACTTGCACAATAGCATTAGAATTTTAACAAAAACAAGTTTTTGGCACCGTTGCCGAAGATCGACAACATTGGTGAAAAGTTTATTTGTTATTACTTTTGTTATTCTTGCTAGAGCAGTTAATTAGTATTTTATTTGATTTTCCAGGTTTGTATTAGTGCATGAAAAGAAGTATTCAAGAGGATACAGAACTTTTTTTTAATCTTGAAATTGAAAGGACATTAAGGCGAAGAAGAAAAGAGTTAAGAGAAATGGAGAAAATTAGAAATGATCCAATCATAGAAGATCAAGTACTCCAAAATGAAAGGAATGCTGATATTCCTCAAATTATAGATGACAGAGACAGACCTATCAGAAAACATGTAGTGCCTATTTTGATGATCTAAATCCAGGAATTGTTTGGCCACATATTCAAGCTCAACACTTTGAATTAAAACCAGTAATGTTTCAGATGCTACAAACGGAACGGCAGTTTAGTGGTCTACCTATTGAAGATCCCATATTACACTTGAGACTTTTTCTTTAAGTGTTTGATTCATTCAGGTAGCAGGTGTTCTTAAATATGACCTTAGTTTAAAATTATTCCCTTATTCATTGTGAGATCGTGCCAGATCATGGTTGAATGTTTTACCATTAGGTACAGTGGCATCTTAGAATGAACTATGTCAGAGATTTCTGCTTAGGTACAATCTTCCCAACATGAATGCCAAGCTGAGGAATGACATTATATCGTTTAGGCAATATGAAGATGAGACATTATATAAAGCTTAGGAACATTTCAAGAAACTAATTAGAAAATGCCCGATGCATGGTTTTCAACATTGGACACAGCTGAAAATGTTCTACAATGGATTAAATGCTCATACGCGAACGGTGATGGATGCATATGCTAATGGAATATTGCTTGACAAATCCTACAATGAAGCATACGAAATTTTAGAACGAATAGCAAATAATGATTATCAGTACCCCACAACCAGAGTTGGTACTGGTAGAAGAGTTGCTGGAGTAATGGAACTTGATGCCATTGTATCTTTAACGGCTCAGGTATCATCTTTAAAAAAATATGATTAAAACTCTAAAAAGACCCTCTAAATTGCAGGAGATGAAGGTTGCCGAACTAGCATGCGTTTACTGTGGAGAAGATTATGTTTTTTATGAATGCCTATCTAATCCAGCCTCTGCCTATTACATGGGGAATTTTAATCGTAACAACAACAATATCTACTCTAACACATACAATCTAGGATGGAAAGAACATCCAAATTTTAGCTGAAATAACCAAGGAATAGGAAATGCCAGCAATGTTAATCGATAGAATGTGGTTGGTGAACAACTAGACATAGTCAACCAATACCGCGGCAAAATATGCAATGTTCATTATCTTCAACATCAACTAAGGAAGCTCTATTAAAGGAGTATATGGCTAAGAATGATGCGATTATTTAGAGCCAGGCTACTTCCTTAAGAGCTCTTGAGAATCAAGTGGGGCAGATAACAAATGCTTTAAATTTGAGACCACAAAGAGCTTTACCAAGTGATACTGAGAATTTGAGATCACAAGGAAAAGAGCATTACAAAACAATTACTCTTAGAAGTGGAACTCGGTTGCATGATGTTGTTAAGGATGCCACAGCAGAAGAGGACGACTCAAGACTCAATCATGAAAAGATCTTAAAACCAACTGAAAAGCATACAACATCTGAAAATTGTCAATAGAAAAATGTTTTGGCAGAATCAGATCATGTTGCCAACAAAATGCCACAACAAAACAATATCAGCAACCTGAAGGACCACCTCTACCATTTCTTCAGCTAATTGATGTGCAGAAAGGCAAACTGACTATGAGGGTGAATGATCAATAGGTTACATTCAACATATTGGATGCCCTGAAATGTGTTGATGAGAGTGAATATTGCTAGGCCATTGGTTTGCTAGAAATGTCAGTGGAAGAAAAGTTTGCAAGACGTTTGCCTCAGCAAAATCTTCTATCTCTAACAGTCCATTTGAGTAGCAAATACTCAACTCACTCGGCTAGTTGCGGAAGCAACTTAATCTCTTTGAGACTTAGCAACTCCAAGTTGTCGCAGAATTGGTAAAAGCGTAAAAAAAATCTTTTTTATATTTCTTTTCTTTAATGGCTTTACTTTAATTTCATTCTTATTATTTTTATCTTTAATTACTTAACATTGTTTTCATTTCTGATTTGTCACCTTATTAATGAGATCACAGAGTTTGATAAAGAAATGGGGATTTACACCCAATGAAAAGAAGTTGCTATTGGATGAAAATGAAGGGGACGAGGATAAAGTTAAAGCTGATGCGCCTGGACCTACCACACACATTACCACTAAGGAGAAGGAACAAAAAGGACTAGAGGGTGAGGAATGGAAGACATAATCGATGAACATTGAATATGACCAAGAAAGAGAAGAAGTGAAACATATTCCTGTACCAACTAAACCTACTACTGCACCTCAATCAACAGCACCTATATCGAAGCAAGATCATGAGATTAGTCAACTAATTGATTATCTAATAAAATTAGATGATAATGATAAAGAAGATGTGTCAATCAATATGCTGAAAAGGAAGCAACGTTACAAGCGCGTTGCTCGAAACACAACTCGCCCGAATTAAAGTAACACCAAAATTTTCCCAAGATGTTGTCTTTATTTTCATTTGCACATTTTTCATTATGTTTCTTGGGAGCACCATTATTGTTTATTAAAAAGAAAGACGGATCGATGAGAATGTGTATAGATTACCGTCAGCTGAATAAGTTAACACTAAAGAATAAGTATCCACTACCAAGAACTGATGATCTATTCTATCAGTTCTGAGGATCATCCATGTTCTATAAAATCGACCTTTGTTCTGGTTACCATCAGCTCAAAGTTAATGAGACTGATGTGTACAAAACCACTTTCAGGACTCTCTATGGACATTACAAATTTTTGTTTATGCCATTTAGATTGACGAATGCTCTGGCTACATTCATATATTTGATGCAATCGAGTATACTAATCATTTTAGACCAATTTGTAGTAGTTTTCATTGATGATATATAAGTTATTCCAAGATTGAGTCCGAGCACGATAGACACCTTCGTCTTGTTCTTTAGATACTTCGAGAAAAAGAACTATATGCCAAGGTTAGCAAGTGTGAATTTTGGTTACAAAAAGTTTCCTTTTTAGAGCACATTGTGATTGCTGAGAGAATCCAAGTCGACCCTAAGAAAATTGGGGCTGTAGTTGAATGGAAACAACCAAAAAATGTGTCTGAGCTTCAGAGTTTTCTGGGATTATTAGGTTATTACCAAAGATTTGTGAAGGGTTTCTCTCTGATTGTGTCTCCTCTGACCAAGCTATTGTGTAAGAATACCCCGTTTGTTTGGTCTGACAAGCAACAACTGAGTTTTGAGAAGCTTAAGTCTGTTTTAACGCGAGCTCATGTTTCGGTTCAACCTGAGTCAAGTAAGGAATTTGTAGTGTATAGCGATGCATCGCACGTTGGTCTAGAATGTATTTTAATGCAAAATGGTAAAGTGATAGCTTATGCGTCGTAACAGCTCAAATCGCACGAGGGTAACTATCCAATACACGATCTTGAATTAGCTGTAGTCGTGTTTGCTCTGAAAATTTGGAGGCACTACCTGTATGGTGAAAGGTGTATTATTTACATCGATCAGAAGAGTCTCAAATATCTGTTAACTTAAAAGGAATTGAATCTTAGACAGCGTAGGTCGGTTGAGTTACTTAAAGACTATGACTACACTATAGAGTATTACCCCGGTAAAGCTAATGCGATAGTTAATGCTCTTAACCGTAGAGAGATGACTGATCTACGAGCAATGTTCACTCGTTTGAGTCTATACAAGGATGGGAGTCTGCTAGCTAAACTGCAAGTTAAGCCATCTTGGGTTGATCAGATTCAAGTTAAATAATTAAGTGATGAGTCTCTGGTTCAGCGTCTGCGTAAGATTAATTCAGGTGGAACTTCTGATTTTAGCTTGAACAGCGATAATGTTTTGTGTTTCAAGGGTTAAATTTGTATGCCTAACGACAAATATCTGAAATGATAGATTCTATAAGAAGCACATAGCAGCCCATACGCTTTGCATCCTAGTGGAATAAGATGTATCGAGACCTCCGAGAACTGTACTAGTGGCCTAGTCTAAAATGGGAGGAAATTATCTTTGTGTCACACTGTTTGACGTGTCAAAAGGTTAAAGCTGAACATTAGTTACCTTCTGGGTTGCTCTAGCCGGTTAAAATTCCTCTGTGGCAGTGAGAGCAAGTGACGGTAGATTTTGTTAGTGGGTTGCCCTTAACACCGACTAAGAAAAATTCGATTTGGGTCATCGTTGATCAATTGACCAAGTCTGCTCTTTTCCTTCCTATCAGGACAGATTACTCACTGTAGAAGCTCGCTAAGCTGTATGTTTTTTTTAAATTGTAAGACAGCATGGAATTCCATTCTGAAAGAGGTTACATGAGGCGTTAAGCACTCGACTCAATTTTAGAACTACATATCACCCTCAGACCGATGGACAATTTGAACGGGTTATTCAAATTCTAGAGGATATGCTTCGGGTTGTGTAATTGATTTACGGGGTAGTTGGAAGGATTACTTACCGTTGGCAAAATTTGGGTACAATAACAGTTTCCAATATTGTATTCAGATGGCTCCTTACGAGGCTTTGTATGGTCGTAAGTATCGTACTCCTCTATGTTGGATTGAGTTAAATGAGCGCCAAGTTTTAGGTCTTGAGCTAGTTTTCGAGACCAAGAACACTGTTCAGTTGATCTGAGACCGTCTGGAGGTCGTTTCTGATTGACAGATATCTCATGTTAATTTAAAGAGGAATAATATCGATTATGCTTTAGGTGATCAGGTATTTCTAAAAATTTCTCAGTGGGAAGGTCATTTGATTAGAAAGAAGGGCAAGTTGAGCTCGAGGATCATTGGACTGTATCGTATTTTGAAACGTGTCAGACCTATTGCTTATCAATTAGAGTTACCACCAAAGTTGGAATCAATTCATGATGTGTTCCACGTCTTGATGCTGAGACGGTATCAATATGATATTGTCACACATTGTCCCTATTAAGGAAATTAAGGTATGACCCGATCAAACTTTTGAAGAGGAACCTATTCAGATTCTGGATCTTGACATTAAGGTATTGTGGAAGAAAATTGTCCCTTTAGTTAAGGTTTTGCGGCAGAATTATGGCACTGAGGAAGCCACTTGGGAACCTGAAGATTCGATTCGACAATAATACCTATATCTGCTTGAGTCAAGTAAATTTTGAGGCCAAAATTTCTTTTAGGGGGAGAGAGTTGTAACGCTCCAAAACTTGAGTGTTTAATTATGGAATTCTGTAGTAACTAAGTCTCTATATTTGTGGTTATGTGCTCTGTTTATGTGTTCGAGGTCAGGAGTTTGAGTCACATCTTAAGAAAGTTTTTGCTATTTTATTTTAAATTAACCTCTATCAATGACTTGTTGGCTTAAGCTCAAATCATTGTAAATTTGTGTAAAGAATGAGCCTATTGGTTCAATGATTTAGTAAGTATATGTTCCCTTATTGGTTCTGTGTTCGATTAGCGATGTACGCGATACGAAAATATTTTTTGTTAATTGTCAAAATTCTGATCAATAGTTTTAAAATAGGAATTAAACATTCTTCTTTCCTTCCTCTTTTCATTTTCTTTCTTTTTCCTTTTTCTTATCTTTTTCATTTTTATTCTTCTTCTCTTCTTATCTTTTTCTTCTTCGTTGTCGGCTTAAATCCATACTTCTTATTTGCTACAGTTATCGGGTAAGTTCATTTCCGTTAATTTGTAAGTTCGGTTGTTCAATTTTGAAATTATTCTTGATTGTTGGCACTGTGGCAAAAAATTGACTTCTTGCTTAAATCGTTCGAATCCTTTGTTTATAGGTTCAACTATTATTCTTTAGGAGAGGGTCTCGAAGGTAACGATCCCTCTAACGTCTTAGATTCGTGATTGTAGTGGTGTGGAGGTAATTACTACGTAATTTAGGATTTTCTTGTGTCAAAACGTTTTGGCGGGGTTGGTTGTGTAATAATCGTAGTGTTGTTTTGAATTATCGCTTAATTGGTTATGGGTTGTTTGTTTTAGGTCTCGGGAATCTTTTAGGTTGTTCCGGCTTCGAAACTTCTTTAGTGCATACCAAAAACCTAAGTTGTTATGAATTTCAGATGTCGAAAAACATGGTTGTCGATGCTACATGGCCGTATGCCAGGCCGTGTGAACCACAGACCATGTGCCAGGACATGTGGTGGGCCATGTAACTCACTGTTCACCAGGTAAGAGCCACAAGGGCAAGGGACACGGGTGTGTGTCTAGATCGTGTGTGGCCTTGATAGTGCAGGGTTCACACGAGTCAAGGACACGGGCGTGTGTCCAGGCCTTGTAGATCACTATTTACAAATTAAAGATCACACGAGCAAGCACACAGGCATGTGTAGGCCATATGGAGCCACACGGGCTAGTTACCCAGGCCGTGTGAAACCACACGGTTGTGTGGGCCAGTTTATGAAATTTTCCATATCCCGAGCATCGCTCGAACTGAATACAAACCTTCTAGGAGGCTGTTTGAACTGAATTAAACTATATAAATTGATATTCTATTTTTAAACCCTGAGTACTAGTTATCAGCATGTGTTATGTTTGATTAATGTTAATGGAATTGATTTATTGTATTCGAGTATGAGTGGTGTTTGAGTATTCGCATAAAACTTTATATTAACTATCATGTGAAGTCTGCGTATATGCATCGGGTGGGAATTGAATCAGGAAGAAGATTTTATTTTGAAACAGTGGATAACTCACCGGTATCTATGTTTTGATCTGGCAGCTAGGCTGCATTCTCTGAAACGTGTCAGACCAACATTGTGGTGTATAAGGCTGGAAGGGTAATAAATACCCTATTTGGTGTGTTGGGTGGGTCAAAAATGGTGTGTAGCGACTGGTATTAACTAATTGCATCTGTTATGTTTTGCAACTGACTAAAGTCTGAATTGTTATCTATCTATATGATTCTGATTTGTAACCGAATGAACTCTTTCTTGATTCTGAATCAACATCTGCACTTGGATATCTTAGTTTTTTCGATACCCTATTGAATATGTAAATGGTTAGTTCCTTTTTTTTATATTAATTCCATTATTGTCGAATGGATTTTAGGTAAATCACAGGCTTGAAAGGGTCGATAGATGGAGAGCTTTGTTATGCATTTTACACCATTTAGTATTATTAATAATTTTAGTTGTTTCATTGTTTAAGTTAGTTGGATGATAATCATGAAGTACTGGTTTATCTTTATTAAAACTTTATATGACTTTAAAGGAGTTTTAATATAACTTGTAGAGTATATTTTGATTGTCATTCATTGTAACTCTCCAAGCTTGGCCTTGTCATCTAGGCTGGTTATGGGGTATTACATAAAATATTCTACTAAAGCCATTATAACCCTTTCTTTAGTGAACCTTTTTAATGAAATTCGTTCTTGACGTTGTTAAGTTTGTTGTTCTAGAACAATTACCTCATCTTGAATAGGGAGTTGTTGAACATTATCTTATTAAGTTTCTGAATTCACTTCTTAATCAATAATAGGTATGAGAACCTGAACATCATCAAAAGTGATAGCAGGAATTGAATTAGAATCCAGTTCCTCTTTAAAATCAATGTCTCCAACCTTATTTCTCCCTCTAAACTCAACATCCTTAAAAAAGAGTTGTAGTCCCCATCTCAAAAATATTCCTAATTGTAGGATCATAAAACTCATAGCCCCTAGATCGTTCAGAATAACTAATAAAGTAGTTGCTTATTATTTTGGAGTCCAATTTTTTTTTTCATGTGGCCTATAGGGCCTTACTTCATCAGGACATCCCCAAATGTGAAAGTGTTTAAGACTAGGATTTCGACCTGTCCAAAGCTCATAAGTTGTTTTTGCAACTGCTTTAGTGGGTATTCTATTTAGAACGTAGGTTATTGTCTTTAGAGGCACTAGCCAAATGAGCACTTTCAAACTTATCATATTTCAAACTTTCTTCCTTTTACACACAATAAGAAATGAGTTCATTTAGGGTCTATTTATCCTATTGACAGATGTAATTAATTTTAAATTGGTTAAACTGTGCAGGAAGCAATACCAAAACCATAAGAACAAGCAATTCCTCAAAAGCTCGATCTTAAGTGTCTTAAGTCTTGAGGCAACATGAAACATCTCCATAATGTACTATCTCATGTTTCCTTGGCCCTTATACTTCATAGACATCAAAGAAGTCAGAAGTGATGTCATTTCAACCTTATTGTTTTTAGCAAAATGATTTCTCAATTTTGTCAAAGAAACACTTGGCCTGAGTAATCTTTTCAGATTTTGTGCTCCTAAAGGCTTTGGAATGTTGTGCTTCATGATCATTAGACTCATGTGATTTAAATGATCCCACCTCTCAAAATCCCTTTTAACATAAAGGGTGCTTTCCGCAGTGAGAGGTTTAGGTTGTTCTTCCCTTACTGCAAGGTATATGTCCATACAGCCAATCACTATAAGTAAGTGTCTTTTCCATTCATTGAAATTAGTCCCATTAAGCATGTGTATAGAATTTATATTAGCAGATATTGTGGCAACAGAAGATGAACTAGTTGAATATAGAATAATAAATAAATAAAAACAAGCTCACATCAATATTCATAAGTAAACAATAAATTTAGGATAATGGGCAATTCCATCTCAAGATACCAAACACTCAGTCTAGTATATTAATAGTAAGTTGTACTCTTGTTGTAGCAATCAAACATTGATAATGAATTATGTCAAACAATGAATTAATTTTTGGACTAACATATTGCTCACATAAAGTACCTTATAATTGTCACACATTTATCACCACAGATGTTGTCGAAATTCTGCCAAATATTAACTTACCTTTGGGTCAATTAATAAATGCATGAATCACAAAAAACATATAACCATCTTGATATTTTAAATAAACTAATCTACGCAAAAGAGGTCGCTTTGGTGGCATTTTGTTTCAAACAATCTATTTAAAATGTTATACATTCTTAATTAAATCTCAAAGTCAAAATATGAATTTATTTGTTTCAAAATATTTCTCTTAATTTCATCTTTCAATCAAATTAAAAGATAATAGTATATATATGTATACATATATTTATCCCAAAACAACATACAATGATGTTGAAAAATATAATAATAGTTGAATAAATCGAAAAACAACCTCACATAAGACTTCAAATTTAAACCAAAATACTTTTTGAATAAAGATAAACCCCATCTTAAGATATCGGATCGTAATAATATTTCATCTTTGGACGAATATTAACTTGTAAGTGATATCTTGGTGTAGTAATCAAACACTAAGTGATATCTTGGTGTAGTAATCAAACACAGACAATAAGAACATGTCAAAAAAATAAATCTTCCTTTGGGCTAATTTATTACTTACATGTAAAACTGAATAATTGTCACATGTTTATTGCCACAATTGCACATGTAATATTATTGACCTTTCTTTTATATTTTAAAACAAAATAATTTCAATATCGAGGTCACTTTATCAACTTATTATTTCAATTAAGTTATTTTAAAATATGTATAAATATACCAATATTCAAAACTAAATTTTCCATAACAGCTTAAAGGTCAAAACTTTTTATTGCTTTATAATTTCGAAATAGCCCAAAATAATGTTGCCTAAATAGTGCAATAAAAAAACTGAAAAAATTAATCTTTAACTGTTTTTCTTTTTCAAAATTATATATGTCAAAGCCAAACAAAAAATAATGTAATAATTCAAAACCAAATAATTAACGAGCACATGTATTCATAATTTTGGTTTAGACAAAACACCAAAGTAATTCACTCATATCGTGTATTTAAAACCAAATAGAAAAACTTACCCAGCATATACCATGTAAATCCAAAATTGTATTTACGATTAAAAATCATGATAATTGAAAAATATTTTCAAGCCAATAAATCTCAAAAACAAAATCATAATAGTTGGCATATCCCACAGTTCATACAATAAACCAGATCATCATAATTTAACTAAATATTTGGAACCATAAGATGTCAAAACTTAATATTATAGAAACAAACTTAAACCAAATTCTTTAAATATATATAATAAAAATAAAATTCTGTGCTACGAATATCCTTTTACCAAAAATTAAAATCACTAAACTGAAAATCACAAAAAAATAAAATAATAAAAAGCATGCATATTAAAAATGCTACCGTAAAGATATCATTATGCAAACTTAAGAAATAATAAATAAATAAATAATACTTAATGAACCAAAAAGTATTACCAAAAAAAAAAAAAAATCAGAATTGCTAATCGCATTCTGCTTCTAATTCCAAAACCAAATATAAAAGCATAATAAATATTAAAAAATCATAATTTAATCCATAATTTTCCTTGCATCAAAATATTCTACTCAACTATACCAGAGTATTATATGAGGGGGAAAAAAATCTTAATCACCAAATTAATTAATCCATCTTAAGTATATATTGATTTAAGCCTAAGAATTAATGGTTTTCAATCGCACAACGATTCCCGTAGATAAACTTCAATTTAGCCAAAATAATTTTGTGGATTGCATTAAAGCAATTCATACCAAATCAGGAGCGAAGCCAGAATAAATTTTTAGGGGCCGAATAAAAATTTAATTTTTTATGGTCTCTATCTTTATAATTTTTAAAGGATTAAATCAAATTTCTATAATTTTAGGGGAGCCAAAGTATAATTTTACCTTTACTAATTTAAAATTTTAAAAAAATTTCAAGGGTTTAAATATAAATTTTCTATTTTAGGAAGGGCTAAGGCTACTACCAACCCTAAGATTCAAATATTTCAATCGATATTCATAAACTCCAAATTTTAATATAATAATCAAAACCTAAAAAAAAAAAAAAAAAAAACTTCAATATGAATCTCAAACATCAATATATAATCGAAAATCAAAATATTAAATCTATAAAATTTTAAAAAGAATTAATCTAAAAATAATAAAGAATCAATTCTTTTTCAATGATTCAACACGACAAGACTCTAATATCACTTGCTAGAACTGTAAAATAATATCTGATATAAAACTTAACAAACCATAAACTAGGATCTGTCATGTCAAATCATTAAGATTAAATCAAGAACAAAACTAGATGCGGAAACATACCTAAATTCATTGATTTCTTGAAATCTAATGATATTGCGATTTTAATCTTCTAAATTAGCACATAAGTAATCTAAAAAATATGACTCTCTCTTTTCTAAATATGGGATATTATAAAAGTTATTCTATGTGTAATTTGGGGACCATAACTTAATATATAACTTTTGCACATTAACCTTAATTTCTAATTAGCCCATTATTAATTAGAAATTGGTTATTAGAGTATCCACACATATTTAACCTATACTTTATTTAATAATTAAAGCCTAATAAACCTTAACTAAATTAGATTACTTTTAATTTGGGTTAATCTATTATGATACTAAATAATAATAAGTAATTACCCTTATTATATATGTGATGTCCATATTTTCCAATAACTTTGTGTGTGGAGACCAATAGAGATATTGTTATATAAATAGATTTATTGGTAAATATTATAGATTTTATTATTCATACAAAATGTTGTTATATAAAAGAAATTATAAAAAAATTATAAAATTATTTTTTGGCACTATAAATTTTACAAGTTTTTAATAATTTTTACAAAGTTGGGATTTCAATAGGTATTTGGTTAGAAAATTGTGTTTTACATTAGATATTTGAGTAAATAGTTGATAAATTTTATAGTTGTTAGAGAATATTTTTTATTTAGTGAGATATTTTGTTATTCAGGGGATATGTTGTTAGGGGTGTTCAATCAGTTAACTGACCGGTTAACCGACCCGAAATAATATTAACCGAATTAACTGATCTTTCAAAATTTTTAACCGTTAACCGAGCCGAAATTTTTTCCAAAAAATTAACCAAATCGAAAATTATATGTTTTTTATTTTTGGTTAAAAATTAACCGAATTAACCGAATTACCCGAATTAATCGAATTACCCGAATTAATCGAATTAACTGAATTAAATCATTACATAATTAAAAAGATTACATAATTTTAATTTTAGAATTTTAGAATTTTATTTTTATTTATTAAATTATTTGTAATTTTTATGATTGGGTTGGATTGGGTAATTGGGTTGGGTTGGATATTTGGGTTTGAATTGGGTTTAGGTGAATAGTGGGCCTATTTATATATTATAATTTTATTTATTAATTTTTTCGGTTAACCGAAAAATTTGATTAACCGACCGATTTTGAACCGAATTAACCGTTAACCAAAAAATCATAAAATAATTAACTGACCCCGACCGAAAAATTTCGATTAACCGACCGATTAACTGAATTCGGTCGGTTAACCGAATTGTTTGGTTTTACCCAAATTTTGCACACCCCTATATGTTGTTATGTGTCATATAAAGTGATTTTGAAGTGATGATATGATACATTGACCCTGTTAGCCAGACAATGTTCGGGGAACAAATGCCACATCATTGGTTCACAATCTCTTTATATAACACATAATAAAATATCCCTAAATAACAATATTTTTCAACAACTACCAAAATCATAAACTATTTACTTAAATTTCTAATGAAAACGAACTTTGTAAAAATTCTTAAAATTTTTAAAAATTTGTTAATTAAAATTAAAAATTTTATATTTCCAAATTTTTATAATTTTCATGATTTTATAATTTTAATTCACAATATTTTAAGAAATTTTATAAACTTGGGTTTTCCATAGGACTTTGAGTATTTGGTTAGACAATTTTGTTTTTAATTAGTAATTTAAGTATATAGTTAATGGTTTTGTATTTGTTAGAAAGTATTGTTATTTGTGATATATATTGTTATTTAGGAGATATTTTGTTATGTGTTACAATAAAACACGCTTTTGAAAAGAGTTTATAAAGAAAGTACTTTGGCTTATGTGTTACAATATTTTAAGAAATTTTATAAACAATGATTTGTTTTTTCTTTCACGTTTCAAGCCTTTTTTTCCTTTTCTTTTAAAAATTAATTAATAAAAGTTGTTTTATTTTTAATTTATATTTTTAATTAATAACTCCTTTATTTACATAAAAAAAAAATAAATATGTAATTATATAATGAAAATGTATACTTTTATATATATCATTATGTTAAAAGTATATTTTAAAAAAAATCAACTATTTTTTATGTATTTTTCCTTTATATAATTTTTATATGTCAAATATCATTGTTTTTCACCTACATTGTGGGTATGGTAAAATCTAATATTATAAAATAAAATAATTATTTCAAATATCATTTGTTATTTTTATATGTAAAATATTTCAAATAATTATTTCAAAATTTTTCACATAACAATGTTTTATAACAACTACAAAAATCTATAACTATCCTAGTGAAAAATACAAATTTGTAACTAAATACTCAAAGTCCTATTGAAACCCAAATTTGTAACCAAATATTTTGTAAAAATTCTTAAAAGTTGTAAAGAAATTGTTAATTAAAATTTTAAGATGTATAACGCCAAAAAATAATTTTATATTTTTTATGATTTTTACAATTTTTAATTAATGATTTGATGGAAGACTCGAGGCCTAATTTCAGGCCCACAAACTTGTTGGTCTTACTCTACCATAAGAACTAATTACGAGGTTGAAAGTGAAGAAAATCAAGTCAAGACAGAACGAGGCTATCCAAGACTTCGTGATGAAGGCCTTAGAAGCACATATGAGGAAAAAGAAAATCAAAATTTGAAATCTTGAAATTTTTTGTCCAAGAAACCGATTCTTGAAGTCTGTACATGATGGCTTATAGTAATGAGCTTGAACGAGCCAATTTCTGGAGCGAACATATCATAAGTCCAAGTTTTTGAAAATTGACTCATTGGGATGTCCAAAAGCTTGAAAGTGAAGAAAATCAAGTCAAGACAGAACAAGGCTATCCAAGACTTCGTGATGAAGGCCTTAGAAGCACATATGAGGAAAAAAGAAAATCAAAATTTGAAATCTTGAAATTTTTTGTCCAAGAAACCGATTCTTGAAGTCTGTACATGATGGCTTATAGTAATGAGCTTGAACGAGCCTATTTCTGGAGCGAACATATCATAAGTCCAAGTTTTTGAAAATTGACTCATTGGGATGTCCAAAAGCCCAAAATAAAGTTTGGAGAAGAACTTAGTTGAATATCAAGTCAAATTGTCTAAGTGGCCCAATTTATAAACATTTTAATTTTTCTATCCAATTTTATTTAATAAGTGGACCAACATGTAAAAATTTAGCCCAAGGAGCCCATTTAGACCTTTGGATGAATTTCTTATCAATTCAACACTTAGATTTATTTTTAGATTTTAAATAATTAGTTCTTTGATGAGTTGTCATGCTTAGTTGGCAGTAATACTCTTCAAATCCTATTAGGGTTAGTAGGTTAGTTAGGGTTTGGGTGGCTATATATAGAATGTGTTACCCCCTGCCATTAATTCAATCATTCATTCTCTTTTGAGTTAATAACAATCTCTTTGAGTTTTTCTCTTCAAGAATTTCTCTTGAGTTTTCTTTTAGAAAAAGTTTTAACAATCTTTTAGATTGTGGGAATTATTTTCAAGCTTTTTCTTGCCAAGAATTTTTTCTTGGTGGAGAGATTAGAGTTGTTTGAAGGGGATTGTGGATTCATCTAGTTTTCAAGGCTCATTAGGACTTTCCACACGCCATCTTCAACTTTTCCATATCTTGTCTTTTCTTTTCTTTGTTTTTATATTCTATTCTTGTTATTTTGAATCTAATCATTAATTTTACTTAATTCTAGGTCTTGTTTCAATCTAGAAGGGCAGTCTACTATCTTCTCTCATCAAGAAAATCCAAAAATAGGATTTCTTTCTTTTCTTGTGTCGAATTCATCTTGCACAAAATAGTATGCTTTTGGCTTAATTAATCATTTTAACAATTTGTTTTGTTGTTTTAATTTCAAATCTAGTTGGAAACTTCTTTGGAGCTCAAGTATGATTTCTTTTGACTAAAGAAACCCTAATTTCATCATTATTGGACTTTATTTCAGTCGCCTCTCTCTTTCTTTCACTTTATGTTTTCTATCCATTCAATTTTATTCAATTACTAATCTATTTTTTTTCTTTTGTTTAGATCTCCATTTGATAGCTTTTCTTTCCTTCAAGAATGGATCAACACATAATCAATTGATCAGTTCTTCAATATTCTTGGTTGGCTGAATCTAAATCTTCTTCTTTTTTTCCATTATATTCATTCAATTTTAGCACTAAATTTCACAAATCTCTTCTAACCAGTTGTGTTCTCTTAATTAGTAGCTTTATTTAGTCGAATTCCATCAAGAACAAGTCCCTCCATAACCGAATTGGACTCTCTCTCAAGGATCCTAATTTGATTCAATTTTCTTTCGTTTATTATCTTATTCATTAAGTTTTATTTGCTACCATTTTATTTAATTTGATCTAACTTGGTTAGTTTGCATTCTAGGTTGTGACAAACTCCAAGTTTCCTCCATTTGTCTAGAGCCCTAGGCCAAATCTGCGATTTGGAAAAACTTGTGATCCTGTTCCGTATGCATCCCTATCATTTGGTATCAGTCTCTTGGGTGTTTCAAGTGTTCTTTGTGCTTTTATAAACTGATTTATAGCAAAACAACATCAAAACAATTTTTTTGTCACACCCAAAAATGTTAAAGGATAAGTACAACAGTAATTCTGGGTACCTACTTATAAAACTTTCTATTTATGAGGGTCTTAGTGTAATTATGTGAATCTTGCTAACTGAGTTGGTAATTGGTTAGATTTAAACTATTAGTCTCGTTACTTGATAATTGGATATTTTCTTTAGTGGGCAACATTATGATGAGAAACGTTAGTTTTGATGCTGATGAATTGGTTTTGGTGATCGAGTGCAATAAGGTTATATAGGAGATAGATGCCATTCTTTTAAGAATACTCTCTCATTTTTGTATGCATTTTCTTTCTTCTATTTTCTTCTTTGGTTTGTTTTGTAAGAGAGAAAAATTAAGGAGCGGTCTTCATGGGGGGAGAGACTAACGTATTAGCTTATGAAATTGAGAATTTAGTAAACTTGTAATCTTTCTAACTCTTTTGAATTTTTTGATTAAGGAAAAGGGAGGAAAATTTGAGGATTTCAATTTAATGCATTGAATTTGTCTAGTGATGATTAAGGTCATAGTTAACCTTTAAAGTTTCTCTGCATGCAAATGAATTATGGTTTTCTTACATATGTATGCCTTTGTTTTGATTCTAATGTGGTTGTTATGCTTAGCTAACCGAGAAAGAGGAGGCTCAAGAATAAGGGAAAAATTAAGCAGATCTAGTCGGTATCAGCTTTTAGGTATTTTGTTGGTGAGTTTCTGAACTCAAATCCTTAATGTTTGCTTTATGTATATCAATATGGTGTTGTTGTGGAATGTTTTTCGTACTGTTGAAGCATGTAAAGTGTTGATCTTGATCTCTGATGCATGCCTGGTTGTAAGTATAAGTCTATTGTTTTGATGAACTCTTACTGGTAAAATAATTACTGAAGAGGTCATCATTGATATGGTCTGATAGATTATATGTTTGGTATGATTTGTATTGTGTTATTAACAATATGTTTAGTTGATTGCTTATTACATGTCAATCGTGAAAATGAATGGTATGCGGAGTATGAAAGGATGTAATGGCAGATGAAAGATAAAGAAATGTCATGTTGTACTATTTATGCCACATGATATTGGTTTTGGGGAGGTGTGGGTGGGTTGTGCTAAGAATTTATACGCATGGTTTTTGTTTTTGCAAAGTCTTGATTATATTGTATGGAGATATATGCACTCATGTATGTGATAACCTTATGCCGGTTCTTACAAGTATGATACTCTTCGGAGTCTAAGGCTTAAAGCCTCATGTATGTATGTAAGGAAGTCTCATGGTCATGGGCACATACAAGATAAGGTGGTCCACTAGACTTATCTCATGATTTAAGTTACAATAGTCCATTGGACTTGTTCTCTAAGCTTCATAACAAATTTATACATGAAATTTCTCCATGCGAAAGTTCGCGAAAAAGTTCACATATATGAATCTACATCTATATGTTAATATTCGTCTATGGATTCACATGTATGAGTCTGCCATATATGAGTTCACATCCATGAATCATCTATATGAATCCGTATGTATGAGAGTTCATTGGGTTTATGTTTATGATTAAAGCTATGGCAATCTGCTGACATTATATTTATGTTTCAAGTTTAAGAGTTCAAAGAGACTGAAACACCCCAAACCCGGCCCACGAGCCTTGACCAGATCTGGTATGTTCCTCGAGTAAAAACAGTTCAAATTCGTGGGTTCTTAGAAAATCTTTAAGTGATTTTGGGAGAAAACTCGATTTGGGTTGGGCTCAAGTTGGAAACTAGTTCGTTTTTGTGAAATATAAGTTTTTATAAAATTTCTTTATTGAGTTCCAAAACTTTAAGTAAAAGATATGCCGATTTAATTTTAAAGATTTTGCCTTTGAAAACATTTGTATTTAGATGTCATAATATTTACGAGTTTATTTTAAAAATATTACTTAACTTTAATTTTGATAACATTCGAAACATAATATCGTAAATTTAAATGCATGCATAAATAGTTCATACTATGGCCTTATTACATCAAAATATACCCAAAATAAATTGAAAGTACTTAAATAAAATAAATTGTCCAAATAAAATAATTCCTTGCTGAGCATGGTCACCACTAAGCTCCTGTCGACCCGGTCCATTACTGATCATCACCTGAAAAATGTTCCCACAACGGGGTGAGTCAAACAGACTCAATGTGTATACAAACACTAAGTCCAAATAGATTCAAGCATATCAAGTCATACACATTCATATCAAAATATACAATTAATGATGCATTCCCAAGCCCAAGCCTAGTTACCAACCGCTACACATCACCCGTACCAACCTGCACACCGTGGGGACTACTAAGTCAACCCTCCATCCGCTACACATCATCGAAGGCGTCATTGCAATGATCGGCGTGCTCATCGCTCTTATATATTTCGTGGCATAGCCACCAGATAATATTTTGTGTCATGAGACACCACATTCAGATAATGTGACCGAAGTCACAACATTCACTTCCCCTTTCATATTCACCCAAATGCCCATGTCATACAAAATCATGCATTATCATGCCATATTCTCTATTCACATTCTTATAGATTCACATACGTGTTTTAATAGATCTTATCATAATCCCAATAGGAATAGGAAAACGTACCTGAGTACTTTGTACCATTGTATGGTACCTTAGCCATACTTTTCACATTCTTAATAACACATATATATATATATATATATATTAAACATTGCCATAAATCTTATTAAGAAATAGTGTGGGGTACACACCTGATTCGCTTAATGCTTTCAATCCAAATCCCAAAAATTCGATCTAAAGCCTTAGATCTTTAGTCCCTACATTTGGCCATCACTTAGAAATTTAATGAAGACCATTCAGCCATAAAACCAAATCCCAATAGGATTATCGTAACCCAAAACTTACCTTGGTGCCGATTTCTCTATTAATCAAATCCTGAATTCACACACTGATTTCCCCTTGCAATCGGCCTTATACAAAACGAATGTGGATCCTGAGACTCCTCCTTATCCTTGTCGATTTGGCCCTAAATACACATAGCCAAAATCGGTCACACTTAATACCAATAATATGGTCTTAGGCCGAATACTAACAACCACATACTTAACTTACCAAATCCCGAAAAGTCACTCCTTGCCTTTGAACTGTCGAGATCCCTATATGAACTAACTGTTAGAAACGGCTAACTTTAATAACCAATAAGACTTATGGCCGCATTGCACATATCACCTTACCTTCATCAATTGAATTCAAAAACGACCCTTAATGCTTCCTTCCTTCAGCTACACACAAAAGAACACAATATCATGGCTCCATACACATTCGGCCATGCCTAAAACCAAAGCCTGAACACTTGAATTCGGCACATTAAAATAAAGGACCAAAACCGATTTCTAAAGAAGTACTTACCACTCTACGTTGCTTGAAGAGAAACCAAAAGTAAGTAGTCGACAACCCCCTTCCCTTAAAGATTCGGCTTTGAGCATAACAATGATGGTTTCGGCACTTAATGGTGAGGAGAAAACGCCACAATGGAGAGGGTTTTAATGCATAGAGGATTCAGCTATAAGAAAACAATGATAGAGGGGTTTTGGCTTTTGTGACTTGCGGCAAGGAGTAGAGAATATAGCCCCTTGATATTCGACTATGGCTTCAAAGAGAATAGAAATAGATTTGGTGTTGAAAGAATGAGGAGAAGAGTAGGGGAAAGTAGAAGAAATTTCGGCAACTCACCTTACACCTATTGACCGAATCTTGAAGAGAAAAACAAAAGAGTGAAAGCTAGACCATTAACTAAGAATTTCGGCACTCCCCTGCTACTCTTCAAAACCAATAAAAATCTAGCCCCTAAAGTCCTATATTCGGCCACCATATCTCCACTTATCAAATCCCCATTTAATCTCCTATTTTATCTCTTAACAAATAAAATAAAATAAATCATCACACTATCCCATATCAAACTCCTATATATTCTCTTATCACCTATTAAACTAAAATAAATAAAATAAATAAAGTAATCATCAATTATCCTACCTTAGCCGAATTCCAAAATAAAAACAAGCTTTATCCTCATCCAATTGAAAGTCCCATGTGCCGTCCACTGCTCCCTCTCCCTAACGCCAGTATGCAAAATAAAAATACTCCCCTTGCTACCCACCAGACTCGAACCCGAGACCTGCTGACGAAATTCCTAGCACCTTCAGTAGCGTCCCCAGGGCACTTTGCCAAGGCGCTATTTGTGACATGAACTCCCCAAAATTCCTCTTAAAGCCTCCTTAGCCCTGCGCCTTCTTGACGCAAAAATAAATGCTCATTCCTGCTTCCTTCGCAACTTGAACTAAGGCCCTTACCCCCTGCACCTGGCGTCTTTCACCAAGCCCTTAAGTGGAGCCTTGTAGCCACTTTACCAAGCCCATTCATGTGATATATCTCCCCCACATTATCTCTTAAAGCCACCCTACTTAGCTTCCCTTTTTAGATTTAAAATCTAAAAATTTCTAAGGCACTCTCCTAAAGTTCACAAAATTCATAATACTCATTCACAACATACTCAAGCATGCTATTTCATATAATTAAGCATAAATGCACAAGCCATAGTTTAGGATATTACAGTTCTACCCCCTTAAAATAATTTCATCCTCGAAATTACATGGCTGAAATAATTGAGGGTATTGCTGTCGCATTGCTTCTTCCGGCTCCCACGAAGCTTCTTCCGATCCATGGTTTCTCCATAACACTTTGACTAGAGGAACTGACTTTCTTCGTAACACTTTCACATCTCATTCTAAAATCTGAATCGGTTCTTCCTCGTAGGATAAATCTGGCCTTAGCTCCACCTCCTCAACCAGAACTACATGAGATGGATCTGATCGATAACGACGTAGCATGAAAACATGGAATACGTCATGCATCTGCTTCAACTCCGGTGGCAACTCTAACTGGTATGCCACTGGTCCAACTCGCTTCAAAACTCGATAAGGTCCTATAAACCTTGGGCTCAACTTCCCTTTGCGACCAAATCTCATCACCTTCTTTCAAGGCGACACTTTAAGGAACACTTGATCTCCTATATCAAATTCTATCTCCTTCCGTTTGAGATCTGCGTACGACTTCTGCCTATCAGATGCCTCCTTTAACCGTGCCTGAATTGTCTTAACTTTCTCCTCGGATTCTGTCACAATTTCCAGACCCAAAATCTGATGTTCTCCCAATTCCGTCCAACACGTAGGAGTGCAACATTTTTGACCATACAGTGCTTCGTACGGTGCCATCCAAATACTTGCCTGATAGCTGTTATTGTAGGCAAACTCCGCTAAAGGCAAATATTCCTCCCAACTTCCTCTGAAATCCATCACACAGTCCCTCAACATATCCTCTAAGACTTGGATCACCCGTTCAGACTGGCCGTCCGACTATGGATGAAAAGCTGTAGTGAAATCCAATCTGGTGCCTAAAGCCTGATGTAGTGCCTTCCAAAACCGAGACGTGAACCTCGGATCCTTATCCGAGATAATTGACATCGGCACTCCATGCAACCTTACAATTTCAGCCACATACAATTTCGCCAACTTTTGTAGAGAATAGTCAACTCTCACTGGAATGAAGTGCGCAGACTTAGTCAACCGATCCACTATTACCCATACCGAGTCCTTCTTAGTAGGCGTAAGGGGAAGCCCACTAACGAAGTCCATGGTAATTCGCTCCCACTTCCACTGCGGAATTATTATCGGTTGAAGTAATCCTGACGAAACTTGGTGTTCACCTTAACTTGTCGACATGTCAAACACTTGCCGACAAATTCAGAACTTCCTTCTTCGCACTGTGCCACCAAACTGCTCCTTAGATCTCAGATAACTTAGTGCCTCCGGGATGCATAGCATAAGGGCTACTATGCGATTCTCGAAGAATTCTTTGCCTAAGCTCCTCGTCCTTCGGCATACAAATCTTACCCTTGAAGCACAATACTCCCTCGTCATTAACACCATAACCCTCTAATTCTCCATTCTGCACTTGCCGTAAATTATCACTTAAATCAACATCTGCCAACTATTCCTCTTTCACCTCATTCAGCCATGTCGGCTTCACTTGCAATTCTGCTAATAAACTTCCATCATCATTGAGGCTCAGATGAGCGAACATCGCCCTCAGATCCATCACAACCTTCTGACTTAGGGCATCCGCCACTACATTCACCTTGCCCGGGTGATACTCTATAGAACAGTCATAATCCTTCAATAACTCCACCCATCTTCACTGTCTCAGGTTCAGCTCTTTCTGAGTCAACAAATACTTTAGGCTCTTGTGGTCCGTGTAGATCACTGACTTTTCTCCATATAAGTAGTGCCTCCACACTTTAAGAGCAAAGACCACTGCTGCCAATTCCAAGTCGTGCGTCAGGTAGTTAACCTCATGAGGCCTTAACTGTCGAGACGCATAAGCGACTACCTTCCCGTCTTACATCAGAACACATCCTAATCCGGTATGAGAAGCGTCACAGTACACCACAAAATCCTTTTCTATCTCCAACTGAATCAAAATCGGAGCTTCAGTTAAGACCCTCTTAAGCTTCTCAAAGCTCTCCTGTTGCTTATCCGTCCAAATGAAAGGTACCTCCTTCCTCAATAACTTTGTCAAAGGCGTGACTATCGATGAGAACCCTTCCACAAACCTTCTGTAGTAGCCTGCCAACCCCAAGAAACTGTGAATCTCAGCCACAGACTTAGGTGGTTTCCAATCTACCACCGCCTCAATCTTCCTAGGATCCACCCTTATTCCTTCTGCAGACACCACATGTCCTAAGAACGCAACTTCCTTAAGCTAAAATTCACACTTGCTGAATTTGACATAGAGCTTCTTTTCCCTTAACACTTGCAACACAATCTGTAGATGCTCATCATGCTCTTCCTCAGACTTAGAGTACACCAAGATGTCGTCGATGAACACCACGACGAACCTATCCAAGTATGGTTGAAAAACCCAGCTCATCATGTCCATGAACGCAGCTGGGGCATTTGTCAATCCAAACGGCATTACAACGAACTCAAAATGCCCATAACTTATCCGAAAAGCTGTCTTGTGGATATCTGCTTCCTTCACCTTAAGCTGATGATATCCAGACCTTAGATCTATCTTTGAGAAAACTGCTGCCCCCTTAAGCTGATCGAACAAGTCGTCAATCCTCGGCAGAGGGTACTTGTTCTTGATGGTCAGCTTGTTCAACTGACGATAATCTATGCACATACGCATAGTTTCGTCCATCTTCTTCACAAACAGGACCGGTGCTCCCCATGGAGACACACTGGGTCGAATAAACCCACGATCAAGCAACTCTTGAATTTGAGCCTTGAGCTCAACCAACTCCTTAGGTGCCATTCTGTACGGAGTGATTGACACAGGAGCTGTACCAGGCAGCAAGTCAATTCCAAACTCCACCTCCCTATCCGGGGGTATTCCAAGTAAATCCTCTAAAAAGACATCCACAAAGTCTCTTACTGTTTGTACTCTACTGACTCCTCATTCTTTCGCATCCAATGCACTAACAAAGGCCAAGAACGCCTTGCATCCTTTCCGAACCATTTTATCAGCCTTTAGAGCAGAAACAACATTAGACAAGTAGTTTCTTCTTTCTCCTATCATAACTACTTCCTCATCCTCTGGGGTCCTTAACTCCATTTGCTTAGCCGCACAATCCAATACGGCCTGATGTTCCACTAGCCAGTCCATTCCAAGTATGAGATCGAATTCTTCGAAAGGTAGTTCCATTAAGTCGGCAGAAAATACTACTCCTTAAATTTCTAGAGGCACTTTCCGAAACATCTTATTCACCACTACAGTTTGACCTAGTGGGCTTAATACAGTCATCTCCCTATCAGAAAGTTCAGAGGCTATGCCTAGAGTTTCCACTACTCTACATGCAACATACGAATGGGTCGAGCCCACATCAATCAAAGCAAAATAAGGCTTGCCAAAAACAAGGATCGTACCGGTTATGACGTCTGGCATGTCTCCATCTTCCCTACGGTGAACTGCATATACCAAGCCCGACTGTTTTGCCTCTATATTACCAGCACCTCTGCTCGGTGCTCCACGTCCTCTTCCAGCACCATTACCTCGGCCATTCAGACCACGGCCTCGCTGAGGCTGCTGTCCACCTCTACCTGCCTGATTAACATTCTGAGCTACTGGTCGATTTCCATCCGGCTTCATAGGGCAGTCCTTAATCATATGGTCCTTCGACCCATACTTAAAACATCCTCCTGTCTTTTTCCAACACTCTCTTAAGTGCTTCTTCCCACATTGATCACAAGTATGATATTGCCCTCCAGTACCAGCTTGCTGACCTCGCGACCTATCAACTCTAGGCCTTTTCTAAATATTCCCAGATGATCCTGACGGCCCAAATCCTCTCTTCTGCTTATTCCGATCCGTGTTCTGCCTCACAGAGTCCTTAATTCGTTCCGCTATCTTAGCTTTCTCTACTAACGCAAAAAACTCCCGCTCTTGATGTGGAGCGACTAACAACCTCAGGTCATCCCTTAGTCCATCCTCAAATCGGATACACCGCTCATGCTCCGTAGCCACTACTCCTCGAGCATACTGGCTCAACCTCAAGAATTCACTTCATACTGCTACGGACTTGTTCCTTGAACCATTTTAAATGCCTTTCTCTCAAGATCAAGATATCTGGTTCCCACATACTTCTTCTGGTATGTCTCTTAACATATTCCCAAGTAAGATCCTCAGTTGTGGCACCATCTCGAATTGTGGGCCACTATTGATACGCTTCATCGCGTAGCAACACCACCATTTCTTTTAATTTCTCCTCCGGGGTCAGATCCAACTCATCAATAATTCTTTCCGTCGCCTCCAATCAATACTCAGCAGTACTGGGTGCCACACCAGATACTCCACGAAACACTTCAGCCCCATTGGCTCAAAGTCGCTTGGGTATAGATTTTCGAGCTCCCATATTCCCACCTGTGCCAGCCACCATCTCAAGAACTCGCAGACCTGACTGCGATACAAAGATCATCCCCGTCGATCTTGCCGCTCAACACCAACAGCTGGTGGTGGTGGCGGTGGTAACTCATTGTCAGACCCTTGACCCGATCTAACGGGTTCCGACACAGTCATTCTGCCTCGACCACATCCACGATGACCACGTCCTCTAGAACTCATATCTAACGTCATGCTTTAATCTGATTAAGAAATTTTATGCATTACTATTTGTTCCACTGATTATCCGCGAAGAAGTTTTATGTAAAGAGTTTAGTAGCAGTTCTTTCGATCAATCAAAGTTCCCTATCCTAGTTCACAGAAAACACATCCATTCCGTAGTATCTCCCATACACATTCACTCTTTGAACATTTTTTTTGTCCATTCTTATCCTAGGGGTATTTTCGGCATTTGTCCTACAGGGGTATTTTGGTAATAAATCGAGGTCAACTTTGGAAATCTGAATAAATCAAGACATTTTGAAATTTCAAAACGCAGAGGGTATTTTTGAAAATTTTCCCAAATCGGAGGTATGGCAGAAATTTTAGAAATCGGGGGTCATTTTGGTAATTTTATAAAACAGGGGTAATTTCGTAAATTTTCAAATCAGGGTACCTTAGTGTTTTGTAACGATAAAGTTTTTGGATATTTTTGCAACATCAAAAAATGTTATTGAAATCGAGGGTAATTTGGAAATTTTAGAAACCAAGGGCATTTTAGTAATTTTACCACTAGGGGTATTTAGGTAATTTTGTAAATCGGGAATTTTTTGAAAAATTTTGTAAAATAATTTTCACAAATTAAAAGGGTAATTTTAAGAGTTTTAAAACTAGGGTTTTTATAAAAATACGGCTAGTTCCCTTTCAGATTTTAGTTATTGGGTTTAGCCCAAGAGTAAGTCCTCTTGGTTAGGGTGAACCGTCACTACGCACCAGGTAGGATTCGAGTGGAGAGGAGGTGAGTCACGCAGACTGCTTAAATACCAAGCTCCCATCGAAGCCAATCCTAGACATGCGCACAATGGTTGCCACACCCTAACTCAGCGACTTAGCCACAGGTTTGTTTAATTAGGCATTTAAAATTTTATGGAATTGTTGGGGAAAACTAGTCCTATAGTTCAAGTACTTAATATACTATCTACGTTCCATTTCTACCCTTCTACAATTCATGCAATAATTCACACATTGAATAGAGGTACTTACCTGGTGGACTTCGGGTCGGAGACTTAGGTGCCATCCCAGAAAAACTTGCTTATTTCACAAAATTTTTCATAAAATTCTTTTGGGCTTAACTTTGAAAACATTTTAGGCCTTAAACCCCAGGCCGAGAGTTTTAAAATTGGGCTCTGATACCAAACTGAAACACCCCAAACCCAGCCCACGAGCCTTGACCAGATCAGGTATGTTCCTCGAGTAAAAACGGTTCAAATTCGTGGGTTCTTAGAAAATCTTTAAGTGATTTTGGGAGAAAACTCGATTTGGGTTGGGCTCAAGTTGGAAACTAGTTCGTTTTTGTGAAATAGAAGTTTTTATAAAATTTCTTTATTGAGTTCCAAAACTTTAAGTAAAAGATATGCCGATTTAATTTTAAAGATTTTGCCTTTGAAAACATTTGTATTTAGATGTCATAATATTTACGAGTTTATTTTAAAATATTACTTAACTTTAATTTTGATAACATTCAAACATAATATCGTAAATTTAAATGCATGCATAAATAGTTCATACTATGGCCTTATTACATCAAAATATACCCAAAATAAATTGAAAGTACTTAAATAAAATATATTGTCCAAATAAAATAATTCCTTGCTGAGCATGGTCACCACTAAGCTCCTGCCGACCCGGTCCATTACTGATCATCACCTGAAAAATATTCCCACAACGGGGTGAGTCAAACAGACTCAATGTGTACACAAACACTAAGTCCAAATAGATTCAGGCATATCAAGTCATACACATTCATATCAAAATATACAATTAATGATGCATTCCCAAGCCCAAGCCTAGTTACCAACCGCTACACATCACCCGTACCAACCTGCACACCGTGGGGACTACTAAGTCAACCCTCCATCCGCTACACATCATCGAAGGCAGTTGCTGCAGTCGACGTGCTCATCGCCCTTATATATTTCGTGGCATAGCCACCAGATAATATTTTGTGTCATGAGACACCACATTCAGATAATGTGACCGAAGTCACCACATTCACTTCCCCTTTCATATTCACCCAAATGCCCATGTCATACAAAATCATGCATTATCATGCCATATTCTCTATTCACATTCTTATAGATTCACATACGTGTTTTAACAGATCTTATCATAATCCCAGTAGGAATAGGAAAACGTACCTGAGTACTTTGTACCATTGTATGGTACCTTAGCCATACTTTTCACATTCTTAATAACACATATATATATTAAACATTGCCATAAATCTTATTAAGAAATAGTGTGGGGTATACACCTCATTCACTTAATGCTTTCAATTCAAATCCCGAAAATCCAATCTAAAGCCTTAGAT
This sequence comes from Gossypium rotundifolium, assembly GCA_025506655.1. Taxonomy (NCBI): domain Eukaryota; kingdom Viridiplantae; phylum Streptophyta; class Magnoliopsida; order Malvales; family Malvaceae; genus Gossypium; species Gossypium rotundifolium. The sequence goes on along the minus strand of CP106726.1, from coordinate 54,325,305 downwards.
CCTTAGTCCCTGCATTCGGCCATCACTTAGAAATTTAATGAAGACCATTCGGCCATAAAACCAAATCCTAATAGGATTATCGTAATCCAAAACTTACCTTGGTGCCGATTTCTCTATTAATCAAATCCCAAATTCACACACTGAGTTCCCCTTGCAATCAGCCTTACACAAAACGAACGTGGATCCCGAGACTCCTCCTTATCCTTGTCGATTTGGCCCTAAATACACATAGCCAAAATCGGTCACACTTAATACCAATAATATGGCCTTAGGCCGAATACTAACAACCACATACTTAACTTACCAAATCCCGAAAAGTCACTCCTTGCCTTTGAACTGTCGAGATCCCTATATGAACTAACTGTTAGAAATGGCTAACTTTAATAACCAATAAGACTTATGGCCGCATTGCACATATCACCTTACCTTGATCAATTGAATTCCAAAACGACCCTTAATGCTTCCTTCCTTCGGCTACACACAAAAGAACACAATATCATGGCTCCATACACATTCGGCCATGCCTAAAACCAAGGCCTGAACACTTGAATTAGGCACATTAAAATAAAGGACCAAAACCGATTTCTAAAGAAGTACTTACCACTCTACGTTGCTTGAAGAGAAACCAAAAGTAAGTAGTCGATAGCCCCCTTTCCTCAAAGATTCGGCTTTGAGCACAACAATGATGGTTTCAGCACTTAATGGTGAGGAGAAAACGTGACAATGGAGAGGGTTTTAATGTATAGAGGATTTGGCTATAAGAAATCAATGATAGAGGGGTTTTGGCTTTTGTGACTTGCGGCAAGGAGTAGAGAATATAGCCCCTTGATATTCGGCTATGGCTTCAAAGAGAATAGAAATAGATTTGGTGTTGAAAGAATGAGGAGAAGAGTAGGGGAAAGTAGAAGAAATTTTAGCAACTCACCTTACACTTATTGACCGAATCTTGAAGAGAAAAACAAAAGAGTGAAAGCTAGACCATTAACTAAGAATTTCGGCACTCCCCTACTACTCTTCAAAGCCAATAAAAATCCAGCCTCTAAAGTCCTATATTCGGCCACCATATCTCCACTTATCAAATCCCCATTTAATCTCCTATTTTATCTCTTAACAAATAAAATAAAATAAATCATCACACTATCCTATATCAAACTCCTATATATTATCTTATCACCTATTAAACTAAAATAAATAAAATAAATAAAGTAATCATCAATTATCCTACCTTAGCAATTCCAAAATAAAAACAAGCTTTATTATCCTTATCCAATTGAAAGTCCCATGTGCCGCCCATCGCTCCCTCTCCCTAACGCCAAGATGCAAAATAAAATACTCCCTTGTCGCCCACCGACTCAAACCGAGACTGCGACGAAATTCCTAGCACCTTAAGTAGCGTCCCCAGGGCACTTTGCCAAGGCGCTATTTGTGACGTGAACTCCCCAAAATTCCTCTTAAAGCCTCCTTAGCCTTGTGCCTTCTTGACGCAAAGATAAATGCTCCTTCCTGCTTCTTTTGCAACTCGAACCAAGGCCCTTACCCCCTGCACCTGGCGTCTTTCACCAAGCCCTTAAGTGGAGCCTTGTAGCCACTTTACCAAGCCCATTCGTGTGATATATCTCCCCCACATTATCTCTTAAGGCCACCCTACTTAGCTTCCCTTTTTAGATTTAAAATCTAAAAATTTCTAAGGCACTCTCCTAAAGTTCACAAAATTCATAATACTCATTCACAACATACTCAAGCATGCTATTTCATATAATTAAGCATAAATGCACAAGCCATAATTTAGGATATTACAGAGACTATCTTTCACAAGAGTTAGTATAGACTATTATTCAAACAAGAGATCACATGGGCTTGTCCTTATGTTCAAGCTATGAGAGTTCATATAAATTATTTTTCTCATGACAAAACCCGCAACGATCTTTTTTCATGTAGGAGTCCACCAAGGGCTATCTTTAAATCAAGAGTCTGTATTAACTATCTTCCAAACAAGACTTTGGGAGTGATTATCATTTAAGAATGAGTTCACAAGTAAGAACATGCGTATATGAATATGTGATTATGATTCTGCATATAAAGGCTCACAAGTATGGTCTACAAGTATGGTCTACAATTATGGATAATGTCCACAAAACCAACTAAAAATTTGACCAAGGCAAGTGCACCTATGAATTAACAGTATAGTTACGGATGAGCAAAGATATCGTTCCCACGAAGACTAAAATTTCTAGTAATTACCATCTTTCTATTATTTCATCGATAAATTCGAGTGATTGATTAAAACTAAAATTAACTAAATTAATTAACTAATGAACATATCAAAGAATAATTCAGGAAAATAATCGATTAACAACCAAGAAGAGAAACAATACCTAGGAAAGAATTCACCTAGATTTCATATGTCATTATCAATCTAAATTACGCAGTTTCTTCAATTAGTATCTTGAACCATAGAAGTCCTTAGATTATGCTAATACCTTTTTCGAAAGTAAAAGAAACTGACTCTAGGTTGATTAATGAAATTTCTTTCTAATTAAAATTCCTATTATCACATTAACTCGATATATGGATTCCCTATTAGATTTGACTCTAATCCGATAGATTTATATTGTCCTATTTCTAAGATTGCATGTAACTTCACTCAATTACGCAAGATCTACTCTTAAATAGGGTCGATTCCTCCTCTGATTTAAGCACATCAAACATGGATAAATAATCTAGAAATATCAAACCAAGAATAAAGCATACATAATTGAGAACAAGATCTAAGTATTTATTGTGTAAAATAAAAATCAAATGACATAATCCATATAGGGTTCATCTCCCCTACGTTTTAGAAAATTAGTCATGCTTAAAAATGAAAACATCCAAGACACAATATAACAGAAAGAAATAAAGAAACTCATGATAATCTCCTAAGAAATCAACTGGAATCTTTAATCTTGACGGAAATTTGCTTCAGAATCAACTTCAATGGTGTTTTTCGAGTTGTTTTCTTGAATATTCTATGACGGCTCTCTCATATCTTCTTATTTTTTTTCATATATAAGTCTTAAAATACCGAAAAACCAAAATACACAATTTTTTGCAGTTTAGGGTGCAAATTCATGAAATTGACACGACCAACCACATGGTCGTGTGGTAGCCCTTTGTGGGTCACACAGCCGTGTGGAAGGGATCAGCCTGTGTTGCTTTTATAGCTTGCTCCGATTTTTCGGTTTTTCTCTCCTTTTTCTCCCAAATGTTCTATTAAGTTTCAAAACATGAATTTAAAGGATTAGGAGCATAAAACTCACAATTAACATTGAATAATCACCCAAAAATACATAAAGAATGAGATTAAAACTTGTTACTTTTAACACTTATCAAATATCCTCACACTTAAGCATTTGCTTGTCCTCAAGCAAAATCCTCAACCCACATTCAAGTTAACTTCCCTCAATTTATTATTTTCACGAATAATGTCTTAGGATAATTTGCAGATAATCATGCATTGGAAATTCACACTAAAATGACACTAACCAACACAAGCAATCCAAGCAGAGAATTTTAAGATTTAAAAACATTAGGTATCTCCCTTATCTCAATAATTACTTGAAATTCAAACTCAACAAGAAATAACATCCTCACTAAAGATTCACTTAAAGTACTCAAAATATTTAAGGTTCAAGTAATATGCACTCAATAGTCAAATGAGAAATGTTTTTACCATATGCTTGTTTGAAAATCAAATCTCCACTACTATAAAATGAGATGACACACCAATCAAGACGTCTTTACAATGTTGTAATGGGGCTTAGGTTGAGGGTATAGAAAAGGTTAGAAGAGTTGGTTATAACTAAGTATCGAGTTGATAATTTACCAAACTAGAAAAAATCGAATGTTGAATTAAAAGAATTTACATGAACAAGAAAATAAAAAAAATGAAAATGAGCTTTTCCACAAAATATGAAACTAAAAGGTTCAAGCTCAATTCAAATATATATTTTTTAATTTTAATTTTCTTTCTTTTTATTTTTATTTATTTTTCACTATTTTTTTGAACAAGAAACTTATCAATACAAATAATGAAACATAGTTAGGCAACTAAATAAATCAAATCTCGACAAAAAGGGGGCCTGTAACACCCTTAACCTGCCTCAGTCGTTGGATTAGGGTCACTGGCATTACTAACCAATCAGAACATTTAATTACAATATAAGCAAAGATGCAAGCTAACTATTAACATCCTATTATACAGAGAGCAGAACATGCTAATTTAATGTTCCCATATTATTATCTTAATCAATCGAATGATGAGATATGCTATGCAATGCTAAACTTGGTCTTCCACTATTTTCACTTTTATCACTATTTATCCCCTCTTAAAAGCTAGAAGTTAGATACATAACAAGATTATTCCAATTATTAGCATTAGAGTATTCAACTATACTTTAACTACTACCTTCAATGATATTAGTAGAATGACCTACTTCACCAAATTTAGGTTTGCCACTTCATTTAGAATTAGAGTATAAAACTACTTTTACAGTCCTAAATATGAGTTTACAGGACCCTAAAAAATAATAAAAAAACAACAAGGACTAATTTGAAACAATTCAAAAGGGTTTGGGGAAATTTTCAAAAATTTTAGAAACAGGAATCACGCGGCTATGTGGCCAGGTCGTGTGATATGCCCCATGCCATGTGGCTTTCGAAGTTGGGATACACGACTGTAACACCCATAACCCGTATGTGTCGCTAGACTAGGGTTACGAGGCATTACCGGACAATACACATTTCAGCATGGTCATATGTTGCAATTCATGCACAAGGCCGTATCAACTTCTATAATTTACTTTATAATCAAATAGCAATTATCTACTCTTTCATAGCAGCCAAATTTGCACATTTAAAATGCATAGCCAAATAAGATCATACATGCTTTATTTCCTACATTACATGTACAGAGAAATATCAACTTCTTTATCATACGGTCATTCAATTCAATTATGCACAAAGTGATATTAACTCCTTTACAATCAATTTTAAACTCGAATAGTAACCATCTACTCAATTATATAAATCACATTCGGTCATATGAAACTCATGATCAACAAAATCGTATCATGCTTATTTAACTCTTTCACATATACAGAACATATTTATTAATTTACCTTATCAATATCATTTATCAATTCACATTCCAAACCAAACCAGCATACTTGAAAATCATGTCTTACGTAACATAAATTCCATATTCAAACTAACTAACGTATATCAAGTCATATAACACATGCTTCATCGAATCTATGTTCGAATCAAAAGACCTTCACCTTCATGGCGTTCAAATGCTCAACTTATAACCAAGCATATATCATTAGATAACATATACCGAGCATATGTCAAAACATCTATTTCGTTAGCTGAATAGCAACATATCAATTCATAATTTCTGCACATATGCACATTAACTTATAAAATTTATGCCCATTACAGCAAAATAAAATTTGGTCATTCAAAAATATACCTATTCGGTCATATCACATGGTTTAATTTTCAATAACACAAAAGATAATAACTAGCATCATTTTAAGACCAAATATATCTTCACTTACATTATGAATTTATGCGCATATGACATAACAATTTGAACCACTTTTTTTCAAACATCCATACTATAACATATCATGTCTATTTTGCATACCATAATCATGTCTAAACATCACTCTTACAACATCAAATCAGTCATATAAAACTGACCTAAATACCAACCATTTGAACATATTATATATACATACTTGCCATCACAAGCCGAATCTAAAAAGCCAACCCACAAATGATTATCTCATAAACATATATGTATTTTAAATAAGTTTAGTCGAATATAATCATGCATTGTATATCCTAATTCTTATCTCAAAAAGTGATCAAAACAAATACACACACATATGACCTGAATATTACTTAATCAAAATACCATATACCATAACTTAAACATGCATCCATCATTTACTTCATTATCTAAGCCGAATAATACCAATTCACAAATGCAAAATGTAGCATGTATCAATCTTACCAAAATGAGCCAATTATAAGCCATACATATCACTACTCAATGCCGAATTTATAGAACCAAACACTACATGTTTACATACCATAAGGACATACTTCCAACATAGACTTATAGCAAAACCGAATATATACCAACATTAACATTACAATCAAGCCATTTTTGCATGGCTATACATACACAAATCAGAATAAACCATATTAAAACTAGCCTATACATGCCACATAACCAAAACTCAAAGTTTTTATTTACCGAAACTATAACCGGATAGTGTGATAAGATCTCCTAATGACTTCCAACCCGAGCAAGTCTCTGAAACTCTATAAACATAGGAAAAACACACAAAGTAAGCTTTAAAGCTTAGTAAGCTCGTATCTTAATAAACTTGACATAACAAATAATTTCATTACAAGGCCATATGCATGATATACTAACTTACACAACTTTTCCAAGTTATAGAACATGTTCTCATATTGGATTATCATCATTCAATATTATACTTGCTTACTTAAATAAATTTTGCTTTCACAAGCTTATTCAATTCAATTCTTATATATCATTCAATTTACACTTTCACATAACCCAATGAGTACATTATGGAAATAACACATTTAATCATCTTTCTCATATGAATCTCATATCATTATTTATACTCAAATTCAACTTTCATTCATATAGCATCCGACAATTTCACATATGCAACTTTATAAATCACATCTTATTCATTTGTTCAAGTTTCATTTACACATATTCACATTTCTTTTCCATATACATCACATAACATTCTTTGCACATATACTTACCTTTCAATTTCAAACATAGTATACATTTTCAATGTACCTGAATCGGAATGTCATTCACTTAACCATTTATTTCTTGAAATGTCCGTTGAGCCGTTCGGAATCAATAAGAATACTCGGATAGTTGGGAAAGCTCGTACAATGCCAATGTCCCAGACGTGGTCTTACATGTAATCAAATATCAAAACCACTGTCCCATACAGGGTCTTACATGAAATCATATACGATGTCGATGTCCTAGACACGGTCTTACACGTAATCTCCAATCAATGCCAGTCTCCCAGACACCGTCTTACACGATATCTCAAATCGTTGCCAACGTCTCAGACGTGGTATTACACAAAATCATATCTCGAAATCCTATGTCATGACATATGTATCATCTACTATTCCTAGGGTTCGTACGGGGCTTTTCGGACTTCGTCACGTTATCGAAACTTTCTCGTATTCATTTATTCTGCTTCTCGAACAATTCAATATCATAATAACATATATATAACTTACTCAAAATACATAAATTTGCATTACCATTCGGCATTGAATTCAATCATACTAATAATATGCATTTATAACATGATTTTCTAACATCTATTAAAATAAGAACTTACCTCGTTCGTAGTAATGACAAATTAAGTTGACTAATTCGATATTTTGACTTTCCCTCGATCTAGATCCGAATTTCGCTTTTGCCAATCTAATTAATGTCAAAATTAACTTACTTATACAACATTTCATTCAATTTTCATCCAAGAACATATAAATGAGAAATTTTCATTTTATCCCCTAACATTTCATATTTTTATAATTTAGTCCCTAATTCAAAACAATACCAAATATTCAAAATTTCACTATGCCCATGCTAGGCCGAATGCTCCATAAATCCTTAACAGCCCATTTATTCAATTTATTTCACATTTAAACCCCTAAACTTTTAAATTTCACAAATAAATCCCTAATTTGGATTTTTATCAAAAATCACTTAATTAAACATAAAAATCAAACATCAAACATTTATTTTTCATCATCAAACAACAAATTCATCTCATTATCAACAATGGAAAATCTCAAATTCATCATCAATTTTGAAAATTAAAGCATCGGTTTGCTAGCACTCGAAGCAATGATCTCAAAAACATAAAAATTATCAAAAACCGAACAAAATCCATACCTTAATTTGAGTTTGAAAGAGCCGAACCTTAAAAACCTTCAAATGTTTTCTTTCTTTCTTCCATTCGGCCAACAATATGAAAATTTGCATACATTTTATGTTTTATTTTATTTATTACATTGTAAAAGCCATTTTACCTTTTTAACCTTTATAGATAAACATAAAAATAATATAATTAAAGTCCATTACCCATGCTAATTTTCAATGGTCAAATTTCACTTTAAGGACCCCACATAATAAAAGCCATAGCAAGATAGCACTTTAACAAATAGCAAGTCACTTTTTCATTTTACACGATTAAGTCTTTTTTTCTAAATTAACCGTTCAAACGGTAAAATTAATTCACGAATTTTTTACACATATCAAATAATATGTTGTAAATACCAAAAATAATATTTAAATAATTTTACAACCTCGAATTTGTGGTTTCAAAACTACTGTTTCGACTAAAGTCTAAATCGGGCTATTACACGGCCGTGTCCCAGCCCGTGTAACTCACTAACTTAGGTCACACGGTCGTGTCATAGACCGTGTGAAACCTGCACTAAAATTAACAAGATAAATGACTGCGTGGCCAGGCTATGTGTGTCAATCATACAAAGTATATTAATGTAATCCATAAATTTGTTTTATTATTCAGTTTCTTAAAAAAAATACAAGTTTACAAACGAATATACTACACTCAATGCACTAGATCCAACAATTTAAGCAAGAATTGGTTGGGTTGGCTAAAGCAGTGCAACATTTTAATCACTATAGCGTCAAGTACATACTTTAATAGAGACTCATGACATCAATACAACAACACTAATTTAGAAAATTATAGGGATTTGATTTTCATCTTGAGTATAAGTCAATAAGCCTAAATAAGGTTTTTAATGCACTTTCTCATCGTGACGAAACTGAGGGGCTAGTATGTGTAGTTTAGTCAACCTCGCGTGTTATTGTTTGATACGATTCAACTAGAAATTCGAAATACTACAAATTTGCAACAATTTCGTGAATGAATTGAGAAAGGAGAATTGTGTGACTTATGGTCAGTGTATGAAGGGTTGATCTTATACAAGGAACATGTTTATTTATTACTGTTTTCTTCACTAATTTCCTTTGCAATACCCTTATCTGGTCCGGTCGTTGAACCCGAGCTACAAAATGCTATAGTCCTAACTGGAACAGTACGCTTTCAATTCACATCGATTATTTCAAATAAACATGGAATACTTCATAAATACACAATTAATACTCAAATTAAACATAATTCATACAATCATAGTCAATTCATTTCGTAATTACCAAATACAACATTTCTCTGGCCTTATATGAGCTTATGTATGCTCTAGTATTACCCATGTAATACCCCAAAATTTTCAGTACAACAATTGTATTGTTCCAATAACGTCCATGATAAATTTATCAAGAAAATGGATCGAGTGTATTAAAATTTGGTTTGGCAAAAAGAAAAAGAAAAAGAAAAGAAGAAAGTAAAATAAAGTAATTTAGAATTTAATGAAAGTTAGAGGATTAAAAGTGAAAATAGGTCGTAAGAAGAAAAGGTGGAATCATAAATAAATAATTTTTAACGCGACATAAATCAATATAAATAAAATATTTAGAGGAAAAAATAGAAAATAATGATATGGACTAAATTAAATAAAATAGAAAAGTTTAGGAACTAAAGTACAATTTTATTATTTTATAAAAACCTAATTGACAAATTTTCCAATAGGTGATTGATTTTTATGAGACGTAATCATTACATTATATATTTAATTAATATATTTGGATATACTTGAACAAAAGGAGGGTAATTAGGAGTAAAATTTGGTGCAATTTGATTGGTTGGTGAAATTAACGGATTAAAAGAAAAGAAAAGAAAATAGTTTTCTTTCTACATTAATGAAGGTTGAACCGCAATTCAAGGTAAGAAAATGTATATATACTGAGTCATCTTTTGGAGAAGGAAGAAAGATTAAAAATAAAAATAAAAGATATTTTGATTGGATTAATGATAGTCCTTAAATAAAAGTTTCAATGATTGAATCCTAACAATTGATTTATTTGATTAAATAATGAAATGAACAAATAAAATAGAAAAAGAAATTAAATTAAATTAAAGAAACAACTAGAAGATAGAAGAGAGTTCATTCTCTTCTCTAAAAAACCCCCCAACGTGGGGTGTAAAAAGAAAAAGGAGGGAAAGAACAATGCCCTTGGCCGAATGGGATTGGAAGGAGAAAAAAAGAAGGTTTTCATCTTATTTAATTTAGTCCTTTTCATGCAATTTTCATAAAAATTCCTTTCCCCTACAAAAAGGTCCTTGTCGTGGGAGGGAGAAGAGGTCTAAGTAAGGCCTTTATTAATTTGTCATGGAAGAATAAGAGGGAATTTGGTTTGGAGAAAATAGTTAAGTTGTTTATTTTAATAGAAGTTAATAGTTTATTTTGATAGAAGTTAATATTTTTATTTGATTCGTAACTAACGTCGACCCGAATTCTTCGAAAAAGAAAGGAAAAGACAAAGTTATCGATGAATATCTCGGAGTTTACAATTTGTGTTTCTATAATTTGAACTAACTTGTAATTGTTGCATATTGATTTTTTTAATATCTGGTAAGAATATAAGGTGAGATTCATTGTTCAATTGAGATTATTTGGACTGATATGAATTGATTGATGATCATGAGAACTAAATTGAATATACGTGAAATATGTGGATGTTCATAGAAATATGAAATTGAATATATGTTGAGATAATCGATGCTACCATATGTTTGAATAAATGAATTCATGATAAAAATTGTTGTAAATTGAGATATTAAATGATAATGAATTGAGTAAAAAATACCTTATTAACTATTTGGGTAGAGTCATATATAGTTGGTATGCCATAAGATAGGAAAAGTTCAGGATACGTCGACCACGAGTCGATGATGTAACACCACTTACCCGTATTCAACGTCGGAACTGGGTACGAGGCATTAATGAAAGTACAACACAAGCATTTACACAATTTCGAGTCATAAATTTGCGTCCAAATTAAAACCAGTCATATTCTATCATAAAGTCCCTAAAACGAGCCTACGAGGCCCAAAACATACCTTAGGAGTGGTTTGGGACTAAACCAAGAACTCAAGAAATTTTAACAAAACATAGAAAAATTTTGCTAACTGTAGGGCTCACACGCCCGTGTGGTCCAAGAGACACACCTGTGTGACCCTGGGACACGCCCATATTGTAACATCCTAAATTTTTGGGCCTATGCGTTTAATGGTTGAATATGTGGAATGAGTTAATTTAAGTGTTAGGGGCCCAAATTTTAAGTTTTAAGGAGCCCAAATCTTCTAATTTAAGTTAGTATTAGGGATTAGGGAAGTGGACGGCACAAGGCTATTTTTTTGGGAATTTTATTATATTTATTCTATGTGGATAATAAGTAGATAAAGGCTATTATTTAGGATTTAGTCTTTAAGGATAATAAGCAGATAAAGACTATTTTGAGGAGATAATAGATTAAGATAAGGAAAGGGATAGGAGCTATCATGTGTGGCGGTGTTGGCTGAAAATCAATCTCTGCTAAAGGGAGGAATCAGTTTTCTATATAAAGAGGGGGTGTCCCGAAATTTTGGAAGCCTTTCTTTTATTTTTTTCTCATATTCTTCCTCTCAAAAGCAGAAAACCACCATTTTCTTCACCCTTTCTTCCTCTCTAAAATTTCTGGTTGGTAGAATCTTTTAACCTCTATTGTTATTTTTTCTAATCCCTAAAAGCCGAAATCACATATCTATTATTCTATTCTTCTCCTTAATATTCATTGGCCAACTCTCTCTTAGTCATCTCTTCAATTCTTAAATCTTCTAAAAACCGAAATTATTAGATCTCACCTTCTGAAGTTGCCAAATTTTCTTCAAGAAAGTCTGCAGCAGCGAATCAAGAAAACAATAGGTATGTGTCGATTTTGAGTTTCCAATATTTCTCTGACTTTTCAAAGTCCCTAGCCGAATGGCTATTTAGTGACTAATCAAGGGTTTTTCTTATTTTCGGCATTTCGGGATCTGAAGAGGAGTCCAACGCTTAGATCTCTAAGTCAAAGATCAGTAACACTTAAGTCGTGTTATTTTTGGGATTTCAAGGTAAGGAGATTGGTTTATTTATAAATATATGAAATTGGGTAGAACACTAACCATGGCCGAATATAGGAGAGGCCCTATTTTCACATCTTTCCGGCTTTTTGAGCAAAGTTGTAGATCGGGATAACAATGATATCAACTAAGAATATTGGATTTCGCGATATCAGGTGTGTAACACTTTCCTACCATCTAGATCTGTTTGATTAATTTATGATTATAAGTCTTATATGTTTTGATAAATGCCGAAATCCGGGTATAATAGAGGAAACCCAAAGAGGGTAAAAACAAATCATCAGGTTAGTGAATGTTTTGATTAAACGATATAAGTATATTGATTTTATGTGATTGCATGGGTTGGGTTTGATGAAAGGAGGAAGTTATATGTTGTAGCAGTTTTCACCATGATCTATTGTAGCGGTTTTTACCGTGATCTGTTGTAGCGGTTTTTACCGTGATCTGTTGTAGGGGCTTTTGCCATGATCTGTTGTAGTGGCTACAGCCATGATCTGATGATGAGCAGCACGACTGCCATCAAGGCGTGTAGCGGTGTGGGTTGATTGTAGAAATCCCCAATGGTGTGAATGGCTGGTATGGGTGGCGTGTAGCCGATGGAAACCTAGGATTTGGGTTGGGCTTGCATAATTTTTGTTATATATATGTACTAATCTGTTATTCTATTCTGTGTGGCTAAGGCCCAAATCTAATGGTGCATGAGGGTTGCACACTGAGTCTCGTAACTCAACCAATTAATTAACATTTCAGGTAGCATTTAGTGCATCGGACCGGGCTGGAGAGGAGCGCAAGGTGGCCATGCAAAAGAACATTTGGATCTAGCAAAAAGACTCTAGTTATTATTTTATATTCTTATTTAATGGATTTTAAATCTCGTTGTAATAAGGCCATGGGCCACTAGTTTATATTTTGTTTTATTACGGGCTTTTATTGTTTTTAGTTATTTAAATTTTTATTTTTAATTGAACTAAGGCATATATTTAAATTTGGGTTTTTAATTCATAAATGCATATTTTATTTAAAACTATAAATTATTAATTTTTCCCCAAAAAAAGGTTAAACTCAAGGAAAATATTTTCCAAAAATGCGACATGTTTTATTAAATTTTCTTAGTGACATACCAGATTCGGTTCGTGGTGTTTGGGCCGGGTTTGGGGTGTTACACGTATGGTCCAAGGGATACACCCGTGCGACCCTGGGACATGCCCGTACTTCAGACGGTGTTTGTAACGCCCCAATTTTCTTAATTTTGGCTTTTATAAATTTGACACAAATATATAATGCCTTCGGTGGTTAAGTGTTCTAAGAGTCTGGTTCAAGCCTTGGCTTGAAAGCAACTTTTTGTTTCTAAGAGAATAAAGCAACTCTTGTCCAGAGAGGCTTTTAAGTTTCTGTTGGTAAAATGATATCGAATGTAAAGGAGTGGTTAAGTTATTATTGGTAAAATGATATCGAAGTGGAGTGTTATTATACTGGTGGTCTTGAGTTCGAATCTCTGTGGTTGCAAGGGTAATATTAATTGCTGCCAAAATTTCGACTAGAGTTTGTGTTTTACCAAAAATCTGAGCAGTGGGGAGTTGGTGGAGAGAATTAAGGGGGAAAAGATTGGGGGTTAACAGTTTCTATTCGGTACTGCTTCCTCTGTTTGAAAAAATTGGATAGCCCTTTTCCTTTTCCTCTCCTTTTTGCTGTCGATTTCCCTTCATTATCCCTTTTGCTACCGAAATTCTACTGCTTCCCCCTCTTATTCCGGTTCTTCTTTCTTCCAATCGTGTCTATCATCCATATTTGTGACGCGTGGTTGGTAAGTGGTTTTTTTTCGTTAGTTCTAGCATTGTTTTTTATTAAGCGATTGATGGAGGAATCATTTTACTCATGTTTAGGTATTGCTCGAAGGCTTTAATCGGGTTCTCGTGTTGCAAAAACACTACTCCTTGCTTGAAGGTAAGTTTGGTTGCTCGTTGGATGACTATTCCGTTTCGGGTTTGGTTAATTTCAATCATTTGAGAGATTAACTGAGTGAACGTTGTTCAATTATAGGTGATGGTGTCTCGGGAGTGCGTAAATAGCGAAAACGAACCAGGTGTGTACCCGAAAGCACAGAAAATGAGAATCAACGAAAGTAAAAAACCTTTCTGTCGACGTCACACGGCTGTGTGGTAGGTCGTGTGCAATGCTGTGATCGACGAATTCACTAAATGACATAAAAAATTTGCTATTTTTTTATTTTTGAATGTTACTTTCTTGTTATTTTCTCCCTATTTTACTACCATATTACTATTATGTTGCTATTATTTTGTTGTTATTGATTGAATATTGTATAAAACTTATTTTATTGTTAATTTTGTTATTATTTTAAAGGCATTTGTTAATTTTATTATTATTTTAGAGGTATTTGCTTGTTAAGTTACATCTATCTTAGTGTTATTTAAGTCTACATATTTTTTAAAATTTATTTTCAATTTGTTGGAAAAATATTTATTTTGAGTTTTAGTATTTTGATGTATTATATATATTTAAAATTATATAAAATAATATAAAAATTTAATACTGGTGGTTGGGCAAGGGCCTGGTTTTAACATTTTATATGGGTTAAGCTTGGGAAAAATTTAGGCCCATTTTGGGCCCTACCGAGCTTAGATGAATGGGCCTAAATTTTAGTTGAGCCGGCCCAAACCCATTTACCAGACCCATGAACACCTCTACTTAAAACTAACAAATTTCACTTTACAAATTAACTCTATTACATTTCCAAGCTTCAAATCCTGCCATTAAACACCAAAAACCTAAAAAATCATCAATAAAAACTTTTAAAACCTTTGGCAGTTTTACAATTTAATACTCAGGATAACTAGATTAAGTCATAACGATATCAAAAACATAAAAATTACGAAAATTGACTTATTTAGGACTTACATGCAATGACCAAAAGTATGAGCATCAACAATGGCTTTACTAGTTTTACTTAATGAAGAAACAGTGATGAAAAAAAGAAAAACGATGAAGAAAATACTTTTTACCTTATTTTAACATATGTTTAATCTTTTCTTAAACATTATTTAACATATTTTTCAATTAATTAGTGTTCCTACCGTCCATTACCTTTTAAAAGTGGTTAATTTTTGCTTAAACCCTCAAACCTTTATTAATTAAGCATTTTAACTAGTAAAAATCAATAGCGATTAACTTTTACGATTTTTATGATTTTTATGATTTAGTCATTGTACCTTAGTTAATCACTAGATCAATAAAAAATACTAATCCAAAATTCAATTGAGCTATAAAATAACTCTATAAACATTTAATAAAAATGCTTACAGGCTCGATTTATAGAATCAAGGTCCTTATACCTTATTTTTCAAACACCATTGACTTGAGGGTTGGTACACTTGTATTTTAACTAACTTTCCAATTGACAAATTTCACCAAACCAAAATTCAATATAAAATTATAATTAACTTGTAAATATTACTTAATAATATTTACAAACTCAATAATTAGAGAACGGGGCTTCGAAGCCACCATTTTTGGCACTACTAAAAATCAAGCTATTACATCCTTAGTTCTATTTGGCTTCTATAATGCGACACATTAAGGGATACAAAAGACTTTATAGCCTGTGCGCAAGGACTTAGATTGGAAAGGGATGAAATCAACCATTAATGAGTATGTGGAAACATGTTTGGTTTGCCAAAGCAATAAGGTCAAGCATTTGAGTTCAATTGACTTATTACAACCTCTACAATTACTGACACAAAGATGAGTTGCTATCTCAATTGGCTTTATTAATGGTTTTTCAAAATCATGGTATAAATAATTCTTCTAGTGGTGGTTGATAGATTTTCTAAGTACACCTATACAACTAATGTAGCAATTATCTTCTTTGAGAAAGTCATGCAACTTCATGGCTTGCTAGAATCCATAGTAAGCAATAGTAAGGTACTTTTCACAAGCAAGTTTTGGAAGGAGTTTTTTTATTACATGGGAAAAACTTAGCTTTTTCTTCGAGCTATCATCCACAAAAAGATGACCAAACTAAAGTCATCAATCAAACAATTGACATGTATTTGTGATGCTTTGCGAGAGATCGACCAAAGCTTTGGGTGAAGTGGATTCCATAGGCTAAATACTATTATAATCCTTGATTTCACACCACACTTGGTACTTCCTTTTTTAATGTGGTTTATGACCAAGATCTACCTCGTTTATTGTCCTATGAGGTTGGTTCTTCTCAAGTAGATGCAATGGACCAAGCATTATTGAATCAAGTTATTGTATTATAATAGAACTGTTTGGGTTTCAAAAATCCTAACAACGTATGAAGACTGATATGTCGTATTTACATACGTCAAATAAATCTATTTAAACACTTAACGAGCTTATTCTCAAGTACTTTATACTATTTTTTTTTACTTTTCCTTGATTATTAGATTTTATGCATAATTTTAGTTTTTATTGCATTTTAATTCTTTTTGGAATAAAATGACAAGCTTATTCCATTAGGAACATAATCTTTGATTTAAGCTTGTTTTAAGCACTTGGTTGATACGAAATTGAAGAGAAGAGCCTAAACTAGAGCCAAAGTTGAGACACCAAGATGTTGATGTCACGACACTAGTGCCTTTCCTATCAACCAAGGAATTGGACTTCAAAATTTGCACATTTGAGTGGACTATCTTTAAAGTCGCAACACCAACTCTTAATGTTGCAATTTTGGCCTAACAAGGTCGCAACACTAGCCACAACCCCTGCAGATGAAAAATTCAAGTTGCTTGAGGACGATGTCGCAACACCAAAGGGTTGTTGTCGCATCACTAAAGCCCAAAAGCATCTTTAGAGTAATCTGCTACTGATTTCGCGACACCATTATGTGGGTGTCATGACATCGACTTTGATGAGGCCAAAATTCTAAAAGGTATTTCACAATCCAACAAGGCTTAAGTTAGATTTTAATTTAGATTCTTTTTAATGTTAAAGACTTTTGTAAATGAAGATGAATCAAGCTTTTGGATGCCATTGATTTCAAATATAAATGAGCATTTCTTACTCTTACCTTTAAATCGTGCATATCAACTATACGATGACATGTCTATTTGGGTTTAAGCTTTCTTATGTGATGATACTGCTTGTTGGTTAATTCATGAATGGATTGTTAAATTAAGTTAATGACTATGCTAGATAAACTAGACCAAAATAAGAGTTTATCATTAGATAGTTTGATATAATTATGTCGAATAGTGAAACTGAGAGAAGATCTATATGCTTAAGTGAGACCGAGAGGAGAGCTTAGGTGGTATCTTTTAGTTTAGGATGAGACCGAGAGAAGATTCCTAGCTAAGAGTGACAAACAATATAATCGGTATAGGTTTATTAGCTTAGTTAGCAATTAACAAATTAATTGAACATTGTTTTAATCATTTACATTGTCTAAAAAATATGAAGAAAGTTTAGCTTAGTTTGCTTAATTGATAGTTTAAATTTAGTTTATAAACAATTTATATTTGAATTTTCACTAATAATTTCTGACTTGATAGATTAGTAATTACTTAATTTGTAATTAACTTGATAAACGCATTTACCAATTTGGAAATCCCTTGGATTCGATCCTTGGAAAACTCGGAGTGTTCCATTGTAACACTTATAAATATTACAACTGACTTGTCACACTTGTAGTCAAAGTCTCTATTCATTTATCAATATTTTATGCTAATTTTCTACTCGGCGTTTGTAAACCATGGCGCAATTTAAACCATATTATGATAAAGGTTATCATGAAATTTATTATGTACCGGAACATTGGTTTGGTTACACTGACATCCTTATTGCCAAAAATCACTTCCAAAGATGCCTCGACACAAGCTTAGCTCTAAGTTTTGGGCCTTTCAAAATGTTGCAGAAGATTGGTTCTATTTCTTATCAATTAGAACTACCCCTGTGTAAACTTCATGGCGTGTTCTATGCTTTTCTAATCAATCCATTTCATAAGAACCAACCGATGACTATGGTTAGCTTACCATGTAGCATCGATGGTCAAGTTTGACCCATTACATCTATAGTTCTTCGTGCTAAACTAAATCATGGTAAATGGGAAGCCTTAGTTTAGTGGATTGGTCTAGTTGAATTCAATGCCACTTGGGAGGATGTTGAGGATTTTCGCAATGCTTATCCAGACTATGAGCTTGAGGACAAGTTCTTTTTCCAGTAAGAGGGTAATGTTACGAATGCATTTGTCAGTAAAACCTATAAACATCAAAGACCTGCAAGTATGGATGGAGTTGATGTTTGATGAAATAAAAATTATGATAAGTATTAGTAGATTGAACATTATTAGTGTACCATCCCATACCCGTCCTGATCATTGGGTCTGAGCTACAGAATGCCACATTTGTTGCCAAATCAACTGTAATTAATAGCGATTCAATTTAACCTTGTATGTGGTAAAAATTATGCATTCAATTATAATATGATAGATACTCGTATTCAGGTCTTATACAAGCTTACAAAAGCTCTTGACGTGATATCGGTCACGTCATGTGATTCAATTAAAAGAAACCAAGAATGGGCCAAGCTTGAAGAACTTAAATGCAAGATAAGAATCAATCAAAGCCATGCAATGTCTTGCATGTGAGCTTTAAGGCCTAAAAATCGTCCAAACTTATTTAAATTCCATAGCCTTTTAATTTTTGAGTTTAGTTTATATGTGTGTTATTTATTCTTTTGTGTGCCGCATTTTTAATATGCTTTAAGTTTGGTGGTTTTTTAGTTAATTTAGTTGTTATTTTATTTAGTTAGTTTTGTTACATATTTATTACGTGTGCTTAATTTGTGCCATTGTTATTACATCTTTAAAATGTGTCTTAAGTGTGTCAATGTGTCCTAAAAGTTTGCATTAAATTTGTCCTTTCTATTACAACTTTATTAGTTGGTTTAATGTGTCTAATGCATGTTAAATGTGTCTTTAGGAATGTTTAAAGCCTGATGAAGGATCTAGGGCATTCACACACTCCAACTATTCATTTTTGGGAGAAAAGGTGTTTATTCGGTCACTTTAGGGGCTGATACATGAAGACATTGCAAAGGACATTAGAAGATAAATATTTGGAGTAATTTTGTGCATGAACCAACAAGCTTAAGAGGCCATTCATTTTCCTTTTACTTTGCCTATAAATAGTTTAGTTTTTAAGCATTGTAAGGTTAGACTTTTGAGACCAATTGATATAATATATTTTGAGTTAATCTTTTTGTTCTTCAAGAACTTATCAAGAACTTGTTCTTGTGGTGTTCAAATCGATCTTATCACTTTGTTTCCTATCCCAAAGTGTGGCGATCTTTCTTATCCATCCTTAAACTTTCCGAGTCTAAAACAACCTTATAGAATTCGGGTCACGTTGTTATATAACGTCAGTTCTTTTTTGGTCTATTTTTATCGAAAGTTATATCTAATTCTACTTTTTCATTTAAATTCCATCATTTTACCAACTTTTGAACTAGTACCTATTTAGACAATTGGGACATTTAAAATGGTGAAACAACTCATAACTAAGCTCACGTCATTTCTTAAGGTGACTCGGGTTGAATAAGGACCAAACTGTAAAGGTTGCAGAATATTGAGTTGATGTCATGACTTCGAGGGCTCCTTGTTGCGATGCAACATACTGACTAGACTCGTCGCAATGTTAAGGGCCCGACATCGCGATGTGACCTATGTTTCTAACAAGGTCTTATCAGCCATTCGAACACCTAACCAATTGTTCCATTCAACCATTTAATTAAGAAATACCAATTAATATACTCAATTCTAACCACAAAACAAAATTTAACATGTACATAATTCAATATATCATTCAACACCTAAGCAATTGTTATAATGATGTGTTTCATGTATCTATGCTTCGATGATATCTATCCAGTCCTTCTCATATTATGTTAGAAGATGCGATTGAAATTCAATTTGATCCATCATATGAAAAAGAATCAGTAGAGATCTTATCTTGAAAAGTAAAAGAGCTGAGAAATAATGCATGCCAATATTGTAAGCCTTATGCGCAATTATAGTGCGAAAGAAATTAACTGGGGATCGAAAGAGACAAAGAGATCCCAATATCCCCACCTCTTTTTCAGTAAATTTTGAGGACGACATTTCTTAAGAGGGGACAATTGTAATGACTCGAAATGCAATAGTGTCGAAAAATACAATTTTGGAACCCCATTTTTTGTAAAATAAGTCTGTAAATATTAAACAAAAATATTTACAGAGTTATTATAAAAATATATTGATTTGGTTAAATAATTTAGCTGAAAAAGTGGTTAATTAAGGCTCGGGACTAAATTGTAAAACTCCAATTCCTGTCGTGTGATTATGATAGTTTAAGATGTGACTATGAAATTGAATGTGAAATTATATATATTAATTGGACTAAATTAAAATGAAATTAGATAAATGGATGTCGTGTGATACAATAGCGTACATGGTACGAAAATGCAAATGTGGTCGGAAACAAGGTATGACAGGTAAATAAGAATGATTACAGGTATGGTAATGATATATATATGGAAATAATGCTCGTGTGAACTTAGTAAAAGGCTAGGATATATTTGGCATGCCAATAGGGTATACGCGTGATTGATCAAGGATTTTACATGTTATAATGAGGTATTGTATTTGTTGCAGATTCTCTAGTTATATATATATCATAGGTTTAGCCCGAAGGGGTAACCTTGATATAATGTCGGCTTGTGTGAGCAACTTATTCACTCGTGTATCTGAGTCTATTTTACTATAGTTCCATCGAGAGATATTCAATTAAATGGAAATGGAAAACAAAAATGTAAAGTGGAAATGAGATAGCATATGTTTGATATTTGATATGTTATAGGTATGTGATTTCATTACTGTAGTGATATCACTCATGATATGACAACATGACTAATATACTTAGTTGGTAATGTTGATATGTGTCTAGTTATGTCATTATATGCCAAGGATAGCCATGTTGAATGCCAAAATGATTAGTAGATACTGTACTTTTAATGATCAAGGTAAGCTAATATAATGTGTGAGTTGAATTGAATTGAAATGGTAAGAAACTATGGATTGATAATAGTATATATGGACTGATTTGATGATATGGAACTATATGTATGTATATATTTTTAATTCATGAAAGAATAAGAATATGAAAATTTGTGTGAATTGGATAGAATCAAGCCCTTAGCTCGAACATGTTTGAAATGGTAAAATGAAATTGAGAACTTAAATTGATGAAATAATAGGTATAAATATATGCTTGTAAATGGTAGTAAGAAATGAGTAAGTAGATTATGAAATAAATAGAAATTGGTATGGTAAGTAATAAGAAATGTGGTATGAATGAAAGAATCGGTACCTTAGTGTTAAGTGGCATGAATGGTAAGGTTAAGTGCATAAGTAGTGAATTGATGTTCCAAAATGGTTATATGCATGTTTCATATAGTAATGGAAGTTCTTGGTATGCAAAATGGCTATAATTTGAATTTGAATTGAGTGTAGGAATTTGAGTTAAGTTTGTGTTATATTGACTTGAATCATGGAAGTACGATTAAGCGTTATCGCTCAGCTTACAATTTATTTATTTTGTGTGCAGGTATTGGTATAACTCGAAGTTCTGGGAGGTGATTTCATCAACAAATTTGTGATCCTCGACTTGGCAATGTCAATATGGTCCCTTTTTGTTTAATACATGGCATGTACCTAGGTTTTAAGTCAATTTTGTATATATATAATATAGTCGCAGCTAGTAAAGGTTAGCTTATTATGGTCAATTGATATTGAAAATGTCATGTTGAGATGGTTGAAATCGAACTATCATGTTATGTTATACTAAATGGATTGGCTTGATATGAAAGGTTCACATGCTTCAAAAATAGTAGTAATTGTCATACGATTCAATGTAATGAATGATATATTGAATTGTGTACATGTTAATTGTTGTTTTGTTGTTAGAATTGAGAATATGAATTGGTATTTCTTAATTAAACAGTTGAATTGAACAATTGGTTAGGTATTGGTATGACTGATTGGGTACCAAATTAGACCTTGTTAAAAACAGAGGTCACGTCATGACGCCGGGCCCTTAATATCGCAACGAGTCTAGTCAATATGTTGCGTTGCAACAACGAGTCGGGCCCTTAATATTGCAACGATTTTTCTATAAATCGTCCAGTAACTAGAAACCTAAGAATAGGCTAATAAAAAACTGGTGAAAGCTGATCCATTAGACAATGACTTATAATTTTTATCAGTATGGCGTGGACCCAAACTTCACAGTTGTTGATAGTTGGTGTATTAGTTATATGGCACAATATAGAAGTGCTCAACATTTGAGACGTGATGGGCTAAGCAACTACATGTCTTGCCAAGAGCGATAAAACCACCAATTGGATGGTTAAAATTAAATGTGGAAACAGGGAAGATAATATCCATGACAGTATGAGCCTGGAGGTGCTGCTACGGGATTTAGTTGGCAATTTTATTGCTTTTAAGTGATGCGGTGTTATAATTCACCTAGTTGTCTAAGTAATATGTATGGGTTTTATTAATTTATCAATGATTATTTTAGATGCACTCTTTTTTCATTTTTCATATAAAAAAATGGGTTTTTTTAAAAATAAGACATCTTTTTCATTAGAATGTTCTAATTCAATCAATTCGTTGTTTATGTTTTGTTGATTGGTAGTTGTTGGTTCCAAGTCTAAACGTTGGCGGAGAAGTCGAAAGTTAAAACAACATTCCAATTTTCCAAGCGGTTCAACTCTATTATATCCCAGGCTTAGCCCCGGAAACTACGACTGATGAACGACGCGGTGGTCCCCCAAAACAGCACAATTTCCACGTTTACACTTTCAACGCCTAACTATTTTGATTGCAAACATATTTTTTATATATTTCTAGAAGCAATTAATCGTCCACTCCTTTTATTTTTCCTGTTCTACAAATCCTTTTTCTTTTCTTTAAATGAAAAAAAATTAAATTAATTTAGTTGATAAATTTTATCCTTTTCAATTGAAATTAATTTAAACTTTTATTAAGTGAAGTCAAATGCAAAAGAAAATCTAGTCAAATAAATCTATTTGAATTAAAATAAAATTTAAGAATTCCACCTAAAACTCACAAATCACTAATATATGCAAAAGTGATTTAGATAAAGAAAAGGCTTGAGAGTACATAACTCAATTTTTTGATTTTTTGAAAATCTAATTCAATTGCAAAAGTATCTAAAAATTTTTGAGTTGATAGGATGCTTAGAACTATTCATAACTCATCCTAACTCTAAAATAAGAAGATAAACGCACTTTAGCACGCTCGAACTCAGATCTTCCTACATTGACAATAACGCCAATGCAACCAAGCTAAGACTCAATCAACAATAACTCTATTTTAAATACCAACTACTAATTTAAAAAACAATGATACAACCTTCAAAAATAAAAACAATTAGAGAATTTTGAGAAATTAAAAACTCGTTATTTTTTGTACAATACATATTTCTCTTCATAATTCCTCTTAACCCTTAAAAAAAAAAAAACGCAATTAAAAGTGCTCGAACTCATTTTTTCACATCATTTGCAATTACAATAATATCAATTAAACTAAAGCTTAATCAACTACTCCCAACTCATTATTTATATTTACAAGAAAATTTTATTCAATATATCAAAACTAAAATAGTCATTGTTTGATAGAAAAATGTTAAAGTAAAACAAAGACTTTAGTTTAAGTGTCAATTTAAACCTAACGAAATGAAAACCTAGTATCTCAAATATTCCTTTCTCAAAGTTAGATAAAAAATTAAATTAAATTTTATAAATATAGTTGTAATTTCCATTAAAATTTATTCTATAAAATTTATACTATATATCTGTACTTATTATATATAAAAATTTTGATTGACTTGGTATCATTCATAATCAAGTTTCAACTCAATTCTTAAATTACCTAAATGTCTTAATTTCAATAAACAATAAATATTAAGTTAAAGGTATTTTTATTTTATTTTACATAAAATCTAAAAAATACATGCTTATGATAAGATTTGAAATCGAGACACCAAACAATACACTTTCTTAACTTTACTATTTCACATGCACTCGTATCTTTAATAAATATATTACATAATTATTTTAGCCCACATGTCATAATCTAATTAAAATAGAAATGTTATGAAAATACGGTAATTCATTAGTCAAAATATTTATTTAGCAGGTCAAAGTAGCACAAAATCTCATGCACTATACCTTAAATTGTATTTTAGCCCCTCTAGTAAAAACATGAGAAAATTAGTTCTTGTATGTTTGATGAGTGAGCAAAACAACCCTTCCATTAAAATTTCAGCGTTAAATGTTTGTTTTATTATTTATATGCAAGGTATGGTAATAAATTTAGCCCTCAATCTTTACACATTTATTCAATTTGACCCTACTCTTTTACTTAAAGTAAATTAGAAATTTTTGAAACTAAGGTTAAATGGTCAAAAAAGTTGTAGTAGCAAATTAAAAATATATCATTTAGGCCCTTTTAAATTTTAAAATTATTAAAATTCATAAAATTTATAAAAAATATATTATAAAAATTTAAAATTTAAAATATTTTATTAAAAATAACAATATCGACCCAATAAAAGAGGAGTCACTTTTTTTTTTTGAAATTAATAATCGGATTGAGCTTATATATAATAATTAAAAACATAAAACAAAGTTCAAAATTTATCAAAACATTACTGAAGGCCCAAAACTCAAAATGGCCCATTAAAGAAAAAAATATCTTAGAAACTAAGAAAACTAAACAGAAAATTCTAGAGTGTAATTATTACCATCGTCCTAATGCCCAATCAGAAAAATTCTGACACCTGTCTTTCCATCATTCTGTCATTTTAGTTTTAATGGCACTACCGTTTTCAAAGGAAGCTTTAATCCCCGTGACTTTTGATCTGTTCATTTTGAAACTTCCTCACTTTCTCTCCATCTCCTTTCTTCTTCAATCAGGTTCTTTCATGCTGTCATTTTCCATTTGATTTTCAGCATATCTGGGGACACTCTCGACCAGGTACATTGTAACAGTTTGGTTTATACTCTAGTCGGAACAGTGGTTTCGGGACCACAAATCCGAGTTTGTATAATATTTTAATATTAAATTTTGTGCTATTGATGAGTGTTTAAGCATGTGTTAAAGTTTCGTATGCTAATTTGTCCGTTTATGTGCTTAATTTGATAAAAAAGATTGAATTGCATCAAATGCAAAATTAGGATGCTATTTGTTAAGGTATCAATGTGTTGTGGCTTTGTAAAGGTGAACGTTTTATGTGGCAATTAAGCCAAAACCATGGTAAGTCGGTAGCAAAGGTTATAAATGACCTTGTGTTAATATGTTATATATGTTTTATTATAAGGACAAAATTGGAATTTAGTTACTAAAGAATTATAATAATATATGAACATGAAATATAGCTATTTTCTACTCATCTTTCACTGAAAATAAGAGAAAGAAGGAAGGGCTAGGTTCTTTTAATTTTTGGCAACAATTAAGCAAAATTAAGGCATGTTTTGGCTTTAGATTTTGATGATTTTTATGTTTTTGAGATTGTTGCTTAGTCTACTATCAAGTCCATGTCTCAATTTTGTGTATTGATGATGTTCATGAGATGTGCCATTGATGAAATGGTAAGCTTTATGATGTTTTATTGTGTTAAATGAAAGATTTGAGCTAGATGAACATACTTTGTTCTTGAATTTTTGATGAATTTAGCTAATTAGGGCTAAATTGAGAAAATAGTAACTTGAGGGACTAAATTATAAATTTGATGGAAAATATGGGCTTGTATGAGATGTATGAACATTTGGCTAAGCATGACTATATGATGATTTTGTGAATTTGATGTTTTGAGAAAAATAGACTAAATTGATAAATTGTGCAAATGTGAGGGTTAAATTGCAAATAGCCCTAAATGTGTGACCTTGGATTGAATTGAATAAGTGAATAAAAGATGTATAGATCAAGAACCGAGGAAAATGAACTTAGATCACGGGAAGGAGAAAGTAACCGAGTAGCCATTTCCATTTCCGTTAAATCGAATCCGAGGTAAGTCATTATGCAAATAAATGTATTTGTATTGAACTGTGTATGTTCATATGACTATTATTAACTTTGAATGCTTATGAGATGATCCGTACATGAATTCCGAGATAAGGCTGATTTAGTGTCGATATCCGAGAAGTCTTGTATGAACCTAGGAATAGATAGGATTAGCTATGTCATGACATAGGTATCTGTTCTATTTTATCATGTAAGACCACGTCTGGGACGTCGGCGTTGATTTGAGATTTTGTGTAAGACCACGTCTGGGACGTTGGCATCGGTATGAGTTTTATGTGTAAGACCATGTTTGGGACATCGACATCGTATTGATTCGTGTAAGACCCTGTCTGGGACAGTGGCATTGATATCTAAGTACACGTAAGACCTCGTCTGGGACGTTAGCATTGTATGACTATTTTGAGCTTTTTGAGTATCCTATTAGATTCCTATCGGTTCAACGAGAAAATCTGAGCTATGATCATTTACGTGAACGTATATTCCTTTCAGGTACATTTGGTATGTACACTAAGTGTGTATAAAAGGTAAATACCTATGTGACTTTGATTTGAAGAAATGTATGAATGAATATGAGATTGTGAATGAGATACAAGAATGGTTATGAAAGAGCTATGTATATATATGATTCTTGAAATGATGAATGTGGCAAATATGGCCAAGAATATGGACTTAAGCTTATATGTGAAAAATTTGCTATGTATATGAATTGTGTCAATGTTTACATATGCTTATATGCTTTACATATTAAGTTTATTTGTATATGACTTACTAAGCTTTTGGAAAGCTTACTTTGTGTGTGTGTTTTCTCTGTTTTATAGATCATCAAAGCTATTGAAGGCTCAGGACCATCAAGGATCGTCATCACACTACTCAACTTGTTTTTGGTACATTTTGGAAGATGTATATAGCTAGATATGGCATGTATAGGCTAGTTATTGGGATAAGTATGAAATGTGAACTTAGCCATGTGAATTGGCTATTTATATGTTGGCATTATGCTTGAATGAATGTGTTATATGATGCATATCTTGATATGGTTTGAAGCACATGAAATGGTTAAGTGTTTAGGTAAGTATTTGGATGAGCTATCTTATGATGTATATGTTTTAGTCATGAAAGTTGGCATGGTTGAAATTGGTATTAAATATATAGGTTGAATGGTTATTTTGGTGTGTTTTAGTTTCCATATATGCATGAAAAGTGTTGGTGATTGGTTTGTAGGTTTGACCTTTAGTGGGTGGCATTTTAGCCTTACAAATGGCCTATATTGTCACACAGTTATGGCACACGAGCATGCCTAGTGACCGTGGGGCTAAGTTAGTAGCTAGCTTAGGAGCATACAGCCAAGATACACTGGCGTGTCTAGTAGCCGTGTGAAAAAGTCAGTATATGGCCTAGTAGTACACGGTCTTGGCACATGGACGTGCCTAATAGCCGTGTGGTTTTGACAAGAGCGACCACGACCAGGGTACATGGGCGTGCTTGGTGGCCGTGGGGTAAAGTCAGTTTTGACCACGGGGGTGTCTAGTAGCCGTGGGAGGCACACGGTCTACTCACACGGGCGTGTAACCCCTTGAACTTAGAAAATTTTAAATTTTGAGAATTTTTGTATGTGTTTTGGTTTAGTCCCGACCCTATTTCTAAGCATGTTTAAGGTTTTGATGACCTATTTAAGGGACTCTATGTTTGAGAATGATGAATGGTTGTATGAAATCTCTATAAATGTTTTTAATTTGTCTAGTAATACCTTTAACCCTAATCCGGCGACGGATATGGGATAGGGGTGTTACATACATCTCCTCCTTCCTCTTCAAAATTTTTGTTGCTAAAATATGAGCTAAAACATATGCTTTTCTTGGGATATATTTGAACCTTAGATTTCTGGATCTGATCGTTAACTTATGAATATCATGTATATAAGCCCCTATCTATGATTTATCATACCCTTTAGCCTTGCATTTCTTTATTATCAATAAAGAATCACCCTCAATGATGATTTCTAGCCATTGCATGTCAATTCCTAAGCTGGGTTGATTTACGACAAGCGAGGGCTTCAGTAGTGAAGGCGGAGGACACTCTTTGATGAATCTCCGAGCATGATAGGAGGATGAGCCCTACACTATTTCTGACGACTATTCTGGATGCCGACTGATGATTTCGCTCGTCGTAGGCTCCATCGAAATTAATTTTTACTATTTGGCCAGGTGGGTGTTTCTATTTTATTTCCTCCTTTAAACCTTTGAATGTTCTTTTTTCAACACCGTTTAGCTCTATTATATAGTTGTGGACAAATTTTGCTATCTCCTGACCAGATCTATTTGTCTTTTTATGAATACGAGAATTTCTGTCTCCCTAGATGGCCCATAGCGCACATCAAAATATTCTACAGTGGATTGGAAAGATGTTGAACGAAAACCCTGGTAAGCCACTGGTCAAATGCTATATTAGATTCCTATACAAAGTTCGAGGTTGATAATGCTCTCCAAACTGACACTGAAACAGGACATTTGCAAAAGAGGCGGTCCATTGTTTCTGTTCTTTCACCACAATAGTGGCATGCAGAACTGTTTACTAGTTTTTGTATACCATGTTAACCCGTGTAGGCAGATAGTTCTATGAGACTTTCCAAATTGTAACTTTAATTTTGGTAGGTAGATATAGGAGCCAAAGTTTTTTTGCAAAAGTCCCTATAGTCGGTTTGTAAAGCATAAGCTCTAGGATCAAAAATTTGTAATAGTTTGTAGGCACTTCGAACGAAGTATTCTCCCAAAGGTTCCCCGTTCGACGTTAGAATATCAGCATGAGGTTTTTTGCTAATGGGATGCTAAGGATCTTTTTAGCTTCTACTTCGGGAAGGTATTGACAATCAGCTCTCTCTTCCAATTCCTTTCATTAGAATCAATTAACTCAGCAACTTTAAAATATGGAAAATTAAAATTACTTGACGATAGTCTAAAATTTCTTGAATCTGGAATCCAATTGTCATTAATAACGGAAATGCTCGTGCCTGAACCTACCTTCTGGTAAAGTCTTCCTTCCAAAATACCCTGAGTCACCCATATACTCATCCATACAAAAGAGCTGTTATTTCCCAATTGCGAGTTTAAAAAAACATCTTTTGGAAAATTTTTTGTTTTAAATAATTGCGCAACTAAAGAATTTGGGTAATTTAAGAACCTCCATCCTTGTTTTTCTAGTAATACGATATTAAATTGAGCCATACTCCTGAACCCCATTCTGCCTTCCTCTTTAGGGCGACACAAATGTTTCCACTGGCACCAATGTATACCTCTTTTCCTATGGCTTTTTGCCACCAAAATCTAGCACAAATATTTTCAATCTCTCCACATAATGAATTTGGTAGAAGAAAGCAAGACATAGCATAAGTAGGTATTGCCTGTAGTACTGATCTAATGAAGACATCTTTTCCCCTTGTGATAGAAACCTAGTGCTCTAGCTTTCAATTCACACAGAGACCCTTTCTTTTAAATTCTGAAAAAATTCTTTTTTCTGCCTACCTACAACATTAAGGAGACCCAAATATTTTTCAAGATTTGGTGAGCTTTTTATTCCTAGCAGTGTCGAGACTTCTTCCTTTTTGTCTTCTTTTGTATTTGAGCTGTAGAAGATCATTGATTTATTAAAGTTCACACATTGCCCTAAGCAGCTTTCATATTCCTTGAGTATCCCTTTCAAAATTTTCACACCCCTAATTATTGCTTCACCAAACAAAATGCAATCGTTTGCAAAAAGTAAGTGAGATATCTCCAGCCCTCTTCTGCTTGCTTTTGCGCCTTTTAGCAAACCCTCTCCTAGTCCTAATCTCATCAATGATGAAAGTCCCTTGCTGCATATTAGAAAAAGAAACGGACTAAGGGGATCACCTTGTCTAAGCCCCCTAGTAGGTTGAAAAGTTCCTCCCCTCCTTCCATTGATATTTACTGATGCGATCTAGCCTCAGTTTAGTGAGTTAAGTCACTTTCGTTGCTCGATGGTCTAACGATGAAGTTTAGTCATTTTGTGAAGGTAGAAAGATATTTGGCTATGAATGGGAATCGATGTTCAATCAGGTTCAAAAGGGGTTATGTTTAATGTTTTGGGTTCGGTTATTAAGGAAGAATTACTATAAGTTGATAACAATTCAGCTAAGATGGAAAATGGAATAAAAGGGGCTTAAGAAACAAGAGTGAACTAACACTATTCTTAAGTGCTGACCCGAAACTTATACGTTCTTAAAATGGCTTGGTGAAGGAAAGATAGAAACCTCGACCCACTATCTATGGAAGATAGGAACCTTGGTATAAAGGGTTCGAACGCCACACTACTAAAGTGATAAGTTCGGTTTAAAGAACTAGGTTGATGCCACTAGCTACATAGATAAGTCAACATAGTCTTTGGATGAAATTGAGAGAAGTTAATCTCACAAAATACATAGTTTCATTCATAAAAATGGAAAAAGTTCCTTACAAGGTGAAATGATCAAAATTTATAGGCAATACATGGGATAGTCGAATAGGCTCTTAAGGTAGCTAAATGGTTAGTTGAAAATTCTAGAATTATTTAGGAAGGTTCCTTGAAGTTTCTTGTGCATGGAGAACGACAATGGCAACTTCTATATGCCTTAATTCAGCTAGAAAATTAAATGGAATGATTGGGAGCTGAAATGCATTAAGTAGGTTCGGCCATATGCTTGAATGTTCTTTAATTGTGTTGCTTGGTTCAGCCGAATGGTCTTGGGAGTAAATGAGTTGCTTAGGGCACTTCATTGGTCATAAGGTGTGAGCAAGCTGAATTGAGTAGTCATGTGTGTGTGAACAAGCAAAGTCGAATAGTCCTTGGTGTGAAAGGAATAATCAGCTGGTGTGAAAAGCCTTAAATTTGCCTTGGACAACCAATTGGCCATTTTAAAGAGTTGAAGGGCTTGGTCGAATGGTCACTTGGGAGACACCAAGGATCAGCACACTTTCATTAATCCATCCTAGCACCTATGTCGTCCAAGGGGGAGTGTACCTACATCAAATAAATAAGCAAATTAAGTTCCCTTTGGACACAATAATTCGGCAGCATAAAAACACATTAATACTGCACATTAAATTCGCCAAACATATTTAAGACATATTAAAAACACACACAATTAAAAAACACACAATTAATTAAGTACTTAATTTAGAACATAATTAAAACACTTAATTAATTATATTGTCCAGATTATGACAAATTAATAACTTAAACTAAATAATTAATTTAACTAAAGACAAATTAAATATCTTATTCCAGCATAATAAACGCAAGCTAGAGTAAGCTAAAAAGAGCTCATTGAGCTAAGGTTGAGCTGGTTGAGCTTGAAGGAGATTGCATGGCTTGCTTGTTTAAGAGCTTTTAAGAAGGCCAGCAATGGTTTTTCCCCAAACTCTATCAACTAAGGCTATTGTTGCATCTTTGAACCTCTTAGCCCGAGCTTGGGTTATCAGACCTAAAGGTAGCTCAAGTGGATCCATATCAGCTCTTGGTAACCCTTGGGACTTAGCCGTATCATTTACTGCATAAGAGACTGTGGTAATGCATTTCATAATTAATCTCACCCATTCCCTTACGAAGCCCATCTGTAACATTACTTTCTTTATAAAATCCCATTCAACTCTATCATAAGCTTTACTCATATCTAGCTTCACTGCCATATATCCTTTTTTCCCCGTTCGCTTTTTTCAAAATGTGTGTAGAATTTTGTATGCTAAAAGCACATTATCAAAAATAAGTCTCCCTGGTACAAAAGCGCTTTCTGCTTTATCAATACAGCTACCAATAACTTCTTATAAATGATTTGCTATTGTTTTTGCCACAATTTTATATATGACCGTGCACAAACTAATAGGTTTAAAGATAACTAATTCTATGGGATTTTGGACTTTTGAAATAAGCACTATATCTATCATATTAAGAGAGTTGAAATTCTGGTCCCTATTCAGGATGCCTAAGCAAAGCTTTTTCAACATCTTTACCTACTATGTGCTAGTACCTTTGAAAGAATAATGTTGGGAAGCCATCAGGTCTTTGTGCTTTTGTAGGCCCCATTCCTCTTAAAGTTGTCTAAACTTCTTCTGCCGTAAAAGGAGATAATAAAGCTGAATTTAACTCAGTAGAAATTTTGTTTTCAATGCCCATAAGAAGATGAGATGGGTCTTCAACTCCATTTGTCGTAAAAAGCTCCTGAAAGAATGAAGTAGTAGCCTCTTTAATCTCTGAATCATTAGTAATTTCCCTTCCTTCATCCAATTCTAGCCTGTAAATCATGTTAGATCATCTATGAATGAGGCACATTTGTGAGAGAAGGCTAAATTTTTATCCCCAAGTCGAAGCCAATTTATCCTTGCCCTTTGTTCCCAATAAATTTCATCTTTATCAATCGCCATATTAAGATGAATTTTAGTATCAATAATTTTAGCCATTGTTTCATCATCCCTTTCTTTCTCTAATAGAATTGTTCCCTCTCTGCCTCTTTTAATTGTGCTTGCCCATCTCTTCAAACAAAACTACAAATTTTCAAGTTTCTCTATTAACATACCTGTAACACCCCAAACCCGGTCAACACACCACGACCGAATTCAGTATGTTACAGAGTGAAAATAAAATTTGAAAAAAAAAAAGTTGCTGGTTTACTTTTTGTGAAAAATTGTTATCGAAAACATTTTGCAATTTGAGTGTGGAAGAAAAACTCCTTCAAGAAGATTGTTTGTCGTTTCTAGTTTTGGAAAGCCGTTTGATTTTATGAAAACCCGAGTGAGTTTAGAATAGTTAAGTTAAGAAAATCATTTGTATTTAAACATAAGAAAAACTTAGTTCGAAGAAAGTCTGAGTTAGTTCGCTAACTTCATTTATTTAGTATTACCCGATGGTAAAGTTTGAAAAACCCGATAAGTTGTACAATTTTTGAAAACGTTGATTTTGTAGGTTATTAGAACATGCTATGTTAATTAACTTAAGCACAGTACTATAAAACTTAAAGCAAATAATCAAAAACTTGAAATAATAAAAACTTAGTGGCCTTATTACAAATCCAAAACCAAATTTAAAAGTGAATTAATCCAAAATAGTAATTGCAATAAATCCGAAAACCTAGTGCATGGCCACCTTGAGTTCACCCCGGCTCCACATCCGCAATCTAAGCCTCATCTGCAAAATGTAAGGGAAGGAGTGAGTCACCGAGACTCAGTGTATAAATCCCCATCCCAATAATAATAAGGCACTTACACATTTCATATGTCAATATGCAAATCATGCAAACCCAACCTAACCAACCGAACTACTGTGTCTACCCCATGTGGTCAAAACCATTGGTGGTCAAAACCACTGGTGACCATAGTCACAAATCATATAAGTGTGGTCAAAACCACTAGTGACCTTAGTCACAAATCATATGGTGGGGCCAACCCACCATATGGTCAAAACCACTAATGACAATCCCGTAATCAACATGTAGGGCTAACCCACTGTGGTACCAAACCACTGGGACGAGTCATAATAATCCATGTGTGGTTAAAACCACTGGTGACTGTATTCAAAAATAATATCCGTGTGGTCAAAACCACTGGTGGTCAAAACCACTGAGACTAGTCACAAATAATAAGGAAAGCGGGGCCAACCCACTGTGTGGTCAAA
The DNA here is from genome assembly GCA_025506655.1 of Gossypium rotundifolium. Classification (NCBI taxonomy): domain Eukaryota; kingdom Viridiplantae; phylum Streptophyta; class Magnoliopsida; order Malvales; family Malvaceae; genus Gossypium; species Gossypium rotundifolium. The sequence continues at coordinate 54,291,360 of CP106726.1, read as the reverse complement.
ACCACTGGTGACAGCCTAAATCATCCTTCCCCCTCCTCTCAACATACCCATCATCATGAACACATTTTCCGTGGTATATTAACATGTTTGTAATGCAAATATCACATAGCATAGCATAAAATAATATAACAGCATATATTGATAGCCAATCCACAGGGGACTTACCCGGAGTCCACACTCATACCCACAAGGGTAACACACCGTTGACAATAGCTATTTCGGCTTTTAACAATAAACATAACTAGAAAATTAACTAATGAAGTGTGTAAGAGTTACACACCTGATTACTCGTAAAATGACACTCTCTACGATGGTACTGTCATTATTCGACACCACTACTATTTGATTACTGCGTTGCTCAGGTGTTCGCCCACACCCGGAGGCCAATCACGAACTGCAGACACGGCCCTCTTCTTGAATTTGGGGGCTAGGGTCTCAGGTCTGACCCCTCCTACTATTTGGTTAGCCTTAGGGTCCATAAAACCTTTGGTCACTAAATTAGGTTAACATAGAGAATAACTATGAATCAAGAATTAACCCGAAAGAGTAGATCCCTGACCTAGATTAACAAATCCCAAAGATTGAGATTTAAACCATGAATCGAGCACACCCCGAGAATCCAATCGCTTGCCTTCACCCTTCTTATATTCGGCCAACACCATAACATTAAACAAATAGCCATTCGGTTTAACCAAGAAAATCCCGAAGGATATAACGCAATAAGATATCCCTCCTTTACCTTGGTACCCTTCAATCACCAAGCAAAAAACCCGAAGCAGCGTGATGATAAGCCTCCCCCTACAATCGGCCAAGATCTAAACCACATAAATGAATAGCCTTCGACTTTACATACAATAAAAGAGTTGAATCGACAGAACCCTTACCACAGTCTCTAATGCAACCGATTGGAAAGGAATAGATGACCATGATCCACTGCTACAAATCCGAAGAATGATATAAGACTAAGGATAGTCGACTAAATCACCATCCATCCACCTGTCTACTCCCGATTTTTACTTCCCTTAAGAAACTACAAAAAGAAGAGAGCAAAGATAGAAAGAGATTCGGCCTTATGACAAAAGAAATAGAAGGGAAAAAAGAGAGGATGAATCGAAAACTTACTAAGAGTTAAGATTCGGCAATGAGCAAAGGAAGTATGTTCACTGACTTTTAATGATTGAAAAAGGACTTAAACCAAGGTAGTGAGACTCAAGGAATTTTCGACTAATTAGAGTGTTTTGAGATCAAGAACAAAATGGAGAAAAAGAAACAAGATGGGTGATGATTCAGCTTTGGAAAAGATGGAAAGGAAAGTAAAGTAAAGTGGGTGGAGTGGATTCGGCTAGCACAACATAAGAACAGAAAAAGATGACGACAAGGAAGGGGTTTCAGTTATAATAATGAAGTCAAGAGAAATCAACAAAAGGTTGAGTTGAATGGGAATAAAGTTTTGGCCAAGCACCATAAGTTGAAAAGAGAAGAAAAGAAAAGAAGGCTTAGGGACTATTTGGTTTAACAAAAAGGAAGAAAAACCCAAATAACTTTTGATGCCCTCTCACTACGCCAAAAATGCACCTATAGCTAGCTTCCCCTTTTTGAATTTTGACACACCAAACACATACAAAAACCGAATGCTCCAAGCTCTCCTAGCCACTACAAAATTTGGCTAAACCACTTCCCTTGTCAATCCTCCCTTTCACTCCTTGAATTCCTCTTAACCCATCATTCAAACAAGTTTGAACACATCAAACTCTTTGAATTCCTCTCAACCCACCATTCAAACAAGTTGACCTCTTCCAACCTCATCCATCAGAGTCCACTTTGAGCCGAATTCCTCCCTGCTCTTGGCATCAAAAACAACAAGCAGAAAGGGAATTCTGCTACTCAAACCTAGGCTCTCCTTCCTGCATATGGCGTCATCCCCCTTGTGCTCAAGTGGCGCCTCATTGCCACTTTTCCAATTGATTTCTTGTGTCAAAACACTCCAACAATTCCTCTTATCACCTAACTCCCTTAGCTCCCCTCCAAGTACTCAGAACAAAAATTTTTTACCATAACTTAGGCCTACCCCGAGCTCATGCCAGAACCCCAAAACACCCTAAACTAGCACAGCAATCATACTAACACATGCAAACATGCAAAAAATGTAGAGACCCCGATTTAAGGATGTTACAGTACCTGTTGATGATTCCCATGATAGTTTTACTTCTTGTTCAAAAGACTCTTCCATGGTCCACCATGCCTCAAATTTAAATTTTGGATTCCCTGTATATGTGATTCCATTGTTTGTATTTAAAAGAGAGGACAATGATCCGACATTGGATAGGGTAGATGTTGAATATTTCCCATTGGAAACAAATTCATCCATTTTTCATTCGTAACTCCCCTATCAAGTCTCTCTTTTATGTTCGTTTCTGGAAAGTTCCCCCTTTCCCATGTGAACCAAACCCCCGAGTAACCTATATCCATCAGCTGGCATTCCTCTAAAACCTCTCGAAAGGCTTCCATTCTCCTCTACTCTCTTTGAATTCCTCCACTTTTTTAAAGGAGTATAGAATCTTGTTAAAATCACCACTTACTAGCCAAGGATGGTTTTGTTCTTGGCCCAATTTTCTTAGTAGATTCAACGAAAAATTCTTATGGTTCGAATAAGGTGAACAATAAAACCCCATAAACCGTCAATCTTGTAACAACCCTATTTAAGGCCTAGTCAGAATAGTGGTTGCGAGACCACAAATCTGAAGTAGAAATATGTGTTTATGATTCTATAAGGATATTTATGTGTTTGCATGATTGTGTGAAAATTTCATGAGGAAATTTTATTTATTAGTGATTGATTTGTCCATTAGGACTAAATTGAAAAGATTAGAAAATATGAGATTCTAGAAGATTTAAGCATGAAATAGAATTATAAAAATTACTAGAGGTCCTTATTTAACAATTAGACAATTATATGTTGAGATGGACAAAAATGGTTATGGGAAGGAAAAATCTCAAGAAAGGGCCTTAAGGGCATTTTAGTCATTTGGTTAATTAATGAATTAAAAAGGGAAAAATAAGTCAAAATTTTGTCCATCTTCTTCCTCTAAGTGCCAAAATTTGCAAGGAGACATAGCTAGGGTTTCTTCAACTTCCAAGCTTGATAGTAAGTGCATCCTAGCCCCGTTTTTAATGTTCTTCGTATTTTTGAGATTCTCGTAGTTCGATTTAGCTATTTTTAGCTATATTTTGAGCTAGGGTTCATGTTCAAAAATTTTCCCGTGTATGAAATGCATGTATTTTGATGTTTTATGGAAGAATATGAAAGTTTGATAATGATAAACATCTTTTTCTAAGTGAGTTTCATGAAAAATGCATAAAAGGACCAAATTGTAAAAGTTATAAAAATGGTCATACATGAGTGAAATAGTGTAAATTGGGGGGCTATTGTAGTTAAGAGTATGATTCGATTAGGCTTAAAATACAAGAAATTTGAATAAAAATCATTTTATGAGCCTAAGGACAAAAGTGTAATTATGTGAAAGTTTAGGTGCAAAATTATAATTTTGCCAAAGTATGATTCATGGGTCAATTTAGTCAATGTGAGTATTGAACAAGTGAAATTGTTATTATAGATCAAGAAATACGAAGTCTAGACCGAAACCAAGGCAAGAGTAAAGTTGTGGATTAAATCGAATATCTACACACGGGTACATCCCCTGAGCATGAGAAGAGGACTTATGTCATTCGCGCTCGAGAAAAGGCATCATCCCCTGATGTAATTACAAGTACATTTTCTCTTCATGATACTAATGTTATTAATTTAATTGATCCGGAATCTACCCACTCATATATTTGCATGAAATTAGTATCTAGTATGAGCATGTCTGTAGAGTCTACAGAATTTGTGATAAAAGTGTCCAATCCGTTAGGAAAACATGTATCAGTCTATAAGGTATGGAAATATTGTACATTGATGATTAGAGGTCATTATTTTAAGGCAAATCTCATGCTATTTCCATTTGATGAATTCGATATAATTCTTGGTATGGACTAGTTAACCACTTGTGACGTGACAGTAAATTGTGGAAAGAAATACATAGAATTGAGATGTGAAAATGGGGACACTCTTCGTGTTGAATCAGATGAATAGGACAGATCTCTTGTAGTAATTTCTCATTTGACTGCCCAAAAATATGTAAGAAAAGGGTATGAAGCCTATCTTGCCTTTGTGATGAATGCCAAGGAAACTGAGTTAAGAATTGAATCAGTACCGATAGTGTGTGAGTATCCAGATGTATTCCCAGAAGAATTACCAAGGTTGCCTCCGGTTAGAGAGGTTGAATTTGGCATTAAGTTAGCTCCTAGTACCACACCGATATCGATTGCTCTTTCAGAATGGCTCCAACTGAGTTGAAGGAATAGAAGGCACAGTTACAAGAGTTGACGGACAAGGGCTTTGCACGACTGTGTTATTCTCCGTGGGGTGCTCCAGTGTTATTTATGAAAAAGAAAGATGGTTTTATGAGATTATGTATAGACTACCAGGTAGCTTAATAAGGTAACCGTGAAAAACAAGTACCCATTACCAAGGATTGATGATTTGTTTGACCAATTGAAGGGAGCCACTGTGTTTTCCAAGATAGATTTGAGGTCGGGATATTACCAGTTGAGGATCAAAGACTCAGATGTGCCTAAAACCCCATTTCGAATAAGGTATGGGCACTATGAATTTTTAGTCATGCCCTTTGGTTTAACAAATGCCCTCTGTGTTTATAGATTTAATGAACCGCATATTTCGGCCATACTTGGATAAATTTGTCATGTTTTTTATTGATGACATATTGATATATCCTCGTGATGAGCATGAGCATGCCAAGCACTTGTGGACGATTTTGTAAATTTTGTGAGATAATTAGTTGTATGCCAAGTTTATCAAAAGTGATTTTTGGCTTAAGAAAGTTGGATTCTTGGGGCATATTGTCTCGGGAGATGGAATTGAGTTGACCCGAGCAAGATTTCAGCTATTTTTGATTAGAAACCGCCGAGGAATGTATCTGAGGTTAGAAGTTTTCTAGGTCTAGCTGGTTATTACTGATGATTTGTCAAGGGATTTTCCATGATAGCGACTCCTATGATGAGTTTGTTACAAAAAGATATGAAGTTTGAATGGACAAAAAAGTGCCAGCAGAGTTTCGAGAAACTAAAGGCATTGTTGACTGAGGCTCGATTCTAGTGCAACCTGAATTGGGAAAAGAATTTGCAATTTATAGTGATGCATCTTTGAATGGATTGGGCGTGTGCTTATGCAAGATTGCAAGGTAATAACATATGCCTCTAGACAGTTAAAACTGTATGAGAAAAATTACCCGACACATGGCTTAGAGTTGGTTGCCATTGTGTTTGCACTGAAGATATGGAAACACCATTTGTATGGTGAAAAATGTAGGAAATTCACCGATCATAAGAGCCTAAAGTACTTGATGAATCAAAAGGAATTAAACTTAAGGTAACGAAGATGGTTAGAGTTAATAAAGGACTATGAGCTTGTAATTGACTACCATCCGGGAAAGGCGAGCGTGGTCACCGATGCTTTGAGTAGAAAGTCCTTATTTACATTGAGGGCTATGAATACACGGGTGACTTTTTCAAATGATGGTTCCATTCTAGCTGAGTTGAAAGCTAGACCGATGTTTCTCCAAGAGATTTGCGAAGCTCAGAAAAGTGATAGTGACTTACAAGCCAAAAGAGTTCAGTGTGAATCGGGTACTGAGTCTGAATTTCGAATTAATTCTTATGGATGCTTGATGTTTAGAGACAGAGTCTGTGTACCAAGGAATGATGAGCTTATTCGAAAAGTTTTGCACGAGGCACATAGTGGATGTCTATCTATACATCCAGGCAACACTAAAATGTATAATGACTTGAAGAAATGGTATTGGTGGCCAAGTATAAAGAAAGATATTTCTAAATTTATATCAAAATGCTTGATTTGTTAGCAAGTGAAAGCAGAACACCAAGTACCTTCGGGTTTGCTTCAACTTGTTATGGTTCCTGAGTGGAAATGGGACCGTGTTACTATAGACTTTGTAATGGGTTTGTCATTGACACCGAGCAAGAAAGATGTCGCATGGGTTGTGGTAGATAGATTTACAAAGTTGGCCCATTTCATACCTGTACACGTCGATTATTCACTTGATAAGTTGGCAGACTTGTATGTTTCAGAGATTGTAAGACTACATGGAGTGCCTTTATCGATTATATCGGATAGAGATCTGAGATTTACATCTCATTTTTGAAAAATTTGCAAGAAGCTTTGGGCATAAAGTTGAGTTTCAGTACAGCTTTTCACCCACAAACCGACGGACAGTCAGAGAGATTAATATAGATACTTGAGGATATGTTCGGTGTTGTGTTCTTGAATTTTAGGGTAGCTGGGAAAAGTACCTACCGTTGGTAGAGTTTGCTTATAATAACAGTTTTAGTTGAGTTTGAAAATGGTGTCTTATGAGGCATTGTATGGGCGAAAGTGCCGAACACCTTTATATTGGACTGAACTTAAGAAAATCAAATTCATGGAATCGAACTAGTTAGAAAAATCGAAGAGAAGGTAAAAATAATCTGTGATTGTTTAAAAACTGCTTCTGATAGATAAAAATCCTACTCGGATTTGAAACGGAAAGAGATTGAGTTTCAAGTTGGTGATAATGTGTTGTTAAAAGTGTCACCATGGAAGAAAGTTCTCAGATTTGGTCGGAAAGGCAAATTAAGTCCGTGTTTCATCAGACCATATGAGATTACTGAGAGGATAGGGCCGGTGGCCTATTGATTGGCTTTGCCATCTGAATTGGAAAATATTCATGATGTGTTCCACGTATCATTGTTATGTCGTTACCAATTAGATCCTTCACATGTGATTACACCGACAGAGGTTGAAATTCAACCCGACATGACATATGGCGAAGAATCGATTAAGATCCTAGCATGAGAAGTCAAACAGTTAAGGAATAAAAGTAAAGCTCTTGTGAAAGTACTATGGCAAAGACATGGGGTAGAAGAGGCTACATGGGAGCCCGAGGAGGTATGAGAAACCAGTACCCAAACTTTTTTGCTGGTAAGATTTTCGAGGACGAAAATCCCTAAAGGGGGGAGATTGTAACAGCTCGATTTAGGGCCTAGTTAGAATAGTGGTTGCGAGACCATAAATCCAAGTAGAAATATGTGTTTTATGATTCTATAAGGCTATTTATGTGTTTGCATGATTGTGTGAAAATTTTATGAGGAAATTTAATTTATTAGTGATCGATTTGTCCATTTGGACTAAATTGCAAAGATTAGAAAATATGAGATTCTAAAAGATTTAAGCATGAAATAGAATTATAAAAATTACTAAATGTCCTTATTTAACAATTAGACCATTATATGTTGAGATGGACAAAAATGGTCATGGGAAGGAAAAATCTCAAGAAAAGGCCTTAAGGGCATTTTAGTCATTTGGTTAATTAATGAATTAAAAAGGGAAAAATAAGTCAAAATCTTGTCCATCTTCTTCCTCTAAGTTCTAAAATTTGCAAGGAGACATAGCTAGGGTTTCTTTAACTTCCAAGCTTGATAGTAAGTGCATCCTAGCCCCATTTTTAATGTTCTTCGTATTTTTGAGATCCTCGTAGCTCGATTTAGCTATTTCTAGCTATATTTTGAGCTAGGGTTCATGTTCAAAAATTTATCCATGTATGATATGCATGTATTTTGATGTTTTATGGAAGAATATGAAAGTTTGATGTATGATAAACATTTTTTCTAAGTGATTTTCATGAAAAATGTATAAAAGGACCAAATTGTAAAAGTTAGAAAAATGTTCATACATGAGTGAAATAGTGTAAATTGGGGGATGTTGTAGTTAAGAGTATGATTCGGTTAGGCTTAAAATACAAGAAAGTTGAATAAAAATCATTTTACTAGCCTAGGGATAAAAGTGTATTTATGTGAAATTTAGGGGTAAAATCCTAATTTTTCCAAAGTATGATTCATGGGTCAATTTAGTCAATGCGAGTGTTAAACAAGTGAAATTGTTATTATAGATCAAGAAACACGAAGCTCAGACCGAAACCGAGGCAAGAGCAAAGTTGTGAGCTAAATCGAATATCTACACACATTTTAAGTACCGAGGTAAGTTTGTGTGAAATTTAAGTTACATTATGTTTTATTATTCTTGATTTCTTGATATCATGCAAAATGAATATTACTTCTATGAAAATCGACTAATGATACTTTGATGAGAATATAATGAGAATATGTTAAGTTGAAGTCCCGGTAGAATGTTCGGAATAACAAGGATACCTATGTCACAACATGAGATAAGGAAGGTCTCGTATAAGACCATGTCTGGGACATGGCATCGGCATCAAATAAGGAAGGTCCCATTTAAGACCATATCTAGGACATGGCATTGGCACCGAATAAAGAAGGTCTCGTATAAGACCATGTCTGGGACATGGCCTCGGTACCAAAGGAAGATCTCGTGTAAGACCATGTCTGGGACATGGCATCGACATCAAGGTAAGAGATCCCGTGTAAGACCATATCCGAGATATAGCATCAGCATCATGAGGTGATCCCATGTAAGACCGTATCTGGGATATGACATTGGCATCGTAATACATGTATGATGAGATTGAGTATCCTCCAATATTCTGAATAGTTCAACGGGCAAAGAGCGACATTTTAAGTCAAGGATGATAATGAGCTAAGTTTATATTCAAGATAGCATAAGTGCTAGACTATGTGATAAAGTGATACAGGTACCTATGAGTAAAATACGAGTTATGAAACTGAATGTGATATGTGATGGGTAAGGGTAAGTATGAGTAAGTATGTCAAAGTACTTGAGTAATTGAGTTGTTATTTCTCAATGAGATGAATGGATGTTATTATGAGCCCTTATGTTGCTATTTTAAATTCATACAAACTTACTAAGTTATATGCTTACCTCTCTCTTCTTCCCTTTTTCTTGTAGTATCGCCAAGCTAACTTGGGGATCGTAGAACGTTAGAGCTCGGATCACACTATTAATCACTTTTTTTATTTGATTTATTTTGAGTATGGCATGTATAGGAACTTGGTCATCTTGTGTTATGTCATATTTGAAAGCCAAAGTGTTGGCTACTAATGTTATGCACTCATTTTGTATATGGCCAGTGGGAATTGGCCTATATTTGTCAAGTTTTATAATTTAATGATGATGAATTTTATGAAGTGAAAGTTTATGCAAATTATGAAGAAAAATGTGAAGCGTATGAATGTTGATTAGTGGTTTTTCATAGTGTATTATTGCCATGTTATGTATTGCTTGTGCTTGTATATGTGTGTTTATGTTTCAGGGTGGCAATTGGCTTAGAAAATTGCCTTCTAAATTGTCCACACGGGTAGACACACGGATGTGTGTCTAGGCCGTGTGTGACACACGGTCAACTCCATGGGTGTGTTGATAGGCCGTATGTCCCTTGTATCAATTTGCGAGAATTTGATTCGTCACATGGGCCGACATACGGGCGTGTGTCTAGGCTGTGTGCCCTTAAGAGTTTGCTAACGTCATAAATAGAGTCACACGGGCTGAGGACATGGGCGTGTCTAGACCGTGTGAGGAACACAGGCGTGTGTCCGACAGTGTGAAAACCCCTATAGGTTCGAAATGAAAAATAAATTCCACATAGGTTAGAAACATGGGCGTGTGACCACACGACCTGCCCAGACGGGCGTGTTCCATTTCACACAGGCTTGTGGCCCTGTTTAGGAAAAAATTTTCTAAGTGCATAAAATTTTTCGATTTATTCTCGAACCCTTTTGTATATATTTTTAGGGCCTCGTAGGCCCATAATAAGGATGTTATGAATATGAATGAGAAGTTTTAAGTTGAAAAGATATTTTATAGCCCGATGTTGAATGTTTAAGCAAGTTTAAGTTCAGTAATGCCTCAAATCTGGTTTCGGCGTTGAACACGGGTAAGGGGTGTTATAAATCTTCTTTAATAGGATCCTCTTTTATCACTACATCAATGTGGTTCTTGGAGAAAATTCTCAAATTAACCATGATATCTCCTTTCCATGCTAAACATAGTCCACCACGAGAACCTTCAGCTTCAATGTGAATCCCATTCATAAATCCACAGCTCCTTCTAACTTGTTCCATACGTTTTTTTTTTATCAATTTTAGTCTCTATTAAGAAGACCATATGGGGATTATGCTGCTTTAACAAAAGCTACAGCCTTTGAACCGACCGTGGACTCCCCAACCCACGGGCATTCCAATATATGTTTTTCATTGCACCCGGTTGGCTTGCCATTTGGCAGTCGTCGATCCAAAACTGTTGGGAACATCATTTTGTTTCGAATTTTCATTCATCATACCCATGGGAAATTTTGTTTAAAGGATATTTGAAAGAGATATATGAAATTAAATTGATTTGTAATTCTTAGAAGATTAGTGAAAGAGTTTCAGGAGAGTTGAAAGAAACTTCTTCTGGTAACATTTTAGGGGATTAAAATCCTTAAAGAGGGGGAGAATTATAACAGCCTGATTTTGGGCCTAGTCAGAATAGTGGTTTTGGGGCCATAAATTCGACGAGGAAAAATCCTATTTTTATTATATTTTTATGGTCTACGATTTCACGGAAAGATTCCGTGAAAATTTCGTTCAAAAATTTTGACGTTTTGGCACTCAATTTAGTCAAAAGGACTAAATTATAAATAGTGCAAAAGTTGAGTTTCACATGTTAGAAGTGTCCATTACTATGAAATTTTAAATTGGAGGTCCTTAAATTGTAATTAGACCATTGGTTAAATAGTTGGACAAAAATTGACATGAGATAAGTAAAATAGGATATTTTTAAGTTAAGGGCATTTTGGTAATTTGGTAATTAAATGGACTAAAAGACAAAATAAAAGCCAAAAACCTTTATCCATCTTCTTCCTTGGCGAAATTTAGCTTGGTGGAAGCCATGGCTAGGGTTTTCAATCTTTCAAGCTAAATAATCAAAGAAAACGAGGTTCGGACCTAGAACAAGAAAAAAAGAGAGAAATTGACTATTGGGTCACTTTTTTACTATATTGGTATCGAGGTAAGTTCGTGTGTAAATAATACAACCTTATGTTATGTATTTTAATATTTTGATATTACATGAATTGTATATGGTCTCTATGAAATTGATTAATGACAATTTTAACGAAATGTCGAAGAATGAAAATCCCTGATTAAACTTTATGAATGGATAGAATACAAACGTCATGGCACTAAGGTTATTGAGGTCCCGTATAAGACCATATATGGGATACGGCCTCTGTAATATCCGAGGTTCTGGGGTTGTGCATATTTTAATTTATATCTGTGTGTTAATATCCTCTGCATGTTGATTGGAAGTGTTTGGGGCTTTCGGGAAACCTTGGACTTCGGTAGAAGTCATAGGATAATTTTTGTTTTAAGCTAAGCAAAAGGGAGCTAGGAGAACTAGGCTTTAAAAGAAATTGTGTGGAACATGACACAAGAAAGAGAGCAGTGGAGTGGCAAGGTAGCGCCTTATAGAAAGGGAGGTGTGTGCGTCAACAAGGGGTGTCAAGGGGGAGGAGGTCCGAGCTGCGGAGATAGTATTTTGAGCTGCTTTTTGCGTCAAGAAGGAGGGAGAGTTTGACTGCATTTGGACTCTGGTTGGATGAGGTGTAGATTGGGTGTGACAGCTTGAAGATTTGGCTAAGTAGGAGGGAAACAAGGGATAAGAGAGAGAGAAGCAAGTGGCTGAATATGGGACTCTAAGGGGGGTGCATTTTCAGTTTTGGTGATAGTAGGATAGGTGTGCCGAAATTGGTTCTCTTCTCATCTTTCTCATTTGTGTCGAAACCTCTAGGAATCCAACATGTGTTCTTTTCTTCTCTCTTCAATTGACCAAAGCCGAAAGTGGGAATACCTTTTCTCTTCTTCCCTTTTGCTAGCCACTTTCAAAAGCCGAACAATATCATCTTCTCCTTTCTTTTCTTCATATCGGCATCCTTTGAACTTTCTTTACCTTGGCAAAATCTTCATTTCATTTATTATTTCTCTTTTACAAAGCCGAATAATCTCTCTTGGTGGGGAAGCCTTGGCCGAATCTATTAGAGCTTGTGGAAGAGGGAGGTGTCGACATTCATCTTCCATCAATCTTCTAATCGGTTTTGAGTTTTGTGGTAAGAGGATTCTTTCTTATTTGAGCCTCAGTTATTTTATTAAGGTATCAAATCGAAAAGTCTAACTCCATTTTCTTGTTATGGCCGAATCTATGAAGGGAGATATCGAGAATTCTATAGGCTAACGTTAAAGGAGTAGAGATCTCTTGAGGGCTCGATTTATCAGGGTAAGGAAGTAGTAGTATTCGGCCAAGGGCCACATATTTTTTTTATGTCTTTAGGTTGAGGACAAAACTAATATGGTTCCATTCAGGGATTTCGGCAGACTATTAGGTTCGAACGTGTGATTTCAGGATTTGATCAATTGAGGTAAGATGATGGTAGTGGTAGGCCTAAGGCCGTTACTTTTGCTCATTTATGTAAGAGCCGAATCTAACATAGTTGTGTAGGAGGGAGTTCAACAAATCGCAAGGTGCAAATTGTGTAGGCTTTAGGTTTCGGGATCTAGTCGACTGTGCCAAAAAGGTGTGTAGTTATCGCACTGTTCTCCTGTTGTGTGTATTTGTTGTTATACATATATATACGTGTATATGATGTGTATGGTAGCCGAAAATAATGACTAAGATGGTGGCTACCCATGGTGGGTAATCAGTTAACCAGGTCAGTGTTTCATGATATTAATCTACCCGTAGTATATGTGTAAAGTTGTGGTAAGCATGTGATGTATACTCATTTTAATGTTGTCATAATATATATATATGCATGGGGATTGGGATATGATTAATGAAGGACAGGGTGTACATATTTATGTACATGGATGATGTTAGCCTTGAGCTACGTCGTCGCTTGATGTTGGCTATGTGCTTCATCAAGGTGGGGTGTTGGCTATGTGCCACATCGTGGACGGATGATAGCTGTGTGCATCACCGTGGATTGAGGATGACTTGGAGTCACCTTGTGGATACAAATATGTGGTTCACTTAGGTGGTCGGTGGCTATGCCACGACCTTGGGCAGCAGGTCTGCCAAGGAGGTGTGTAGCGGTTGGAGGGTGATTTAGTAATCCCCTGGTGTGTGCGGCAGGTACGGGGGTGTGTAGCGGATGGACACTAGGTTGGGTTGGGATTCATTTTGCATGATTGTATGTGTGGACTGTGTGGAGGTGGGCCAAGCCCATTTGTGGAGACATGTGAAATAATTATACATTGAGTCGGTTTGACTCACCCTATTTTTCACAAACATTACAAGAGATACATGAATCTTGGACCGGGCTGGGGCGGATACGAGGTGGCCATGCAGAAGATGTTTTTTTTGTTTATTTCTTGCACTTTATATTTTTAGTATTTTTGAGTAAATATTTATTGTAATAAGGCCACTTAAAATATTTGGGGATTTTTATTGTGTTAGGTAGGAATGATGATTGAGTTAATATTTGGGAAAGTTTTTATTTTAAAAGCAATTTACATCTTAAAACTTATATTCACGTTTTAAATCCGGAAAATTGTAACAACATAATTTTACTTAGAATTTCAAAGGTACAATGTTTTATAAATGACGGAAAATTATTATGTTATCACCCTTATGTCAAATTCTTTTCAAACTTTTCCCCAGTAGCATGCTAAATCTGGCCGTGGTGTTTGGGTCGGGTTTGGGGTGTTATAGCCTCAGCACCAAATTGAGATCCCCAGTAAGACCATATCTGGGATATGGCATCGACATCAAATAGTGATTCCGCGTAAGACCACGTCTGGGACCTAGCCGGTATGAAATCGTAGGACCCATGCGGGACAGGCATCCGCATGTGATCCCATGTAAGACCATATCTGGGATGTGGCATTGGCATCTTAGTACATGCATGACAATTTTTGAGTATCCTTAGATATTCCAAGTGGTTCAACAGGGTAAAGAAATTGAAGTTTTTTGTTAAAGATGGAAAAAAAGGGCTAAAGTTATGTGATGGAGTGATATAGGTAAATATGCGAAATTCATGAGAAATGAGTTCGGCATGTGGTTTTGTATAGACCATGTCAGGGACATGGCGTCAATATGATGTTTCATGTAAGACCATATCAAGGATATGGCGTTGATATAGTATTATATGTATGAGATTTTCGAGTAACTTTAGCATGCCGAGTGGTTCAACGGGTACATTAAAAACGAGAAAGTAAGTGACTATGTTACGAGTAGTACAGATATGTACATAGAACTCACGTGAAGTGAATTCGATATATGATGAATTCTTGAGAAGAATGTACACGAATAAGTTATACTTGTGAAATATTGATAACCTTGTGATTAGTGATCTACATTCATGATGAATGGATGCATGATAAGATTTGATGATGATCATGTGTGAGGCTTTTAGGCCAAATTAAATTAAGAAATGATTTGTTCAAGTCTTTGATGTTGATGTATAGATTAAATTGGCCAATGAATGGCATATAAATATTTGATAATGATTAGTTATTGGAATGGCTAACCATGGGTATATTTTGGTATTATATGTGCGTAAATTAGAATTAGTACAAAGAAAATATGATAGAGTAAATTTAGCGATAAAATAGTTTGGATAGCAATAGCTGTATCACTTTGAAAAATCACCAAAAATTGTAGAAATTGAATTATAAGTTTTGTAAGATATGAAATTAAATCTTATTGAGCCTATTTTCACGTAAAAGAAACAGTGTAAGAAAAAGAATCTCATATTCTGATATATTTGTGAGACCGAGTTGGAAGGTTTTCAGAATCCCCTCTTCTGACTTGAGAAATTCATTATAAATTTTAAAAAAATAATAAAGGGATAAAATTTATATACTATAATTTCTTGTTGAGTCTATTTTCAAAAGAAATAAACTGGAATGTTATTTGAGTTTTGTACAATGAGAAAATAAATCTTTAGTGAAGAGGGGTCAGAACTGTTGGACAGTGAAACAGGGGAGATTTTAAAGAATAAACTATACTAATTGGCTAAACCAAAAATTCTAGAAATCCTATGGTAAGAAGATATGTGAGTCTAGTTCTAAGGAAAATTAGAGGATCTTAATTTGGAGTTTCTTAGCTCCGAATAAAAATAATTTAGTGACTGTAACTCGAGTAGGCAGCTCAAGATGAATATAAATGATTTGTGAAATTTTATGCTATAATGATGGTATTATCTTGAGAGCTTATATTATGAATTGCTAAAAGCATGGTAATCAACTATTTATTATTTACATATGTATTTACTAAGTTTTGTAGCTTACTCCCCCTTCCTTTCTCATATCTTATAGGGCTTTATGCTAGCTCGAGTTAGAGATCGCCGGAGATGCTATCACATTATCAAGCTATCATGTTGGGTATAAGTGAATGCAAAACACTTTGAGTTTATGGCATGTATAGGGGCTTAGTCAATTGTGTATTTTTCATTTGATATGGCCATGAAATGTGGTTCAAATTGGCTAATGAGTTGTAATGCCTATTTATATGTGTGTGCTTATATTAAAGGTTTCTTGTGATGTGGTTATGTATGTTTGGTATGTATGGATTGGAGTTGTGTTTAAGTATGTGCAAATGAGGGTGCCAAATGGTTTGGTAAATAGCCATTTTCTTGGCCACATAGGCAGAGACAGGCATGGGCGTATGCCCAGGGCGTGTGAAGTCTGTATCTACTTTTCAGAATTTAATTCGCCACATGGCCTAAGCACACGGGCGTTTGACTTGGCCGTGTGACCCTATTTTGTTGATGACGTCATAAACAGAGAGTTACAAGGGCTAAGGACATGGGCGTGTGTGACCACACGGGCATGTCCCAAGCCACACGGGCATGTGACCCTATTTTGATGAAAAATTTTTCAAATCTTCTTAAAGTTTCCTAAGTTCTCGGTTTAGTCCCGAACAGTTCTCAATGTATGTTTAGGGCCTCGTGGACCCATATAAGGGGCGATTTGCATGTGAATGAGGAATGTTTAATTGAATGATATTTTAAAACTCTATTTTGTATAAAGGTTTTGTTGTTTAAGTTCGGTAATGCCTCGTATCCTGTCCCAGTGTCGGACAAGGGTAAGGGGTGTTACATTTAGTGGTATCAAAGCCATGGTTTAGTTGATTCTCGGTGTAACGCCCTGAATTTTTTGGCCTACAAGTGTTGGGCCTTGTGCATGGTAGCCACTAAGAGATTGCACATAAAAGTTTATGTGTGCAAGAAATATCACAAATTACTTGTTTGCTTTAGTGGTTAAGTGATTTAGAAATAGTTGGGAGTGTTGGAGGAGTCCTGGGTTCAAACTAGGGCTCTAAAAAAAATTTTAATTTTTCCTTTAGGTTCTCTTGGCGTTAGTTTGAAGGCCTTATTAATATTTGAGGACTAAAATATGACATAATGAGGCATGTGGTCTGGTGGCAATATGGCGCTAGGAGTATGCATGTGGTCTGAGGTTCAAGTCATGGGATGAGCATTGAGGAATTTATTTTGCACCTGTACTGTGTAAGTGGTTGTAATTGTTTAAAACTCTACTTGGTGGGGGTTTGAATTGGTCTTGGAATTTGAATGTGTGGTGGGAGTCGGTTAAGGAGTGATTTATGGAGTAGCTTAGGGAGATAATCGTGGGATTTTGAAGTAGGAGGTGTTCTAACCGATTTGGACTTTGTGAGTGTGACAAATTCGGCATAGGGCAGGGTGAGTGTCATTTGTGGTCATTGTTGGGTATAGCTGAATCTTGCTAAGAAGTGTTTTTTTTTCTTTTCACTCATTTTGGTACCTTTGTTTTTTGGTTTTCTAGATCTTGGTTATACTCTTTTCTAAGTCAAAATTGCATTACCATTTAGGACACCTATTAGTCAATTTCTCCTCTTCTAGTCCTCTTCTTTTCTTTCTAATTCTTTTACTTTCTTCTTCTCAAACTCTTGTGACGACTTCTTCAATCTAGACTCTCATTTTGTCACTTCAACAATTGTCGTTTGTGGTTCATTCCTCTATTGTGCCGGGTATTGTTCTTCTTCTTTTCTCTCTTCTCTACTAACCTCTTCTTCAATCAGTTTTGGGCCATAGCCGAACCTTCTTACTATATTTCTCACCCATTTTCTTTGGCCATGACGAATCTTTGTGTTTCTCTGCCAAATCGTTTTTTTTTTTTTTTTACTGAACTACTGTCCTTGCGTTTAGTTTTGGTGTGGTAAGGGTTCCTGATCAACCAGTAAGTGCACTCTTTCTCTCCTTGCTTTAAGTTGAGGCCGAATGCTCTTTTATGTTGTTAAAGGTTATCAAATGTGGTCGTAAACCACAACCTTATACAATCTTGGTTAATAAGGTTATTTGGGTAACGTAAATATCTACAAGAAGTTGATCGTTGCTAACAATTAGTGAGGATTTAGGAAGCTCGATCGAGTAGGGTTCGGTGCTAGGGATTCGTGGTGCGCTTCGTAATCAAGGTGTGTGACCACACTCCTTCTGATCATAAATCGACAAAATGCCAAAAAGCCGAAATACCAATGAATGATGCCACATGAGCGTGCGATTGCACATGTGATGGACCAAGCCCATGAACATGGGCGTTAGTCTGTAGAGGCCACCACGAGCGCTCTCGTGGTCTTGGGCTATTATGGGCCTTATTAGGCCGAAATGGGCTGTGTGGGCCCAGTGGGCTTGTGGGCCCACACGGATAAAATGTATTTGGTGTGATAAGTGTTGTTTGGACTGTGACGTTTGCATAATTGTGGCTATTTTTGGGCTAAATGGGCCATGCAAGTGTGTGGGCCCACTTGTGCCGTGTAATGGGCCTTAGGCCCATTTACCCCGTTGTGACTATTTAGGTTACTTAAGTCGCTCGAAGCGACGGTGGACCTTTTGTTGGGTTGCTGAGACTTCGGTTTGCAAAATTATCGAAATAACCCTAGCTTGCAAAATTTCTAAAATTCCCTCGGTTTGTAAAATTACCAAAATAGCCCCGGTTTGCAAAATTATCGAAATACCATCGATTTGCAAAATTATCGAAATATCCTTGGTTTGTAAAATTACTAAAATACCCTCGGTTAACAACATAACTGAAATACCCTCTGATTTGTAAAATTACCAAAATACCTCCGGTTTGTAAAATTATCGAATACTTCTATAGGGTAGAATTACCGAAATATCCTTGAAGGGTAGGATTACTGAAATACCATTATAGGGGTAAAATGACTATTTTGCGCTTATGGGATAGCCTGATTTTGGGCCTAGTCAGAATAGTGGTTTTGGGGCCACAAATTCGATTAGGAAAAATCTTATTTTTATTATATTTTTATGGTCTACGATCTCACGGAAAGATTTCGTGAAAATTTCGTTCGAAAATTTTGACGTTTTGGCACTCAATTTAGTCAAAAGGACTAAATTGTAAATAGTGAAAAAGTTGAGTTTCACATGTTAGAATTGTCTATTATCTATGAAATTTTAAATTGGAGGTCCTTAAATTGTAATTAGACCATTGGTTAAATAGTTGGACAAAAATGGACATGAGATAAGTAAAATAGGATATTTTTAAGTTAAGGGCATTTTGGTAATTTGGTAATTAAATGGACTAAAAGACAAAATAAAAGCCAAAAACCTTTATCCATCTTCTTCCTTGGTGAAATTTAGCATGGTGGAAGCCATGGCTAGGGTTTTCAATCTTTCAAGCTAAATAATCAAAGAAAATAAGATTCGGACCTAGAACGGGGAAAATGAGAGAAATTGACGATTGGGTCACTTTTTACTATTTTGGTATCGAGGTAAGTTCGTGTGTAAATAATACAACCTTATGTTATGTATTTTAATATTTTGATATTACATGAATTGTATATGGTCTCTATGAAATTGATTAATGACAATTTTGACGAAATGTCGAAGAATGAAAATCCCCGATTAAACCTTATGAATGGATAGAATACAAACGTCATGACACTAAGGTTATTGAGGTCCCGTATAAGACCATAAATGGGATACGGCCTCAGCACCGAATTGAGATCCTGCGTAAGACCATATCTGGGATATGGCATCGACATCAAATAGTGATTCCGCGTAAGACCACGTCTGGGACCTAGCTTCGGTATGAAATCGTGTAAGACCATGTCTGGGACAGGGCATCCACATGTGATCCCATGTAAGACCATATTTGGGATGTGGCATTGGCATCTTACTACGTGCATGACAATTTTTGAGTATCCTTAGATATTCCAAATGGTTCAACGGGGTAAAGAAATTGAAGTTTTTTGTTAAAGATGGAAAAAAGGGCTAAGGTTATGTGATGGAGTGATATAGGTAAATATGTGAAATTCATGAGAAATGAGTTCGGTATGTGGTTTTGTATAGACCATGTCAGGGACATGGCGTCGATATGATGTTTCATGTAAGACCATATCGAGGATATGGCGTTGATATAGTATTATATGTATGAGATTTTCGAGTAACTTTGGCATGCCGAGTGGTTCAATGGGTACGTTAAAAATGAGAAAGTAAGTGACTATGTTACGAGTTGTATAGATATGTACATAGAACTCACATGAAGTGAATTTGGTATATGATGAATTCTTGAGAAGAATGTACACGAATAAGTTATACTTGTGAAATATTGATAACCTTGTGATTAGTGATCTACATTCATGATGAATGGATACATGATAAGATTTGATGATGATCATGTGTAAGGCTTTTAGGCCAAATTAAATTGAGAAATGATTTGTTCAATTCTTTAATGTTGATGTATAGATTAAATTGGCCAATGAATGGGGTAAAAATATTTGATAATGATTAGTTATTGGAATGGCTAACCATGGGTATATTTTGGTATTATATGTGCATAAATGAGAATTAGTACAAAGAAAATATGAGAGAGTAAATTTAGCGATAAAATAGTTTGGATAGCAACAGCTGTATCACTTTGAAAAATCACAAAAAATTGTAGAAATTGAATTATAGGTTGAGTAAGATATGAAATTAAATCTTATTGAGCCTATTTTCACGTAAAAGAAACAGTGCAAGAAAACGAATCTCATATTCTGATATATCTAAATTTTTGTGAGACCAAGTTAGAAGGTTTTCAGAATCCCCTATTCTGATTTGTGAAATTCATTATAAATTTTAAAAAAATAATAAAGGATAAAATTTATATACTAGAATTTCTTGTTGAGTCTATTTTCAAAAGAAATAAACAGGAATGTTATTTGAGTTCTGTACAATGAGAAAATAAATCTTTGTGAAGAGGGGTTAGAACTATTGGATAGTGAAACATGGGAGACTTTAAAGAATAAACTGCACTAATTGGCTGAACCAAAAATTATGAAAATCCTATGGTAGGAAGATATGTGAGTCTAGTTTCAAGGAAAATTAGCAGATATTAATTTGGAGTTTCGTAGCTCCGAATAAAAATAATTTAGTGACCGTAACTCGAGTAGGCAGCTCAAGATGAATATAAATGAATTGTGAAATTTTATGCTATAAAGATGGTATTATCTTGAGAGCTTATATTAAGAATTGCTAAAAGCATGGTAATCAATTGTTTGGTATGGATGGATTGGAGTTGTGTTTAAGTATGTGCAAATGAGGGTGCCAAATGGTTTGGTAAATAGCCATTTTCTTGGCCACACGGGCTGAGACAAGGCCATGTAGAGGACTCGGCCTTGGGACGTGGGCGTGTGGCGTGTGCCAGGCGTGTGAAGTCCGTATCTATTTTTAGAATTTAATTCGCCACATGGCCTAAGCACACGGGCGTGTGACTTGGCCGTTTGACCCTATTTTGTTGATGACATCATAAACAGAGAGTTACACGGGCTAAGGACATGGGCGTGTGTGACCACACGGGTGTGTGACCCCTATTTTGATGAAAAATTTTCTAAGTCTTCTTAAAGTTTCTTAAGTTTTCAGTTTAGTCCCGAACAGTTCTCAATGTATGTTTAGGGCCTCGTGGGCCCATATAAGGGGCGATTTGCATGTGAATGAGGAATATTTAATTGAATGATATTTTATAACTCTGTTTTGTATAAAGGTCTTGTTGTTTAAGTCCGGTAATGCCTCGTATCCTGTCCCAGTGTCGGACACGAGTAAGGGGTGTTACATTTAGTGGTATCAGAGCTATGGTTTAGTTGATTCTCGATGTAACGCCCTGAATTTTTTGGCCTAGACGTGTTGGGCCTTGTGCATGGTAGCTGCTAAGAGACTGCACATAAAAGTTTATGTGTGCAAGAAATATCACAAATTACTTGTTTGCTTTAGTGGTTAAGTGATTTAGAAATAGTTGGGAGTGTTGGAGGAGTCCTGGGTTCAAACCAGGGCTCTAGAAAAAAATTTAATTTTTCCTTTAGGTTCTCTTGGCGTTAGTTTGAAGGCCTTATTAATATTTGAGGACTAAAATATGACACAATGAGGCATGTGGTCTGGTGGCAATATGGCCCTAGGAGTATGCATGTGGTCTGAGGTTCAAGTCATGGGATGAGCACTGAGGAATTTATTTTGCACATGTGCCGTGTAAGTGGTTGTAATTGTTTAAAACTCTACTTGGTGGGGGTTTGAATTGGTCTTGGAATTTGAATGTGTGGTAGGAGTCGGTTAAGGAGTGATTTATGGAGTAGCTTAGGAGATAATCGTGGGATTTTGAAGTAGGAGGTGTTCTAACCGATTTGGACTTTGTGAGTGTGACAAATTCGGCATAGGGCAGGGTGAGTGTCATTTGTGGTCATTGTTGGGTATAGCTGAATCTTGCTAAGAAGTGTTTTTTTTTTCTTTTCACTCATTTTGGTACCTTTGTTTTTTGGTTTTCTAGATCTTGGTTATACTCTTTTCTAAGTCGAAATTGCATTACCATTTAGGCCACCTATTAGTCGATTTCTCCTCTTCTAGTCCTCTTCTTTTCTTTCTAATTCTTTTATATTTCTCCTTTCTTCTTCTCAAACTCTTGTGACGATTTCTTCAATCTAGACTCTCATTTCGTCACTTCAACAATTGTCGTTCGTGGTTCATTCCTCTATTGTGCCGGGTATTGTTCTTCTTCTTTTCTCTCTTCTCTACTGACCTCTTTTTCAATCAGTTTTGGGCCATAGCCAAACCTTCTTACTATATTTCTCACCCATTTTCTTTGGCCAGGATGAATCTTTGTGTTTCTCTGCCAAATCGTTTTTGTTTTTTTTGCCGAACTACTCTCCTTGCATTTAGTTTTCGGTGTGGTAAGGGTTCCTGATCAACCAATAAGTGCACTCTTTCTCTCCTTGCTTTAAGTTGAGGCTGAATGCTCTTTTATGTTGTTAAAGGTTGTCAAATATGGTCGTAAACCACAACCTTATACAATCTTGGTTAATAAGGTTATTTGGGTAATGCAAATATCTACAAAAAGTTGATCGTTTCTAACAATTAGTGAGGATTTAGGGAAGCTCGATCGAGTAGGGTTCGGTGCTAGGGATTCGTGGCGCGCTTCGTAATCAAGGTGTGTAACCACACTCCTTCTGATCGTAAATCGACAAAATGCCAAAAAGCTAAAATACCAGTGAATGATGCCATACGAGCGTGTGATCGCACATGTGGTGAACCGAGCCCATGAACATGGGCATTAGTCTGTAGGGGCCACCGCGAGCGCTCTCGTGGTCTTGGGCTATTATGGGCCTCATTAGGCCGAAATGGGTTGTGTGGGCCCAATGGGCTTGTGGGCCCACATGGATAAAATGTATATGATGTGGTAAGTGTTGTTTGGACTGTGATGTTTGCATAATTGTGGCTGTTTTTGGGCTAAATGAGCCATGCAAGTGTGTGGGCTCACTTGGGCCGTGTAATGGGCCTTAGGCCCATTTACCCTTGTGACTATTTAGGTTACTTAAGTCGCTCGAAGCAATGGTGGACCTTTTGTTGGGTTGCTAAAACCTCAGTTTGTAAAATTACCAAAATACCCCTAGTTTGCAAAATTTCTGAAATACCCTCGATTTGTAAAATTACCAAAATACCCCAGTTTGAAAATTATTGAAATACCATCGGTTTACAAAATTACCGAAATATCCCTAATTTGTAAAATTACTAAAATACCCTCGGTTAATAAAATTACTAAAATACCCTCTGATTTGTAAAATTACCAAAATACCCTCGATTTGTAAAATTATCGAAATACCCCTGTAGGGAAGAATTATCGAAATACCTCTATAGGGTAGAATTATTGAAATACCCTTGAAGGGTAGGATTACCGAAATACCCTTATAGGGTAAAATGACTATTTTGCCCTTGTTGGTAAATGACTGACTTAGACTATAAATTTGACTGATTTGACTGTGATTGTATGACTGTGTTTTAACTTACTTAACTATGGTCGTGTGACTGATATGCTTTTAGTATATGTTTAAATGACTGTTACTGAGCATGGCCATTTTGCATACACGTTTAATGATTGAGCATGACATACATGACATATTGCATGTGGTTGGGACATTGATATGGAGGAAGTTCTGATACGATCGGACGGGTCGCATGAGACGAATGTGGATCCAGTATTGATCTATTAAGGTTGCACGGGTTGCATGAGACGACTATGGACCGACGGACGGCTTAAAGCCTCATAATCTAATTACGGCTCTGTGCCAACCTAAACATGGCTCTGTGCCATCTTGATTATGGCTTTGTGCCAATTGCATTTACCGTGGCTATGTGCTAATATATATATATTGATGACTCTGTGTCAATCATAATTACCCGTGGCTGTGTGTCGATTATATTACCGTCGCTAATGGCTATGTGCCAAACTCATTACAATTACCGATAGCCTTGTGCTTTACTGATTATGGCTCTGTGCCATCCTGATTATGGTTTGTAACCATTCTGTTTATGGCTCTTGGCCATTCTATTTACTAGCAGCTTTGCTGCAATTTTGGTTAGTACCACAACCGGTATTAACATTGGGAGTGTAGGGATAGCGTGGGTGATTTATTCCTCGCAAGTAGTGCAGGGTTGGACGGAGGCAAGTAAAGGGTTAGATGGGATGGGTTAGCATGCATCACGCATTATGCATATTGAATTGATTTTGATATAGGTTAGGCCCAACTGATACTGATATGGAGAATGGGCTAGGCCCAATTGATTCTGATAAGGGTTGAGACCCAAGTGAAATTGTATTGGGCTTAGACCCACCCACATTGTTCTCATTCAGATTGGGCTCCAGCCTGCATCGATTCTCAATTGCATGCATCTTACTAACTATTTTTAGTTAGGAGGGGATTACACACTGAGTTTTCACAAACTTACCCCGTTTTTAACTGTGTAGGTAATCCCCAGCATTAGGAGGATCGGTGCTGTGAGGGACTCGGAGATGGCCACACGACTGCCTTTGGACTTCATTTATGCTTTAGATTCCATTTTGGGTTTTAATTTTTGTAATAACACCTCTTTAAGGTTCTAGGTTTTAACTTGGGGTTTTTATTTACTTTGAATTATATCCGTTAGAAGTAAATCACGATTTTCCAAAATGTTAATTATTTTTAAAACAACACTACGTTTTCGCAACATTTTTGAAATGGTTTCGTGACTTAATCTTTTTCGTAAATTGATTACTCTTAAAATTAGCTTCCGCAACTAAAAATATATTTTGGGAATAAAATCAATAATTTTTCAATGGACCACATTTTAAAAATAAACTAACGTAACTGGGATTTTAATTAAGCTTTTAAACAAGAAGGGATTTAAATGAAAACATGGTTTTTGAAAAACACTTCAATGTGACACACTAGATTTGGGCCTAACTTCTAGGCGGGTTTAGGGTGTTACACTAGGACTAACCTAGCATATGTGAGTCTAGCTATACATGCCATATTACTACTCGTGATAGTGTGATATCTCTCGGCTCTAACGAAATTGTTTTGTTAAGATAGAGATGGCTTCCAACAGAGCTATTTTTGATAATGCTGAAAAATGATATTGAGATAATTGAAATGCATTTGTGATGAGACGAAACTTAGAAAAGAAAATGAGTGCGATCGTTCAATGATGAATTGATGGATAAGACCATGGTTGGACCATGGCAAAGTATGGAATGTAAGACCATAGCTGGGCTATGGCATTTCAGTGAAAAGACAATAACTTGGTGATGGCATTGTGGACGTAAGACCATGGTTGGACCATGGTAGTACATGTGTGTACGTGTAAGACCATAGTCAGACTATGGCATCAAGTAAATGACGTACTCAAACCCATAAGGCGTTCTCTAATTTGACAAATTTTAGTAAGTAAATTCATTGTTTTAAATAGAGGATGGCAGAAAACATTTGTAAAATGAATAAGTATATTAAATTGTTTGAAGTGAATTATGTGATTATGATGATATTACGTTAATGATGAATGCTAAGTCATATGTGTGTATTTATGAGAGTCAATTTAGAGGCTTTACGACTTTACCCCCTTACCAGTGATGCTTTATGACGAAATTTTACGAGAACCATGTTGAATAAGTTCATAAATGTGAAACTAAAGAGTTCAGTGATGAAATAATTAGTAATGTATACAGAGATGAGAATAGTTGGAAAGTGAAAACTGCTTTAGAAGAAATACCAGAATGTTTCAAAAATACATAGATAATGCAACGTCACAAATAAAGAAGAAGCTAGTCTCGGCTATTCGATTCAATTGAGTTATGTGTATTTAAAGTATCCTCAAGTGTAGTAATGAATTTTGTACATTCACGTATATAGATGGATAGTCTGAATGAAGAAATTATATTCTAAAAAGTATGATACAGAGATATGCCTATTGGATTATTCTAATCGAATGATGGTATTATGAGTTAAAGCTATACCGATTGATAAAGTCATCACATTTATGAAAATTTGAATGATCTATGCATGTTAGCAAAGTTCTAAATAGTTGAAAGTATTATTAACCGAAGCTCTAGTTCTGAGATCAGTTTGAATTGAGTAAGGAAATTGTGATTTTTCAATGATGTACTATTGAATAGATCGGAATATGTTTTAATACAAGAATGTAAAGAAGTAGTTTGCACATTCAGATGGTTATAGTCGCATGAAAAAGGACTGTTCGACTAAAGATTTAGAGACGGCCACTTTTATATCTGTGTTGTGAACTGGATGATTTCGTATGTTCGATGAAAAATTTCATATGCTTCCTAATCCTAATGGGTTAATGTATCTAATGTCACAGAAAGATCTGAAATTAAGACAACGTGAATGTTTTGAGATGTTAAAAGACTGTGAGTAATTATCGACTTACCTTTTGGAAAGCAAGTATGGTTACAGATGCTTGAATGGAAAATCTTTGTTTATTTTTGTGAGTACTGGTTACTTGATTGATCTTATTTGATGATGGACTAGTTCTAGCTAAGTTAAAAGCATAAGCGATTCTTTTTTTGTGAATTGAGAAGCTCATAGATGTGAGAGAGTGTGGTGAACTAAACGAGTACAGTATGAAACGACTTTCTATTCCGAATTTCAGGTTGGACTTGATTCTTGTTGTAACACCCCTAACCTGTATCCGTCGCCGGATTAAAGTTAGAAGGCATTTTCGGACTAAACACATTACCAAATAAACATTCAATTCAATTCAAGCATAAGCAATGTGATCATTATTACATTATAAAACATTATCACAAACCAAATTTAATCTCATAATAACTCACTCACTTCGTATCACATACTAAGGATTCTTTATCAAATTATAGCAATTGACATCATGGATTCGGGCAAATAATATAATATGCTCATCTTTCCTATTTAAGAATACATACGGCATCTAAACTGTACCATTAACAACCTCATATGAATCATTCAATCAATACCATGATTATACATTACCAATCATACATACCGAATTGTCTATTTAATATATATACATGATATGCTTACACATAGTGATGTGGTTACTCCAAACCCATTATTATTATAGTAAACTAAGTACATACTTAAGCATCCCAAATAATCACTCATAATTAACTATATTATAATCCAATGAAAACTCTTATAAATTTAAACCGCTTATATCAATAAAATGTTCTCACATTCATAGACTTGTATGTGCCATCTATCATTTTACCAAAATGTTATTTGAACTTCATTAAACATAATTGAACATCGAACATAATGGCTCTTCAAGCATATCAACATATTTCATTTGTATAACATAATTGATTATACAATCTCAAATCATCATCTTAGTTCGAATATCCATTAACCACAAGATCACAATAAACCTATTTAAATGCACATGTACCTTAGTCAAATATAAATTAGCCTAATATCCATACAAACATTGCATCATAATGACATACCATATACTCCATTTGATCATTAAACATTCATGCATCGGTATCATATTAACAAAAGGATATAAGCCATATTCGCATGGCTAAGATATATATACATGGATAAAGTTTCAGCTCAAACATAGACATTATCAACCCTATACATGCCTTTATTCAATATGATCAAATTAAAAGAGTACCAAAAAGATGATAGTGCGGTTGACTTCATCCCAGATCCTTCGAGTTCGTAGCTTGGACCTAAATCTATAAAACAAGGGTAAACAAGAATACACACAATAAGCTTGCTAGCTTAGTAAGTCTCAAGCAGTATTTAAGACATATACACACATACTTAACAATTTAACTTCCATTCTTGCGGTAATTAGCATAAATAATTCAATACGAGTTTCACCTAGTCAAATATTAGTCATATCCTTAATCTAATCAATAGTAGTTTATCACATAACTTATACAATAACATTTCATATATATAACCTATGCATTTGAATATTTCAAGTTACCAAACATAATGAAATTTCGATCTCATTGCACATCATAATCATAACCAAGTCTTAAGTATCACCGAATCACATTTGAACCTTACATACATATACCATATGGCCGAACATAATCATTCATATACAAATATATAATTTGACTTTCATTATTACAAATACATAAATAGGCCAAATCATGTATATGTTCAAATAGGTTAGCACATAATTCATATTTACATAACCATTTATCATTTCAAGAAAATCAACTTACCTTGTCACTTACCAATATAATAAGCTAGTTTCCTTTTTCCTTTTAGAGTTTATAGCTCAATCTACTATGTATATACATCTCTAATTCTCTGTTTTAACTTATCACCGGCAAAAAGCCTGCTAGGCATTAAAGCCCGAAATAAATCACCGGCACGAGGCCTGCTAGGCAGTAAGCCTGAAATGAATCACCGGCACAAGGCCTGCTAGGCATAAAGCCTGACATATAACACCGGCACAAAGCCTGCTAGGCATTAAAGCCTGAAATGAATCACCAGCACAAGGCACGCTAGGCACAAAGCACGAAATAAGTCATCGGCACTAGGCACCGCTAGGCTTAAAGCCCGAGATATGATCATTTCAACATTTCAATGAACATTTCAATAGTATCATAACCACTTATCACTTAAATTTCATAATTCTATCATAATTCCAATTCAACTAAGCTTATTCACTTTTCACAAATAAAACTTATTATAACATTGTATAATAAAACATATCCAATTCAATGTAATATTACTACATTCGGCTATCACATGAAAATATACCCAAATTTACCAAAAAAATGTCATTTAATACTTTCATAATGCATTCTTTAATATAATCCAGCTTAGGGACTTACCTCGGCTGTCGATAGACCGTGCAAATCGGCTATTCGAGAACCTTCGTCTTTCCTCGATCCAAATCCATTTTTCTTTATTCTTGATCTAAACACATAAAAAATTTAGCTCATTCAAGTACATTTCATCTCAATTTAGTCCCTAAGCACATAAATAGGCAAATTACCATTTTACCCCCACTATTTCACATTTTTACATTTTGTACTAATTGCACAAAACACAAAATACTCAAAATTTCCCCATGCTACTCAAGAGCCAAATCTTCCTAGGGACCTTACAAGTGCTTTTATTTCACTTATTTTGCAAATAAGTCCTTTTAAAATTTTATTATTATAATTTAGCCCTAAATACAAAATTTTACCAAAATTTCTAATACACAACTTGTAAATCTTTAACACATCTTTAATCTAAAACCATCAAATATCAAAACCATTTAAACATGTTAATGGCGAATCCTATTTACTTATGAATTTCAAAAATTCAAGCATGGGTAGGGTAATGTACGAAACAACGATCTCAAAAATATAGAAATTATTAAAACCAAGAAAACACACCTTGAATTTTAGCTAGATGATGGCTGAACCTTCCAAGCTTTTAAACCCTTATTTTCATGGCTAACTTCGGCACTTCAATATGAAGAACAAAAATATGGCTTTTAAATTTTATGTAATATAACATATAATAACATTTTCTTATGTTTTACCATTTTAACCTTTATTTAATAATAAAACAAATTATAACATAAGGTTATACTTGACCTTTGCCACCCACTAACTCATAAATGGGTTATTTACCCTTTTAATGCTCCACTTTAAAAGCCATCATCAAATAGGCACTTTACACTATAGTTTGAGACTTTTAAAATTTACGCGATTAAGTCCTTTTTGTCAAATCGAGCACCCAAACGATGAAATTTTTCTACGAAACTTTCACACATTTTAATTCACACATAATAAATACAAAATAAAATATGAAAATATTTCTCAGACTCAGATTCGTGGTCCCGAAACCACCATTCTGATTAGGGTCAAATTCGGTCTGTTACAACTCTCTCCCTTAAGGATTTTCGTCCCCAGAAATCTTACCGTTAAACAACATCGGATATTATTGCCTC
This sequence comes from Gossypium rotundifolium, assembly GCA_025506655.1. NCBI lineage: Eukaryota > Viridiplantae > Streptophyta > Magnoliopsida > Malvales > Malvaceae > Gossypium > Gossypium rotundifolium. Next base: position 54,261,532 of record CP106726.1, on the reverse strand, counting down.
ATTGAATCTTCAGGCTCCCACGTAGCCTCTTCAACTCCGTGCCTTTTCCACAGTACTTTCACTAATGGAATTTTCTTGTTTCTTAATTCTTTCTTTTCCCGAGCTAAAATACGAATCGGTTCTTCCTCATACATCATATCGGGTCAGATTTCAATCTCAGATGGGGTAATCACATGGGACGGATCTGATCTATACTTACGACGCATCAAAACATGAAATACGTCATGTGTCTTTTCTATCTCAGAAGGCAACTTCAATCTATAAGCAACAGGTCCAATACGTTCAGTAATTTCATAAGGTCCGATGAATCTTGATGAGTTTGCCTTCCGACCAAATCGAGTACCTTTTTCCACGGAGAAACTTTCAAGAATACTCGATCTCCAACTTGAAATTCAATGTCTTTACGTTTCAAATCAGCATAAGACTTTTGACGATCCGAGGCAGCTTTCAAATTGTCTCTAATAATAGCTACTTTACTCGGTTTCTTTAATCAAATCAACCCCTGTATCTTATTCTCACCGAGCTCGGTCAATATAATGGTGTTCGATACCTTCGCTCGCATAAGGCTTCATAGGCGCCATTTTGATACTAGATTGAAAAGCTGTTATTATAGGCAAATTCAATCGAGGTAGGTATCATTCCGTGTACCTTCAAACTCGAGAATGCAACATCTCAACATGTCCTCAAGTATCTGAATAGTTCTCTCGGATTGTCCATCCGTCTGAGGATGAAAGGCTATACTAAAATGAAGTTTAGTACCTAAAGCATCTTGCAACTTCTTCCAAAATCGTGATGTGAATCTCGGGTCTCTGTCCGAAATAATGGAACTCGGCACTCCATGCAACCTCACAATTTGTGATATATACAATTCAGCAAGTTTATCAAGTGAGTAGTCCATTCGAATTGGTACAAAATGAGCCGATTTGGTCAATCTATCAGCTATAACCCAGACTGCATCTTTCTTGCTCAATGTCATAAGGAAACCGGATACAAAATCCATAGTGATTCTATCCCATTTCCATTCAGGTATCATGATCGGCTGAAGCAACCCAGAAGGCACTTGATGCTCGGCTTTTACTTGCTGACAAATTAAGCACTTTGAAACAAATTTAGATATATCTCATTTCATACCAGGCGACCAGTAGAACTGCTTCAAGTCATTATACATTTTCGTGCAACCTGGATGTATCGACATCTGACTATTATGAGCTTCTTTCAATAACATCTGACTCAAATCCACGTCCCTCGGTACATACATTCGGTCTTTGTATTTCAAGCAGTCATTTTCATCAATTCAAAATTCTGACTCTGCATTATTTCCACACTGAGCCCGTTTTACAGTCAAATCTTTGTCAGCTTTTTGTGCATCACAAATTTGCTGAATATACATCGGTCTTGCTTTTAACTCGGCTATTATCGAACTATCACTTGACATAACCATCTGTGTGTTCAATGCACGAAGAGTAAACAATGATTTTTGACTTAATGCATCTGCAACAATGTTAGCTTTCCTCGGATGGTAATCAGTCACTAACTCATGGTCTTTCAACAGTTCTAACCATCTATGTTGTCTCAAGTTTAACTTTTTCTGAGTCATCAAATACTTTAGGCTTTTATGATCCGATTAAATGTGACATTTCTCGCCAAATAAATAATGACGCCAAATTTTCAGTGCGAACACAATAGCTGCAAGTTCTAAGTCATGCGTCGGGTAATTTCTTTCATGCGACTTCAATTGTCTTGAAGCGTAGGCTATAACTTTGCCTTCCTGCATCAAAACGCAGCCCAAACCATTCAAAGAAGCATCAGAATAAACAACAAATTCTTTACCCGATTCAGGCTGAACTAACATTGGAGCTTCTGTCAAAAGGGCTTTCAGCTGATTAAAACTTTTCTGACACTTTTCTGACCACTCGAACTTGACATCTTTCTGCAATAACCTTGTCAACGGGGTAGCTATCATATAAAAACCTTTCACAAATCGTCGATAGTAACCCGCAAGTCCCAGAAAACTTCGAATCTTGGAAACATTTTTCGGTGGCTTCCAATCAAGTATAGCCGAGATTTTGTTCGGATCAACTCGAATGCCTGATGCTGAAACAACATGTCCCAAAAAGATGACCTCTTTCATCCAGAACTCGCACTTACTAAACTTCGCATACAACTGTTGATTTCGCAAAGTTTGTAGAACTAATCTCAAATGCTCTGCATGCTCGATTTCATCTTTGGAGTAGATCAATATATCATCAATAAACACTACCACAAATCGATCCAAAAGCGCCTAAAAACCCGATTCATCAAATCCATAAAAACAGCAGGTGCATTAGTAAGCCCAAAAGGCATAACTAAAAACTCAAAATGTCCGTACCTCATCCGGAATGCAGTCTTGGACACATCTGTATCTCTGACTCGCAATTGATAATAACCCGATCTCAAATCTATCTTCGAAAATATGAAGCCCTTTCAACCGATCAAACAAATCATCAATCCGAGGTAACGGTACTTATTCTTTATAGTTACCTTATTCGATTTGCCGATAATCAATGCACATTCGCATCGTTCCATCTTTCTTTCTCACAAAAGAATGGTGCACCCCAAGGAGAGAAACTTGGTCGAGCAAAGCCCTATCTGTTAACTCTTGCAACTGTGCTTTCAACTCTTTTAGCTCAAGAGGTGCCATCCGGAGCTATTGAGATCGGAGTCGTTCCCAGTGCTAATTCAATGCCAAACTCAATCTCTCGTACTGGGGGTAAACCCGGTAGTTCTTCAGGAAACACATCTGGGTATTCACATACAATCAGTACAGATTCAATCTGTTTCTTAGACAATTTATTATCCAGTACATAAGCCAAATAAGCTTCGCACCCTTTTCTCACATACTTAGGGCTAACATCGAGGATATAACTCAGGAAACCCACTTAAATCATGGATTCAATTCTAATGATCTCACCGCTCGATGTCTCAAATCAATAAGCTTTCTTTTACAATTCACCAACGCATCATGAGAAGTTAACCGGTCCATTCCCAAAATTATATCAAACTCATCGAAAGGCAACAAGATTAAATCAAGCGGGAAGCAAAATCCCGAATCATCAATGGGCAACCTTTACACACTTTATTAACAAACACACATCTACCCAAAGGGTTGGATACGCTGAATCACAAACTCAAGAGACTCAATGGCGAGTCTTCTTGAATACTAGAGTTTCACATACATATGAATGGGCCGAACCAGGATCAATCAATGCAATCACAGTAGTATCATAAAGGGTGAAAGTACCGATAATGACATCTGGAGAAGCAACATCCTCCCTAGCTCGAGTAACATAAGCTCTAGCTGGAGCTCTAGCCTCAGATCGAACTACTGCGTTCTTCGTCCCTCTCTGACTACCACCTACATTGCTAGAATGCCTGGGTGGTCTACCCCGTCGATGCCTTTGCTTTCGGTCTAGAGTTCGTGCGTCAGATTGCCTTTCATTAAATCGAGCACTCTCGAATAAAATGGTCTGAGGATCCACATTTAAAGCAGGACCGATCATGAACTCTACAACTCCCAGAATACCATTTTCCACAATGTTTGCATTCAACTCGATTCTGTGGAACGTTACCAACACTGGCCATCGACGTAGCTCGGGAGCCCACTGGAGGTCGATCACGCCTAGGTAAATCTGAAGTAACTTTATGTCGGCTGAAATCATCTTTGAACTTCTTAGATGTGGAATGGAAAGTCTTACCCGATGACCTCTTACGAATGTCTCTAGCTTCTGTCTCAGCCTTTCTTTTCTCTTTCTCGAGCTCTTCAGCTTTGCAAGCTCACTCAACTAGAGTCACAAATTCTTGAATTTCAAGAATGCCAACAAGCAACTTTATCTCTTCATTCGGACCGTCTTCAAACCTTTTACACATGATGGCTTCGGTTGATACACTCTCTAGCATATCTCGCTAAGCGACAAATTTCGTTCATATTCGACACGGTCATCCTTCCTGTTTCGATTCAAGAAATTCTTTTCGTTTTTGATCAATGAATCTTTGACCGATATATTTCTTGCGAATTCATTCGGAAGAAATCCCGTCACTTTTTCCGGAACCACGATACTAGTGTATTCCACCGGTGATATGCGGTGTCTCAAGTAAAGATATAGCACATTTCGGGCATTAAATCGAGTACAAGATAGCTCATCTAGTACCGAATAGTGTTATCAAGCCACATTTATTTCGCTCGCATCATCATCATCATTGGCCTTGAATTCTTCGCCCCAAATTTCCTAATTTTATCAACCTGAGGCCTACTATATCTCATCGGATCTATCATCCGAAGTCTTTGAAGGTATCGGAGTTGGATTATTCGGGGTGGAGGTTGGTGTACAGCGGATTAGTCGGATAAACCGGGTAAACCACTCATTCATCATCTGATAGAAGGCTTGTTTAGCCTCCCCCTCGTGGCTACCCGAAACTGGTTGAGAGTCTACCGGCACTGATCTGTGTGCACGGTCAGGCGCTACACTCTCCACATCATCCGCTACGACTCTTTCAGGATCAGTGTCCATTTACTATATAAAACATAGCTCAGAATATCAGAAGTCACCACACTATCGATATATAATAATGGCATGTATAGCTAGACTCACACGCGCTACGGTAGTCCTAGAATCGACTAAATTGTAAGCTCTGATACCAATCAAATGTAACACCCCTAACCTGTATCCGTCGTCGGATTAAAGTTAGAAGGCATTTTCGGACTAAACACATTACCAAATAAACATTCAATTCAATTCAAGCATAAGCAATGTGATCATTATTACATTATAAAACATTATCACAAACCAAATTTAATCTCATAATAACTCACTCACTTCGTATCACATACTAAGGATTCTTTATCAAATTATAGCAATTGACATCATGGATTCGGCCAAATAATATAATATGCTCATCTTTCCTATTTAAGAATACATACGGCATCTAAACTGTACCATTAACAACCTCATATGAGTCATTCAATCAATACCATGATTATACATTACCAATCATACATACCGAATTGTCTATTTAATATATATACATGATATGCTTACACATAATGATGTGGTTACTCCAAACCCATTATTATTATAGTAAACTAAGTACATACTTAACATCCCAAATAATCATTCATAATTAACTATATTATAATCCAATGAAAACTCTTATAAATTTAAACCGCATATATCAATCAAATGTTCTCACATTCATAGACTCGTATGTGCCATCTATCATTTTACCAAAATGTTATTTAAACTTCATTAAACATAATTGAACATCGAACATAATGGCTCTTCAAACATATCAACATATTTCATTTGTATAACATAATTGATTATACAATCTCAAATCATCATCTTAGTTCGAATATCCATTAACCACAAGATCACAATAAACCTATTTAAATGCACATGTACCTTAGCCGAATATAAATTAGCCTAATATCCATACAAACAATGCATTATAATGACATACCATATACTCCATTTGATCATTAAACATTCATGCATCGGTATCATATTAACAAAAGGATATAAGCCATATTCGCATGGCTAAGATATATATACATGTATAAAGTTTCAGCTCAAACATAGACATTATCAACCCTATACATGCCTTTATTCAATATGATCAAATTAAAATAGTACCAAAAAGATGATAGTGCGGTTGACTTCGTCCCAGATCCTTCGAGTCCGTAGCTTGAACCTAAATCTATAAAACAAGGGTAAACAAAAATACACACAATAAGCTTGCTAGCTTAGTAAGTCTCAAGCAGTATTTAAGACATATACACACATACTTAACAATTTAACTTCCATTCTTACGGTAATTAGCATAAATAATTCAATACGAGTTTCACCTAGTCAAATATTAGTCATATCCTTAATCTAATCAATAGTAGTTTATCACATAACTTATACAATAACATTTCATATATATAACCTATGCATTTGAATATTTCAAGTTACCGAAACATAACGAAATTTCGATCTCATTGCACATCATAATCATAACCGAAGTCTTAAGTATCACCGAATCACATTTGAACCTTACATACATATACCATATGGCCGAACATAATCATTCATATACAAATATATAATTTGACTTTCATTATTACAAATACATAAATAGGCCAAATCATGTATATGTTCAAATAGGTTAGCACATAATTCATATTTACATAACCATTTATCATTTCAAGAAAATCAACTTACCTTGTCACTTACCAATATAATAAGCTAATTTCCTTTTCTTTTTAGAGTTTATAGCTCAATCTACTATGTATATACATCTCCAATTCTCTATTTTAACTTATCATAGGCAAAAAGCACGCTAGGCATTAAAGCCGAAATAAATCACCAAGACGAGGGCACGCTAGGTAGTAAGCCTGAAATGAATCAACGGCACAAGGCACGCTTGGCATAAAGCGACATATAACACCGGCAAGAAAGCACGCTAGGCATTAAAGCACGAAATGAATCAAGCACAAGGCACCGCTAGGCACAAAGCCTGAAATAAGTCACTGGCACTAGGCCTGCTAGGCTTAAAGCCCGAGATATGATCATTTCAACATTTCAATGAACATTTCAATAGTATCATAACCACTTATCACTTAAATTTCATAATTCTATCACAATTCCAATTCAACTAAGCTTATTCACTTTTCACAAATAAAACTATTATAACATTGTATAATAAAACATATCCAATTCAATGTAATATTACTACATTTGGCTATCACATGAAAATATACCCAAATTTATCAAAAATTGTCATTTAATACTTTCATAATGCATTCTTTAATATAATCCAGCTTAGGGACTTACCTCGGCTGTCGATAGACCGTGCAAATCAGCTATTCGAGAACCTTCATCTTTCCCCGATCCAAATCCGTTTTTCTTTGTTCTTGATCTAAACACATAAAAAATTTAGCTCATTCAAGTACATTTCATCTCAATTTAGTCCCTAAGCACATAAATAGGCAAATTACCATTTTACCCCCACTATTTCACACTTTTGCATTTTAGTACTAATTGCACAAAACACAAAATACTCAAAATTTCCCCATGCTACTCAAGAGCCGAATCTTCCTAGGGACCTTACAAGTCCTTTTATTTCACTTATTTTGCAAATAAGTCCCTTTAAAATTTTATTATTATAATTTAGCCCTAAATACAAAATTTTACCAAAATTTCTAATACAAAACTTGTAAATCTTTAACACATCTTTAATCTAAAACCATCAAATATCAAAACCATTTAAACATGTTAATGCCCGAATCCTATTTACTTATGAATTTCAAAAATTCAAGCATGGGTCGGGTATTGTACGAAGCAACGATCTCAAAAATATAGAAATTATTAAAAGCAAGAAAACACACCTTGAATTTTAGCTAGATGATGGCCGAACCTTCCAAGCTTTTAAACCCTTATTTTCATGGCTAACTTTCGGCACTTCAAGATGAAGAACAAAAATATGGCTTTTAAATTTTATGTAATATAACATATAATAACATTTTCTTATGTTTTACCATTTTAACCTTTATTTAATAATAAAAACAAATTATAACATAAGGTTATACTTGACCTTTGCCACCCACTAACTCATAAATGGGTTATTTACCCTTTTAATGCTCCACTTTAAAAAGCCATCATCAAATAGGCACTTTTCACTATAGTTTGAGACTTTTAAAATTTACGCGATTAAGTCCTTTTTGTCAAATCGAGCACCCAAACGATGAAATTTTTCTACGAAACTTTCACACATTTTAATTCACACATAATAAACACAAAATAAAATATTAAAATATTTTTCAGACTCAGATTCATGGTCTCAAAACCACCATTCGATTAGGGTCAAATTCGGTCTGTTACACTTGTTATTATTATTATTCTGAGATAGAATCTGCGTATTGGGTAATCTAGAGTTTGTACAGAAGTTTTGTACGAGACTCAGTATTAGCTCATCGGTTCATCCAAGATTAATAAACTGTGCAGTCTTATAAAGTAGATGTGCTAGTGATTGCATATGTTACATGATATTTTGGATTAGTATTCAGATGACGATATGTTACAAGATAAAAGTAAAAAATCAAGTGTATTCAGGACTAATATAGTCAGTGGTTGTGCTAGAGTGATAATGAGATAGAGTTACCATAGAATTCATATCGGGATTGTCACTATCCCCGAAAAGGAAGATGTTAATTGGTTTATGGTTGATCATTTGACAAAGAAAGATACGTATAATCATTTCATTATGTACAGATTTCTTATTTGACAGATTAGCAAAGTAATTTGTTTCTGAGATTATTCGATTATGCAGAGTGCCAGTTCCATTTTGTTGGATAGAGGTCCGGAGGTTACATACCAATTATGGGATGAGCCATAGGAAACTCTAAGTATGCAGTTGCATTTTGGCACAGTAATTTATTTTTATATCAATGATAAGTCTAAGAGAGTAGTTCAGATTTTAACGGTGTACTCCGGCACTGTGTGCTAAAGTTTAAAGGATATTTGAAAGAGATATATGAAATTAAATTGATTTGTAATTCTTAGAATATTAGTGAAAGTGTTTTAGAAGAGTTGAAAGAAACTTCTTCTGGTAAGATTTTAGGGGATTAAAATCCCTAAAGAGGGGGAGAATTATAACAGCCTGATTTTGGGCCTAGTCAGAATAGTGGTTTTGGGGCCACAAATTTGATGAATAAAAATCTTATTTTTATTATATTTTTATGGTCTATGATTTCACGGAAAGATTCCGTGAAAATTTTGTTCAAAAATTACGACGTTTGGGCACTCAATTTAGTCAAAAGGACTAAATTGTAAATAGTGCAAAAGTTGAGTTCCACATGTTAGAAGTGTCCATTTTCTATGAAATTTTACATAGGAGGTCCTTAAATAGTAATTAGACCATTGGTTAAATAGTTGGACAAAAATGGACATGAGATAAGTGAAATAGGATATTTTTAAGTTAAGGGCATTTTGGTAATTAAATGTACTAAAAGACAAAATAAAAGCCAAAAACCTTTGTCCATCTTCTTCCTTGGCCGAATTTAGCATGGGGGAAGCCATGGCTAGGGTTTTCAAGCTTTCAAGCTCAATAATCATAGAAAACGAGGTTCGGACCTAGAACGGGGAAAAAGAGAGAAATTGACGATTGGGTCACTTTTTACCATTTTGGTATCGAGGAAAGTTCGTGTGTAAATAATACAACCTTATGTTATGTATTTTAATATTTTGATATTACATGAATTGTATATGGTCTCTATGAAATTGATTAATAACAATTTTGACGAGATGTCGAAGAATGAAAATCCGCAATTAAACCTTAGGAAATGATAGAATACAAACGTCATGACACAAAGGTTTCTGAGGTCTAGTATAAGACCATATCTAGGATATGGCCTCGACACCGAATTGAGATCCCGTGTAAGACCATATCTGAGATATGGCATCAGCATCAAATAGTGATTCCGTGTAAGACCACGTCTGGGATCTGCCTTCGGTATGAAATCGTGTAAGACCATGTCTGGGACATGACATCGACATGTGGTCCCATGTAAGACCATATCTGGGATGTGACATTGGCATCTTACTATGTGCATGACAATTTTCGAGTATCTTTAGATATTCCAAGTGGTTCAACGGGATAAAGAAATTAAAGTTTTTTGTTAAAGATGGAAAAAAGGGCTAAAGTTATGTGATGGAGTGATACTGGTAAATATGCGAAATTCATGAGAAATGAGTTCGGTATGTGATTTCGTATAAGACCATGTCAGGGACATGGCATCAATATGATGTTTCATGTAAGATCATATCGAGGATATGGCGTTGATACGGTACTATATGTATGATATTTCCAAGTAACTTTAGCATTCCAAGTGGTTTAACGGGTACGTTAAAAATGAGAAAGTAAGTGACTATGCTACGAGTAGTATAAATATATACATAGAACTCACGTGAAGTGAATTCGGTATATGATGAATTCTTGAGAAGAATGTACACGAATAAGTTATACTTGTGAAATATTGATAACCTTGTGATTAGTGATCTACATTCATGATGAATGGATACATGATAAGATTTGATGATGATCATGTGTGAGGCTTTTAGGCCAAATTAAATTGAGAAATGACATGTTCAAGTATTTGTTGTTGATGTATAGATTAAATTGGCCAATGAATGGCGTATAAATATTTGATAATGATTAGTTATTGGAATGGCTAAACATGGGTATATTTTGGTATTATATGTGCGTAAATGAGAATTAGTACAAAGAAAATATGAAAGAGTAAATTTAGCAATAAAATAGTTTGGACAACTGAAGCTGTATCACTTTGAAAAATGACCAAAAATGGTAGAAATCGAATTATAGGTTGAGTAAGATATGAAATTAAAGCTTATTAAGCCTATTTTCACATAAAAGAAATGGTGAAATTAAAAGAATCTCATATTATGAGATATTTGAATTTTTGTGAGACTGAGTTAGAATGTTTTTGCAATCCCCTATTCTGACTTGAGAATTTCATTATACATTGTAAAAAAATAATCAAGGGATAAATTGTTAAGTCTATTTTCAAAAAAAAAATAAATTGGAACATTATTTGAGTTCTTTACAATGAGAAAATAAATATTTAGTGAAGAGGGGTCAGAACTGTTGGATAGTGAAACATGGGAGACTTTAAAGAATAAACTATACTGATTGGCTGAACGAAAAATTTTGGAAATCCTATGGTAAGAAGATATGTGAGCCTAGTTTCAAATAAAATTATAGGATCTTAATTTGGAGTTCTGTAGCTCTGAATAAAAATAATTTAGTGACTGTAACTCGTGTAGGTAGCTCAAGATGAATATAAATGATTTGTGAAATTTTATGCAATAATGATGGTATTATCTTGAGAGCTTATATTAAGGATTGCTAAAAGCATTGTAATCAGTTGTTTATTATTTACATACGTACTTACTAAGTTTTGTAGCTTACTCCCCCTTCCTTTCTCATATCTTATAGGGCTTTATCCTAGCTCGAGTTGGAGATTGCCGGAGATGCTATCACATTATCAAGCTATCATGTTGGGTATAAGTGAATGCAAAACCCTTTGAGTTTATAGAATGTATAGGGGCTTAGTAAATTGTGTATTTTTCATTTGATATGGCCATGAAATGTGGTTCAAATTGGCTAATGAGTTGTAATGCCTATTTATACTTGTGTGCTTATACTAAAGGTTTCTTGTGATGTGGTTATGTGTGTTTGGTATGGATGGATTGGAGTTGTGTTTAAGTATGTACAAATAAGGGTGCCAAATGGTTTGGGAAATAGCCATTTTCTTGGCCACACAGGCAGAGACAGGGTCATGTGTCTCTGCCATGTGGAGGACACGGCCCCGGGACATGGGTGTATGCCCAGGGCTTGTGAAGTCTGCATCTATTTTTGAGAATTTAATTTGCCACACGGGCTAAGCACACGGGCGTGTGACTTGGCCGTGTGACCCTATTTTGTTGATGATGTCATAAACAGATATTTACACGGGCTAAGGATATGGGCGTGTGTGACCACACGGGCGTGTGACCCTTGTTTTGATGAAAAATTTTCTATGTCTTCTTAAAATTTTCTATGTTCTCGGTTTAGTCCCGAACAGTTCCCAATGTATGTTTAGGGCCTCATGGGCCCATATAAGGGGCGATTTGTATGTGAATGAGGAATGTTTAATTGAATGAAATTTTATAGCCCGGTTTTGTATAAAGGTTTTTTTGTTTAAGTCCGGTAATGCCTCGTATCCTATCCTAGTGTCGGACACGGGTAAGGGGTGTTACACTTTAACACTGCCTCCAAACCCATCACTTGAAGTCTATCTTTGGGTCTCCCATGCGTATTCCTTCAACAGATTTATTAATTCCGTTGTGCTTTGTTTCCGTGTTTCCTATATAAGAGCATTGAACCCCCATCTTCTTTGAGAAAGCATTTAATTTTATACTCTCCTTTCCAATTATATTTGATTCAGCTTTTAGTGCTAAAGTGTATGGTGGATCGTCTCTAATTTTATTTATTTCTGCAGGATCTAGCACAAGACAATCGTTTACACTATGCCCCATTCTTCCACATCCAAAACAAAAATCGGCAACTTCTCATATTTAAAAGAAATACACGATTTAAAATTATTGTCGCTTGAAACAAAAATACCTCTTCGAAGGGGTTTCTGCACATCTAGGTTTATTCTTAATCGACATAAATCACCAATAATTTTTGATCTAATTAATACTCCAAAAGTAACACCAATGGCATGCAAAAGATCTTTTTTGTCGAATTCTAGCAGACACGAGCCTATTCTGATCCAGAATGGAGAAGAGAAGAGTCAAATCTGATTTCTCTCTATCAATTTACTTAGCCGATCAAATAAAACTAGGTATTTTTGAAACAACCATGGACGTCCCTCCATAATTGTCTCCAAATCTTCTTCTAAATCAAACATAATTAAAAAGAGATTCTGACCTACCAATTGGATCTCAAATTTTTCTTAGTCTTCCATATGCTCTTCAGCTACACCCTAAAGCTTTCTGGATTGTAAGGCCTTTTTGTCCATTTGAACATATGAGGGTAGGTTTTGCATTTGGTACCACCATCGAGCACTTAACTGATAATTGGATAAGTTCTTCCGCCAGCAGAGAGATCTCATTTCAACCCCCCTATCGTTGCCACCACTCTCCTCTATCCCAAGCTGCAGTAGTTACTGTTTTCTCTAGGACTCTTTGGAAAGCACTCTTGATTTTCCAGGAGTCACTTTTTTTAAACCTTATAAGGGTCAATATTATTATTTTTAATTTAATTTTTAATAAATTTTTATAATTTTTTATTTTTAAATATTTTTAAATTTTAAAAGGACTTAATTAATTTTTAAAAATTTTATTAAGGCCTTTTTATCCTTTTAACCTTATTAGTTTAAAAAATTCTAGTTTACTTTTGGTAAAAGAGTATGAATCAAATTAAATAAATGTGTAAAGATTAATGGCTAAATTTATTATTATATCTTATATATAACTTCACTCAAATTTATTTATTTTTAATTTAAAAATATTTCACTACAGCAAAACAGACTTTTAGCGGCTTTTTTGGCCTTTAGCGGCGTTTATAAGTGCCACTAAAAGTGATTGCGACGCTTTTTGAAGCGCCGCAAAAACGTCGCTAAAACAACCGCCTCAAATATTTGCGGCGTTTATGCAAAAAAAACGCCGCTAAAAGTCATGACCTTTAGCAGCGCTTTTCCAAAAACCCCGCTAAAAGTCATTGCCTTTGGCGGCATTTTTCTCACAAACGCCGCTAAAGGTCATGGCCTTTAGCGACGTTTTTCTCAAAGGCGCCGCTAAAAGTCATGACCTTTAGCGGCGTTTTTCTTACAAACGCAGCTAAAAGTCATGATCTTTAGCGGCGCTTGTCCAAAAACGCCGCTAAAAGTCATGACCTTTAGCGGCGGTTTTCCCAAAATGCCGCTAAAAGTCATGACCTTTAGCGGCGATTTTCTCAAAAACGCTGCAAAAGTCTTGAGATTTAGAGGGGCTTTTTTACAAACGTCGCTAATTTGTACAGATTTGCAGTGTACAATTTTTTCAATATTATACCCCTCCTGCACTAAAACCAACCAATAACAGTAAATATAATATATAATTCCAACCCAAAACAACAAATTTACCATAAAAATCACACCAAATGCATTAATTCTAAATGATACTTGAAATTCAATAAATTAAATGAATGATAACTGAAAATATTGTAACAATAATGTTAAATGTAATAATGTCAAAACATTCTTACAACGAGACACTAAATGTCTAAGATGGCGGTTTCTGCGACTGCTGAAACATCTGCATCATATGTTGAAGCTGTTGCTGGAGCTCTTCGTACTTTCTATTTTGCTTTGCTACCATCGATGTTGCCTCTGCCTCCTCGCAGCCTCTGCCTCCGCCTCCTCTTCTTTGCCTCCCTCATCATTGTCGCTTTTGCATCCACTCTAAGCTGTTGTTGGAGTTCTTCATATTTTCTTTGAACATCAGCAATTTGCTACCTCTGCTCAACTGTGCTCTCTTGCATCTGATCTATCTGGTCTTGTAGCCTCTGAACTTCAGCACGAGATTGACCCCCAGAAGGCATGTATTCTTTGGGAGCGGATCAAAATATTGGGTCGGGGTAACACCAAATCCTTTAAATCGAACCCGACCATACCTTTCAAGACCAAAAACATCAATGATAATTCTATTAAAAAATATACTAAAGATTAACAGAACTATCAGTCGAAGCAGTCGTACCTTTTAGGACCCAAAACATCGGAAATAATTCTATTATCAATCTCCTCAAGATTAATAGAACTATCATTCGAACTAGTCGTTTCATACTCTACCTTCTTCTCCTTTAGTTTATCCTAATAAATCAATGAAAGAGTTAGAAACGAAATATATAAATAAGAAAGAATGCAACATAACTTAACATTATAAATTTAAAACTATAAACGATGAATTAAACTATAAACGCGTCCAACTTTTTGACCAGTCGTAGCTTCCTACATTGTAGCAGAAAAAATATAATTTAATAGTATAAAGTAATTAACATTTGACAGAATTAATAAATTATAGTACCTCGGCCTCAGCTACACAAACAAAACTTCTGGAACCTGCCGTGTGCATGAATTTCTATTTCTGTCTGCTGCTTGTTCCAACTCGCTCACGGTCCTACATAATGGAATTTCAATTATATATATAGTAAATACTATAAACCAAATAATTTATAAGACTTTAGAAGTACATAATACCTCTCCTTTTTTTGAATTCCAGAATCTAACTTGATCTTCCCATTGGTACCTCAACATTCCAGGCGGAACATTTCTTAATTTTTCGTCGAGGCTTATGTCTTTCTTAAAATATTATTTTTTGAGCGTGCTTTTATTGTGTCTCCATTTTTTACCTAATGTCTTCTTAACATAATCATCGGAGACCTCTAAAGCAAATCCCTCCTGAAAAAACATAAGTTTAAAAAGTTAATATAAATGAAAGTTAAACCAAAGTTTAAATTCACGTTTTGTTACCTTAATATTTTCGAGAGCCCGATTTTTGTTGGCATTAGGCATGTGATGCCATGATTCGTAGTTAATAGGCAACATATTGCTATTTCGTGCTAGAATGCCCAAATAGCCTGCTAACAGTCGAGCTTCAGATCCAATATGCTGGCCATAATTGTTTCTATTTACTTTAACACGCTCGACAGGCTCTAGGTCGTATAAATCTTTAAGCAATGTACATCCCCGACCTTTGCGCGTCCCACCACCTTCAGCTGAAAAATTATATAATATTATATTAATATTGAAAAATGAATCAATAATAAAATTCAGCATGTATGTAAAAATAAACTTCACATTACTTTGAAATTCTCCATGCTCGTCATCTATGTCCGGAAGACTAGAAGATCCAACAACCATATCCTGTTCACTATTTCTTTCTTCTGAATTTGGAGTATTTTGGACAATATTTAAGTCCCGTAATCGTCTTCTAGGCATTTTTCCTATAATACACATAAGATAGTTCAAAAATTTAGTAACAAATAACAACAATAATAGTACATTTAAAATAGTTACATTATATAACATGACCAATATTAAAATTATAATACTACATATAAATAAAAAATCGTAAAATCTTACTACATCATATTTCGTAAATATCTTCGTCCATATCTTGACGAACCCATTGAAATTGTTGACTAGTACTAGGGATATTTTCATTTAAGTTTTGTTCTGGAAAAGGAAAAGTTTCTGAACTTTCGACTATGTCATCTCTACTTCTATTGCCCATGTCAAACAAGTCTCTAGGGGTGTTCCGGAGTATAACGTACCAACCGTCATCAGTTGGATCTTTTGAGTAAAAAACTTGTTTCATGAGAAGAAAATACATACGGCTCGTCCATCAATTGTTCTCCAGTGTGAATCAATCAAGAAAAATTCACCATTGTAAAACCATATTGATCATTTTTAATTCCACGAGCCGTATTCACATCATCCCAATCTCCTCGAAATAAGACAACTTTCCATCTGCCATAATAATCCAACTCAATTATGTCAGTAAGAAGTCCGTAATACTCTACATTCCCCTCGACATGATTATTGTCCCTGGCACTAACATAACTTGTAATTGAAGAATTAACAACAATTCCACAATTTTGGGTTCTCCTCAATCTCTCGTGATACTTTGTATGAGATCTGAATCCGTTGATGAGGAAGGCACTATATCTTTTCACTATTCTATTTGGACCTTGTGATAGCCATTTAACTTCGTCATTTACTTCATTCCGACTCCAAACCTATTGAATCAAAAGTAAATTGAGTAATTATAAATGTTATGAGAAAACATCATTACTTGATAATGAAAACTTCAATTGCATACCGTTTGGCTTAACCATTCATGAAATGATTCTGTGAACAACTTCTTAATTTATCGTTGTTGTAATCTTCAAGACCGTGAACGAGCTCTCAATATTTATTTGTACTCATTACGTTAGAAAAAAGTTTTACTTTGTTAGAAGACAGACAAATTATAATTGATGAATATTTATCAAATTCTACAACTTACTTGCGTAATGGTTCCATTGAATTGTGATGAAAAAGAACATATCGATGTGCTTGGACCCACAATCTATCATCTAATTCTACAATTTTGACTTTGCCGATTGGTTCTCCGAAACTTTGAAATAAATAAGTTTCAGTCAAGTTATGATCTGTGAGCCCAGCATTTCTACTTGGTCTTTTCATTCTTGTTTCAACATCTTCCAAATACCTTAAACAAAAAGTCATACATTCCTCTGCCAAGTAGCCTTCGACAATTGATCCTTCCGGATAACGTTTATTGCGGCAGTAAGACTTTAATTTGGATAAGAACCTAAAGGTGGTATAGAATATGATCAAAAGTTGCAACTAAAGGCATTTAGATGAATGAAAGAATAATTTTTAAATAAATTAAGACCTTTCAATGGGATACATCCATCGATAGAAAACGGGTCCACCGAGCATTGCTTCACAAGGGAGATGAATTAACAAGTGCACCATAATTGTGAAGAAGGAAGGCGGGAAAATCTTCTCCAGATTGCATAAAGTTAGTGCGGCTCGATCTTGTAGTGTCTCAAGCTCTTGAACATCCAAAACTTTGCCACAAATGCCTTTCATTATATTGGATAGTTCAATTACACAAGACGTCACATTTTTCGACATACAACACCGTAATGCAACTGGCAGTAAGTCCTGCATCAAGATGTGATGGTCATGCAATTTTAGGCCATATAATCTTCGATCTTTAAGACTCACACATCGAGATATATTTGATGCATGCACATCCGGGACCTTTATATCCTTCAACACCGTACAAAACACTTCTTTCTCTCGTCTTCAACATTGAATAAATAGCAAGAGGAAATCGATATTTCATATTCGAAAGTGGTTGGGGATGAAGCTCACGCCGAATTCCTATGTGGACCAAATCAAGTCGACTCTAAAGATTGTCTTTTGATTTTCCATCGACATTCAAAATAGTCCCAATGATGTTCCGCGGACATTTTTCTCTATGTGCATGACATCAAGATTATGACGTAAAATCTGATGCTCCCAATAAGGCAACTCAAAAAAAAAAAAATACTTCTTTTTTTCCACAAGTTCGCCTCATCAGGATCATCCTCTTCATCAGATCCATCATCAAATTCATCCCTTAATCGTCTATTTCTTTGCATGTTGGTTGGTTGATTCATCTTCCCATAAGTGAAATTGATATCTCTTAACATGAATAATATTTTGGATCCACCGGTCTACGAAGGAGCTTCTCCAAACTCTTTAGTACCGTCAAAATGAGTACTCTGAAATCTAAATCTATGATTTTTCGGTAACCACCGACGATGCCCCATGTAAGAGAACTTCTTCCCATTATACAACTATTACGAACATGTCTGCACAGCACAACAAGGACAAGCATAACGTCCTTTGGTACTCCAACCAGATAAATTGGCGTACGCCAGGAAGTCATTAATAGTCCACATCAAAGCCGCACGTAAATTGAAGTTCTCCTTTCTCAGCACATCGTATGTCTCAGCACCAGCCCATAATTGTTTTAACTCTTCAATAAGTGGCTGCAAATATATGTCAATACCATTACCGGACCGTTTCTCTCCAGGGATAATCATAGACAAGATAAAGGATGATTGTTTCATGCAAACCCATGGAGGTAAATTATAAGGAACAAGCACCATCGGCTAAGTACTGTAAGCAGTGCTCATGATTTTGTAAGGGTTAAATCCATCAGCTGCTAGCCCCAACCTCACACTCCGAGGATCGCTTGCAAAGCTTCAAAATTTTGAGTCAAATGATTTCCAAGCTAAAGAATCTGCAGGATGCCTTAACAGCCCATCATTGGTTCGCCCATCACGGTGCCACATCATTGACTCAGCTGTCTTCGACGACATGAAAAGCCATTTGAGCCTTGGTATTAGCGAAAAATACCGCAAAATCTTAACTGGCTGCTTCCTTGACTGTGTATCGTGTTCATCCTCGTTACCATCCTCTGTATTTCTATTAATCCAATGAGATTGACCGCATACATGATAGCACTGTTGATTTATCCGGTTGCCCCAATACAACATGCAATCATTTGAGCAACTATGAATTTTGTTGTAGCCAAGGCCCAAATCCTTTATCAGTTTCTTCATGTCTTTGGAAGATTGAAGGATTTTCGCAAACGGGAACATTTCTTGCAAAAACTCTAACAGCATTGTCAACGAGTTTCCGATCCATCCTCCCAAACATTTTAAGCAAAAAAGACGAATACAGAAAGACAGTTTGGAAAATTTTGACCCCTCATATAGTTCTTCATTCATTTCACCAAGTAACGTGTAGAACCTCGCCGCTTCTTCATTTGGCTATTCATCAGGTACACTTATTCTCCCTTCGGTGAAAGTATTTCCACCAAAATTATAATCATCGGTTGCACCCAAGTCAGGTGGAAATGACCCGAAACCATCACTGCGCATATTAAAAGCATCCCACAACATGCCTTCCATGTTATCATCTCTAACATTCTGATTGTAAGCACTATGAGGATAACCCATATTCATCGATGAAGATGCTCCACTAGATGTACACTCTCCATGGAAAATCCATTTTTTGTATCCCCGGACAAAGCCATCAACAACTAGATGTTCGTAGACAACTTCACGACAATGCCAATTGATATTGCAACACTTCTTACAGAGGCAAAGAATCATATTCTCTTGGCTTGCATTTTGAAATGCAAAATTCAGAAAAGTTTCTACTCCATTTCGATAGCTGTTGTTTACCCTTGACAATTTCATCCAACTCCTATCCATTTCGTACTTGTTGAAGTCTAAAGTTGATGAAGAAATTACACGGGTAAGTTGTTTATCTATACAAGTATTATGTAAGTCATGTAAGTTATGTTATGTTAAATAATTTTATGTAGTTATGTATTAAAGTTAAATCATTTGATGAAAGCTATGTAACTTATGTAATTTATGTATTATGTAAGTTAAATAATTTTATGTGTTATGTATTATGTTAAATAATTTGATGAAAGCTATGTAACTTATGTTAGTTATGTATTATGTAGTTATGTATTATGTATTATGTAAGTTAAATAATTTTATGTAAGTTATGTATTATGTATTATGTAAGTTAAATTAAAATTTCAAATCGAGAATCAGTTGATGTGTGAACATATATGGCATGCATTACATTGTAGTTTTTTTAAAATATTAATTGGTTTTAGTTTTAAAATATCAATTGATTTTAAATATTAAAATCAAACATTAGTATAAAAATTAGTAATTACTAATTAGTAATAAACCAAAAAGCCATATAAATGTAAGTATTCTTTTAAAAAAATAAATTGTTTATTTAATTTATAAAACATTTATTAAAATAGATATAATTAAATTCATTTTATTGAAAAGTTCTGCTATTATTAGCCCATTACTTTTGTGAGGAGATTAATTAAATCATTATACCATAGGTTATTATTAGGAAGATAAAGTAAAAAAATTTTTTAATATAATATATAATATATAATATATAAAATAAATATAGTTGATGATATTTATGTTCTTAAACTTCATATTCTCGCACAAGTAAACTCAGGTCTAGTACTATTTCAGTTTTGGTACAATGATTGAATTGCAAAATACAAAGGTAATTACTTTCAAGCAAATTTTACTTTGCCAAACGTTTATCTCATTTTGGTTATCTCTTAAAAATTAAGGTATTAGGTACCAATAAAAATTTGTCGCATCATCAAAATTTTAAAGATATAAAATTATTATTATACACTCATCCATATTCAATTAACTCTCAAACTCTAATCTTTTTAACACATGAGTAATTAAAATTAAAAAAATCATAAAACATAAAAACTTTAAAATTTACACCATTCTTACTACTGAAGGTTCAATGCAATGTAATTTTAATTTTTAAAATATACAACATGAACTAAAAAATAATTTAAAATGGTAAAAAGCCAAAAATTTAGTGTCCAAAACTTTTTCCTTTTTGTTTAAATTGGTTCATAATAATAAAAGGAAAAAATTATAACATATTTTAACAATTAACTTTTATATTTTGTTTATGTTATTTTTATATTTTAACAAATAAAGGAAACCCTACATAATGAACCAAAAAAAAAAAAACTTTTCCTGCTGACAACATTCATGGAGAATAAAACATAAGTTAATTTTTCATTTACCTCAATCGGATATGGCAAATCGAACTTGCAAATGTTATATCCAATTATAATATCAAGGTCCACTTCACGGATAAATTCCTGCAAGCAAAACCTTCTCATTAAGAAAGGCATTCAAATTGAGGTAATAAATTCAAATTGAGGTAATAATGTAGTGTAGAACTAGAGGAAAAAAAAAGGTACTAAAATAAGAGATAAAAGGAACCAAAATCTATCTTTATTTTGGACAGTCTTCAATCCAAAATCTGTCCAAATCTGTCTTCAATCCAAAGATGTAATAATCCAAAGCTTATTTTGAACAGCTTGAATTTCTAGCAGCGGTGTGTAACAGAAGATGCGATGGTGGAAGATGCACTTGTGGAAGATGCACTTGTTTCATCAACTAAGCAATCATTTGAAGGCTGAAAGCTAATTTATCATACACACTCTCTTGACATTCCAAAAGACAAATAAGAAAACAGAAAGTCCTACATTTTAAAAAAATAACAAATTAGTTGTTTTAGAATCCAATCAAATAAAAGTAAAACCACAAATTTCAATATGGAGTTAAAAGTACAAAGGTAAATCTATCTTTGGTTCATAAAGATAATGACAAAGATCAGGTTCAACTGTCAATTTGACTGTAAAACCACAAATTTCAATTTGACTGTCAATGTTATCAGGTTTCTTGATTCCAAGCAATGAGCTAAAACATATGAAGTTGTAAATAAACAAAGATATAGGGAGCATTATCATTGACTCTTTGAAAAACACGATAATAAGCAGTCACAGAAAATACAAGCATGTTAAAAGATAATGCACAGTCCCGTTAGTTGTTCTAAAGATAATACACAATAGTAACAAAATTACATGCTTTTCCAGGTGATTCTCAAGAAAATAGAGTAAAATTGAATTCTACACCCATGTTGATAACAATGACTATCAAATGACCATCCAATGTCTTTCAATTACACAGCAAGAATTTAACTTCATTTCATTAAGTCCTAAACTTTTAAAGCATAACTTCAAGTTTTACTTATTGGTACTATTTTGAATCCAAACTATTTGTGGCTGAAGTTGCTCCTAGCTGTAATTACTTTTTACGATTAATTCAAGACATATAAGATCTCTTATGGTTATGCTTTTCTTAGTTTATTTTGAACATGCATGGGCATCACGTATATATATTGTAAAGAAATTTATGGGAGTTGGAAAAATAGTAAGTTATGCTATTGATTTTGTCCGCATACGGTTTTATATATACTCAAATTATAACAATCTGCTGAAATCATTTGTCGAAGATAGCGAGTGGACAGGGGGGAGAAGGCATCCCTTGGAAACAACCAAACACTCTTCTGTCTTTTATTTATACATAACAGTGTGCCATTTTTTACACTATCCATATCACAAAATTAAGTAATAGAAATGTAATTCTATTCAACTACAGTCTTTATGTTTTTTTTAGATTCAAAAACCAAATATTCCATCTTGACTGGGGTTTTCTTTAAACTATTCCAGCCATCAAAGTTGAATAACACAGATGAAACAGTAAAGGAAATGGGGGAGATGCATACAGAAAAGTCACTCAACGTGGGGATAATGCAAATTTGGGTGTATTGTTTTTGATAAAAAAAATCACCTTTATAACAGTGATTTTGCTTACCAAAAACCTTAAAACTAATAAATAAACTTCACTCAAACTTAGTGGGTGAATAAATTAGACCATCCTCACCTCAAAAAGTCTTCCTCCTTTCATCCATATTTTTATACGCTTAGACATTGAGACCGTAATTGTAAAAAATTTAATAATAATAATAATAAAAAAATGTCCGTCCTACCTTAGTACTATCTTCAGCTCCTTGATAGTTCATCCAATCTTCAGTCCGGTATATAAATGTTGTTGGCACTTTCCATTCAGAAAACAAAAGGACCTAAACCTCTACATACAGAATCATCTAGAAAACACAGCAATTAATCAAACTATTTTAGTCCAAAAGCAATCAATGAAATTAAATACAAAATCAAACAAATCAAATTGGGGTAGGAGTACTTTGATAGCAATATAAACAAATTCACTGCACAAAAGAACCCTCAACATTAGAAAATTTCCTAATTTAGTCCGAACACTAATAGAAGCAAAATTGGCCGTATGTCACCCACTTTGCTCCTTGACTATTTGTCCATATATTATTAATTGTTAATTTCAGAACAAGGTGAAACTATGGAATCAATGGAAGATGCTGGTTAAATATACAACATTAAGAGATATGGAGAAAACAAATAAAGGCAAATGATGAACATGCTTGTAATGGATCCATTATATTTATCCATACCTGTCTTCTATCCAAACAACACTATAGAAGTCACCCAAACAGGTATCGTACTGTGGAGAGATGGAGAAATTACAAAAATTAGGGATTTTAGGGGGGATTCCTTTTGCTGTTTCGGGGGGGGGGGAGAAATTACAAAAATTAGGGATTTTGCATAAGAGCAGATGGAGAGATGGAGAGATGGGTTTCCTCTTAATCGGGTTTTGGGGGGATTTCTTCTACTATTTTGGGGGGAGAAATTAGAGAAGTTAGGGATTTTTGCAGCATGGTTTGTTTTGTTAAAACGACGGAAACAAAATAGCGAAACAAAAACGGTGACGTTTTATTAAAAAAAATGCCCTTTGTGGCGTTTTTTAAAAAGCGCCACTAAAATCCCCTAAAAAATGACGTCGTTTCAATGGTTTTTTTTGCGGTGTTTTTAAAAACAAACGCCACTAATAGTACTCATCTGTGGCGTTTTTATGTCTAGCGCCACTAAAGGCCAAGTAAACAGCGTCGTATTGTTCAGTAATGTGTTTGCGGTGTTTTTGCTCAAAAACGCCGCTAATAATTTTTTTTATTTTAATTATTATTTATATTCTTTTAAATTAATTTTGTTTTGATTCTAAAAATATGTTTAAATTAATTATTAATTATATTTCTTTAAATTAAATTTTTTATTTTAATTAAATTTGTTTTGACCCTAAATACTAAAACCCTAAATTATACACCTTAATTCCTATATATATATATATATTACATTGCAGAAGTATAATCTAATTGCTTCCATAAACCCTCTCAATAATATGATTTTTATCTATTTTATCAAAATCCCTAATACCTAAATCTCTAAACACTAAGACTTTGACTTTATTATTCGATATGGTTTAAGCACTAAATCCAAAACCTCATAAATCTAAAATAATAAAAACTAAACTATAAAACCAGCCTAACCCCTAACCTAACCCTTAACCTAAAGTTTAAACCCTAAACCTTAAAACATAATCCCCAAACCCTAAACTATAAAGATTAATCCATAAACTATATACCCTAAATTAAACCACATAAACCCTAAATTATCATGAGAATTAATTCAATATTTTAAAATTAAAACTATATATCTCTTTTACGATTATATAATTATTTAATAATTTTTTTCATTTTAACAAATATTTTCTATGTTTTTACTATCAAATTTTTCTAAGTGTCATTATTTTTTGATTAAAATAATTTATATTTTAATCAATATAGTTTATATTTTAATTAAAATAAAATATTTATATTTTATACATTCAATTAAAAGTAAATGGTATTTTAATCTACATTACTAGTTAGGGTTTAAGGGTTTCGATAAAGCAAAACTTCTTAAGGTTTACTTATCAATTTGTAACGTACTTTTCATAACTAAGTCATTTAATTTCAAATAGAAAAATAAAATTAAAATCAAAACAAAAATAAGAAAAAATGAAAACTAAATCAAATAAAATCGAAATGAGTGTCAATTAACCTAATGAAAATAGAATTGTTGCTCAACATTTAGCGAAGTTTAAGGATAGTGTTTAATGGTTAATGGTTTAGTGTTTGTAGTTTAAAGGTTTATGGTAGAGTGTTTAGAGCTATGATTTATGGTTTAGAATCTAGATTTATGGTTTATAGTTTAGGGATTAGACTATTTAAGGTTTAAAGTTTAGGGTCTAATAAGGATAAACGGATACACAATCAGATTTTGTTAGGGGCTGCAATTAATCTGTAAGTAAAAATTGCAATCTCACTATTTTTTAGCATATATTTTTATAATTTTTTAATGATTAAATCAAATTTGATATTCTGTCTTCATTCGCTAAATCCTAAACCCTAAACCCGTGAACCTTAAACCATACACCCACAAACCCATATACTCATAAACTCTAGCCATAACCCTAATCCTAAGACTAATCGTAAACCATAAACTATATATGTTAAACCATAAACCCTAAACAATCATGAGAATTAATATTCAATATTTTAAAATTAATACTATCTCTTTTACGATTATTATATAAGAAATTATTTAATATTTTTTCATTTTAACAAATATTTTCTCTTAAATAATTTAAACTAGAATCATAATTTTAATGTATTAAAATTAATGTTATCTCTTTATAATTATATAATAAATTATTTAATATATAAATTTAAAAACAATCAGTCATATATATCCAAAAAATTTTTAAAATTATTTGTGGCTATAACATCCTGAAAAAGGCCTATGCATTTTCGGTTTTATCGTACGAACTGACATGTCTTATGTGTTATGAATGTATTTTGAACGTTTTTGGAAACCTGGAAATGTAAGGAAATGTTAAGTTTTAAAGTTTAAAAAGAGGAAACTAAGGCAAGGTCGCCTTAAGGAAATTAATAGGAGGAATTTGACACAAGAACAGGGCTTGGAAAAGTGGCAAGGAGGCACCACTTAAAGCCCAGTAAATGACGCCACCCGCATGTGTGCAAGCTTAGGTTCGAGCAGCAAGGAGAGCATTTCTGAGAGTGTTTTTGTGTTTGAATTGGGCTTATGCCCAATTCGTTATTAAAGCTAAACTAATCATAGGGAGGTGCCACTTAGGTGGATAATTTGGGCCTCGTATGGCCACAAGGAGTCCAATAGAATAAGTTTGAATTCGGCTCATCAAGGGAAGGGAGTGGATGACATCTAGCTAAGACTTTAAGTGATTTTATTTAATTACTTAAAGAGGAAGCAATGAACGGCAATAGGGACTCTTAAGGAAGAGTTTAATTCTCCTTAAAACTCGGCTAAATAGGTGGATAAATGATGATTTATTTTAGATTATTTTCAAAGAGATAATTGAGGATTATTCTTTAATTTTTAATTAAAGAGATAAAGCTATCAAAATAGAAGAGTGATGGCCAAGTAAGGGATTCTAAGTTAGTAATTTGGCTATAAAAGGAAAAGAGGGTCATTTATTCTTTCTTCTAATCTCTCTCTCTAGAATTCTCTCTAGCAAATATCTCCTTTCCTCATCGTTTTGCTGTCGAAAATACACCTTGTGTAAGTGAAACTTCATTACCAAATTGCTCAAACTCTTTTCTCTTCTTCTTTCATAATCTTCCAAAAGCCGAAAGTTTACTAAAATCAAGGCCATAGCCGAATAGTTTTGAGACTTCAAACAAGGGGTTGTCGACTTCTGTATTAAGGGTAAGAACTAGTTATCATTCGATTTTCATCCTTTTTCTTATAAGATATACCGAAATATAGGACTAACCCCATTAATATCTTATTGCCAAAATTTTGAAGAGATCTTTCGGGATTTACTAAGTGTCGACTACAAGGAAGGAAAAGTTCTTTTCCCGAAGGTACACCATAGGTCGCGTGTTCCCTAGTATTCGGTGAGTTTCGGGATTTAAAATCCACAAGGTAAGTATCTATAGCATTCGGCCAAGGCCTGTATTGATACTAAAATCTATTTGTTACATGTTAAAAAGCCGAAACCAACCTATGTAGAGATCCAGTGTTTGGCCGAATACAAGGAGGGGTATAGCAAAGTTTCTGGGATTTGACTATAGTCAATTCGACAGCAAGGTAAGCATATAAGTGTACAAATCCTACTAGGATTTGGTTTTGTGGCCAAATGAGTTTTTCATTAAATATTTAATATGGGCCGAATGTAGGGAGTTAAAGATCTAAGATCGGAAATTTGGGATTTCAAGTGAAATCGTTAAGCGAATCAGGTGTGTACCTTGCTCTAAGTTTTAATATGTTCATGGCTATGTTTTAAATTAAATGTGCATGTTTATAAGAATGTGAATATGGCTAAGGTACCATACTATGGTACAAAGTACTAAGGTACGTTTCCTACTCCTACTAGGAATATGAATATATGTTATCTTTAACATGTGAAAAGTGATAAGAATGTGAATTAAGGCATGATTTTGCATATTGTGTATGAAATATAGGGGCATATGGGTTATATGAAAAGGGGAAGTTAATGTGGTGACCTAAGACCACGAAATCTGAATGTGGTGACCTAAGACCACGTAAAATTGAATGTGGTGACCTAAGACCACGAATTCTAAATGTGGTGACCTAAGACCACGAATTTTTATAAGGGCGATGAGCACGTCGACTGCAGCGACTGCCTTCGATGGTGTGTAGCGGATGGAGGTTGACTTAGTAGTCCCCATGGTGTGCGAGGATGATGGCACGGTGGTGTGTAGCGGATGGCATATAGGTTTGGGTTGAGTTGCATCATATTGTTTAAATGCTTTATGAACATGAATGATATTGTATGCCGAAATATTAAATTTTAGTGTTGGTTACACATTGAGTCATTGACTCACCCGTTGTGGGATTTCTTTTCGGTGACGACCGGTGATGGATCAACGGCAGTGCTTAGTGGAGGCCATGTGAAGTTGATTTCTTTTATTTGGACTATTTTACTTCAAGTATTTTGAATTTAAATTTTGGGAATTATTTGATGTAATAAGGCCTTAGTAGAAATATTTTATTCTGTTTTTATTTTACAAACTTTATATTTATTAAAAGATTAAGTAAATTTATTTTCATACAAAGCCCAAACGTTTTGTCACATAAATCAAAAGAACTGTTACTAATGGAATACACTTGTTTTCAACTCAAGCCCAATCCAAAACAAACATTCCTTCAAAACGCTCAAGTTTTTCCTAAGTACAAAAGAATTTGAAACGATTTTCACTAGGGAACATACCAGATTCGGTCAAGGCTCGTGGGCCGGGTTTGGGGTGTTTCAGTGGCGTTTTTCTAAAAGCGCCGCTAATGCTCAGACTTTTCGCAACATTTTTCAAAAAGCGCCGCTAATGCCCAGACTTTTAGCTGCGTTTTTCAACAAGCGCCGCTAATGCTCAGACTTTTCGAGGCGTTTTTAGAAAAGCCGCTAATGCTCAAACTTTTAGCGGTGTTTTTCAAAAAGCGCCGCTATTGCTCAGACTTTTAGCGGTGTTTTTCCAAAAGCGCCCCGAATGCTCACACCTTTAGCGACGTTTTTCCAAAAGTGCCGCTAATGCTCACACCTTTAGCAGCGTTTTGTAAATAAATGTCGCTATTGCTCATTTTAGCGACGTTTTTTAAATAAACGCCGCTATTGCTCATTTTTAGCGACGTTTTGTCAATAAACGCCGCTATTGCTCTTTTTTTGTGGCGTTTTCTTTCAAACGCCGCTAATATATAATATTTGCGGCGTTTTTCTTTAAAACGCCACTAACAACGCCGCTAAAAGTCTGTTTTGGTGTAGTGTTTAATCTATCGTTAGTTATTAAATAATTTTTGAAATAAAAATTAATATGAAAGAAGGTTTAAAGACTAAGCAAAGTAGATTGGGCTCTGAGAAATCAGAATTTTAACTGTCGCACCTGTAGCCCATAATTATAAACAACTTTAATGTAATCTTAAAGAAAAAAAATTCATCCACATGAACCAAACTCAACTTCATTCACTGAAAATTTTACTTTTTCATGGATAAATTTTCACATTATATGTTAGTCATATTGCAGATGCTATCAAATCAAAAAGGAAAAGAAAAAGAATTCTATCTGCTGAAAATATATTAGCAAATAGAACGAAACAAGAAAAGAAAGAGTTATCTTTGTATTAACTGACCCAAAACATGGTCTAATATTCACCTTGAGCAAACAGGTTCTTCTTTGATTGTTTCCAATGAAGGTTTTCTTGACCTACAAACAGATAACCTATGCTTGAATTCTTCAACCCCTTCTAAGCTCAACCTTGTTCCTCCCATCGACTTTTCTTGCTCTTCTTCAACGTTTCCGGTCTCCGGTAAAACCCTGACTTTTCCACTTGATATTCTCTTGGCTGAAGAGTTCGCCGCCATGAAAAGTATAGCCATATCGGCTGCGGTGATCACGGAATTTAGTCTCTTCATCGGGAACATGAGGAAAACGTTGCCCAGCTCCAATTCTTCATCGGCGGTCAGAGCTGAAAATCTCTTGCCTATGTGAAGAGACTGGGAATTGGTGAGGAAAAAATTGGGACACTCCAACATAAGCTCGGCAGCCTTTACGGGTTCCCGGAATTGCCGGATTTCGCCACCGGGAAGGATCACCCTTGCAGCTTTACCGCTTTTGATTAAAGGGGTGGCCAAAGTGCAGGAAACGTAATTTCCCATGGTGGTTTGCAAAGAACAAAAGATGATAGCTGTTTTGGAAATTAAGAGGAGGTGCGTGTGTTTTGAAAGGAAAACAGTTGTGTAGTTGGTTAAAGAGATTGAGAGGGGATCCTAAGATATTTATATGAAGAATGTAATGGTCAATTATAGAAGGCTAAATACTAGCAAACAAAAATAAAAAAAGGCCAAAAGGGTCGCGTTAGTTAGGCAAAAATTTCATGAGAAAAGATGGGGAAGGTGCATGTTTTGCTTGTGCAGTTCTAATTTGTAATGCTAAATTTCGCTGTTATTTGCGTGTGGGTCCAGCTGAGAAAACTGCAGCTGGTGTTGCTGCCTATCTTCCATTTGCCCTTGTTTGCTAGCAAAGCATGTTCTAGTTATTTTTATTATTTTATTTCACATTATCTTCGTACACGGACCAAATGTTTTCCTTGATAATTCGTGCATCCATATTCCCAACGTGTCATGAATATCTATTTTATATTCTTCTTAAAAAAAAATTGTTTTATTAACTTAAGTTGTGACTAACTAATACCATCATCTTCCGTAAAAATAATTTGAGTTTTAATCTCAGTTGCATAAAAATTATTTTATATTCGTGTTTTTACTTGTTGGAAATAATATGTTAGTGAATAAAATATATAAATATAAATAAACAAATATTTATATATAAAATAAAATATAAATTGAATAATTTATATTTAAATTGTCATATACAAAAATCAATAAATACCGTAACAAAAATGAAAAATCGAAAAGAAGAATAGAGATTTATTAAATATTGAGGTCTGTTTAAAACAGTTTCTTAAGACAGATTCGGCCGCTTCTACTCCTACGGTACTTGGAGAAACGTTGGTCGACTGTCTCCTAGGATACAACAACACGATGATCAAAGCAGTAGCACCTCTGCAGCTATCAACGAACAAACGTTGCATTTTTCTATCATCGAAATGTTGAAAAATATAGAGAAAAAAAAAAGAATTTTGAGAGCAAAATAAATTCGATGTGAGAGAGCATCAATTTCAAAAAAATTCTTTAAATTTCAAAGTCATTTTAAAAATTGATTTGGAACTACACCCCTTGCACGCGAGGCAAAGTTTCAAACTTAATCATTCAATTACTCTTTAAGTGGGTTTTTATAAATATATACATCTCACACTTAGTCTTTAACTAATGTGGGATCTAAGTTTTTCTTTTCCTCAACAAATATTTTTAAGTAACTTACTTTAATATCAATTTCTCATTCATTACCCAATCATTTTGAGCATATGATATACCGCTGTAAAGGTATCATGAAGTAGAATATAAAACCATAATTTTATGATTCAACTCTCCATCTTTACCAATTGAGAATATGTCTCAAAGTTATCAAAATTTACAATTTTTCCAACACTACTTAATGCATTATTTACTTTTTAAAATGTACTTTTTTTTTTAACTTTACTTTTTAAAGAATTTTTTTACTCGAATCAAAACTTAAATCTATATCTCGTCTAAAAAAGTAAAAGGGAGGATTGTTTTGTTTCCTCTAAGGAATACCATTAGTTAATGTTTTGCTAGGTAAACTTGCGTATTCCTTTATTTTTGTGGTTGAGGTTTTTTTGTTGCTATTTCCGACTTACGAATTATTTTTAACTTTAGCACGTAGCTAATACGTGACACATGGATAGTTTTTGTTATGATTTTTGTGGCTTTTAAGTGTTGTAGGCCTTGTGTTGATTAAAGATTGGGTGCTGGAACGATGCTTGTTTAAGTATATTTTTCATGTGCTATTTGGTAATTTGCTATTTGTCCCAAAGTTTAATGGAGACTCTTCATTTTGGCACCTATAAATTCACCTTCTCCAAGTGCAAAGTCTGTTTTCGTTTGTCTTAACCTTTTTTTTTTGCATTTTCTTGGTAGAGTTTTTTATTCTTTGCTTTTTGCACAACTTTTCATTAGCTCTTTCAAGCTTTTAAAGTCATTTTTGTGTAATATTTCTTGTTCGATTCTATTGTCGGGTCTGAACTATAGAATGTCATATCCGTTGCCACAACAACTACAGTTAAATACATCACAAATAAATCATTCAAACATTTAATCTAATGTGATTCCACGCACCAAGACTAAATTAATTTCAGCAAAGATGAAACGAGTTGATGATGGATCGAATTTTAAGACCGAACTCTTCATGAAATGGACAATTTTAGACTTGAACCTTTGTACTTGCCAATTGGGCTAATTATGGGAGGCTGAGCCAAGTGGGTCAAAGAAGAGCTTATGGGGCATATGTATGGTCGTTGGGAGCAAGCCCAAATTAGTCTTGTTCTGTTTTAGTCAAGTCTAAGTCAAATGCTGATTCAAGCAAATGATGAAACCTTTGTTGGGTTTGATTAATCATGGGATAACTTAAAGGACTTTAATTAAGTTTTATTTCAGTTTAATAAGTTTGCATCTTTAATTATGGTTTGCATTATATTTTTTCATTTTAATCATGTCATGCATTATATTATGTGTCTTATATGTTAATTATGAGTTTGTGTCATAAGTGTGAAGTGTGTCATTAATTAAGTTTTATTTTAGTTAGCATTTAATTAATCATGCATTATATTTATGTGTCTTGTTAGGATTGATCTGATTAAGCAACAAGTAAAAAAAAATAGCGGAATAAATTGAGAAATTGAGCACACAAATTTAACTTGGAAAAACCCCTCCAAAGAGGATAAAAAACCACGGGCAAAAATAATTTTACTATAATTGCAAAAGAACGAAGAGTACAAAAGATGAAGATAAAAAACTAAACCCCGAAAACTCGAAAACAAAGAACCCTCAAAACGTAAACATAAAATTCTCTAAATATGTTATGAGTTCTAATATCTAATGGGTGTATTTTTTAAGGTTGTAAAAGAGCCTATTTATAGGCTAAATTCATAGGTCAAATAATAATAAAATAATCTAAACAATCAATGTTTGATTGAAACAAATAAACAGAGTTTAACTAGAATATTATTTCTCAAATTTGACTGAAATAGGAGTCATACTTAACAAATCTCCACCTTGACTCATATTTCCACAACGTCATCTTTGCCAAAGCCCACCACGACCTTATCTTGAACCATGCAGGGAATTAACTGAGTCGAATATGTGCTTAGAATTTGGAAAACTTCTAACCTTCGACTTGTACATTGTCAAATCAAAACTAACCTGGGTTTGATTTTCACGGACACAGTGCCCTAACTTTCCAAAACCTGCATTCAAAAGAGAACCTCTCTTCAACGAAATGGTCATAACTTTTTTCCTTCTATGACCAAGTTGCCTCCGCTCCAAACGAGTTGACTTCGACTTTGTAATGGACGAGGGACATCCGATTTCACCGGTCATTGTAGAACCTTCCAGAATATAAAGACTGGCAGTTCTTTTACCTTTTAACAAAACGAGAGCTCCAAGAGATACTTTAATGCTGCTTGACTCGATGTTGATTTTGCATCCTTTCAAGTCTAAAATACTCAATGAATGAGATTCTTTCGTAAATCAGGTTCATACCTGACATCTGAGAGTGTCCTAATCATCCCACCATGTATCCTAATTTTAACAGTACCAATACCAATTACCTTACTAGATGAATCGTTTCCCATGCGCACAACTCCACCTTCAACCAAATTGTATGTGGAGAACCATTCTCTATTGGGACACATGTGGAAAGAACATCCCGAATCCAGGATCCACTCAGACGTGAGCTTGGAGTTATCGTTCGTTGACACTAACCAAAAATCATCACCACTTTCATCAGCCAAATTAGCACCAGCTACATCTTCCTCATTACTCTCAGCAGCTCTTTTATTTTGCAATTTATTACGATCTGGTTTAAAGTGACCTAACTTTTTACAATAGTGACACCTTTTGTCTCGTTTCTTTGATGCTACCAAAACAGAAGCTTGTTTATTTGCCTTGCTATCCAAACCAAACTCATTGTCGAGTTTGTCTCTACTCAACAAATGACCCTTCACATTTTGAACGAGAGTTTATCTCTACCATAAATTTGGGTCTCCCTGAAAGACTTGTATGAAGGGGGTAAAAAGCACAATTGTAACACCCCTTACCCGTATTCCTCTCCGAAACTAGGGATGAGGCATTATCGGACTAAACTTGCTTGTATATACAACTTTGGGCTTTAAAAATTCATTCCCAACTTAAAACTTTTCATTCATATGCATAACATCCTTATCATGGGCCTATGAGGCCTTAAACATACATTTGGAAGGTTTTGGAATTAAACCAAAAACTTTTACGCACTTAGAAAAATCTTGCCTAAACAAGGGCCACACGCCCATGTGGGCAGGTCGTGTGGTCACACACGCCCCTGTCCCTAGCCCATGTGGAATTTATTTTCTAATTTGAACCTACAGGGGTTTTCACACTATCGGACACACTTCCGTGTCCCTCACATGGCCTCGACATGCCCGTGTGCCAAAACCATGGGATTCTGTTTATGATGTCATCACTTCACTATGGTCACACGACCAAGGCACACGCCCGTGTCCTTAGACCGTGTGTAGAATTAAATTCTTAATTTTAGGTGTATGCTTCACACGGCCTGGGTACACGCCCATGTCCATGCCGTGCCTCTCACATGACGGAGACACACGACCGTGTCTCTGCCCGTGTGTTTACTACTGAGCATATTGACTTGTAAACCTAGCATGCAATGAGACACATGGCTGATCAACATGCCCATGGGGCTGACCATGTGGTACACATCGCCTAGACACACGCCTGTGTTTCTACTCGTGTGGACATTAAAAAGGCTATATTCCAAGTCAAATGCCACTCTACATAGCAAACATACTTATACCAACTCACTTCAATATAACTCATGACCCTAAGGCACATTCAAGAACTCAAACCAAAGCATTCACACCAGCATAAACTTCATAATTTCATCATCAATGAATATATATAAACTTGGCAGGTATTGGCCCAATTCCAATGACCATTTACAAAATGAATTTGATAACATAAATAGCCAACACTTTGGCTAATAAACATGACATAACAAAATATCCAAGTCCTATACATGCCATACTAAAAATAAATCTAACTTTGTTATACCAAATAGATGTCGATAGTGTGATTTTCGAACTCGACGTCCCACGATCCTCAAGTTATCTTGGCAATACTACAAGGAAAGGGAAATGAGAGGGGTAAGCATAAAGCTTAGTAAGTTTGGATGAAAATAAATAGCAATAATAAGCTTATAATGACATCAATCCATGGCATTAAATGACCACTCAAAGTCTTAAGTACTTTGCTATAACTTACTCATAATTGTACTTATCCAGCACATACCATTCCACATATCGTAATCATTCCTCGTGAATTTCTCACGGGTACCTGTATTTACTCAATCACTTGGCTTTAGTACTAATCTCATTTCTATCTCCGAACTTATCTATTTATCCCACTAAATTACTAGGGATATTTAAGTACACATATTCATCGTCATTAACATAAACTCGAAGCCAATGCCACATCCTAGATGTGGTCCTACATGGGGTCATCTCTGAGTGCCATGCCATATCTCGGATATGGTCTTATACAGAATCTCACATTAAATATCAATGCCATATCCCAGATATGGTCTTATACAATTCTCATATTCAATACCAAAGCCATATCCAAGATATAGTTTTATACAAAATCTCAATTAGGTGCCGAGGCCATGTCTCGAACATGGTCTTACACGGGACCTTATCCATCTCATTTCTCGATGATAACATTCTCACATTTATTATAGTCCAACCGGGACTTCAACATTTCAACTTTTATCATCTTTCTCATTCAACACCATTACTCAATTTCATAGAATGTCATGTATCATTACGATATCAAACATTCTCAAATATACTAGCATAAATGTTGAATTTATCACATACAAACTTACCTCGATTTCAAAATAGGCTAGATTGTCGATCTAGTCCAATGCTTTGTTTTTTCCCGGTCGAGGTTAATTCTTGGTTCTTCTTGATCTATAATAGCAATTTAGCTCATTTAATTATCACATTAATAAATGCATTTCAATAATCATGCTTTGGAAAAATTACTATTTTGCCCTTAGACTTTTGTAAAATGACCATTTTACCCCTAGGCTCAAAAATTAATTCTAATCAAATTTCTCTCTTTAACGAGCCTAGGTGAACATTTATTTCTCTTATGGATACCATCAAAACTCAACATTTCACACATTTACTACATATTTTACAACCTTTACAAAAAGGTTCTTTTAGGTGTTTTTATGGTAACACCTTTCACAAAAGTTGTTTATTAAACATCTATGACTCATTTTCTTCCATAAAAATGCAGAAAACAACTTAAAATCTCACATGGAAAAACCCTAAACTTTTCACCATATTGCAAAGATAGTCCCCTCTTTAGAAAACTTAAGCTTTAGGGGTTCCAAAAGTACAATTATCATCAAGAAAAACCATTAAAATCACTTACTAGTAGGGAGAAGAGTTTGCTAAAATTTTTGAGCTTTAAAACCCCTATTTTGCTTGTGTTTTTCGGTGGAAGAAGATGAGTAAATAGAAGTATATCATCTTTTCTTTATTTTAATATAAAACAATCAATTTAGTCACCAAATCCTTACCAACTTTGACTAATTTTGACTTTCTTGTCCCCTATGGCTGGCCAACCTTCATTTAAGGGGCTAATTGCCCTTTAAATGCCTCCAAATAATATTCCATAGCTATTTGGCACCCTTAGCTTGAAATTTTGAACTTTCGCACTTTATGCAATTTAGTCATTTTTCTTGATTAAGCATGAAATCGCTAAAATTAAAGCACCAAAATTTCATGCACCTATATAATCATGCTCTAACTCATAGAATAACATAAAAATAATTTTCTCTAACCTCAGATTAGTGGTTCGAACCACTATTCCAACTAGCCCCTAAATCAGGCTGTTACAACAATAATAGCATAGCTTGATCTTCATCGTCAATATGAACCTCAACATTCTTTAAATCATTTAAAAGAGTAAATAATTGAATGATGTGATCTCTAAGAAGCTCACATTCATTCATGCGAAACTTAAATAGATGTTGTTTCAACACTAAACGGTTAGTTAGAGACTTAGTCGCATAAAGAGTTTCTAACCTTTTCCACAAGGCGGATGAGGTTTTCTCCATCAATACCTCCTACAATACCGTATTCACGAGGCATAACTGGATTGCAGACAAGGCCTTTTCATCAAGCTCTTCCCATTCTGTTTGATTTAGATTCTCAGACTTTTTCCTAGTAACAACCTTTTTCAAGCTGGTTTGAACTAGAATTGCCATCATCCAAACTTGCCACAGATTGAAATTTGTCTCACCATCAAACTTCTTAATTTCAAACCTTGTTGCTACCATATCTGAATGGGTTGATCCATGAAAATTGAACTAGCTCTTATACCAATTATTTGGATTTATCAGATTAAGAAACAAGTAAAAAAAATAGAAAAATAAATTGAGAAATTGAACACACAAATTTAACGTGGAAAAACCCCTCTAAAGAGGATAAAAGACCACGGACAAAGATAATTTTACTATAATGGCAAAAGAACGAAGAGTACAAAAGATGTAGATAAAAAACAAAACCTCGAAAACCCAAAAACAAAGAACCCTCAAAATGTAAACACAAAAATCTCTAAATGTGTCACGAGTTCTAATATCTAATAGGTGTATTTTCTAAGGTTGTAAAAGAGACTATTTATAAGCTAAATTCATAGGTCAAATAATAATAAAATAATCTAAACTAATTAGTGTTTGATTGAAACAAATAAATAGAGTTTAACTATAAGATTATTTCTCAAATTTGTCTGAAATAGGAGGCATATTTAACATGTCTTATATGTTAATTATGTTTAAACATGGGTTTGAATCACGTGTTCATAAATAAATGCGTGTGTGTTTATAGTATGCTGATTTTTATCATAAATATGTGTGTTATTAGTTAAATATTTTAGTTGAATAAGAATGTGAAAAGTTGCAAATGTTTAATGTATGTTTACTTACGTTGTAGGTGATTGTTCATTAAACCAAGGAATGGCTTTTCAAGTCTAATCAGTTTTATGCAGTCAAAGCTTATAATGTTGCCATTAAAATAGATGAATGCCAAACATTATAACATTCGACCATAAGGAAAGTGAAGGGACAATAAACAACACATTTAAGGAACGTTAAACCTTTATCAAGTGAAGAGACATGCTTGAATCAAGTGAAAAGACATGACTCTTTGGCTATCCACCATATGTTATGAACTAGATTGAAATGTTTGTGTTAATAGCTAGTTGAATACCGAATTTGAAAGTTCACCTATAAGTTTATATAAAGTTGGTGATTAGACATTTGTAAGGGTATACAATATTTCTAAATTAAACATTACTTTGTGAAAATTTTCTCTTTGGTTCTTAACCAAACTATATCAACTTATCAAACTTTCAAAGTTTGTGGCATTCAAATTGTCTTATCACTCCGTTCACCATCCCGGAGTGTGGCAACTTCACTTGTACCAATGTTCTAGTAGATTTGTGAGTTAAATGGGTATTTGCTTTAATATAGCTAAGGTTCTTTAACTAATACTACTATGAGTTGAGGTTTCCATCTATTGAACTATTTCAAGGCGATCTAACCTAATCAAACCATTTTTTGAACCATCCAAGTTTGGGAAATCACATCATTATCATATCATAAAAACATTCATATTATAATACACAATTAAATTTGAGCCTAAATCGAGCTTACAAAGGCTCTTTTGTTTCCCGAGCATAAAATACAAATTGGAAAGTTTCAAAATTTCAAGGCCCATGCCATAAGGTCACTAAACAGTTTGACACGTCATGACCTCAGGCCACTCGACGTTGCCATGTGACTCACTATCAGCCAACATTGTGATGAGGAAGATTGCTCGTCGAGATGTGGACTCTGATTTTGATAAAATATAGACCAATTAGTATGTATTTCATGGTTACCTCTCATTCTTCATGTTTGGTGCATATTTTCCTAACTTTTCCTGCACAAAAACATTTCAAACAGATACTAAAACATTGCATCTAATCATTTCAATTCAACCATTCGTACATAATTTCAGATGAGCATCAAAACTTACCATTTCAACTTATTCAATCACAAATCATTCATCCTGTAACACCCCAAACCAGTATGCAATGCATCACAATACACAGTGAATTCCTTTCCTGCCTCAGGCTGAATCAAGACTGGTGCTTCTGTCAAAATCTTCTTTAGCTTGTCGAAACTCTCTTGCTGCTTCTCAGACCACACAAACGGAACTCCTTTTCTCAGCAACTTAGTCAACGGTGCTGCGATTAAGGAGAAATTTTCCACAAATCTCCTGTAATATCCTGCCAACCCTAGAAAACTCTGAATTTTCGTAACCGACTTTGGTGGTTTCCACTCCAAAACTACCTCAATCTTGCGGGGATCCACGCTGATTCCCTCAGCTGAAACAACATGCCCAAGAAAGTTACCTCCTTAAGCCAAAACTCACACTTACTGAATTTGGCGTACAACCGTTTCTCCCTTAGAACTTGCAGAACCACATGAAGATGTGTGTCATCTCCTCTTCTGACTTTAAGTACACTAAAATGTCATCTATAAACACTACGACGAACCGATCCAGGTAGGGTTGGAAAACCCGGTTCATCATGTCCATAAACGCGGCTGGTGCATTCGTCAAACCAAAAGGCATTACCAGAAACTTATAGTGCCCATACCGAGTACGGAATGCCGTCTTATGGATATCAGCCTCCTTCACCTTAAGCTGATGGTACCCTGACCTAAGGTCGATCTTAGAGAAAACCGATGCACCCTTGAGTTGATCGAACAAGTCATCAATCCTGGGCAAAGGATACCTGTTCTTTATTGTCAGCTTGTTCAGCTGTCGATAGTCTATGCACATCCTCATTGTTCCATCCTTCTTCTTGACAAAAAGCACTGGAGCTCTCCAAGGCGATACACTCGGTCGGATGAACCCTCTATCCAACAACTCCTGGATCTGAGCCTTCAACTCTACTAATTCTTTTGGCGCCATCCGATATGGAGCTATAGATACTGGCGCGGTTCCGGGTAACAAATCTATACCAAACTCAACCTCACGATCCGGAGGTAGACCCGGGAGTTCCTCTGGAAACACATCAACATATTCCCTTATAGTCCGGACATCCCTCACAGCTGCACCCTTAGCTTCCAAAGCACAAACATGCACTACATATGCTTCACAACCTTTCCTAACCATCTTTTTCGCCTTCAATGCAGAAACTAGATTTGATAGGTAATCTCTCCTTCTACCTATCATTACCACCTCATCTCCTTCCATGGTCTTTAATACCATGCGCTTAGCTGCGCAATCCAGGCTGGCCTGATACTTTACTAGCCAATCCATCCCGAGGATCAGATCGAACTCTCGAAATGGTAGTTCCATCAAGTCAGCCAAGAACACGACCCGTTGGAGTTCTAGGGGTACATTCCTATAGAGTTTACTTACTTCTACAGAGTGACCTAGAGGGCTTAACACAGTCATCTTCCTAGAAGTAAGCTCAAAGTCTAAGTTCAGAGTTTTCACTACGCTACTAGCAACATATGAGTGAGTTGAGCCAATATCAATTAAGGTGCTATAGGGTACTCTAAAGATAAAAAAACATGCCGGTTATGATGTCCGGTGCATCGCCCTCCTCCTGACGCCTCGCGGCATAGACCAAACTAGGTTGCCTAGCCTCAGTACCACCGGTACCTCCCCTCGGTGCCCCACGACATTTGCCAGAACCATTATCTCCTCTTCCTGCACCACGACCTCTCGGTGGCTGTTGGTTATCCCTCCTATTTAGTACACGATCCTGACCCTCAGACCTTAGCCTAGCTACCTTTTTCGGACAATCCCTAACTCGATGTTCCATGGATCCACATTCGAAGCATCCCCGATTACCATTCCAACACTCCCCCGTGTGAGACTTCCCACACCGAGCACACCATGGCGACCATTGAGGATTAGCAGCAGCAGCAGGCCTAGTAGCTTGATTTGACCCACCGTACCTCATCCTCTTCTGCTGATTACCAGAAAACCTCGAAGATCTGAGCTTCTCTTATTCCAACTCCTATCCTGATTCCGCCTAACAGACTGTCTTACCCCTTCAGCAACCTTAGCCTTCTCTACTAGGACAACGAACTCCCATTCCTATTGTGGAGCTATCATCATCCTCAGCTCATCTCTCAGCCCATCCTCGAATCTAACACAGTGTTCATGCTCGGTACCCACAATACCACGAGCATACCTGCTCAACCGGAGAAATTCAGCCTCATACTCCGCCACTGTCTTATTACCCTGAACCAGGTTCAAGAAAGCCTTCCGCTGCGCATCCACGCAGCTAGTTCCTATGTATTTCTTTTGGTAGGCTGCCTTAAAGAATTCCTATGTGAGATCTTCCGCCATCGCTCCATCCCTTACGGTGAGCCACCACTGGTATGACTCATCCCAAAGTAGAGAGATTATACCCTTCAGCTTTTCCTCAGCTGAAAAATCCAGGTCATCCATGATCCTCTCAGTTGATTCCAACCAATACTCCGCCGTGCTAGGTGCCACACCTGATACACCCCGAAACACCTCAGCTCCATTGGCTCGGAGTCGCTCGGGTACAGATTTTTGAGCTCCCATACCTCCACCTGCTCTAGCCACCATCTCAAGAACTCACAGCACAGCCTGCGATACTGCCTCACCCCCGTCTGATCCTGCTGCTCAACACCAAAAGTTGGGGGTGGTGGTGGCGGTGGTATCTCATTATCAGACCCTTGACCCGACCTAACGGGTTCTGACACGGTTATTTTTCCTACGGCGGCCCACGGCGACCACGCCCCTAGAACTCATTTATAACGATTGCGCTTTAATCGATTAAGAACTTTTATGGATTAGTACTTGTTTCACTGGTTATCCGCAAAGAAATTTTATGAAGAGAGCTTAATAGGGATTCTTTCGATCATTCAAAGTTTTAAGTTTTTTATCCTAATTCACAGAAAAGCACATCCATTCCTTAGTATCCCCTATACACATTCACCCTTCGGACATTTCTGTCCGTTCCTATCCCAGGGGTATTTTCGTCATTTGTCCTACAGGGGGTATTTTCGTAATTCATCAAAATAAAGTTCCTTGGTGATTTTGTCAATAAGGGTATTTTGGTAATTTTGAAATTTCTGGGGTATTTCGGGGATTTTGAAATTCTAGGGCATTTCGATAATTTACTCGGGTAAATTTATAAATCTTAATAAATCCAGGGTATTTCAAGATTTGTAAAACTTGAGGGTTCTTTTTGAGAATTTGTTTTCCAAATTGATAGTGTTGTAAAAATTTTAAAAATTAGGGTCATTTTGGTAATTTTGTAAGTTAAGGGTAATTTCGTAATTTTCCAAAATCATGACATTTTTGATATTTTGCAAATTGAGGTTTTTGGACATTTT
The DNA here is from genome assembly GCA_025506655.1 of Gossypium rotundifolium. Lineage (NCBI taxonomy): Eukaryota > Viridiplantae > Streptophyta > Magnoliopsida > Malvales > Malvaceae > Gossypium > Gossypium rotundifolium. The sequence continues at coordinate 54,219,822 of CP106726.1, read as the reverse complement.
ATAAAGTAATGAAAATTTTGATTAGAGCTGTGGGTATTTTGGGAACTTCATAAACCAAGGGCCTTTTTTTGTAATTTTACCACTAGGGGTATTTTTGAAATTTTCATAAATCAAACATTTTTCGAAAAATTTTGTAAAATAGTTCTCACAAGTTAAAAGGGTAATTTTATGAGTTTTAAAACTAGGGTTTTTACAATAATACGGCTAGTTCCCTTTCGGGTTTTAGTTATTGGGTTTAGCCTATGAATAAGTCCTCATGGTTAGGGTGAACCGAAGCTATTCTCTAGGTAGGATTCCTGCGAAGAGGAGGTGAGTCACTAGGAATGCTTAAGTACCAGGCTCCTCCGGATCCAATCCTAGACATGCGCACAAGGGTTACCACACCCTAACCCGGCGACTTAGTTATAGGTTTATTGAATTAGGCATTTAAAGTCTTATGTGATTGTTGGGGTAAACTAGTCTTAGGGTTCAAATACTTATCATACTATCCACGTTCCATTTCTACCCCTCTACAGATAATAATTCACACAGTAGTTAGAAGTACTTACCTGGGTGGATTGGTGCCGAAGACTCGATGCCATGCTGTTCAAACTAAAAACCATTTTCATAATATTCCACAGAGGCCTACCAAAAACATTTTGGGCCTTGGGCCTCCACAGCCGAGTTTTGAACCGGGCTCTGATACCAAAAATGTAACACCCCAAACTCGACCCATGAGCCTTGACCGGATCTGGTATGTTACAGAGTAAAAACTTTTTGAAAGATTTTGATTATCTAATATAAATCTGAAAATTTGCTGAGATTATAAAACGGTGTCCATTAAAAACTCAAGTGGAATTGTTTTTTTTTTAAAACATGGTTGAGTTGAAACCTTTGAAAACATTTGATCATTTTTATTATTAGAACCATCAGAGTTATTGTTAACTTGGTGAATTTTGCTACCCGATGGCAACATCCTTGAAAACTCTAAAATTTCCCATTTTGAAAACGTAACTTTTAACCGAAGTTATTTAAACAATTTATAAATTCATTAGTAATATAGTAGAAGTGAAGTAAAACAACTACTTAAACATCCAAAATAATAACTAGCGGCCTTATTACAACCCAAACCAAAATTTCAGTAAATAATAAACTTAAAGCGTGCTAAGTAAAATTTCAAAACCAAGGAACAAGCATGGCGCCCGAGTCCTCTCCGGCTCCATCTCCGCGATCTACTCATCGCAAAATGATATGGGAAGGGGTGAGTCACCAAGACTCAGTGTATAAATCCCCAACCCAAAAGTGCAAACTCATACACAAAATATTAGTCAGACATGCAAAACATGCAACCAAAACTAGCCATCCATACTCCTTTAGCTACCCCGTGTGGTCAAAACCACTGGTGGTCAAAACCACTGGTGATCGGAGTCACAAATCAAGTGATGGGGCCAACCCATCGTGTGGTCAAAACCACTGATGACCATAGGTCACAATTATCAATATGTGGTCAAAACCACTGGTGGTACCAAACCACTGGGACTTAGTCACGATTTATATCAACGGTGTGGTCAAAACCACTAGTGACCGAAGTCACAATTAAACTGATGGGGCCAACCCATCTTGTGGTCAAAACCACTGGTGATAGTCCAAAGAGAATATTCCCCCTCCTCTCTTCAATCCCATTACCAACATGCTCACAACATACTTAACATATTATCATAAATCATACATAAAAGTCATGGCATAGCATCTTACCCATCATGTCATTCATAAACGTATTTAAAGTCTGGCGACTTACCCGGAATCCATGCTCATGCCCACAAGGAAAATCACTATCACAATAGTTAACTGTAACATAATAAGCAATGCCAACTAACAAAGTGTGTAAGAGTTTTACACACCTGTTTAACCGAAGATCTAAGGAGAAATCCTGAATCTATGCGATATCACAAAATCCCGAAACGTATTCCTGTATTGCTCCTACATTCGTTCACCATAGGTTAGTATCGAAAAGCCTTATTCAGCTAAACTAATAATCCCGAAGAACTAATCGCACCCATGACCAAAATATGGCCCTAGGCTGAATCTTTATTATCACTTACCAAAGCAAATTGAAATCTCGGAAGCCTTTGTCGATTAGCCCCTAAAGTCATAACACACATGCGGTTACTACTTAAATACCATACATGGCCCATAGTCGAATATAAATAGCCACTTACCTTGAAGAATCGAACCCCGCAAGACTCCCTCAAAGCACCTTAGCATCGGCTACACACAAAAGATACACTATTAAGACACTATACATATTCAGCCAACCTTACCAAGGCCTATTCGGCTATAATAACTAAATCCCAAAGGCTCATTTGTGGCACTCACCCCAAACCAATTTGGTTTCCAACCAAATCCCGAAGCCACACACACCACTTGTAATCAGCTACACCTTGAGATCACATAATTGTTAGCCTTCGACTTTTCAAATAATAAAAAGAATGGTCTACTAAAATGAGTCCTTACCACCACTTACCGTATCTGATCAACAGGGAGAAGATGCTTAGAACGACTGCTTCCAAAGTCCCGAAGGCCTTATAAGAAATTGATTCCCAATAAAGGTTAACACCACTAACAACCAATCGGATTAGGCTTTATCTATGGTTGTCGACAGAGAAGAAAAATAAATGAGAGTGAAGTTTCGGTCAAGAACCCTTACTCCTTTTCAAAAACTGACTTGGAGAAGAACCAAAAAGTGATCCACTCTTGATTGATATTTGGCCAAACATGGAACTAGAAGAAAGAGGAAGATTTCGGCATGGAGAAGAGAGAAGCAATAGAGATTCAGCTAAAACAAAAAGGAGAGAAAAAGAAAGATTTGTATGGCATTCACACACAAGATGGAAGAGGGAGTTTTACATTCGGCCATCTCTCCCTTTTGTGATCATTTTTATCCTAATCACTTCTTCAAATAATAAACAAAAATAGAATAATGTTTATTCCACACTTCCAGCCGAATTTAAAAACAAACATCAAGCTTATCCTCATCCATTTGAGAGTCCATGAGCAGTCCACTAGCTCTCTCCCTTCACGCCAGCATGTAAAAAATAAAACATACCTTGTGCTTCCAACGTGACTCGAACTTGAGTCCCTCCTTCCTGCTTGGGGCGGCATTCACCAAGGCCCTAAGAGGCGGCCCCAAGCCACTTTACCAATCTGACTTCCATGTCCACCAACTCCCACAAAATCTTTTGAAACCTCCTTAACTTAGCCCCTTCCTTTTTAACGCCAAAAAGTCCCAAAAATAAAACACACCCCCTTGTGACCACCATGATTTGAACCTCCTCCCCCTTGACACTCCCTTTAACGCAAGCCTCCAAGCCCCTAAGGTAGCATCCCAAGCCATCTTGCCAATCGGTTTCTTATATCAAACTTCTCCCACAATTTCTCTTAACCCCTATCACACCTAGCTCCCTCCTCTTAAGCACTAAAAAGAAATTTTCAGCCCTAAGTCAGACCTAGCCCGAGGTTATGACTAGACCCTAGAATATGCCAAGCAATCATTGCACACATATTTCTTCAAGCACGCACATGGAAATAATTAAATTGCAAACAACCCCTAATTCAGGATGTTACACATCCAACCAACTAGTCATTCAAAATCAACTTCTCAACTACGCTAATCTATGTTCAAACAAGTTATTTTAAGTGTCATTCATAATTCAACCATATTCTCCAAAAAACACCATTTGCATTAAACATTAGCATTGCTAAAATTAAGCATTAATGTAATGCCCTGCACCCGACCCGATGAACCAAATCCGAGTATTGGGTGTTACGTCTGTAATAGGCCCATTTTGCCCGCCCATTTGAAGCAAAAAAAAATAGAAACAAAAAAAAATTAAAAAAATCCATTAGAAGTCCATTTATAATATTTTAGCCCATTTGCGAGCCCAAGTTAAACCCATTACAAACCATAAAATACAAAAAATTAAAAAATCCATAAAAAGTCCATGTCCATTACAAATTTAAGACCCAAAGCAGCCTACCCAATTGCAATAAACCTAACCCACTTACAGTCTAAACAAGTTACCCAAGCCCAATTCTAAAATTGGCACGATTAGCCCAAAAATTAAAACAAAGCAAAAAAGAAAACCCTAGGCAGAAACCTCTAGCACCGCAACCCCACCAACAACCTCCCTCGCGTGTGCCTCCGTACGCATCTCTTCAGCAGCCTCCAGCGCCTCCGTACGCTCCCCACGTGCTTGCCACGTCAGTGCATATAACCTACACGGTGCCAGCGCATAGCCTTCGCACGAGGATCGTACCTGCAAAGAAGCAAAATAGCAGCAAGCAACATCAAAGAAAGGAAAAATATATTGTATTTTTATCTATTATTTTTTCTTTTCTTTTCGATTATAAAAAACTGGAAGCAAACATTTGTGGGGGACACGATTTTTTTTAATAGGGAGCAATAGAAACCAGAAAAAAGGAGATTCAAAAGGTTTCTTTCTTTTTTCGATCTCATTTTTCTTTGGTTTTGCTTTCGAATCCAATCTGTAGTATTGATTTTCCATCTTTCTTTTTCTACTTACGAATAAAAAGGGAGAACGAATTCTTACCTGACGAATATGCCATAGATTTCCTTTTTGCTTTATTATAATCGAGGCCGAGAGGGGATCTGAAGGCCGAAAAGGAAGCTCTTCTCAAGTCTTGAATACGCTAATCGCCGTCTGTGGTGACGGATCAGCATCTGAGAGGGGAGATTTAATCGGCCGATTAGAGAGGAATAGGATTAGGGTTTCGTTTTAAAAAAATGGACGAGTGTTTTAATTAGATTTTAGGAAAATGGATTGTTTTGTTTTTGTCTGATTTTAGGGGTTATATCACAAGAAAGAAATGACGTTGTTTGGGCTCTTCTTAATAGCCTCAAAATGGCACCGTTTGGTGCTAGCTCTGACCCGACCCGACTGGTATCCATGAGGATCCGCGTGTTTTATGGTGTTGGGATATTTACAAAATTAGTCCCTCTGTGTGGAGCTGTCTTTTGATTAGACTTGTAATACACCGCTTTTATTCTTTTATTGGTCCCTATAATTTACGTGTTATCCCGATTTTATCCAATAGTAAACACCGTATTTTGACCATTTGAATATTTGCTATTTTGACCCCAGAATATTTGAATGCTTTTTAATTTAGCTCGGAATTTTGCAAATTCTTTATAAAATAGCCTTTAAATTTCATTTCTTTTCAATCAAGTTTTAATCTATTAAGTTTATTCATTATTCATTTTAGAAATAATTTTAATAAACTATTTTGAATTATTTTGATGTTTGAATTTGTTTTATGCTCCCATTTGTATATGTTTTAATATGTTACGTAAATAATAATAAAATCCTCTTTTATATGTTCCTTATTTTAAGGATTTATACAATATTTGATTTAAATACTTTTATCTATTATTAATTTATACATGCTTATATAATCAGTATTAAAATAATTTTATGATTTCATGATATTTTATGTATGCATTTTTTAAATCTATCTATGTATATACTTTATTTAAATATATGTATACATGCAATTGTTCTTTTAAAAGAGTTTATTTTAAACTATACTTTATTTATTTCAAACACTTTTATCAAGTTTTATATACATTATTCATTAATGTTTTTTAAATAGGTATGCTCGGTTTTAGATTATTTCAAACATTATACAATTTCAATTCCTTCTAACATGATAATTGTTTCATAAATTCATTTGTAAATTATTACATCGGTTTTTAATTGTTTCACTAATTGTTAATTTCAAATATTTCTTAGGTTATTTTAAAACTATTTGCTATTGTTTAAAATTATTTTTGTATTAATTTGCCTCGTAAATTTTGTAGGATTGCTCTTTTAGTTTGTGTCTTTGATTATTAAAATGGATTCTTTGAAATGGAGCATGCTATGAAATAATTGCTATTGTGTATTCTTATATTCAAATTGTTTGCACCATTGTCTTTCATTAGTTCAATACTTTATCCATGTATGTTATTATGCCATTGCATTATATTCACTCAAAAAAATATCATCTTCTAACACTATTTGAGCTCTAAAATCATTTTTACTTATATTTTGAAACAAGGTAGTATTTGTGTGTTTGGAAATTGAAGAAATCGTGCCCAATCATGCTGGGTTATGGTTTTCTATTTGTCCAAATAACCAAATACTCTTTCAAAATTTCAATACATGTGCTTTTTATAATTTTGGGGATGATCTTGAATTTGAGGACTCAGATTGTTGTGTCCAATTCTCTGGATGTGATACTCTATTCCTTCAAAACAAGGGAATCTCAATATTCAATCAAATTATTTAAAATTATAGAATGAAAAAAAACATAATTTCAAAACCATTTCAAACTTTTCAACATTAGGACATCAGTTAATCAATTTGGTACCAATTTTGGGCATTGCGAGGGTGCTAATCCCTCCTCGCACGTAATCGATTCCCAAACCCGTTTTCTTCTAGAAATTCGTAGACCAAAATTTATTTTATAGGTGACCCGATCACACCTAAACAAAAAGGATTGGTGGTGACTCCATATTTTTAAAGTCGATTCCCATTTTTCAAAACACGATTTAAAAATGGTTTTGACAGCTTGGCGACTCCACTAGGGACTGGTTGAGAGTCAAACCATAAATTGATCAATTTTTGTCCTTTTGATTGGAAACTTGAAAAAGTGTTTTATCAAGTTTTTTTTAAAATCATTTGTTTGTGCTATGGCTGCAATAATGTCGCATCGCATAACACTTGCATTTGCATTACATGACCATTGTGGTTACGCCTTTAAGTGGGAGTGAGAAACTATACCTTCGTGAGGTTTTCACCTCCGCATGGGCTAGTGGACTGCTTCCGGGATACATCTGTACCTATGTGTTTCGTGAGATTTTCATCTCCACATGGACATAGGGAAATGTATTCCCCTGAATTGAACTCAATCCATATGAGCCTATAATGGGTGAGGATTAAGGAATTTGTTGGTTCAGGTACCCTCTCTTTAGAACCAAGCCACATATAGCAGCCCTAGGCGCCTACCCTAGATAGAGCTATGCCAAACCCTAGTGGTCACCCTGTTAGGTGTTCTATGATTGTTTATTTTTCTTGCTCTAATATGTTTTCCTTTTGTTTTGATTGCATTGCTTTGCATTCATTCCATGCTTTTCCATTGCATCATATGCATTAGATTTCATGAGAAGACCTTGATTGGTTGAAATTATTTTAGCATTAACCTGGACATCGGTAAAACCAAACACCCCTACGGTACCCGAACTATGACGAAAGATATGGATCAGAGAATAGAGAAGCTTGAACAACTCCAAAGGGAGATGCAGGAAAAACTTCAGCTGCAAATGCAAGAGCAGCTAGCTAAGATCCAACAGGATATGATGGATCGAATGGTGGAATCACAAAAGAGTATGATGACTCAATTAACTCAACTACTGGCAGGAGGAGTAGACAAAGGGAAAACCTCCATGGTTAACACTGTTGAAGATAGTGAAGAGCGACTATAGTCCCCGGGTTTTACCCCGACACATCCTGAAGTGCTTCCACAAAAGACATCCGTTATAATTAAACCTTAACAATTTCAAGAAGGTGTCTCGGTACCACCAAACTTTCAAGTTGGATCAGGTTCTAACATAGTAGACCATCCGATTAATGCTATTGTTCCTAACCTTGATGAGGCAGAGAGAGAGAAAGGGAAGGGCTGAATTGCCAAGACAGTTAGAAGAGCAATGCAAATGGTTGGAAGACAAATTTAGGGCCATGGAAAACATTGATAAGCAACATGGAATTGATGCTAAAGATCTGAGTTTGGTGCCAGATCTAATACTTCCTCACAAATTCAAGGTGCTAGAATTCAAAAAATACTATGGGACTACTTGCCTAGAGGCTCACATAACTATGTTTTGCTGGAGAATGACTGGGTACGTTAATAATGACCCACTGCTAATTCATTGCTTCTAAAATAGTCTGGCAAGAGTAGCATCTAAATGGTATAACCAGCTGAGTCGTACTGAAATTGGTTCTTGGAGGGATTTATCACAGGCATTTATGAAGCAATACGGTCACGTAACAGATATGACCCCTGACAGAATTACCCTGCAAAATATGGAGAAGAAACTAAGTGAGAGTTTTTAACAATATACACAAAGATGGAGAGAGGTCACCATACAGGTTCAGCCACCTCTTCTAGAGAAAGAAACCACTATGCTCTTCATCAACACCTTGAAAGCCCCATCTATTAACCATATGTTGGGGAGTGCCACGAAGAGTTTCTCGGACATAGTAATGTCCGGTGAAATAATCGAAAAAGCTGTGAGAAGCGGTAAAATAGATGCAGGGAAAGTGCCAAAAGGTCAGCCTTGAGAAAGAAACAAGACGAGGTAAATAATGTGGGAGCATACAGTAAGGGTTATTCAAAGCAAGTTACTATAGAATCACCAAGGATGACAACTACAAACCTTCAGACTCCTTCAAAGAATGAATCTAGACAACAGAAAAATATAGAAAAGCTTCAGTTCACTCCTATTCCAATAATATACCGAGAGCTATATCAGAAATTGTTTGATGAGCACATAGTGTCCCCTTTCTATTTGGCACCATTGCAGCCCCCGTACCCCAAATGGTACAATGAAAATGCCAAATGTGACTATCATACGGGAGTTTCAAGACATTCAATAGAAAATTACATTGCTTTTAAGAAAGTCGTGGAAAGACTTATTAAGCTGGGCGTTGTGAAAGTGGCTGATATGTTGAATGCTGATAATCCGCTACCAAATCACACTGATGTTGGAGTAAATGTGATAGAGGAAAAGGACATTGAATAAATGCTGAAAAATATACATGCCTACATGAAGAAATCACTGAAAAAGGAACCTTGTCGGATATTTGCCCTTGCAAACCTGGAAGTGTTCTGAATAATTGGAATGTGAAAGAAATTTCTATAGTTTTTAGAGCTTATTCAGAGTAATATTCCAAACACACTTGTTGCTTTTAGCCTAGAAGCAATAAGCATTCCTTTGTGAAATAGGCTTATGTCTAAATTTCATTATGAAATACATACTTGAAATCATTTTGAATAAAATATTCTCATTCTTTTGGACTTTTGTTTTGAATCATTCTCTCATTTCATTCATAAGCATATCGTGCAAATAATTATTCTCGAATTCATTCGTTATTTGTATATTCTTTTGTGCCTATGACCAGCCCCCAGATATCAATGACATGAGCGACATTGTTACTGACTTCTTTTTTGACTGAGATATGGGTCTAAGGGATCTCAAGACTTTGAAGATGATAGAAATTATGACCTATCTTTTGGTTTGTTAATATTGGATGGGAAATAGATCTTACGTCACGAGCCAAGGAAGGAGATGAGCACCAAAGCCTAGCTCAATGCAGAAATAAGATTTCCTATATGCGAGGCATGGTTGTTATCAGGCTAGTCTCATCAAAAGCTTCTAGCCAACATCGATTCATTTTCGTGGATGTCGGTTACTTCACTAAGATGGTAAAAGTCACTTCATGTGCCAATATTACAAAGTCGATAGTCATCATAGTTTCAAAAAAAAAAGGGGAAAGAAAGAATACTAACAAAGAAAAATATGTCAAAAAGATCACATTTAATCGTACAATGTCAAAAGTTTGTGGTCTATTCAAAGATCAGATGCCACATCACAGTAAAGGCAGCCAAAAAGAAAAATAAAAGATCAAAAAAAAGACCGAGACTTGTAAAGATTGGCATACAGAAGTTACTATTTACCCTCTATGCTCATTAAACATTGGCCAGGACGGTCACCGGGGCAGCACATTTCTCATTGGTTTCGCCCATTGAAGTCAAATTTCCTTTTTTTGAGTCTTATCAGAACTGAAGTTGGAGGAGGCAGAATGTGTTTAATCTCAATAGATCAGTTGAAATTGAAGAGAAAATGTTAAAAGCTATCTATCAGGGTCAGATGATGTGAGCTCACAACAAAAATGATTCGTCCTAGAAAATTTCATGATAGGGCTTTGAAGAAGATTCTTTCCAATGCAAAAGTGACTTCAGAAGAAAGAGGATGCCAAACCAAAAAGGACCTTAGGCAGCAAAGAAGGCCTGTTCTAGGGAAGCATGAATATTGTTTGAGATAGATGACAAGACCTACCCAATCCGATGAATTCAAAAAAAAAAAAAAAATCAAAAAATCAAAAAAAGGAAAAAATAAAAAATAAAAATTTTTAGCAAAAAAGAAGAAAGAAAAAAGGAGAGGCTAAGGCGAAAACTCGCAAAGCGCGCTTTGAGACCGAAGAGGATTTGAGTTGAAAACCCAAAAAGGGCGGCTCAAATTTTGATCAAAGGGGGGCATATAGCAATCCTGCTATGTCTGAATTAATAATGAAGAAGTATGCTACATCGTGGGGCATCGACAAAGTACTCTAGATCCTATAAACACATATTGAGCTTAAAAAGGTCCCCAAGAAGTTGGAACAGAGAAGCTCACACTGCGATATCTAGGGCACCTAGTTTTCATTTTACCCATTTTAAATTTGTTATTTGTGATTCTTTTCAAAATATGTTCACAATAAATTTCCTTCTTAATTGCAATTGCTATCTTCGCTTAGCTTATTTGTTTCTAGCTATGCTCCTAATTAATTCCATTCTCGTCCATGGTTATAGTCTTTTTCATGCATTCTGCATTGAAATAACAATTAGTGGACTAATAATACTTTCACAAAAGGAGTTTTGTATATTATTCTGGAAATTTCTAAATGATATAAGAACCCAAAATAGGACCTTTATTTAGAACTCACCAAGCCTGAGGGTTAGAAATACCTGAGGAGGAAACTCTAAATAGTGACCATTTCTTCAGACGTTCTGTCAAAAATGTTAGTGGAACAAGAAGACAGGATGTTACGTCAAGTGATACAACCTGAAGAACAACGAGTAATGACAACTCTAAGTTTTTTTTAAAAAGAGAGAGAGAGAGAAAAAGGGGATCATTCTCATGACATTCTGCATTCATGCAAATGTCATCCATAATATCATTTAGTTAGGAGCATTAGATTCATTATGATCATTGCATCCTAATCATTTGGCATAAACACAAGCATAAGAAATCAGTCTACAATACATGTCCCCTAGAGGACGATGTAGCAACATAGATGAATTCACTGATCTTGTCTCCCTAAGCAGTAGTGGAGCAGATCAAACATATAGGTCTTATCTCCCTGAAGCGGCAATGGAGTAGACCAATAAATTACAGATCTTAATTTTCTGAGTGAAGCAAATCGAAGATACCGGTCTGGCATTTCTGAAGTTGCAAGAGCAGATTGAAGATAGCAAATCTTGCCTTCATGAGAGTGCAGTGAAGTGGATCGAAGATAGCAAATCTTGCCTTCATGAGAGTGCAGTGAAGTGGATTGAAGATGCAAATCTGGCATTCCTGAAGTTACAGGAGCAGATTAAAGATAGCAGATCTTGTCTCCTGAAGTTATAGGAGCAGATTGAAGATAGCAAATCTGGCAATCCTGAAGTTGTAGGAGTAGATTGAAGATAGCATATCTGGCAATCCTAAAGTTACAGGAGTAGATTGAAGACATCAGATCCTGTCTCCCTGAGTTCGTAGTGGAGCAGATTGAAGATAGTAGATCTGGCAATCCTGAAGTTGCAGGAGCAGATCGAAGACATCAGATCTTGTCTCCTTGAGTTTGCAGTGGAACAGATTGAAGATAGCAAATCTGGCAATCCTGAAGTTGCAGGAGCAGATTGAAGATAGAAGATCTGGCAATCTTGAAGTTGCAGGAGTAGATCGAAGACATCAGATCTTGTCTCCCTGAGTTTGTAGTGGAGCAGATTAAAGATAGCAAATCTGGCAATCCTGAAGTTGCAGGAGCAGATTGAAGATAGCAAATCGGCAATCCTGAAGTTGCAGGAGCAGATTGAAGATAGTAAATCTGGCAATCCTGAAGTTGTATTAGCATAATGAAGATAGCAAATCTGGAAATCTTAAAGTTGTAGGAGCATATTGAAGATAGCAGATCTGGCAATCCTAAAGTTGTAGGAAGCAGATCGAAGATAGTAGATCTTATCTCCCTGAGTTTGTAGTGGAGCAGATTGGAGATAGCAAATCTGGCAATCCTGAAGTTGCAGGAGCCGATTGAAGAAAGCAAATCTGGCAATCCTAAAGTTGTAGGAGCAGATTGAAGATAACAGATTTGGCATTCCTGAAGTTGTAGGAAGCAGATCAAAGACAACATATCTTGACTCCCTAAGTTTACATTGGAGCAGATCGAAGATAACAGATCTGGCATTCTTGAAGTTGCAGGAAGCAGATCGAAGATAGCAAATCTTGTCTCCCTGAGTTTACAGTGGAGCAGATTGAAGATAACAGATCTAACAATCTTGAAGTTGCAGGAGTAGATCGAAAATATCAGACCTTGTCTCCCTCAGTTTGCAGTGGAGCAAATTGAAGCTACAAGTCTAAGTGGATTGAAGCGTTAGTTCTCATGCCCCTAAAGATACAATGAGATGGAATGAAGCTACGCGAAAACAAAAAGCACTGAAAGAAGTCCAAGATTTGAAGACCGGGCAAAATGGGCCCTTTTCGAAATCTTTGCTATATTCTCGTTACACAACAATGAGCAAAGAGGGGCAGTTGTAATAGGCCCATTTTGCCCAGCCCATTTGAAGCAAAAAAATGAAACAAAAAAAAAATTTAAAAACAAAATCCATTAAAAGTCCATTTACAATATTTTAGCCCATTTGCGAGCCCAAGTTAAACCCATTACAAACCATAAAATACAAAAAAATTAAAAAAACAAAATCCATAAAAGTCCATGTCCATTACAAATTTAAGACCCAAACCAGCCTACCAAATTGCAATAAACCTAACCCACTTACAACCCAAACAAGTTGCCCAAGCCCAATTCTAAAATTGGCCCGATTAGCCCAAAAATTAAAACAAAGCAAAAAAGAAAACCCTAGGTAGAAACCTCTAGCGTCGTAACCCCACCAATAGCCTCCCTTGCACGTGCCTCTATGCGCACCGCTTCAGCAGCCTCCATATAATACCCTAAAATTCGAGTATCTAATTTAATGCATGTTTTTGGTGCTTAATTTATGAAGGAAACATTTTTCTTACTTCTTTTTGTAGTTATTATAGTCTTGAAGAAGAGTATAGAATTTTTAGGAGTAGAATAATTTTTATTTTGAGAGTATAATGAAATGGATTAAGTGATATTAATACTTAAGTAAAATAAGTGTCAAAGTGAAGCATAAGATGAGTAAATGGTAAGGTGGTGATAGCGCATGAGTTATGGCATGAGGGAGTGGTTGAATCCTTGGTTAGCATCTAGAAATTTTACTTTTTGGCTTTAATCCATGCATGTGTCGGCAAGGGATAAGGATGGATGAGTTGTATTGTTTTATTTTTGGTAAGTAAGACTAAAGGAAAAGGTAATTTTTAACTTATGGTATGGAATCAAGGAACTTTGGAAAGATATGGGGACATGAGGCTAGTATCAAGGAAGATGTTTGGAAACAAATTCATGGTCATTTGACCAATGAATTTGGATGGCAATATGGCTAGGGAGGTTGGTGATTTTTGCTAGTAGCTTAGCTAGGGTAGGAATTTTGTTTTGGCCATTTCTAGCATCTTGTGCAACTTTGTTTTTCTTTTTTTTCTCTCAACCTTCTCTTTGGCGGACTTTGTGCTTTTGGTTTACCAAAATTCTTTTGACCATTTGGTTATTTTGCTATCACATTAGTATTCTTTGTATGCCTTTTCATTGTGCCAAAATACAACACCAAAGGTCATTCTTTTCTTCCTTTCTCCATTGCCGAATGTACCTTGCTCTAAACACATCTCTTATTTTCTTTTCTTCTTTTGATAACCGGATCCTCATCATCCCTTTCACTCATCTTTTAATTTTCTTTTCAATCATCATATCTCCATAAACATCTCTCATGGCGAATGTTAGTGTGCCTTTGCGAATCATTTTCTTTTCTCTTTGGTTTTCATAGCTGAATCTCTCTCTATTCTTAAGCATCTTTCTCAATCATCTCTTTTCAACCGTGGAGAATAGGTAAGAGTTCTTTAGTTCATGATTAGTTAATGGTGGTTTTGGCGAATATGGATGGTGGTAAGAAGGATTTCTTGAATTGAAATACCCGTTCATTCTATTAACATTTCTCTTTATTATACTTTAGTGCGATAACGGAAGATCGGAACTCGAGTGTTCGTGTGCATCTTGGAACGTTTTTGGTCGACTCTCTTTTAGAGAAGCAAGAATCTTTGTGGTAAGGAAATCTCACCTTTAAGATCTTTAGTATTTTTTTCGATATATTATTATTAGGATTAACGATCTTTTGATATTGAAGACTTTCAAAATAGGGAAGAAAAGGGCGGTGTTTAGTTTTCGTAAGAGGGGCGGATCCACTATTTCTCCTAAGTATAAACGAAGGGCGGTTTCGGTAGTCCGAGATTTTCCACCGGGTTACGGACCATCTACCGAAGGAAATCAACTATTTGAAGTAGTTCGTACTTCCGAGCCTTTGTACGTTAGTGGATTCTCAGCGAATAACGAATCGATAAACGAGGAGAAACCGAAAATTGAAGTGATTCAAAAACAAGAGGGTAAGGATTTGGATCGAATATCAATATTATATTTTTATACATGGTAGTGTCCTAATAAGATTGTATTATGTTTAGGTGTTGAAGAGCGGGAAGGATTAGTACTCACGATATCGAGGTGTGTAACTTCACACTTTTCTCGGGTTTGGATGTTATTCGTGGTATGGAGTTAAATCGTAAAAACAACTAGATCGGTATAAAACGTAATAACTGGAACTTGGTGAAATTACATGAAAACGGTTAATATGGTGAAAATTACGAAAAAGCCCTCGATGAGTTAGAAGGTAAAATATAAATTTTCATGTCTTCGTAAAATGGACCGATAAGTTTGATAATTAGTAAATGGGCCGAAAAACTATGCTAGTTAATAATTGGGTCGAAATCTCTGTTAGATCGATAATTGGGCCGAAATCTCTGTTAGATCGATAATTGGGCCGAAATCTCTACTAGATCGATAATTGGGTCGAAATCTCTGCTAGATCGTAAATGGGCCGTAATCTCTGTTAAATTGTTAAACGGGCTGAAATCCCTGCTAGATCGATAAATGGGCCAAATTCCTACTAGATCGTAAATTTGGGCATAAGATGTTAAATTGCTAAATGGGCCAAATGATTGGGCCTTAATAAAAATCAAATATTGACTCTTGTTAATGGGCCTTTTAATAAAATCATGGTATGATCATAGACTACTTTGCATACATGTTGCATGGGTTGGGAAAATGATGAAGAGAAGAAAGGCCTGTTTCCAAAATCTAGTTCGGTGGCTTTTCCACAAAATTATGGCTATTTGCCTCTAGTTCGGTGGCTCTGCCACAAAATTAATAAATGGCTATTTGCCTCTAGTTCGGTGGCTCTGCCACAAATAATAATTGGCTCAATGCCTCTAGTTTGGTGACTTTGTCACAATCTAGTTCGGTGGCTCTGCCACAAATATAAAAAGGCTTAATGCCTACGATTGGTGTGATGGCGGGGTGGGTTGACTTGATCCCCACAGGTGTGTTGGTTGGTACGGGGGTGTGTAGCGGATGGAAATTAGGTTTGGGAGGGAAAAATACATTTTGCATGCATATTATTATTTATGTTGTTAATTCTGCTAATGGGCTTAAGCCCAAATCCATAACTTGAAAAATCTGGCCCAGTGGACAAAGTAAGTGAGTTATACACTGAGTTCTAAGTAACTCACTCCCTTAAAATTTTCGTCTCAGGTAATGGAAATTGACGTGGACTTGGGCCGAGGATGACTTCGTGGAGGCCATACAGCAAAACATGGGTTTATTAAACTTCGAACTTTTTAATAAGTATTTTTACTATTTTGGGTTGATGTAATAAGGATCTCTATTAATATTTCATGGATTTATATGTGTGGTTGGTTAAAACTCTATTTTGGACATTTTATTATGGGTGATGATTATATGATGTTTTTCTCAAAATAAATTGGGTTTTCAAATATATGAAATTCCTTTATAAATATTTTAGTATTTTTAACTCTTATATAATTTACCTAAGGATTTTTGATAATACAATATTAATGATGTTTTCAAGTAATGATTTCTAATATACATCAAATTTAAAATACTCTTTTGATTTTTACTAAACCTTGTACTTAAAAATAATATTGTAGATTTGACTCATTGAAATTTTTAAGATAGCTCGATTCATGTAATAAACCAAATCCGGTCTTAATGCATAGACCGGGTTTGGGTGCTACATTTAATGGTATCGAGCCGTTTCAAAAACTTCTACTGTGGTTTGGGTTCACAAATAATTTCGTATGAATTCATTCAATTTTGTTTTAAAGATCAAGATGGCACCACAAGCATCGGCAACAAGTCAAGTAAGTATTTATTACTTAATGATTACTATGATGATCATAGGAACACTCTAGAACTTCTAGTTTTAGATGTGAAAATCGTAGAGATTGAGACTATAGGATATGTTGCGAAAAACAACTTTATCTCTCAAATCTCATAAAACATCGTTAATAAACATCAAACAATTTTCGATTCATAAAACTTGTAATCGATAAAATGAATAAGCCATCATGAGCACTAGAGGGCGTGGTCGTGGACGCAGTGAGCGTGGCGTGGTAGAGGCCGAGGTGCTACTGATCAAGCACCAAATAATATGCGAAAAAGGATGCACTTGCATCATTTGAGAGTGAGACGGATCACGCGATCACATGGAAGAAGATAATGCTTTGACACAAGCCATGCTGCGAGTCCTAGAAAGGGTCGCCGGAACTAGAAGTGGGTCAACAACTCGTGGGTCAATTTCAGAATGACTCAAGTCCAATAATGCAGAAGCTTTTAGAGGAGTTTTCGGTGTAGCTCCAAATGTGGCTGAATATTGGCTCAAGTCGTGGAGCGGATTATGGATGATATGGAATGCCTTTGTTGAGCAAAAAGCGAAAGGAGCTATGTCCTTGTTAAGAGGCGAGGAGTATCGGTGGTGGCTCATCGCTCGAGAAGGCACCAAGTCGCACCGATTACTTGGGAATTCTTTAAAGCTACCTTCCAAGGAAAATATGTTGGAGCGAGTTATGTAGACGCCCGAAGGAAGGATTTTCTGAATCTTGTACAAGGGAGTAAAACAAGAGCGACATATGAAGTCGAAGTTTTACGTTTGAGCCTCTATGCTCGGATAATAGTATCAACAGATCATGAACGTTGTGTGCGTTTCGAGGATGGGCTTAATGATGAGCTGAGGGTTCTGATTGCTCCTCAACAAGTTCGAACTTTTTCCATGCTTGTGGAGAAGGCCAAAATAGCCGAGGAGGCTAAGAACTCAAAACGTTAGAATCGAGATAGATTTAGAAACAAGAGAGAGACACAACAGTCTGGTTCTTCAAAGAGATTTCAGAAGAGACCTCGAAATGATGAACCAGTTCAAGGTAGAACACCGGTAACAAATAATCAAAGTCGAGATTATCTTTGAGTGTGGAAAAAGACATTTTGGAGAGTGTTGGAGGAAAGCAGTGCTTGTTACAAATGCGGTTCAATGGATCATCGATATAAAATTGTCCTCGATGTATGGATACGACTCAAGAAGTTCGTAATAATGATACACAATGCCGGAGGTACTCGGAGCCAAGAGAGGTCGTGGACCGTGTCGTGGTGGTAATGGGGCTGGTCGTGGTCAAGGTGTACCGGTCGAGGCAATGGTCCTAGAGGGAACGCGGATGCAAGATAGCACCGGACTAGTCTATCTGAGTTAGACGCCGTGAGGACGGCAATGCACGGATGTGATAACTGCACGTTCTTCATCTTGAGGTACTGTTATTGCATTAATAGATATTGGTTCTACCCACTCATATGTTGCTAGTGCCATATCCGAAATCTAAATTTAGAATCTTAAATTACCGATAGTGAAATGACAGTAATTAGTCCTTTAGGACAGTCGGTAATTGTTAATAAAATGTTTAGAGACGTGCCTTGGAAATTCAAGAGGAGGTATTCTTGGCAAATTTGATGGAATTGCCTTTCATGAGTTCGATCTCATTCGGACATGGATTGGTTGGTTAAACATCGGCACAATTGGATTGTCTGTAAAATAAATGTCGATAAGAACCTCGGATGATAAGGAAGTCATAATGATTGGTGAACGAAGGAACTACTTGGCAAATGTGGTATCTGCATTGAAGGCAGAGAAGTTGGTTCAAAAAGTATATGGAGCATTCCTAGCCTTTATCTGTGCTTTGGATGCCAAAGGGTTATCTGTGAATGATGTGAGAATAGTGAAGGAATTTCCCGATGTATTTCCTGAAGAACTTCCTGGTATACCTCCAGATCGAAAAGTAGAATTTGGCATTGAACTTTTGCCTGGGACAGCTCCAGTGTCCATTGCTCCTTATAGGATGGCACCAAAGGAGTTGGCAGAGCTTAAAGCTCAAATTCAAGAATTACTGGATCGGGATTTATTCGACCAAGTGTGTCTCCGTGGGGAGCACCAGTTTTGTTCGTCAAGAAGAAAGATGGATCGATGCGTATGTGCATCGATTACAGATAATTGAATAAATTGATGATCAAAAATTGGTATCCTCTGCCAAGAATTGATGATCTGTTTGATCAATTAATAGGAGCTTCAGTTTTCTCCAAAATTGATTTGAGATCGGGTTATCACCAGCTTAAGGTGAAAGAAGCAGATATTTATAAGACGACATTTCGGACTCGTTATGGACATTATGAGTTTGTAGTGATGCCGTTTGGATTAACCAATGCACCAGCCACATTTATGGACATGATGAATCGAGTCTTTCAACCATATTTAGACCGGTTTGTGGTAGTGTTCATAGATGACATATTGGTTGATTCAAGAAATGATGAGGAGCATGACACGCATTTGCGTATAGTATTACAGTTACTTCGTGATAAGCAACTGTATGCCAAATTCAGTAAATGCAAATTTTGGCTAAAAGAAGTGACTTTCCTAGGTCATGTGGTATCAGCTGAAGGAATAAGGGTGGATCCTCGAAAAATTGAGGCTATTCTAGATTGGAAACCACCAACGTCGGTAGCTGAAATACGGAGTTTCTTGGGTTTGGCTGGTTACTATAGACATTTTGTAGAGGGATTTTCATTGATTGCTGCACCCCTAACTAAACTGTTGCGGAAGGGAGTTCCAGTATAATTGACCGAAAAGTAGCAAGAGAGTTTGAGAAATTGAAGAAGATCTCGACGGAAGCTCGGTTTTGATTCAATAGGAGGTCGAAAAGAATTCACTATTTATTGTGATGCATCTCACACGTGCAGGTTGTGTGTTGATGCAAAATGGAAAGGTGGTGGCCTATGCTTCTCGTCAATTGAGACCGCACGAAGTAAACTACCCTACTCATGATTTGGAGTTAGCTGCAGTGGTCTTTGCTTTAAAGATTTGGAGGCACTATCTCTACGGTGAGAAATCTATTATTTACACGGATCACAAGAGTCTTAAATACCTCCTTACCCAAAAGGAGTTGAATTTGAGACAAAGAAAATGGGTAGAATTATTAAAGGATTATGATTTCTCAATCGAATATCATCCTGGAAAGGCTAACGTGGTAGCTGACGCGTTAAGTCGTAAGGCAGTATCTGAATTGAGAGCATTGTTTGCTCATTTGAGTTTGTATGAGGATGGGAGTTTGTTAGCAGAACTTCAAGTGAAACCGTTATGGCTGGAACAAATCAAGGAAAAACAGACATCAGATGAAAAGTTGGGACCTTTACTTCAACAAGTTGAAAACGGAGAAATCGAGGATTTTGGAATAAACACGGAAGGTGTGTTGTGCTTTCGTGGAAGAGTTTGTATGCCTAAGGACTCAGACCTGAGGCAAATGATTCTTCGGGAGGCGCATAGTAGCCCTTATGCTATGCACCCCGAAGGAAATAAGATGTATCGAGATCTCCGTGAAGCGATATTGGTGGCGGGGTTGAAGCGGGAGATTTCAGAGTTTGTGGGAAAATGTTTGACTTGTCAGCAAGTGAAGGCAGAACATCAATTACCGTCTGGATTGTTACAACCGGTAAAGATTCCTCTTTGGAAATGGGAACGGATAACTATGGATTTTGTTAGTGGGTTACCTTTAACACCTACTAAGAAAAATTCTGCTTGGGTAATTGTTGATCGTTTGACGAAGACTGCTCATTTCCTACCAGTTCGTATGGATTTTTCATTGCAAAAGATGGCGAAGCTATACGTATCTAAAATTGTGAGGTTGTATGGGGTACCCGTATCTATTATATCAGACAGGGATCCCAGATTTGCATCACGATTTTGGAAAGCTCTGCATGAAGCCTTGGGGACAAAGTTGAATTTCAGTACGGCTTTTCATCCTCAGTCTGATGGTCAGTCAGATAGAGTAATTCAAATATTGGAAGATATGTTAAGGGATGTAATCGATTTGAGGGTAGTTGGGAGGATTTTCTACCACTGGCAGAATTTGCGATAACAATGACTATCAGTCGAGCATTCAGATGGCACCTTACGAGGCATTGTATGGTTGTAGGTGTCGTTCTTCTATTTGTTGGACTGAGTTGGGTGAACGGCAGATGTTAGGTCCTGAGATGATTTTTGAAACGGAAGAGAAAGTAAAGGCTATTAGAGCACGGTTAAAGGAAGCTTCGGATAGACAAAAGTCGTATGCAGGTCTGAAGCGTACGGATATCGAGTATGCTGTGGGCGATCAAGTTTTCTTGAAGGTCTCACCTTGGAAAAAGATTTTCAGGTTTGGAAAGAAGGGCAAGTTAAGTCCTAGGTTCATTGGACCATATCGTGTGCTGAAGCGTGTTGGTCCAGTGGCCTATCAGATTGAGTTACCTCCGGAGTTGGGTCAAATTCATAATGTTTTTCATGTTTCCATGCTGAGGCATTATAGATCGGATCCTTCGTACATTGTACCGGTAGAAGAATTGGAGTTGAATTCAGACTTGTCTTTTGAAGAAGAACCAGTGGAAATCTTAGACCGAGATGTTAAAGTGCTAAGAAAGAAAATCGTGCCGTTGGTCAAAGTTTTATAGGGTAATCACGGAGCGGAGGAAGCTACGTGGGAGCCTGAGGAAACTATTCGGCAACAATATGCTCACCTCTTTTAATCAGGTAAATTTCGAGGACGAAATTTTCTTTAAGGAGGGTAGAGTTGTAATACCCTAAAATTCGAGTATCTAATTTAATACATGTTTTTGGTGCTTAATTTATGAAGGAAAAATTTTTCTTACTTCTTTTCGTAGTTATTATAGTCTTGAAGAAGAGTATAGAATTTTTGGGAGTAGAATAATTTTATTTTTGAGAGTATAATGAAGTGGATTAAGTGATATTAATACTTAAGTAAAAATAAGTGTCAAAGTGAAGCATAAGATGAGTAAATGGTAAGGTGGTGATGGCGCATGAGTTATGGCATGAGGGAGTGGTTGAATCCCTTGGTTAGCATCTAGAAATTTTACTTTTTGGCTTTAATCCATGCATGTGTCGGCAAGGGATAAGGATGGATGAGTTGTATTGTTTTATTTTTGGTAAGTAAGACTAAAGGAAAAAGGTAATTTTAACTTATGGTATGGAATCAAGGAACTTTGGAAAGATATGGGGACATGAGGCTAGTATCAAGGAAGATGTTTTGGAAACAAATTCATGGTCATTTGACCAATGAATTTGGACGGCAATATGGCTAGGGGAGGTTGGCCGATTTTGGCTAGTAGCTTAGCTAGGGTAGGAATTTTGTTTTGGTCATTTCTAGCATCTTATGCAACTTTGTTTTTCTTTTTTTTCTCTCAAACTTCTCTTTGGCCGACTTTGTGCTTTTGGTTTACCAAAATTCTTTTGACCATTTGGTCATTTTGCTATCACATTAGTATTCTTTGTATGCCTTTTCATTGTACCGAAAATACAACACCAAAGGTCATTCTTTTTCTTCCTTTCTCCATTGCCGAATGTACCTTGCTCTAAACACATCTCTTATTTTCTTTTTCTTCTTTTGGTAACCGAATCCTCATCATCCCTTCACTCATCTTTTAATTTTTCTTTTCAATCATCATATCTCCATAAGCATCTCTCATGGCCGAATGTTAGTGTGCCTTTGCCGAATCATTTTCTTTTCTCTTTGGTTTTTCATAGCCGAATCTCTCTCTATTCTTAAGCATCTTTCTCAACCATCTCTTTTCAACCGTGGAGAATAGGTAAGAGTTCTTTTAGTTCATGATTAGTTAATGGTGGTTTTGGCCGAATATGGATGGTGGTAAGAAGGATTTCTTGAATCGAAATACCCGTTCATTCTATTAACATTTCTCTTTATTATACTTTAGTGTGATAACGGAAGATCGAAACTCGAGTGTTCGTGTGCATCTTGGAACGTTTTTGGTCGACTCTCTTTTAGAGAAGCAAGAATCTTTGTGGTAAGGAAATCTCACCTTTAAGATCTTTAGTATTTTTTTCGATATATTATTATTAGGATTAACGATCTTTTGATATTGAAGACTTTCAAAATAGGGAAGAAAAGGGTGGTGTTTAGTTTTCGTAAGAGGGGCGGATCCACTATTTCTCCTAAGTATAAACGAAGGGCAGTTTTGGTAGTTTGGGATTTTCCACCGAGTTGCGGACCATTTACCGAAGGAAATCAACTATTTGAAGTAGTTCGTACTTCCGAGCCTTTATACGTTAGTGGATTCTCAGCGAATAACGAATCGATAAACGAGGAGAAATCAAAAATTGAAGTGATTCAAAAACAAGAGGGTAAGGATTTGGATCGAATATCAATATTATATTTTTATACATGGTAGTGTCCTAATAAGATTGTATTATGTTTAGGTGTTGAAGAGCGGGAAGGATTAGTACTCACGATATCGAGGTGTGTAACTTCACACTTTTCTCGGGTTTGGATGTTATTCGTGGTATGGAGTTAAATCGTAAAAACGACTAGATCGGTATAAAACGTAATAACTGGTACTTGGTGAAATTACATGAAAATGGTTAATATGGTGAAAATTACGAAAAAGCCCTCGATGAGTTAGAAGGTAAAATATAAATTTTCATGTCTTCGTAAAATGGACCGATAAGTTTGATAATTAGTAAATGGGCCAAAAACTATGCTAGTTAATAATTAATGAAATCTACATTAGATCGATAATTGGGCGAAATCTCATTAGATCGATAATTGGGCGAAATCTCGCTAGATCGATAATTGGGCCGAAATCTCTACTAGATCGTAAATGGGTCATAATCTCTATTAAATTGTTAAACGGGCTGAAATCCCTGCTAGATCGATAAATGGGCCAAATTCCTACTAGATCGTAAATTTAGGCATAAGATGTTAAATTACTAAATGGGCCAAATGATTCGGCCTTAATAAAAATATGAAATATTGACTCTTGTTAATGGGCCTTTTAATAAAATCATGGTATGATCATAGACTACTTTGCATACATGTTGCATGGGTTGGGAAAATGATGAAGAGAAGAAAGGCTGTTGCCAAAATCTAGTTCGGTGGCATTGCCACAAAATTATGGCTATTTGCCTCTAGTTCGGTGGCTCTGCCACAAAATTAATAAATGGCTATTTGCCTCTAGTTCGGTGGCTCGCCACAAATAATAATTGGCTCAATGCCTCTAGTTCGGTGACTTTGTCACAATCTAGTTCGGTGGCTCGCCACAAATATAAAAAGGCTTAATGCCTACGATTGGTGTGATGGCGGGGTGGGTTGACTTGATCCCCAGGTGTGTTGGTTGGTGCGGGGTGTGTAGCGGATGGAAATTAGGTTTGGGAGGAAAATACATTTTGCATGCATATTATTATTTATGTTGTTAATTCGCTAATGGGCTTAAGCCCAAATCCATAACTTGAAAAATCGGCCCAATGGACAAAGTAAGTGAGTTATACTGCTGAGTTCTAAGTAACTCACTCCTCAAAATTTTCATCTCGTAATGGAAATTGACGTGGACTTGGGCCGAGGATGACTTCGTGGAGGCCATCTTGCAAAACATGGGTTTATTAAACTTGAACTTTTAATAAGTATTTTTACTATTTTGGGTTGATGTAATAAGGGCCTCTATTAATATTTCATGGATTTATATGTGTGGTTGGTTAAAACTCTATTTTGGACATTTTATTATGGGTGATGATTATATGATGTTTTTCTCAAAATAAATTGGGTTTTCAAATATATGAAATTCCTTTATAAATATTTTTAGTATTTTAACTCTTATATAATTTACCTAAGGATTTTTGATAATACAATATTAATGATGTTTTCAACTAATGTTTTCTAATATACATCAAATTTAAAATACTCTTTTGATTTTTACTAAACCTTGTACTTAAAAATAATATTGTAGATTTCGACTCACTTTGAAATTTTTAAGATAGCTCGATTCATGTAATAAACCAAATCCAGTCTTAATACATAAATCGGGTTTGGGGTGTTACACTCCAGTGCCTCCGTACGCTCCCCACGCGCTCGCCACGTCCGTTTGTATAGCCTACACGGTGCTAGTGCATAGCCTTCGTACGAGGATCGTACCTGCAAAAAAACAAAATAGCAGCAAGCAACAGCAAAGAAAGGAAAAATATATTGTATTTTATCTATTATCTTTTCTTTTCTTTTCGGTAATAATAAACCAGAAGCAAACATTTGTGGGGGACACGATTTTTTTAATAGAGAGCAATAGGAACCAGAAAAAAAGAGATTCAAAAGGTTTCTTTCTTTTTTCGATCTCATTTTTCTTTGATTTTGCTTTCGAATCCAATCTGTAGTATTGATTTTCCATCTTTCTTTTTCTACTTGCGAATAAAAAGGGAGAACGAATTCTTACCTGACGAATATGTCATATATTTCCTTTTTCCTTCGTTATAATCAAGGCCGAGAGGGGATCTGAAATCCAAAAAGGAAGCTCTCCTCAAGTCTTGAATATGCTAATCGTCATCTATGGTGACGGATCAGCATCTGAGAGGGGAGATTTAATTGGCCGATTTGAGAGGAATAGGATGATGGTTTCGTTTTAAAAAAGGGACGAGTGTTTTAATCAGATTTTAGGAAAATGGCTTGTTTTGTTTTTGTCTAATTTTAGGGGTTATATCACAAGAAAGAAACGACGTCGTTTGAGCTCTTCTTAATAGCCTCAAAACGGCACCGTTTGGTGCTAGCTCCGAGCCGACTCGACCTGGTATCCATGAGGATCCGCGTGTTTTGATGGTGTTGGGATATTTACAAAATTAGTCCCTCTGTGTTGTGCTATCTTTTGATTAGACTTGTAATACACCGCTTTTATTCTTTAATTGGTCCCTGTAATTTACGTGTTATCCCGATTTTATCCAGTAGCAAACACCGCGTTTTGACCATTTGAATATTTGCTATTTTGACCCCAGAATATTCAAATTCTTTTTAATTTAGCCCAGAATTTTGCAAATTCTTTATAAAACATCCTTTAAATTTCATTTCTTTTCAATCAAGTTTTAATCTATTAAGTTTATTCATTATTCATTTTAGAAATAATTTTAATAAACTGTTTTGAATTATTTTGATGTTTGAATTTGTTTTATGCTCCCATTTGTATATGTTTTAATATGTTACGTAAATAATAATAAAAATCCTCTTTTATATGTTCCTTATTTTAAGGATTTATACAATATTTGATTTAAATACTTTTATCTATTATTAATTTATACATGCTTATATAATCAATATTAAAATAATTTTATTGATTTCATGATATTTTATGTATGCATTTTTTAAATCTATCTATGTATATACTTTATTTAAATATATGTATACATGCAATTGTTCTTTTAAGCAGTATTTTAAACTATACTTTATTTATTTCAAACACTTTTACCAAGTTCTATATACATTATTCATTAATGTTTTTTAAATAGGTATGCTCGGTTTTAGACTATTTCAAACATTATACATTTTAAATTCGTCTAACATGATAATTGTTTCATAAATTCATTTGTAAATTATTACATCGGTTTTTTAATTATTTCACTAATTGTTAATTTCAAATATTTCTTAGGTTATTTTAAAACTATTTGCTATTGTTTAAAATTATTTTCGTATTAATTTGCCTCTTGAATTTTGTAGGATTGCTCTTTTAGTTTGTGTCTTTGATAATTAAAATGGATTCCTTGAAATGGAGCATGCTATGAAATAATTGCTATTGTGTATTATTATATTCAAATTGTTTGCACCATTGTCTTTCATTAGTTCAATACTTTATCCATGTATGTTATTATGCCATTGCATTGTATTCACTCAAAAAAAAAATATCGTGTTCTAACACTATTTGAGCTCTAAAATAATTTTTACTTATATTTTCAAAACAAGGTAGTATTTGTGCGTTTGGAAATTCGAAGAAATCGTGCCCAATCGTGCTGGGTTGTGGTTTTCTATTTGTCCAAATAACCAAATACCCTTTCAAAATTTCAATACATGTGCTTGGAGAATTTTGGGGATGAGCTTGAATTCAAGGACTCAGATTATCGTGTCCAATCGTGCTGGATGTGATACTCTATTCCTTCGGAACAAGGGAATCTCAGTATTCAATCAAATTATTTAAAATTATAGAATAAAAAAACATAATTTCAAAACCATTTCAAACTTTTCAACATTAGGACATCAGTTAATCAATTTGGTACCAATTTTGGGCGTTGCGAGGGTGCTAATCCTTCCTTGCACGTAACCGATTCCTGAACCCGTTTTCTACTGGAAATTCGTAGACCAAAATTTATTTTATAGGTGACCCGATCACACCTAAACAAAAAGGATTGGTGGCGACTCCATATTTTTAAAGTCGATTCCCATTTTTCAAAACACGATCGAAAGAATGGTTTCGACAATGTCATATAACAAATGTAACTTAAGCTTTTTGCCTATGTAAAAGTTCTATCTATGAATGTGATAGAGTCTCTTATGGGTGTACATTGTATGGATACATTTACAATTCAAGATAATAAAATTTTAGTATGTCTATTTTATCTCTCAGTTTACTGTAAACACATTGGAACGCTACTTAAACAACTTATGCTCTAACTTGAACATGCCACTTGTAACAACCCATTTTCAGTCAAATAGAAACAATGGTTTTGGGACCATAAATCTGAGGTCAAAATATTTATTTTATTAATTTATTAAAGTTTACAGCATGATAGAATTATTGTGTGAAAGTTTATTAAAGAAATTTTACTATTTGAATGTTTAATTCGAGAAAAAAAGACTAAATCGCGTAAAATGAAAAATGCATGTTCTATTAGTTAAATGTGTCAAATAGCTTTGACTTTTAATTATGGAGGCCTTAAATGATAATTAAGCCATTTGAAAGGTTATTGGGCATTTATTCCATGGTTTATGTGATATATTAATGTTTTATAATAAGGTTAATATTGTAATTTAGTTATTTAAGTTAATTATAATAAAACAAATACAATTATATGTTATCATCTTCCTTACTAGCCAAAAATTTGAAGAAAGGAAGCCATACTTAGGGCTTAAGCATTTAGTCACTTTGTCCTTGAGCATATCAAGATAAGCCGAGATTGGAATTAGATCAGGGGAAAAGAAAAGTGGACAAATAGCTGATATTTTCTATCCGAGCAATACGAGGTAAGTTCATAAAATTAGAATCAAAATTTTAAATACTTGTAATTATTTGAAATGAATGTAGGTAGTTGAGTTAATGATTTGATTGAAATTAAAATACCTTATTGATATATTATGATGGTTACCGAGTCCCGTTTTAATCGTAAGAATTTGTAGGATACGAGTGACATGTCATTAGGGTTGCTGTTTAGGTTGAGATCCTGCATGTGTTGCGGACTCACTGCAGCTCGTATGAGCTTACCAATGTATCAGCTCGTAAGAGCTTACTGATTTTTAGCTCGTTAGAGCTTATTGTTTCAGCTTAATGAGCTTACTGTCCATTAGCTCAGGAGGAGCTTACTGATCATAGCTCGAAAGAGCGAAAATAATAATGAATTAATTGATTACAAATTTATATGTTATGTATATCACCCGAGTAACCCTCGATATTCTAATAGGTTCAATGGGCATTAATTCTGTGATATGGTAAAGTACTGTTTATACGGATGAATTACTGTTATCGAATGAATTACTATTTATATGATTGAGAATGAAAGGTTATAAATGATTTACATGATATATGAATTTGATATGATACATTGTATTCAGTATTAAATTGGGATAATGGATGATTACATGTACTTATGTGACTAACTTGTTGATGAATACTTGTGTTTAGGCATTTGGAAATTGAATTAAGTATACCTTATTTATTGTCTTGATTATCTACAAATGGTAAGTTTAATTTTGAATTATACGTGCTTACTAAGCTTTAAAGCTTACTCTATTTCTTTTCCATGTTTTATAGAGGTTCGATAGCTCGCTCGATCCAGATAAAGTCAGAGTTACACATCACACTATCCAATTGATGTTGGTACTTTTGAACTCTTGGATATTTGCAAATATGGCATGTATAGGCTAGTTACAAAGATGATAGTTATGGTTACTTGAGATAGTGATTTTGGTACATGTTGTGGTATAAGTTAAAGCCATGTGATTTGGCTTAACTTGGTGTAATGTTTTTGTTGTGTATAAGTGTCCAAATGTGGTATGTTTTTGCAAGTAGTAGATGGAATGGAAATATGCAAATGTTGTCTTGATAAGTAGTAGACTTGTGGATGGAATGATGTGATCCTAGCTCGAGAAGCTACGATCGATCCCATTGAGTTTCCACAAGGTCCCATTACTCGGTCTCGTGCCAAGAAGTTTCAAGATGCCATTGCAGGTTACATTGATTGAGCTTGGGGAGAGGAGGTGGCCGGACTTATTAAGAAATCATGGAGCTCAACACCGTGCATTCCATATAGCTTTTTGCAAGCTGAATTTTAGCTAAATAATTGCTGGATTAAACTTTTAATGTGTTTAGTTATTTTAGTTTAATTATTTAAGTTGTTTTAATTTTCTTTAGTTGCTTAAATAATTTCGACAATTAATATGTTGCAGCTTAATTAATTTTGTATAGCCATTTAATTTGTTTAATTGTGTTTATAGGTGAATTAATCATTTGAACCAGCTGTTACATGGATGGGCATTTAAAGAGAGGAATAAATTCAGCTGTTATGAAGATGAATTAAAGGCTAGCAACTATTATGAGCTTTTCCAGGTAAATGTTTGAAGAGTTTAATGGACAAGGAGTTATTTACATAAGCTATTTAGTTTCCAAATGTTTTTCATATCATGGTGGTTGTTCCAATTCATCCATTTACACCTTTGGTTGGTTATATTTAAGCATTTACAGAAAGAAGGCTGTTCATGTGCCAAATGACATTCATTATTTTTGGCTGCTGTCCATTCGGCTGCCTAAGAGGAAATTAAAAGGCTGTTATAAAGCATTGAACCAAATTTATTCAGCTCATTAGAGCTAATTATTAGTTGATTTGGAAGATTAAACATGTTGTCCATTGTCGTTACATATGTTTAGAGTTCATCAAAGGTCTTGTAGTTTTAATTAGCTTAATTAAGTTCATCAATAGCTCAATTAAGTTGAATGTTTGTGTCCATTCGGCTGGGGTTTGTCTCATGCCTATAAATACTTTGTTTCCAGCTAATTGTAGGGACTTTTTTTTTTCCAAATATATGAACTTTTGTTCTTCTGTGAGAATTCAACTCCAATTGTTCTCTCTTGGACTAATCTGACTTATCAAGCTAGGCTTGTGGCGTCTTATCCTTCCTTTGTTTTTCGAACTTATCAATTCAAGTGTGGCATTCGTTATACCTCCGGTTCCTATCTCATTAGATAGTGGATCAAGGTTTATTTGCTGGTTTCACTTTTCTTATCCATATAAGTGCTTGTAAGTCTTGGGTCAACAATATCTATATTGTTGGTTTAGCCTTTGCCTTAGCCAAGCCTATCCATCCATTTCCTAAACATTCTTTGAACTTCTGTTTGAGCCTATCTTCTACCCGTTTTAGCCTTTCTTGAAACGAAGCACAACTTACTCAATTTCTCGATCGGGCAATCTAAACGACTCGAATTAACACCGAATCGAGTTTGTATCATTTGGTATCAGAGCTGGTAAAATTGGAGTAAGTATCAATGTTTTTGGTATTCCCGAGTTTGTATTTAGCTAAAAAAAATTTGAAAAAAATTTGTATAAAAAATAAAATATATATTTGAAGTGCAAAAATTTGGAATTATTGAAAAAAAAAGAGTTTGAAGGTTTGTAATTCATTTGCTACCCGAATTCATTACTCTATCTTCCATGTCATTCGGCCACACTTAATTCTTCATCATTTTGTTTGTTAGTCTACCCTGTCTTAACATCATTTCCTACCCGAACCATCATTACTTTTGCAAGCCAACCCACATCGACTGCTGTTAAGTCAAAGTAGTCCCATGAGAACATAGAGAGGTGGATTCAATAGAAAAAGGAAATAGTGTATTGAGCCTATTCGAGAGAGCAAAAGCCAAGATTCTTTGGAGAGAAATAGTGAGGTTTTTGTTGTGTGAACTTAAAATGTCAAGAAGTCTGGGAAGGAACCCAAATGAGGGAGGTGGTTTTCACCCTATAAGGAATGTAGGTGGAGGCGTGCCAGATCTTACACTTCCAGCGATCATGAAAGAAATGAAGCCACTATTTGATCATAAATGTGAACCCATCGAAGATCGATTATATTGAGTCGAGGCACAAGAACAACGCGAGGGCACTCTTAAAAATGCAAGACGAGGGCGCGGGCGTCCTATTTGAAATCGAAAAGATCCTTATGAACCAAGTGACCAAGAAAGTGACCATTCATCCGTTCGCAGTGTAAGCATCAAGGCCATCAAAATCGGGGCCTTAGAGAAAGAGACCATACTGATGATAGCCTCAAAAACATTAAAATGGCCATACCCCCATTCCAAGGGAAGAATGACCCCGAGGCATACTTAGAGTCAGAGAAAAAGATCAGATTAGTCTTCGAATGCCATAACTATTCAGAGAGAAAAAAGGTGAAGTTGTCGGCCATCAAATTCTCAGATTACACCATAGTATGGTACGATCAACTTGTGACAAGCAGGAGAAGAAACGATGAAAGACCCATATTAACGTGGGCGAGATGAAGGCGATCATGAGTAAGCGTTTCATACCTTCTTACTATCACCGAGATCTTTACCAACGATTGCAAAGCCATACCTAAGGCAATCGAAGTGTCAAAGACTACTACATGGAAATAAAGATAGCAATGATCCGAGCCAATATCGAGGAGGATTGGGAGGCAACAATGGCCAAGTTTCTTACGGGATTAAACCATGGCATCGCTAATATAGTCGAATTGCAACACTATGTTGAAGTGATGGACATAGTTCACATGGCCATTAAAGTCGAAAAACAACTTAAATGAAAAGGAGTTAGTCGTTCCTACTCTAATCCATCTACCACCAAATAGAGTCAATGAGCTAATAAACCCCCTGTTCGAACCAAGGATCCTATTGTAGCGGCCAAATCAAATCCAATCATTAGTGAGCCAAGTAAGAATAAAATCGAGACTACTCCAAATAGCATAAGAGACATAAAGTGTTGCAAGTGCCAAGGAGGAGGACATATAGCCAGCCAATGTCCCAATTGGTGAATCATGGTGGTACGGGCCGACGAAGAGATTGAATCCAAGGAAGAGAACGAGTATGAGCCTGAGAAGTCAACCGATGAAGAAGAAAATTTAAAGTTACCGGTTGAAGGCGAGATTTTGTGGTGAAAAGGAGCCTCAACATTTTAAGTGTCGAAATTGAACAATAAAGAGAGAATATTTTCCACACCCGATGCCACATCCAAGGCAAGGTATGTAGCATGATTATTGATGGAGGAAGCTGCACCAACGTTGCAAGTAAAATGCTGGTTGAAAAACTTGGTTTAACCACAAACAAGCATCCGAATCTGTACAAGTTATAATAGTTGAACGACGGAGGAGAGCTTAAAGTGACAAAACAAGCTGTTGTAGCATTTTCCATCGAAAAGTACCAAGATGAGGTGGTGTCCGACATCGTTCCCATACATGTGGGACACCTTCTTTTGGGCGTCCATGTCAATTTGATCGACGTGTAGTCCATGATAGATACACCAACCATTATACCTTTAAGCATTTAGGCAAAAATGTAACTCTAGCCTCTCTTACCCTGAAACAAGTGTATCACGATCAAACCAAGTTAAAAGAGACTGTAGAAAAAGAAAAAGAACAAGAAAAAAAGAGAGAAAAGGAAAAAGAAAATAAAAAAAGGAAAAGGTGAGAAAATTGAGGTAAAAACACGAGTTGAAAAATAAAACAAAAAAGAAGATGAGAGTGGTAAAATAACGTGTTTACGAGAAAAATAGAAGTGAGAAAGTCCTTAACGATGCTCCAATCTATTCTTGTACTTATGTACAAAGAGTGCCTTTTTTTGCTAATGAACTTAAAACTATTTTGCCTTCTTCTGTTGTGATTTTACTTCAGGAATTCGAGGACGTATTTCCGGAGGAAGTATCGAGTGGATTGCCTCCTCTTCGTGGCATCGAACATCAAATCGACTTTGTACCCAGAGCTACGATCCCAAACCATCCAGCCTACTGAAGCAACCCCAAGAGAGAAAAGAGTTGCAATGACAAGTGGTTGACTTGATGGAGAAGGGCTACATACGGGAAAGTTTAAGCCCTTGTGCGGTGCCCGTTCTGTTGGTGCCCAAAAAAGATGGCTTGTGGAGAATGTACATGGACTGTAAAGCCATTAACAAAATCACCTTCAATATTGTCACCCTATTCCAAGACTTGATGACATGCTCGATGAGCTTACTGGTGCCAAACTCTTCTCCAAGATTGATTTGAAGAGTGGTTATCACCAAATACATATGTGAGAAGGGGACGAGTGGAAGACAACCTTTAAAACAAAATATGGTTTGTATGAGTGGCTAGTGATGCCATTCGGCCTCAGAAATGCACCAAGCACATTTATGCAATTGATGAATCACATTTTACTATATTTTATTGGCTGATTTTGCATGGTATACTTTGATGACATTTTAATTTATAGCAAATCACTGGTTGATCATATTGAACATTTACGTGCTATTTTGGAGGTTTTACGAAAGGAAGTGTTATATGCAAATCTTAAGAAATGTAATTTTTGTACTGACAAAGTTGTTTTCTTAGGTTTCGTTGTATGTGCGGAAGGTTTAGAGGTGGATCAAGAGAAGATCAAGATGATCCAAGAAAGGCCTCATCTGACGACCATTAGCCAAGTTAGAAGCTTTCACAGACTTGCAAGCTTCTATAGGAGATTCATGTTGAACTTCAGCACCATAGCTGCTCCTTTAACGGGTATTATCAAGAAAAACCCTCCTTTTACTTGGGATGATGAAAAAAGTTGCTTTTAACAAAATTAAAGATTTTTGACTAACGCTCCATTGTTGAGTTTACCCGACTTTAAAAAAACTTTTGAAGTGGAGTATGATGCTTCAGGGATAGGTATAGGTGCGGTTTTGACACAAGATAGACAACAATTGCCTACTTCAGTGAAAAACTTAACGGGGCTCCACTCAACTATCCAACCTATGATAAAAAGATGTATGCATTTATTAGTGCGTTGGAGACATGGTAGCATTACCTTTGGCGAAAAGAGTTCGTAATACATATGGACCATGAAGCCTTAAAGCATTTAAAGGGTCAAACTAAGCTAAACAAATGACATGCTAAGTGGGTGGAATTTCTTGAGTCCTTTCCATATGTGATTAAGTATAAACAAGGTAAAGAAAATGTTGTTGCGAATACGCTATCACGTAGGTATGCTTTAATTAATCATTTGGATGCTAAGTTTCTTGGATTTGTGTATTTGAAAGATTTATATGTTAATGATCTTGAAATTGGCGAAATATTTGAGTTGTGTGTTCAAGGTGCCCATGACAGGTATTTTCGACAAGATGGTTTTCATTTTTGAGAAAATAATTTATGTATACCCCAAGGGTCAATTAGAGATGTGCTAGTTCGAGAAGCACATAGTGGGGGATTAATGGGCCACTTTGGCATAGCCAAGACTTTGGTTGTTCAACAAGAGCACTTTTTGGTTGAAGATGTGGCAAGATGTGGTTAAAGTGTGTGAGCAATGCCTAGCTTGCAAGAAGGCTAAGTAAAAAATTCAGCCACATGGTTTATACACTCCTTTGCTGATTCCAGAAACACCATGGTGGATATATCCATGGATTTCATTCTAGGCCTTCCTAGAACAAAGAATGGCAAAGATTCTGTATTTGTGGTAGTAGATCGATTTTCAAAGATGGCTCACTTTATTGCATGTAATAAAACTAATGACGCATTAAATATTGCTAACCTGTTCTTTAGGGAAATCGTGCATTTGCATGGCATTCCAAGGACTATTGTTTCGGACTGTGACGCTAAGTTCCTCAGCCATTTTTGGAGGACTTTGTGGGGTAAGCTTGGCGCTAAGATTTTTTTCTCAACAACTTGCCATCCCCAAACCGATGGCCAAAAGGAGGTCGTTAATCGAGTTTAATCAACCTTGTTTCGTGCCATAATTCGAAAGAACTTAAAGACTTGGAAGGAGTGTCTACCACACATTGTGTTTGCTTACAACCGATAAGTGCACTTGGCTACCAAGCATTCGCCATTTGAAGTGGTATATGGTTTCAATCCCTTAACTCATATGGATTTATTGCCTTTACCTTCTAATCAATTAGTGAATGTAGATGGCAAGAAAAAGGCAAAATTCGTTAAACAATTGCATCAACGAGTTAGGGACAACATTGAAAGAAGAACCAAGCAATTTATTCAAAGGGTGAACAAAGGACGCAAGCGAGTAATATTCAAACTTGGTGATTGGGTTTGGTTCCATATGCGTAAGGAAAGATTTCCAAACCAAAGGAAATCAAAATTATTGCCAAGGGGAGCCGATCTTTTTCAAGTTTTGGAAAGGATTAACAAGAATGCCTACAAGTTAGATCTACAAGGTGAGTATGGGGTTAGTGCTACCTTCAACGTTGTTGACTTATCCACTTTTGATGTAGGTGATGATTTGGGGACAAATCGCTTTGAAGAGGGAGGGATGATGTGATCCTAGCTCGAGAAGCTATGGACCGCCCCATTATGTTGCCACAAAGTCCCACTACTCGGTCTCGTGCCAAGAAGTTTCAAGATGACATTGAAAGTTTCATTGATCAAGCTTGAGGAGAGGAGGGGGCCAGACTTATTAAGCAATCATGGAGCTCAACACCATGCGTTCTATATAGCTTTTTGCAAGCTAAATTTTATTTAAATAATTGCTGGATTAAACTTTTAATGTGTTTAGTTATTTTAGTTTAATTATTTAAGTTATTTTAATTTTATTTAGTTGCTTAAATAATTTCAAAAATTAATATGTTTTGGCTTAATTAATTTGCTACAGCCATTTAATTTGTTTAATTGTGTTTATAGGTGAATTAATCATTTGAACCAGTTATTACATGGATGGGCATTTAAAGAGAGAAATAAATTCAGCTGTTATAGAGATTAATTAAAGGCTAGCAGCTGTTATGAGATTTTCCAAGTAAATGTTTGGAGATTTTAATGGGCAAGGAGTTATTCACATAAGCTATTCAATTTCCAAACGTTTTTCACGTGATTGTGGCTGCTCCAATTTGTCCATTTACACCTTTGGTTGGTTATATTTAAGCATTTACACAAAGAAGGCTGTTTATAACAGCCCGATTTTGGGGCTAGTCGAAACAGTGGTTTCAAGACCACTAATCCGAGGTTGAAGAAAATTATTTTAATATTTCTTTATGTGTATATCATGATTATGAGGATGTATGAAAATTTTGGTGCTTTAATTTTAGCGATTGTATGCTTAATTGTGAAAAAGACTAAATCGCATAAAGTGCGAAAGTTTCATTTTACAAGCTAGAGGTGTCTAATAGCTATGGAATATTAAATTGGAGGTCCTTAAAGTGCAATTACGCCTTCCTATAGGTGATGGCCGACCAAGGGGGACAAGTGCATTAAATTGGTCAATATTTGGTGGCATTAGGTGGTAAAATGAATAAAATAAGACTAAATAAAGAAGTTATCATCTTTTTCTATTTACATTTCTTCTTCGACCAAAAATCAAGCAAGAATAGAGATTTTTGAAGCTCAAACTTTCAGCCAAGCCATTCCCTTGCAAGTAAGTGATATTAGAGGTATTTCTTGATAATTTTTGTATTTGGAACCCCTAAAGCTTAAGCTAGCTAATGAGGGGACTATTTTGCCAAATGGTTGAAAGTTTAGGGATTTTCCATAAGAGTGTTTATGTTGTTTGCTGAGTTTTTATGGAAGAAAATGAATGTTAGTGGGTTAGAGACAACTTTTGTGAAAGGTGTTTCCATGAAAACACTTAAAAAGACCTATTTGTAAAGGTTATAAATTGAGTAGTAAATACATGAAATGATTGGTATTGTGAGTTGTAATAAGAGTAATAAATGTTCAGCTAGGCTTGTTAAATGAGGAAATCTAATGAAAAACATTTTACGAGCCTAGGGGCAAAATTATAATTTTGCCAAAGTATAAAAGCAAAACGGTCATTTTTTCCAAAGTAGAAATTTTGAAGTGTCTTGACTTATGAAGTTATTAAATGTGTAAATTTTATTATTATAGATCAATAAGAATGCGGAAACAACCTTGATCGGGGAAAAGGTAAGGTTTCGAACTAAACCTCCAATTAACACATTTTGCACCGAGGTAAGTTTATGTGTAAATGATACATTCTTATTATGTATGTTTTTACCTATTAATGCATTGTGTGGATGTAAATGCTTATTCGTAAGATTTATTGAGAATGGTAAATAATGGGGAAATTCCTGAATGAACCTCCGGAATAGAAATATGACTACAGATGAATATCCACAAATGTGTAATTATCATTTTGGTGGGCTGTGTGCGATACCACCTTGTTACTTATTAACGATGGGCTAAGTACATTACCATCGTATTTATTATCAATTTGGTGGGCTATGTGTGATACCACCGTAATTATTATTGTTGGTGGGCTGTGTGCGATACCAACCTATTATTGATAAATGGTGGGTTGTGTGTGAAACCACTTGTTATCTTGTATCATTCCAAAGTGTTTATCGAGAAACTTGTTTAGCTATAAATTTCATTTGGCTTTGTGGTGAAAAGTGCAGGGCATAAGTACAAGTAAATGTGAGCAATTTATATGGTATGTGGTTGGGATGTGGTAAGAGTTGAGATGAGTAAGTATTATCAAGAGAATATGAATTGTTCTTACATAGTATGTAAGGTTTTTGATTGATTAGCATATGGTATGATGATTATTGTTTACATATAGACTTACTGAGCTTAAAGCTTACTCCCTTCTCTTTTCCCTTATTTTATAGTGTTGAAGAGTCAGCTCGGGATACGGAGATAAGCAAAGGATCACCCACACTATCATCACATCTTGGTATAGTTAGATTTAGCATTTTGAGTATGGCATGTATAGGGACTAGACTTAGTTGAATGTCATATTGTTTTGGCCAAATGTGTTGGATCATTCAAGGATGAACTCTTTTGTATAAGGCCATAGTTGATATCTCTTTCTTAATGATCTAAAAGATGAGGTTATTCATGAATGTGCAAGTTGCATGATTATTTTACTTGGTTTAAATATGCATGAATGGGTTGATGGTTGAATGTGATTTAGGTTTGTATGAGTTAGGGTGATAGAAAGAGCTTGGCAAATAGCCTTGTTTTTGTCCACATGGGTAGGCACACAGGCATGTGTGACACACGGTCAATCCCATGGGCATGTGGTTAGGCCGTGTGTTCTCTTGCATACTAGGTTTACAAGTTAGTATGCTCAGTAATAAACACAAGGGCAGAGACATGACCGTGTGTCTCAACCGTGTGGGGGACACAGCCATGGACATAAGTGTGTGCCCAGGCCATGTGAAGTCTGCACTTGAAATTAGGAATTTAATTTGCCACACGGCCAAAGGGCACGGGCGTGCGCCTTGGCCGTGTGACATTTATGGGGTGATGACGTCAGAAATAGAATGCCAAGGTTTTTGCATATGGGCTAAGACACGGGCGTGTTGAGGCCGTGTGAGGGACACGGAGGTGTGTCTGGTCGTGTGAAAACCCTTGTAGGTTTGAATTGGAAAATAATTCCACACTGGTGTGAAACACGAGCATGTCGTATGCCACATGGGTGCATGGACATTTAGTGAAAATTTTCTAAGATTTTCTAGAGAGCTTCAAAAGGGTTCGACTTGATCCCGAACCATTCCTAATGTGTGATTTAGGCCTCGTAGGCTTATGTAAGAGATGCTATGAAAGATTTTACTTTAGAGTGGAAAGTCAAGTCTCGGTATTGCATAATTGTTTGCGTATAAGTCTAGTAATGCCTCATGCCCTGTTCTAGCATCGAATACGGGTAAGGGGTGTTACACTGTTCATGTGCCAAATGACATTCATTATTTTTGGTTGCTTTTCATTCAGCTGCCCAAGGGGAAATTAAAAGGCTGTTATCAAGCATTGAACCAAATTTATTCAGCTCATTAGAGCTAATTATTAGCTGATTGGGAAGATTAAACATGTTGTCCATTGTCGTTACATATGTTTAGAGTTCATCAAAGGTCTTGTAGTTTTAATTAGCTTAATTAAGTTCATCAATAGCTCAATTAAGTTGAATGTTTGTGTCCATTCAGCTGGGGTTTGTCTCAAGCCTATAAGTACTTTGTTTCCGGCTAATTGTAGGGACTTTTTTTGCCAAATATATGAACTTTTGTTCTTTTGTGAAAATTCAACTCTCATTGTTCTCTCTTGGACTGATCTGGCTTATCAAGCTAGGGTTGTGGCATCTTATCCTTCCTTTGTTTTCGAACTTATCACTTCAAGTGTGGCATTCGTTATACCTTCGGTTCCTATCTCATTAGATAGTGGGTCAAGGTTTATTTGTTGATTTCACTTTTCTTATCCATCTAAGTGCTTGTAAGTCATGGGTCAACAATCTCTATATTGTTGGTTCAGCCTTTTCCTTCGCCAACCTATCCATCCATTTCCTAAACATTCTTTGAACTTCTGTTTGAGCCTATATTCTACCCGTTTTCAGCCTTTCTTGAAATGAAGCACAACTTACTCAACTTCTCGATTGGGCAATCTAAAAGACTCGAATCAACACTGAATCGAGTTCGTATCATGGAAAATGCATGTTATAAATTAGGTATTTGAATACTATGTTGAATTGGGATAAAATGTGTTTGAAATGTTGTGGATTGGCTGCCTATTGGGTTATGAAATGTTGCATAATACACTTGTGTAGGTATATGAAAATAGGGTGGCAAAATAGCTTTGCAAATAGCATATTTTTGTCTACACGGGTGTGTTTCTCAGCCTTGTGCGACACACAGTCATGTTACATGGCCGTGTGTCCCTTGGTGTTGATATTAGAACCAAGTCAGTCTGCTCCACATGGTCTTACACAAGGGTGTGTGACTGGTCGTCTAGTACAAGTCAGTATACCCCCTAATTGGCACGCAGCCTAGCATACGGGTGTGTGTAACACCCCTTACTCATATTCAACGTCGAAACTAGATACGTGGCATTACCGAACTTAACTTGCTTAAACATATAACATTGGGCCATAAATTTTGTTTCAACTTAAAACTATTTCATTCATATTCATAACGTCCCTATTATGGGTTTACGAGACCCTGAACATACATACGGAATAGTTCAGGACTAAACCAAAAATTTTGCACACTTAGAAATTTTTTACTCAAAACAGGGCTACACGCCCATATGGAAAGGAACACTTCCGTGTGGGCAGGCCATGTGGTCACACACACCCATGTTCCTAACCCATGTGGATTTTATTTTTCATTTCGAACCTACAGGGGTTTTCACACAGCCAGGCACACGCCCGTGTCTATGGCCCATGTCCCTCATAAGGCTAAGACACGCCCGTGCCCTCACCCGTGTGTGAAAACCTTAGTATTCTGTTTATGACTTCAAAAAAAATTTAGGGGCTCATGGCCTAGTCACACGCCCGTGTGCTGGCCCGTGTGACGAACTAAATTTTCCCAAATTTAATGCAGGGGACACACGGCCTATCAACACACCATGGGGATGACCATGTGTCACACACGGCCTAGACACACGCCCGTGTGTCTACCCGTATGGACAATTAGGAGGCTATTTACCACACCAATTACCACCCTAAAAAACAAACACACTTATACCACCACAAGCAACATATAACATTGCAATAATACGCAATGAAAAATCACTAATACATCATGCATACACTTCACATTTTACTCAATCAATTACACGAACTTGCACTTCATGAATATCATCATCATTGGATATATATATATACAACTTAACAAGTGTTGGCCAATTCCCAATGGCCATTTACAAAATGAATGAGTAACAATAATAGCCAACACTTTGGCTAACAGATATGACCTAACAAAATGACCAAGTTCCTATACATGCCATACCCAAAATAAAATAAACTTTACTATACCAAAAGAATAGTTGATAGTGTGATCCGAACTCGACGTCCTACAATCCCCGAGTTAGTTTGGCTATACTACAAGGAAAAAGAAAATGAGAGGGGTAAGCAAAAAGCTTAGTAAGTTTGCATGAAATAAATAGCAACATAAAGACTTATAATAACATCCATTCGTCTCATTGAATAATACACAAGATCTCAAACACATAAACATAACTTACTCATGCATACTCTTACCAAATTACATATCACATTTTGCATTCATTTCTCCTAAGTTACTCATGGGTACCTGTATCACTTCATCACACAACTTTAGCACTTTTAATCTCTTAAGCATAGACTTAACTTTTTGTCATCAGTACATAAACTTAGCTCTTTGCCTGTTGAACTACTCAGAATATCAAAGGATACTCAATCTTATCATACATGTATCATGATGCCAATGCCATATCCCATTTATTGTCTTACATGGGATCACATCTTGATGTCGATGCCATATCCCAAATATGGTCTTACATGGGATCTCATATCTCGATGTCGATGCCATATCCCAGATATGGTTTTATATGAGATTGTATATAGAGATGTCGATGCCATGTCCCAAACATGGTCTTACACGAGATCTTTCTTTGGTACTGAGGCCATGTCCTAGACATGGTCTTATACGGGACCTACATTCGATGTCGATGCTATGTCCTAAACATGGTCTTATACGGGACCTACACTCGGTGCCGATGCCATGTCCCAGAC
This sequence comes from Gossypium rotundifolium, assembly GCA_025506655.1. Lineage (NCBI taxonomy): Eukaryota > Viridiplantae > Streptophyta > Magnoliopsida > Malvales > Malvaceae > Gossypium > Gossypium rotundifolium. The sequence continues at coordinate 54,178,484 of CP106726.1, read as the reverse complement.
ATGGTCTTATACAGGACCTTCCTTGTCTCATGTTGTGGCATTAGTATCCTTGCTATTCCGAATGTTCATCCGGGACTTCAACTTAACATATTTTCATCATACTCTCATCGAGGCATCATTAGTCGATTTTCATAGAAATAATATTCATTTCTCATAATATCAAGCAATTAAAAATATAAAAACATTATGTAGCTTTAATTTCACACAAACTTACCTCGGCACTCAAAATACGTATAGTTGTTTGATTTAGTCCACAACCTTGTTCTTGCATCGGTTTCGTTCGGGCTTTGTGTTTCTTGATCTATAATAACAATTTCACTTGTTTAATACTCACATTGACTAAATTAACCCATGAATCATACTTTGGAAAAATTACAATTTTTCCCTTAAACTTTTACATAATTACACTTTTGGCTCTAGTCTCGTAAAATGATTTTTATTCAATTTCCTTGTATTTTAAGCCTATCTGAATCATTTTCTTAACTATAAAAGCCCCAATTTCCACTAATTCACTCATGTATGACCATTTTCATGACTTTTATAGTTTAGTCCTTTTTATGAATTTCTCATGAAAATCACTTAGAAAAAGGTGTTTATCATGCATCAAACTTTCATATTTCTCCATAAATCATCAAAATACATGCATGTCATACATGGGTAAATTTTTTAACATAAACCCTAGCTCAAAATGTAGCTAGAAATAGCTAAATTGAGCTAGAGGATATCAAAAATACAAAGAACATTAAAAAATGGGCTAAGAGATACTTACAATCAAGCTTGAAAGTTGAAGAAACCCTAGCCATGGAGTCCTTGTGATTTTCGGCCAAGCATAGAGAAGATGGACACCATTTTTGACTTATTTTCCCTTTTAATTCATAAATTAACCAAATGACAAAAATGCCCTTAAGGCCTCTTTCTTGAGATTTTTCCTTCCCATGTCTATTTTTGTCCATCTTGACATATATTGGCCTAATTGCTAAATAAGGACTTCTAGAATTTTATAATGCTATTTCATACTTAAATCTTCTAGAATCTCATATTTTCCAATCTTTGCAATTTAGTTTTAATAGACAAATTGTTCACTAATTTATAAAATTTCTTCATGAATTTTTCACACAATCATGCAAGCATGCTATAGGCCTCATAAAATTAATAAAACACATATTCCTACCTCATATTTGTGGTCTCATAACCACTATTTTGACTAGGCCCTAAATCGGGCTGTTACATCATTTTAGTTGGTCGTGTTACATAAGTCAGTATACCCTACAATTTTGGCACGGCCTAGCACACAGGCTGGCACACGAGCGTGTGTAGCCACTTCGAAGGGCACACAGGCTAGACACACGGGCGTGTGGTTGGCCGTGTGGTTGGTCGTGTGACCTAAGTCAGTGTGTACCCCCCTATTTTCACATGGCTGGAGACACGGGCATGTCTAGTGGCCGTGTGAGACACACGGCCTAGTCATGCAGGCGTGTGTCCTCTGTATTGAGAAAAATTTTCAAAGTTTCATAGAAGTTTTATAAGTTATCCGTTTAGTCCCGAACCGCTCCTAAACCATGTTTAAGGCCTCGTAGGCTGTAAAGGACATATTGAATGATGATTGTATGAAATGGTTGAATGTATGAGAAATGTACTGTTATATATGTTAAAATTTTGGTAATGCTCCGTAACACTATTCAAGCATTGAATACGGGTGAGGGGTGTTACATTTATTTGTATTAGAGCTACGGTTTAGTTGATTCTAGGACTAACGTAGTGTATGTGAGTCTAGCTATACATGCCATATATATAAATTGTGATAATGTGATGACTCCTGACATTTTCAAATGTGTTTTTATATAGTAAATGGATCCTAATCGAGTTGTAGTAGATGAGGTTGAGAGTAATGCGCCTGCTCTCGCTCAAGGGATAGCGCCTTCTGATTCTAGACGTAACGAGTAGCCAGGGAGGAGAGGCTAAAGAAGCCTTCTTCCAAATGATGAATGAGCAGTTCACACAATATATTCGTACGAACCCAACTGCTCAACAACATCCACCCCCACCTATTCCCCAACTAATCCCTGTAGTTTCTCAAGGTATGAATCCTTTGCGATTGAACAAACCACATGTTGATAAGATACGAAAATAAAGGGCTAAGGAATTTAGAGATACTGTTGACGATGACCTTGAAAGAGCTAAGTTTTGGCTTGAGAACACGATTCGAGTATTTGATGAACTGTCTTGCACACTTGAAGAATGTTTAAAGTGTGCTATATCATTATTGAGAGACACTGTGTTTCAGTGTTGGAATATATTGATATCTATATTTCTGCAAGAAAGAGTTACTTGGAGTTCTTTCAAGTTGAATTCAGAAATAAATACATAAGCCAAAGGTTCATTGATCAAAAACGAAAGGAATTTCTTGAACTAAAATAGGGTCCTATGTCGGTAATAGAATATGAAAGAGAGTTTGTACGACTCAGAAAATATACTCATGATTGTGTTTCTTCCGAGGCTATAATGTGTACAATATTCGAAGGTGGATTAAATGGAGAAATCAGACTGTTAGTTGGGAATCTTAAGCTAAAAGAGTTTGTTGTTCTATTTGACAGAGTTTATAAAGCCGAAGAGCTTTGCAAAGACAAAAGGAAAGCCAATTTTAAGGCTGGAGACTTTAGAAAGAGATTTTCGAGCAAATCACATCAGTCAGCATCAAAGAAATCTAGAGAATATCATCTTCGTTCTACTACTTTTGCGGGGATTTCGATCAGAGATAGATATACGAGACATTTCAGCACTAATCCTCAGACGACATCTATTGCCAGTATGGGTAGTGTTAGAAATGTTGGACCTGAATGTAAGCACTGTAATAAGCGAAATTACGGTGAAGGTAGAATATTGAGCAGAGCTTGTTTTAAATGTGGATCTCTTGATCATTATCTCTAAGACTGTATCCAGAAAAGTCTATAGCTGAAAGAGATCAACCGTGAAAGCAAGTAATACGGCTACTAGAGGGAGACAACCCCGAAACATTGGGAATATGAGTGGTAACTGAGGCACTATGAGAGATTCTACTGTGAGATCTGAGGTGTGAGCATCTGCTCGAGCTTATGCTATTGTGCACGGGAAGAGGCATCATCACCAGACGTTATTACGATACTTTTTCTCTTTTTGATACTAATATAGTTATGTTGATAGATCCTGGATCAACCCATTCATATATCTGTATAAATTTATTATTTAAAAAAGTCTACATGTTGAGTCTATATAGTTTGTAATTAAAGTATTGAACCCCTTAGGCAAGTCTATTCTAGTTGATAAAATTTGTAAGAATTGTCCTTTAATGACTTGGGGTTACTGTTTTTGCTGACTTGATGCTTTTACTGTTTGATGAGTTTGATGTGATTTTGGGTATGGACTGGCTGACTATACATGATGCAGTTGTGAATTGTAGATGAAAGATTATCAAATTGAAATGTCAGAATGGTGAAATTTTTTGGATTGAGACTGATGATTCGAATGGATTACCTACTGTGATATCATCTATGTTAGCTCAGAAATGTATGAAAAGGGATTTGATGCATATCTTGCATACATATTGGATACAAAGGTGTCTAAATCAAAGGTTGAATCTGCACCTATTGTTTGTGAGTTTTGGATGTATTTCCAAAAGAGTTAATAGGTTTACCACCTATCAAAGAGGTTGAATTTGGTATTAAATTAGTACTAGGAATAACACTGATATCGATAGCTCCATATAGAATTAAAAGAGTTGAAAGCTCAATTACAAGAGTTGAGAGATAAAGGTTTTGCTAGATCGAGTTTCTCTCCTTAGGGTGCACCAATGTTATTTGTGAAAAAGAAAGATGGCACGATGAGAATGTGTATAGACTATCGAAAGCTTAACAAAGTGATGATTAAGAATAAATACTCTTTTCCACGAATAGATGATTTGTTTGATCAGTTAAAAGGGGAAACAGTGTTTTCAAAAATTGATTTGAGATCGAGTTATTACCAGTTACGAGTTAAAGACTCAGATGTGCCAAAGACTGCACTTAGAACAAGGTACGGACACTACAAATTTCTTGTTATGCCTTTTGGACTAACAAATGCACCTACTATTTTTATGGACTTAATGAACCAGATTTTCAGGCCGTACTTAGAACGATTTGTAGTTGTATTTATTGATGACATTTTGATTTACTCTCGTGATGAATCTGAGCATGTCGAGCATTTGAGAGTCGTGTTACAAACTTTGAGAGATAAATAGTTGCTTGCAAAGTTTAGCAAATGTGATTTTTAGCTACGAGAGGTTGCTTTTCTGGGACATATAGTTCAACTGCGGGTATCCTAGTTGACTTGAGCAAAATTTCTACAATTATAGATTGGAAGCCTCCGAGAACTATATTCAAAGTCCCTAGTTTTCTGGGACTAGTTGACTATTATAGACGATTTGTGAAAGGCTTCTCGATGATTGCAACACCAATGACACAATTGTTTCAAAAAGATGTTAAATTTGAGTGGTAAGAAAAGTGTCAGTAGAGCTTTGAGCAGTTGAAAGCATTATTGACAGAGGCACCAGTGTTAGTTCAGACTGAGTAGGTTAAAGAATTTGTAGTTTTCAGTGATGCATCATTAAATGGCTTGGGTTGTGTTTTTGATGTAGGAAGGCAAAATTATAGCTTATGCCTCGAGACAGTTGAAACCGCACAAAAAGAATTATCCGACACACGATCTTGAGTTAGTTGCGATAGTGTTTGCATTGAAAATTTGGCGTCATTACTTGTTTGGTGAGAAATGCCATATTTTTACCGATCACAAAAGCTTGAAATATTTGATGACTTAGAAACATTTGAATTTGCGATAGCGGAGATGGTTAGAATTGTTGAAAGACTATGAGTTAGTGATTGACTATCATTCGGGAAAAGCGAACGTAGTTGCTGATGCTTTGAGCTGAAAGTCCTTATTTGCTTTACGTGCTTTGAACACACAATTAGCTTTGTCTGACGACTATTCGATAGTAGCTGAGTTGAAAGCGAGACTGTTAGTTCTATAGTAGATTTGTAAGACTCAAAAATTTGATAATGAATTGCAAGAAAAACGAGTTCAGAGTGAGTTAACTTCTGATTTAGATTTTCGAATAGGACCCGATGATTGTTTGATGTTTCGTGATAGAATATGTGTACCAAGAAATTTTGAGCTCATTTAGAAGATTTTAAATAAAGCATGCAGTAGTAGTTTATCAGCACATCCGGGAAGCACGAAAAAGTATAACGATTTGAAACAGCTTTATTTGTGGCACGGCATGAAACGAGATATCTCAGAATTTGTTTCAAAATGTTTGATTTGTCAGCAAGTCAAAGCTGAGCATCAAGTGCCCTCAGGTTTATTACAACCTATTATGATTCCTGAGTGGATGTAGGATAGAGTAACAATGGATTTCGTATCAAGTTTGCCATTATCTCCAAAAAAGAAAGATGTGATCTGGGTTGTTGTTGATAGATTGATGAAATCAGCTCATTTCATTCTGGTACGTACAGATTTCTCGCTCGATAAATTAACTGAGTTATATATTTCTGAAATTGTGAGATTACATGGTGTTCCCCTATCTATTGTTTCGGATAGAGATCCAAGGTTTACATCGAGATTTTGGAAGAAATTACAAGAAGCTTTAGGAACAAAGCTGCATTTTAGCACTGCGTTTCACCGGCAAATGGATGGTCAATCTGAATGAGTTATTCAGATACTTGAGGATATGTTGTGTTGTTGCATTCTTGAGTTTGAAGGTAGTTGGGAGAAATATCTACCGCTGATTGAGTTTTCTTATAATAATAGCTTCCAATCGAGTATAAAGATGGCACCGTACGAAGCTCTATACGGTCGTAAATGCATAACACCGTAGTACTAGACTGAACTTAAAGAAAATAAGATTCACGGGGTTGATCTGATCAGAGAAACTGAAGAAAAAGTAAAAGTAATTCACGATAGTTTGAAAGCAGCTTCAGATCGACATAAATCATATGTCGATTTAAAATATAAAGAAATTGAGTTTCAAGTCAGGGATCGAATGTTTCTAAAGGTGTCACCATGGAAAAAGGTTCTTCGATTCTGCCGTAAAGGAACGCTGAGTCCATGATTTATCGGACAGTATAAGATCGTCGAAGGAATAAGGCCTGTAGCGTATCAACTAGTGTTACCATCAGAACTTGAAAATATTTATAATGTCTTTCATGTTTCTATGCTACGTCGATATAGATCTAATTTGTTACATGTGATTTCTCTAGCAGATGTTGAGATAAGACTGATTTGACGAATTGTGAAGAACCGATCAAGATTTTCGCTCGTGAAATCAAAGAATTGAGAAATAAATGCATAGCCCTAGTAAAAGTTCTTTGGCATAAACACGGGATCGAGGAAGATATGTGGGAACTTGAGGAAGCTATGAGATAACAGTACCTTAATCTATTTGCCGGTAAGATTTTCGGGGACGAAAATCCCTAAGGGGGGAGAGTTGTAACAATTTATTTTAGTCAAATCAAAACAGTAGTTTTGGGACCACAAATCTGAGTTCAAAATATTTATTTTATTAATTTATTAAAGTTTACAGAATGATAGAATTATTGTGTTAAAGTTTCGTAAAGAAATTTTATTGTTTGAATGCTTAATTCGAGAAAAAGGACTAAATTGCGTAAAATAAAAAATGCATGTTCTTTAGTTAAAGGTGTCAAATAGCTTTGACATTTAATTATGGATGCCTTAAATGGTAAATAAGCCATTTGAAAGGTTAGTGACATTTATGTCCATGGTTTATGTGATATATTAATGTTTTATAATAAGGTTAATAGTGTAATTTATTTATTTAAGTTAATTATAATAAAAAATACAATTATATGTTATCATCTTCCTTACTACCCGAAAATTTGAAGAAAGGAAGCCATACTTAGGGATTAAGCATTCGGTCACTTTGTCCTTGAGCATATCAAGATCAGTCGATATCGAAATTAGATCGAGGAAAAAGAAAAGTGGGCGAATAGCCGATATCTTCTATATGAGCGATACGAGGTAAGTTCGTATAATTAGAATCAAACTTTTAAATACTTGTAATTATTTGAAATGAATGTAGGTAGTTGTATAAATGATTTACTTGAAATTCAAATACCTTATTGATATATTATGATGGTTACCAAGCCCCATTTGAACCGTAAGAATTCGTAGGATACGAGTGACATGTCACTAGGGTTACTATTTAGGTTGAGATCCTGCATGTGTTGTGGACTCATTGCAGCTCGTATGAGCTCATCGATGTATCAGCTCGTAAGAGATTACTATTTTTAGCTCGTTAGAGCTTACTGTCCATCAGCTCAGGAGGAGCTTACTGATTGTAGCTCGAAAGAGCGAAAATAATAATGAATTGACTGATTACTGATTTATATGTTATGTATATCACCCAAGTAACTCTCGATATTCTAATAGGTTCAACGAGCATTAATTCTATGATATGGTGAAGTACTGTTTATACAGATGAATTACTATTATCAAATGAAAGGTTATAAATGATGTACATGATATATGAATTTTATATGATACAATGTATTGAGTATTAAAATAGGATAATGGATGATTACATGTACTTATGTCACTAACTTGTTGATGAATGCTTGTGTTTAGGCATTTGGAAATTGAATTGAGTATACCTTATTTATTGTCTTGATTATGTACAAATGGTAAGTTTAATTTTGAATTATACGGCCTTACTAAGCTTTAAAGCTTACTCTGTTTCTTTTTCATGTTTTATAGAGGTTTGATAGCTCACTCGATCCGGATAAAGTCAGAGTTACGCATCACACTATCCAGTTGATGTTGGTACTTTTGAACTATTGGATATTTGTGAATATGGCATGTATAGGCTAGTTATAAATATGATAGTTATGGTTACTTGAGATAGTGATTTTGGTACATGTTGTGGTATAAGTTAAAGCCATGTGATTTGGCTTAACTTGGTGTAATGTTTTGGCTGTGTATAAGTGTTCAAATATGGTATGTTTTGGTAAGTACTAGATGGAATAGAAATATGCAAATGTTGTCTTGATAAGTAGTAGACTTATGGATGGAAAATGCATGTTATAAATTAGGTATTTGAATACTATGTTGAATTGGTATAAAATGTGTTTGAAATGTTATGGATTGGCTGCCTATTAGGTTATGAAATGTTGCATAATATACTTGTGCAAGTATATGAAAATAGGGTGGCAAAATAGGTTTGCAAATAGTCTATTTTTGTCCACACAAGCATGTGTCTCAGCTGTGTGTGACACACGGCCGTGTGTCCCCTGATGTTGATATTAGAAGCAAGTCAGTATGCTCCACACGGTCTCACACACGAGCGTGTGACTGGCCGTGTGGTACAAGTCAGTATACACCCTAATTGGCACACGGCCTAGCACACGGCCTAGCACACGGGTGTATGACTTGGCCGTGTTGTATAAGTCAATATACCCTATAGTTTTGGCACAACCTAGAACACAGCCTGGCACATGGGCGTGTGTGGCCACTTCGAAGGGCACATGGGCTAGACACACGGGCGTGTGGTTGGCCGTGTAACCCAAGTCAGTATGTACCCCCTATTTTCACACGGCTGGAGACACGGGCGTGTCTCACAGGCCTGGTCACACGGGCGTGTGTCCTTTGTAATGAGAAAATTTTTCAAAGTTTCATAAATGTTTTATAAGTTATCAGTTTAGTCCCAAACCACTCCTAAAGCATGTTTAAGGCCTCGTAGGATATTGTAAGGGACATACTGAATGATGATTGTATGAAATGGTTGAATGTATGAGAAAATTACTTTATATATGTTAAAAGTTTGGTAATGCTCTGTAACCCTATTCTGGCGTTGAATACGTGTGAGGGGTGTTACACCACTTAACTTCCTTTGTATGCATAACAGCCCATCACGCCACTTCTTTTTGGTGCAGCCCTGGTGTCGTCCCCCCTAGTGCATACTTCTTTACAATGTGAAATATGAAATAACCTTTGTAAGTTCATAAGAACTTAGTGAGTTAACCTTAAATACCTGATTCATTATATCAAAGCGTGATAGATGCTTCACATGTCCTTCATGTGTCCTTTGACTTTTCCTTATTCTTTCTGGCGGTTACTTCATTAAGATTTCCTTTAACATATTGTAATTACTCTTTTTTATTTTAGACTTTTTTCTTCCTCTTAGGGTCTTTAGGGACTTATCTTCCTCTCATATTCATTAAGTCTTCACTCTACTAGGCTCCAATTTCTAGGTCCAAACTCAAATGGTTGTTTTTTTCTTCTTTGAGCGTATTATATTTAAAATCTCTTCACTTTTTATGTCTCTTCTTAAATCCTATCTTTACATAATCCTTAACCATTTCATTTACCTTATTAACAAACTTAAAATCTTATTTCATACTTATTGATTTTACCACTACTTTTGGGCCAAATAGACTATGCCCATTAATTAACTTAGAGTTAACCCAGATCTTCCTTACTTCAGGGTGCTATCTATACATAAATATAACACATATCCTGGATTCGTCACCTATTCTAGCGCGCTCTAGCTTCACTTTTATTTTCTTGTTATTATGCAGGGTTCGCCTTTTTATTTACATACGATGCCTTTCTTTTAGAGTTCCCTGGATACTTAGTTTCTTCTACTTGTCCATACATTATCTCTTACACTTACAATATCTTCAAATTGATACTTAGTTTCTTCTACTTGTCCATATATTATCTCTTACACTTACAATATCTTTAAACTCATATATTTACTTTGCTTTCAGAGGACCGTTCATGTCATTCTTTCATAATTCCTTACATGTCATTCATTTAAAATTTATCGTAAAGGCATTCCTTTATTTAAATAGCCGCAAATGCTTCCTTTTTATTCACCACAAGGAATTTCTTTTACAAAATTGCAACCAAGGCATCATGTTCTTAGGTTATGCCATGAAGGCGTTTCTTTCAGATATAACCACGAAGGTTTCCTTATGAGATTGCCACGATGGCTTTCCTGTCCAGATTTTTCTACAGAGGGTTTCCTTGGACAAAGGTTACTGATAAACCGAAATAATAACATATTTTAATCCCACATTTAGCATACTTTTGGATGATTTTTCCCTTTAATTATGGAAATAGGTGTTCCTAATCCATTGTTTTCATGTTTTATACTCAGTAGAGCACCGGAGGATGAAAAGAACGAGAAATAGTTGAAAATGGAGAAAATGGGCCAAAGTACAAAATCCACAAGGCCTGGCCCAAGACCACACGACCGTGCCTCGTAAGAAGAGGCGACCACGGCCTGGACCCCAAAATACATGGCCGTGCCTCATCAACAGGATTGAACATGGCCTGGCCATGATTTACACGGCCGTGTGCCATGGGCGTGTCTCTGCCGCAGGAAATAAGAATTCTATTCGGATTAGGGTACTTAGAGGCAAAGAAACATATCCCAAAAGCCTATATAAAGACCTTAGAGGTGATAAACCGTAAAAGTAACACATTTTAGGCCTACATTTAGTATGCTTTTGGATGATTCAGCCTTTGATTTATGTAAAAAGGTGCTCTTACTCCTTTCTTTTCATGTTTTTACTCAGGAAAACACCCGAGGATGAAAAGAACAAGAAACGGGCTTAAAATGGGCCAATTTGGGCCAAAAAGGAAATCGACACTACCTGGACTTCAAGCCACACGGCCATGCCTCGATAATTAATTAAGACACGGCCATGCCATGATTTACACGGCCGTGCCCCAATCGACAGAATCGAGACACAATCTGAAGACGATTTACACGGGTGTGTACCATGGCCGTGTCCCTGCTGCAAAAAAAAGAGCAATTCTACTCGAAATAGGATACTTTAAGGCAAAGAAACACATTCCAAAGCCTATTCAAACACCTAAGTAGGAATTATACTTGAATTAGGATATTTAGGGTCCAAGTAAGGCATCTCAAAGTCTATATAAACACCCAAGGGTGCAACTTAAGGGAGTTCGGCAGAAGCCGAAACAGGAGTCGTAGTTTTGCAGAAGCCTTCTGCCAGAGCTTTCATTCAGGAATTACTCGAAGATAGCCAGTTGATCCATCTCTCAGATCTCTCATTCAATTCATTCAGGGAGTTTTAGGGATTTCTTATGTTTTGTTTTATCTTTTCTCTTGAGATGTTTTCTTTATTTGTTATGAACTAAACCATTCGGATACCCGAAGGGGATGAAACCTAGATGAACCTTGTTATTTATTTTCTAAATTATATGATAAATACTTAGTTTGTTCTTAATTATGTTGCTTAATCCAAATCTGATGTGCTTAGGTGGAGGAGGAATAAACCCTGCCTAAGAGTAGATCTAGCATAATTAAGCGGAGTTGATCCAGCACATAGAGATAAGGTTACGAGATTTTGCCGGATTAGGGTGAAACCTAATATGGGAATCTATTGATCGATTTAATGCTATTCTAGGGGGTTATTATAAGTGAACGAGAGTTCCACTAATTAACCTAGGGTTAGACGTTATTTACCTCAAGAGAGGGTTTAATATAGGTTAGGGAGTCCTACGGATCAAGCTGAGTAAAGAGATCATATGATTCAGTAATAAGTAACAAGTGAAGTCTAGGTGGATTCTTCCTGAGGGTATCGTCGTAATCAATTGAGTTTCTTCGAGTTATTTCCCAATTTGTTCTTTTTGTTTTTGTCTTTAGCTTAGTAGTCATTAAACTAGATAAAATCAACCAATCACTCCATATTTTAGGCTAAATAATAAAAAGAAAGTGAGTATTAGTACTTTTAGTTCCTTTGGGTTCGATAATCCGGTCTTGCCTGAGCTATACTACTATTCGATAGGTACACTTGCCCTTAATCGTTGTCAGAGTTAGTTTCAAATAAATTTAAAGCTCTGATTTCAGCGATCAAGTTTTTGGCGCCATTGCCGGGGAACTAAAATATTAAAAAAGCTCTATTTTTATTACTTTAGCCAATTTTTTATTTCAATTTATTATTATTATTATTTTATTTTTTTTACTTTGCTAATTTTTTTCTCTATTTTCCTTTTGGCAGAAAATTTTAGTCTATGAAAAAGATGGCACTGAATAATTATCAGTGGCAAGTCATGAGGACAATTCCTACTGAAACAGCCAGTGTCTTCAACCTCGCCGTGGTCACCAGATTATCTAATCAATTAGAGATGATGAATAAAGGATTGATGATTGGTATAGTCCCTCACAGGTACACCCAAAAATACAATATGATTCGAATTTAGGAGGCGTGGCGAATCTTGAGTACCCACCCTACGGATATGGCATGGAAAACGAGCAAGCTCTTTATACAGGTAACTATTCTAGATATCAAAATAATTTTTATAGTGACACTTATAATGCAGGTTGGAAGTATCATCCCAATTTCTTGTGGGATGATCAAAATACCCAAAGATCAAAACTTTCTCCAGATCTTCAACAACCACCTCACCAACAAGAAGAGGAGCTGAATCTTGAAGAGATGCTGACAAAATTCATGGCAAAAACAAAAAATCATTTCCAAGAAACTGAGAAAACACTTAAAAGCAACAAGAATCGATTCAGGGAACTTACTAATCAGTCAAGGCAGCCACTAATGCGAATGAACAACTCGCAAAGCTAATGTTAGAACGACCGCAAGGACGTCTACCAAGTAACACCGAGATTAAACCGAAGGAGCAAATTCAAGCCATCTCAGCCCATGCCAGTAAGGGGTTAGATGAACCTAATCCAATACAAAAAGCCAAGGTAGATGAAGGTAAGGTAGAGGTAACACAAGAAAAGCTAAGACCGGTAATCAAGGAGTACCAACCTCGCATACCTTATCCCGAAGCAATGAAAAGAGACGTTTTAGAGGAACGGTTCGGTAAGTTTCTTAAACTCTTAAAGAAATTACATATTAACTTACCTCTTCTTCAAGCTCTTTTTCAGATACCAGACTCGAGGAAAATTTTAAGACAGCTCTTGACCAACAAACACAAATTAGACGAAGAGCATCACGTGTGGCTAAACGCAATGTGCTCTGTAAATCTACAAAATAAACTGCCACGAAAATTAAAAGATCCAGGGAGTTTTACAATTCCATATTTAATTGGTAGTTTATCTATTAAAAATGCATTAGCGAATTTAGGGGCAAGCATCAATGTTATGCCTTTACAAAATGTTTAAACAACTAGGTCTAGGGAAACCGAGACAAACTAGGATGAGCATTCAATTAACTGATAAAACTATAAGAATTCCTAGGGGTATAATAGAAGACGTTCTAGTAAAAATTGATAAATTAGTTTTCCCAGTAGATTTTGTTGTTTTAGACATGGATGAGAACAACACGATCCATTTAATTTTAGGAAGACCGTTTTTAGCAACTGCCAGAGCTAAAATTGATATCTATGCAAGGGAACTCATACTTCGTGTAGGTGATGATATAGTCACTCTTCAAGCTCTTGACTCAACCAGGATAACAATTGATAAAGGTGAGAAAGTAAATTTAGTTGATAACCAACTTGTTCAACCTTCATTTCGGAAACACCACAAGGCTACAAACATGTGCCGGATCATAGACCTCGTGCCAATAAAGAAGAATTACATGAGGAACCAGAACCACATGAAGTTAACCCAAAGGAAACCTCAGACAAGCTAATAGGAACAATAAATCATATAAAAATAGAGGATCAGATATTGTTGAATAAGGAAGACCCTCGAATCACCAATTCAGACCTCAAGACAAATAAAGAAATCACTTTTGAGGTACTTAATGTCTTCCTATACGGCACAGTCAAGGTAAGTAATCCCAAATGCAACACTTTTGAGGTAAACACTACTCGACTTAAACTTTATATCCATAACTTTATATCCACCATGATTATGCAAATAACAGGTAAGTCTAGCTTAAGACTATAAATGGCGCTTCTCGGGAGGCAACCGAGCACTAACCTATTTTTATTTTTATTTTTATTTTTATTTTTATTTTTTTTATTTTTATTTTATTTTATTTTTTTTCCTTTTAAGCATTCAAATAAGCCAAAATACTGATTTCAGACCACGGCCTTGCACACAGTAGTAGGCATGACAAATGTGGGCACCACGGCTAGGCATATGGGCGTGGACTGTATCTCTATTTAATTATTTTTATTCCTATTTTTATTTTTGCTTTCTTTATTATTCTTTTTGCTATTTAGATTTGGTTTAGGATACAATAAAATCAGATCGGCTACTTTGAGGATTAAATTTCAAATGGTTCAAGACGCTTCCTTACGTTCACCTTCAATCCTATCCGTTTTCTTTTCAAAGACTTCATCCATAATTCAGGAAGTTTCACTTCTCTCCCTATCTTATGATTTTATTATTATCTTGCTTTGTACATTGAGGACAATGTAAAACTTAAGTGTGGGGGGGTTAACTAAAGATTATTCAAAAATCCTAAATTTTAAATCTTTTTTTAAGTATTTTCTCATATTACAAATTAGGGTGAAATTTCTAATGATTTATGATTTTTATTAATATGCTTTTAAGTAAGTCATTGATAATTGTGCATTGATGATTTAAACTTTGAGATACTAGAGAATCAAGCATGATAAGTGAAACACCCCACACCCGGCCCACGAGAATGGATCGGATCTGGTATGTTCCTAAAGTAAACCCGTTTCAAACACATTTGATACTTAGAGAAAATTGTAGATTTTAGAAAAACTATTGATTTGAGTTGGGCTTAGATTGAAAACCCATTTATTTAATCTTGTAAATCCAATTTGATGTAACATGTCCAAAATAGTTCTTAGCAAAATATTAAAAGTTATGTAAAAACAAAGAATAATCCATCGGGCCTTATGGCCTTATTACATCAAATAAACCCAAAATAAAATTAAATAGGTATTAAAATTAAATAAAGTCCAAATTTAATAAATTCTTCAAGTGATGCATGGCCTCCTCATGGTCTACCTGCCCGGTCGTCCAACGCTCATCACCAAAAATAATTCCCACAATGGGGTGAGTCAATGCACTCAATGTGCACACAATACTATCAATCAATAATTCAAGCATTCACGTTTAAATCATCAAGTCCATATAATAATAAAATTATGATGCAACCCAAACCCAAAACCTATAAGCCATCCGCTACTCTCCACCCGTACCAACCTGCACACCGTGGGGACTACTAAGTCGACCCTCCATCCGCTACTCTCCACGTTGTGTCATTAGACACTATTGTAACCGAAGTTACCACAATTTCGCAATGTGAGCGTAGTCGACATATTTCGTTGGTGAGACCGAAGTCAACACCTTCGTTGGTGAGACCGAAGTCAACACCTGTTCTCCCCCTTTAACATAAATCCCGAATGCCCCAAAACATGTATATATATATATATATAGCATAATTTAATTTCATGTTCATATTCATATATTCGCATGTTATTAAAATAACATTTTAATTCACAATCCTATCAGAAGTAGGAAACGTACCTTGGTACTTTTTGTCACATGTGTGGTACATAGCCACATTCATATTATTATTCATATCGTATATTAAAATATTTAACCATAATATATCGAAGAATAGTAAGGGTACACACCTTTTTCGCTTAATAGGTTCCTTGATTTCTCGAGAATCCCGATCTAATTTTTAGATCTATTAATCCCTATATTCGGCCCATCCATTAACACACATTAATAAACCCCTTTTTTGACAAAAACCAAATCCTAGTAGGATTTGTAAGGAAAAACTTACCTTTGCCGATTTGGTGATTATACGAATCCCGAAAGTTTGGTTTTTCCTCTACTTGATATTCGGCCAACCTTGTAGTTCATTAGGGTTAGATTTTCGGCTTTTCAAAAATTAAGGAGTGGATTTAGATACTCACATAACCCTTAGCCGAACATTTAAGAGGCTTACCTTAGAGATTCCAAATCCCAAAAGTTCCCTTTTGTCTTGAATATCTGTGAAATCCCTAAAGATCATAGGTTAGATTTGATCTAACTTTAATAAGTGGTAGATGGCCTTTAGCGAATGTGTCTTACCTTAATTTTCCTCGGATCCGAAATCCCGAAACTCCTCCTCTAACATTCGACCATAGACAAAAGAGAGGTTATTTTCTTAAGCCTTGTTTAAATTGATTTAAAGAACAAGAATCAATTGTTCTTACCTTAGATCCTTGATCTTTATGTTCAACGATAGTGGAAACCCGAGTTCCCTTGTATATTCGGCCATGATCAAAGAGAATAGGAATTAAGCCTTTACTTTAAGAACTAGAAAGAAAGAAAATTGAATGGCTTAACTTACCTTGAAACCTTCAATCACTTGTTTCCTTGTCTTGGTTTCTTGAGATCCGCTATGGAGATCTAACCGAGATTGGAAGAGAAGAGTTTTGACTAGGCAATGGCAAAAGGAAGGAAAAGAAAAGATGGAGTCCTTGCTTAGGGAAATTCGGCAATGAGAGGGAAAAGAGAGCAAAATTTCAAGTGAAGTGAATGAGAGAAAAGTCTCTTTTCCTCTTTTAACTGAACTGCTAGACCAAGAGTCCAAAACTTGGCCACTACTCTCCCAAGTGATAATTTAATCTTCATTAATTATCACTTTATTGAATTAAAATAACCTTTAATCCATCCTTTAATTCCTTATTTATCTTAGTAAAATAAATCCTCTATTTATCACTTTAATTTGACAAGTTTTAATAAAATAAAACTCTCCCTTTCAAGCAAGCATGTCCGTCCATCCCTAGCCTTGGGGAACAAAATTAAACTTTCAAAATTGCTTTCAAGTGACTCGAACTCATGCCATTCCCATAAACCCTTAGTGACACTTCAGGCCACTTTTCCAAGCTCGATTGTATGTCAAAATTCACCAACTTTTTCTTTTAAGGCCCTCATGCCCTTATCTCCTATTTTGGGCTTTAAATTTTGTCATTAGGCCTTATTTCTAAGTTTCCTAAAATTTTCGCATGCTCTATAACTTGCCATTTTCCTTACATCTTCGTGTTTCCAAAATGTTTAGGTTTCCAAAATGTTCGGGTTTCCAAAATGTTCGAGTTTCCAAAATGTTCGTGTTTCCAAAATGTTCAGGTTTCCAAAATGTTCGTGTTTCCAAAATGTTCAGGTTTCCCAAAATGTCTAAGTTTCCAAAATGTCTAAGTTTCCAAAATGTCTAAGTTTCCAAAATGTCCATTTCATTTCCATTTCCATGCATTTCTAGGTTTCCAAAAGTTTCACAAATTTATTCATAGTACT
Organism: Gossypium rotundifolium; assembly: GCA_025506655.1. Classification (NCBI taxonomy): domain Eukaryota; kingdom Viridiplantae; phylum Streptophyta; class Magnoliopsida; order Malvales; family Malvaceae; genus Gossypium; species Gossypium rotundifolium. Next base: position 54,161,251 of record CP106726.1, on the reverse strand, counting down.
TGAAACTTGTCATTTCATACAATTAAACTGAAATGCATAGGCCCTATTCAGATGTTACGCTTCTACCCCTTAAACAAAATTTCGTCCCGAAATTTCCTAACTAAAATAATTGAGGGTATTCTTTGTCTCATCGCCTCTTCATCTCCCCACAAGCTTCTTCCGCTCCATGATTGCGCCATAGCACTTTGACTAGGGAACCGTCTTCTTCGTAGTACTTTCACATCACGCTCCAAGATCCGAATCGGTTCTTCCTCATAGGATAAGTCCGCCTTAGTTCCACCTCTTCAACCGGTACCACATGGGATGGATCCGATCGATAGCGACGTAACATGGACACATGAAATACGTCATGCATTTGCTGCAATTCTGGTGGCAACTCTAATTGGTATGCCATCGCCCAACTCGCTTCAAGATTTGATAAGGCCCTATAAATCTTGGGCTTAGCTTTCCTTTCATGCCAAACCTCATTACCTTCTTCCAAGGTGAGACTTTCAAGAACACTTGATCTCCCACTTCAAACTCTATTTCCTTTCGCTTAAGGTCTGCGTACGACTTTTGCCTATCAGAGGCTTCCTTCAACCGTGCTCGAATTAACTCAACCTTCTCTTCAGTTTCTGCCACCAACTCTGGACCCAAAACTCGACGTTCTCCTAACTCGGTCCAACAAGTAGGTGTTCTACACTTCCTTCCATACAATGCTTCGTATGGTGCCATCCGAATGCTGGCTTGATAGCTATTGTTGTAGGCGAATTCAGCTAAAGGCAAGTGATCTTCCCAACTTCCTCGAAAATCCATTACACAACCTCTCAACATATCCTCCAACACTTGTATAACTCGTCAGATCGCCTGTCGATTGTGGATGAAAAGTAGTGAAGTCTAGCTTAGTGCCTAAAGCTTGATGAAGTGCTTTCCAAAATCGAGACGTAAACCTTGGGTCTCTGTCAGAGATGATCGACATTGGTACTCCATGTAATCTCACAATTTCCGCCACGTACAACTTAGCCAACTTTTGAAGAGAATAATCCATTCTGACTGGGATAAAGTGTGCGGACTTGGTCAAACGGTCCACTATCACCCATACCGAGTCTTTCTTAGTAGGCGTAAGGGGAAGCCCACTAACGAAGTCCATGGTTATCCTATCCCACTTCCATTGGGGAATCTCGATTGGTTGAAGCAATCCTGATGGGACTTGGTGTTCAGCCTTAACTTGCTAACATGTCAAACATTTCCCCACAAATTCAGTCACTTCGCGCTCAGTCGGACCACCAAAATTGTTCCTTAGATCTCTATACGACTTGATGCCTCCGGATGCATGGCATAGGGGCTACCATGCGCTTCAGAAGAATCTTTTGTCTCAACTCCTTATTCTTGACATCTGGACTTTACCCTTGTAGCACAATACTCCTTCATTGTTGACATCATAATCCTCTAATCCCCTTGTCAGATTTGCTTTGCAACTTAGTACTTAAGTCATTATCACCAACCTGTCCTCCTTCACTTCCTTTAGCCATGTGGGCTCGACTTGCATCTCTGCCAATAGGCTTCCATCATCATATAGACTTATATGGGCGAACAAGGCCCGTAGATCCGATACAACCTTCCGACTTAGGGCATCGGCTACTACGTTCGCCTTGCCCAGATGATACTCTATCGAGCGATCGTAGTCCTTAGCAATTCCACCCACCTTCGTTGCCTCAAGTTCAACTCCTTTTGAGTTAATAAATACTTAAGGCTCTTGTGGTCATGTAGATAATCGACCTTTCTCCATAAAGGTAGTGCCTCCAAACCTTAAGGGCGAAAACCACATTGCTAGCTCTAAGTCATGAGTTGGGTAGTTAAGCTCATGAGGCCTTAGTAGCGAGACGCATAAGCGACTACTTTGCCATCTTGCATTAGCACACGCCTAACCCTCAGTGCGAAGCATCAAGACACCACAAATTCCTTTCCCGCCTCCTTTGAATTAACACTGGAGCCTCTGTCAAGACCTTCTTAAGCTTTTCAAAGCTCTCTTGCATTTAGTAGTCCATTGAAAGGTACTTCCTTCCTTAGCAACTTGGTTAAAAGCGCGGCTATTGACGAGAATCCTTCCACGAACCTTCAGAATAGCCCGCTAAGCCTAAGAAACTTCAAATTTCAGCCACGGACCTAGGTGGCTTCCAATCCAACATCGCTCGATCTTCCTAGGGTCCACTCTTATTCCTTCCATGGATACCACATGCCCTAAGAATGCCACCTCCTAAGCCAAAATTCGTGACTTTGAATTTGGCATAGAGCTTTTTCTCCTTAATACTTCCAACACGACCGGAGATGCTCATCATGCTCCTCCTCCGACTTGAATACACCAAAATATCATCGATGAACACAACGACGAATCTATCCAAGTAGGGTTGGAAAATCCGATTCATCATGTCCATGAACGCGGTGGGCGTTTGTCAATCCAAACGCATCACCACAAACTCAAGTGACCATATCTTGTCCTAAAAGCGGTCTTATGAATGTCACCTCCTTCACCTTCAATCGATGGTATCTTGACCGAATCGATCTTGAAAACATCTGCGGCTCCTTCAAATTGATCGAACAAGTCTTCGATCCTTGGCAAGGGTACTTGTTCTTAATGGTCACTTATTTAACTGACGGTAGTCTATGCACATACGCATAGTTCCGTCCTTCTTCTTCACAAATAAGACCGGTGCTCCCCATGGAGACACACTGGGTCGGATGAACCCACGGTCCAACAGTTCTTGTATCTGAGCCTTGAGCTCCACTAACTCCTTTGGTGCCATTCGAAGGAGCGATTGACAGGAGCTGTCCCCGGTAACAATTCAATCCCAAATTCGACCTCCCACGTCTGGGGTATTCCCGTAACTCCTCCGAAACACATCTACAAAGTCCCTTCATCGTCCTAACTCCATTAACACCTTCCTCCTTCCCGCCTATCGCACTTACAAAAGCTAAGAATGCTTTGCAACCTTTCTTAACCATCTTCTCAGCCTTTAGTGCTAAAACTACATTAGATAAATAGTTCCTCCTTTCTCCAATCATTACCACCACTTCATCCTCCGAGGTTCTTAGTTCCATACGCTTAGTTTGCACAATCCAACACGGCTCGGTGTTCTACTAACCAATCTATTCCAGTATAAGCTCAAACTCTCCAAAGGTAACTCCATTAAGTCGCTTTCGAAAGCTCACTCCCGAATCTCTAGGGGTACATTCCGAAAGATCTTGTCTACCACTATAGTTTGGCCTAGTGGGCTTACTACACCATCATCGCCTATCGAGAGTTCGAGTCTAGGCCTAATGTTTTCACTACACTACTTGCAACATAAGAATGGGTCGAGCCCACATCGATCAAAGCAAAGTAGGGTTTGTCAAAATAAAGAACGTCTTCTGTTATTACGTCCGCTGCCTCCATCTTCCCTTCGGTGAACCGCATAAACCAAACCCGGTTGTCTTGCATCAAGATTAGTATTACCTCTACCTACGTGTTCCACGGCCTCTGCTGCACTACCACTACCACGGTTATTGAACCACGGCCCGTTGAGGTGCCGTCCGCCTCCACGGCTCAGCTAGCATTCGAACTCACGGCCTGGCTCTCGCCCGGTTGTTTGGGGCAATCCTTAAACATATGGTCCTTGGACCCACACCTATAGCATGCTCCTATCTTTTCCAACACTCCCTAGATGCCTCTTCCCACAATACTCACACGGACGAATCTGCCCGCCTGTACCAGCTTGTTGATTCTGTGGCCCATCAACTCGAGGCCTCTTGTAACCCTTTCCTGATGACCCAAACCCTCTTTTGGTCTTATTCTTGTCCACGGTCTGCTTAGTAGCATCCTTAATCCCTCGGCCACCTTGGCCTTTTCTACTAAAAGAGAATTCCGCTCCCGATGCGGTGCTATTAATGATCTTAAATCATTTCTCAGTCCGTCCTCAAAACGAACACAGCGTTCATGCTCAGTCGCCACTACCCCTCGAGCATAGCGGCTCAATCTCAAAAATTCCGCCTCATATTCTGCGACGGACTTACTCCTTGGACTAACCCTAGAAAAGCCTTCCTCGCTTATCTCAGATACGTGGTTCCCACATACTTCTTCCGAAAGGCCTCTTTAACAAATTTCGTGTCAAGTTTTCAGCTATGGTACCATCACGAGCAATCAACCACCGTTGATACGCTTCATCACGTAACAATGCTACCATCCCTTTAGTTTTTCCTCCGAGTCGATCAAGCTCATCCATGATGCGTTCGTTGCTTCTAACCAAGATCAATTGCATTTAGGTGCCACATTGGATACTCCTCGAAACATTTCGCTCCATTAGCTCGAGTCGCTCAGTACCGACTTTCGATTTCCTCCATTTCTCTCCTGACCGCCACCAATTCCAAAACTTCAGAGCGACTGCGACATGCCTCTTCCCGTCCGAGGCTCGCCGCTCAACATTGACGGTGGGGTGGTGGTATGGCATCTCATTGTCGGACCCTTGTCCCGACCTAACGGGTTCCGACACGGTCATCCTTCCTCTTCCTCGACCACGACGACCACGCCCTCTAGAGCTCATTTTCTAGCGAGATCCGATTAAGGAATTTTATGTATTAGTCATTGTTCCACTTATTTATCGAAGAAGTTTTATGAAAAGAATTTAAGAGTGGTTCTTTCAGTATCGCATAACACACAGTCTTTTCCATTCATCCATCAAACAAATATGAACTTCCGCTCATTCGGAGAAACGTTGTAGTTTTTGTTGTTTGTTGTTATTTTCCACTACCCGGGTATTTTCGTAACTTTGTCCTCTGAGGCATTTTCGTAATTTTGTCAGAATAAGGTTCCTTGATGTTTTTGTCAAAAATTATTTTGAAAACTCCAAAGTCTAGGGGTAACTTGAAAAAATTTTAAAATTGGGGGTATTTCGATAATTTTGACCTCAGGGGTATTTTGGTAATTTTCACAAGTCAGGGTAATTTTGAAAAAATTAATAACTTTGGGGTATTTCAAAAGTTGTAAAATTTTGAGGGTTCTTTTGGAAAGTTGTTCCTTCGAAGGTGGGGATGTTGCAAAAATTTGGAAATTAGGGTCATTTTGGTAATTTTGTATGTTAGGGGCAATTTTGTGATTTTTTTCTAAAATCATGGTATTTTGATATTTTACAAATTAGGGTTTTTGAATGTTTATGAAATCATGAAATTTTGGTAAAGTCGTTGAGTAGTTGAACATTTTACAAACCGGTATTTTGGTAATTTCAACGCTAAGGGCTTTTTTTGTAATTTTCAGTAAATCAAGAGTTTTTCGTAAAATGTTGTAAGAATAATTTTCTCGATTTAAAGGAAAGTTCTAAAAGTTTGAAAAAAATCTAGGGTTTGTTGTTTTGTTTTCTTCTTTTTTTTTTTTAAACATGGCTAGTTCCCTTTCGGGTTTTAGTCATTATGTTTAGCCTATGACCGAGCCTTCTTGGTCGTGGTGAACCAAAGCTACGCACTGTGCAGGATTCGAGTGGAGAGGAGGTGAGTCACGCGGATCGCTTAAATACCAAGCTCCCACCAAACCATTCCTAGACATGCGCAGAGGTTGCCACACCACCGAGCCTCCGAGTTAGGGTGAACAGAAGCTACGCACTGTAGGATTCTGCGAAGAGGAGGTGAGTCACTAGGGATCGCTTAAATACCAAGCTCTTTCGGATCCAATCCTAGACATGCGCATACAAGGGTTACCACACCACTAGCTCAATGACTTAGCCATAGGTTGGTTCGGTGTATTAAGTCTTATGTATCTGCGCTTGAGTAGACTAATCCTAGGGTTCAAGTTTCTATCATTCTATTCTACGCTCCATGCCTTTTCTACCCTTATATAAATCATGTAATCACACATATAGTTAGGGTACTTACCGGTGGATCATGAATTCGGAGACTTAGGGCCATGCCAAAAGCCCGCTTATTTTTCAAAGAAAATCATTTGGCTCGCTTTGAAAATGTTTTGGGCCTTAGCCCTGTGCCGAGAGTTTAAAATCGGGCTCGATATCAAATCGAAACATTTCACACCCTACCCACGAGAATGGACCGGATCCGGTATGTTCCTAAAGTAAACCTGCTTCAAACACATTTGATACTTAGAGAAAATTGTAGATTTTAGAAAAACTATTGATTTGAGTTGGGCTTAGATTGAAAACCCATTTATTTAATCTTGTAAATCCAATTTGATGTAACATGTCCAAAATAGTTCTTAGCAAAATATTAAAAAGTTATGTAAAACAAAGAATAATCCATCGGGCCTTATGGCCTTATTACATCAAATAAACCCAAAATAAAATTAAATAGGTATTAAAATTAAATAAAGTCCAAATTCTGAATAAATTCTTCAAGTGATGCATGGCCTCCTCATGGTCTACCGGCCCGGTCCGTCACTGCTCATCACCTGAAAAATAATTCCCACAATGGGGTGAGTCAACAGACTCAATGTGCACACAATACTATCAATCAATAATTCAGCATTCACGCTTAAATCATCAAGTCCATATAATAATAAAATTATGATGCAACCCAAACCCAAAACCTATAAGCCATCCGCTACTCTCCAATTGCACTTCACCGCACACCGTGGGGACTACTAAGTCGACCCTCCATCCGCTACTCTCCACGTTGTGTCATTAGACACTATTGTAACCGGTTACCACAATTTCGCAATGTGACCGTAGTCGACATATTTCACAGTGAGACCAAGTCAACACCTTCGTTGGTGAGACCAAGTCAACACCGTTCTCCCCTTTAACATAAATCCCAATGCCCCAAAACATGTATATATATAGCATAATTTAATTTCATGTTCATATTCATATATTCGCATGTTATTAAAATAACATTTTAATTCACAATCCTATCAAGTAGGAAACGTACCTTGGTACTTTTTGTCACATGTGTGGTACATAGCCACATTCATATTATTATTCATATCGTATATTAAAATATTTAACCATAATATATCAAGAATAGTAAGGGTACACACCTTTTTCGCTTAATAGGTTCCTTGATTTCTAGAATCCCGATCTAATTTTTAGATCTATTAATCCCTATATTCGGCCCATCCATTAACACACATTAATAAACCCCTTTTTTGACAAAAACCAAATCCTAGTAGGATTTGTAAGGAAAAACTTACCTTTGCCGATTTGGTGATTATACGAATCCCGAAAGTTTGGTTTTTCCTCTACTTGATATTCGGCCAACCTTGTAGTTCATTAGGGTTAGATTTTCGGCTTTTCAAAAATTAAGGAGTGGATTTAGATACTCACATAACCCTTAGCCGAACATTTAAGAGGCTTACCTTAGAGATTCCAAATCCCGAAAGTTCCCTTTTTGTCTTGAATATCTGTCGAAATCCCTAAAGATCATAGGTTAGATTTGATCTAACTTTAATAAGTGGTAGATGGCCTTTAGCGAATGTGTCTTACCTTAATTTTCCTGATCCAAATCCCAAACTCCTCCTCTAACATTCTACCATAGACAAAAAGAGAGGTTATTTTCTTAAGCCTTGTTTAAATTGATTTAAAAGAACAAGAATCAATTGTTCTTACCTTAGATCCTTGATCTTTATGTTCAACGATGGTGGAAACCCGAGTTCCCTTGTATATTCGGCCATGATCAAAGAGAATAGGAATTAAGCCTTTTACTTTCGGCAACTAGAAAGAAAGAAAATTGAATGGCTTAACTTACCTTGAAACCTTCAATCACTTGTTTCCTTGTCTTGGTTTCTCGAGATCCGCTATGGAGATCTAATCGAGATTGGAAGAGAAGAGTTTTGACTAGGCAATGGCAAAAGGAAGGAAAAGAAAAGATGGAGTCCTTGCTTAGGGAAATTGGCAATGAGAGGGAAAAGAGAGCAAAATTTGACAAGTGAAGTGAATGAGAGAAAAGTCTCTCTTTTCCTCTTTTAACTGAACTGCTAGACCAAGAGTCCAAAACTTGGCCACTACTCTCCCAAGTGATAATTTAATCTTCATTAATTATCACTTTATTGAATTAAAATAACCTTTAATCCATCCTTTAATTCCTTATTTATCTTAGTAAAATAAATCCTCTATTTATCACTTTAATTTGACAAGTTTTAATAAAAATAAAACTCTCCCCTTTCAAGCAAGCATGTGCCGTCCATCCCTAGCCTTGGGGAACAAAATTAAACTTTCAAAAATTGCTTTCCAAGTGACTCGAACTCATGCCATTCCCATAAACCCTTAGTGACACTTCAGGCCACTTTTCCAAGCTCGATTGTATGTCAAAATTCACCAACTTTTTCTTTTAAGGCCCTCATGCCCTTATCTCCTATTTTGGGCTTTAAATTTTGTCATTAGGCCTTATTTCTAAGTTTCCTAAAATTTTCAGCTGCTCAATAACTTGCCATTTTCCTTACATCTTCGTGTTTCCAAAATGTTTAGGTTTCCAAAATGTTCGTGTTTCCAAAATGTTCGTGTTTCCAAAATGTTCAGTGTTTCCCAAAATGTCTAAGTTTCCAAAATGTCTAAGTTTCCAAAATGTCTAAGTTTCCAAAATGTCCATTTCCAATAAGTCTATTTTTCAAGAATAAAAATTTTCTAGGTTGTTGAACTGAATTTGAATATTACCTTGAAGTTTGAAATTTTGAGGATTGATGTCAAATACCCATAATTTTGTGAGATTTTGAGCCTTATAGAGCATATACTTTTTTTCGTGCTCACTTTATTGATTATGAGTGTGTCAACTTTGAACTGTTATTCTAGAACTTGCCTCGTTTATACATATTGAGACCATATTTTTTATTTGATATACAGAGATGATAAAGGCATCTAGGATTTAACCCACTTACTCCACTAAAAAGCCTACCTTCACAATTAACCCCTAGTGAACCCCGTTGAATCCTAACAACCCTTTTTATTGACTTATCCACTAACATTAACCCAAAAACCCTTTGTATTTATATCACCTTTCCTTTTTGACTACCCTTTAATCGAGGTTTAATTTGATTAAGTTACTAAATTATATTAGTTCAGTAGTTACATTTACCATTTATTATGTAATACTTAGTTTGTTCTTAAAAAAATATCAAAGTATATTCATTATTAAGTTACGTGATTAATTGAGCTCATACGTTTAAATTCCAATTGTTGAAGAAGAGCTCGTATTATAGAATTATCAATGATAGTATTATTAGTTTTCAATTGATGTAATCACTCATATTATTACATATTTCTAGTAGGTAATTTGTCAGGTCAAGTCTCGATTCTAACCTTCTAATTCAGCTTGTATCCACACCTTTAACCCTAGCCCCGTTACAACCCTGATAAAGACCTTTTGATTTGTGTATCATCTCATATGCAGTGGTGGAGATTCGATTTTCAGGGAAGCCTATGGGATTAACTTTTTAGGTTCGACTTATGAGTGCTTCTTCTTGAACCTTAAACACTTCAAGTGATTTGAGTGAATCTTTTGTGAGGATATTAATCCTTGTCGGTTTTGAATTAAAGGTAATTACTTAGATAAGGGAAGACACCTATGTTTTTGTACTACAAAGGTATGACTTATCTTGATTGAATCTTTGGGGTTCTTTGAGTTAAATTCTCCATGTATAAATCATCTATGAATTATGACGAGGCATTATTGATAGGAATTATGAATTGTGGAAAGTTCGTTTTAATTGTAAGTTGAGAATTTTGCTTGAGGACAAGCAAAAGCTTAAGTGTGGGGGTATTTGATAAACCGTAAAAGTGTATGCTTTTGGATGATTCAGCCCTTGATTTATGTAAAAAGGTGCTCTTAATCCTTTATTTTCATGTTTTTACTCAGGAAAGCACTCAAGAACAAAAAGAATAAGAAACGGGCTTAAAACGGGCCAATTTGGGCCCAAGAGGAAATCGACACGGCCTAAACTTCAAGTCACATGGCCGTGCCTCGATAATTAATTAAGACACGGCCATGCCACTACTTACATGGCCGTGCCCCAATCGATAAAATCGAGACACGGCTTGAAGATGATTTACACGGGCGTGTACCATGGCCATGTCCCTGCCACAGAAAAGAGCAATTCTACTCGGTATAGGATACTTTGAGGCAAAGAAACACATTCCAAAGCCTATTCAAACATCCGAGTAGGAATTATACTTGAATTAGGATACTTAGGGGCCAAGTAAGGCATCTTAAAGTCTATATAAACACCCAAGGGTGCAACTTAAGGGGGAGTTCGGCAGAAGCTAAAACAGGAGTCGTAATTTGGCAAAAGCCTTCTGCCAGAGCTTTCATTTAGGGAATTACTCGAAGATAGCCAGTTGATCCATCTCAAGAAGCCAGAGTTCTACTCAAGACGGAGGATCTCTCCTTCAGGGAGTTTTAGAGATTTCTTATATTTTGTTTTATCTTTTCTCTTGAGATGTTTTCTTTATTTGTTATGAACTAAACCATTCGATACCTGAAGGGGATGAAACCTAGATGAACCTTGTTATTTATTTTCTGAATTATATGATAAATACTTAGTTTGTTGTTGCTTAATCTAAATCTGATGTGCTTAGGTGAAGGAGGAATAGACCTTCCTAAGAGTAGATCTAGCATAATTAAGTGGACTTGATCGAGCGCCTAGAGATAGGGTTACGAGATTTTACCGGATTAGGGTGAAACCTAATATGGAAATCCATTGATCGATTTACTACTATTCTAGGGGGTTATTATATGCGAGCGAGAGTTCCACTAATTAACCTCGGGTTAGACGTTATTCGCCTCAAGAGAGGGTTTAATATAGGTTAGGGAGTCCTACGGATCAAGCTGAGTAAAGAGATCATATGATTCAGTAATAAGTAACAAGTGAAGTCTAGGTAGATTCTTCTTGAGGGTATTGTCGTAATCAATTGAGTTTCTTCAAGTTATTTCCCAATTTATTCTTTTTGTTTTTGTCTTTAGCTTAGTATTCGTTAAACTAGATAAAATCAACCAATCACTCTATATTTTAGGCTAAATAATAAAAAGAAAGTGAGTATTAGTGCGTTTAGTTCCTTTGGGTTCGATAATTTGGTCTTATCTAAGCTATACTACTGTTTGATAGGTACACTTGCCTTTAATCGTTGTCAGAGTTAGTTTTAAGGTTCGATCTCATTCATTATAAATTTAAAGATCTGATTTTAGTGATCAAGAGGCCAACTTTTAAGGGGTGTTCAGCTAGGCCAAAGAGCCGAGCCAAGCAGTTAATTTCAGGGATTTACTCGAAGAAAGCCAGTTGATTCATCTCAAGAAGCTAGAGTCATACTCAAGACAGATGATCTCTTCTTCAATTCCTTCAGGGGGTTTTAGGGATTTCTTAAGTTTTGTTTTATCTTTGCTTCTGAGATGTTTTCTTTTACAATTATGAATTAAACCGTCAAATACTTGAGGGGGAAGAAACCTAAGACGGATCTTATTATTGTTATCTAAACTAAATGATAAATATTTGATTTATTCTTAACTATGTGTTCTTAATTCTTGTTTTGATATTTCTGGGATATTGATTCAAGTGTGGTGTGCTTAAGTAGAGGAGGAAGAGACCCTGTCTAAGAGTAGATCTAGCATAGTTAAGCAGAGTTGCTCACGCACCTAGAGATAGGGGGACAAAAATTTGCCGGATTAGGGTCAAACCTAATATAGGAGTCTATAAAATGAGTTAATGCAATTTTAGGGTTTTAATTAGAAAGAGATTTCAATTAACCAACCTAGGGTTATACGTTAGTAGCCTTGAAGAGAGGGATTAATATAAATAAGGGAATCCTACGGATCAAGTCAAATGAATAAATCGTTTGGTTCAGAGTTAGATAACAAGTGAAATCTAGGTGGATTTGTAACAGTCCAGTTTATACCCTAGTTGGAACAGTAGTTTTGGGACCATGAATCCAAGTTCGTATAATATTTTAATATTATATTCTGTGCTGTTAATATGTGACTAAGTATGTGGTAAATTTTCGTGAACTAATTTGTCTGTCTGTGTGTTTAATTCGAGCAAAGGATTGAATTGCATTGAAATGCAAATTTGTATGTTTTATGAAAAGATGCTTAATTGTCATGTCTTTGTAAGTATGAAGGTTTTATGTGGCAGTTATGCCAATACTTGAGAATTAAAATGGTCAATAATGACCTTGTAAAATATGTTTTAAAGTTTTTATGTTATAAGGTTGAAATTGGAAATGAATTATTAAATCATATATTGAATAAAAACAAAAGCATAAAATTTGCTATGGTTATCATCTTTCTACCGAAAACACAAACAAAGTAGGGAAGAAAGGCTTTGTTATATTCGGCCATTTGAGAGCTTAATTCAAGGTATGTTTGATTTCAATTTTGATAATTTCTACGATTTTTGTAATCGCTGCTTTGTCTACTATCAAGCCCATGTTTAAATTTTGTGAATTGATGGTGTTCATGAGAAATGCCATTGAGGTTATGCATATGGATTTCAAGATAAGTTTGATATAGTGACAATGTTTGAGAAGTCCCACACGAACCTAGGAATAGATAGGATTAGCTATGTCATGACATAGGTATCTGTTCTGTTTTATCATGTAAGACCACGTTAGGGACATTGGTGTTGATTTGAGATTTCGTGTAAGACCACGTATGGGACGTTGGCATCGATATAAGTTATACGGGTAAGACCACTTTTGGGACGTTGGTATCAATGAGAGCTTTACGTGTAAGACCATGTCTGGGACATTAGCATCATATTAATTTTATAAAACCCTGTCAGGGACAGTGGCATCGATATCCGAGTGCATGTAAGACCTCGTCTGGGACGTTGGCATTGTACGACTATTCGGAGCTTTCCAATTATCCTACTAGATTCCTAAAGGTTCAATGAGGAACTTTGTGATATGAATTGTAGATTCGAGCTATGATCAAATAAGTGAACGAATATCCGTTTCAGGTACGTTGAATGTACATTAAGTATGTATAAAAAGGTAAGTACTTATATGACTTGAAGTTGAAGAAATGTATCTTTAAATGTGAGAATGTGAATCTTGAATTGATGAATGTGGCAAATGTGGCCACAAGTATGAATCAAGGTATATGTGTGATGATTTGCTAAGTGATTGGAATGTGCCAATGTATTTACTTGCTCAAAATGCATTTTATGCTAAGTTTGTTTGTATATTGACTTACTAAGCTTTTGGAAAGCTTAATCTGTGTGTCTATTTTCTCTGTTTTATAGGTCGTCAAAGCTACTGAAGGCTTGGGACCGTTAAGGATCGTCATCACACTACTAAACTCTTTTTGGTATTCTTTGAAAAATGTATATAGCTAGATATGACATGTATAGGCTAGATATGTGTATATGTTTATGAAGTGAACTTAGCCATGGTTTTGGTTAGTTTTGAGTTGATAAAATTCTTGAATGAATTAGTTATATGATGCATATTTATGGTATGGTTTGGTGTATAAGAAATGGTCAAGTTTTTGAGTAAGTTTTGGATGAATTATACTTGTGATGATATGAGTTTTAGTTTTGTAATTTGGCATGAATGAAATTGGTATTGAATGTATAGATTGATTGGTCAATTTGGTATGTTTTTGGTTTCCATATATGCATAATATTATTTGGTAAATGTTGCTTGTATGTATGACCGAATTGGGTGGCATTTTGGTCTTACAAATGACCTATAATGTCTCACGACCATGGTACACCGGCGTGCCTAGTGACCGTGGGGTAAAGTCAGTAGCTAGCTTAAGAGTACACGATCATGGCACACGGACATGCCTAGAGGCCGTGTGAGAAAGTCAGTATATGGCCTAGTAGGACATGGCTTTAGCACACGAGGGTGCTTGATAGCCATGTTTTTTGGTAGGATCGACCACAGTCAGGGTACACGGGCGTGCTTGGTTGCCGTGGTGTGTAGGCATGTTTAACCACGGGGAGGACACACGAGTGTGTCTAGCAGCCGTGGAGGGCACACGGTTGGCTCTCACGAGTGTGTATCCCCTGTATTTTAGAAAAGTTTTTAAGTTTTTGAGAAGTTCTGTATGTGTTTTGTTTTAGTCCCGACCCGGTTTATAAGCATGCTTAGGGTCTCGATGACTCATTTAAGGGACATTATGATTGTGATTGGTGAAATATTGTATGAATTTTCTGTAAATGGTTCTGATCTATCCAGTAACACCTTTAACCCTAGTCTGGTGACGGTTACGGGTTAGGGGTGTTACATTTGGTTGGTATCAGAGCTACGGTTTAGTCGATTCTTGGACTAACGTAGCGTGTCATAATCTAGTTATACATGCCATATATTTGAATTGTGATAGTGTGATGAATCCTGACATATAAAATGTGATTTCTGTATAGCAATGTCTCCCGAAAGAGCTGTAGCTGACGACGTAGAAAGTAATGTACCTGGTCCAACACAAGGGACACTGCCTTTTGATTCGAGACCGCTATGAGTGGTCAAGAGGGAGAAGCTAGACAAGCTTTCTTCCAAATGATGAGTGAGTGGTTCACTCAATTCATGAGGAATAACACGACTATTTTGCAACCTTCGCCCCGATTAATCCCCCTCAGACATCCGATATACCTCCGACTACAAATCTGAATCCGTGGAATAAGCCTCCGATTGACAAGATTCGTAAGTATGGGGCCAATGAATTCTGGGCTACTAATAATGATGATGCTGAAAAGGCCGAGTTCTGGATTGAAAATACTATCTGAGTATTTGACGAAATGTCTTTGAATCCGGAAGAGTGCATAAAATGTATAGTATGATTACTCCGAGATACAGCTTATCAATGGTGGAAAACTTTGATTTCCATTGTTCCGAAAGAGCGAGTTACATGGGACTTCTTTCAGATCAAATTCTAGAAGAAATATATCAGTGAGAGATTCGTTGATCAGAAATGAAAGGAATTTCTGGAACTAAAATAGGGCCGAATGACTATTTCTGAGTATGAACGAGAGTTTGTGCGATTAAGTCAGTACGCTCGAGAGTGTATATCATCTGAAGCTATAATGTGCAAAAGATTTGAAGACGGTCTTAATTAAGATATATGTATGCTAGTCAGGATTTTAAAATAAAAGAGTTTGTTGTACTCGTTGACCGAGCATGCAAAGCTAAAGCACTCGAGAAAGATAAAAGAAAAGTCGAGACTGAAGCCTGGGATATGAGAAAGTGATTTACGAGAAAATCATTTTAGCCTGTTCTGAAGAGATTTAGAGATGATCAAAGTCGTTCAAGAGATAATATGGGACATTCAAACAGGAATTGAGCTAGATCGTAGATGAGTTTCAAAACTCCCGCAACTTCAGTGGCCAGTGTTGGTAATGTTCAGACTGAGAGACCTGAATGTAAACATTGTGGGAAAAAGCATCCGGGAAGCTGTAGATTAAACGATAGAGCTTGATTCAGATGTGGATTGCTCGATCATTTCATTCGTGATTGTTTTAAGTCCATCGAGCTAGAGATTGTTCAGAATTCGAGACCTAATAATGCACCTATGAGAGGTAGACCTCCAAAGAATGTAAGAAATGTTAGTGGTAGTCAGAGGACTATGAGAGACATTGTTGCAAAATCTGAAGCTAGAGCGCCTGCCAGAGCTTATGCTATCCGAGCTCGTGAGGAAGCTTTATCACCTGATGTTATAACGAGTACTTTTACTCTTTATTATACTTCTATGATTGCATTGATAGACCCTGGTTCTATGCATTCATATATATGCATGAATTTAGTATACAGTAAGACTTTACTTGTAGAGTCTACTGAGTTTGCTATAAAAGTATCGAACCCCTTAGGTAAAAGTGTTTTGGTTGATAAAGTATGCAATAACTGTCCGTTAATGTTTAGAGATATCTAGTTCTCTGCTGATCTGATGCTTCTGCCATTTGATGAGTTCGATATTATTTTGGGTATTGGTGGTTGTCTTTGCATGATTTGTAGAATCGCAAAGGAAGACTTTGCATGATTGTGAGCGCAAAGGAAGACTATCGATTTGAGATGTTCGAATAATAAAATTGAGCGGGTTGAGTCTAATGATTTGAATGGATTGCCTGCTGTGATATCGATATTAAAAGCTCAAAGTTATGTGAAAAAGGGATATGAGGAATATTTTGCTTATGTAATTGATTTGAAAATGTTTGAAAGGAAAATTGAGTCAACACATATTGTATATGAGTTTTCTGATGTGTTCTTTGAAGAGTTACCGAGTTTATCTCTGATTCATGAAGTTGAGTTTGGTATTGAATTGATGCTTGGTACGACACCTATTTCGATAGCTCTGTATAGAATGGCACCAACAGAGTTGAAAGAGTTAAAGTCACAGTTGCAAGAATTGACTGATAGAGGGTTTGCTAGACCGAGTTTTTTTTCCTTGGGGAGCTCCTATTCTGTTTGTGAAGAAGAAAGATAGTACGATGAGAATGTGCATCGATTATCGTTAGTTGAATAAGGTGACGGTAAAGAATAAATATCCGTTGCCCAGGATTGATGACTTATTTGATCAGTTAAAAGGGGCTACGGTATTTTCCAAAATTGATCTAAGATCGGGATACTATTAGTTGAGAGTTAAAGATTCAGACATTCTGAAAACTACTTTCAGAACGAGGTACGGGCATTATGAGTTTTTAGTTATGCCATTTGGACTAACCGATGCTCCTGCTGTTTTTATGGATCTGATGAACAAAATTTTTAGACCGTTCCTAGATCAATTTGTTGTTGTATTCATTGACGACATTTTGATTTATTCAAGGGGTGAGACTGAGCATGCTGAACATTTGAGAATTGTATTGCAAACTTTGAGAGAAAAGCAATTGTATGCGAAATTTAGCAAATGCAAATTTTGTCTACACGAGGTCAATTTTTGGGGTATATTGTGTTAGCTTCTGGAATCCGAGTGGATCCAAACAAGATTTCTATTGTTTTGGATTGGAAATCTCGAAGAACGTGTCTGTAGTCCGTAGTTTTCTGGGACTAGCTGGTTATTACCGTATATTTGTAAAAGGCTTTTTGACAATAGCTACTCTGTTGACTAGATTACTTCAAAAAGATGTTAGATTTGAATGGTCGGATAATTGCCAAAAAGTTTTGATCAGTTGAAAACTCTGTTAATAGAAGCTCTAGTGTTAGTACAACCAGAACCGGGCAAAGAATTTATAATTTACAATGATGCATCGTTAAATGGTCCGGGATGTGTTTTGATGCAAGAAAGAAAATTTGTAGCTTATGCCTCGAGACAATTGAAGCCTCATGTGCGATTGTGGTTGCACTTAAGATATGGAGTCATTATCTGTATGGTGATAAATGTCATTTGTTTTCAGATCATAAAAGTCTGAAATATCTGATGACCCAAAAAGATTTGAACCTGCATTAGAGTAGATGGCTTGAGTTGTTGAAAGATTATGAACTTGTGATAGATTATCATCCGAGTAAAGCAAATGTTGTTGCAGATGCTTTGAGTAGAAAATCGTCATTTGCACTGAGAGCTTTGAATGCCCAGTTAGATTTGACTGATGACAATTTTGTGATAGCTGAATTAAAAGCAAAACCATTATTTATACAGCAGATATGTGATGCTCAGAAATCTGATAATGAATTACTAACGAAATGGGCTCAGTGTGATTCGAAATCTGAATTTGAATTTTGACTTGTTGATGATTGCTTGAGATTTCGAGATCGTATTTGTGTTTCGAGAAATCAGGAGTTGATTCAGTTGATTTTGAGTGAAGCACATAATAGTCATCTATCTGTTCATCCTGGAGGTACTAAAATGTACCATGGTTTGAAGCAACACTATTGGTGGTCTAGTATGAAACTAGACATATCTGATTTTGTGTCAAAATGTTTAGTTTGTCAGCAAGTGAAAGCTGGACATCAAGTTTCATCTGGTTTACTACAACTAATTCTTATTCCTGAGTGGAAATGGGATAGAGTAATGACGGACTTTGTTTCTGGATTGCCTTAGACTCCGAGAAAGAAAGATACGATTTGGGTCGTAATTGACTGATTAACAAAAACTGCCCATTTTATTCCAGTAAGATCTAAATACTCACTTGAGAGATTAGCCGAGCTTTACATTTATGAGATTGTGAGGTTGCACGGGCTGCCACTGTCCATAGTGTCAGATAGAGATTCGAGATTCACATGAAGATTTTGGAAGAAATTGCAAGAAGCTTTAGGCACGAAATTGCATTTCAGTATAGCTTTTCAACTGCAGACAGATGGTCAATCCAAGCAGATCATTCAGATTTTAGAGGATATGTTACGATGCTGTATACTTAAGTTTAATGGTTCGTGGGAACAGTATCTGCCATTTACTGAATTTGCATATAATAATAGTTTTCATATAAGCATTAAAATGGTACCTTATGAAGCTTTGTACATGTAACACCCCTAAACCCGGCCCACGAGCCTTGACCGGATCTGGTATGTCACTGCGGAAAACGTTGGAAAAGATTTTTACTTAAAAATAAAAGATGAAATTTTTTGTCGTTGGTAAAAACATTTCACATTTAAGATTCCAAGTAAAACCGAATTGGTACAAATTATCCGAATTTAAAAGCTTTATTATAAGTTGTTATAAAATAAGTTGATTAAAAATATTGCCAATTATTAGCTTAATAATAGGTTAAACTTCAAAACCATAAATAAAGTTACAAATACTTTAAGTGGCCCTTATTACATCAAATAATTATTTCAAAACTACTTAAAATATAAAGTACGTAAAATTAAGTAAAACATCTTCTACATGGGCCACCTTTGTATCCGCTCCGACCCGGTCCAAGCATTACGAATCACCTGCGATGTTGGTAAGAAAATTTGGGTGACTCAAACAGACTCAGTGCATAGTTATCTTGTAATATCCTAGATTAGGGGTTGTGCGTTTGAAGCATAACTCAAGTGTTAGTAGGCTTTAAGTGTGGTTGGTGATGTTTTAAGGGTTTTTAAAACTCTAGGATTAAAAAGGAATGCATTGGAAATTTTTGGAATTTTAAGGGAGAAGAGGAAATTAGGCTGAAGAGGCCTTAGGAAGATTTTTGGGGAGTTTAGGACACAAGAAATCCAAGTGGTAAATTGGCTAGGAGGTGCCACTTAGTGCTTAGGGGAGTGATGCCTCAAGGAGCTAGGTGGACAGGGTTCGAGCAGCGTGGGAAGCAATGGGCTTTTCTTTTTGCGTCTGGAAGGGGAGCAAGGCCAGGGAGGCCCTGGCCTTAAGGGAAAAATCTTAGGCGTGTTTAGCATAAAATAGGCCTTGATAAAGTGGCTTCCATGCGCCACTTAAGGGCCTAAAAATAACGCCAACAAGGGCCTTGGTTCAAACACATGGTGACAAGTAGTGTTTTATTTTGCTTTTAGCGTTAAGGGGAGCAAGGTGAAGGAGGTCTTAAAAGAAATTGGGCGAGTTTATATCACAAAAGCGCTGGTAGAGTGGCTTGGGCGCTTGGAAAGGAGCTTGAGAAGGGCACAGGTTCGAGTCACGTGGGCGCAGAAGAGTGTTTTTATTTTTCAAGTTGCGCTAAGGAGAAGAAGGCCTTAAAAAGAATTGTTGGGAGTTTATGGCGCAAAGGAGCTAGCGACAAAGTGGTGGTAGCATGTGGTGTTCAATGAGGTCTAGTGTTCGATTCACGTGGCGGCAAGGTGTGTTTTCTTTTGCTTTTACGTTAAGGCGGGGAAGGAGAAGTTGGATGGCTTTGATCTTTCAAATGGATAGGATAAACACCGCTATTTCTTTTTTTTTTAATTTTGCTAGAAGAATTGGATTAATATGATTTTATTTTATTTATTTTATTCTATTTTAGTTAGATAGATAAAAGATAATGTGATGGTTTATTTTATTTTAAATAGGTAGGATAATTGTGGATTAATTATTTTTGTGCAAGATAAAGAGGAGATGAATATGGATTTATTTTAATTATATTGAATAAGTGATCAAGAGGTAAAATAGGAGATGGATTTGTAGTTTGATAAGAACAAGGATGTAGTATCCGAATTCTTTATAAGGGGGAGTAATCATCCTTCATATTTTTTTCTTCTTTTTGTGCTGAAATTTAGTCTCTCCTAGTCTTCTTTTCTTTTTATTTCCTTTCAACCCCAAATCCTTTCTTTTTAATTCTTGAATAGCCGACTACACCATCTTCTTTTGAAAGCCATAGCCGAATATCAAGTACCCTTATTCCAATTCTTTTGTCGCAAGTCTCAAAAGCCGAAGATCAAGCATTTTCTCTCTTTTGTCGAATACACTCTGTCTTGCACTTCAAGCGGTGATTGCGCAAGGGTTTTGGCAGGAATAAGTGGTGATTAGAAATAGGTAAGATTGGTAAGTGACTTGTGATATTCGACCATAGGCCACATTAAAGTTCAAGTGATGACCGAATGTGTATTATGGTTCTTAGGGGCAAATCGACAGGAGTTAAGAGAAGTCTTCGAGATTCTGATCCATCTCTGGTAAGGTTGATAAGTTGTAGTTTATTCGATTAAGATTTAGTACATTATCGTTTAATCGGGTTTTGATTAGATATCATTAATGGATGCGAATACCAGTCAAGGAGGCCAAGGGGTAGTTCCTATCCCCAAGTTTAAAAGGAGAGCCGTTTCTGCAGTTCGGGATTGGCCACCGGGGTGTGGACCAGCGTCAGAACAAGAAAGTAGGCAGATAGCCGTAGTCTCGCTTAGTGATAGCGTCGATGAAAGCGTAGTTCTCAAGTTATCGGTGTGTGATTAACCCACCGTTTTCGGGTTTTGCTATATTTGCATGTGTGATTTATGTGCTAACCAAAGGCGATGGCGTTATGTGGTGATTACCCTAAAAGGGTATATCGATAATCGAGTTAGTATTATCTATTGATAAGAATGTGACAAGTCTTCGATGTGAATGTGACAATGCCTATAGAAATATGATTATGCGCCTTAATAACATGTGCATGCATTTATTATTACGTCAATATTACATGTTGCATGTGCTTGGGTTGGGATATGATATGAAAGAAATGCAGGTGTACTTCGAGTGCGTGGTTTGATGTTAGCCTTGAGCTACATCGTAGATTGACGTTGACTGAGGTCGCGTTGTGGATTATTATGCTTAATTGCAATTGGACGGCATTGATTGCCTTTCGGGGTGAAAAGGAGAGGGTGATTTGATCATCCCCTGGTGCGTGGTAGGCTGGATACGGGGGTGTGTAGGGGATGGACCCTAGGCTGGGTTGGGCTTCATAATTGCATAATTTTGATATGTGGATTAATGTGGAAATGGGCCAAGCCCAATATGTGAATGTGGATTGGATTAAGAAATGGGCCAAGCCCAGTATATGAATGTGGATCAGTGTGGAAATGGGCTAAGTCGATATGTGGAAATTATGTGGTTAATTACCCTGTTACCTGATAAGTGACATGAATATAGGCCAAGCCCAAAATGTGTTATTATGTGAATATGTTATCTTGTTATCTGATATATGGGTTAATATGTGGTTAACATGTGGGTGGAATTCAGTGGTCTAATTACACACTGAGTCTGTATGACTCACCCAAAATTTTATCAACATCGCAGTGATGCTTGGACCGGGTTTGGAGTGGATACGAGGTGGCCCATGCAGAAGAAGTTGTTTTCAATATATAATAGAATTTATTAAATTCAGTATTTTTTTTAGTAAAGGATTATTGTAATAAAGGCCTTAAAGTATTTGAATTTTGTTATGTTTAAGTTAGATTTATAATTGAGTTAATATTTGTAAGTTTAAATTTAAAAGCTATTTAAATCTCAAAAGTCATAATAAAGTTTTGAATCCGTATTTTTTTATAATAACTTAATTTTTACTTAAAATATTTTAAATCACGAAAATGTTTTTATCAAAGAAAACAAATTTTTAACTGTTTTCACTTTTAAGTAAGAATATTTCAAATGTTTTCATGATGGCATTTCAAAATCAATCAGTAACGGATGGGCGGGTTTGGGGTGTTCTGATTTAGTATCGAGCCCGTTCAAAACTCGACTTTGAGGATTTGGGCCCAAAAACATTTTTCAAAATGGGCTTTTCAAAAATATGGACTTTTGTGAATAACTTTTTCCAGGTTATTCTGGCATGCACCTGTATCTTCGACCCGAAGTCCACCAGGTAAGTACCTCTACTATTGAAGTGATTTATATGTGAATGTTATGGGCTTATTTGGGCTCATAGATTAGAAGATTAGGGCTATTGAGCCCTAGGGCTAGTACACTCAAACACAGACATAAGACTTAAGAACAACTAAACAAACCTGTGAAGCAAGTCGCCAAGTTAAGGTGTGGCAACCATTGTACGCATGTCTAGGAGTGGATTCAGTAAAGCTTGGTATTTAAGCAGTCCTAGTGACTCACCTCCTCTTTACTCAAATCCTACCTGGTGCGTAACTACGGTTCACCTTAACCAAGAGGACTTATTCACGGGCTAAACCCGATAATTAAAACCCGAAAGGGACTAGTCGTGTAGTTTTATAAAATCCTTAGTTTTAAAATCCCTAAATTACCCTTTTAATTGTAGTAGAAGATTATTGTGAAAATTTTTCCAAAATATCTCCGATTTACAAAATTACAAAAAATGCCCCTGTTATAAATTACCAAAATGCCATTGGCTAAAAAAATTTTCATATTACCCTTGACTTTTATTAAAATATTCTTATTTTACAGAATATCAGAAACCCTATTTTACAAAATACCGAGATACCCTGATTTGGGAAAATTTACGAAAATGCCCCTGACTTCCAAAATTACCGAAATAGCCCGATTTTCAAAATTTTGCGATACCTTTGATTTGAAAAATATTTTCAAAATGCCCTTGAGTTTTGAAAATTTTGAAATGCCTTGACTTGCAAAGATTATTTTTGAAGTGACCCCGATTTATTACCAAAATACCCTTGTAGGACAAATGACGAAAATACCCCTGGGATAGAAACGGGCAGAAATGTCCGAATAGTGAATGTGTGTGGTAGATACCCCTGAATGAATGTGTTCCTGTTGATGAATGAATGTGCCTCTATTGAGGAATGAATGTGACTCTCTAAATTAGAGTAGTGAACTTGAACTAAAACTTTGTTCGATCGAAAGAACCACTTCTAGAGTTTCTTTTCATAAAATTGTTCACGGTTAAACAGTGAAACAAATACTAATGCATAAAACTTCTTAATCAGATTAAAGCACGACATTAGAAATGAGTTCTAGGGGACGTGGTCGTCGTGGACGCGGTAGAGGTAGGATGGTTGTATCAAAACCAGTAGGGTCTGGCCATGGGTCAGAAAGTGATGTGCTGCCACCAGCAGTGGGCTTAGAGGATCAAGATCAGACTGGAGGAGATGACGTAGTATCGTTGGCTATACTGCGAGTGCTAGAGCGAGTCGTGAGAGTTAATGTGGGCAATGGAACCCGAAAATCAGTGCCTGAAAGACTTAAGTCAAATGGAGCCGAGGTTTTTAGAGGAGTATCTGGGGTAGCTCCGAATGTAGCAGAGTATTGGCTAGAAGTAGTTGAAAGGATTATGGATGATTTGGATTTAACTGCTGAGGAAAAGCTGAAAGGTGCTGTCTCGTTGCTCCGAGATGAAGCTTATCGATGGTGGCTCACTGTCAGGCAAGGTGTTCTGGCAGATCGAGTGGATTGGGAATATTTTAAGCTTAAGTTTGAAGGGAAGTACGTTGGAGCTAGCTACTTAGACTCGCAGAGGAAGGCGTTTCTAAACTTGGTTCAAGGAAGCAAGTCGGTAGTAGAGTATGAAGTGAATTTATGCGTTAAGTCGAGACGCCAAAGGGATCATAGCTACGATTACGAAAGGTGTGTCCGGTTCGAAGATGGGCTACAAGATGAGTTGCGAGAGTTGATTGCTCCGCACAGAGAAAGAGACTTTGCCATTCTAGTAGAGAAGGCTCGGATAGCTGAAGAGGTTAAGAGGACGGTGAGGCAGAACCGAGAGAAGGAAAGGAACGAGGATAAGGGAAGTTTTGGACCGACAGCATCGTTTATAGATGTTTAAAAAAGACCAAGGATCGAGAATTGCATGACGTGCACTGTGCGATTCTTTGAGAATCAAGTCGTGTATATGTTCAATGTGGGAGAGCTCATTCAGAGAATCTTTGGGGAAATAGTAAGGCATGTTTCGGATTGTGGGTCTAAGGCTCATTTGGTTAAGAAATTTCCTCAAGTGATGGATAGGGCTCGGGGCCAAGGTCGTGGAACACTCGGCGGAGAGTCTTTGAAAGTGCGGATCTTGAGTCAACCAAGGATGTGATAGCGGGTAAGTTCCATATGTTTGAAATACTATTTATTGCTTTAAAAGATAGTTCGTTCTTGTGATGTTAGTGAAGTGTGAGAAACCTCGAATGCGAATCTCGAGATAGTATCTAAGAAATGTGTTAGTATTATTAAGATTAGAGTGCGCAGCAGTAGAATAGTGTGACGAGTTAA
Source organism: Gossypium rotundifolium (assembly GCA_025506655.1). Classification (NCBI taxonomy): domain Eukaryota; kingdom Viridiplantae; phylum Streptophyta; class Magnoliopsida; order Malvales; family Malvaceae; genus Gossypium; species Gossypium rotundifolium. The sequence continues at coordinate 54,136,885 of CP106726.1, read as the reverse complement.
GGAGGCATGATTGTTCGATAGTAAGAAATTTCGAGGACGAAATTATTTTTAAGGAGGGTAGAACTGTAATATCCTAGATTAGGGGTTGTGCGTTTGAAGCATAACTCAAGTGTTAGTAGGCTTTAAGTGTGGTTGGTGATGTTTTAAGGGTTTTTAAAACTCTAGGATTAAAAGGGAATGCATTGGAAATTTTAGAATTTTAAGTGAGAAGAGGAAATTAGGCTGAAGAGGCCTTAAGAAGATTTTTAGGGAGTTTAGGACACAAGAAATCCAAGTGGTAAATTAGCTAGGAGGTGCCACTTAGTGCTTAGGGAGTGGCGCCTCAAGGAGCTAGGTGGACGGGGTTCGAGCGACTTGGGAAGCAATGGGCTTTTCTTTTTGCATCTGAAGGGAAGCAAGGCCAGGGAGGCCTTAAAGGAAAAATCTTAGGCGTGTTTGGCATAAAACAGACCTTGGTAAAGTGGCTTCCATGCGCCACTTAAGGGCCTGGAAATAACGCCAACAAGGGTCTTGGTTCAAACACTATGACAAGTAGTGTTTATTTTTGCTTTTGGCGTTAAGGGGAGCAAGGTGAAGGAGGTCTTAAAAGAAATTGGGGCTAGTTTATATCACAAAAAGCACCTAGGTAGAGTGGCTTGGGCGCTTGGGAAAGGGAGCTTGAAGGGCACAGGTTCGAGTCTTGTGGGCGCGAAGAGTGTTTTTATTTTTCAAGTTGGCGCTAAGGAGAAGAAGGCCTTAAAAAGAATTGTTGGGAGTTTATGGCGCAAAGGAGCTAGCAGCAAAGTGGCTGGTAGCGTGTGGTGTTTCCAGCAGGTCTGGTGTTCGATTCACGTGTGCAGCATAAGGTGTGGTTTTCTTTTGCTTTTACGTTAAGGCAGGGAAGGGAGAAGTTGGACGGCTTTGATCTTTCAAATGGATAGGGATAAACACTGCTATTTCTTTTTTTTTTTAATTTTGGCTAGAAGAATTGGATTAATATGATTTTATTTTATTTATTTTATTTTATTTTAAATAGATAGATAAAAGATAATGTGATGGTTTATTTTATTTTAAATAGGTAGGATAATTGTGGATTAATTATTTTTGTGCAAGATAAAGAGGAGATGAATATGGATTTATTTTAATTATCTTGAATAAGTGATCAAGAGGTAAAATAGGAGATGGATTTGGAGTCTGATAAGAACAAGGATGTAGTAGTTGAATTCTTTATAAGGGGGAGTAATCATCCTTCATATCTTTTTCTTCTTTAACTTCTTTGTGCTGAAATTCAGTCTCTCCTAGTCTTCCTTTCTTTTTATTTCCTTTCAACCCCAAATCCTTTCTTTTTAATTCTTGAATAGCCGACTACCCCATCTTCTTTTGAAAGCCATAGCCGAATATCAAGTGCCCTTATTCCAATTCTTTTGTCGCAAGTCTCAAAAGCCAAAGATCAAGCGTTTTCTCTCTTTTGTCAAATACACTCTCTCTTGCACATCAAACGGGTGATTGCGCAAGGGTTTCGACAGGAATAAGTGGTGTTTCGGGAAATAGGTAAGCTTGGTAAGTGACTTGTGATATTCAGCCATAGGCCACATTAAGAGTTCCAAGTGATGACCGACTATGTATTATGGTTCTTAGGAGCAAATCGATAGGAGTTAAGAGAAGTCTTCGAGATTTTGATCCATCTCTGGTAAGGTTGATAAGTTGTAGTTTATTCGATTAAGATTTAGTACATTATCGTTTAATCGGGTTTTGATTAGATATCATTAATGGATGCGAATACCAGTCAAGGAGGCCAAGGGGTAGTTCCTATCCCCAAGTTTAAAAGGAGAGTCGTTTCTGCAATTCGAGATTTGCCATCGGGTGTGGACCAACGTCAGAATAAGAAAGTAGGCAGATAGCCGTAGTCTCGCTTAGTGATAGCGTCAATATCGAAAGCATAGTTCTCCAAGTTATCAGGTGTGTGATTAACCCACCGTTTTCTGGGTTTTTGCTATATTTGCATGTGTGATTTATGTGCTAACTAGTGCAGTGGCAATTATGTGGTGATTACCCTAAAAGGGGTATATCGATAATCAGGTTAGTATTATCTGTTGATAAGAATGTGACAGTGCCGATGTGAATGTGACAATGCCTATAGAAATATGATTGTCTGCCTTAATAACATGTGCATGCATTTATTATTACGTCAATATTACATGTTGCATGTGCATGGGTTGGGATATGATATGAAAGAAGGTACGGGTGTACTTCGAGTACGTGGTTTGATGTTAGCCATGAGCTACATCGTGGATTGACGTTGACTGAGGTCGCGTTGTGGATTATTGTGCTTAATTGCACGTGGACGGCATTGATTGCCTTTGGAGTGAAAAGGAGAGGGTGATTTGATAATCCCCTAGTGTGTGGTAGGCTGGATACGAGGGTGTGTAGGGGATGGACCCTAGGCTGGGTTATGCTTCATAATTGCATAATTTTGATATGTGGATTAATGTGGAAATGGGCCAAGCCCAATATGTGAATGTGGATTGGATTAAGAAATGGGCCAAGCCCAGTATATGAATGTGGATCAGTGTGGAAATGGGCTAAGCTAATATGTGGAAATTATGTGGTTAATTACCCTGTTACCTGATAAGTGACATGAATATGGGCCAAGCCCAAAATGTGTTATTATGTGAATATGTTATCTTGTTATCGATATATGGGTTAATATGTGGTTAACATGTGGGTGGAATTGATGGTCTAATTACACCTTTGAGTGCTGTATGACTCACCCAAAATTTTATCAACATCGCAGTGATGCTTAGGCCGGGTTTGGAGTGGATACGAGGTGGCCCATGCGAAGAAGTTGTTTTCAATATATAATAGAATTTATTAAATTCAGGTATATTTTTTAGTAAAGGATTATTGTAATAAAGGCCTTAAAGTATTTGAATTTTGTTATGTTTAAGTTAGATTTATAATTGAGTTAATATTTGTAAGTTTAAATTTAAAACTATTTAAATCTCAAAAGTCATAATAAAGTTTTGAATCCGGTATTTTTTTTTATAATAACTTAATTTTTACTTAGAATATTTTAAATCACGAAAATGTTTTTATCAAAGAAAACAAATTTTTAACGGTTTTCACTTTTAAGTAAGAATATTTCAAACGTTTTCCGTAGTGGCATTTCAAATTCGGTCGTAACAAATGGGCCGGGTTTGGGGTGTTACATATCTCACATGTCTCCACATATGGGCTTGGCCCATATCCACACAGTCCACATACATAAATATGCAAGATGAAGCCCAGCCCAACCTAGTATCCATCCATTACACACCTACCTTGGCGGCACTGCTGCCTGAGGCCATGGCTAAGCCACCGATCACCTAAGTGACCCCACATATCAATATCCTCGAGGTGACCCTAGGTCATCCTCAATCAGTGATCTATCATCTGCGGTGATGAGGCACATAGCCAACATCCCACCTTGATGAAGCACATAGCTAACATCAAGTGCCAATGTAACACAAGGCTAACATCAGACCACATACATAAATGTACTCCCTGTCCTTCAATAGTCACATCCCAAGCCCCATGTATCATGCCAAAATATCATTAAAATAAGCATACATCACATGCTATCATAATTTCATTCGTATACCATAGGAAACTTATTGTCATAAAGTATTGACCTATTTAATCGATTACCCACCATGGATATCCACCTTTTTAGCCATTATTTCAGCTACCATGCACATCATATAGATATTTATATATATAACACATACACACAACAAGAGAACAGAGCGATAACTACGCACCTTATAAGCAAAAGTCGCCTAAACTCGAACCCCGTAGCCTACACAATTTGCATCTTGCGATTTTTGAACTCCTCCTACACAACTATGTTAGATTCGGCTCTTACATAAATGAGCGAAATGTGACCTTCACCTACTACTACCATCATCTTACCTCAATTGATCGAATCGATATCACCTTTCAGAGATTTGGCCATAACAAGAAAATGGAGTTAGACTTCTTGACTTTCGGCAATCAAAAGAGATAGAAGAAAAACGATTAGAAGAGAACTCTTACCCACTATTGTGAAACGTTTGGATCAGATTCCAGCCTATGGTACTTTCAGCTTTAAAGAAAAGTAGTGAAGCAAAGAAATTTGGGGAGGTTCAATAGAGGTTCAGCTATTGAGAGTTATGAAGAGAAAAGAAAAGTTGGGGTTGAAGAAGTTTTGGCAATGGGGAGATTGAGAGAGATACCTTGGCTTTTTGAAGATGGTTGAATTGGTAAGAAGATGAAGAAAAAGAAGAGAAGGTAAGGTTTTAGAGGTTTCGGCTTCTAGTCACAAAAGAAAAGAAAAAGAACACAAGAGCTTTCGAGAAAAGAAATCGCACAAGGAAATGCCTAAACCTCCCTATGCAAATTCAGCTACAAAAGAAAAGGTGTTTTTGGAAGTACAAAAATGACCAAATGGAAATACACCCAACCACTCATCCTTACCAAAGTCTACCACAAAAATTCGGCCACCCCCTAGTCCATAATGCCGTCCACATTCATGGTCAAAATGGCTATGAAATAATTTCCAAAACATCCACCTTGATACATGCCTTGTAATCCTCTACTTTTCGAAAGTTTAAGAAATTCTATCCCCAACATCAAGCAATTCTATCCACAAAGCCCTTGATTCATGCCTTATGTCCCCTTATCATACTAAATTTTCTTGATTCCATACCTCAAGTTAACACTTACCTTATTCCCTTAGTCTACTATCCATAAAAGATAAAGTCCAACCTTACCTTAATTAAAGTTTGACCAACACATGCCATACAAATGCAAAATAAAAGTCACCTTAAGTCCATCCATGGGATTCGAACCTAAGCCCCCTTTCAATGCTTGTGGCATCACCTTCCAAAGCCCTAAGTGGTGCCTCCTTGCCACTTTGCCAACTGGTTACTTATGTTAAAATTCCCTACGAATTACTCTTAACCCCTAGCTCCTTCAACTCCCTTTAACTAAAGCTTAAAAATAAAATTTTTCCTACAGCTCGAGCCTACCCTTGTCTTATTCCTAAGCCCTAGAACATCTCACTTAACAACACAACAATCCAAACTCATGCAAAACCATACAATCACAAATAACCCCTAATTCAGGATATTACATTATAGACGTAAATGTCGTACACCTCTGTATTAGACCCGAGCTTAGTGAAAATAAGCTACATGGGGTTGATTTGATAAAGGATTCAAAACAAGAGTGAAATTGATTCGAGATTGTTTGAAAGCAGCATTTGATCGTCAGAAGTCTTATGTGGACTTGAAACGAAAAGATATAGAATTTGAGATCAGCGACAAAGTATTTTTGAAATTGTCTCCATGGAAGAAAGTGCTTCGATTCGGACGTAAAGGCAATTTGAGTCCGAGATTCATCGGACCATATGTATCATGGAACGCGTTGGGCCTGTTGCTTATATATTAAAGTTGCCCACTGAGCTAGAAAAGATTCATAATGTATTTCATGTTTCGATTGTCCATAGATATTGATCCGATTTGTCACATGTGATTGCCCCATCCGAAATTGAAATCTGATATGATATGACGTACGAAAAGGAACCGATCCGTATCTTAGCTCATGAAGTAAAAGAGTTGAGAAACAAGAAAATTTCGTTAGTAAAAGTACTATGGCATCGTCACAGAATTGAAGAGGCTACGTGGGAGCCTAAAGATTCAATGAGACAACAATATCCGACTCTATTTAATGATAAGATTTTCGGGGATGAAAATCCCTAAAGGGGGAGAATTGTAACAGTCCGGTAATATTTTAATGTTATATTCTATGTCGTTTATATGTGACTAAGTATGTGGTAAATTTCTGTGAACTAATTTTTCTGTCTGTGTGTTTAATTCGAGCGAAGGATTGAATTGCATTGAAATGCAAATTTGTATGTTTTATGAAAAGATGTTTAATTGTCATGTCTTTGTAAGTATGAAGGTTTTATGTGGCAATTATGCCAATACTTGAGATAGTTGAATGAAAATGGTCAATAATGACCTTGTATAATATGTTTTAAAGTTTTTATGTTATAAGGTTGAAATTGGAAATGAATTATTAAATCATTTATTAATAAAAACAAAAACATAAAATTTGATATGGTTATCATCTTTCCACCGAAAACACAAACAAAGTAGGGAAGAAAGGCTTTGTTATATTCGACCATTTGAGGGCTTAATTCAAGGTATGTTTGATTTTGGTTTTTGATAATTTCTACGTTTTTGTAATCGTTGCTTTGCCTACTACCAAGCCCATGTTTCAATTTTGTGAATTGATGTTGTTCATGAGAAATGCCATTGAGGTTATGTAGATGAATTTCGAGATAAGTTCGATATACTGACAATGTCCGAGAAGACTCGTACGAACCTAGGAATAGATAGGATTAGCTATGTCATGACATAGGTATCTGTTTTGTTTTATCATATAAGACCACGTTAGGGACGTTGGCGTTGATTTGAGATTTCGTGTAAGACCACGTCTGGGACGTTGGCATCGATATGAGTTATACATGTAAGACTACGTCTGGGACGTTGGCATCGATAAGAGCTTTACGTGTAAGACCATGTCTTGGACATCGGCATCGTATTGATTCATATAAGGCCCTGTTAAGGACAGTGGCATCGATATCCGAGTGCATGTAAGACCTCATCTGGGACGTTGGCATTGTACGACTATCCTGAGCTTTTCGATTATCCAACTAGATTCCTAAAGGTTCAATGGGTAACTTTGTGATACAAATTATAAATCCGAGCTATGATCAAATAAGTGAACGAATATTCGTTTCAAGTACGTTGAATGTACATTAAGTATGTGTAAAAAGGTAAGTACCTATATGACTTGAAGTTGAAGAAATGTATCTTTAAATGTGAGAATGTGAATCTTGAATTGATGAATGTGGCAAATGTGGCCACAAGTATGAATCAAGGTATATGTGTGATGATTTGCCAAGTGATTGGAATGTGCTAATGTATTTACTTGCTCAAAATGCATTTTGTGCTAAGTTTGTTTGTATATTAACTTACTAAGCTTTTGGAAAGCTTATTTTGTGTGTCTGTTTTCTCTATTTTATAGGTCGTCAAAGCTACTGAAGGCTTGGGACCATTAAGGATCGTCATCACACTACTAAACTCTTTTTGGTATTCTTTGAAAAATGTATATAGCTAGATATGTGTATATGTTTATGAAGTGAACTTAGCCATGGTTTTGGTTAGTTTGAGTTGATAAAATGCTTGAATGAATGAGTTATATGATGCATATTTTTGGTATGGTTTGGAGTACAAGAAATGGTCAAGTTTTTGAGTAAATTTTGGATGAATTATACTTATGATGATATGAGTTTTAGTTTTGTAATTTGGCATGAATGAAATTGGTTTTGAATGTATAGATTGATTGGTCAATTTGGTATGTTTTTGGTTGCCATATATGCATAATATTATTTGGTGAATGTTCCTTGCAGGTATGACCCAATTGGGTGGCATTTTGGTCTTCCAAATGACCTATAATGTCACACGGCCATGGCATACGGGCGTGCCTAGTGACCGTGGGGTAAAGTCAGTAGCTAGCTTAAGAGTACACGACCATGGCACACGGAAGTGCCTAGAGGCCATGTGAGAAAGTCAGTATATGACCTAGTAGGACACGGCCTTAGCACACGGGGGTGCTTGATAGCCGTGTTGTTTTGGCAGGATTGACCACGGTCAGGGTACACGGGCGTGTTTGGTGGCCTTGGTGTGTAGTTAGGTTTAACCATGGGGAGGACACACGGGTGTGTCTAGCAGTCGTGGAGGGTACACGGTTGGCTCCCACAGGCGTGCATCCCCTGTATTTTAGAAAAGTTTTTAAGTTTTCGAGAAGTTCTGTATGTGTCTCGTTTTAGTCCCGACCCGATTTATAAGCATGCTTAGGGTCTCGCTGACTCATTTAAGGAACATTATGATTGTGATTGATGAAATGTTGTATGAATTTTTTGTAAATGGTTTTGATCTGTCCGGTAATGCCTTTAACCCTAGTCCGGTGACGGTTACGGGTTAGGGGTGTTACAGGATTCTTCCTCAGGTATTGTCTAAATCAATCGGTTTTCTCTCAATTCTTTTCCACAATTTCTTCTTTGTCTTAGCACCTTTAGCTTAGTTAAATAGTTAATTTTAGGTTAGATAAAAATCCACTTAATTCTTAGGCTAAATAATAGAAAAAGAGTTAATATTAGTACTTTTGGTTCCTTTGGGTTTGACAATCTGGTACTACTATTCGATAGGTGCACTTGCCTCCATCGTTGTCTTAGTTAGTTTCCAAGTTCGATCATTCTTTTTATAAATTTTTAACACTCAACAGACACGATCAAGTTTTTGGCGCCATTGCCGGGGAACTAGAATATTGAGAACACTCAATTTTTATTACTTTAGCCATATTATATTTTATTATTTTTGCAATTAGATTTTATTTTTATTTTTCTAAATTTCTTTCTTTTTCTCTTTTCCTAGCAGGTACCTCTAGTTTATGACTAGAAGGAACCCAACAGGACCACTACTTTACGACAGTGATATTGAAGGAACCGTACACAGAAATCGTAGAGAAGTTAAGGCGAGGCTTAGATTACATACAAGAAGAGCAAGATGACGAAACCAATACCACCGAAGGGATGGCAGAGAATAATCCACCACATCAAGATATGGCCGACCATCATGCTCCTCGAACTATGTATGATTATGCTAAACCTAATTTAACAGGAGCTGAATCGAGTATTGTTAGGCCTGCTATAGCCGTTAATAATTTTGAATTAAAACCTAACACTATAGAAATGATTCAACAGTTTGTTCAATTTTATGGTTTGTGGACAAAGACCTAAATACTCATTTAGCTAATTTTCTAGAATTCTGTGATACCTTCAAAATAAATGGTGTTTCTGATGATTCCATTCATCTTCGGTTAATTCCCTTTTCCTTGAGAAATAAAGCTAAACAGTGGTTACATTCTCTTCCACAAGGATCAATCACTACATGGGACCAAATGACCAAAAATTTTTACTAAAATATTTTCCACCGGCCAAAACGGCCAAATTAAGAAATGATATCTCTTCTTTTGTGCAGATGGATTTAGAAGCATTATACGACACATGGGAGAGATACAAAGATTTGTTGAGAAGGTGCCCACACCATAGTTTACCCTTGTGGTTACAAGTCCAGACCTTTTACAACAGTATGAACCCTTCAACCCAATAGTTAATTGACTCAGCAGTCGGTGGAACCCTTAATAACAAAACTCCTGAAGCAGCTTATGAATTCATAGATGAGATGTCACTGAATAACTATCAGTGGCAAGTTACAAAACAAAGCCAACTAAAGCAGTCGAAGTTTTCAATCTCGACGCAGTCACTATGCTATCAAATCAGGTAGAAATGATGAATAAAAAGATTGATGGTTTATGTGGTTCTTTGCAGGTACACCCAGTAATGCAATGTGACTTGAATCTAAGAGGCGTGGCGAATCCTGAGTACCCACCCTACAATTTGGGCATGGAAAGTGAACAATTGAACTATACGGGTAACAATTTTAGACGTCAAAATAACCCCTATAGTAATACTTATAATCTAGGTTGGAGGAACCACCCCAATTTCTCGTGGGGTGGCCAAGAAAATCAGAGACAACAACCACCCCCTCCAAACTTCCAACAACAGCCCTATCCACAGGAAAAGAAATCGAACCTTGAAGAGATGCTGACAAAATTTATAGCAGTGTCTGAAACTCGATTTCAAAACACTGAGACAACACTTAAAAATCAATAAGCATCAATTAAAGGAATCGAGAACCAGTTAAGGCAACTCGCAAAGCTAATTTCGAACGACCATTAGGTAGCTTGCCAAGTAACACTGAGACTAATCGAAAAGAACAAATTCAAGCCATATCAGCTCATGATAGTGAAGGCTTAGCAGAATCTGAATCTGAGCCAAGGCAAGAACCTGTGGTAAGTGAAGGTAAGGTCGAAGAAAGCCAAGAAAAACCAAAACTGTACCTTACCCCAATACAATAAAGGAAGACGACACAGAAGAACAGTTCAGTAAGTTCCTTAAACTCTTAAAGAAATTACATATTAACTTACCGCTTCATGAAGCTCTTTCACAGATGCCAGATTCAAGGAAATTTTTAAAAGAGCTCTTAGCAAACAAGCGAAAGTTAGATGAGAAGTCGCATGTGGAACTAAATGAAGTATGCTTAGCAATGTTACAGAATAAACTACCACGGAAATTAAAATATCTAGGGAGTTTTACAATTCCATGTCTAATCGGTAGTTTATCTATTGATAATGCTTTAGCTGATTTAGGGGCAAGCATCAATGTTATGCCATCTAAAATGTTTAAACAACTAGGTCTAGGGAACCCAAGCAAACTAGGATGAGTATTCAACTAGCTGATAAGACAATTCGCATCCCTAAGGGTATAATTGAAGATGCACTAGTTAAAGTTGATAAATTCATATTTCCCATAGACTTCGTTGTTTTAGATATGGATGAAGACAATAGTATCCCCTTAATCTTAGGAAGAACTTTTCTAGCAACTGCCAGATCTAAAATTGATGTGAGCACAAGTGAACTCATACTTCGTGTAGGTGATGAATCAATCAATCTTCAAGATCTCGACTCAGCTAGGACATCGAGTGAGAAAGGTGAGGACGTAAATTCCGTTGATAAGCACCCAGTTAAACTTCCTTTACAGGAAACACCACGGAATCACACTACAAAACCATACCCTATAGCTCGCACCCACAAGGAAATATTTCATGAGGAACGACAGCTTCAGACCGATGAGCTAGATGAGTGGGAGACACATCTCAAGGAGGAATCAAACCCACACAAAGTGAAACGAAAAGAAACCCCAAAAGAACTTAAAGGAACATCAAATCACTTCAAAATAGGAGATTAGGTATTATTAGATAGTATAGACCCGAGAATTTCCATATCAAACCTAAAGATAACCGAAGAGATTCCCTTTATGGTACTTAATGTTGTTCCGTTACGGAACAGTCGAGGTAAGTAATTCTACTTTCGGTACTTTTAAAGTAAACTCCACTCAACTCAAATTATATGATGATAGCATGGAAAATGATTTTTCACTCCTTAAACTACCGTGAAGGTATAAATGAGAGGTAAGTCTAGCTTAAGACTTTAAACTAGCACTTCTTGGGAGGCAACCCGAGCACTAACCCTATTTATTTTTATTTCTTTTAGCACATAACTACAGACTAACCAAGTTAATGAAGCGCATATTTTCACATCACACGGCCTTATACATGGCCATGGATGTGGCCATGTGGATGCTACAAATTTTCGTACTGACATGGTAGAGATAGTACGAGACAGGACAAGAAAAAAATCTTTGAATCACGGACTCAACTAACACCACGGACGTGCGACATAGCTTTGGACGACATTGATGAACCAACACGGGCGTGGCGACTTAAATATCAAGCGTGGCAAAAGTGATTGAACCACCACACGGCCATGCGACATGGCCATGTGACATGACACGCCTACGATACAGGCGTGGGGATGTACCAAAACTGAAATTTCCTATTTAAAACACCCCTCTCCCCTTCTTATCCATTCCTCATCCACCCCCACTTCCTTTCATCCTCACTTTCTTCCTTCTTCATTCCATAAAACCTTAAATCCACACTTCAACAATGACAAAGAAATGAAAAGATCTGAGTTCTGTCTCCCTGTGTGAGACAAATCAACATAAGCTCATGCCGGCTGCTTCATTAACTTAACAAGCCAAGGGTCTTTGAGACCATTTAGCTTTTATTTTCCTTTTCTCTTCTCCTTTATTTTCCTTTTCTTTATTATTCATATGTTTAATCTAGCTTATTTTGTTTTAGTTTCTTGGTTTTAGGTTCTAAAGGCGGCTAAGGAATCACAACACCACAGCCTTAGATGCCACACCCACCTCGCAAACCATCTACCAATAAGGACTTTCTAGTCCATTCATCTTCCCTTTTAGTTTTATTTTAATTCATATTTTCTTTCTTGTTATCTTTATTTACTTTAATTATATAATTAGTATAATTTAAATTATTATTATTATTTCCTAGCTAATTCTTCACGAGTTACCCAATTTCTTCATCTAGCATAGGAATTAGAGGCGCTCCCTCTAACTTATCTTTAACCTCAGAATCTAGTCTCCACACTTCCAACTCAAGGAATCCATCCAAAAATTCAGGAAGTCTCACCTCTCTCCCTCTCTTTTGATTTTCTTATTATATGATTGTTATCTATGTTTGTACATTGAGGGTAATGTACATCCTAAGTATGGGGGTAAAAGTTTATTAGAAAAAGTGCCTAACTTTTTGCACTATTCTCAAATCCCTGAATGATATTCTGTCTTAAAGTAATTTTCTCATATCACTAATTAGAATGAAATTCTTGTTGATTCATGATTTTTATTAATATATTTTAGATTAAGTCATTGATAATTGTGCAATGATGACTTAAAATTTAAGATACTAGAGAATCAAGCATGATGAGTCTATTTTCAAAAAGTAAAATTCTGTTAGGTTGTCTACCTGAATCTAAATTATTACCTTGAAGTTTGAAATTTACGAGGTTGACGTCAAAATACCAATACTTTTTGTGAGATTTTGAGCCTTTTAGAGTATACATTCTTTTCTTGCTCACTTTATTGACTATGAGTGTGTCAACATTGATTTGTTATTCTAGAACTTACTTCAATTTTACATGTCAAGACCACACTATTGATTTGATATACAGAGATGATTAAGGCACTTAGGATTTAACCTACTTACTCCACTAAAAGCATACCCTCATATTTGACCCCTAGTGAACCCCTTTGATCCTAACAACTCTTTTTATTGACTCAACCCACTAATATTAACCCGAAACCCATCTCGTATTTGTTATCACCATTCCTTTTGATTACTCTTCTATCGAGATTTGTTTTGATTAGCTGCATAATTAGATTGTTTCAGTTGTTAAAATTCTATTGTATCTTTGATTTGTTATTAAAAAAATCAAAATAATAAAAAATTCAAAGTATATTCATTATTAGTTATGTGATTAAGCGAGCCTATACGTTTAATTTCAACATCTTAAAGAAGAAGCTCGTATTATTAGTATTACAAGTTTTCAATTGATTCAGGATATTAGTCATTTTTTTAGTTAGGTGATTGTCAATTCAATCTCGATTCTAACCCCTCCAATTTAGCCTTTATCCACACATTTAACCTAAGCCTCGTTACAACCCTTTTTAAAGACCTTTTAATTTGTGTATCATCTTATTTTACAGTGGTGGAGATTTGATTTTCAAGCAAGCCTATGGTAATAACTTTTCATGTTCAACTTTTGAGAGCTTAATTTTTGAACCTTAAACACCTTGAGTGATTTGAATGAATCTTTAGTGAAGAAGTCAACTTTTGTCAATTTTGAATTAAAGGTGATTATTTAGGTAAGGGGAAACACCTATGTTTTCATGCTAAAAACTCATGACTTTGATTGTTTGAATCTTTAGGACTCTTTGAGTTGAATTATCCATGTATAAATTATCTATGAATTATGATGAGGCATTGTTGATGACTATTTTAAATTGAGGAAGTTCATTTTAATTATGACTTGAGAATTTTGCTTGAGGACAAGCAAAAGCTTAAGTGTGGGGGTATTTGATAAACTGAAATAGTAATATATTTTAATCCCACATTTAGCATACTTTTGGATGAGTTTTCCCTTTAATTATGGAAATAGGTGCTCCTAATCTTTTGTTTTCATGTTTTATACTCAGTAGAGCACCGGAGGACGAAAAGAATGAGAAACGGCCAAAAATGGAGAAAATGGGCCAAAATACGAAATCTACACGGCCTGGGCCCAAGACCACACGGTCGTGCCTCGTAAGAAGAGTCGACCACGGCCTGGACCCCAAAATACATGGTTGTCCCTCATCAATAGGATTGAACACGTCCTGGCCACGATTTACACGGAAGTGTGCCATGGGCATGTCTCTGCCGCAGGAAATAAGAATTCTATTCGGATTATGGTACTTAGAGGCAAAGAAACATATTCCAAAAGCCTATATAAAGACCCTAGAGGCCAACCTTTAAGGGGCATTCAGCTAGGCCAAAGAGTCGAGCTAGAGCAGTTTATTTTAGGGATTTACTCGAAGAAAGCAGTTGATTCATCTCTAGAAGCCAGAGTCATACTCAATACGGAGGATCTCTCTTTCAATTACTTCAGGGGTTTTAGAGATTTCTTATGTTTTGTTTTATCTTTTCTTCTGAGATGTTTTCTTTTACAATTATGAACTAAACCCTCAAATACTTAAGGGGGATGAAACCTAAGACGAATCTTATTATTGTTATCTGAACTGAATGATAAATATTTGATTTGTTCTTAACTATGTGTTCTTAATTCTTGTTTTGGTATTTCCGGGATATTGATTCAAGTGTGATGTGCTTAGGTAGAGGAGGAAGAGATCCTATCTAAGAGTAGATCTAGCATAGTTAAGCAGAGTTGCTCGTGCGCCTAGAGGTAGGGTGACAAAAATCTGCCGAATTAGGGTCAAACCTAATATAGGAGTCCATAAAACGAGTTAATGGAATTCTAGGGGTTTTAATTAGAAAGAGATTTCAATTAATCAACCTAGGGTTAGACGTTAGTAGCCTTGAAGAGAAGGATTAATATAATTTAGGGAATCCTACGGATCAAGTCAAATGAATAAATCATCCGATTCAGAGTTAGATAATAAGTGAAGTCTAAGTGGATTCTTCCTCGGGTATTGTCTAAATCAATCGGTTTTCTCTAAGTCTTTTCCCTAATTTCTTCTTTGTCTTAGCACCTTTATCTTAGTTAAATAGTTAATTTTAGATTAGATAAAAATCCACTTAATTCTTAGGCTAAATAATAGAAAAAGAGTTAATATTAGTACTTTTGGTTCCTTTGGGTTTGACAATCCGTTCTTGCCGCTAACTATAATACTGTTCGATAGGTGCACTTGCCTCCATCATTGCCTTAGTTAGTTTCCAGGTTTGATCATGCTTTTTATAAATTTTTAAGACTTGATAGACATGATCAGTTTCCACAAAGGTGTTTCCTTTCATAGATTTGTCACGAAGGCTGTCCTTTAATAGGTTTGCCAAAAAGGCTTAATTTTCTAGAGTTTTGTCACAAAGGAGTCCTTAAATAGAAATTGCCACAAATGCTTTTTTTCTCTTGGTAATTTAGTCAATGGGGATTTTCCTAAACTCACACTTAGTGAGGTTTTCCCCTTATCATCATGGGACACACAAAAACCACATCACATAATAACATTCCTTAAATTTTTCCATATAATGCCATAACCCACCAGTTACGGTCTTACATGATATGGCCTTCTTTCCATATGATATCATCCTACCAGTTACGGTCTTACATGATATGGTATTCTTTCCATATGATGACATAACCCACCAATTATGGTCTTTCTTGATATGGTATTCTTTCCATATGATGCCATAACCCACCAATTACGGTCTTACACGATATGATCTTTGTAACAGCCCGATTTAAGGGCTAGTCAGAACAGTGATCTCGGAGTCACTAAATTGAGGTTATAGAAAATTATTTCATGTTATGTTATGTGTTATAACATGTTTATAAAGATGTATGAAAGTTTTGGTGTTTTAATTTTAGCGATTTCATGCTAAATTGCTAAAAAGGACTAAATCGTATAAAGTGCGAAAGTTCCATTCTATAGGCTAAAGGTACCAAATAGCCATGAAATATTAATTGGAGGGTTTTAAAGGGCAATTAGACCATCTTGGTTATGATGGCCGGCCACGTAGACAAGAGGGGACAAGAGTTTTAATTTTTGGTCAAAGTTGGTGGGTTGAAATTGATGTTTATAATAAAATAAAGGAAAAAGATATCATCTTTTTCTATTTTCTTCTCCACGAAAATGAACAGCAACAAGGGGGTTTTGAAGCTTAAAATTTCAGCAAGTAATCCTCCTCCCTAGTAAGCTATTTTGATATTTTTTCTTGAAGAAAATTGTACTTTTGTGAACCCCAAAGCTTAAGTTAGCTAATGAGGGGACTATTTTACAATATGGTTGAGAGTCTAGGGACTTGCCATTAGAGATTCTATGTTGTTTTATGAGTTTTTATGGAAGAAAATGAATGATAGGATGAAGAGAAATAACTTTTGTGAAAGGATTTTCATGGAAAATACCTAAAATGGGTTATTATGCAAAGGTTGTAATTTGTTCATTAAGGTATGAAATAGTTGCAATTGGAGATAGTTGTAAGAGGATTAAATGTTCAGCTAGGCTTGTTTAACAAAAAATTGAGATGAAAATTTATTTACGAGCCTAGGGGCAAAATCGTAATTTTGCCAAAGTGTAGGGGCAAAATAGTCATTTTTGCCTAGAGTGTAGATTACGATATATTATGATTTATAAGTGAATAAATCAGTAAATTTCATTGTTCTAGATCAAGGAAAGCAAGTTTTGGACCTAGAATAGATGAAAAGAGAAATGTGGGCTAATAGTCATTTTCGGCTATTTCAACAACGAGGTAAGTTCACATGCAATTATAGAAATTATGTATGAGTTCATGTAAGTATTCTAATGTTGTATGGAATGTATATACACTCTATGGATGTATGAAATACCCTTGGATGAAATGCATGAAGAATGTTAAGATGATAGTTAAAGTCTCGTATAAGACCATATTAGATTATGGCCTCGATGTAAGGATTCGTATAAGATCGTGTCAAGGACATGTCATCGATATGTTAATTCAAGTAAGACCCTATTGGGGTATGATTTCTATGTGATTTCATGAGTATGAGACTCAAGAGAGTTATTTTATAGCTTGAGTATATGTTAAAGTAAAGAAAGTATGCGGTTGAGCTATGAAAGGCACAAGTGTGTACTAGAATTGAATTGAGATGATTTATATATATGATGAACCCCTATTGGGATATGGGAATTTAATGCACCTTGTTGCATGAATTAGATTTATTGTTATATTGTGGGAATGCGAATAAAAATAGTGGAAAAGTTAAGTAAGAGTAGTAATGTGAGGGTGTTCTCGGATGAACAATTGAATTAAAGTATTACATGTGGATGACTATTTATGAATGTATGATAATGGTGGGCTAAGTGCGAAGCCACCAAAAGATGAGTAGCTTATTAATAAGACTTGATGTGATGTCCTATATGATTACATGATAATCAGTGCAGGAATGGATTCTTTTATAAAAGAGCAATTAGTTCGTGGTATGGTAAGAGATAAAATGAGTAAGCTTCTAGAGTGGTTGAGTAAGCAACCATGAGTTAATGGGAATGACCCAGCATAATATCTTGTACTTATCTACATTTAATGAATATTAATATTTTCCAGATTTTGCAGATGAACTTACTAAGTATTAGTGCTTACTCCTTTTCTTTTCTCATCTTTTATAGATTATGTTGACTAATACGGGTTGGAGGCCGCTGGAGATGTTTTCACACTATCAAGCAGACATTCAATTTGAGGTATCCAGTCTTTATGAGTCATGGCATGTATAGGACTAGAATTTAAGGTTGATTAAGTTATTGTTAATGTGCCAAACTATGTTGGCCAAAAAGGGTTTGTAGTTTAATTGTGTATAGCCATTGATGATAGCTAAGTTGTTGTAATTGTATGGTAGTAACACTTTATTTTCATGAATCAAATGTATGAATTCATGTGTTTTAGTCGTTGATTTGAGACTTTATTGAATGAGTATATTAATGTATGAAATGTAGGATGGAGAAGGGCTTGGTATATAGCCTATAAGTGTCCACAGTTAGACACTGCAGGCGTGTGCAGGCCGTCTGAACCCACACCTTATGATTACTTGTTAAAATAGGCCATGGGTGAATCCACGGCCGTGTGCATGAGTCGCGTAAGACCCATGGCTTGGGCATGGGCGTGTGCTCAAGTCATGGCAAATAAGTCAGTAGCTCCACACAGTTGGAAGACACGGGCGTGTCAAGGCCTCAGATAAGTCAGTAGCTCCCCACGGATGGGAACATGGGTGTGTTTAGGAGTGCACGGGCGTGCCCCAAACCCCACGGGCATATAACCTCTAATTTTGAGAGAGGATTTTGATAAGTTCTGAAAGTTTGAACAAGTGTTTAAGACCTCGTATAACCATGATGCATATGTCTAGACCAAGAAAGAAAGGTTTTAAATCGAAACAAAATTTTATAGCCAGTAAGTACTTGATTAAGTGAGTTCAAGCATGGTAATGTCTCGCATCCATCTTAGCATCGGACTTGGGTACGGGGTGTTACAATCTTATTTCTATATGATTGCATAACCCACCAATTATGATCTTACACGATATGATTATTCAACGCCATACCATGGACTTGTCCTTTCAGAGATTCGTGTTTTTAGTCCTGATGGACCCTTTTGACCACTCCAAAGACAAACACAGACTCTTCATACTTAGACCCATATTTTATGAACTCATCTTATCTCGACTTTCTCTTAACAGACACATTAACACATTTCCATTATCCAGACACAAGCATACCTTAACCTCAAGATTTATGTTTCATACTTTGACCACGAAACTTTATGTTATCCATACATACAAGTCCATAAATCTTATGTTCCTCATCAGAGTCATCACATCATATTTTATTAGTTCCCTTTCACGATTTGGTTACTTAGCCTTAAAGTTTCTAGAAGGCATATTATGCATGTATGAGTCAATTTAAGGACTCACATGATGACCTCAAAGGGCAGTTGAGCCTTCAAATCCATCATTAAGTAGGATGCTAAAACCTCCTTTACCCTGTAGAACAGAAACACTTCATTAAAACTCATTCGAGTAACCATTATCATCATTTTAAACTCAAACATCTCTCAAAGACATATTTCTTCAATCATGCTTATAGATATGTGTTTCCTTGATAAATAGAGTCATGAAATGTACCTTGTAATGAAAAAAATCACTAGAAATATCTAATATTTCCAAATCAGCTCAGAGCAATGATTCTATTTCTCTTTATCCCTAAATTATCTTTTATTTTTCAGAGGAAAAAGGGAAAGAAGATAACTTTTTTCTTAACCCAACTAGAGTGTCCTTTTAACTTAACCCAAGTCTCTATGGGAACTTGGTAAATGTCACATGTCACAGACTGAGTAGCCTTATCAAAATCTGCCACCTTTAAAACCTTACTCGATTACTCATTTAGCCTTTAACTCTTCTAGTTCATGTTTGGTTAATTCCTATCATCTTTCCTCACAATTTAGCTGGTACGAGATCATGATGGCTATAGGGCGTACTACACCACTATCGTGAACTTACATCATAAAGATCATTTTACAAAACTCTAATCATTTCACCACTTATAGTAATCGGACATGAAGTTCGCCCACTCTAAATGCCAAGAAGTACATTTGGGCAAGTATTATTTCATCAATCATATCCTTCTATAACTATACGATATATGCATATATTCATACATTCATACCATTATTCCTTGTTTGGTCATACCTTATCCATTTCATGATTTTCCTCAACTATTCCTATTACAAAGGGACACATAGATAGAACACTTTTGGTTCACCATTACACTTCTTTCAGAGCTTTTCTTTCAGAATCCATCGTGCTAGGGTGTACATGTAACACCCCTAACACGTATCCATCGCCAGAACAGGATCACAAAGTATTACCGGGGTTTAAAGAACATTCTCATGCAATTTGTAAATATACTATTCATTCTTCAAATTTTTCTTATTATCCTTTAAATGGGCCCTCAAGGCCCAAAACAAATATTAGAATCCAATTGGGACTTAATCAGAACCTCTAAGAATTTTTTGCAAAATTACAAAATCTTTCTAAGGTATAGGGCTCACATGCCCGTGTGGTCCAAGGGACACACTAGTGTGAACCTGGGACATGCTTGTGCTATAGGCCATGTATGATTTAGGGTGCTCTCTGAATTGAACTAGACGGCCATGCCACACGCCCATGTCTTAGGTCGTGTGGATAATTAATTTAATTCGAATTAGGTACAGGTTTCACATGGCCAAGACACACGCCAGTGTTCTAGGCCGTGTGTAACAGCCCAATTTATACCTTAGTCAGAATAGTGGTTTTGGGACCACTAAACTGAGTTTGTATAATATTTTAATATTAATTTCTGTGCCTATGATATGTGATTATGCATGTGCTAAAGTTTCGCAAGTTAATTTGTCCGTCTGTGTGTTTAATTTGACGAAAGGATTGAATTGCATTAAATATGAAATTTGTATGCTATTTGTTAAAGTACTCAAGTGTTGTGGTTTTTGAATTTTTATGGCCTTAGTAGGCAATAACACCAATAAGTAAATAGTGGATGGACAAAAGTCAATTATACCTTAATATACATATGTTTCTTATTATTATGAAAGGTTATATTGGTAAATGAGTTTATATCATATTATTTATTAAACAAAAGCTTAAAATATGCTATAATGTTATGTTCTTTCACCGATTTGAGAAAGAAAAGAAAAGTTTGAAAGCTTTCTAATATTCATCTACTATCAAGCTTAATTAAGGTATGATTTTGATTTTGATTTTGATTTTGATGATTTTTATGTTTTTGAGATTGTTGCTTAGTCTACTATCAAGCCCATGTCTCAATTTTGTATATTGATGATGTTTGTGAGTTATGCCATTGATGATATGTGGAGCTTTGTGTTGAGTTTAGTTGTTAAATGAAAGATTTGAGCTAGATGAACATACTTTGTTCTTGAATTTTTTATGAATTTAGCTAATTAGGGCTAAATTGATAAAATAGTAACTTGAGGGACTAAATTGAAAATTTTATGGAAAATATGGGCTTGAATGAGATTTATGAACATTCTACTAAGCATGAGTATGTAATGATTTTGTGAATTTGATGTTTTGAGAAAAATGGACTAAATTGATAAATTATGCAAATGTGAATGTTAAATTGCAAATAGCCCTAAATGTATGTCCTTGGATTGAATTGAATGAGTTAGTGAATAAAAGAGTTAATTTTGAATATGTATAGATCAAGAATAGAGGAAAACAGACTTAGATCACGGGAAAGCAAAAGTAACCGAGTAGCCGTTTCCATTTCCATAAAATTGAATCCGAGGTAAGTCATTATGCAAATAAGCGTATTTGTATTGAATTGAGCATATTTATATGACTATTGATAATAATGAATGTTTATAAGATGCTATGCATATGAATTTCGAGATAAGGCTGACTTAGTGTTGATATCTGAGAAGTCCCAAACGAACCTAGGAATAGATAGGATTAGCTATGTCATGACATAGGTATCTATTTTGTTTTATCATGTAAGACCACGTCTGCGACATTGGCGTTGATTCGAGATTTGTGTAAGACCACGTCTGGGACTTTGGCATCGATATGAGCTTTATGTGTAACACCATGTCTGGGACATCGGCATCGTATTGATTCGTGTAAAACCCTGTCTGGGACAGTGGCATCGATATCTGAGTATATGTAAGACCTCGTCTGGGACGTTGGCATTGTACGACTAATCCGAGCTTTCTGAGTATCCTATAGATTCCTATCGGTTCAATGGGAAAAATTTGAGTTATGATCATTTACGTGAACGTATATTCATTTCAGGTACGTTGGTATGTACACTAAGTGTGTATAAAAGGTAAGTACCTATTTGACTTTGATTTGAAGAAATGTATGAATGAATATGAAATTGTGAATGAGATACAAGAATGATAATGAAAGAGCTATGTATATATATGATTCTTGAAATGATGAACGTGGAAGATATGACCAAGAATATAGATTTAAGCATATATATGAGAAATTTGCTATGAATATGAATTGTGCCAATGTTTATATATGTTTATATGATTTACATATTAAGTTTATTTGTATATGACTTACTAAGCTTTTGGAAAGCTTACTTTGTGTGTGTGTTTTCTGTTTTATAGATCGTCAAAGCTACTGAAGGCTCGGGACCGTCAAGGATCGTCATCACACTACTCAACTTGTTTTTGGTACATTTTGGAAGTTGTATATATAGTTAGATATGGCATGTATAGGCTAGTTATTGGGATAAGTATGAAAGGTGAGCTTAGCCATGTGAATTGGCTATTTATATGTTGGCATTATGCTTGAATGAATGTGTTATATGATGCATATCTTGATATAGTTTGAATCACATGAAATGGTTAAGTTGTTAGGTAAGTATTTGGATGAATTATACTTATGATGTATATGTTTTAGTCTTGAAAGTTGGCATGGTTGAATTTGGTATTGAATGTATAGGTTGAATGGTTGTTTTGGTATGTTTTGGTTTCCATATATGCATGAGAAGTGTTGTTGATTGGTTTGTAGGTTTGACCCTAAATGGGTGGCATTTTGGCCTTGCAAATAGCCAATAATGTCACACGGTTGTGGCACACGGGTGTGCCTAGTGACCGTAGGGCTAAGTCAGTAGCTAACTTAGGAGCACGCGACCAAGATACAAGGTGTGTCTAATAGTAGTGTGAAGAAGTTAGTATATGGCCTAGTAGCACATGACCTTTGCACAAGGACGTGCCTGGTAGCCGTGTGGTATTGATAGGATCGACCACGGCCAGGGTACATGGGCGTGCTTGGTGGCTGTGGGGTAAAGTCAGTTTCGACCACGAGGTAAACACACAGGGGTGTCCAGCTGCCGTGGGAGGCACACGGCCTGCCCACACGGGCGGTAACCCCTGAAACTTTGAAAAGTTTCAAATTTCTGAGAATTTCTGTATGTCTTTCAGTTTAGTTCTGACACGATTTATAAGCATGATTAAGGTCTCGATGACCTATTTAAGGGACTCTATTTTTGAGAATGATGAATGGTTGTATGAAATTTCTATAAATGTTTTCGATCTATCTAGTAATATCCTTAACCCTAATCTGGCGACAGATATGGGATAGGGTGTTACAAGTGTCTCCACGTGAGATGAGACACCTTCGTGTGCTCAATTCGAGCATCTCATTTTCTCGAATTTAGGGTGCAGGGGACACACGACCTGGCTACACGTCCATGTACTCGGTCGTGTGTCACACACGGCCTAGACACACGCCCGTGTGTCTACCCATATAGACAAAATGAAGCCATTTCTTAGCTTCATTTTCTTACCCAATTTTGCCCACAAACTACACCAATACTTCATGTTTATACCAGCCAAATCAAGTATTAAACCAAGCCTAAACTAACATATATCATGGCATAATATCACATGCAATTCATATTTATAATCATACTTTTAATGCATATACAATATAAACATACTCCATTCATCCACACTTTACACATACACATTGAACATGAGATAACTTATAACATACCAAATTAAATCATTACTAGCCATTCCAATGGCTAGATTACAAAACATCGCTTACAAGTCAACATTTGGCCAAATAAATCTATACATGCCATTATACCAAAATGAGAATTTTAAGTATACCAAAAAGGAGATAGTGGATAGTGTGACTATGCTCCGACCGATCCTCCAACCTTCGCGAGCTTACGAGAACTATAAAACAAGGGAAAATGAAACAGGGTAAGCATTTTCATGCTTAGTAAGTTCGTATAACAGAAAATAAACTTACCAGTTATATTTATTCAAACTAGCATACATAAACATAAATTTCATCTATTATAGGTTGTTCACCTAAACATATACACTTAATCAAACAAGTTAGTCACATAACATCATTTAAATATCAAGTAAATATAAATGAGCTCATTTTATACAAACTTCCATTAATTCCACTTTTCCATATTTCGAGAGTCCTTTCCATTGAGCTATTGAATTTTTTATGGACATTCGGGTGATGTACACAAGATATAAATATGAATTATCCATCAATTCATATTCAATATTTACCATTGGGAATAAGTCCAAAGAGCACACTCTCGAGCCACATATTTACAACAGAATTGCCAATCCAGGCTAAATCCCAATTTTCAACTGACGTTCACAAGAGTCATTTAGGATTGCCAGTCCAGGCTAAATCCTATTAGTGACCTGTGCTTTAAAGAACTTATTTAGGGTTACCCATCCACGCTAAACCCAACCTATAACATATGCTCAAAAGGCTTAAATTCAGGATTACCCATCCGGGCTAAATCTTATTTGTAACCTTTGCCCTATTATACCCATTCAAAGAAATCACCATAATCCATCGAATTTCAATATTCAACCGGGATATGATATTTTATTAATGTTTCCAACTTGTAATTATTTCATTATGTATATCATCACATACATACTATCAGAATCACACAATTCAATTCAAACATATTAACGTATCAAATTAAGTTACACGAACTTACCTTGACAGTTATTTGGGTTTGAATTCCAACTAATCTGAAACTTTTTGTTCCCCTCAATCTAATTCCGTAGTTGGTCTTTTTGGGTCTATATAAGCAAATTTAATTATTAACTCATCACATTTTACATACATTTTCATCCCATTATATGGAAAATTTACTATTTTGCCCCTACTCTTTTTAAAAATTACAATTTCGTCTTTAGGCTCAAAAAATGAAATTCATGCAATCTAGTCCTCTTTCCAAGCCTAACAAAATTTAATAACAATTTTTAAAGCATACAAATTTCACAAATTTTAGATTTTTCCATGGGTTTTACCACTTTTTCATTTTAGTCCCTAAATCAAGTTTCCATGAAAAAATGCTTTGTAAAAGTTGTTTATCTATTAACTATCTTTCATTTCCTACCATAAATTTCAAATTTCCAACATTTACATCCATGACAAAGTTTCTACACTTTGTTATCTTTTCAAATAAATCCCATAAATAGAAAGATTAGGATATCCCGATTTTAAAAATACAAAAATCATGATCTCATACCTTTCTAAGCTTGAAAAGTTCTCTTCCTCTCTCCTAGGGTATCCATAAAAAAATTGGGGAAGAAGATGAATAGAAAAGATGATAATTTCTTTTTTTCTATCATCTTTTAATTTTGTTGATTTCCAATTTAGTCCCTAGTCATTTCTAATTTTTCCATGGATAAGTCAACGAGAAAAATTACATACTTTTCTTAATGGTTTAATTACCATATAAGGACATCTAGTTTTGAATTCCATAGTTAGTTAATCCTTATAGCTATTAGAATTCAACTTTCACATTTTATGCAATTTAATCCTTTACCTAATTAACCATACAATCGATAAAATTTTCGTATCAAAATTTTCAGGAGACCTTCCTATCATAATACAAACCATAAAATAAATTTATATTTTTGGGCATGAATTTGTGGTTATGAAACCACTATTCGATCTAATCAAAAATGGGTTGTTACAACTCTCCCCCTTAGAAACTTTCGTCCTCGAAAATTCTTACTAGAAAAGAGGTTAGGGTACTGCTTCCTCATAGTATCCTCCGGCTCCCAAGTAGCTTCCTCTAAACCATGCCATTTCTAGAGCACTTTTACCAATGCCACCTTTTTATTTCTTAGCTCTTTCCTCTCATGTGCAAGTATTTTGATTAGTTCTTCATTGTAAGTCATATCAGGCTGAATCTCAACTTCTGTTAGAGTAATAACTTGTGAAGGGTCTGATCAATATCGTCGTAACATGGATACATGGAAAACATTGTGAATCTTATCAATCCCGGTGATAATGGTAACCGATATGCAACCGTCCCAATTCTTTCAAAGATTTCATAAGGTCCGATGAACCATGGACTCAATTTCCCTTTACGACCGAATCATAGAACTTTCTTCCATGGTGAAATTTTCAAGAACACTTTATTACCAACCTGAAGTTTTATCTCTTTTCTTTCAAATCGACATAGGACTTTTGACGGTCTAAGGCTGCCTTCAAACTGTCTCAAATTATCTTCACTTTTTCCTCAATTTCACGGATTAAGTCAACTCCATGTATCTTTTTCTCGCTTAACTCTATCCAATACAATGGAGTTCTACATTTGCGACCATATAGATCCTCATACGGTGCCATTTTAATTATGGACTAATAACTATTATTGTAAGCAAATTCAATCAAAGGTAGATACCTATCCTAGTTACCTCCAAATTCAAGTACGCAACACCGAAGCATGTCCTCTAAAATTTATATCACACGTTTAGATTTTCCATCTATTTGAAGAAGGAATATAGTACTAAAGTGCAAACAAGTACCTAGAGCTTCTTGCAACTTACTCCAAAATCGGGACGTAAACCAAGGATCTTTATCAGAACTAATGGAGATTGGCACTCCATGTAGTCTTACAATATGAGAAACATATAGTTCAGCCAAGCTATCCAATGAAAATTCCATACGTACTGGGATAAAGTGTACTGACTTCGTTAGGCGATTAACAACCACCAAAGCCGCATCTTTCTTTTTCAGTGACAAGGGTAATCCCGATACAAAGTCTATGATAATCCTTTCCCATTTCCATTTTGGTATTGTAATTGGCTGTAATAACTCCGAAGGTACTTGGTGTTTAGCCTTTGCTTGTTGACATATCAAGCATCTAGATACAAATTCAAAGACATCTCTTGTAACATCCTAGATTAGGGGTTATGCGTTTGGAGCATAACTCAGGTGTTAGTAGGCTTTAAGGGTGTTTGGAGGTGTTTTAAGAGTTTTTAGAATTCTAGGATGGAAGAAAGCTTTGGAAAATTATTGGTTTTAAGTTAAAAGGGAAGCTAGGCTAAGGAAGCCTTAAGAAAATTTGTGTTGGATTCATGACACAAAGAAACCAATTGGCAAGGTGACAAGGGACACTACCTTGGGGCTTGGAAGGTGCGTCACATGGAGTGCCAAGGGGAGGAGGTTCGAGCTGCAGAGATTGCACTTGGGAGCTTTTATTTTTGGCGTTAAAAGAGAAGCAAGGCCAGGGAGGTCTTAAGGGAAAAATCTTAAGCGTATTTAGCATAAAACAGGCCTTGGTAAAGTGGCTGCAAGATGCCACTTAAGGGCACGAAATGACTCCATAAGCACAGTGCGGTGCTGGAGTTCGAGTCTTGTTGGCGGCATGGAGGCGTGTTTTATTTTGCTTTTGGCGTTAAGGGGAGCTAGGGAAGGAGGCTTTAAAAGAAATTGTGGCGAGTTTATGTCACAAAAAATGCCTTAGCGAGTGGCTTGGGCGTTATTGCGACTTGCAGTGAGGGCTCAAGTTCGAGCCTTGTGGATAGCGATGGGTGGGATTTTATTTTGCTTGTGCATGCGGGGAAGGGAAGGTTATCTGACAATTGGAGCTTGTGCATCAAAGCAGGGAAGGGGAAGGTTATACGGCAATTGGACTTCTATTTGGATGAAGATTACACTTATTTTATCCTATTAATATTTGGCTAAGAGTAGGATAATTGTAGTTTTATTTATTTATTTTATTATAGGATAATTATGGCTTTATTTAGATTAAATGAGATTTTATTTTATTTATTATAGTTTAATAGATAGATAAGAGATAAGGTGTTGGATTAATTATTTTATTGGTTAAGAGATAAAATAGGAGTTTAAGTTGGGATTTGATAAGTGGGGAAGTGGTGGCCAATTGTTGGACTCTAGGAGCTTGAATTTTCGGTATAAATATAGTGCTAGTGTGTGCTAAATTTCCCCCTTTCAAAACCTTTCTTTTTCATCTTGGTTATTGCCGAAATTTAGTACCTCTTTTCCCATTGGTGCCGTTTTTCCCTTGTACAAAAGCCATTTGTGTTTCATCCCTCTTCTCTATTTGTTCTTGGCCGAATCTATATCCCTTTCCCCAATACTCTTCTTTTATTTTGTTAGCCGAACCCTCAGGATAACCATAAGTCGATTTCTTCATAGTTACAAAAGCCAAAATTTGCTGATCACACTTAGTCTATAGCCGAATCTCTGTGGGTTCAAACAAGGAGTAGTCGACTTTAGTTTTAAGGGTAAGAGCTAGTTATCATTCGGGTTTCATTCTTTAATTATCGACTTGTCGAAATCTAGGAATTAACCCGATGGTATTTCCATCTTGGCCGAATCTTGGAAGGTGGTTTCAGGATATAGTAGTTATCGACTACAAAGAAGAGATCTTTCGGGACTTTTAAGGATCTAAGGTGAGTGAATCAGTCAAAAACCATTTATCATGTTTAAGTGATTAAAAATCAGATCTAATGTATGAGTTATAGGGATTTCGACAGATACCTAAGTCAAGAGATACATTCGAGATTCTAAATCGCAAGGTAAGCATTAATGTGAAATCGGCTATAACTATGTTTTGAAACCTAGATCTATTCCTTATTATTTTGAAAGCCAAAAAACTAACCTATGTAAAGATCTAGTGCTTGGCCGAATACAAGGAAGGAGAAATTCTTTTCCCGAAGGTACACCATAGGTCGCGTGTTCCCTAGTTATTCGGTGAGTTTCGGGATTTAAAATCCACAAGGTAAGTATCTATAGCATTCGGCCAAGGCCATGTTGAGTAAATAATGTGTTTCATTAATATTTAAAAGCCGAAACTAATCTATTCAAGTAATCTAGTGATTGTCGATTTCAAGAAAGAAGGATATAAAGTTTTCGGCATTTGATTAGACATCAATTGGCACCAAGGTAAGTTTTAGTGTACTTATCCTACTAGGATTTGGATTTACGGCTGAATGGCTCTTTACTGAGTATTAAATGATTGATTAAATGTAGAGATTTAAGATCTAAGGCATTAGATCAAGCTTTTGGGATTTGGATTGGAAACCTTAGCGAATCGGTGTGTACCCACACTATCTTTTAATAAGATTTATGGCTAAAATTTAATATGAGCATGTTTATAAGAATGTGAATATGGCTAAGGTACCATGTTATGGTACAAAGTACTCTGTGCGTTTCCTACTCCTACTAGGATTATGTTAAATATCTATTACGACACACATATGATATTATAAGAATGTGAAATAAGAATTTGGCATTTTAATGCATGTTATGTACGATATGGGGCATATGGGTAATATGAAAAAGGGGAAGTGAATGTGGTGACCTAAGACCACGAAATCTGAATGTGGTGACCTAAGACCACGATATTTGAATGTGGTGACCTAAGACCATGATATCTGAATGTGGTGACTTAAGACCATGAATTTTATAAGGGCGATGAGCACGTCGACTGCAGTGACTGCCTTCGATGGTGTGTAGTAGATGGAGGGTTGACTTAGTAGTCCCTACGGTGTGTGGGATGGTACGGGTGATGTGTAGCGGATGGCATATAGGTTTGGGTTGGGTTGCATCATTATTTTATATCTGCTATATGATTATGTATGTGATGTGATAATATGCACGAATCTATTTGGACATAGTGTTTGTGTACACATTGAGTCATTGACTCACCCGTTGTGGGAACCTTTTTGGTGTGATCAAGTAATGGACCGGGTCGGCGCTTAAAGGAGCTTAAAGGTGGCCATGCACTTTGTTTTTATAATCAATTTATTTAAATTGGATTTTATTTTATTAAGTACCTTGAATTTACTCTTTTTTTGGGATTTATTTGATGTAATAAGGCCATAGTAAAACTACTTTACTTTGTTTTTATTTGTTAAGCTTATAAACTTTTATTTATTAAAAGATTAAGTAAATTTATTTTAAAATAAAGCCTAAACGTTTTGTCACCTAAAGTAAACTTAAACTCAAAACGCAACATCTCAACATGTCCTCAAGTATCACGAATAGTTCGGCTCGGGCCGACAATCATTCTGCGGATGAAAGGTCATACTAAAATGCGGTTTAGTACCCAAAGCATCTTGCAACTTCTTCCAAAATTGTGGCGTAAATCTCGAGTCTCGTCGACACAATGGAACTTCGGTACACCATGCGACCTTACAATTTGCGATACATACAATTCACAAGTTTATCGAGTGAAAAGTCTGTACGAATCGGCACAAAATGAGCTGATTTAGTCAGTCTATCAACTATAACCCATACGGCATCTTTCTTACTTGGTGTCATAGGAAGACCGGATACAAAATCCATTGCAATTCTGTCCCATTTCCATTCAGGTATCAGGATTGGCTGAAGTAGTCCAGATGGCACTTGATGTTCAGCTTTTACTTGCTGACAAATTAAGCATTTCAAAACAAATTCGGATATATCCCGTTTCATGCCAGGCCACCAATAGAATGTTTCAAATCGTTATACATCTTCGTGCTACGGATGTATTGATAGTCGCCACTATGAGCCTCCTCAAAATCATTTGTATCAAATCGAGTTCTTTGGAACACACATTCGACTTTTAAAATTCAAGCAGTCATTTGCATCAATCGAAAATCGACCTGCACCTTTTCTGCTTTGAATTCGTTTAGCAATCATATCCTTGTCAACTTTCATGCATCACAAATTTTTGGACAAACATCGGTCTTGCTTGTAACTCGGCTATGATCGAACCATCACTAGACATAGCTATCTGTGCATTCATTGCACGAAGAGCAAATAAAGATTTCCAACTTAACGCATCCGCAACAACATTAGCTTTTCGGGTGATAGTCAATCACCAATTCATAGTCTTTCAACAATTCTAGCCCATCGTTGTCTCAAATTTAGGTTTTACGGTCATTAGGTACTTGGACTTTTGTGATCCGAGTAAACATGGCATTTCTCACCAAAAAAGTAATAACGCCAAATCTTCAATGCGAACACAATGGTCGCTAGCTCTAAATCATCGTCGGGTAATTTCTTTCATGCGGCTTCAATTGTCTTGAAGCGTAGGCTACCACTTTGCCTTCCTACATCAAGCGCAGCCAAACCATTCAAAGAAGCATCGGAATAAACAACAAATTCTTTACCGATTAATTTGAACTAACACTGGAGCTTACATCAAAAGGGCTTTCAAGCTGATTAAAACTTTTACGACATTTTTCGACCACTCGAAGCGGACATCTTTACGTAATAACTTTGTCAGCAGGGTAGCTATCATAGAAAATCTTTCACAAATCGTCGATAGTAACCATGAGTCCCGAAAACTTGAATCTCGAAACATTTTTGGTGGCTTCCAATCAAGTATAGCAGAGATTTTGTTGGATCAACTCGAATGCGATCTTTGAAACCACATGTCCCAAAAAACTGACCTCTTTCATCCGAACTCACACTTACTAAACTTAGCATACGGTGATGATCTCATAAAGTTTGTAGTACTAACCTCAAATGTTCAGTGTTCAATTTCATCTTTGGAGTAGATCAATATGTCATCAATAAACACCACCACAAATCGATCCAAAAGCGTCTAAAACCGATTCATCAAATCCATAAAAATAGCAGTGCATTAGTAAGCCCAAAAGGCATTACCAAAACTTCGAAATGTCAGGTACCTCGTCCAAAATCGGTCTTTGGCACATCGTATCCACGACTCATAGCGATAATAACCCGACCTCAAGTCTATCTTGAAAATACTAACGCCCTTTCAACTAATCAAACAAATCATCAATCCAGGTAATGGGTACTTATTCTTTATAGTTACCTTATTGATTCTTAGATAATCAATACATATTCACATCATTCCATCTTTCTTTCTCACGAAAATCTTGGTGCACCCAAGGGAAAAACTTGGCGTGCAAAACCCTATCATCAACTCTTGCAGCGCAATTTCAACTCTTTTAACTCTTGTAGGTGCCATTCGATCACGGAGCTATCGAGATCGGAGTCATTCGGTATTAATTCAATCGAACTCAATCTCTTATCTTGGTGGTAAACCCGATAATTCCTCGGAAACACGTCTGGTACTCACACTGGCAGATGCAGACTCAATATGCTCTTGAGACACTTTATTATCAATACATAGGCCAAATAAGCTTCGCACCCTTTTCTCACATATACGGGCTAACATCGAAGATATTCTGTGAAACCCACTTAAATCACTAGATTCAATTCAGCGATCTCACGTTACGGCATTTCAAATCAATAAGCTTTCTTTTACAATTCACCAACTGCGTCATGCGAAGTTAGCGATCCATTCCCAAAATTATATCAAACTCATCGAAAAGGCATGACATTAAATCATTGGAAAGCAAAAATCCCGAATCATCAATGGGCAACTTTTACACACTTTATTAACAACACACATCTACCCAAAGGGTTGGATACACGAATCACAAACTTCGATGAGACTCAAGCTGGCGAGTCTTCTTGAATACCGATTTCACATACATATGAATGGGTTGAACCAAGATCAATCAATGCAATCACGGTAGTATCATAAAGGGTAAAAGTACCGGTAATAACATACGGAAGCGGCATCCTCCTAGCTCGTGTAACATAAGCTCTAGTGGAGCTCTAGCCTCGAGATCGAAGCTACTGTGTTCTTCGTCCCTCTTTGACTACCACCTACATTGCGGAATGCTGGGTGAGTGCGCTTCATCTTGATGCCTTTGCTCGGTCTAGAGTCCTGCGCCATATTCTTTCATTAACATCGGACACTCTTGAATAAAATGGTGCGAAGATCCACATTTAAAACAAGACCGGTCACGAACTCTACAACTCCCGGGATGCCATTTTCCACAATGTTTACATTCAACTCGATTACGTGGGGCGTTACCAACCTTGGTCATCGAGGTAGCTTGGGAACCCATTGGAGGTCAATCACGTCTAGATGAATCTGAAGTAGCTTTGTGTCATTGAAGTCATCTCTAAACTTCTTAGGTGTGGAATGGAAATTCTTACTCGGCGATTTCTTACGAGTATCTCTAGCTTGGTCTCGGCCTTTCTTTTCTCCTTCTCGAGCTCTTGACCTTGCAAGCTTCGCTCAGCGAGTGTCACAAACTCTTTGATTTCAAGAATGCCAACAAGCAACTTTAAGTCTTCATTTAAGCCATCTTCAAACCTTTGGCACATAATGGCTTCGGTTGATACACACTCTCGGGCATATCGGCTCAATCGACAAACTTTCGCTCATATTCGATCCACGGTCATTTGCCTATTTTAATTCAAGAATTCTTTAAACGCCGATCGATGAACCTCTGGTGATATATTTCTTGCGGAACTCATTACGAAAGAAATCCAGGTCACTTTTCTTTTGGAACCAGCGATACTAGTGTATTCCACGGTGATAAGCGGTGTCCGGAGCAAAGATATAGCACATTTCAAACATTAGTGCAGAGTGCGGGATAGCTCATCAAGTACCGAATAGTGTTATCAAGCCACAATTCAGCTCGCTTCTGCATCATCATTATCATTAGCCTTGAATTCTTATTTAAATTTCCTAATTTTGTCAGCAGAGGCCTACTAGATCTCATTGGATCTATCATTGGGTTCTTGAAGGTAGGAATTGGATTATTGGGGTGGAGGTTGTTGTCATGTTGGATTATTTTGAACAAATTGGGTAAACCATTCATTCATCATTTGGTAGAAGGCTTGTTTAGCCTATCACTCTTGGTTACCCGTAAGCGGTTGAGAGTCTAATGGTCTTTGATCCATGTGCGAGACCAGCGTAACACTCTCCACATCATCATTCTGCTCTATTGGAATCGAATCCATTTACTATATAAAATACAATTGAAATTGTCGAAGTCACCACACTATCACATATAAAATTCTATGGCATGTATAGCTAGACTCTTATGTACTACGGTAGTCCTAGAATCGACTAAACCGTAGCTCGATACCAATAAAATGTAACACCCCTAACCGTATCCGTCGTGAAATAGGGTTACAAGGCATTACCAGACAAATCTGATTTCACACAATCATTTATTATTTTTCATACACAAGGTTATATCAATTTCTTTCGATATAACTTCTAAATCCAATAGTAATCATCCACTAAAATCATATTAGTTACTTATAATACACATACAAACTATGCTTCAAATGTCAACCATATTAATATCATCTATATATATATATACATCCACATATTTGAATTTACTAATATGCAACAAAGCCATGTTACATGTACAATTCATATGACTCTAATACTAATGGCATTTGGATACTTATAACCTAGTGCAACATATATCATTTCATTGCTTCTACCCAAGCACAAAATAAAACCATATTGCATTAATTATTACAATCTCATATGTGACCTTAGTAGCATTACAACATAATAGAACATACTATTGATGCATATATATATTGCACATTTTACCACGAAAACAAAACCACATTTAACATTAAAACACCAATAACATCTCAAGGTTATTTTAATAATGAAATAAACTTGTTTTCAACTCAAGCCAAAACTTACCTAAATCATGACCATCATTTAGCAATTTGAATTCATACCAAAACACTCAACAAAAATAGTCATGGAACAAATTCACTCTTATCATTTAGCAATAGAACCTATATAACCAAACATCACAAATTATATACCAAAACATGCTTTCAAAAAATACCAAAATAGCGATCGATAGTGTGGTCGACTTTCTTGGCGATCCGTTGAGCGGTAGCTCTTACCTAATCTATAAAATAGAGGAGAACATTACACACAAATAAGTTTACTAACTTAGTAAGTCCCAAGTTCAAAATGATACTACATTCAATTACTTAATCATTTAAATCATTCATCTCAACCATGTTATCATATTAAAATTTCTTACACCCTTAGCACTACTATTAGGAAACCAAATATTCATTATAGCACATTCAAGCTCAAACTCAGGTCACATAATACTTGTGTACATCAATCGTAATCTCAATATACATGTCACTTGTACTCATAGCATTAAATAAACTCTAGCAACATTAAAACATATCAAACCTTACTTACTTATACGAGGTCTTTAACTAAGCACATTAATTCGATTTACCTTGAACCACAATTTGGTTTTTCCTTGGTAAAACACATCAAGCATAAAGCACGCTAGGCATTAAAGACAGAAATTAAACAAGCACAAGGCACGCTAGGCACAAAGCCGAATATAACAGCTTTACACCGGGAACATACCAGATCGCTTCCTACCCTACTAGGATTATGTTAAATATACATTACGACACACATATGACATTATAGGAATGTGAAATAAGAATTTGAAACAGTTTAACAGGTTTCTTTCAAAACACAAGTTTTTCCTAAGTAACAAAAGAATTTGAAACAGTTTACAAGGGAACATACGGACAACACAGATCCGATCAAGGCTCATGGGCGAGTTTGGGGTGTTTCATCTCTTTTCATTCCTGGCCATAGTACATTTTCTTCAAGTCATTATACATTTTGTTGCTACCGGGATGCATAGACATAACACTATTGTGCGCTTCATGTAAAATCTTCTGTACTAGTTTTGAATTATTCAATACACATATTCTGTCTCTGAACAACAAACAACCATCTGAATCAATCTGAAACTCTGAATCAGGATTGGACTCACTTTGCACTCGTTTGGCCTATAACTTATCATCATCCTTCTGAGCCTCACCGATTTATTGCCAAAATGTTGGTCTAGCTCTTAACTCAGCTATAATTGAATCATCATCAGACAAGGACAATTGGGCATTCAAAGCTCGCAAGGTAAACAAAGATTTTCAACTCAAGGCATTCGCCACTACATTAGCTTTCCCCGGAAGGTAATCAATAACAAGATCATAATCTTTCAACAATTCCAACCATCTCTGTTGTCTCAAGTTCAATTCTTTCTGTGTCATTAAATACTTTAGACTTTTATGATCCGTAAAAATATGACATTTTTCACCAAAGAGATAATGCCACCATATCATCAGTGCAAACATAATGGCTGCTAACTCAAGGTCGTGTACTGGGTAATTCATTTCACGCAGCTTCAACTGTCTGGATGCACAAGCTACAACTTTACCATCTTGCATCAATACATATCCCAAACCGTTCAATGAGGCATCACTGTAAACTACAAATTTTTACCCGATTTAGGTTGGACTAGTAATAGCGAGTGCATTAGTAAGCCCAAAAGGCATTACAAAAACTCGAATGTCCAGTACCTCGTCCAAATACGTCTTTGGCACATCTGTATCCCTGACTCATAACTGATAATAACCCGACCTCAAGTCTATCTTCGAAAATACTAACGCCCCTTTCAACTAATCAAACAAATCATCAATCCGAGGTAATGGGTACTTATTCTTTATAGTTACCTTATTCATTAGCCGATAATCAATACATATTCACATCATTCCATCTTTCTTTTTCACAAAAGTATGGTGCACCCTAAGGGGAAAAACTTGGCGTGCAAAACCCTATCATCAACTCTTGCAACTGCAATTTCAACTCTTTTAACTCAGAGGTGCCATTCGACACGGAGCTATCGAGATCTGAGTCATTCCCAGATTAATTCAATGCCGAACTCAATCTCTTTATCGGTGGTAAACCCGATAATTCCTCGAAACACGTCTGGGTACTCACACAACCCAGACAGACTCAATATGCTCTTCAGACACTTTATTATCCAATACATAGGCCAAATAAGCTTTCGCACCTTTTCTCACATATACGGGCTAACATCGAAGATATTATCGAGAAACCCACTTAAATCACTAGATTCAATTCGACGATCTCACCGCTCGGCATTTCAAATCAATAAGCTTTCTTTTACAATTCACCATCTGGCATGCGGTTAGCGATCCATTCCCAAAATTATATCAAACTCATCGAAAGGGCAAAGATTAAATCGATTGGAAAGCAAAAATCCCGAATCATCAATGGGCAACTTTTACACACTTTATTAACAACACACATCTACCCAAAGGGTTGGATACACGAATCACAAACTCGAAGAGACTCAACTGGCGAGTCTTCTTTGAATACCGAGTTTCACATACATATGAATGGGTTGAACCAAGATCAATCAATGCAATCACGTAGTATCATAAAGGGTAAAAGTACCGGTAATAACATCTGAGAAGAAAGATCCTCCTAGCTCGTGTAACATAAGCTCTAGCTGAGCTCTAGCCTCGATCGAATCGCCGTGTTCTTCGTCCTCTTTGACTACCACCTACATTGCCGTAATGCCCGTGGTCCGCCTTCAGATCGATGCCTTCGCTGGTCTAGAGTCCTGCGCCATATTCTCGCTTCGGCTAACATCGGACACTCTTGAATAAAATGGTCGAAGATCCACATTTAAAACAAGACCGGTCACGAACTCTACAACTCCCAGGATGCCATTTTCCACAATGTTTACATTCAACTCGATTCTGTGGGACGTTACCAACACTGGTCATCGAGGTAGCTTGGGAACCCACTGGAGGTCAATCACGTCTAGATGAATCTGAAGTAGCTTTGTGTCGACTGAAGTCATCTCTAAACTTCTTAGGTGTGGAATGGAAATTCTTACTCGACGATTTCTTACGAGTATCTCTAGCTTCGGTCTCGGCCTTTCTTTTCTCCTTCTCGAGCTCTTCAGCCTTGCAAGCTCGCTCAACGAGTGTCACAAACTCTTTGATTTCAAGAATGCCAACAAGCAACTTTAAGTCTTCATTTAAGCCATCTTCAAACCTTTGGCACATAATGGCTTCAGTTGATACACACTCGGGCATATCGGCTCAATCGACAAACTTTCGCTCATATTCATCCACGGTCATTTGCCCTATTTTAATTCAAGGAATTCTTTACGCTCGATCGATGAACCTCTGGTGATATATTTCTTGGAACTCATTCAAAGAAATCCAGTGTCACTTTTCTTTTGGAACCATCGATACTAGTGTATTCCACCAAAGGATAGGCGGTGTCCCGGAGCAAAGATATAGCACATTTCAAACATTAGTCCGAGTGCGGGATAGCTCATCAAGTACCGAATAGTGTTATCAAGCCACAATTCAGCTCGCTCTGCATCATCATTATCATTAGCCTTGAATTCTTTACCCAAATTTCCTAATTTTGTCAAGGAGGCCTACTAGATCTCATTGGATCTATCATTGGGGTTCTTCAAGGTACCGAATTGGATTATTCGGGGTGGAGGTTGTTGTACAATTGGATTATTTTGAACAAATTGGGTAAACCATTCATTCATCATTTGGTAGAAGGCTTGTTTAGCCTATCACTCTTGGTTACCCGTGAATCTGGTTGAGAGTCTAATGGTTTGATCCATGCGAGACCAGCAACACTCTCCACATCATCGCTACTGCTCTATTGGAATCGAATCCATTTACTATATAAAATACAATTGAAATTGTCAAGTCACCACACTATCACATATAAAATTCTATGGCATGTATAGCTAGACTCTTATGTACTACGGTAGTCCTAGAATCGACTAAACCGTAGCTCTGATACCAATAAAATGTAACACCCCTAACCCGTATCCGTCGTCGAAATAGGGTTACAAGGCATTACCAGACAAATACAGTTTCACACAATCATTTATTATTTTTCATACACAAGGTTATATCAATTTCTTTACGATATAACTTCTAAATCCAATAGTAATCATCCACTAAAATCATATTAGTTACTTATAATACACATACAAACTATGCTTCAAATGTCAAC
Organism: Gossypium rotundifolium; assembly: GCA_025506655.1. NCBI lineage: Eukaryota > Viridiplantae > Streptophyta > Magnoliopsida > Malvales > Malvaceae > Gossypium > Gossypium rotundifolium. Next base: position 54,098,502 of record CP106726.1, on the reverse strand, counting down.
CATATTAATATCATCTATATATATATATACATCCACATATTTGAATTTACTAATATGCAACAAAGCCATGTTACATGTACAATTCATATGACTCTAATACTAATGGCATTTGGATACTTATAACCTAGTGCAACATATATCATTTCATTGCTTCTACCCAAGCACAAAATAAAACCATATTGCATTAATTATTACGCAATCTCATATGTGACCTTAGTAGCATTACAACATAGCCGAACATACTATTGATGCATATATATATTGCACATTTTACCCTGAAAACAAAACCACATTTAACATTAAAACACCAATAACATCTCAAGGTACACCTAATTCGCATATATATATATATATATATTAGTATACCTAATCTTTATATTTATTCGTATTAACTAATCATTGATTCAATCACACCCTAATCAAGATCATGTGCTTATCAAAATAAACCAATTATTGTAACCGAATTTACAACCATACATGTACACATACCTATATTAATATTAACATCAACTTGGCATTTTAACTACCCAAAACTTACCTAAATCATGACCATCATTTAGCAATTTGAATTCATACCAAAACACTCAACAAAAATAGTCATGGAACAAATTCACTCTTATCATTTAGCAACCGAACCTATATAACCAAACATCACAAATTATATACCAAAACATGCTTTCAAAATAAGTCTAAGTTATGGCCACATACACACAACTTTAACATTATAATTAAGCCATATTCGCATGGCTATCTATATACAAATTTCCAAAACCAAACATATAAAACCAGCCTATACATGCCATAGGTTCGTAGTTTAAGCTTTTAAAATACCAAAATAGCGATCGATAGTGTGGTCGACTTTCTTGACGATCCCGTTGAGCGGTAGCTCTTACCTAATCTATAAAATAGAGAGAACATTACACACAAATAAGTTTACTAACTTAGTAAGTCCCAAGTTCAAAATGATACTACATTCAATTACTTAATCATTTAAATCATTCATCTCAACCATGTTATCATATTAAAATTTCTTACACCCTTAGCACTACTATTAGGAAACCAAATATTCATTATAGCACATTCAAGCTCAAACTCAGTCACATAATACTTGTGTACATCAATCGTAATCTCAATATACATGTCACTGTACTCATAGCATTAAATAAACTCTAGCAACATTAAAACATATCAAACCTTACTTACTTATCTGAGTCTTTAACTAAGCACATTAGTTACGATTTACCTTGAACCACAATTTGGTTTTTCCTTGGTAAAACACATCAAGCATAAAGCACGCTAGGCATTAAAGACCGAAATTAAACAAGCACAAGGCACCGCTAGGCACAAAGTCGAATATGTCACTGCACTAAGCTCTGCTAGGCACGAAGCCTGAATATGTCACCAAGCACTAAGCACGCTAGGCACGAAGCCGAATATGTCACCGCACTAAGCCTGCTAGGCATGAAGTCTGAATATGTCACCAAGACTAAGCACGCTAGGCACGAAGCCCGAATATGTCATTACCAACTTATACACCTTACGTAATGCTGCCCAAAATAGCATAAAAGACACATTATTCAAGTCACTTTGACATACCATCTCGTTTAGAGATATAACAACATTTCATTTCAAATTCACTATCACTTATATAAAATTTCAACCAATCCCATACCAATACTTTCACATTCTGGCTAACATAAGAGTTTATACAAAACTTTATTGAATAACATCATTTAGTACATTCATACTAATTCGATAATCTATACTTGCTTAGGACTTACCTCTATTGTCGATAGGTCGTATGAATCGGCTATTCGATAACCTTCGCTCTTCCCCGATCTAACTCGCTTTTCTTTGCTCTTGATCTAAAACATATTAAATTTAGCTTATTCAAGCACAATTCATCTCAATTTAGTCCCTAGCACATAAATGGGTAAATTAACGGATGCTTCAATAAGGCTTTCAATCTATCAAAACTCTACTGGCACTTATTGTTCCATTCAAATCTCACATCTTTTTGGAGCAATCGAGTCATCGGAGAAGCTGTCATTGATTTAACAAATCTCTAACAATATCCAGCTAGCCTTAGAAAACTTCAGACTTCAGAAACGTTCCTTGGTGGCTTCCAACTTACAATAGCTGAAATTTTATTCAGATCCACCCGGATACCATCTGTAGATGCAACATGTCCAAGGAAACTAACTTCCTTTAACCAAAATACACATTTACTGAACTTGGCATACAATTGTTTCTTATGCAGAGTTTGCAAGACAATTTTAAAATGTTCAGCATGCTCATTTTCATCCCGGGAATAAACCAAAATATCATCAATAAAAATAACCATGAACCTGTCCAAGTATGTCTAAAAATTCTATTCATTAAATCCATAAATACCGTCGGGGCATTCATGAATTTGAATGGCATCACCAAAAATTCTTAATGCCCATATCTGGTTTTGAAAGTTGTGTTCGGCACATCCGAATCTTTACCCGTAGTTGATAGTAACCAGATCGTAGATCAATTTTAGAAAATACAGTGGCACCTTTTAATTGATCAAATAAGTCATCTATACGAGGCAACAAGTATTTATTCTTTATTGTGATCTGTATTAAGTTGTCTGTAATCGATGCATAATCTCAATTATCCATCTTTCTTCTTTACAATAACACCGGTACACCCCACAGTGAAAAATTGGGTCGAGCAAATCCTTTATCAATTAATTCTTGTAGCTGCATTTTCAACTCCTTTAATTCAGTAGGAGCCATTCTATATGGTGCTATCGATATTGATGCCGTCCCTAGTACAAGGTCTATAGAAATATCCACCTCTCTAGCTGGTGGCAAACCAAAAAATTCTTCTGGAAATATCTCAGGAAATTCACAAACAATTGGCACTGACTGGATTTTCAACTCAGACACTTTGGTATCCAGCACATAAGCAAGATAAGCCTCAAACCCTTTTCTAATATATCTTTGGGTTGGTATTGCTGAAATCATATTAGATAATCCATCCAGTTTCTCAGAATCAACCCAAAGTAACTCACCATTTTGACTTCAATTCAATGTATTTATACTTACAATTTACCATTGCACCATGTTGGGTTAACCAATCCATTCTCAATATTACATCAAAGGGTAAGAACATCAAATTAGCTAGAAAACAATGACTTTCTATTATCAACGAACAATACTTATAGATTTTATCCACCATAACATGGTGACCCAAGGGGTTTGAAACTTTAACCAAAAATTCAGTGAATTCAATAATCATATTTTTCACAGCCACAAGTTTCATGCATATATATGAATGAGTTGAACCAAGATCAAGCAAAGCAATAATATCAGTATCAAGTAAAGAGAATGTACCAGTGATAACATCTGGTGTCAAGGCATCTTCCCTTGTACATATGGCGTATGTCCTCGCTAGAGCCCATGCCTCAGATTTAGCCTTTGGGTCCTTTGTAACACTACGACTACCACTAGCATTTCCTAGATACTGTGGTGGTCTACCTCTCGAGACAGGATTACTCGGCTTTGGGGTCTGTTCAACATCTTTCTCAGCTCTTTTCATGCAATCCTTAAGAAAGTGATCGAGTGACCTACACTTAAAACATGTCCCTCTTCTCATCTGGCATTCTCCAAAATATGATTCGTTACAGACATTGTATCGTGTCTTGGGGTTTCCAACACTCCCAACACTAGTTGTTAGCGGAGATGAAGACCTCGGGTTAGAGCATTTTGAACTTTTTTCCTTTCCCGAATACCCTGCTGATGAGACAAAACATTCTTTGTAACTTCTTGATTTCTTTGAGGCAGATGATTGCGTCTTGGTCATAAATAATTTACTCGATACCTGAGCCTCTCTTTTGGCTTACTTCTTCTCTTTGCTTAATTCCTCAGCCTTGTGGGATCTTTTAGCCAACACCGCAAATTCCCTTAATTCCAGAATCCCAATCAAAAACTTAATGTCTTCATTCATCCCTTCTTCAAATCATTTTCACATATCAGCTTCAGTATGAACCCATTCAGTAGCATACTTGCTCAGTCTAACAAACTCTCGTTCATACGCGACTACTATCATATTTCCCTGTTTGAGTTCTAAAAATTCCTTCTTTTTCTGATCTAGGAACCTTTGACTAATATATTTCTTTTTGAACTCGGTTTGGAAGAACTCTCACATAACATTTTCTCACGGTACAACAGAAGATATGGTTTTCCACCAATGGTAAGTTGTATCTTTCAGTAAGGATACCGCACATTTCAAACACTCGACGGGAGTACATGACAATTAATCGAGAACCCGAATAGTATTTTCTAGCTAGAACTCAGCCCTCTCTAGATCATTGTCATCCGTAACCCTAAATTTTTTAGCCCCGTATTTTCTAATCTTATCAACCAAAGCCTTACCAATTTTGACGGGTCCAGTACCCTGTGGCATTTCATCGGGTTGTAAAACAGGTGGGGGAGGTTGTTGAACAGCAGGGTGTGTTCTCATATATTCACTAAACCATTCATCCATCATTTCAAAGAAGGTAGCTTTTACCTCTTCTGGTCCTCAGACATGGGCCTCTTACTACTACTAGTTGCACAGAAGCTTGAGCAGTGCTCTCAGCTTCCTCAAACTCATCTCGAGCGTGGTTGGAAGACTTTACTATATGAAAATACATTAAAAAGTGGTCAGCATATATCATACTATCATGATTTATATAATGGCATGTATAGCTAGACTCATACTTGCTATGTTAGTCCGAGAATCAATTAAACTTAGCTCTAATACCACTAAATATAATACCTTTAACCTGTATCCGTCGCTGAAATAGGGTCACAGAATATTACTGGGGTTTACAGAACATTCTCACGTAATTTGTGTTAAACATACTATTTATATCCAAATTTTTTTTATTGTCCCTTGAATGAGCCCTCAAAGCCCAAAACGAGTGTTGGAATCAAATCGGGACTTAATTGGAATCTCTAAGAATTTTTCACAAAATTACAAGATTTTTCTAAGATATAGGGCTCACACGTCCGTATGGTCCAAGGGACACACCCGTGTGACCTTGGGACATGCTCGTACTACAGGCTGTGTCCGATTTAGGGTGCTCTCTGACTTGTGCCACATGACCATGCCACACGCATGTGTTCTAGGCCGTGTGGATAATTAATTTAATTCGAATTAGGTGCAAGTTTCACACGGCCAAGACCCACGCCCGTGTTCTAGGTCGTGTCTCCCACATGGCTAAGACACACACCCGTGTCTCTGCCTGTATACTCAATTCTGAGCATTCTGTTCTCTCGAATTTAAGGTACAGGTGACACACAGCCTAGCTACATGCCCATGTACTCGGCTATGTGTCACACACGGCCTAGACAAACGCCCGTGTGTCTACCTATGTGGACAAAATGAAGCCATTTCTTAGCTTCATTTTTTCACCCAATTTTTCCCACAACCTACACCAATACTTGCATGTATATACCGGCCAAATCAAGCATTAAACCAAGCCTAAACTAACATCTATCATGACATAATATCACATGCAATTCATATTTATAATCATACTTTTAATGCATAGACAATATAAACATACTCAATTCATCCACACTTTACACATAAGCATTGAACATGAGATAACTTATAACATACCAAATTAAATCATTATTAGCCATTCCAATGGCTAGATTACAAAACATCACTTACAAGTCAACATTTGTCCAAATAAGTCTATACATTCATTAAACCAAAATGAGATGTCTAAGTATACTACAATGGAGATAGTGGATAATGTGGTTATGCTTTGACTGATCTTCCAACCTTCGCGAGCTTACGAGCAATATAAAACAAAGGAAAATTAAATGGAGTAAGAATTTTCATGCTTAGTAAGTTTGTATAATGGAAAATAAACTTACTAGTTATATTTATTCAAACTAGCATACATAAACATACATTTCATTTATTATAGATAGTTCACCTAAACATATACACTTAATCAAACAAGTTAGTCATATAACATCATTTAAATATCAAGTAAACATAAATGACTCATTATTTACAAACTTCCATTAATTCCACCTTTCCATATTTCGAGAGTCATTTCCTTTGAACTACTGAAATTTTAATGGACATTCAGGTGATAAACATAAGGTTTACATATGAATTATTTATCAATTCGTATTTATTATTACCCATTGGGCATAAGTCTAAAGAGCACACTCTCGAGCGACATATTTTACAACAGGATTACCAGTCCAGGCTAAATCCTAATTTTCAACCGGCGTTCACAAGCGTCATTTAGGATTGCCAGTCCAAGCTAAATCCTATTAGTAACCTATGCTCTAAAGAGATTAATTAGGGTTACCCGTCGGGCTAAACCCAATCTATAACCTATGCTTGAGACGCTTAAATTCAAGATTACCTGTTTGGGCTAAATCTTATTTGTAACCTTTACCATATTATACCCGTTTAAAGAAATCACCATAATCCATCGAATTTCAATATTCAACTGGATATGATATTTTATCAAATTTTCCAACTTTTAATTATTTAATTATGTATATCATCACATACATATTATCACAATCACACAATTCAATTCAAACATATTAGCGTACCAAATTAAGTTACACGGACTTATATTCACAATTGTTCGGGTTTGAATTCTAACTAATTCGAAACTTTTTGTTTCCCTCGATCTAATTCCGTAGGTGGTCTTTCCAGGTCTATATAAGCAAATTTAATTATTAACTCATCACATTTTACATACATTTGCATCCTACTATATCCTAGGAAAATTACTGTTTTGTCCCTACTCTTTTCAAAAATTTCAATTTCATCCATAGGCTCGAAAAATGAAATTCATACAATCTATTCCTCTTTCCAAGCCTAAACAAAATTTAATAACAATTTTTATAGCACACACATTTCAAAAATTTTAGAATTTTCCATGGGTTTTACCACTTTTTCATTTTAGTCTCTAAATCATGTTTTCATGAAAAATTACTTTGTAAAAGTTGTTTATCTATAAACTATCTTTCATTTTCTATCAAAACTTCAAATTTCCAGCATTTACATCCATGGAAAGGTTTCTGCACTTTGTTATCTTTTCAAATAAATCTCATAAATAGAAAGATTATGCTATCCCGATTCTAAAAATATAAAAATCATTAAAAACGGGACTTGATTTCATACCTTTCTAAGCTTTAAAAGTTCTCTTCCTCTCTTTTAGGGTTTCCATAAAAAATATTGGGGAAGAAGATGAATAGAAAATATTATAATTTCTTTTTATTTTTCTATAATCTTTTAATTTTGTTGATTTCCAATTTAGTCCATAGTCATTTCTAATTTTTCCATGGATGAGTCACCAAGAAAAATCTACATACTTTTCTTAATGGTTGAATTACAAGATAAGGACCTCTAGTTTTGAATTCATATCTATTTAATCCTTATAGCATTGAGGAGTTGTCATCCAAACTATAGTCACCATATTTAAGAGGATTCATTACCTCATTTAAAAGTCAAACTTCCCTTAAGTCGAGGGTACATGATCCCCTTTTCTCAACATGTCTCACTCCATTGCCAAAACTTCATACCTTACCTTTAGTAAAGGTTCATTAAATATATTCATTGTTGATCAAACAATTCCTCTCACTCTCAAGCCCCTTTTTCGTCCCTACCTCCCTCTCCTCCACATTTTCTCATTTTCTCTCCACACACATCTATTTTCTCCCTTTTTCTAACCACCACCTTTTCTCTTTTTTATTTTTTTGCTTCCTTTCACCACCATGACCGACCCTAACACCACCACTGGCCATACCTTAAGCCACTGTCACATCGCCCATTCTCTCTTCTTCTTTTTTCGCCACCGTCGATTGCCATTGTGGCCACCACCGCGCGCCACTGTAGGTTTCTCTTCTCCTCTATTTTTATTTTCTTACTCCTTCCCTTTGCACTGAACCCTCTAGTTTCTTTCATTCACTCATAATTGGACCACCACTCCCTCATGGCGACCATTTCCGACCCACAGTTGGACCGCCGCAGTTGTTGCCAATGTCACCAATGATCAAATTTCTTCCTTGTTCTTCCTCCTCTATTTTTATTGGCGTTCCTCATATTGATTAAACTTGCACTCTCTCTTTTCTCTAACAATTACTTTAGATCACTCAACTCTTCAATCTCGTTCCTCTTTCGATTCATTGACCATCCCGATTTAATCAAGTTGTAAGTGTGGTAATTTTAATCGTAAACTCAACCTCTTGGCGATTTCATCCCTTGGTAGATTGGTATATTGGTTATAGAGACAATTATATTTTGTTATTTATTTATTGTCATATTAATACTGTTCCTTTCAATCTTGAAGGGCCAACCGTTAATCATAGGGGAGACCTCTAAGTTCGTATTGGAAATTATCTTTTCGAGAGTCCAAAATCGTAGGGTAAGTATTGATGAGCCTATTCGTAATTGATATATTAGTGATAAATTATTTTTAAATAAATCCTAATCAATAAACTTTACTCATTTCTTAGATACGTCTTTTGAGTTAGATCAAAGCAAAACATTAATAAGGATTGTGGCAAATCGACTCTACGATAAAAGGTGTAGGATTGATTCTACTTATTATTGGTGATATAGTTATTTTTATTTGTTAATAAGTTAATTATAACCAATTGTAAGCACATTAAATAATCAAAGAGGAGTTGAAAAACACAATACAAAGGACCCAAGTAAGTGACTCTATTCAAAATATATTTTGTGAAACGTATGAGATATGTGATATGATATGATTATTGTCATAATAATGATGTATGTGTAAATCTCATTCTCATGACATGTGTTGCATGGCTTATGTGATATATTTGTTGATTCAAGTATGTGATATATATATATGTGTGTGTGTGTGTGTGTGAGTATGTGAATATTGAGATCTATGATCTAATGTGACAAGCATGACTAAACATATTAAAGTGATGACTAGTGAAATGTGATTATGTGAGCATGTCCACATGCCTAAGTGTTAAAAGTGATTTGCATGTGTTTAAAAGTGAAATTACCATGTCACAAACATGGGGTGAGATTTTATGAAAGGTGGAAGTAGTGGCAGTGTATCTACAAATCAGTGGTGGCTTGTCCATAAAAGTGTTATCAGTGGCAGTTTATTTGCAAATTAGTGGTAGCTTGTCCACAAATGGTGTTATGGATGGACATGTTCTGGGGAGCTCGATATGTGTTGTGTAATAGAGAGGGTAGGAACCTTCTATAAAATGTGCATTGTTTTTAAATATGCATGGATATGTCCATGCATAAGTATCAGTGATATAAATCATGAACCTTGTGATGTTTGATTTATATATTTTTATATGTATGTAAATATATTTTTGTTGATCTCACAGCCTTTTAAAGCTCACCCACATTACTTGTCTGTTTCAGATAATCCTCATGGTTAGGACTCGAAATCGGTTATCGGAGATGCTCTCGAAAAATGGTTTTCATGATTATAGATTTTTATTAACTTTTGGACTTTTATTGTCTCTATAACTTTTATTTAGGATTTTATTTTGTGATTTACTATTAAATTGTGGCATGGGATTTTAAATTTTGGACAATGGACAATTTACATGGATTTTAATTTTACGGATTAAATAATTTGACATTTTTCCTAATAAAACTCCTTTATGTAAACTCAATTTATTGAATTTGAATACGAGGATCATCAAGTTATTTTCCAAATACTAAACAAGGATTCTTTGAAATTTATATTAAAAACCCCATATTTAAGAGAATTACTAGCACATGTTTTCCAAAGGTTAAACCAATTTGCTTCAACTCAAGCTTTCACCATACCTATGGCGTATGTAATCGCTTAGATTAGGATGTAACGTCTAGGCCCAATTTGAGGGGTTATATTTAGTGGAATCAGAGCCTGGTTCAAAACTCAAACTATGGGTAAAGTGTTTTCGAAAAAAATCATGCAAAGGTGTTTTTGGGGAAAAACATCCCACATGTTAAAATTATTGCAAAAAAACTTGAGACTCCCAAAGTTGATCCAAGGTAAGTGTTCTTTAGATTCAAAACTATAGACATTGAAAACTCTAGACTGTGAAGACGATAAATAGTTGGAAAACTATTAACTAAAAGAATGCAACCTCAAGTAAAAAAATATTCAAGTGATAGCTTATCTTTATTGAAAAACGTTCATAATACTTAAAATGAGTACTCATGGAGTTAGAACTCGAGGAATAAGAGCTCGCGGAGAGTGGGGTCAGGAAACCCAAGTCAACTCATCTGCATCCCAAGTTCGAACCCCTATGCCAACAGCGAAAAATATTGAACGCCCGCCCATTGCTGAGGAAAGTCAATAATAGCCTATGAACTAGACTGTATCACTGGCCATGCTACGAGTGTTAAAGAGAGTGGCGGGTGCTCAAATTGGAGTTAATAGTCGTGGCACTATTTCTGAGAGACTCGTTTCAATAAGGCCGAGCTATTTAGGGGCATTACTGGGATGAACCCCACTATAACTGAATACTAGTTGGAGGTAATAGAGAGGATCTTAGATGATATGGATTACACCCCTGAGCAGAAGCTTAAGAGGATTGTGTCATTGCTATGAGATGAGGCCTATCACTGGTGGTAAGCTATTATGAGAGGTATCCAAAATGATAGATTAACATGGGAATATTTTCTAGAAGCGTTCTAGAAGAAATATGTGGTTATGAGGTACGTAGAGGCTAAGAGACTGGAATTCATTGAGCTCAGGTAGGGTGACATGTTCGTGATTAAATATGAGGTTGAGTTCGTGAGGCTTAGTCGTTATGTTCCAGGTATAATCATGAATGAAGAAGATAAGTATGCCCGATTTGAGTTCGGGCTAAGGTTAGAAGTGATGATGCAAGTGGATCTGCTTCAAGAGAGGGTTTTTGAAGCTTTACCTGCGAAAACTAAAATCTGTGAGGAAGTCAAGCGTATAGACTGTAGAAGGAAGGAGCAGGCGATAGTTCCTACGAAGAGAGAATCTAACCTAAATGTGCAACCTCCATGTCCAGTTAAGCGGGCCAGAGATGATCAACCCCACCAGAACTTTGTTACTGTTGGAGGCAAAATTCAGAACTGTTCCACATGTGGCAAGAGGCATTCGGATGACTGTTAAAGAGCATGGGTCCATGTTTGAAGTGCAGGTCACTGAACCATAAGATTTGAGATTTTCCATGACTTAATGAGCAAATAAAAGGACCAAGATTGAATCAAGCCCTAAACCAAATAGCTGGTAGTAGCCCCAGAAAGATCAAGGTCAGAATAGAAGCAAAAACACTGGATAGAGGCAGCGAACACCGAGTCAGGGTGCTAATCGAGCAAATACGAGCAACCAACACTTATGTATGCAACTAGATGTAGAGAGATCGTGATACAACAGACTTGATAATAGGTACTTTTACCGTTAATCTTATACCATACTTTGCATTAATTGATATTGGATCTACCCACTCGTATGTGTCTTGTGAAATGGTTGATAAATTGGGAATTTCGGTAAAGGAGACTATAAGCGAAGTAATTATTCTTAGTCCCTTAAGATAATATGTGCATGTGAACAAATTTATAAGAGATGTCCGTTGCAAGTTCAATGTGAGGTATTTCCTACAGACCTAATGGAATTACCATTTGGAGAATCTGATCTCATTTTGGGCATGGATTAGTTGAGTGAGCATCGGGTTAGTCTTGGCTATGATACGAAACAAGTTACCTTAAGGACTCCGAATGGGAACGAGATAATCATGACCGGGGAGAGTCAGAACTATTTATGAAATGTGATCTCTACCTTATTAGCTGATAATCTAATTTGTAAATGATGTAAGGCCTATTTAGTACACATCTTGGATATAAATGTGGATGGTGCAATATTGGAGAATATCCGTGCAGTGAAAGAATTTCCAAACGTCTTTCTAGAAGAGTTACCCTATTTACCTCTGGAACATGAGGTTGAATTTGAAATTGAGTTGCTTCCTCGATAGCATCGATGTCCATTACACCCTATCATATGGCGCTTATGAAGCTTAAAGAGCTCAAAGTGTAGTTGTAAGAGTTCTAAATCGTGGCTTCATAAGGCTAAGTGTATCACCGTAAGAAGCTCTAGTGTTATTTGTGAAAAAGAAGTGTAACGGCCTGACTTAGGGCCTAGTCAAAATAGTGGTGCAAGACCACAAATTCAATGTAGAAATATGTGTTCAAATGATTTTACAAGGCTTATGATGTGTTTTCATAATTGTGTGAAAGTTCCATGAAGGAATTTTATTAGTTAGTGAATAAATTGTCTATTAGGACTAAATTGCAAAGATTAGGAAATATGAGATTCTAGAAGATTTCAGTTTGAAATAGTAACATAAAAATTACTAGAGGTCCTTATTTAGCAATTAGACCATTATTTGTTATGATGGACAAAAATAGACATGGGAAGGAAAAATCTCAAGAAATGGAAATTTGGTCATTTGGTAAATTAATGAAACAAAAAGCGAAAAAGAAGTCAAAAATGGTGTCCATCTTCTTCCCCTTAGCCAAAAATCACAAGGAAGACATAGCTAGGGTTTCTTCAACTTTAAAGCTTGATAGCAAGTGCATCTTAGCCCCGTTTTTAATGTTCTTCGTATTTTTGAGACACTCGTAGCTTAGTTTAGCTATTTCTAGCTATATTTTGAGCTAGGGTTTATGTTCAAAAATTTACCCATGTGTGACATGCATGTATTTTGATTTTTATGGAATATTATTAAAGTTTGATGTTGGGTAAATATCTTTTTCTGAGTGATTTTCATGAAAAATGTATGTAAGGCCTAAATCGTGAAAGTAATGAAAATGGTTATAAATGGGTGAAATAGTAGAAATTGAAGGCTGCTATAGTTATGAATATGAATCGGCTAGGCTTGAATATAAGGAAGTTGAATGAAAATTATTTTACGAGTCTAGAGGCAAAAGTGTAATTATGAGAAAGTTTAGGGCAAAATTGTAATTTTGCCAAAGTGTAAATTATGAGTCAATTTAGTCAATGTGAGTATTAAATAAGTTAAAGAGTATCGAGATGAACTTCGAAACTCTCCAGACTTATGATTGAGGCTTAGTAGGCCCATTATAAATATGATATGATTAAAGAAGGAAAGGTTTTAAAATGGAACGAAATTTTATGTCTCGTGAATGTATAATTAAGTAAGGATAAGTACGATAATTCCTCGTATCCGATTCCGATGTTAGACTTGGGTAAGGGGTGTTACATTTAGTGGTGTCAGAGCTACGGTTTAGTCGATTCTAGGACTAACATAGCGTAATCATGAGTCTTGCTATACATGCCATACCTATGAGTATTTATGTAATGATAGTGTGACAACTCTTGATGGCTTAAATTGTATTCTTTTATAGTAAATGGATCCCGAAAGAGCTGAGGCTGATAATGTAGAAAGTAACGTGCTGGCTCCCGCTAAAGGGATGATGTCGAATGAAAATAAGAATAGACCCACAACAGTAAGCAGATATAGGAGAATAGGCTAGAGAAGCCTTTCTCCACATGATGTATGCTTGGTACATGGAGTTTGTTCATACGAACCCAAATGTGCCACCCCCTCCACCCCCGGCTATTCCTTAGCCTACCCCTGTAGCCCCTCAAGTAGTAGAAGTGGTAAGAAGGGATAAACCTCCGGTTGATAGGATCTGGAAACATGGAGCAGAGGAATTTCGGGCTAGTAAAGATGATGATCCAAAAAGGGAAGAGTTTTGGCTAGAGAATACCATCAGGATATTTAATGAGTTGTCGTGCACACCTTATGAGTGCATGAAGTGTGTAGTTTCTCTTCTAAGAGATTCTGCATATCAGTGGTGGAACACCCTTGTGTCAATTGTACCAAGGGAAAAGGTCACATAGGAGTTTTTCCAAGAGGAATTTAGGAAAAGGTATATTAGTCAGAGGTTCATCGACCAAAACAGGAAGAAATTCTTGGAATTAAAATATGGAAAAATGTCAGTAACAAAGTATGAGTGTGAGTTTGTGAGGCTCAGTAAATACGCTCGAGATTGTGTATCTACCGAAGCCATCATGTGCAAAAGATTTGAAGATGGATTAAACGAAGATATTAAATTATTTGTTACTGTCCTAGAGTTGAAAGTGCTTGTTGTCAAAGCTGAGGAGTTAGTAAAAGAGAAAAGAAAAGCAGAGATGGAGTCTCATGACTCAAGGAAGTGACAGTGCAGTAAGTCATTCCAGTCTCCGTCCAAGAAGTCAAGAGATTTTTCTACCCAATCAGCTACTTCTGTCGAGTTTTCAAGCAGAGGCAAGAGTAAACAGTACTCCAAGAATAAGGCTCAGACTACCTCAGTCGTTAGTGTTGGGAACATTTGATCTAATAGACCGGAATGCCCACAGTATGGTAGATGACATCCCAGTGAGTGCCGAGCACACGAGAATGCTTGTTTCAAATGTGGTTCTCAAAATCATTTTATTAGAGAATGCCCTAAGATGATTAAAGAAAAGAAAACTCAGAGTGCAAAATCTGGAAGCACTACTAGGGGAGAACCATAAAGGAACCTCAGGAAGTGGGGTGAGCAGTAAGGGTACACCCCAAGAGCAGACTGCAAGACCCGAGGGTAAAGCACCTGCAATGACTTACGCCATTCACATCCGCAAAGAGGCATCATCTCTTTATGTAATTATGGGTACATTTTCTATTCATGACACTATTGTAGTTGCCTTAATTGATATGGGGTCTACACATTCATACATTTTCATGAAATTAGCATCTAGCGTGAGTATACCTATTGAGTCTACGGAGTTTATGATAAAAGTGTCTAATCCTCTAGGCAAAAGTGTTTTAGTGAATGAAGTATGCAAAGATTGCCCATTGATGAATAGTGGTCATTATTTTAAGGCAAACCTCATGCTATTGCCATTTGATGAATTTGATATTATTCTTGGTATGGACTGGTTAACCACTCATGATGTGACAGTAAATTATGGAAAGAAATATATTAAGTAGAGATTTAAAAATAGGGACACTCTTCCTGTTGAATCAGACGAACAAGACAGACCACCGGTAGTGATCTCTCATATGTCGGCTCAAAGGTACATAAGAAAAGGGTATGAGGCATATCTTGCTTTTGTGATGAATTCCAAGAAAACTGAATTAAAGATTGAATCAGTTCCAATAGTATGTGAATACCCATATTTTTTCCCAAGGAATTTCCAGGATTACCATTGGTTAGAGAGGTCGAGCTTGGCATTGAGTTAGCTCCTGGTACTGTATCGATATCGATTATTGCTCCTTATAGAATGGCTCCAACTGAGTTGAAGGAATCGAAGGCGCAATTGCAAGAATTGACAGACAAAGGTTTTGCTAGGCCGAGTTGCTCTCCGTGGGGTGCTCCGGTATTATTTGTGAAAAAGAAAGATGGTTCTATGAGATTGTGCATAGATTACCGACAGCTTAATAAGGTAACAGTGAAGAACAAGTACCCATTGCCAAGGATTGACAATTTGTTTGACTAATTGAAGGGAGCCACTGTGTTCTCCAAGATAGACTTGAGGTCAGGGTATTACCAGTTGAGAGCAAAAGACTCAGATGTACCGAAGATGGCTTTTCGGAAGAGGTATGGGCACTATGAATTTTTAGTCATGCCTTCTGGTTTAACTAATGCCCCGACAACGTTTATGGATCTAATGAACCACATCTTTCACCATATCTAGATAAGTTTGTGGTTGTTTTTATTGATGATATATTGGTATATTCCCGAGATGAGTCCGAGCACGCTGAGCACTTAAGGACCGTTCTACAGATTCTACGAGATAATCAGTTATATGCCAAGTTTAGCAAAAGTGAATTTTGGCTCAAGGAAGTTAGATTTCTGGGATACATTGTCTCGAGAGAGGGAGTTCGAGTAGACCCAAGTAAAATTTTAGCTTATGTTGATTGGAAACCACCTAAAAATGTATATGAGGTTAGAAGTTTTCTAGGTCTAGCTGGCTACTATAGGCGATTCGCCAAAGGGTTTTCCATGATAGTGACTCCAATGACAAAATTATTACAGAAAAATGTAAAGTTTGAGTGGACGGAGAAGTGCCAACAGAGTTTTGAGAGACTAAAGAAAATGTTGAGAGAGGCTCCAGTTCTAGTACAACCCGAGCCTGGAAAGGAATTTGTGATCTACAGTGATGCATCCTTAAATGGATTAGGTTGTGTACTAATGCAAGAAGGCAAAGTGGTAGCGTATGCATCCAGATAGCTAAAGCCACATGAGAAGAACTACCCGACACATGACTTAGTGTTGGCTGCCATAGCTTTTGCATTAAAGATTTAGAGACACCACTTGTATGATGAAAAGTGTCGGATATTCACTGATCACAAAAGTCTAAAGTATTTGATGACTCAGAAGGAATTGAACTTAAGGCAACAAAGATGGTTGGAACTGATAAAAGATTATGAGTTAATTATTGATTATCACCCGGGAAAGGCGAATGTAGTCGTTGATGCTTTAAGTAAAAATTCTCTATTTGCTTTGAGAGCTATGAACACACAGATGACCTTGTCCGATGATGGTTCCATTCTAGCTGAGTTGAGGGCTAGACCAAAGTTTCTTCAAGAGATTTATGAAGCTCAGCGAGATGACAGTGAGCTACAAGCCAAAAGAGTACAATGTAAGTCGGGTGTTGAGGCCAACTTTCGAATCAATTCAGATGGATGCTTAATGTTCAGAGACAGAGTTTGTGTACCGAGGAACGAGGAACTTATTCGTAAAGTTTTGCATGAGGCACATAGCGGATGTTTATCTGTACATCCGGGTAGCACCAATATGTATAATGACTTGAGGCAACGATATTGGTGGCTGAGTATAAAGAAAGATATTTCAAAATTTGTGTCGAAATGCTTAATTTGTTAGCAAGTGAAAGCTGAGCACAAAGTGCCTTCAAGTCTACTTTAACCTATAATGGTACCCGGATGGAAATAGGACCAAGTTACCATGGATTTTGTAATGAGTTTACCATTAACACCAAGTAAGAAAGATGCTATATGGGTTGTAGTCGATAGGCTTACAAAGTCAGCTAATTTTATACCTGTTCAAGTTGACTACTCACTTGACAAGTTACAAACTTGTATGTTTCAGAGATAGTAAGGCTTCATAAAGTACCGTTATCGATCATTTCGGATAGAGATCCGAGATTCACATCTAGATTCTAGAGCAAGTTACAAGAGGCCTTAGGTACAAAGTTGAGTTTTAGTATGGCCTTTCACCCCCAAACCGACGGTCAGTCGGAAAGGTTGATACAAGTACTTGAAGATATGCTCAGATGTTGTGTTCTTGAATTCCAAGGTAGTTGGGAAAAATATCTACCGTTGATAGAATTTTCCTACAATAATAGTTTTCAATCAAGCTTGAAAATGGCACCGTATGAGGCTTTATATAGGCGTAAGTGCCGAACGCCTTTATATTGGACTGAGTTTAAGGAAAACTAGATTCACGGAGTTGATTTGGTTAGAGAAACCAAGAGAAAGTAAAGGTGATTCAAGATTGCTTAAAAGCTACCTCTAATCGACAAAAATCCTATTCGGATTTAAAAAGGAAAGAGTTTGAATATCAAGTCTGTGATAAAGTATTCCTGAAAGTGTCGCCATGGAGAAAAGTTCTTTGATTCGATCAAAAAGGCAAATTGAGTCCGTGTTTTATCGGACCATACGAGATCACTGAGAGGATAGGGTCAGTAGCTATCGGTTGGCCTTACCACCTGAGTTAGAAAAGATTCACGATGTATTTCATGTGTCAATGCTACGACGCTACCGATGTAACACCCCAAACCCGGTCAACACACCACGACCGAGTAAGGCATGTCACAAAGTGAAAACATTTTGAAGAAAACAAGTTACTGGTTTAGTTTCAGCGAAAAGATCTTTTTTATTTGCTTTGAAATTCCGAAAGGCTGTTTAAAATTAGTTCATCATTCATTGCTCAATAGAAAACGTTAAACCTGTTGGAACCCGAGTAATTCTTACTTAGTTAAATTAAAACCGTTTGTCTTTGAAGCAAGGAAAACTTAGATTTTTCTTAAAAACGTTCGAGCCAACTTTGTTATCTTTTGAAAATATTGTTACCCGACGTTAAGATTTGAGAAAAACCCGTTGTGTTGTATACATTTAGAAAACTTTAGTTATTAAGTTATTTAAAACACGCTAATCGGTTTACTTAACAACATCCAGAAAATTAAAGTAGATATAATAAAACCCTAAATAAAAAAAATACTAATGGCCTTATTACAAACCCAAATAAAATCAATTTAAAATGGAAGTACCCCAAACCAAAAGTCTAAATAAAATTGGAATAGATGTCGTATGGCCACCACGAGTCCACCTAGCTTCGCATCCGTGATCTACGAGTCACTTGAAGAGATAAGGGAGAAGGTGAGTCACCAAGACTCAGTGCATAATCCCCCTCCCGATTATAGCAACATACTTACACAAGTCATAATCAAGCAAACATATCATGCACCCAAACCTAGCCATCCACAACTCTTTTTCTACCCCATGTGGTACCAAACCACTGGTGGTGCCAAACCACTGGTGACCCAAAGTCACAAATAATCCATAGGTGGGGCCAACCCACGTTGTGATACCAAATCACTAGCGACAATCCGCTTTATCAAACGTGGGACCAACCCACGTGGTGCGGCCACCGACGAGTCCCGATGAGGTGCCAAACCTCCGTGACCCAAAGTCACGAAATCATCTCATGCAGACCAAACCACTGGAGGTGTCAAACCTCTAGTGTCCCAAAGACACAGATATCAAATCTTTCCCCTCCTCTCATATCACCCATAATTATGCAACACATATATAAATCATGCCAACATGCTTTAATATTACACATATATCAATTATATCATAGATCATAGCATCAAATATCATATGGCAAAATCTCATCAAAATGAACTTACCCGAAATCCATGCTTATACCCGTTAAGGTATCATATCGTGATCTATACAACTTTTGGTTTTTAACATGTTTAGGTTATTAGCATATCTACTATGATTAAGAAGTGTGTAAGTTACACACCTAATCACTAACGTGATTGCTAAATCCCGAAGTTCCCGATCTAACACACTAGATCTCCTTTATCCTATATTCGGCCAAACCAATATCATTAATAAGGCCATTCGGCCACACTAACAAATCTCAAGAGTAATGCATGAAGGCACAATCTCATTTTAATGCCGATTTGGTTTCCAACCAAATCCCAAAACTACGTTATGATCCCCCCTTGCAATCGGCCACACACTATCATATAAAACAATTAGCCTTCGGCTTTTCGAACAACTAACAGAATGATTGAATCAACACGAACCTTACCACTGACTTACCGAAATCGCTTGACATGGAAATAGATGACCCCGATCTACTGCTTCAAAGTCCCGAAGATCCTAAAAGAGACCAATCGCATGGTTGATTAAAAGCCAAGATAAATGCTGAAATTTGGCTTTTGTCTACACATGTCGACAGAGAGAAAAAAAAGTGAGAATAAAGTTTCGGCCAAGATTACTTACCCTCTTCAAATCCGATTAGAGAAGAACCAAGGAAAATCTATGCTAGACTGGTATTCGGCCAATAATGAGAAGGGGAGAGTTTGAAAGATTTCGGCAATGGTAGAGAGCAAACAAAGGAGATTCGGATATGGTTTGAGAAAAAAATAAGATTCGGCTAAAAAAATGAAAGAAGAGAATAGGAGAAAGATGAATGGTATTCGGCTTCTGCTAATGAAAGATATGGAGAAGAAAATGAAATGGGAAAGAGGGAATTCAACAAAGGAAGAAAGAAGAAGATTTTGACACAAGGGTTTGAGAAAAGAAAAAGATGAAGAGAAGAGAATAGATTCGACTTTTGAGCAAAAATGGGAGAAGAGAAGTGAAAAAAGTTTTGGCTTCAAAGAAAATGAGAGGAAAACAAAGGGAATTCGGCTTGCTATGCTAGAGGGAAAAATTGACAAGTGCCCAAATGAGGTTTTGATTTTGCTTCCCAACCGAATGCACCAAGCTTTGCTAGCCGAAAATGACCCCCCTAAGCTAACTATGGAGGGACGGCACACCTAGCATGTTCCCCAACCGAACACTCCTCTTCCACTGTTCAAAATTTGACAACCACCTCAAATTTCTCCTGGCCACAAATTCAAATGAGTTTGAATTTCACAAGTTCCTAAAATTTCTCCTTGCCACCAGTTTAAATTAATCTGACTTAATCCACAATTATCTAACAGAGTTTGAGCTGAGCACAATACCTCCCTCCTTGGCGTCAAAATGGTAAGAAGAAAATGGGATTTCTGCTGCTCGAACCTGAGCTCCCCCTTCCCTACATGTGGTGTCACTTTCAAGGCCCTAAGTGGCGCCTCCTTGCCACTCTTCCAAGCCAATTCTTGTGCTTAAATTCCCCATGAAATATACTTAACCCCTAGCTCCTTCAGCTCCCTTAAACTAAAGCTTAAAAACAAAATTTTTCCTGTAGCTCGGGCCTACCCTTGACTTATAACTAGACTCTAGAACCCCTTAATTAATAACACAATTAATCAATACATATGCAAAGAAGTTCAAACCCAATAGCCCCTATTTAAGGATGTTACAGTTTTACCCTCTTTAAAAATAATTTCGCCTCAAATTTCTCGTCAAAAGAGTTGAGGGTATCACGCTTCATCACATCCTCTGCTCCCACGTAGCTTCTTCCACGCCATGGATTTTCCATAATACCTTCACTAATGGAACTGATTTCCTGCGCAAAACGTTCACATCCTGAGCTAGAATTTGTATTGGTTCCTCTTCCATGGTCAAATCTGGGCTCACCTCAATTTTCTCCACCGATATAACGTGCGATGGATCTGAAAAGTAGCGCCTAAGCATGGAGACGTGGAATACATCATGTATCTAACTCAGCTCCGCTGGCAACTCGAGCTGATAAGCTACTGGTCCTACTCGTCTTAACACCTTATATGGGCCAATAAATCTTGGGCTTTGCTTGCCTTTCCTTCCAAACCTCAGCACCTTCTTCCATGGCGAGACCTTCAGAAAAACCCTGTCACCTACTACAAACTCAATATCTCTCCGCTTAAGATCGGCATATGACTTCTGCCTATCCGAAGCTTCTTTTAGACGAGCCTGAATCAACTTTACTTTATCCTCGATCTCAGCAACCAACTTCAGTCCCAACATCTGATGCTCACCCAACTCTGTCCAGCATGTAGGTGTACGACACTTCCTACCATACAACGCCTCATATGGTGCCATCTTAATGCTCGCCTGGTAACTATTATTGTATGCAAATACAGCTAACGGTAGAAACTCTTCCCACTACTCTAAAGTCCAAGACATGCCTCTCAACATATCCTCCAAGATTTGTATAACCTTTTCGACTGGTCCATCCGATCGGATGAAATGCCGATTAAAATCCAATCGCGCATCCAACGCCTGATACAATGCTTTCCAGAATCTCGACGTGAATCTAGGATCCCTATCCGAGATGATTGATACTGGCACACCGCATACCGCCTCACTATCTCTACCACATACAGCTTAGCTAACTTCTCGAGTGAATAATCGACCTTCATCGGTATGAAATGAGCCGATTTAGTCAAACGGTCCACAATCACCTGCATCGAGTCCTTTTGCTAGGCATATGGGTAGCCCACTGACAAAGTCCATAGTGATCCTTTCCCTCTTCCACTGAGGAATTTTTATTGGCTAAAGTAAACCTGACGGCAATTGATGCTCAGCTTTGACTTGTTGACACGTCAGACATTTACCCACAAACTCGGCCACTTCGCTTAGACCGCCACCAAAATC
This sequence comes from Gossypium rotundifolium, assembly GCA_025506655.1. Classification (NCBI taxonomy): domain Eukaryota; kingdom Viridiplantae; phylum Streptophyta; class Magnoliopsida; order Malvales; family Malvaceae; genus Gossypium; species Gossypium rotundifolium. The sequence continues at coordinate 54,076,675 of CP106726.1, read as the reverse complement.
GCTCTCGCAAAACTCTCAGACATCTTGCTACTCCTGGATGCATAGCGATGGGCTACTAAAGGCCTTGAAGAATCCTCCGCCTTAACTCGACGCCCTTTGGCATACAAGCTCTCCTTGAAAACACAACACTCCATCATTGGTCAAGTCAGAACCTTCCAAACCACCACTCTGCACTTGCAATCTCTGACCATTCAAACCCTCATCCACTAATTGTTTCTCTTTAATCTGCTCTACCCAAGTTGGCTTAACTTGTAATTCTACCAAAAGACTCCCGTCATCATACAGGCTAGGTTGAGCAAACATCGCTCTTAGGTCCGACACTACCTTACGACTCAACGCGTCTACAACTACGTTAGCCTTGCCCGGATGATACTCAATTGAATAATCGTAGTCCTTCAGCAGCTCAATCCATCTGCGCTGTCTCAAATTTAAGTCCTTCTGAGTCAAGAGATACTTCAGACTCTTGTGATTCGTGTAGACTATCGACTTCTCACTGTACAAATAGTGTTTCCAAATCTTCAGGGCGAAAACCACTGCAGCCAACTCCAAGTCATGTGTCAGATAGCTAACCTCATGTGGTCTCAGTTGTCGAGAGGCATATGCCACTACTTTTCCTTCCTGCATCAGCACACATCCCAAGCCAGTATGCGATGCATCACAGTAGACCGTGAATTCCTTTCCTGCCTCAGGCTGAACCAAAATCGGAGCTTCCGTCAAAATCTTTCTCAACTTGTCGAAACTTTCCTGTTGTTTCTCAGACCACAAAAATGGAACTCCTTTCCTCAATAACTTGGTCAACGATGCGACAATCAGAGAAAATCCTTCTACAAATCTTCGGTAATACCTTGCCAGACCTAGAAAACTCTGAACTTTCGCTACTGACTTAGGCAGTTTCCAGTCCAATACTACCTCAATCTTGCGAGAGTCCACTCTAATTCCTTCAGCTGACACCACGTGACCTAAGAAAGTCACCTCCCTAAGCCAGAACCCGCACTTACTGAACTTAGCAAATAACTGCTTCTCCCTCAGTATTTGCAAAACTACCCGTAGGTGCGCATCATGATCCTCCTCAGATCTTGAGTACACCAATATGTCGTCTATAAATACCACGACAAAATGGTCCAAGTACGGTTGGAACACCCGATTCATCATGTCCATGAATGCCATCGGTGCGTTAGTCAACCCAAACGGCGTTACTAGAAACTCATAGTGCCCATACCGAGTGCGAAATGTCGTCTTGTGGATATCAGCCTCCTTCACCTTAAGCTGATGATACCCCGACCGTAGATTGATCTTTGAGAAAATTGATGCCTTCTTAAACTGATCAAACAAGTCGTCGATTCTTGGCAACGGATACTTGTTCTTGATCGCCAGCTTGTTCAACTGGCGGTAGTCTATGCACATCCGCATTGTACCATCCTTCTTCTTAACAAAGAGCACCGGCGCTCCCCAAGGTGAAACACTTGGCCGGATAAAACACCGATCCAACAATTCCTGGATCTGAGCCTTCAACTCCACCAATTCCTTTGGCGCCATTCTATACGGGGCAATAGACACTAGTGCAGTTTCGGGTAACAAATCTATACTGAATTCAACTTCTCGATCCGGAGGCAGACCCGAAAGTTCTTTAGGGAAAACGTCAGCAAATTCCTTCACTGCTTGGACATTCTCCATCACGACTCCTTGGCCTCCAAGGCACACACACGAACCGTAAACGCCACAATTTCTTCCTCGACCATCCTCTCGCCTTTCAAAGCTGACACCACGTTGGATAAATAATCTCTTCTATTACCTATCATCACCACTTCTCCACCCTCAACTGTTTTCAAAACCATGCGCTTAGCCGTGCAATCCAAACTCACTCGATACTTCACCAGCCAGTCCATCCCAAGAATCAGATCGAACTCCCCAAACGGCAGTTCCATCAGATCAGCCACAAATACTACCCTTTGGAGTTCAAGGGGTACATCCCTATACAGCTTATTTACTTCTACAGAGTGACCTAGAGGACTAATTACTGTCATCTCCCTAGAATTAGTCTCAAAGTCTAGGTTCATAGTCTCTACTATACTACTGGCAACATACGAATGCGTCGAACCCAGATCTATCAAAGCAGTATATGGTAATCCGAAGATTAGGAACATACCGGTTATGACGTCCGGTGTGTCGCCTTCCTCTCGACGCCTCGCTGCATATACCAATCTAGGTTGTCTTGCTTCAGTGTTGCCTGCACCTCTGCCCGGTGCCCCACGGCCCCGACCAGAACCATTTCCTCCTCTACCAGCACCATGACCCCTCTACGGTTGTGGTCCCTCATTCCTAAACTGAGCACAGCCTTGCCTCTCAGATTGAATCCTGGCTAACTTTCGTGGACAGTCTCTCACACGATGATCCAGCGATCCGCACTCAAAACATCCTTTGCCACCAGTCCAACATCCTCCCCAATGAGACTTTCCACACCGATTACATTGTGCTAGTCCTTGATTAGCAACAGGTCTCCAAGACTGATTCGGCCCACCTTATCTAACCCTTTTCTGAGAGTTTTCACTGATCCCGATGGTCCAAACCCTCTCTTCTGTCGATTCCTATCCGCTATTCTATCTCACAGATTCCTTAACCCTTTGGCTACCTTAGCCTTCTCTACCAACACAAGAACTCCCGCCCCGCTGTGGAGCAATCAGCAATCTCACCATCCTCATCCGTTCTTGAACTCGACACATCGCTTATGCTCCGTAGCCACGATACCACGAGCATACCGACTCAACCTCAAAATTTCTGCCTCATACTCCGCTATAGACTTACTCCCCTAAACCAGCTTTAAAAACGCCTTCCTCTCACAAGATCAATATAACTAGTCCCCACATACTTCTTCTGATAAGCCACCTTCAAATAATCCCAAGTGAGATCATCCGCTGTAGCACCATCCCGAACCGTGAGCCACCATTGGTATGACTCATCTCGGAGAAGAGACACTACCCCTTTAAGTTTCTCCTCGACCGTCAGATCCAAATCATCCATGATTCGTTCCGTCGCCTCCAATCAATACTCAGCCGTATTGGGCGCCACACCAGAAACACCTCGGAATACCTCAGCTCCATTGGCTTAGAGTCGCTCAGATACGGATTTCTGAGCTCCCGTACCTCCACCTGTTCTAACCACTCTTTCAAGCACCTACAACATCGCCTGCGACACTACATCATCCCCCGTCTGATCCTGGTACTCAACACTAGTAGCTGGTGTGGTGGTATCTCATTCTCTGACCCTTGACCAGACCTAATTGTTTCGATACGGTCATTCTACCTCTACCACGACCTCGCACATTACGACCACGTCCCCTAGAACTCATGACTATGCTCGCCTTAATCTGGTTTAAAAAAAATTTATGCATTAGTTTCTGTTCCACTGATTACCTACGAGCAAGTTTTATGTAAGAAAGTTTAGTAGTAGTTCTTTCGATCATTACAAAGTTTTCATTTCAAGTCTTCTACCCTAATTCAGAGAATCACGTTTGTTCCTCAATAACGTCCTCCACCCACACTCACCACTTGTAGGAGCATTCTCGTCATTTCACTACTCGAGGGTATTTTCGTAATTTAGCCTATCGGGGTATTTCAGTAATAAATCAGGGTTAATTTGGAAATCTTTACAAATCATAGATATTTCAAAAATTCTAGAAATTAGGGGTATTTTGGTAATTTCATAAACTAGAGGTATTTTCGTAATTTCTCCAAAACATGGTTCCAGGTGATTTTACGAAATAAGGGAATTTTAGAATTTTTTTTCATTTTGGGGGTACTTAGGCAATTTTCATACCAAGGGTATTTGGTAATTTTACCAATCAGGGGTAATTTGGTCAATTTACAAATTAGGGGTATTTTGGTCATTTTCCAAATTAAGGGTACTTTGGAAATTTTGAAACCATGGTTAAATTTTAGGGTTGTACAAAATAAGGTGGCTGGTCCCTTTCAGGTTTTAGTTATTGAATTTAGCCTACAAATAAGTCGCCTCAGTTAGAGTGAATCGTCACTACGCACCAGGTAGGATTCGAGTGAAAAGGAGGTGAGTCACTAGGATTGCTTAAATACCAGGCTCCCCCTGAATCCATTCCTAGACATACGCACAACGGTTGCCACACCCTTAATATTAGCGACATACTCACAGGTTTGTTTAGTTGATATTTAAGTCTTATGAAATTTTGTGTTGGCGTAGGCTATTCCTAAGGTTCAATAACTCCTAACCTACTAATCTACGATCCCAAAATACCCATTTCTCCCACATTCAAATCACACAAGGGTTAGGGATACTTACCTAGGCGGATTGGTACCGGAGACTCGGTGCCATGCTGGTCAAACCATGTACCTTTCCCACAAAACTTTTCAAAACCCTACTTTTAAACATTTTGGGCCTTGGGCCCACAGTGAAGCTTTTGAACTTGGCTCTAATACCAAAAATATAACACCCCAAACCCGGTCAACACACCACGACCGAGTCAGGCATGTCACAGAGTGAAAACATTTTGAAGAAAATAAGTTGCCGGTTTAGTTTCAAATAAAAGATCTTCTTTATTTGCTTTGAAATTCGAAGGTCGTTTAAAATTCGCTCATCATTCACCGCTCAATAGAAAATGTTAAACCTATTGGAACCCGAGTAATTCTTACTTAGTTAAATTAAAACCGTTTGTCTTTGGGCAAGGAAAACTTAGGTTTTTCTTAAAAACGTTCTAGCCAACTTTGTTATCCTTTTGAAAATATTGTTACCCGATGGTAAGATTTGAGAAAAACCCGTTGTGTTGTATACATTTTGAAAAATTTAGTTATTAAGTTATTTAAAACACACTAATCAGTTTACTTAAGAACATCCAGAAAATTAAAGCAGATATAATAAAACCCTAAATAAAAAAATACTAATGGCCTTATTACAAACCCAAATAAAATCAATTTAAAATGGAAATACCCCAAACCGAAAGTCTAAATAAAACCAGAATAGATGTCGCATGGCCACCTCGAGTCCACCCGGCTCTGCATCCGCGATCTACGAGTCACCTGAAGAGATAAGGGAGAAGGTGAGTCATCAAGACTCAGTGCATAATCCCTCTCCCGATTATAGCAACATACATACACAAGTCATAATCAAGCAAACATATCATGCACCCAAACCTAGCCATCCACAACTCCTTTTTCTACCCCTGTGGTACCAAACCACCGGTGGTGCTAAACCACCGTGACCCAAAGTCACCGATATCAATAATAATGTGGTGCTAAACCACCGGTGACCCAAAGTCACAAATAATCCATAGGTGGGGCCAACCCACGTTGTGATACCAAATCACCGGCATACCTCGTTTTATCAAATGAGGGCCAACCCAATCGTGGTGCGAAGCCATTAGGATGAGTCACGATAAGGTGCCAAACCTCCGTGACCCAAAGTCACAAAATCATCTGTGGTACCAAACCACTGGAGGTGCTAAACCTCCGTGTCCCAAAGACACAGATATCAAATCTTTCCCCTCCTCTCATATCACCCATAATTATGCAACACATATATAAATCATGCCAACATGCTTTAATATTACACATATATCAATTATATTGTAGATCATAGCATCAAATATCATATGGCAAAATCTCATCAAAACGAACTTACCCGAAATCCATGCTCATACCCGTTAAGGTATCATATCGTGATCTATACAACTTTCAGTTTTTAACATGTTTAGGTTATTAGCATATCTACTATGATTAATAAGTGTGTAAGTTACACACCTGATCACTAACGCGATTGTTGAATCTCGAAGTTCTCGGTCTAACACTCTAGATCTCCTTTATCCTATATTCGGCCAAACCAATATCATTAACAAGGCCATTCGGCCACACTAACAAATCCCGAAGAGTTAACGCATGAAGCCACAATCCTTACCTTAATGCCGATTTGGTTTCCAAAAAAATCCCAAAACTACGTGATGATCCCCCCTTGCAATCAGCCACACACTATCACATAAAACAATTAGCCTTCGGCTTTTCAAACAACTAACAGAATGATTGAATCGACATGAACCTTACAACTGACTTACCGAAATCGCTTGGTAGGGAAATAGATGACCCCGATCTACTACTTCAAAGTCCCGAAGATCCTAAAAGAGACCAATTGCATGGTTGATTAAAAGCCAAGACAAATGCTGAAATTTGACTTTTGTCTACACATGTCGACAGAGAGAAAAAGAAAGTGAGAATAAAGTTTCGGCCAATATTACTTACCCTCTTCAAATCTGATTAGAGAAGAACCAAAGAAGATCTATGCTAGACTGATATTTGGCCAATAATGAGAAGGGGAGAATTTGAAAGATTCTGGCAATGGTAGAGAGCAAACAAAGGAGATTCGGCTATGGTTTGAGAAAAAAACAAATAAGATTCGGCTAAAAAAAGGAAAGAAGAGAATAGGAGAAAGATGAATGGTATTCGACTTCTACTAATGAAAGAGATGGAGAAGAAAATGAAATGGGAAAGAGGGAATTCGGCAAAGGAAGAAAGAAAAAGATTTTGGCACAAGGGTTTGAGAAAAGAAAAAGATGAAGAGAAGAGAATAGATTCGGCTTTTGAGCAAAAATGGGAGAAGAGAAGTGAAACAAGTTTTGGCTTCAAAGAAAATGAGAGGAAAACAAAGGAATTTGACTTGCTATGCTAGAAGGAAAAATTGACAAGTGCCCAAATGAGGTTTTGGTTTTGCTTCCCAACCAATTGCACCAAGCTTTGCTAGTTGAAAATGACCCCCTAAGCTAACTATGGAGGGACGGCACACCTAACATGTTCCCCAACCGAACACTCCTCTTCCACTGTTCAAAATTCGACAACCACCTCAAATTTCTCCTTGCCACAAATTCAAATGAGTTTGAATTTCACAAGTTCCTAAATTTTCTCCTTGCCACCAGTTTAAATTAATCTAACTTAATCCACAATTATCTGACAGAGTTTAAACTAAGCACAATACCTCCCTCATTGCATCAAAATGGTAAGCAGAAAATAGGGTTTCTGTTGCTCGAACCTGAGCTCCCCCTTCCCTACATGTGGCGTCACTTTCAAGGCCCTAAGTGGTGCCTCCTTGCCACTCTTCCAAGCCAATTCTTGTGTTTAAATTCCCCACGAATATATACTTAACCCTAGTTCATTCATCTCCCTTAAACTAAAGCTTAAAAACAAAATGTTTCCTGTAGCTCGGGCCTACCATTGACTTATAACTAGACTCTAGAACCCCTCAATTAATAACACAATTAATCACTACATATGCAAAGAAGTTCAAACCCAATAGACCCTATTTAAGGATGTTACAACCGATCAGGCCTTTATGTAGTTACACCGATAGAAGTTGAGATACAACCTGATATGGCCTATGGTGAAGAACCGGTTAAGTATCTAGCCCGGGAAGTCAAGCAATTAAGGAATAAAAGTATAGCTCTTGTGAAATTATTATGGTAGAGACATGAAGTAGAAGAGGCTACTTGGGAGCCCGAGGAGGCTATGAGGAATCAGTATCCGAACCTTTTCACTGGTAAGATTTTCGGGGATGAAAATCCCTAAGGGGGGAGAATTGTAATAGCCCGACTTAGGGCCTAGTCAAAATAGTGGTGCGAGACCACAAATTTGAAGTAGAAATATGTGTTTAAATGATTTTACAAGGTTTATAGGTGTTTGCATAATTGTGTGAAAGTTCCATGAAGGTATTTTATTAGTTACTGAATAAATTGTCTATTAGGACTAAATTGCAAGAATTAGGAAATTGAGATTCTAGAAGATTTAAGTATGAAATAGTAACAAAAAAATTACTAGAGGTCCTTATTTAGCAATTAGACCATTTTTTGTTATGATGGAAAAAAATGGACATGGGAAGGAAAAATCTCAAGAAAGGGCATTAAGGGCAATTTGGTTATTTGGTAAATTAATGCATTAAAAAGGGAAAAAGAAGTCAAAAATGGTGTCCATCTTCTTCCCCTTAGTCAAAAATCACAAGGAAGACATAGCTAGGGTTTCTTCAACTTTCAAGCTTGATAGTAAGTGCATCTTAGCCTCGTTTTTAATGTTCTTCGTATTTTTGAAACCCTCGTAGCTCGGTTTAGCTATTTCTAGCTATATTTTGAGCTAGGGTTTATGTTCAAAAATTTACCCATGTGTGACATGCATGTATTTTGATGTTTTATGGTAGATTATGAAAGGTTGATGTTGGGTAAACATCTCTTTCTAAGTTATTTTCATGAAAAATGTATGTAAGGACTAAATCGTGAAAGTAATGAAAATGGTCATTAATGGGTGAAATAGTAGAAATGGAAGGATGCTATAGTTATGAATATGAATTAGCTAGGCTTGAAATATAAGAAAGTTGAATGAAAATCATTTTACGAGTCTAGGGGCAAAAGTGTAATTATGAGAAAGTTTAGGGGTAAAATTATAATTTTTCCAAAGTATGAATTATGAGTCAATTTAGTCAATGTGAGTATTAAATAAGCTAAATTGTCGTTATAGATCAAGGAACGCAAAGCTCGGATCAAAATCGAGGCAAAAACAAAGTCAGAGACTAAATTGCACAATTTTATACATTTTGAATACCGAAGTAAGTTTGTATGAAATTAAGGTTACATATGTTGTTATGTTTAAAATTAATTATTATTTTAATTATATATTCTTTACATGAAATGATCACTAATACTATGATGATAAAGTGAAGGAGAATAAGTAAGCAAGTAAAAGTCCCGATCGAAGTCTCAGAATAGCAAGGATTCTTATGTCATAACATGAGCTAAGGAAAGCCCGTGTAAGACCATGTCTGAGACATTGCATCAGCATCAAGGAATGTAGGTCCCGTGTAAGACTATGTCTGGGACATGGCATCGGCACCAAACGTAGATCCTATGTAAGACCATGTCAGGACATGGCATCAGCATCAAATAAGGAAGGTCTCATATAAGACTATGCCTGGGACATGGCACTGACACCATATGAGGAAGGTCTCGTGTAAGACCATGTCTAGGACATGGCATCGACACCATATGAGGTAGGTTCCGTGTAAGACCATGTCTGGGGCATGGCTTTGGCACCAAAGAAAGATTTCATGTAAGACCATGTCTAGGATATGGCATCGATATTAAGCTAAGGACTCTCGTGTAAGACCATATCTGGGATATAACTTCAAAATATGAGGTGATCCCATGTAAAACCATATCTGGGATATGGCATTGGCATCAAGACATATGTTTGACAAAGTTGAGTATCCTCTATTATTCCGGGAAATTCAATAGGCAAAAGAATTTAGTATGAGATAAGTAAGTAAAGTTGATGATGAGATAAGCTGTATAAGAATGATTAAAAGTTTTATGTAAGTTAAGAAAGATCAAGATTCAAATTTTAACTATGATAGTTTAAATGCTAAATTGTGGGATGAGTGATACAGGTATTATGAGTAAATACAAGATAAGGCAACCCTTTAGTTGATGGGTAAGTATGAGTAAGAGTAAGTATGAGTACGCATTGTACATGAGTTTTATGTGTTCTTGTTCCATGATGAATGAGTTAATTTTTTACGCAATTGTGTTATTTCTTAAGATTTCATACAAGCTTTCTAAGCTATAAGCTTACCTTTCTCATTTCCCTCTTTCCTTGTAGTTTTGCCAAGCTAGTTTGGGAATTGAAGAATGTCGGAGCTCGGATTACACTACCAACCCCTATTTTGGGAAAGCAAAGTCGATTATTTTGAGTATGGCATGTATAGGAGTTTAATCATTTTGAATTATGTCATATTGTGAGCTAAAGGCTTGGTTATTAAGTCTATGTATTCTTTTTGTATATGGCCAATAGAAATTGGTCAATATTTGCTAAGTAATATATCTTTCAAGATGATAAGTTTATGCATATAAGTTGACGTAATGAATGGGATAATTGAGTTGCTTGAGAGTGTATAAGTGTGTTTATGTTTCAGGTGGCAATTGGCTTGGAAAAAAGCCCTATAATTGTCCACATGGGTAGACACACAGGCGTGTGTCTAGGCCGTGTGTGACACATGGTCAGCCCCATGGATGTGTCAATAAGCCATGTGCCATGGCCATGTGCCATTAAGGGTTTGATGACATCATAAACAGAGCTCTCCACGGGCAGAGGACACGGGCGTGTCTAGGCCGTGTGAAGGACATAGGTTATAGGCACAGGCGGTGCTCAGTTGTGTGAAATAAGTCAATGTCGACCACGGGTGTCGAGCATAGGCATGTCTCAAGTGCACACGAGCGTGTCCCTTGGACCACACGAGCATGTGGCCCCTGTTTAGGCCAAAACGCTTTTAAGAGTGATAGAGTATTGGGATGAACTTCGAAACTCTCCAGATATATGATTGAAGCCTAGTAGGCCCATTATATATATGATATGATTAAAGAAGGAAAGGTTTTAAAATGGAATGAAATTTTATGTCTGGTGAATATATGATTAAGTAAGGATAAGTACGGTAATGCCTCGTATCCGGTTTTGACGTCGAACTCGGGTAAGAGGTGTTACAAGAAGGATGGGTCGATGAGGCTTTATATTAATTATCGTCAGTTGAATAAACTGACTGTGAAGAATAAGTACCCTTTAATGAGGATCGACGACCTTTTTGATCAGCCATCATTTTCTCCAAGACTGATCTAAGGACAGGTTATTATCAATTGCAAGTTAGAGAAGTGGATATTCCAAAAATGGCCTTCAAGACTTAGTATGGGCACTATGCATTTTTAATGATGCCTGTAACACCCTGAAAATGGGCCTATGCATTTCTTTTGATTATACGAAATGGCATGTCTTATGTGTTATGAATGTATTATGAACATTTTTGGAAACTTGGAAATGTAAGAAATGATTTAGAAATGTTAAGTTTCAAAAAGAGGAAAGTGAACATTTTGGAAACTTTGAAATGTTAAGTCAAAATAGGAAAGTGAACATTTTGGAAACTTGGAAATGTTAAGTTAAAATAGGAAAGTGAACATTTTGGAAACTTGGAAATGTTAAGTTAAAATAGGAAAGTGAACATTTTTGTAAACCTAGAAATGCAAGGAAATGATTTAGAAATGTTAAGTAAAAAGAGGAAACTAAGGCAAGGTGGCCTTAAGAAAATTAATAGGAGGAATTTGAGACACAAACAAAGCTTGGAAAAGTGGCTCAAGATATCACTTAAAGCCCAAGAATGACGCCACCAAAGATGTGTGCAAGCTTAGGTTCGAGCAAGCAAGGAGAGCATTTTGAGAGTGTTTTTGATCTGAATTGGGCTTATGCCCAATTCATTATTAAAGCTAAACTAATCATAGGGAGGCGCCACTTAGGTGGATAATTTGGGCCTCGATGGCCACAAGGAGTCTAATAGAATAAGTTTAAATTTGGCTCATCAAGGGAAGGGGGTGGACGGCATCTAGCTAAGACTTTAAGTGATTTTTATTTAATTACTTAAAGAGGAAGCAATGGACGGCAATAGGGACTCTTAAGGGAAGAGCTTAATTCTCCTTAAAACTCGGCTAAATAGGTGGATAAATGATGATTTATTTTAGATTATTTTCAAAGAGATAATTGAGGATTATTCTTTAATTTTTAATTAAAGAGATAAAGCTATCAAAATAGAAGAGTGATGGCCAAGTAAGGGATTCTAAGTTAGTAATTTCGGCTATGCCATTCATTCTTTCTTCTAACTCTCTCTCTGCCGAATTCTCTCTAGCAAATATCTCATTTCTTCATTGTTTTGCTGTCAAAATACACCTTGTGTAGCCGAAACTTCATTACCAAATTGCTCAAACTCTTTTCTCTTCTTCTTTCATAATCTTCCAAAAGCGAAAGTTGCTAAAATCAAGGCCATAGCTGAATAGTTTTGAGACTTCAAACAAGGGGTTGTCGATCAGATTAAGGGTAAGAACTAGTTATCATTCGATTTGCATCCTTTTTCTTTTAAGATTTGTCAAATCTAGGACTAACCCCATTAATATCTTGTTGTCGAAACTTTGAAGAGATCTTTTCGGATTTGTTTAAGTCAACTACAAGAAGGAGAAGTTCTTTTCCGAAGGTACACCATAGGTCAGCGTGTTCCCTAGTTATTCGGTGAATTTTGGGATTTAAAATCCACAAGGTAAGACATGCAAATATTCAGCCAAGGCCTATTTTTGGTGTTTTAGATCTAGTTCATATTTATTTAAAAGCCAAAACTAATTTGTTAAAGTGATTTAAAGCTTTGCGAATACAAGAAAGAGTATAGTGAAGATTTTGGATTTGGCACCAAGGTAAGTTTTAGTGTACTAATCCTACTAGGATTTGGATTTATGGTCAATGGCTTACTAAGTATTAAATGATTGATTAAATGTAGAGATTTAAGATCTAAGGCATTAGATCAAGCTTTTCGATTTGGATTGGAAACCTTGTTTAATCAAAAAAATTCTACACTATCTTTTAATAAGAATTATGGCTAAATTTAATATGAGCATGTTTATAAGAATGTGAATATGGCTAAGGTACCATGTTATGGTACAAAGTACTCAAAACGCTTCCTTCTCCTACTAGGATTATGAATATATGTTATATGTAACATGTGAAAAAGTGATAAGAATGTGAATTAAGGCATGATGTGCATGATATGTAAGATATGGGGCATATGGGTTATATTAAAGGGGAAGTGAATGTGGTGACCTAAGACCACGATGTGGTGACCTAAGACCACGATAACTGAATGTGGTGACCTAAGCCACGATATCTAAATGTGGTGACCTAAGACCACGATATTTAAATGTGGTGATCTAAGACCACGACTTTTATAAGGGTGATGAGCACGTCGACTGCAGCGACTGCCTTCGATGGTGTGTAGCGGATGGAGGGTTGACTTAATAGTCCCCACGGTGTGCAGGATGGTACAGGTGGTGTGTAGCGGATGGCATATAGGTTTGGGTTCGGGTTGCATCATATTGTTTAAATGCTCTATGAACATGAATGATATTGTATGCCTGTAATATTAAATTTTAGTGTTGGTTACACATTGAGTCTGGTGACTCACCCTGTTGTGGGATTACTTTTCAGGTGACGACCATTGATGGACCGGGCCGGTAGATGCTTAGTGGAGGACATGTGAAGTTCAGATTTCTTTTATTTGGACTATTTTACTTTAAGTATTTTGAATTTAAATTTTGGGAATTATTTGATGTAATAAGGCCTTAGTAGGAATATTTTATTCTGTCTTTATTTGTTAAGCTTACAAACCTTATTTTATTAAAAGATTAAGTAAATTTATTTTAAAAACAAAGCCCAAACGTTTTGTCACCTAAAGGAAAGGATTATTAACAATGAATTAAACTTGTTTTCAACTCAAGCCCAACCAAAACGATCTTTCTTCCAAATCACACAAGTTTTTCCTAAGTAACAAAAGAATTTGAAACGGTTTACACCGGGGAACATACCAGATCCGATCAAGGCTCGTGGGCTGGGTTTGGGGTGTTTCAATTTGGTATCAGAGCCCAATTTTAAACTCTCACCTTGGGTTTAAGGCCCAAAACGTTTTCAAAGTTAAGCCCAAAAAGAATTTTTGCGAATTAAGCAGGATTTTCTGGCATGGCCCACTAAGTCTCCGACCTGCGGTCCATCAGGTAAGTACTTCTGACTTCTGAAGTGATTTGAATATGTGAAATGTATGGGCTTTTATGGCAACGTAGATTAGTGAACTAGGATCTGTTGAACCCTAGGACTAGTCTACTCAAAAACACAAGTACATAAGACTTAAGGACCATTAGGCAAACCTGTGGTTAAGTCGCCGAGCTAGGGTATGTTAACTGTTGTGCGCATGTCTAGGAGTGGATTCAGTAAGAGCTTGGTATTTAAGTAGTCCTAGTGACTCACCTCCTCTCCACTCGAATCCTATCTGGTGCGTAGCCTCGGTTCACCCTAACCAAGAGGACTTATTCACGGGTTAAACCCCTAACTAAAACCCAAAAGGGACTAGCCGTATTTTTATGGAAACCCTAGTTTTAAAATTTCTAAATTACCCTCTTGATTTGAAAAGATTATTTTTATAATTTTTTATGAAATATTTCTGATTTACCAATTTACTAAAATACCCCTAGTGGTAAAATTACAAAAAAAAATGCCCTTTGTTTATGGAATTTCAAAATACCCACAATTCTTATCAAAATTCCACTACTTTGCTTAAAGGAACCCTAAATTTACAAAATATCAAAATACCTTGATTATGGGAAGAAGAAAATTATTTACGAAATTACCCCTACCTTACAAATTACCGAAATACCCCCGAGTTACAAAATTACCAGAATGACCCCCGATCTTCAAAAATTTCTGCAACAACACTGATTTGGAAAACAAATTCTCAGAAACAACCTTCAAGTTTTGTAAATTCCAAAATATCCTTGATTTATTAAGATTTATAAATTTACCCTGGTTTATTACTAAAATACCCCTGTAATTTCAAAATTTCTGAAATACCCCCGGGATTTCAAAAATTACCAAAATACCCTTATTGACAAAAATCACCAAAGAACCTTATTTTGACAAATTACGAAAATACCCCTGTAGGGAAAATTACAAAAATACCCCTAGGTAGTGGAAAAATAACAACAATGAAAACTACAACATTTCTCTAAATGAACGAAAGTTCATAATTAATTGATGGATGAATGTGAATGTGAATGTGAATCTCTGAATTAGAATGGTGAACTTGAACTAAGACTTTGCTTGATCGAGAGAACCACTATTAAACTCCTTTTCATATAACTGTTCGCTGATAAACAGTGGAACAAAGAACTAATGCATAAAACTTTTTAATCAAATTAAATCGCGACGTTAATAATGAGTTCTAGTGGACGTGGTCGAGGTAGTATCTAAGAAATGTGTTAGTTTTGTTAAGATAAGAGTGCGCAGCAAAGGCGTAGTGTGATGAGTTAGGATTGAACGATAGTAAGTAATTTCGAAGACGAAATTATTTTTAAGGGGGGTAGAACTGTAACACCCTGAAAATGGGCCTATGCATTTCTTTTGATTATACGAAATGGCATGTCTTATGTGTTATGAATGTATTATGAACATTTTTGGAAACTTGGAAATGTAAGAAATGATTTAGAAATGTTAAGTTTCAAAAAGAGGATAGTGAACATTTTGGAAACATGGAAATGTTAAGTTAAAATAGGAAAGTGAACATTTTGGAAACTTGGAAATGTTAAGTTAAAATAGGAAAGTGAACATTTTGGAAACTTGGAAATGTTAAGTTAAAAAAGGAAAGTGAACATTTTTGGAAACCTGGAAATGCAAGGAAATGATTTAGAAATGTTAAGTAAAAAGAGGAAACTAAGGCAAGGTGGCCTTAAGAAAATTAATAGGAGGAATTTGAGACACAAACAGGCTTGGAAAAGTGGCCTGAAGATATCACTTAAAGCCCAAGAATGACGCCACTAGCATGTGTGCAAGCTTAGGTTAGCAGAAGGAGAGCATTTCGAGAGTGTTTTTATACGAATTGGGCTTGTGGCCCAATTCATTATTAAAGCTAAACTAATCATAGGGAGGCATCACTTAGGTGGATAATTTGGGCCTCGATGGCCACAAGGAGTCCAATAGAATAAGTTTAAATTGCTCATCAAGGGAAGGGGTTGACTGAGATCTAGCTAAGACTTTAAGTGATTTTATTTAATTACTTAAAGAGGAAGCAATGGACGACAATAGGGACTCTTAAGAGAAGAGTTTAATTCTCCTTAAAACTCGACTAAATAGGTGGATAAATGATGATTTATTTTAGATTATTTTCAAAGAGATAATTGAGGATTATTCTTTAATTTTTAATTAAAGAGATAAAGCTATCAAAAGAGAAGAG
This sequence comes from Gossypium rotundifolium, assembly GCA_025506655.1. Lineage (NCBI taxonomy): Eukaryota > Viridiplantae > Streptophyta > Magnoliopsida > Malvales > Malvaceae > Gossypium > Gossypium rotundifolium. The sequence goes on along the minus strand of CP106726.1, from coordinate 54,060,829 downwards.
TGATGGCCAAGTAAGGGATTCTAAGTTAGTAATTTCGGCTATAAAAGGAAAAGAGGGCCATTCATTCTTTCTTCTAACTCTCTCTCTCAATTCTCTCTAGCAAATATCTCATTTCTTCATTGTTTTGCTGTGAAAATACACCTTGTGTAGTCGAAACTTCATTACCAAATTGCTCAAACTCTTTTCTTCTTCTTTCATAATCTTCCAAAAGCTGAAAGTTTCTAAAATCAAGGCCATAGTCGAATAGTTTTGAGACTTCAAACAAGGGGTTGTCGACTTCTATATTAAGGGTAAGAACTAGTTATCATTCGATTTTCATCCTTTTCTTTTAAGATTTATCAAATCTAGGACTAACCCCATTAATATCTTGTTGCTAAAACTTTGAAGAGATCTTTTGGGATTTGTTTAAGTCAACTACAAGAAGGAGAAGTTCTTTTCCGAAGGTACACCATAGGCAGCGTGTTCCCTAGTTATTCTAAGTGAATTTGGGATTTAAAATCCACAAGGTAAGACATGTGAATATTCGCCAAGGCCTATTTTTGGTGTTTTAGATCTAGTTCATATTTATTCAAAAGCCAAAACTAATTTGTTAAAGTGATTTAAAGCTTTGCCGAATACAAGAAAGAGTATAGTGAGGATTTCGGGATTTGGCACCAAGGTAAGTTTTAGTGTACTAATCCTACTAGGATTTGGATTTATGGATGAATGGCTTACTAAGTATTAAATGATTGATTAAATGTAGATATTTAAGATCTAAGGCATTAGATCAAGCTTTTCGGATTTTGATTGGAAACCTTAATGAATCGTGTATGTATTTACACTATCTTTTAATAAGAATTATGGCTAAATTTAATATGAGCATGTTTATAAGAATGTGAATATGGCTAAGGTACCATGTTATGGTACAAAGTACTCAGGTACATTTCCTTCTCCTACTAGGATTATGAATATATGTTATATGTAACATGTGAAAAAGTGATAAGAATGTGAATTAAGGCATGATGTGCATGATATGTAAGATATGGGGCATATGGGTTATATTAAAGGGGAAGTGAATGTGGTGACCTAAGACCACGATGTGGTGACCTAAGACCATGATAACTGAATGTGGTGACCTAAGACCACGATATCTGAATATGGTGACCTAAGACCACGATATTTGAATGTGGTGACCTAAGACCACGAATTTTATAAGGGCGATGAGCACGTCGACTGCAGCGACTGCCTTCGATGGTGTGTAGCGGATGGAGGGTTGACTTAGTAGTCCCCACTGTGTGCAGGATGGTATGGGTGGTGTGTAGCAGATGGCATATAGGTTTGGGTTTGAGTTGCATCATATTGTTTAAATGCTTTATGAACATGAATGATATTGTATGCCTGTAATATTAAATTTTAGTGTTGACATATTGAGTCTGTTGACTCACCTCATTGTGGGATTACTTTTCAGGTGACGACCATTGATGGACTGGCCAGGCAGATGCTTAGTGGAGGCTATGTGAAGTTGATTTCTTTTATTTGGACTATTTTACTTTAAGTATTTTGAATTTAAATTTTGGGAATTATTTGATGTAATAAGGCCTTAGTAGGAATATTTTATTCATCTTTATTTGTTAAGCTTACAAACCTTATTTTATTAAAAGATTAAGTAAATTTATTTTAAAAACAAAGCCCAAACGTTTTGTCACCTAAAGTAAAGGATTTTTAACAATGAATTAAACTTGTTTTCAACTCAAGCCCAACCCAAAACGATCTTTCTTCCAAATCACACAAGTTTTTCCTAAGTAACAAAAGAATTTGAAACGGTTTACACCGGGGAACATACCAGATCCGGTCAAGGCTCGTGGGTCTGGTTTGGGTGTTTCAATGCCCTTCGGACTTACAAATGCTCCCGCTACTTTAATGGACGTCATGAACAGAGTCTTCCAGCTTGATCTCTATTAGTTCATAGTGATATTCATCGATGACATCCTAATCTACTCTAAGTTTGATTTGGAGCATAAGGAACACTTAAGGTTAGTTCTTCAAACCTTACGTGACAAAAAGTTGCATATGAAACTTAGTAATTCTGAGTTTTGGCTTTGAAAAGTGATGTTTGGGGACATGTGGTGTCTACTCAGGGTATCCAGGTTGACCCTAAGATGATCGAGACTATTATAGAGTGGAAGTAGCCTAAGAATGTTAGTGAGATTTGGAGTTTTCTCAAACTTGTTGGGTATTATCAAAGGTTTGTTGAGGAATTTTCCTTGATTGCCTCATCGATGACAAAGCTATTGAGAAAGAATGCAACATTTAGATGGACTGATGAACAACAAGCTAGTTTTCAAAAGCTTAATACATTGTTAAATTAGTCCCCCGTATTGATCCAACCTGAGTCTGGTAAGCGATTATATGATTTATAGTGACGTTTTCATACAGGTCCTGGTTGTGCATTGATACAACACGGGAAAGTGGTGGTGTATGCTTTGAGGCAACTCAAACAGCATGAGTGTAACTATCCAACGCATGACCTTGAATTAGCTATAGTGGTTTTCGCTCTTAATATCTGAAGGCACTATCCGTATAGGGAGAAGTGTATAAATACTTATATTGTTCATGTGTTATGAAAGGGATGAATTGTTTTGATTATTTATGTTGATACATAAGATTTCATGCAAACTTACTAAGCTATATGCTTACCCCTCTCTTTTCCCTCTTTACTTGTAGTTTTGCCAAGCTAGTTTGGGGATCGAAGAACGTCGGAGCTCGGATCACACTATCAACCCTCATTTTTTGTATACCAAAGTTTATTAATTTGAGTGTGGCATGTATAGGATTTTGACCATTTTGAGTTAAGTCATATTGAAGGAAAATGTTATCTATCAAGTTTGTGCATTCTTTTATATATCGCCATTATAAATTGGTCGATATTTGCTAAGTTTTATTCCTTTAATGATGATGAGGTTATGCATTTAAGTTTATGTATATAGATGGGATAATTGAGATACTTGAAATGAATCAAGGGTGTTTATGTTTCAAGGTGGCAATTGGCTTGGAAAATAGCCTACAACTGTTCACACGGGTAGACACACGGGCATGTGTCTAGGTCGTGTATGACACACAATCAGCCCCATGGGTGTGTCAATAGGCCGTGCGTCCCCTGTATCAATCCACGAGAATGTGATTTGCCACACGGGCCATTACACGGGCGTATGCCCTAGCCGTGTGCTATTAAAGGTTTGATGATGTCATACTTAGAGAGCTCCACGGGTAGGAGACACGGGCGTGTCTAGGCCATGTGAAGGACACGGGTTATAGACACAGGTGTGTGCTCAGCCATGTGAATGAGTCAATGTCGACCATGGGTGTCGAACAAGGGCATGTCTCAAGGGCACACGAGCATGTCCCTTGGACCACACGGACGTGTGGCCCCTGTCTAGGCAAAAAGTTCCTAAGAGCGTTAAAGATCCAGGATGGATTTTGAAACTCTCCAAACTTATGATTGAGGCCTCGTGGGCCCATTATATATATGATATGATTAAAGAAGGAAAGATTTTAAAATGGAACAAAATTTTATGGCTCGTGAATGTATGAATAAGTAAGGATAAGTATGGTAATGCCTCGTATCCGGCCTCGGTATCGAACTCGAGTAAGGGGTGTTACAATTCCACCTCCTAATAACCCCTGCCGACAGTAACTTGGTGACCTTCTGCATTACTGCCTCAATCACCTGCGGTGTGAATTTTCTTCTTTTTTGCTTTATCGGCTTTGCTTTGGGAAGCATATTCAACTTGTGCATGATTATCTACGGGTCCACACCTGGCACGTCTGTTGCGGACAAACATCCGAGTTATTTCTCAGGCACTTGATCAACATGTTTTTTCGTCTTCTTTTAATGTTGACGAGAATTTGACCATTCTTTTTTTATTGTTGCAAAATAGCTATAAAGTTTCGATGTGCTCAGCAACTTTGGGCTTTTTGTTCCTGTGTTCATCCCTCACATCTAAACTGTCCAAGTCCAAAACCTGGTTTGCTAACTCAGTTTCTTGCAAACCTTGTCCCCCAGTTTTGGGTTCCTTTGCTTGCTTGACAGATAGCATATAGCATTGCCTCGCTGTGTGCTAATCAGATCGGAGAAAACCAACCTCGGTCTTTGTCGGGAACTAGATTTTCATGCAGAAGGTCGCCACTACCATCCTATCCATTCATATTGTTGGTCACCCAAAAATGGTGTTGTATGCCATCGGATGGTCCACTACATAAAACTGGACATACTGTGGTCGTGTGCTCATCGTACCCTAAAATGACTGGTAGGGTGATTGAGCCCTTTACCTCTGTAACAGCCCGATTTTAGGCCTAGTCAGAATAGTGGTTTTGAAACCACTAATTTGAGGCCGGAGAAATTAATTTTTAATATTATTTTTTGTTATAGCATGACTATATGAGTACATGAAAATTTTGGTGAAATAATTTTAGCGATTTTATGCAAAATTTTAAAAAAGGGACTAAATCGCATAAAAGGCAAAATTTGTGTTCTACTAATTAGAAGTGTCATATAGCTAGAGAACCTTAAATTAGAGGTCCTTAATGTGCAAATAGGCCTTTAAGAGAGTGATGGTCGGCCATAGAGACAAGGAAAAGAAATTGTCAAAGGTTAGGTGAGGTTTTGGTGACAAAATTGACTAGAAATAAAATAAAATAAAGAGAAAAAGATATCATCTTTCATCTTCCTCCATTCCACCAAAAATATCAGCAAAAATAAGGGTTTTGGAATCTTAAAATTTCAGCAACTCCTCATCCTTGCAAGTAAGTGATTTTAATGGTCATTCTTGATAATTTTTTGTAGTTTTGTGACCCTTGTAGCATAAGCTAAATAATGGAGGGACTATTTTGAAAAATGGTTGAGAGTCTAGGGTTTTACCATGTGAGTATTTATATTGTTTTTGGAATTTTATGGAAGAAAATGAATCTTAGTTGTTAAATGAACAACTTTTGTGAAAGGGGTCTTCATGAAAACACTTAAAAGGATCATTTTGTAAAGTTTATAAAATAGGTTGTAAATGTGTGAAATAATTGAAAATTGTGAGTTGCTATAAGAGTAATAAAGGTTTGGCTAGGCTTGTTAATGGAGGAAATTTGATTAAAATCGTTTTATGAGCCTAAGGGAAAAATTGTAATTATGTGAAAGTCTAAAGGAAAAATGATAATTTTGCAAAAGTAGGTATTTTGGAATGTCTTGATTTATGTGGTGATTAAAAAAATAAATTGTGTCATTATAAATCAAGAAAAATGAAATTCGGACCTAGACCGAGGGAAGACCAAGCTAGTAGACAGTCAATCTAGTCGCCCACTTTTTGTATACCAAGGTAAGTTGTACGTAAATAATACAACTTTATTGTTATTATATATTGAACAATTAATATGGCATAAAGTGTTTGATTATTGTTGTAAATATGCATGATGAGAATTGATGTAATAAAAACTCCTAGTTGAACCTTAGGAGTAGATTGGATATCCATGCCATGACATTTGGGTGATATGTGTGCTAGTGTAAGACCATGTCTGAGATATGGCATCGGCAACATTATGACAGCCAGTGGAAGACCATGTCAGGAACATGGCATCGGCGTTGATATGTGTGCTAGTGTAAAACCATATCTGGGACATGGCATCGGCCACATTAGGAGAGCCAGTGTAAGATCATGTCTGGGACATGGCATCGGTGTTGATATGTCTGCTAGTGTAAGACCATGTCTGGGACATGGCATCGGCCACATTATGAGAGCCAGTATAAGACCATGTCTAGGAATGGCATCAGCATTTAGACGAGAGCTAGTGCAAGACCATGTCTGGGACATGGCATCGACCTCGACATGTGAGCCAGTGTAAGACCATGTCTGGGACATGGCATCAGCATTTTACCCTCTAATGTGAGGCTTATCAGATATCCTTTAGTATTCCAAATGGTTCCATAGGTTATTTAAAGCTTATGATAAAGATATGAAAGGATATAATCATGTTGTGAGTGGTATAGGTTCTTACTCAAAACTCGTGAGATATGAGTCTAGTTATGATGCCTTAATGGTAAGGATGAAATTGAGTAAGTACTGTCTATGAGAATGATTTCGGGACGATCTTGTAATCATTGGCTTATACTTATGAAATATTGATAACCTTGTGATTAGTGATCTACATTCATGATGAATGGATACATGATAAGATTTGATAATGATCATGTGACAGAATTATGAACCAAATTGAATTGTGATATAGTACGGTTTATTTATTTAAATTTGTATTTCATTGGATATGAGAGAAAGGAAAGACAGGCATAATTGTCGAATAAAGTCACTATGAGAATATAGTATGATACGAGCTTTGACAAATGAAAGGTGGTTAAACCATATGTTGAAATTATGATTACTTATAAATGATGAGCATGTGATTAAGAGGATGGAAATAACCTGTTAAATAATGTGATAAGTTATAATGGAGAGACCATGGTGGTTACGCTAATGCCAAGGCACGTAAATGGTATTTATAAGATAAAAGAGTAAGCATTATGAATGATTAAGTGGGAATCATGAGATTAAATGCAAATTGTATTATAAAATCTTTATGGTTGGGTAAAATAAATGAATGTAACACCCCTTACCCGTGTTCAAAGTCGGAACCGGATACAAGGCATTACCTAACTCAACTTGCTTAAACATGACGTTTCGGGCTATAAAATTTTGTTTCGTCTTAAAAACTTTCCATACAAACCCAAAACATACTCATCCTAGGCCTACGAGGCCTTAAACATACTTTCGAAAAGTTTCAGGAATTAACCGAAAACTTTTACGCACTTAGAAAAATTTTGCCTAAATAGGGGCCACACGCCTATGTTGCTCAAGGGACACGCCGTGTGCCCTTGAGACATCCCCGTGTTTTTCACCCGTGGTCGACACTTACTTATTTCACATGGCCAGACAGACACCCGTTCCCTTAACTCGTGTCCCTCAAACAGCCTCGACACGCCCGTGTCTTAGCCCGTGTACCAAAACCTTGGCATTCTGTTTACGACGTCATCACCTCACAAAGGTTACACGGCCAAGGCACACGCCCATGTCCTTAGACCGTGTGTCTAATTAAATTCCACATTTAAATTGCATACTTCACATGGCCTGGGCACAAGCCCATGTCCAAGGCCGTGCCTTCCACACGGCTGAGACATACGGCTGTGTCTCTGCCCATGTGTTTACTAATGAGCATCCTGACTTTGTAAACCAAGCATGCAGGGGACGCACGGTCCATCGACACGTCTATGAGGCTGACCGTGTGTCCCTCACGGCCTAGACACACGCCGTGTGTTTACCCATGTGGACATAAAAAGGCTATATTCCAAGCCAAATACCACCCTGCATAGTAGACATACTAACTCCAACTCATATAAACATCATTCATGACCTAAAGGCACATCCAAGAACTCAATTCAAACCATTCACACAAGCATAAACTTCATAATTTCATTATCATTGAATATATATAAACTTAACAAGTGATGGCCCATTTTTTATGACCATTTACAAAATGACTTTGATAACATACATAGCCAACACTTTGGCGAACAATTATGACCTAACAAAATACCAAGTCCTATACATGCCATACTCAAAATAAGTCTAAATTGTTATACCAAAGTGATGTTGATAGTGTGATTTCTGAACTCCTGCGTCCCACGATCCCCGAATTATCTTGGCAATACTACAAGGAAAAGGGAAATGAGAGAGGTAAGCACAAAGCTTAGTAAGTTTGCATGAAAATAATTAGCAACAATAAGCTCATAATGACATCAATTCATAGCCTTAGATAACCATACAAAGTCATAAGCACTTTGCCATACTTACTCGTACTTGTTCTTATCTAGAACATACCATGCCACATATCATAAACATTCATCGTGAATTTTCTCATAGGTACTTGTATTCACTCATTCACATGACTTTAATACAATTCTCAATTCTATTTCTAAGGATATCTATTTATCCCAATAAATCATTGTGAGTCTATCAACCACGACCCATACCACATCTTTCTTTTTCGATGTCAATGGTAAACCCATCACGAAGTCCATGGTAATACGGTCCCACTTCCACTCAAGAACCATAATGGGCTAAAGTAGACCCAAAGGTACTTGGTGTTCAGCCTTCACTTTTTGACAAATTAGGCATCTCGACACAAACTCGGAAACGTCTTTCTTCATACTAGGCCACCAATACCACTTCCTCAAGTCATTGTACATCTTCGTGCTACCAGGGTGCACAGTTAAACATTCACTATATGCTTCATGCAAAATCTTCCGAATAAGCTCTTCATTTCTGGGTACACAAACCCTACATCAGAACATCAAATATTCATTAAGACTTATCCGAAAGTCTGACTCAATATTTGACACACATAGTACTCTTTTGGCTTGTAAACCGATGTCACCTTTCTGAGCTTCACAAATATTTTGGAGAAACAATGGTCTAGCCCTCAGCTCGGTTAGAATATGACCATCATCTAACAAAGCCATCCGAGTATTCATAGTTCTCAGGGCAAACAATACTTTTCTGCTCAAAGCATCAGTGATTACTTTCGCCTTTCCTGGATGGTAGTCAATCACTAAATCACAATCCTTGATCAACTCTAACCACCTTCGTTGCCTCAAATTTAATTCCTTTTGAGTCATCAAATATTTTAGGCTTTTATGGTCGGTAAAAATTTGACACCTCTCACCATATAAATGGTGTCTCCAAATCTTTAATGCAAACACAATGGCAGCCAACTCTAAGTCATGGGTCGGGTAATTCTTCTTGTGCGGCTTTAACTGTTTAGAAGCATATGCTATCACCTTGCCCTCTTGCATAAGTACACAACCCAACCCATTCAGGGATGCATTGCTGTAAACCACAAATTCTCTTCCCAGTTTAGGTTGTACCAAAATAGGAGCCTCAGTCAACAACGCCTTTAGTTTCTTAAAACTCTGTTTACACCTCTCTGTCTATTCAAACTTCATATCTTTTTGCAATAATCTCGTCATCAGGGTAGTTATCATGGAAAACCCCTTGACAAAACGCCTATAATAATAGGCTAGGCCTAGAAAACTCCTTACTTCAGCTATGCTCTTCGGCGATTTCCAATCCACAATTGCTAAAATCTTACTCGGGTAGACTCTAATTCCATCTCCCCAGATAATGTGCCCCAAAAATCCAACTTCCTTCAGCCAAAATTCACTTTTACTAAACTTGGCCTACAATTGTTTATCCCTCAAAATTTGCAAAATCGTTCTCAAATGCTCGGCATGCTCATTCTCATCTCGAGAGTAGATCAATATGTCATCAATGAAAACCACGACAAATTTATCCAAGAATGGCCAAAAAATGCGATTCATCAGGTCCATGAAAATGGTAGGGGCATTCATTAGACCAAAAGGCATGACCAAAAATTCATAGTGGCCATACCTAGTCCTAAATGTAGTTTTCGGTACGTCTGAGTCCTTGACTCTGAACTGATAGTACCCAGACCTCAAATCTATCTTGGAAAATACAATGGCTCCCTTCAATTGATCAAATAAATCATCAATTCTCGGTAATGGGTACTTCACAGTTACCTTGTTAAGTTGCCGATAATAAATGCATAATCTCATAGAACCATCTTTCTTCTTCACGAATAAAATAGGAGCACCCCACGGAGAAAAACTCAGTCTTGCGAAACCTTTATCCGTTAGTTCTTGTAACTATGCTTTCAACTCTTTTAACTCGGTTGGGGCCATTTTATATGGAGCAATAGAGATGGGGGCAGTACCCGGAGTTAACTCAATCCCAAATTCGATCTCTCTAGCCGGAGGTAACCATGGCAATTCTTCCGGGAAAACATCTGCATACCCGCATACTATGGGCACCGACTCAAATTTCAACATAGTCTCTTTAGTATTTATCTAAAAGGCAAGGTAAGCTTCATACCCTTTCTTAAATACTTCAGAGTCAACAAAGATGACACCACTACTGGTGATCTGTCTTGCTCATCTGATTTAACATGAATAAAATCCCCATTTTCACATTTCAACTCAATAAACTTCTTTCCATAATTCATTATTACATCATGAGTAACTAACCAATCCATCCCAAAGATGACAACAAACTCATCAAACGGTAATAACATAGGATCAACCGGAAAGCAATGACCTCTAATTGTTAAAGGGCAACCTTTGCATACTCTATCAATCAACACATACTTGCCTAAGGGATAGACACTCTTATTACAAATCAGTCGACTCTTGCAGTATGCTCTCCAGATGGATTCTTGTTACTCATTTTATTTCCCGGGTTTCTATACGGTCTTCCTCTAGTGGCACTTCCCGGTCTTGCATTCTAAGATTTCTTTTTCTCGCCCACCTCGGCGCAATCTTTGATAAAATGGTCTAGGGACCCACATCTAAAACAAGCCTTCTCATTTGCCCGACACTCACCAGAATGACGCTTGCCACAATGTGGGCATTCCAGTCTACTCGGTCAAACGTTGCCTACATTAGCAATTGATGTGGTCTGCGCTTTAGACCCCGAAAATTATTTGCCCTTACTTTGATTTGAAAACCAGATCGAAATAGCTGGTCGAGTAGAAAAATCCCTCAATTTCTTAGATGAAGATTGGAGTAACTTATTCAGCTGTCTTTTCCTCTAGTCACAAGACTCAATCTCAGCTCTTCTTTTCTCTTCAGCCTTACAGGCTATATCTACCAACACTACAAATTCTTTTAATTTGAGAACTTTGACGTATAAACGAATATCCTCATTTAGCCCATCCTCGAATCTCTTGCACATTATAGCCTCCATAGACACGCACTCTTGAGCATACTTGCTAAGCCTTACGAGCTCCCATTCGTAATCGGTCACCGTCATTCAGCCTTACTTTAGTTCCAAGAACTCTTTCCTCTTATGGTCGATAAATCTTTGGCTGATATACTTCTTCTGAAATTCCTCTTGGAAGAATTCCCAGCTAACTCTCTCTATTGGTACCACCGATACAAGGGTGCTCCACCACTGATAAGCTGAGTCTCTCAAGAGAGATACCGCACACTTTAGGCACTCCTCAGGCATACATGACAATTCATCGAATACCCTGATGGTATTCTCGAGCCAGAATTTTGCTCTTCCGGATCATCGTCCTTACTAGCCCGAAATTCCTCGGCTCCTTATTTTGGATCTTATTGACTGGAGGTCTTTCTCTTTTCACTACCTCAACCACTTGAAGAGCTACAAGAGTGGGTTGAGGAATAGGTGGGGGTGGAGGGGGTTGAACATTAGGATTTGCTCGAACGTACTCAGTGTACCAGTTGCTCATCATATGGAGAAAGGCTTCACGGGCCTCTTCTCTCTGAACCAAGGTCTTGGGTCTACTTTCCACTGGCGCGATCCCTTACGCGGGAGCCGGTGCATTACTCGCAGCATCATCAGCTGCAGTCTGATTAGGATCCATGACTATATATAAAAACACAATTTAAAACGTCAAGAGCTGTCAGACTATCATTACACAAGTTCTCTTACGTATGGCATGTATAGCTAGACTCATGCTTATGCTACATCATCCTAGAATCGACTAAATCGTAGCTCTGATACCACTAAATGTAACACTCTTTACTCGTGCTTAAAGCCAGAATCGGATACGAGGCATTACCTAACTCTACTTGCTTTAACATGACGTTTCAGGCTATAAAATTTCGTTTCGTCTTAAAAAATTTCCATATAAACCCAAAACATACTCATCCTAGGCCTACGAGGCCTTAAACATACTTCCAAAAAGTTTCAAGAATTAATCGAAACTTTTACGCATTTAGAAAATTTTTGTCTAAACAGGGGCCACACGCCCGTGTGCCCTTAAGGCATGCCCGTGTTTTTAACCCGTGGTCAACACTGACTTATTTCACACTGCCAGAGACATGCCCGTGCCCTTAGGCCGTGTCCCTCACACGGCCTCGACACGCCCATGTCTTACCCCGTGTGCCAAAACCTTGGCATTCTGTTTATGATGTCATCACCTCACTAAGGTCACACGGCCAAGGCACATGCCCGTGTCCTTAGACTGTGTGTCGAATTAAATCAACATTTAAAGTGCAGACTTAACACGACCTAGGCACACGCCCATGTCCAAGGCCGTGCCTTTCACACAGTTGAGACACACGGCCGTGTCTCTGCCCATGTGTTTACTATTAAGCATCCTGACTTTGTAAACCTAGCATGCAGGGGACACATGGTCGATCGACACACCCATGGGGTGACCATGTGTCCCACACAGCCTAGACACATGCCCGTATGTCTACCAGTATGGACATGAAAAGGATATATTCAAGCCAAATGCCACCCTGCATAGTAGACATACTAACTCCAACTCATATAAACATCATTCATGACCTAAAGGCACATCCAAGAACTCAATTAAAAGCATTCACACAAGCATAAACTTCATAATTTCATTATTATTGAATATATATAAACTTAACAAGTGATGGCCCATATTCGATGACCATTTACAAAAAGACTTTGATAACATACATAGCCAACACTTTGGCTAACAATTATGACCTAACAAAATACCAAGTCCTATACATGTCATACTCAAAATAAGTCTAAATTGGTATACCAAAGTGATGTTGATAGTGTGATTTCTGAACTCCTGCGTTCCACGATCCTCGAATTATCTTGGCAATACTATAAGGAAAATGGAAATGAGAGGGGTAAGCACAAAGCTTAGTAAGTTTGCATGAAAATAATTAGCAATAATAAGCTCATAATGACATCAATCCATAGCCTTAGATAACCATAAAAAGTCATAAGCACTTTGCCATACTTACTCGTACTTGTTCTTATCTAGAACATACCATGCCACATATCGTAAACATTCCTTGTGAATTTTCTCACGGGTACCTGTATTCACTCATTCACATGACTTTAATACAATTCTCATTTCTATTTCCAAGCAAATCTATTTATCCCAAAAAATCACTAAGGATACTCATAGATGCATATTCATTATCATTAGCATAAACACGAAGCTAATGCCATATCCCGAATGTGATCTGACATGGATCATCTTTGAATACCGATGTCATATCCCAAATATGGTCTTATACGGAACCTCACATCAATATCGATGCCATATCTCGAACATGGTCTTATACAATTTTTCATATTCAATGCCGAAGCCATATCCCAAATATGGCCTTATACGGGATCCCAATTCAGTGTCGAGGCCATGTCCCGGCATGGGCTTACACGGGACCTCATCCATCTCAAATTTTTCATTCAATACCAAATACTAAATTTCATAGAGCATCATGTATCATTATAAAATCAAACATTCTCAAACATGCTAGCATAAATGTTGAATTTATCACATACAAACTTACCTCAATTTCAAAATGAGCTAGATCTTCAATCTAGTCCGAGACTTTATTCTTGCCCCGATCAAGGTTGATACTTGGTTCTTCTTGCTCTATAATATCAAATTAGCTCGTTTCAATCATCACATTAATAAAATCATTTTAATAATCATGCTTTGGAAAAATTACTATTTTGCCCTTACACTTTGGCAAAATGACCATTTTACCCCTAAGCTCGGAAATAAATTCTAATCAAATTTCTACCTTTAATGAGCCTAGTTGAACATTTATTTCTCTTATGGTTATCATCAAAACCCAACATTTCACACATTTTACTACCATTTTACAACTTTTGCAAAAATGTTCATTTATGTGTTTTCATAGCAACACCTTACACAAAAGTTGTTCATCTAACAACTAAGACTCATTTTCTTCCATAAAAATGCAGCAAATAACATTGAAAACTCTCATGGAAAACTCTAATCTTTTCACCATATTGCAAGATAGTCCCTTCATTAGAAAGATTAAGCTCTAGGGGTTCTAAAAGTACAACTATCTTCAAGAAAAACCATTAAAATCACTTACTTGTTAGGAAGAAAGCTTGCTGAAATTTTTGAGTTTTAAAACCCACCTTTGCTGCTAATTTTTGGTGGTAATGGAAAGAAGAAAAGATGATATCTTTTCTTTATTTATTGTATTAATACAAGTCAATTTAGTCACCAACTTTTACCAATTTTGACCAATTTTGTCAATTTTTGTCTCCTATGGCCGACCACTCAATTCTTAGGGGTATAATTGCACTTTAAAGATCCCAAATTAATACTCTATGGCTATTAGGCACCTCTAGCTTATAGAATAGAACTTTCACAGTTTATATGATTTAGTCCTTTTTCGTGATTAAGCTTGAAATCGCTAAAATTAAAGCACCAAATTTTCATGCACTTATATAATCATGCTCTAATTCATAAAATAACATTAAAATAAATTTTCTCTGATCTCGTATTAGTGATCCCGGATTAGTGATCCCGAGATCACTGTTTCGATTAGCCCCTAAATCGGGTTGTTACAATGAATGTCAATAGTTGTTTATTCTTTTTGGCGCCATTCGGATGGAGCAATTGACAGCGCCATTCTCGGTAGCGTGTCTATTCCAAATTCAACTTCTATCCTGGGGTATTCACGGTAATTCCTCCGAAACACATCCTCAAGTCCCTTACCATTTGACTCTTCGACACCTTCTTTATTTCCATCCAACACACTTACAAAGGCTAAGAACGCCTGCACTTTTACGCACCATCCTTTCAAATTTTAAGCACCAAACTACATTAGTCAAATAGTTCCTTCTCTCTCCTATCATAATGACCACCTTATCCTCAAGGGTCCTTAATTCCATTCGCTTAGCCGCACAATCCAACACGCTTTTGTTCTACTAACCAATCCATACCAAGTATGAGATCAAATATCGAAGGGTAATTCCATTAGGTCACCCAAAGCTTACTCAATTTCTAGGGTTTATTCGAAAGATCTTATTTACTACTATAGTTTGGCCTAATGGGCTTACTACCGTCATCTCCTTATCGTAAAGTTTGAGATTTGCATATGAACTTACTAAGCTTTATTCCTTACTCCCTTCTCTTTCCTATCTCTTATAGGTTAATTTAGCTAGCTCGAGTTGGAGATCACCGGAGATGCTATCACACTATCAAGCTGTCACTTTGGGTATAAGTATTCAAGCCTTCTTGAGATATGGCATGTATAGGGACCTTGTCGTTTGGTTAATTAAGTCATTGTTAATGTAGCCAAATCTGTTGGCCTAAAATGGTTTATAGTTCAATTTGAATATAGCCATGAATGATGGCTTATGTTCATTATATGTTTATACATGTGTTAATGCCCTCTTGTGAATGTGAAGCTAGTATGGTTATCATGAGCTAAATGTAGGGGTGAGCAAAACTCGATTCGACTCGAAAAAATCGAAAAAAAATTTGAATTTCGAGTTAATCGAATCGAATTATTCGAGTTAATCGAGTTATTCAAGTCAACTCGAAATTTTTTTCGAATTTCGAGTTCGAATCTAGTTAAGTTTTTGAATTTGAATAACTCGAATAATTTGAATAATTTGAATATTAAAATATAATATTTTATATTTTTACCCTAAACTCCCAAACCTTTTTACTTTTCCCTCAAAAGTTTTACTCCTTCCACTTTTCCCTCAATACTTTTATTCCCCTCCCATCCCAACGCTCCAATCTACCCAAAATCCATTTCCCACCAAAATTTTACTCTCCCATTTACTTTTCTCAAAATTTTACTCCAAAAACCCTCAAAACTTTTTATTTCCCCAAAATTTTACTCCTCACTTTTCTCCTAAAACTTTTACTCCTTCCCATCCCACTCCCATCTACCCCAAACCCATCCCCCCAATTTTTTTTTATATTTTCCTTCCAAAATTTTACTCCCTATTTACTTTCCCTCAAACTTTTATTCCCAAAACTTTTATTTTCCCCTAAACTTTTACTTCTCACCTTTTACCCTCAAATAAAAATCAAAATTATCCAAAAAAATCACTAAACATAAATAGCAATAATTTTATTTATATCTACTATTTATATTATTAAATTAAATTTCACATTTTATATTTTTATATTATTGAATTGTTTAGTCATATTGAATATTTATATTAAAATTGAATTATTAATTATGCCATAAAATATTCAGTATTAAAATTTTATATTGGTATCAATTTCATATTTTATCTTTAAAATAACTTTTATTAAAAATCACATTTTACATTTAATATATATTTTAATTCCAAAATACATAGTGACAAGAATCAAGATAATTGAAATAACTAAGCAAGCAAAGAAGCTAAGCCGTATATAAAAGATTAATAAATAAATTATGAGGTGATGAAAGTTAATAAAAATTTGATTAAGGTGGACAAATTTTATTACAATGGGTGATAGTAGTGGTTACAAGGACCCAAAATTATTTTTTAAAATTTAACTCGAACAAATATATTCGATTCGATTCGATTCGAATTCCATCTCACTCGACTCGATTCAAGAAAATTTCAAATCAATTTAGGATGATAAAATATGATTCGTCAACTCGATTAACTCGAAAATTTTTTCATTCGATTCGATTCGATTCGAGTGAACGCTCACCCCTAGCTAAATGTGATGATTAAGTATGAAAAATGATGATATGAAAATGACATGTGATGTTGTGTGAAAATGTGCAAGTGAAGGTGGCAAAATGGCTTGGAAAATAGCGTTGCATTTGTCCACATGGGTAGACACACGAGCATGTGTCTAGACTGTATGTGACCCACGGTCTGCACTATGGGCATGTGATTTGGCCGTGTGTCCCCTGCACTCTAATTAATGCAAAACAGAATGCTCAGTAGTAAACACACGGGCAGAGACACGGTCGTGTTCTCAACCGTGTGAAAGACACAGCCTCAGGACACGGGCGTGTGACCCTAAAATGTTGCTGACGTCAAAAATAGAATGTCATGGTTTTTGCACAAGGGCGGAGACACGGGCATGTCATGGTCGTGTGAGGGACACAGGCCATGGACATGGGCGTGTGCTAGGCCATGTGAAAACCCTTGTAGGTTCGAATTGAAAATAAATCCACACGGCTAGGATATTAGGGACTTTAAGATGAAGTTTGAAAAGTTTAAATTTGAGTGGAGTTTCATGCCTCAGTTTTGTATGAATGCTTGTATTTATGTCGATTGGATGGTTCGCAAAACCATACAGCGGGCTGGCTTTGGGTAACAATTTCTCTTTTAGCCCAATCTTTCCTATACTTTCTAGGATAGGACATCTACTGTGCTCCCACTGTCGACTAGTATTCTTTTCACCTCGAAGCCAGCAATCATTACCGAGACTACCAACGGGTCGTTTCCCTCTTCGTCACAAACTAAATTTTCGTCGTCACTACTAAATTTAGCATTCCACCTTTCTTGTCATCATGACCTTTTTGGAGCACTGATTGACATCACACGTCTCATGTGTGCCCGTCTCTTTGTGTTCGAGCCTGTCCAATAGTCGTCGGTACCCACGATCACATGGAAGGTGCCTAGCACTTTTTGTTTTCCTTTGGGGTCACCTCTTGAGCTTTGGCCCTGTTGCGAACCATTCTGATTGAAAAATTCAACAAGTTCACCATTTTCGATTGCCTCCTTTATGACAACCTTCAGTGTCAAGCAATCTTTGGTTTTGTGCCCCATATCATTATGGAAAGCACATCGATTGTAACACCCCTAACCCGTATCCGTCGCCAAATTAGGGTTATGAGGCATTACCGACCCAGACTCAGATTATCGCAATCTTTTATTACAAATCATACTTAAAATTTATAAACAAAACTCCTTAACAAATCCATCTCATATACATCCACAACTCACTATTTTAAAATGCAAATACACATCTTTGATTTCTAGTATTCAATAAAAAAAACTCATAAACCCACATTCTCATTTCATGAAATTCAAGACTTACATTACAAATCATGCTCATAATACAATAACACCATTTTTTTTATTTATGCAAATTTTGAATCCAACTCACATACTAAAACCAACTTAAACATGTTTCATACATCTATAGTCCAAACTATTTAACTATCAAATCAATAGCATTCAATTATTTGGCACATATTCAAACATTCACTTTATAAATATTGGTACACATATTCAGCATACATCATACACGAATGCATAATAACACATATAAACTTATAGCATGTTTACTATCTATTCATATGTGGACTATACAAATCTATTGCTAATACAATATGTGCAAAATTATAGACAAAACCATATCAATCCATGAATAACAAATTTATGTAGTAAATTCAAAATTGGTTATGCTTATTAGACAAGGTTACAAGATTCTTTGCAAATAAGCATCTTCCTATAAGTATCTGAATCATTACAAAACAAACCAAAAGTATATGCTCAATGACTAACCCAAATACAAAAGCACAACCATTCCATTTCATATAATTTTCAATAGACTCTCCCATAATTAACTCAATTAAAAATATTTCCTTTTCAAGTCGAATCACATAATTATAAAAACAAGAACACAGAATACCCTTTCCATCTTGAGCATACATATTATATTTGAAATTTGATAAACCATATATTAATAACATTTCTATATACATTAACAAAACATCACTTAAGCCTATACATGCCTTGATTTAAAAACATGCTATAAACAACTAAACATTCAAGCATAATCATATAAATATGAATCAATTTGAATATGGTATTTTATTTAACATGCAAACTTCACCAAAGCCGTATGTCATTAATCCCATTTACCTAATAAATAACTACAATACCTTTCTACTTCCATGCTTTCATATAACAAATTTTCCTCATGGTATAACTTATATACAATCGCCATGTGTATATCACTTTCTTTCATCGTTTTATTTGCTTATCATTATAGCATATATGCATAACATTAAAGTATGAATAATAATACCTTATAGCCGAACCCACAAATTCACTTTCATAAGCTTTCTTGATTTATTTCATAAAATTACACATCAATAGAACTAGCTAGGCAAGCCACAAAAACATGACAATAGCCTAAAATATTCCAAACATCAAGCATGCTCAAATTTAAAAATTCCGGCAGGCTGGGTCAACTAATGCAACTATATATATTCTCAACATTTCAATTTTAATATTTATTAAAGTACATAGGTAATTTCAACGATCTCGCTAAAATGTCCAAAAATCGACAAAAAATCAAGCTAAAATTCATACCTAATTAAGATTGAACAAGGACTATACAATTCCATTTATTTCATCTATTTTGTATTTCAAAAATTTATTCTTTGCAATGTATTTAAGCTTTTCTTTCTTCCTGCTCCTTGCTAACAAAATGTAAAAATCGATTCGCTAAAATTCATACCTAATTAAGATTGAACAAGATGATGAACTATGGAACTATTGCTTCTTATTTTATTATAATTAACATATATATCAATATTTACCTAATTACATATTTAGCCATCATTAAAACATAACCAAATTTTATAATTTAAGGTTAGTTTTGTCCATGACCGGCCACTAACTCTTAAAATGGGCTAATTTCCCTTTTAACACCTCATTTTAAGAAGCCATTATCAATTTAACACATTTCACTTTAGTATGCAACTTTTACACTTTATGCGATTAAGTCTTTTTTCTAAATTAAACACACAAACAATTAAATTTTCCTACGAAACATTCACACACTTTAATTCAGATATAATAAGCACAAAATATATTATTTAAATATTTCTCGGACTCAGATTCGTGGTCCCAAAACCACCATTTCGATTAGGGTCAAATTCAGACTGTTACAACTCTCCCTCCTTAGGGATTTTCATCCCCGAAATTCTTACCGTTAAACAAAGTCGGATATTGTTGCCTCATTGAATCCTCAGGCTCCCACGTAGCCTCTTCAACTCCGTGTCGATTCCATAGTACTTTCACTAATGGAATTTTCTTGTTTCTCAACTCTTTCATTTCACGGGCTAAAATACGGATCGGTTCTTCCTTGTACGTCATATCGGATTGGATTTCAATTTTAGATGGGGAAATCACATGTGATGGATCTAATCTATACCTACGAAGCATCGAAACATGAAATATGTTGTGTATCTTTTCTAATGCATAAGGCAACTTTAATCTATAAGCAACAGGCCCGATACGTTCGATGATCTCATACGGTCCAATGAATCTGGGGCTTTTGACGACCCGAGGCAACTTTCAAACTATCTCTGATTATAGCCACTTTCTGTTCAGTCTCTTTAATCAAATCAACCCCGTGTATCTTGTTTTCATGGAGCTCCATCCAATACAATGGTGTACGACACTTGCGGCCATAAAGAGCCTCGTATGGTGCCATTTTGATACTAGAATGAAAACTGTTATTATAAGCAAATTCAATCAAAGATAAGTATCTTTCCCACGTACCTTCGAACTCAAGGACGCAACATCTCAACATGTCCTAAAGTATCTAAATAGTTCGTTCAGACTAACCGTCTGTCTGCGAATGGAAGGCTGTGCTAAAGTGGAGTTTAGTACCTAAAGCATCTTGCAACTTCTTTCAAAACCACGATGTAAATCTTAGGTCTCTTTCTGAAACAATAGAACTTGGTACACCATGTAATCTCACAATTTGGGATACATAAAGCTCAGCAAGTTTATCGAGCAAATAGTCCGTACGAACTGGAACAAAGTGAGCTGATTTGGTTAGTCTATCCACTATAACCCAAACTGCATCTTTCTTGCTCGGGTGTCGTAGGCAAACCGGTTACAAAATCCATAGTAATTCTCTCCCATTTCCATTCAGGTATCATGATCGGTTGAAGTAACCCAGAAGAAGCTTGATGCTCGGCTTTTACTTGCTGACAAATTAAACACTTTGAAACAAATTCGGATATATCCCGTTTCATAGCAAGCCACCAATAAAACTATTTCAAATCATTACACATTTTCGTGCTACCACGATGTACCGACATTCGACTATTATGAGCCTCGTTCAAAACCATCTGAATCAAATCAATATTCTTAGGAACACATATTCGGCCTTTGAAGTTCAAACAATCATTTTCATCAATTCGAAACTCTGACTCTGTATCATTTTCACATTGAACTCGTTTAGCAATCATATCTTTGTCAATTTTCTATGCATCACAAATTTGCTGAATAAATAACGGTCTTACCTTCAACTCGACTATAATCGAACTATCACCAGACATAACCATATGTGCATTCAATGCACGTAGAGAAAACAATGATTTTTGACTTAAGGCATCCGCAACAACGTTGGCTTTTCCGGATGGTAATCAATCACCAACTCATAATCTTTCAACAGTTCTAACCATCTGTGTTGTCTCAAATTCAGGTCTTTCTGAGTCATAAATACTTTAGATTTTTTTTATCCGAATAAACATGACATTTCTCACCGAATAAGTAATGACGCCAAATTTTCAACGTGAAAACAATGGTTGCTAATTCCAGATCATGAGTCAGATAATTTCTTTCATGAGGTTTCAACTATCTCGAAGCATAAGCTACTACTTTGCCTTCTTGCATTAAAACGCAACCCAAACCATTCAAAGAAGCATCACTGTACACAATAAATTCTTTACCCGATTTAGGCTAAATTAATATTAGAGCTTAGGTCAAAAGAGCTTTCAACTGATCAAAACTTTTTTAACATTTTTTCGTCCACTCAAACTTGACATCTTTCTGTAGTAGCTTTGTTAAAGGTGTAGCTATCATGGAAAAACCTTTCACGAAACGTCTGTAGTATCCCGCAAGTCCCAAAAAGCTTCGAATTTTGGAAACATTCTTTGGTGGCTTCCAATCAAGTATAGCCGATATTTTGTTCGGATCAACCCGAATACGTGACGCTGAAACAACATGACCCAAAAAGCTAACTTCATTCATCCAAAAGTCACACTTACTAAACTTTGCGTACAACTGTTGATCTCGTAAAGTTTGTAGCACCAATCTCAAATGCTCGGCATGTTAGGTTTCATCTCTGAAGTATATCAGGATATCATCAATGAACACTACTACAAACCGATCCAAATACTATCTGAAAACCTGATTCATCAAATCCATAAAAATAGTAGGTGTATTAGTAAGTCCAAAAGGCATAACCAGAAACTCAAAATGTTCGTACCTCATTTGGAATGCAGTCTTTGCCACATCGAAATCTCTGACTCGCAACTGATAATAACTCAATCCCAGATCTATCTTTGAAAACACTTAAGCCCATTTCAACTGGTCAAACAAATCATCAATTCGAGGCAACGGGTACTTATTCTTTATTGACATCTTATTCAGCTGTCGATAATCAATACACATTTGCATAGTCCCATCTTTCTTTTTCACAAATAGAACTGGTGCACCCCAAGGAGAGAAACTCGATCGTGCAAAACCCCTATTTGTCAACTCTTGCAACTGTGCTTTCAACTCTTTCAACTCAGTAGGTGCCATCTGATACGGAGCTATTGAAATCAGAGTTGTTCCCGGTACTAATTCAATGCCAAACTCAATCTCTCAAACTGGTGGTAAACCCGATAATTATTCAGGAAATACATATGGGTATTCACATACAACTGGTACTGATTCAATCTATTTTTCAAACACTTTACTATCCAACACATAGGCCAAGTACGCTTCACATCCTTTTCTCACATACTTATGAGCCAACATCAAGGATATTACTGCCGGTAAGCCATTCAGATCATTAGATTCAACCCGGATAATCTCACCGCTCTGACATTTCAAATCAATAGTCTTTCTTTTGCAATTCACCACAGCATCATGCAATGTTAACCAGTCCATTCCCAGAATTATATCGAACTCGTCGAAAGGCAACAACATTAGATCAACTGGAAAGCATGAGTCCCGAATTATCAATGGGCAACCATTACACACTTTATCAACGAGTACACATCGACCCAATGGGTTGGACACACGGATCAAAAACTCAGTAGACTCAACAGGCAGAGTCTTACTGGATACTAAAGTTTCACACACATATGAATGGGTCAAACCCAGATCAATCAATACAATCACGGTAATATCATAAACAGTGAAAGTACCAGTGATAACATCTGGGGAAGAAGCATCCTCTCGGGCACGTATAGCATATGCTCTAGCTGGTGCACGGGCCTTTGATTGAAGCAGATGATCTTTAGTTCCTTTCTAACTACCACTTACATTTCCCGAATGCCTAGGTGGTCTGCCTCGCACTGACACATTACTCGATCTGACATTCTGAGCCGTAATTTGGTCGGCTAACATCAAGCATTCTCTGATAAAATGATCTGACGATCCATATTTAAAGCAGGACCGATCACAGAATCTACAACTCCCAGAATGCCATTTACCATAATGCTTGCATTCAACTCGATTCTGCTGAGCATTACCAACACTGGCTATCGAAGTACTCAGGAACTCACTGGAGGTCTATCTCGTCTAGACATGTCGGAAGTAGCTTTATGTTGACCAAAGTAATCTTTAAACTTTTTGGATATAGAATGAAAAGTCTTACTTGATGATCTTTTATGAGTGTCTCTAGCTTCCATTTCAGCCTTTCTTTTCTCTTTCCCAAGCTCTTCAGCTTTGCAAGCTCACTCAACAAGTACCACGAACTCTTTGATTTCAAGAATGCCAACAAGCAACTTCACATCTTAATTCAAACCATCTTCAAATCTTTTGCACATAATAGCTTCAGTTGATACACACTCTCGGGCATATCGGCTCAATCTGACAAATTTCCACTCATATTCAGTCACAGTCATGCAACCGTGTTTCAGTTCTAGAAATTCTTTCCATTTCTGATCGATGAATCTATGGCTAATATATTTCTTACGGAACTCGATCTGGAAGAAATCCCAAGTCACTTTTTCTTTTGGAACCACCGATACTAGTGTATTCCACCAGTGATATGTAGTGTCCCATAGTAAAGATATAGCACACTTCAGGCATTCATCTGGAGTACAGGATAGCTCATCAAGTACTCGAATAGCATTATCAAGCCACATCTCAACTCGCTCTACGTCATCATCATCATTAGCTTTGAATTCTTCGACCCAATATTTCTTGATTTTATCAATGGGAGGCCTACTAGATCTCATTGGATCTATCATCGGAGGTGCTGAAGGTACCAGAATTGGACTATTCGGGGGTGGAGGTTGTTGTACAGCCAGGTTAGTCTGAATGAACTGGGTAAACCATTCATTCATCATTTGGTAGAAGGCTTGCTTAGCCTCCCCCTCATGGCTACCCGAGATAGGTCGAGAGTCTACCGGCGCTGACCCACGTGCGAGATCAGGTGCTACACTCTCTACATCATTCGCTACGGCTCTGTCAGGATCCATTTACTATATAAAACACAGTTTGAAAATGTTAGAAGTCACCACACTATCGTATATATAATAAAGGCACGTATAGCTAGACTCACACGCACTACGATAGTCCTAGAATTGACTAAATCGTAGCTCTGATACCAATCAAATGTAACACCCCTAACCCGTATCCGTCGCTGAATTAGGGTTTTGAGGCATTATCG
This sequence comes from Gossypium rotundifolium, assembly GCA_025506655.1. Classification (NCBI taxonomy): domain Eukaryota; kingdom Viridiplantae; phylum Streptophyta; class Magnoliopsida; order Malvales; family Malvaceae; genus Gossypium; species Gossypium rotundifolium. The sequence continues at coordinate 54,036,343 of CP106726.1, read as the reverse complement.
ACCCAGACTCAGATTATCGCAGTCTTTTATTACAAATCATACTTAAAATTTATAATCAAAACTCCTTAACAAATCCATCTCATATACATCCACAACTCACTATTTTAAGAAAGCAAATACACATCTCTGATTTCTAGTATTCAATTAAAAAACCTCATAAACCCACATTCTCATTTCATGCAATTCAAGACTTACATTACAAACCATGCTCATAATAAAATAACACCATTTTTTTTATTTATACAAATTTCGAATCCAACTCACATACTAAAACCAACTTAAACATGTTTCATACATCTATAGTACAAACTATTTAACTATCGAATCAATGGCATTCAATTATTTGGTACATATTCAAGCATTTAAAATTCACTTTATAAATATATATAAATACATCAATTACCTTAGTCAAATTTTAGCATATCGTTTCATACCTTATACACGAATGCATAATAACACATACAAACTTATAGCACTTTATTTTTATCTATTCACATATGTGATATTAGAACACTATAGCATAACGAAATCTATCCTTGATGCTAATACAATATGAGCAAAATTCCAATAGACAAAACCATATCAATCCATGACTAACAAATTTATGCAATAATTTTTATTGACAAGTATATGGGACTGAGCCAAATCCTAGTTATGCTTATTAGACAAGGTTACAAGATTCCACATAGCATAATAGGTATACCTATATATGTATTTCACACAAATAAGCATCTTCCTATAACCACAACCATATTAAAAATTCTTAAGTGTATGAATCATTACAAAATAAACCAAAAGTATATGCTCAATGACTAACCCGAAATACAAAAGCACAACCATTCCATTTCCATATATTTGATTTTCAATTAGACTCTCCCATAATTAACTCAAATAATTAAAAGCATTTCTTTTCTCAAGCCGAATCACATAATTATAAAAACAAGAACATGCAGCAATACCCTTTCCATCTTCGAGCATAACATACACACATATTATGTTTGAAATTTGATAAACCATATATTAATAACATTTAAGAACAAACTAATTTCGCATGGCCTATAGACATTAACAAAACATCACTTGAACACTTAGCTAGCCTATACATGGCTTGATTTAAAAACTAGCTTGAAAGTACCAAAAAGGGATGATAGTGTGGCTGACTTCTCCAACGATCCTCAGAGCCAGTAGCTTGACCAAAATCTATAAAACAAAATATTTAACAATAACGGAGTAAGCTTTCTAGCTTAGTAAGTCTCAAGCAAATTAGATACACAACTAAACATTCAAGCATAATCATATAAATATGAATACCAATTTGAATATGGTATTGAATACAATAATTAAACATGTAAACTTCACCAAAGCCGTATGTCATTAATCCCATTTACCTAATAAATAATCACACATTTATGCATATAATTATACCTATGCAATACCTTTCTACTTCCATGCTTTCATATAACAAATATTCCTCATGGTATAACTTATATACAATTTCTATCTGCCATGTGTATATCACTTTCTTTTATCGTTTTATTTGCTTATCATTATAGCATATATGCATAACATTAAAGTATGAATAATACATACCTTATAGCCGAACCCACAAATTCACTTTCATAAATTTAAGCTTTCTTGATTTATTTCATAACTTTACTATTACATAATCGAATTTCGGGAATGAAAACTCACCGGCATAGAACTAGCTAGGCATTAGCCCAAATTGCACACACCGGAACTAGGCCTACTGGACTCTAGGTCTGAGATTTTAAACACCGGCATTTAGCCTACTAGGCAATAAGCTCGAAATATTCACCGGCACAAGGCCTACAAGGCATTAAGCCCGATATAGATCACCGGCACAAGGCTTGCTAGGCTTGAAGCCTGAAAAAAATCACCGGCACAAAGCCTGCTAGGCTCGAGGCATGAATATCAACACAATTAATCATTCCATCACATATCAATCTCAAATAAGCTATTTCACATTACATAAATAAACCAACTCAACATTTCACAATTCACATTCAACTATATATATATATTCTCAACATTTCAATTTTCAATATTTATTAAAGTACATAGGTAATTTTCGACATATAATTGCTTACAGACTTACCTCGACTATCGACGAACAACGTAGACCGACTATTCGATAACCTTCGTCTTTCCCCGATCCACTTCCATTTTTATTTGTTCTTGATCTAAACACATTAAAATTTAGCTCATTCAATCGCATTTCATCTCAATTTAGTCCCAAAACACATAAACGGGCAAATTACCATTTTACCCCTAATGTTTCACATTTTTACAATTTAATCCTATTTGAACAAAATACAAAATACACAAAATTTCACTACATCACTTGAGGGTCGAATGTTCATAGGGACTATACAAGTCCATTTCTTTCATTTATTTTGCATTTAGCCCCTCAAAAATTTATTCTTTGTAATTAGCTCAAAATACTCAAATTCACTAAAATTTCCAACACAAAACATGCTAATCTTTAACATAACTTTAATATAAAATCATCAAACATCAAAAACCACAAAAACATGACAATAGTAAAACATCAAGCATGCTCAAATTTAAAAATTCTAGCATGGGTCAACTAATGTTCGAAGCAACGATCTCAAAAACGTAAAAATCGATAAAAATCGAGCTAAAATTCATACATAATTAAGCTTGAACAAGGCCGAATGTATTTAAGCTTTTCTTTCTTCCTCCCTTGCTAACTTTTAGCCAAAATGATGAACTATGGATTCTTATTTTATTATAATTAAGATATATATCAATATTTACCTAATTACATATTTAGCCATCATTAAAACATAACCAAATTTTATAATTTAAGGTTAATTTTGTCAATGACCGGCCACTAACTCTTAAAATGGGCTAATGCCCTTTTAACACCTCATTTTAAGAAGCCATTATCAATTTAACACATTTCACTTTAGTATGCAACTTTTACACTTTATCCGATTAAGTCCTTTTTCTAAATTAAACACACAAACAATTAAATTTTCCTACGAAACTTTCACACACTTTAATTCACATATAATAAGCACAAAATATATTATCTAAATATTTCTCAGACTCAGATTTGTGGTCCGGAACCACCATTTCGATTAGGGTCAAATTCAGACTGTTACATCGGTCCCTGAAATTTATTTTCCTACTAAAGTTTCTCATCGGGGATGGTTTAGGCAAGATGCCAAGATTCTTTACCAGTGATATGCAGTGTCCCGTAGTAGAGATATAGCACACTTCAGGCATTCATCTGGAGTACAAGATAGCTCATCAAGTGCCCGAATTGCGTTATCAAGCCACATCTCAACTCGCTCTGCGTCATCTTCATCATTAGCTTTGAATTCTTCGGCCCCATATTTCTTGATTTTATTAATGGAAGACCTACTAGATCTCATCGAATCTATCATCGGAGGTGCTAAAGGTACCGAAGTTGGATTATTCGGGGGTGGAGGTTGTTGTACAGCCAGGTTAGTCTGAATGAACTGGGTAAACCATTCATTCATCATCTGGTAGAAGGCTTGCTTAGCCTCCCCCTCATGGCTACCCGAGATAGGTCGAGAGTCTACCGGCGCTGATCCGCGTGTGAGATCAAGCGCTACACTCTCTACATCATCTGCTACGGCTCTATCAGGATCCATTTACTATATAAAACACAGTTTGAAAATGTCAGAAGTCACCACACTATCGTATATATAATAAAGGCATGTATAGCTAGACTCACACGCACTATGGTAGTCCTAGAATCAACTAAACCGTAGCTCTGATACCAATCAAATGTAACACCCCTAACCGGTATCCGTTGCCGGATTAGTGTAACATCCTAAAATTTGAAGTATTTATTTGATGCATGTTTTAGTGCTTAACTTGTGTATAGTAAAATTTTTCATGTTTAGTATAGTCTTGAGAAGACTTGAGAACTATTCGGAATTAGAATAAATTCTAGTAAGGAGTATTTAATTGAAGTGAATAATTTAAGTGTCTAAAAATTGCATAAGATGAGTAATTGGCAAGGTGGTGTTGGCGCATGAGCAATTGCATGAGGGGAGATGTTCGAATCCCTTGGATAGCAATTAGATGATTTTTATTTTTTGCACTTGTATGGCAAGTGTCGGTCAAGCAATACTTATGGTAAGGATGGACTTTTTCATTTATGGAAAGTAGACTAAGGGAATAAGGTAAGTACTAACTTAAGGTATGGAATCAAGAAGTTTTGGTATGATAAGGGGACATAAGGCTTGGATTAAGGGAAGATGTTTTGGAAACTTTTTAATGGCCTATTGTCCATGTATTTGGACGGTTTTTGGGGCTAGGGAGGTTGGCCAAATTTTTGTTAGTAGCTTGATAGGGATTAGTAGCTAGTTTGGTCAATTTCTTTAGCAACATGAGCATTTTTTCATTCTCTCCAAAACCCTTTTCTCTAGCCGAATGTACTTGTAACCATTGGAAAATTTTTGGTTGTTTGGCCATTTCTTTTTGACCAATTAGTATCATTTTCTTCTTTTTCTCTTTTGTGCTGAAACCATGCAACTTTGAAGAAACCTAATTCATTCTCTTTTTCTTTCTTTTGGCCGAATATACACCAACTTCAAGACCCATTTCTTTGTTCATCTTTCATCCTTGGAAAATAGATACATAAACTCTCTATATTCTTTTTTGTTCTTTCATTCTTTTTGAAAAGACTCTCAAATATCATCCTCTCTCTCATTCTTCATTATGGCCTAATGTTGATGGTAAAACCTTAGCCGAATCATTCTTTTCTTTTATTTTAATCTTTTCTCCTTTAAACAAATTCTTCTTTCTTTGTAGTGGTATAGTGGAGTGCCGATTTCTTTTCTACATATTAAGTGATTATAGCTATTATAGATCGGGTGAAAAAGGAGATTTCATCAGTCAAGGTAAAGGATTTTCAAGGTAAACCGATTACACTTTCAAGTCTTTAGTTTTAAGATTTTCGATAGTTTATTGTTAGGACTAATGTTTCTTTGTCTGTGAAGACAATCAAAATAGGGACGAAAAGGGTAGTATATAGTTTACGGAAGAGGGGTGGTTCTATTAATCCCCCTAAGTTTAAGAGAAGGACTATTTCAGGAATCCGAGATTTTCCACCGGGTTGTGGACCTTCATCCTGCGAAAATCAAATATTCGAAGTCGTACATACTCCCAAACCACTGTTTACTCGGGGTATTGAACCTTTGATAGGAGAGAAATCGCAAATAGTGGTTATTCGAGATTCCGATGGTAAGATTTAGATCACTCAATATTAGAATAGTTTAATATCAAATTTTAGTGTTCTAATCTTTCGTAATATGTGTTTAGATATCGACGAGCGGGAAAGTGTAGTTCTCACCATAATCAGGCGTGTAATCCCACACTATATCTTATGGGGTAGATGACTATACAATGGTTAAAGTTGGATTAAAAATCACAAAGTTGGTTAAATCGAAAAATATGACATTATTGACATTAGTGTTAAAATCTCAAAATCGGTAGTAAGATTGTGAAATTTTAAAAATCGCCCTTAATGGTTAAAACGATAATAAGTGACAAATTGGGCCATATGTGATATTTGGTAAATTTGGGCCATATGTGTTATTTGGCAAATTTGGACCATATGGGTTATTTGGCAAATTGGGCCATATGTGATATTTGGTAAATTTGGGCCATATGTGTTATTTGGCAAATTTGGGTCATATGTGTTATTTGGCAAATTTGGGCCATATGTGATATTTGATAAATCGGGCTATATGTGAAATTTGGTAAATTTGGGCCATATGTGTTATTTGGCAAATTGGGCCATATGTGTTATTTGGAAAATTTGGGCCATATGTGTTATTTGGCAAATTTGGGCCATATGTGTTATTTGGTAAATTTGGGCCATTTGTGTTATTTGACAAATTGGGCCATATGTGATAATTGAGAATTTGGGCCACATGTGAGAATCGATAAATGGGCCTTAAGTGAAAATTTATAATTGGGCCATTTATGATAATGGATAAATGGGCTATATGTGAAATGTGTTTTAATGGGCCAAAATTCATAAATTATGATATGGTTTTCTTTACAAATATTTTGTAATGCATAAACATGATTGCATGGGTTGGGATCAATGATGAAGAGAAGAAAGGCTTAATGCCAGAATTCTAGATAGATGACTCTGTCACTGTAACATCCTGAAAAGGGCCTATGCATTTTGGCCTAATTGTACAAAAAGACATCTTTTATGTGTTTTGGAATAAATTTTTGATATTTTTGGAAACCTGGAAATGCATGAAAATGGAAACCTGAACATTTTGGAAACCTGAACATTTTGGAAACCTGAACATGTAAGAGAAATGGCCAGTTACAGAGCCGATCAAAAATTTTAGGAAACTTAGAAATGATGCCGAAATGTCAAAATTTAAAGTCCAAAATAGGAAATAAGGGCAAGAGGGCCTTAAAAGAAAAAGTTGGTGAGATTTGACACACAATCGGGCTTGGAAAAGTGGCCTGAAGGTGTCACTTAAGGCTTATGGAAATGGTGCCATGTGTAAGAGGAATGGCCCTGAGTTCGAGTCACTTGGAAAGCAAATATTGAAGGCTTTATTTTTGCTTCCAAGGCTAAGGGTGGACGGCACCTATTTTCTAGAAAAGGAAGAGTTTTATTTCGGTTAAAACTTGATAAATTAAGTGTTAAGTAAAGGATTTTCTCTTAATAAGATAAATGAGGAGATAAAGGATGGATTGAATACTTTTAATTTAATAAGGTGATAATTAAAAGATAATATTATCACTTATGGGGAGTAGTGGCCAAGTCAAGGACTCTTGGTCTAGCAATTTCAGTTAAAGGAGGAGAATGTAGGCTATTCTCTCATCCTTTCTAAGCCTTGCCAAAATTTTCCTAGCTCTCTCCCCCTCTCTGCCGAATTTTCTTTAAGCAAAAACCATCCTCTCTTCTTCTATTTTTTCTTCTCTGTTTCTACTATCAAAGCCGAATCTTTGTTGATTCTAAGCAAAGGAGCAATCAACTACATCATCAAAAAGAGTAAGATCTGTGGTCAATCAATTTCTATTCCTTTTCTTTTTACCAAAAGCAAGATACTAATCCCTATTCTTGTTCATGGCCGAATCTACAAGGATCTCTCAAGTTTTCACAAATACCAAATATAAGGATCAAGGATCTAAGGTAAGAACAATTGATTTTTGTTCTTCTAAATTCTTTTAATCAAGATCTAAGGATCTTTTATGTCTCTTGGCCGAATATCAAAGGAAGAGTTTCGGGATTTCAGAATTCAAGGAATTTAAGGTGAGGCACATTCGGCTAAAGGCCAAATACTACTTATTAAAATTAGATCAGATCTAACATATGAAGTTGCAGGGATTTCGACAGGCATATTAAGGGATCCACTTCAGATTTGGAAATTTTATGGTAAGTGACATTCGGCCAAGGTTTGATCTTGATATTCGGAATTATTTTTCCATTTATTCAAAGGTTAGAAACTAACATAAATACCTGATTTCGTGACTAGCCGATTTAAGGAAGGAATAATATCAATTTTCGGCATTTGATTTACAATCTTTTAATTCGGCAACAAGGTAAGTAATACAAATCCTACTTGGATTTGGTTTTTAAGCCAAATAAGTTTGTTAATATATTTTAATGGTTGGCCGAATATAGGAGTAAAAATCTAGATCGGTAGATCGTTCTTCGGGATTTCAAGGATTCTATTAAGCAAATCAGGTGTGTACGCACTCTAACTTTCGATATTTCATATGGCAATTATTTTTATTATATGATTATACGCAAGAATATGAATATGGCTAAGTACCCTAATGTGGTACAAAAGTACTCAGGTACGTTTCCTACTTTTTGATAGGATTATGAAATATGTTATTTTATAACATGTGAACATATGTATATGAATATGAAATTAAGTATGTTATGCATGATATATATTTTTGGGGCATTCGGGATTTATGTGAAAGGGGAAGAAGGTGTTGACTTCGGTCTCACCAACGTTATATGGTGACTACGGTCACACTATTTGAATATGGTAACTCCGGTTACATTATCTGAATTTGGTAACTTCGGTTACACTATTTGAATATGGTGTCTAATGACACAAATTATATGGGCGATGAGCACGTCGACTGCAGCGACTGCCTTCGATGGTGTGTAGTGGATGGAGGGTTGACTTAGTAGTCCCCACAGTGTGACTGGCAGGTACGGGTGGTGTGTAGTGGATGGACCATTAGGCTTGGGTTTGGTTGCATCATCATTTATTTTATATGAATGTAAATTTGATACGAACATGTATGCCTAATTTGTTGAATGTTAGTAATGCGTGCACATTGAGTCTGTTGACTCACCCCGTTGTGGGAAATATTTTCAGGTGATGAGCAGGTGATTTGACCGGGACGGTAGACCTCGAGGTGGCCATGTTCCATTTGAAGATTTTATTCGATTTGGACTTTGTTATTTGTTTTGGGTTTTACTTGATGTAATAAGGCCATAAGGCCCAGTGGATTTTTCTTATTCTGCTTTACTTTAAATTGTTATGTTACGAACTATTATGACTAAAGTTAAGTGTTATATTTTTTTTAAAACCCTTAAAAATTATTTTGTCACCTTAAAAATTGGATTTACAAGATTAATTAAATGGGTTTCCAATCTAAGCCCAATCCACGACAACATTTTTTTTCCAATATTCACAAATTTTCTCTAAGTAACAAAGATCTTTGAAACCGGTTTACTTTAGGAACATACAGATCCGGTTCGGAGCTCGTGGGCGGGTGTGGGGTGTTTCGATCACAATAGCCAAGTTGTTCAAATCTAGATCGGTGGTTTTACCATAATTATTTAAATGGCCGTTGCCACAAATATGATATTGGGCTTAAAGCCTACTTGATGTGATGGCGGGTGGGTGACTAAAGCTCCCCATAGGTGTCTTTGGTTGGGTAGGGGTGTGTAGCGGATGGAAATCTAGGTTTGGTTTTGGGAATTGCATATCATTTGCATTATTATTTTTAAATACTAAATTATTATATTTTGAAATGGGCTTAGCCCAAATAAATGTTTAAATGGTCTTGGCCCGTGGACTATGGTAAGTGAGTTGCACTTTGAGTTCTAAGTAACTCATCCCATTTTTTACCCTCTCGTGTAATAACAATTGATGGAGACTTGGTTGGAGATGACTTCGTGGGTGGCTATACTACAAATGGTGGTTCATAAAACTTTGAGACTTCTTTTATAATTTCTATTAAGTACTATTAATGGCGATGTAATAATGCCTTTTAATTATGGATTTTATTGTGAGGATGGATTTATTTATGTTTTAGTTTATTTAAGTTGGATTGATTTTGTTTTTCAGTAAATGATTTTCTATAACTCTCGTTTCAAATAAAAGTTTTTCTTATCTAGAAACTTAAAAAAATTCTTTTAAAACTTTTTGATGAAATATTTCGATTTAATAAATCTAAAGTTTTTATCGATTACTACTTTATATATATCAAATGACAAATTCTTGTGTTTTAAATCAAGCATTTCAAATAAACCTCGATATTTCGATAAAGTAATGTTCTTAATCGTTTTGCAATTTGATTTTTACTTCGTTAAATGTTTTGAATGTTTGTTAAAATTGTGTGGCATGCCAAAATCCGGGTTTAATGCAAAGGCCGGGTTTGGGGTGTTGCAATTAGGGTTATGAGGCATTATTGACCCAGACTCAGATTATCGCAGTCTTTTATTACAAATCATACTTAAAATTTATAATCAAAACTCCTTAACAAATCCATCTCATATACATCCACAACTCACTATTTTAAGAAAGCAAATACACATCTCTAATTTCTAGTATTCAATTAAAAAAACTCATAAACCCATATTCTCATTTCATGCAATTCAAGACTTACATTACAAACCATGCTCATAATACAATAACACCATTTTTTTTATTTATGCAAATTTGGAACCCAACTCACATACTAAAACCAACTTAAACATGTTTCATACATCTATAGTCCAAACTATTTAACTATCGAATCAATGGCATTCAATTATTTGGTACATATTCAAGCATTTAATATTCACTTTATAAATATATATATAAATACATCAATTACCTTAGTCAAATTTTAGTCAAATTTTAGCATATCGTTTCATACCTTATACACGAATGCATAATAACACATATAAACTTATAGCACTTTGTTTATTATCTATTCACATATGTGATATTAGAACACTATAGCATAACCAAATCTATCATTGATGCTAATACAATATGCGCAAAATTCCAATAGACAAAACCATATCAATCCATGACTAACAAATTTATGCAATCATTTTTATTGACAAGTATATGGAACTGAGCCAAATCACTAGTTATGCTTATTAGACAAGGTTACAAGATTCCACATAGCATAATAGGTATACCTATATCTGTATTTCACACAAATAAGCATCTTCCTATAACCACAACCATAATAAAAATTCTTAAGTATATGAATCATTACAAAACAAACCAAAAGTATATGCTCAATGACTAACCCGAAATACAAAAGCACAACCATTCCATTTCCATATATTTGATTTTCAATTAGACTCTCCCATAATTAACTCAAATAATTAAAAACGTTTCCTTTCTCAAGCCGAATCACATAATTATAAAAACAAGAACATGCAGCAATACCCTTTCCATCTTCGAGCATAACATACACACATATTATATTTGAAATTTGATAAACCATATATTAATAACATTTAAGAACAAGCTAATTTCGCATGGCCTATAGACATTAACAAAACATCACTTGAACACTTAGCTAGCCTATACATGGCTTGATTTAAAAACTAGCTTGAAAGTACCAAAAAGAGATGATAGTGTGGCTGACTTCTCCAATGATCCTCAAAGCCAGTAGCTTGACCAAAATCTATAAAACAAAACATTTAACAATAACGAGTAAGCTTTCTAGCTTAGTAAGTCTCAAGCAAATTAAATGTAACACTCCAAACCAGGTCTATGCGTCAAGATGAGATTTGGTTTGTCACACAGATCGAACATTCTTTTAATCTTTCTAATGATTTAGGTGAATCGGTACTACAAAACCTTTTGAAAATAAAGTTTAATAAAACCAAGAGAAATGATTTAAATACGATGAATTTAAAAAAAACATTAGTTGAAATCTTAATTTTAGTATTTAATTATCACAAACCTCAAAGTAGTTTCTAAAGAGTTTAAAAGGATTTGAAAATAAGAATAGATAAAGAATCTCATATGTTTGAAAACCCAAAGTATTTTAAGAAACATTATAGGATTAACAAAAGCCCATATTAAATATCTAAAACAAAATTTAAATTCATCCACACATAAAATCCATAAAATATTAATAGAGGCCTTATTACATCATATTCAAAATAGTAATTTAAAGAAAGTACTTAATAAAAGTTCAAGGTTTATAAACCCATGTTTGCGATATGGCCTCCACGAAGTCATTCTCATTAAGTCCATGTCAATTTCCATTACCTGAGATGGAAATTTTAAGGGAGTGAGTTACTCAGAACTCAGTGTATAACTCACTAACTATATCCACTGGGCCAGATCATCAAGTCATAATATTGGGCTTGAGTCCATAAACAGATTTAGCAATATAATAAATGTAATGTATGAAAAATGAAATTTCCCACCCAAACCTAATTTCCATCCGCTACACACCACCGTACCAACCATCACACCTGTGGGATCAAGTCAACCCACCCGCCAACACACCAATCATAGGCATTAAGCCATTTATATTTGGTTATGGTGAACCAACGAACTAGATTGTGACAAAGTCACCGAACTAGAGGCATTAAGCCATTGAAATAATTGTGGCAGAGCCACCGAACTAGAGGCAATAAGCCATTTAAATATGTGTGGCAAAGCCACCGAACTAGAGGCAATAAGCCATTTAAATATGTGTGGCAAAGCCACCGAACTAGATTTTGGCAACAGGCCATGCTTCTCTTCATCATTAATCCCAGCCCATGCAACATGTATGCATAATAGTCTATATACATATGATAATTTAGCAAAAGGCCCAAATTACATGTGAGTCAATATTTCAAGTTTTTATTAAGGCCCATAATACAAAATAAAATTTTAGTCCATCTAACAATCTAGCAACTTTGGCCCATTTAACGATCTAGCAGGGATTTCGGCCCATTTAACGATCTAGCATACTTTTTGGCCCATTTAGTGATCTAGCATATTTTCGTCCCATTTAACGATCTAGCAGGGATTTCAGCCCATTTAACGATCTAGCATACTTTTCGGCCCATTTAGCGATCTAGTAGGGATTTTGGCCTATTTAACGATCTAGCATACTTTTCGGCCCATTTAGCGATCTAGCATATTTTCACCCATTTAACGTTCTAGCATATTTTCGGCCCATTTAGTGTTCTAGCATATTTTCAGCCCATTTAACGATCTAGTAGAGTTTACAGTCCATTTATACATGAGACATAAAATTTACATTTTACCAACTAATTCATTGAGAGTGTTTTCATAAATTTCACAACTTAATAGTTTTCATGTATTTTCACAAAAATACTAATTATTACGTATTTTTCGTTTTGTCATCTTTACGATTTTTCTCAATACTTATGGTATAACATCTAACCCGAGATAAGTGTGAAGTTACACACCTTGATATTGTGAGTACTAGACTTTCCTGCTCTTCAGTACCTAAATGTAATACGATAATTAGAATACTATCATATTTTAAAACTACACTATTAGTAAACGATCTAAATCTTTACCCTTTGGATTTTGAACCACTTTTATTTTTTGGTTTCTCCTCGATTGTTGGTTCGTTGCCCGATGAGAATCCACGAACGAACAAAGGTTTGGGAGTACGAATGACTTCAAACAATTGGTTCTCCTCGGATGAGGGTCCGCAACCCGTGGAAAATCCCGATTCTAAAATGTTCTTCGTTTATACATAGGGGATTAACGGAACCACCCTCTTTGAAGACTATACCGCCTTTTCTCGCCTCTATCTTGAATGTCTCTAATGACATAAGATCATTAGTCTGATTAATAATTATCGAAATATGGCTAATGATTTTAAAAGATTTGAGATTGGCTTACCACGATTATCTTCGTTCCTCGAAGAAATGATCTAGCGATTACATCCCTATAACGAAATCGATTAAATAACTACTATACTAATATAATGAATAAAGTGAGAATCCTTGAATAATTTCCTTACCTTAACTCTTAAGATCGATTCCAACGATCCACAGTACTCAAGAACACTTTGAGTTTCTGTCCTCCAAAGATCTCACTAATGTTCACGGTTGAAACGAATTGAGTGAGAAGAATACTTATGACTAAGGAAAATCAATTGTGATCAAGCAAAGAAAATGAAAAAGATTCGGCACAAGAGCATATTAACATTCGACCATGAGAGAAAATATTGAAGAGATTTTAATTGAGAAGAAAGTAAAAGAATGGGAAAATGGGAATGATATGAATCGGTTTCAAGAGAGAAAGAGAGAAGAAAAGAGAAATAAAAGAGAAAGAAAAGAGAAGAAAAAGAGAAGGAAAAGAATTGGGTTTTGGGAGAATTGTGTATTCGATTTTGTGAAGGAAAAAGAAAAAGAATGGCCTTCTTTGTGTGATGATAGTTTCGGCACTAGGAGGAATGGTGAAGAAACTGATCAAATGATCAAGAAGAAAGGATGGTAAAAATTGCTATAGTTTCCTCAAGGTTTTTGGTATAATCGGCTAGGGAGAGAGCAAACTTTTGGTAGAGAATTTGATAAACAAGTCCCAAATGACCAAAAAGAAAATGTTCTCCCAACATCCAAGCTTACCAAACCAATCAAACAAAACCGGCCATCCCCCCTAGCCCCTTTTCCATCCACATACATGGTCAAAAGGCCATTATGAAGTTTCCAAAACATCTCCCTATTCTTAAGCCTTATTATCCTCCTTTTTCTTTAAGTTGGAAAGACAATATCCCCCAATTCAAGCCATTATATCCTCTATCTTTAGCTTTCCATAATCCTTAGTCTTCTTACCAAAAAAAAAAAAAAACAATCCAACTCATCTTAATCTTATCTATTGCCGACACATGCTAGGATAAAGCAAAAATAAAAACTCCCTAATTGCATGCTAGGTGATTCGAACCTCTCCCCTCAAGTCCAACTTATGGTGTCATCACCACTTTGCCAATTACTCATCTTATGCCATCTTTTAGTACTTAATTAACTTAAGTTTCAAGGTCACCTAATTTCTTTACATTAAAGTACACTTTACTAATATTTATTCTAATTCCAAGTAAACCCGAGCTAACACTTAGCAACATAATGATACTCAAATATTTAGAATGTTACATTAGATACACAACTAAACATTCAAGCATAATCATATAAATATGAATACCAATTTGAATATGGTATTGAATACAATAATTAAACATGTAAACCTCACCAAAGCCGTATGTCATTAATCACATTTACCTAATAAATAACCACATATTTATGCATATAATTATACCTATACAATACCTTTCTACTTCCATGCTTTCATATAACAAATTTTCCTCATGGTATAACTTATATACAATTTCTATCGCCATGTGTATATCACTTTTTTTATCATTTTATTTGCTTATCATTATAGCATATATGCATAACATTAAAGTATGAATAATACATACCTTATAGCCGAACCCACAAATTCACTTTCATAAATTTAAGCTTTCTTGATTTATTTCATAAATTTACTATTACATAATCGAATTTTGGGAATGAAAACTCACCGGCATAGAACTAGCTAGGCATTAACCCAAATCGTACACACCGGAACTAGGCCTACTGGACTCTAGGTCCGAGATTTTAAACACTAGCATTTAGCCTGCTAGGCAATAAGCCCGGAATATTCACCGGCACAAGGCCTACAAGGCATTAAGCCCGATATAGATCACCGGCACAAGGCCTGCTAGGCTCGAAGCCTAAAAAAATCATCGGCACAAAGCCTGCTAGGCTTGAGGCCCGAATATCAACACAATTAATCATTCCATCACATATCAATCTCAAATAAGCTATTTCACATTACATAAATAAACCAACTCAACATTTCACAATTCACATTCTCGCAACTATATATATATATATATATATATATATATATATATATTCTCAACATTTCAATTTTCAATATTTATTTAAGTACATAGGTAATTTTCGACATATAATTACTTACAGACTTACCTCGACTATCGACAAACAACGTAGACCAGCTATTCGATAACCTTCGTCTTTCCCCGATCCAATTTTGTTTTTCTTTGTTCTTGATCAAAACACATTAAAATTTAGCTCATTCAAATTCATTTCATCTCAATTTAGTCCCAAAACACATAAATAGGAAAATTACCATTTTACCCCTAATGTTTCACATTTTTACAATTTAATCCTATTTGAACAAAACACAAAATACACAAAATTTCACTACATCACCTGAGGGTTGAATGTTCATAGGGACTATACAAGTACATTTATTTCATTTATTTTTCATTTTAGCCCCTCAAAAATTTATTCTTTGCAATTAGCTCAAAATACTCAAATTCACTAAAATTTCCAACACAAAACATGCTAATCTTTAACATAACTTTAATATAAAATCATCAAACATCAAAAACCACAAAAACATGATAATAGCCAAATAACAAGCATGCTCAAATTTAAAAATTCTAGCATGGGTCAACTAATGTTCGATGTAACGATCTCAAAAACGTAAAAATCGACAAAAACCGAGCTAAAATTCATACATAATTACGCTTGAACAAGGCCAAATGTATTTAAGCTTTTCTTTCTTCCTCCCTTGCTAACTTTCAGCCAAAATGATGAACTATGGCTTCTTATTTTATTATAATTAACATATATATCAATATTTACCTAATTACATATTTAGCCATCACTAAAACATAACCAAATTTTATAATTTAAGGTTAATTTTGTCAATGAATGGCCACTAACTCTTAAAATGGGATAATTGCCCTTTTAACACCTCATTTTAAGAAGTCATTATCAATTTAACACATTTCACTTTAGTATGCAACTTTTACACTTTATGCGATTAAGTCTTTTTTTCTAAATTAAACACACAAACAATTAAACTTTCCTACGAAACTTTCACACACTTTAATTCACATGTAATAAGCACAGAATATATTATCTAAATATGTCTCAGACTCAGATTCATGGTCTCAAAACCACCATTCCGATTAGGGTCAAATTCAGACTGTTACATCGGTCCCTAAAATTTGTTTTCCTACTAAAGTTTCTCATCGGGGATGGTTTAGGCAAGATGCCAAGATTCTTTACCAGTGATATGCAGTGTCCCGTAGTAAAGATATAGCACACTTCAGGCATTCATCTGGAGTACAGGATAGCTCATCAAGTACCCGAATAGCGTTATCAAGCCACATCTCAACTCGCTCTGTGTCATCTTCATCATTAGCTTTGAATTCTTCGGCCCCATATTTCTTGATTTTATCAATGGAAGACCTACTAGATCTCATCGAATCTGTCATTGGAGGTGCTAAAGGTACCGAAGTTGGATTATTCAGGGGTGGAGGTTGTTGTACAGCCAGGTTAGTCTGAATGAACTGGGTAAACCATTCATTCATCATCTGGTAGAAGGCTTGCTTAGCCTCCCCCTCATTGCTACCCGAGATAGGTCGAGAGTCTACCAGCACTGACCCGCGTGTGAGATCAGGCACTACACTCTCTACATCATCCGCTACGGCTCTGTCAGGATCCATTTACTATATAAAACACAGTTTAAAAATGTTAGAAGTCAGCACACTATCGTATATATAATAAAGGCATGTATAGTTAGACTCGTACGCACTGCAGTAGTCCTAGAATCGACTA